>OY987327.1:119073493-120362927 GCA_963920685.1 Polydrusus tereticollis
TATTTTTTAAGTTATCCTATGTGGAAACTCTATATGTATAGAATGCCTAATATTTCTTTAGTTGGTTGTTTTAAAGGATACTATGGTTAAAAAAGCAAATCACAAAAGTCAATATCATTAGGCAAAATGGCGTGGTTGTAGGTTTTGCATTTAATCCTAATTTATCGAATAATTCGCTGATTTTGACTAACCTGTATTTTGAATAAATATAGCTTTAGAGTTATATACAGGTGATTCAGGAGGGAAATGTCAATATTTTAGGTACGTATTTGGGAACCCAAAATAAACATAAAAGTTCGTATAAACACGGGTCCTATTCCCGGCCGTTACCGAAATACAGGGGTAAACAATATTTAAATTATTTATAACAAATGCTAGGTTTTATATTTGTTTTATAGTCTTCCATAAGTATGTTCTGTTGCCTTTGCACTGTTGCTTAGAAATAGTAACCCCATGCATTAGGTATTAATAAGAATAAGATTTGTCACTGTCAAATCGTATTCAGCATTTGTATTTTCTGACAATTTAAACATTAGATTAATTTCATTATGCCTGCGACATTCTCTTATCGTTAATATGCTGATATGATATTCGTCTATGGCTTCTGCAACGGGAGCTCAAATCTTGCAGTCGCCGAGTACCAGCTTCGCTTTCTGAATCGGAGAGTGCCCGATAGAAGGGGGTTTTATCAAGTTTTTACTACTGCTGGTGAATCTGGTATGTTTCCAAGTGCGAGAATTGTATCTGTCGAAAACAACGAATTATTCGATAAATTAGGAATTAAAAAAATATAATATAAATTAATGTTAAAAATATAAATATAAAAATAAAGAAATAAAATAGCGATTGTTTTGAAACAGATAATACATGATCATGATACATGATGGAGAGGTCTTACAAAAATTGGACTTTTCTAGGTGTACTTTTTGCAAATTCATTAACAAGATTTTCCATTTAAAGTTGCTTTAAAAAGTCAGACTCTATAGAAATGATAGCAAGATTTCTAACCGCTCTTGGGCCATTCTAGATCGTAAATTCGTAAATAATTTTTAATCAACTTTAATTTAGAGAATGACCTCTCGGCTGTAGCTACAGAAACTGGAATGGTTAATAATATGCGCAATGCAATCGTAATGTTTGGAAATGAGTGCGTTAGGTTATTTATTGCAATGTAATTAAGTGTTTCTACTACAGACATAGCGTTTTTGTCGCCATTTTGCAAAGATTGTAATTCGTGTAAAAGTTCTGTTCCGTCTATATCTTGCTCGTTTCGATCTTGGTCAGTTAGGGTTTCTTCCAGTTTCTTACAAAAATTAAATTGATCTTCTGTCAGAATATTTGCCGAAATCCTTAACATTCCACAAAAAATTAAAAACATCAGAATGACACGATAATAGTTTAAATCTTTCATGTACGGATGAAACAGTAACGTCTAGCGTTCCGAAAAAGCAATTTAATTTAAATTTCATTTCTTGATATTTAATCGGCTGGTCGTCACCTTCGTAAGAAAATTGTTTTTTAGTTTTTCGTGGCCTTAAAATTTCTGCGGATATAAATTTTGCATCAACTTCTAAGCAAGAAGCTAGTACTTTGGCATCTACTAAAAAGTCACTGAAGCCTTTGTCAGATCGATATTGTTTTACAAATTCATTGAGGTTATTTAAACTTTCGCAAGCCTGGGAAATAAATGTTTTTGATTGCAGAATCTTAGTAAGAACATCCACTTTACTTAGATTCTTGTACCACAAGACTACCATACACACAAACTCATAATTTTTAAATTTTTTACCTAGGGAGGTAGCTAGATGTTTTGTAGTATTGTCAAAATTATTTCCGGATAAAATTTCATAAAGAGCATCGTAAATTTCGCCTAACTGAAATCTTAGAGGGGTTATTGCGCATCAATTCTGCTAGGCCATCTAGTATCTGACAAAGGCTTTAAGGTCAGACTTAAAATGTTACTTTTCAAAACAGACCACCGAATGGTTGAGGCAGAAAAAAAATTATATAATTCTTGAACAGTTGAAAAAACTTTTTACTAGAAATATTGGATTTCACAGCATCGTTTATGACAAGGTTCAAACTGTGGTTACAACAAGGTACAAACATTGCTCGTGGATTAATGTCTAAAATTATTTTTTCTAGACCTTGATGTTTACCCTTCATATTTGAACCATTATCATATTATAACCTTAGCCGCGCATATTATAAATGTCTAAACCATAATTCTCCAAAGTTTTTAGTAAAAAGTTGGTTAAACCTTCGCCTGTTGTATCACTTATAGGACGAAAAGTTAAATAACGTTCTTCGGCACTAAATTTATTGTTTTTTAAATTAACGTATCTTAAGCAAACATAAATCTGCTCCTGGCGGCTCACATCAGGAGTACAATCAAGTAATATAGAAAAATACTTTGCTTCTTTAACTTCGTTTAAAATATTATTTCTTGTATTGTCACCTGTATTGTTATCTGTAAGGTAAAGTGGAATATTTTTTTAAGATCTATTAATATGTGCAGACATGACTGGATCAAATTTTGCTATCATTTCTATACATTTTAAAAAATTTCAATTATTTCTTTCAAATAATTTGTTACTAAGACCACGAAAAGCCAAATTTTGTTCAACCAAAAATTGACTAGTATAAATTATTCTTTCAATGACACTGCGCCAATGTTTAGTTTTATTTTATAATAAATGCTGCATTTCCGAATAAACGGTTCGATTAGTTTTTAATCTTTCTAGTAAAGCTGACCAGACACGTAAATTTTGAAAATGAGATTTACTTTTGTCGTGAATTTTCAAATATTCGCTTAAATAATGCCAATCATTGAAATCGTCTTGGTTACCTAATTTAGTGTTTTTAAAAGTCAATGGATTGTTGGAGTTGGGGGTCATTGAATATTTTACAACAGAAGCAGAAAACTGCATTTTTTCAATAGAATATAGGAACCAATGACGCTAAACCTTTTCACTATTTAACAAAATTCGAGTAAAATATATATCGGAAAACTTACGTCCACTTTTGTCTTTAGGATACATAGTTTTATTTTGATAATGCATTGGACCTTTTTCGACAAGTTCTTGCACCTGGATTGGAGACAATACACTGGGCCAAAGACCTGGATCGTTAGAAAGGGGCGCTTCTTCGGATAATTCGTCTTGCTTACTCTAACATGATGGTACTGACACTGACTGAAACGTATCAGGATCTAATTCTTTTGGATCTTCATTCTCATTAGCTTGCCTTTCTAATTCTGATAGCAACTTTGATTTTGTTGAATGTAGAAAATCACTGTTATCAGAAGTAGTGTCTTATGTGGTCTTTCGAAAGAAGTTACTAATTTTGAAATTGGTTTTCTCCAAGTCTTCCTTCCGTTTTCGCTTGTTAAGCAAGTTTTGGTAACCGGACAATTTTTTTTTTTCTTTGGCCATCTAAATAAAATAAATTAAAAATATTAAATACTAAGCCTTATTATACAAAAGTTATTAAAAAGAAAAACAATTATTTGCATCCCTGTTAATTAATTTACTTAATCACTTACTTACATTATTTGTAATTATTTTTCACAATTGCGGTAGATACGTAATAGCAAATAAGGTACGTTTTATGCGCCTATCAAGATAAGAATTAAAAATTAACCTGCTACATCGATTACGAACACGAAAAATTTTGCAAGTTTAAACCAGCACGCCAAACGCACGCGGATTTTCGCGCCCCCACAGGAAGAGGAGTAGTAAGATTTCACCACTGGTACTGGTCGCCGAACGGCGGTCGGTGTTGGTGGATGATGGGTGTTAATTTGTGTTGAAGGCCTGGCGCCTTGAAGGCCTTAGCGCCGTCGTGCGTCGTACGACCTTGCCCATGTGAACGGTGCGTCCCTGGAAAATGGAATAAATCAAAATCCCTAGCGCGAACTGTTTCGGGTTTTCTAAAAGCATGATTTTTCCAAAGAGCATATACCTCAATTCGACCTTAGTCAACTAAAACTTAATTTATTTTATTTGGTAAACAAAGCATTTACTAATCGACTTGTCACCCAAATGGTATTATCTATGTCAAATGTCGCTCATTTGACACAGCGCGTTAAAATCATTCTCGTAATACAATTTACCAGGAGCGACTGTCAACAATTGATGGCGCACTGGGTTAATTCTCTAGTAGTTTCATTAATTCTTACTGCGTGGCCACTAGGGTTGCTCTCTAGTTCGTTAATTTTCTGCTACTTTTGATTAAAAGAATTGTTTATTTAAACACTTGTGTTTCTATTCCTTAGTGCAGGTTATGGTAGCATGTATTCACGACAAATGCACTGGTCGATACTAACGTTCACATTACTAACTGCTTTTTTAGATTGGTTCCCTAACTATCACTTCAAAGTACATCACAAAAACGCCCCGGTATCGTAGGGAGTTCAATTTCGTACGTCAGATAACGCGGAATCGCTTGCTGCTTAGTTCTACTTAATATTAATTCATTAATTGCTTAAAAAAGCTTTAAAGTCGTGTAGCGTCCGTAAGAGAACTTGCTTCATGGAGCCATCTTGGAATGACTGCCTAGATTCCCTAAGAAGGCCACGTAAAAACACATGCTTCATGGAGCCATCGTGGAAGACTGCTGGCTTCACCCTTGCGCCGTGCTTCTTGCCTCTCTCAGTCGGCGCGTGATGCGACTCAACCTATTTTTCGCCCAATAGGAAGCTCGCGTCCCAATGACGTTTTACAAGTACCGTCGGGGCGCGCTTTTTACTAGCTACGTGACTGAATGTCAATAACTGCGTTAATTGGGTGTGGCCTTCAAAAATTTTCGCCTACGGCGTCACTCGTGCTCTTGCGGCGCTTTTACCGACGCTAACTGCCAACCCGCGAGCCACCACTGCTCTTTATTGCTCAAAATCACCTTAATTTATGTGCGCAAAATATTTTTGGCAGATGATATTATAGATGTTAAAATTATAGCCTGTAAGAGTCTGTAGGTTTTCTCTGTTAATGAGAGTGTATCATTCTTTCAACAATAAAGTATATTTCATTAATTTATTGATTGACATATTTCACTTCAAAATGTATCTAAAAGTTTGTAGTACCTGTTTCATCTGGCCATCAGCTTTTTATATTCTATGTGTTCTTATGCATCAACGATACCCGATACAAGCCTACAACTTTGATGGTATCCTATATAATATCGTGGGCTTGATGCGAAAACTCACTAAGTCAAAAAAGACCATTTCGAGAAAATGGCGTTTTAGAAAAACTTTATGTCTTATGTTATTTAATTCATAAAGAACGCTATATTTCTCTTAACTTTTATTATGCTAATGGACAAAAATATATTTAGAGTATTTTTCAATACTTTTTCTTACAGTTGTATATTATTTTTCATAAAATAAACATAAAAACGCAAAAAAAGTCGACTTAGTGAGTTTTAAATTTTTTCGTGTTTGTAAATTGTTGGACCTAATGAGGTTTTCGGTAATGGATTACAATAAAAAACACTTTTAAAAAGTCAGAAAACATTAAATTTATTAAATAAAATGCAGATTATAAAACTATCCTAATTACTCGTCGTCTTTTTCGATATCTTCAGTTTCAGGAATCACATCTCTCGCCGTAGAAGACGTTGGTAGTGACCTATACCACCCATGGTATTCACTTGGAATAACTTCTTTTTCACATAGTTTAAGAAGATCTGCTTTTTTTTGAATATATATGGGTAAAGCTCTCTGATACAGCTTTTTCAGTTCAGCCCCAGGATTGTTCGTTTTTTGAGTTGTACGCGCCCGTCCTTCGATATTGATTTTTTTGTAATCGCCGTCATAGTCATATCTATATTCAACAAAATTTGGCTGTGATTTTTTAAATCTAAAACACTTGACTTTAAGCCAATTAACTCCTTCGTTATCACAATTAAATAACTTATTTTTTAACAAATTTCTTGATAAGTCTTTCAAGTCTAGGAACTCATTGAATTTAAGTTCTTTGGTAATATATTGGCCATAACTTTTATTTCTTTGTGCATCTACAATATACTCTATTGTTTCTGCAAAATTGTAATTAGTTTTTACTGCAGAGTGAACAACTAAAATAACAGAAAATATTTTAAAATAACGCGCTGTTTAAATCGTAGATGATTACCTTACCAGTAATTACTGATTTTTCTGGTATAACTCCTGAAGTATTATTTTGATAGCAAACAAGCTGAGATTCAACGACATTTTCAGATTCGTTGACTCCAAATTTGTTAAAACCTTCAGTTATCAACGGTTTTGTATCTAAAAAAATATTAATTTGATATAAATCTAGTTTTAATACTTAAGTCTCGCAATAAAATAAATTTTAAAGAAAAATATCACCCGACTACGCGTGAGTAAACTAAAAAGTTAAAAACAAGATTTAAAAAAATCATCAACATACGAAGATGTTTTAAAATGTATTCTAAAATAGCCACACGTCGCAAAATTCACCCTATCGGGGCAACGTGCGACTACGCTGATTTTAGAACGAGATTTAGAAACCTGATCGCAAGTTGGCAGCTTAATTAGCAATGTATGTTTCTTTATTCTTGTTTTTGACTTTTAGTTTATTTTCCAAAATTTAACACAATTTTCACATACTCAAATAAAAAACTTACTACTATGTGTAAGCTCAGGAATAATAATTTCAATATCTTCGTTAAGTCCAACATCTATAATAGACAAATCTTCAGGGTATGTTTCATTTTCAACAAATAAATTAAAATGTGAACCATTCTCTTCATGTAGCGGAGATCCAAAATCTTAAAATGAGAATATTATTTTGTTTTTTTTTTTGGTCACACAACAGAAAAAATAGTAAGTAGATATGTATTTATTACTTACCGTTTGTTTCCTGAGCAGTTAATGCCAACTGAAGTATTTTATTAGTTCGTTTAGAATACGCCATCAATGCCATCATTACTTTAACACAACTTTTTCACTATTAAACGCTATCAAACGAAGCAAATTTAACAATATTTTAAGGTTATAAAACTAACCTGTTTTGTTTTGACAGATAAAACTCACTAAGTCATATTTGCCACGACATGCTGATGCGCAAAATTCACTATGCTACTTAATGAGTTTTTGCGTTTCTATGAACTGATGAAAAATTACTTAATGTGTATTTTGTATGCTAGTTTTCTATGACTTAGTGAGTTTTTACAATCAAAAATAGTTTAAAATGGTAGAATGGAGCCAGACTTAGTGAAATATACAAAAATCTTAAAACTCATCAAGTATGACTTAGTGAGTTTTCGCATCAAGCCCACGATATACAGTAAAATTTCTCAATAGCGACCACCCTCGGGGAATCAAATGTTGGTCGGTTAACAGGGGTGGTCGGTTAATAGAGAAAAATTAAAACAATTGGTCTGCATTTTACAGTGTTTGTTTATTAATAAGTATCTACATACAGGGTAAAAGGTCTTTACAAAGAGCTACCACATATTCTTCGGACCAAAATTAGCCGATTTAAGTAAACTTACCTTAGTACAAAGTTGCTTAGTTTGGGCGCTAGACGGCGCTGAAGTGACAATTTTTAAATCGTTTTTCTGGATTAATTCAAAAACTGCTCATACTATTTTGCCGAAATTTGGTACGTTGGCGTAGCTTTATGGGGCGAAAAAACCCATGTCACAATTCTGATTAATATCAGTCCATGGGGAAGAACCTGAGGTTTTTACTAATTGCTTGTTTCAGATTTCTATGCCAATGGAACAAGAGGGGTTTGGGCACAAAATTCAGATGAACCAACTCATTTGCTACAAAAAAGGTACTCTGGATAAGTCTCGATTCCTCTGACGGTTTTCGAGAAATTTTGCATTTTATTACTTAATACGTATTAGTTTTTACAAAAAAGGAAAAAATAACTAAATCATAAACAGAAATAAATAGGAATATCATAAAAATTGCTCAAAATGTCCACCATTTTCATGAATACAAAGATTTACCTATACGTCGAAGAAAATTAAAACACACTCTTTGCAGAACTTGTTCATCACCCTTAAGAATATTTATTGCATCTTGAATACGTTGCCATAGTTGTTCTGTGTTATCTGGAGTTGTCCTGTAAACCACTGTCTTAAGATGCCCCCATAAGAAATAATCCAATGGATTTAAGTCCGGAGACCGTGGTGGCCAATTTACGGGGACATTACCTCTACCAATCCATTTATTTGGGTAGTGCTGATTCAAAAAGTTTCTAACATTTAATGCAAAATGTGGTGGAGCTCCATCGTGCATAAACCACATATCTCTCCGAAGTTGTAAAGGTAAATTTTCTAACAAATCTGGCAGCGTATTTTGTAGAGGTTGCAAATAAATTTCCCCGGTTAATCTTTGTGGAATAATGACAGGACCAACAATGTGATTACCAATCATTCCAGTCCACACATTAATTCTAAACTCATTTTGAAAATGTTTTACCTTGATAGCATGTGGATTTTCATCCGCATAAACATGTTCATTATGAAAATTTGTAATCCCTCTTCTTGTGAAACATGCTTCATCGGTAAACAAAATATTGTTGGCAAAGTTGGGATTCTCTTCTCTCTGCCTATGAACAAGCCGACTAAAAAACAGGCGCATTTTAGGATCATTAGGTAAAAGATCTTGAACTGGCATCTTATGGTATGGATATAGTAACTGTTATTGAAGTAATTCATGAACAATATCTTTGGACACTCCTATTTGCCTACCTAGCCTCCTGGTGCTTATTTCTGGATCTTCTGCAACACGTTCTAAAATGTCTTCCTCGACTTCAGGAACCCTTACAAAACGCTATCTTCCATTATCAATGGCTTTAGGAGTATCCGTTTTCTCGCAGGCGTCTTTCAACAGCAGCAAACGTCGGGTGGCTTGGTATACACGATTTGGAAACCTCTCGGAGTAGACTCTGACACATTCTCGACCATTTCCTTGGCAATACCCAAATACCAATATCACATCGGTATATTCTGCATTAAGCTGGATTTATAAACTCGAAAAGTTGGCGAGGTTGAGGTTCAGTTGGTGTTGGAAATAGGAGTTCAATTTAAGCTAAAGGGAACACTCAGTTCTATTTATACACTCGTTCATGTTGTTCCTGTAAAGCTCATGTAAGGTTCGAAAACTTCCCGGGTAGTTCGAGTTAACCAATTTTTATGCTCGGAGTTCGGAATATCTAACCTCACAAACTTGATCATAACTTCAACTTCACCAACTTTTCGAGTTTATAAATCCAGCTCTAGTGTATTGCACCGCCATGATAATTCACGACAATTAAAGTTTTCTAATAATTATTGCAAGCAGATAAAATGATTGAACGTTAGCAACAATATTAAATGTTACAAATTTGACAACAATCTTATGTTGTCAGATGAAACTAATAATAACCAACAATAACAATCGTTTGTGAGGTGTAAGGTCGTGTTGTACAAAATACCGTGCGAACAAAAAGCAGATGATAAGAAAACTATTCAAGAGGTTTTTGTAGTAAATAAGTTGGTTTAATGTAAATTTTAAACTTAAACGTCTTATCTTCAATTGGCGTAGAAATCAAAAACAGAAAAATTCTATAAAACCCAAGTACTACGTGGTAAAAACTACTACGTATTAAGTAATAGAATGCAAATTTCTCGAAAACCGTCAGAGGAATCGAGTCTTATCAAGAGTACCTTTTTTTTAGCAAATGGGTTGGTTCATCTGAATTTTGTTCCCAAACCCCTCTTGTTCCATTGGCATAGAAATCTGAAACAAGCAATTAGTAAAAAACCCAGGTTCTACGCCCATGGACTGATAATAATCAGAATTGTGACATGGGTTTTTTTGCCCCATGAAGCTATGCCAACGTACCAAATTTCGGCAAAATAATATGAGCAGTTTTTGAATTAATCCAGAAAAACGATTTAAAGATTGTCACTTCAGCGCCGTGTAGCGCCCAAACTAAGCAACTTTGTACTAAGGTAAGATTACTTAAATCGGCTAATTTTGGTCCGAAGAATATGTGGTAGGTTTTTGTAAAGGCCTTTTACAGACACCCTGTATAATTATGTAAATGATTTTAAATATTATTTTTGTTTAAATTTATCAGAACTAATATTAAAAATGAGATTAAGTCAATTTACCAATATGTATATACTGTACGTGCATACTAACATATATATTATACAATGTACTGTATGTTTGCTTTGAATTTTTTAAAATAATCAGGAATTAATGATTGCTTTATATTTTTTATTTTATTTTTATAAAACTCATTCACATTTTAATAGCAATTGAGAAATATTTGTAGACTTGTCAAAATCGCTAACATTATTAAAAAAGTTCTCTAAGTCTAAGTCTCTCAAACTTGCGCAGGCTTCAGATAGGCTTGAGGCTGTCTCAGAGTTGAGAGTAGTTTCATCCGTTTCTTGCATCTCTTCAATACACTCCATGATAGTCAATTCTGCACTTTTTGTTGGCAAATCGTTATCAATAGATGCAAATTGTTTCAAGTTCACAAATGTGTCATTAATGTTAGGAAACAGTTGTGCAAGTCATGGAAAACATTGACTTCAAACTGTTAAAATTTAATTATTGGGTTTTCTGTGGTAACCTAAAAAAAATGCTTAAGCTAATTCACCATTAACAGTATTAGGTAATTAACAACAATAATAAACTGATAAACAATAAATTCAAATCAGAAACGACGAAGAATTAAAAGGGCTATTTTCTGGAGTTACTATCGCTCAAGGTGGTGTATTATCAAATACTTAAGTGGTACAACTGGCAACGAAACAACATAAATATGTTTTGTGATTTAAATACTAATTTCTACTCGCTTACTTTGTGACTAAACCAATACTATAATAATCGGTCCTTTTAAAAACCACAAAATTATTTTAAAAAATTTAAGTCATAACTCCTATGATTTTTGTTTTAAGTCAATATTATTTTTAAAATATTTTTTTATGTCTTTTTTGCCTCAATACTGTTTCAACTGTTCAATGCAGTGTTGCCTTTACTAGTAAAACTTCTTATTTATAAGTATTTATTTGAAAAAGTTTCTCGTCGATATCGGAACTGGCCCCGAGATCACCCGATTTTAACCCAATAGGTTTTTGTTTGTGGGGTATGTTTAAAGATCAAATCACGAATAAATTCAAGAGAACAGTTGCTACAACATCGGGTTAATCAAGATCTAGATCTAAATGAAATTAAATCGGCTCCCAGTGCAGTCAACAAGCTTACTTAAGACGCTGGAAGTAAACAGCCAGTGTTTTGAGCACACATTTTATTATTGTGTTGAAAAGAAAAGAATATTTATGAGATGACAATAAATATTTGAACGCTGTATAGTAATAATTTTTTTTTTAATTTGCACATTTAACGACCAAACAGTTTCTTCGAAAATTTATTAAAAGATGCATAAAATTACTTTATCAGATCCTTGCATCACCCTGTACATTCTCTAATAATTACAGGATACATCAAAATGTTAACAAAAATATTATTTTAGGTAGTACCCTACTGTTATATAAATGTGATAACATATATGCTAGGAGGGGCTTGGTATATTTACTGTGACGTCATAGGAAATATTGCAACTGTCATAGTTGAAGACTTCCAAAGTGCTCTAACAAATTCCCATTCTACACACAAACTAGCAGACTATCGATCTCTGTGGATGATACTTAGTAAAATAATAAGAAATGTTGGAAACTCGTTCGGATATGCCTTAACGTTTCTATGTTTGTACCTGTTTTTTGTAATAACACTGACAATTTATGGACTATTATCACAAATTCAAGAGGGAATGGGTATAAAAGACATAGGACTTGCAATTACCGCAATATCAGCAATAACAATGTTATATTTTATTTGCGATGAAGCTCACTATGCATCTACGTGTGTAAGTTATATTTATAGGCTTAAATTCGGTATAGTTACAAGTATTAGAGTCCGAAACCTTTGTATTAGTTTACCGGCAATTTACATATGATATTTTGCAATTCGAAAAAAATTGACATACATACATATTTACATATACATAAATACATACTGGATGTTAACACTAAATTAAGATTAACAGAGTCGATTATTTTATATCTTTGTGATTATTGCGATGTAGTTTATGGTCCCTGTCTGCAGGCCCAAGACCGACACAGACTTCAGGTCATGCAGAACGCGTGTATGAGGCTTGCTGTATGTGTCAGACGAAGAGATCATATAACCCATCATATTTGCAATATACACTACGCCCATTAATTATCGAATATTCAAAAAGGCACGCTCAAATTAATAAGCTGTTATTTTGTTAATATTAAACCAATTTTGAATTTTTTTTTCTTAAATGATAGATAAAAGATTCTAGAGTTTAAGTCAGACTAGTTTACGTGCTGATACGTCTTATTGTACGGGGTAGCGCATAAAATCTAGATGCATGTAAATTTCCTAAAATTTAAAACTGACATATCTTACATAAAAATTAAATTTTATTTATTTTTTAAACTAAACCAAGGCCAAAAAGTTTCGCCATGCCACTAGAGGCAAAGAAAAAATTACCATTTCTTCCGAATAAATTATGTTGCTGATAAAATGTTTGGTAAACAATCAATGCGTCATTTTATATCTTTTGGCTTTTGCTAAATTTAGAATAAAAAACATGTCAACAAATTAAGTCTATAATACAGAGTGCCACGCAAATATCTATCCATTTAATTCATTTACTTGCTGCATTTTATTTGCTTAAATATTTAATTCAGACGGTTAGATGAATAGCTATGCTAGATCTCGCCGTCATTAAAATATTTATACTGATGTTATTTGTCGTCATTTAATAAATACTTTATTTATTTATTTACAGAAAATTAAAAATACAAAAATAACGATAGAAATACAAATTTTTTAGTATCGGGTATTGCCTCCACGAGCATTGAGCACTTCTTGACACCGTCGTGGCATGCTTAAAATTAGATTTCTTATAAAATCTTGGTCAATATTCTGCCATATTCGATGCAGCGCTTGTTTTAATTGTAGAAGAGTTTGCGGCGGGTTAACTTCCGCACGGACTTGCCTCTTCATACGGTCCCACACATGCTCAATGGGGTTTAGGTCCGGGCTTCGAGCTGGCCAATTCATTACAGAAATTCCAGTGTCAGCTAAATACTCCTGGACAATTCTGGCGGTATGGGGACGCGCGTTGTCATGCATAAAAATAAAATGTTCTCCAATTGCAGGAGCAAAAGGTATTACGTGTTCCTGCAGAATTTCTGTAATGTATCGGTCGGCCGTTAAACGTTCTATAAAGGTTAAGTCCGTTTTTTCCTCTAATGATATTCCCCCCCAAAGCATTACTGAGCCCCCTCCATAACTAATAGTATTTTTAAAATTACACTGTGCAAATCTTTCACCAGGCCTTCGAAACACTTTTTGACGCCTATCATTACTATACAGACAAAACCGGGACTCATCGCTAAATAGAACATTACCCCACTCACCTTCACCCCAAGCCACATGTTCCCTAGCATATCCTAAACGTGCACGTCGATGTACTGGTTCCAATTTAGGGCCTTGCGCTGCCTCGTATGGCCTAAGCTGAACCTCTTTTAAGCGATTTCGGATCGTTTGCTTGCACACTCGCATAGGACCATACGTATTTGAAAACTGCGTCTGTAATTGAGTGCTGGTAATGAAACGTTGTCTTGTACACTGCAGACGAACAAACCTATCTTGGTTATAGGTGGTTTTTCTTGGTCGACCTTGTCCTTGCTTTCTTTGGTTGGAGCCAGTTTCTCGATATCTTCTTAAAATTTTGGATATTGTTCCCTGAGTTTTGGCTAAAATTCTAGCAATATCTGCTTGAGAAAGACCCTGTTCATACAACCCCCTAGCATAAGAACATTGTTCTGGTGTTAAAAATCGATTAGCGCTCATAATTACTTAGTATGGTAAACTTTAACAACTTTTAATGTCAAACATACAGATATCATTTACTTACCATATCCTAGGTTACCTAATAATGAACTGGATATTCCTGTATCTGAATTTGTATTTGTATAAATTTTCTGTAAATGAATTAAATGGATAGATATTTGCGTGGCACTCTGTATTATAGACTTAATTTATTGACATGTTTTTTATTCTAAATTTAGCAAAAGCCAAAAGATATAAAATGACGCATTGATTGTTTACCAAACATTTTATCAGCAACATAATTTATTCGGAAGAAATGGTAATTTTTTCTTTGCCTCTAGTGGCATGGCGAAACTTTTTGGCCAGTCTCTAACGCAGATAGATGTATAATTGGTTTAGTTTAAAAAATAAATAAAATTCAATTTTTATGTAAGATATGTCAGTTTTAAATTTTAGGAAATTTACATGCATCTAGATTTTATGCGCTACCCCGTACAATAAGACGTATCAGCACGTACACTAGTCTGCCTTAAACTCTAGAATCTTATATCTATCATTTAAGAAAAAAAAATTCAAAATTGGTTCATTATTAACAAAATACCAGCTTATTAATTTGGGCGTGCATTTTTGAATATTCGATAATTAATGGGCGTAGTGTAGTTGGTTCAGAATGGAAAAAAGGCTTGATGTTCATTTTCTCTGTTTTTCACAAAGATATTAATTCCCATACACCAACCTACCTTTACGAAAAACTAACTTTTGCCGATGGTGTATTTGTTAGACAGAGAAGGGTACCAATTTTACTTCATATACCACCCCATTCCACCTCTGCTTGCAGAGGTTATTTTTCCTATTATTCTTGTTTTTTATTTAACAGCTTACCAAACTATTTAAAATCAATTAATAATAAAATTGTATTTAACAATCAGCTTAAGAATTATAACAAATATGTATAGTATCAACCACTCGTTACTGTAGGAGCTACTGATAGTGATCTAATATCCCTATCCTCTAAATTAGGCAGATTTAATTATTTTTAATATCACATAATATTATTGTTTGATAAAATAATAATAATCGGATTAATATACAGAGTGGCAAAAAAGTCGCGCATAACACCTGTAACTTTTGAATTACCTCGTATACGAAAAAGTGACCTCTATGAAAGTTGTTCACTAAATTATTCCCCATATACCTGCATGAATTTTTTCTGTCATTTCTGGTTTGGTTGCCATAGAGACTAACTTACTTTTTTTTAAATGGAACACCCTGCATATGATTGCATATTTGGATTCTACTGGGAAAACTCTGAGTTTTTGTATTTCAAATTTTCACCTATCTGCAAGCGTTTCCGAGATAATGACAGCTCAAAAATGAAAAACTTCCTAATAATAATTATTCCTACCTAATACCCACCAGTTGACTGCGACCTAAGAGGTGTCAATTTTGAGTTCCTGTTTAATTTTAGTCATATCTAGAAATTGAACTACAAAAGATGTATTAAAGTGAAACGATTTTTTTAGGTTCGCAGTTATTTTCAAAAGAAAATTCTTCTAGTAGAACTTTCATGGATGAGTGAAGACGCTCAACAAGAGGTGGGTATCAATTTAACATCAACACTATTTTCGCTTTAAATATAGCAAGCACAAAATATTGTTTATTTATAAACATTAATGTAATGTTCACATTTCTGACTATAAAATTTGGGAAGTGACACTTTTCTGACTTACTTTCTTGCTGCGAGAGGAACGTATCTACTATTTAAAAAATTGTTTTTGCTTATTTATTAGTAAAGAGCGAAATATATGCAAAGTGCATGTATACAGTGTGGTCCACTAAGTGTGCAACAAATGGGAAACTTCTTTATTATTGGTTTCTCAGAAAATTTTAGTCTTGATAAAAGTTGGTGCATGTCCGATAACCATTTCAGGTGCACTTAAGATGGCTTCAAGTCAAATAGGATACAGGGTGGGGCAAAAAATATTAAAATCGTTCAAGAGTAAAGTACCCTCATTTTAAAAAATAGGGCAAAAGGGCATGAAGAAAAGTTGTTTAAAATAAAAAGTTACTCAGATTTAAAATCATAGTCTCCTATCTCAAATATAAATTTTTTTAAGATAATTCGATGTAACCCCCGTATTATTGGTATTTCTATTATTCAACTTAGGTCCATATTTAACTTAAGCAAAATAAATCAGATATGCCTAATTTTTTCAATATTTTTCAAATCAGTTTTAATTTAATAGAATTTCTTTTTTTTTAAGCAACCCCAGAATTGACCACTGTTGCAAGGATATTTAATCTTACTTTATATTTTAATATATGATATTTACTCGAACATAATTACTTCATTAATAAAACGCCTATATCAAATATTTTTTTATCTAACGCCCAAGAAACTATATTTTATTTTTTTATTGAAATATCAAAGATAATTTATGTTTATTAATATCAATATCGGCAGTTAAAAAATGAAATACAGCCTAGGAAATGTATGAAACTATAATAATTGTAACCAACAGTTACAATGATAAAATACAATATAAAGAATTAACTAACGAAGTGTCTTTGTATGCCCGCCTTCTCGCTCAATACATCTGTTCGTCCGCTCATAAAATTTCCTAAGAGTAGATCGCAATACCGTGGCAGGAATATTACGGCAATGGTGCCTTATAGAATTTTCCAATTCTTCAACGCTGTTAAAAGGTCGGTCTTTATACACTTTTTGTTTCAAGTGTCCCCATAAGAAGAAATCTAGGGGTGTAAGATCAGGCGAGCGAGGCGGCCACCGTGGATCGGTATTTCGTCCTAGCCATTTGTTTCCAAATACCTCATTTAACCAATGCGTAACTGCCCTAGCACAATGTGCAGGGCACCCATCATGTTGAAACCATAGCTTGTGTCGTTCTTCTAACGGTAAGTTATCTATAAAGTTTCCCAATACATTCTGAAGAAAATTTAAATATCTATTGCCAGTCAAATTATCTCTAAAGAAGAATGGACCAATTAACTTGTCATTTAGTATCCCACACCAAACATTTGTTTTTTTGTAATACTGATTTCTATTGTCAATTACAAAATTAGGATTTTCTTCTGACCACCACCTACAATTTGGCGACGAGACAACACCGTTTGTAGTAAAAGTGGATTCGTCTGAAAAAAGTATGTGCCGATGAAAATCTCTCCTCTCTTCTATTTCTCCTTGAATTCATATGCAAAAATCAAAACGCAAATCATAGTCTCTTTTTTGAAATGTACATACAAATTTAGACCTGTAGGAACGATACTTGTTCTTTTTAAGTATGCGCTTTACAGATGTTTTTTTCACTCCTGTGTATTCATAAACTTCTTGAGTGGATCTTGTAGGATCTTCGATTACTGCCTGAAGTACATCAAGCTGCCTATTTTCAGTGCACATGGGTTTTACACGTTCTTTTTCGTAATTATAATCCAATGATCCCGTCTGTTTGAAAAAACTTAAAATCCTACTTACGGTTGAGTAGTGAATTATTTTGTCTGGATGGCGTTCATTAAAAATATCTGCAGCCTCACGCATAGCTTTGTAATTTTCTCCACATATTAAAACTAACTCTGCCTTCTCAACTAATGTAAGATGAAACGCTGGGGGCATTTTAATACAATAAAAAGTTTAATTCAACTTACAACAAAATGGCGGCACCCAACTTTCACATGACTCGACCACTGTGCGTTGAGGTCGCGGACCACTGTGCCATCCAATGTCAAGGTTAATAGAACAAGACTTAGCACTTTCGGTGTATAAATACCCGAACATTGGATGGACAAGGACCTTCGTCTTTCGACTTGGTCAACCTTCCCTATCCTGGAGCGGCAATAGCCAATACGGTCTACGCCAACTCTCCATCCCCCTTCCTGCCTACAACCCTATCCTGGAGCGGCAATAGCCAATACGGTCTACGCCAACTCTCCATCCTGCCAAACCCGTCGGGGCGCCAAGGCCACCCGACTGACCACGGTACCTGTCCTAGTTAACATCCCCTAGTAGAACACCGCCACGTCCCCCAGATAAGGTCCCCCGGAACATGCTAAGCAGTCTCTGGGCTCCGGGGTAAATCATTGTAGAATACTTGTCATTAATAAAAGGGTAATCTGTTTTTTAGACGAGCGTCTTATTTCTCACTCCACGCCCCCTCTAGGACCAAAACGGCACTAAGTCGTGACAATATCAATATATCTTTGCCATAAGAACAAGCAGCTTGTCAAATAACTTTTTGTTTTAGTTAGAATTTTCATGGCCTGCTGCGCCAAAGGGTGTTTAGCACAGTACAATATTGTGTTACCTGGCTTATTCTTTGATATTTCAATAAAAAAATAAAATATAGTTTTTTGGGCGTTAAATAAAAAATATTTGATATATGCGTTTTATTAATGAAGTAATTATGTTCGAGTAAATATCATATATTAAAATATAAAGTAAGATTAAATATCCTTGCAACAGTGGTAAAGTCTGGGGTTGCTTAAAAACAAAGAAATTCAATTAAATTAATACTGATTTGAAAAATATTTAAAAAATTAGGCATATCTGATTTATTTTGCTTAAGTTAAATATGGACCTAAGTTGAATAATAGAAATACCAATAATACGGGGGTTACATCGAATTATCTTAAAAAATTTTATATCTGAGATAGGACACTATAATTTTAAATCTGAGTATAACTTTTTATTGTAAACAACTTTTCTTCATGCCCTTTTGCCCTATTTTTTAAAATAAGGGTACTTTACTCTTGAACGATTTTCATATTTTTTGCCCTACCCTGTATCTTATTTGACTTGAAGCCATTTTAAGTACACCTGAAATGGTTATCGGACATGCACTAACTTTTATCAAGAATAAAATTTTCTAAGAAACCAATAATAAAGAAGTTTCCCATTTGTTGCACACTTAGTGGACCACACTGTATATGTATTTTTTGCATATTTTGTCAATTTTATAATAAAATGCATATTTTTCCCAAATTATTATTTTATGAGCATATTTTTATGTTTTCGGCGTTATCAAAAAATTACAAATGCCCTGTCATGAAAACTCGTAGACTCATAGGTTTAATGTCCAGTCCGGCACTTGTTTCAGAGATTTTCCAATCTGGAGATAATTAAATAATAATTAGTATTTACATTTTGGTTATACACAAGGTATTTATTGGGGGTTTCCGGGGTTTGCAGGTATATTGTTAGGGGTTATTTATTGTCATTTAATAATGCCTTATTATTACCTGCTTAACAAACTGTATTTATATCGTGTTGTAATACGTACTTCTGTGCGTTGGTCGAAAGATTTCAGAATTTTCAGTGCGAAACTAGTGATTTCAAATTTGTGTTTAAAATGTCTAAAGTGGCGAAAATGTCTTCGTGGATTAAATATTTCTCAGGGTTATATATCGCACATCCTATGATTGGAGTACTTCAAGAAGATAAACCAACAAGCCCATATTTAATAGCTTCTAAGCAGCTAGACAAAACTAATAATGTGACCGTAACCCGATTTATTCAGCAGTCCCTATCGAGCTCTTTCTTACCAAATCCAGTCCCAGATGAGAAGTTTTTAGTACTTTGGTCTGATGCAACACCGTATATGGTAAAAGTAGGATAAAACTTAAGAACCTTTTACCCCAATATGGTACATGTGACTTGTCTTTTACATGGAATAAACCGAGTCGCAGAAACCGTCAGAACTGAGTATCCTTCAGTAAATAAATTAATTTCAAATGCAAAAAAAAAGTATTTCTAAAAACACCTCTACGAGTGCAGATGTATAGGGAGAGATTGCCAGGAGTTAGTTTACCTCCAGAACCTGCAATTACCCGGTGGGGAATATTAGAACATATAAGAACATTTCGAAGTCATTAAAGAACTAATTTTGTATATAGATGACGATTCGCAGTGTGTTGTGCAAAGTAAAGAGTTGTTAAAAAGTGCAAGTGTAGTTAAAGATCTTGTTTTTATTAAGGTTAATTTCAGTTTTATACCGGAGATAATATCCTCGTTAGGGAGTAGAAATTTAAGTTTAAGAGACTCAATTAATATTTTTGAAACTTTTTCCGCTAAATGTAACAACATTCCTGGTAAAGTAGGAGGTCAAGTAAGAAACAAATTGGATGTAACTGTAAAAAGAATAAAGGATCTAAATACTTAACTGCGGTAAAAAGCATTTATGAATGAAAACCATCCAACGAAGTTGTATCTTGACCTAATACTTTACTACCTAAGTTGCAGTATTGTCCGATTACATCAGTAGATGTTGAAAGAAACTTCCCTTTGTATAAACATATTTTTACTGATTAATGCATGTTTGTTTGTGGCTCTGGTAAAACCAAATGGCCAATTTACTGATTAAAGACAATCCTTTTTAGTTGAAAATTTAATAATAATCTAACAAATTATTAGGCAGTATAGATCACGTTTGAAGTTTTTAAATGAATGAGAAATAAATAAATGGCGCAAATTATTAAAACAATGTAAATAGAAAAATTGTTTTTTTTTTTGTATTTTTAAATGAAGAAAATCCTTTTCTACTAAAAATATTGAACAACATTTTTTGTTTATTTGTAACGGTATGCACCATATCAACTTGATGAGTTTGTTAAAAATGCTACGTACCTACTGGTAACAGTGCAGAAATATTGTTTCTTAAAACGTCACAATTTGTTCTAAGCACAGTTTATGAGAAATAAATTAATGGCTATAAATAAAATAGTATACAAACCTTGTTCAAAAGTTTCATTCCGTCTCGAGACAAAAGTTCCTAATTTCTCGACGAAAATGAAACACTTTCCACCTTGGCTTGTAATATACTATTTCTTGCTACCGAGATCGATGGAAAGAACATAAAGTAAAACGTATTTTGTACATGCCTAATGGTCATTACAAAACGTTCTTATATTTAAAAAAAAATATATATATATTAATATACTTAGTTGTTTAATTCTATATTCAAATTGCAGATTAGTATGTTCTTAAGAGCAACAGAAATGAATCCTACTGACATGAGTCTTTGTGGATTTTTCGATGTTAACAGAAACTTATTTAAATCTGTAAGTATCATATTTATAAACAAATTTTGGTGTTGCGACTAGAAATTTCATTGGTTCCTATACAGGGTATCCGGTAAGTATAGGGCAATATTTCATCAGTGTACAAGAAAGATCAAAATAATGCTAGTGGTTCATATAACCATTTTCCTTAATGTCCCCTATAACAAAGATATCGGGCCCCAAAAGACGCACCTGAAAATTTACATGTTCGATTATAACTTTTAAGTTAACCCTGTATATTTTAATGAAATTTTGTAACTTTGTACAGGCTATATGGACAAAGAAAGTCATACTTGAATCTTTCTTGTACCGGGTGTACAACTAAAAAGGGACGCCGGCTTTATCTGGGAAACCGTTAACCGAACGGCTTGAAGAAAAAAATATTTATTACAAAAGTGACTAAGAGAAATTGCTGGAAATAATTTTTAAGTTTCTAGGTTGGCCACTAGGGGGCATAACTAAATTGACCAATTAAAAAGCAGGATTTTTTCAGAAATATCTATAGTAAAGGTATATTAAAGGTAGCATTTTTGCATTTTAGCATCTTATGAAAATTCTGAATAACTTTTGTTTTTAAGTTTTTCTTCTATATTTTTGTTTAAGGGGGGTAGGAGGGAAAAGTATTGCTGTGAAAAAAGTCATAACTTTGTATTGGCTTACCAGAACATGACGAATTTGAACTCGCTAGAAAGGGGTTTTATTGGTTTATGAAGTTAATAAAAAAGTAAGTTGTTTTGACTACCGTTGCGACAGCTAGCGGGCGCTATTTAGCAACACCAACAATTTCTTCTTTTTTCTCAAAAATTTAAAATTTTACAACAATTTGTTTCATTAGTGCAACATACTATCCTCTATTAATTTTGTTGTAAGTAAAGGAAATTTACAGAACATTAATTTAAGGAGCTGTTGTTATGATTATGGCTTTGTAGAAGACACAATTGCATGATATTTCTAACTTTTTACCTACAAATACCGTATTAAAACGTCGGTTTATTCGTATGGCGCTAATTTTTATGTTTTATTTTCCATATCATTGGTTTAAAAAAAGATATTGACGTGCGGTTTTCACAGATATTCTTCTTCTTTATTGTTCTTATTGCTTAGGTTAAAAAAGATATATCGTTATATTCAAAATCTTTGAGAAAAAAGAAGATATTGTTGATGTTGCTAAATAGCGCCCTCTAGTTGTCGCAACGGTATTCAAAACAACTTACTTTTTTATTAACTTGATAAACCAATAAAACCTCTTTCTAGCGAGTTGAAATTCGTCAAATTCTGGTAAGCCAATCCAAAGTTATGACTATTTTTTCACAGCAATACTTTTCTCCCCTACAAAAAGATAGACGAAAAACTTAAAAGCAAAACTTATTCAGAATTTTCATAAGATTGCAAAAATGCTACCTTTGATATACCTTTACTATGAGGATTTCTGAGAAAATCCCACTAGGGGACCAACCTAGAAACTTAAAAATTATTTCCAGCAATTTCTCTTAGTCACTTTTGTAATAAATATTTTTTTTTTAAATGGACAAGCACAATCCAATTCTCTGGAAGTAAGAAGAATTTATGCTGAGAGATTTCCAAATCGAAATTTACTGGGTCGAGAAATATTCGTAAGTATTGATGGTCGATTAAGAAGAACAGAGAAAATAAAAAATGCGAAAGATTTCTCTTGATAAAAAAATTTGGAAGTTAACCCATTAGCGCCCTGAGTGACCATATGGTAACACAAAACTTACTTAGGATTCGGAATAATTCGGATGGTTTCGTGGGTGTTTGGCAAGCTAATGAGATGGCGCGCATGTGTCAACTGATTCCCCAAGAGCTGACCAACGTGAAAAATAAGCGAATTTAGTGTTGAGAGGTTAGTCGAAGAGTAAGGTTCGCGCGTTTTTATAGGATTATCGATTACGAAAAAACTATGGACATTCGCTTAGAGTAAGTATTGTATAATGGAAAGCGCTTAGATTTCATAGAATTTATAGTTTTAGAACTATTGTTTAAGAACAACTAAATATTTTTTCGTATAATTTGTAATATTTTATATGAAAGTAGGGTACTGGCAGTAGCTTCCATATGGGTGTAACCATATGGTTACGCTAGGCGCTTAGCATACCTAAATTTTATGTTTTATTCTCAGAAAGGGGTTTTCACTTGCAGAAGCTATTGAAATGGCATATAGTGAGGATATTGACGGAGACATTTTTGTAGAGCCTCCGGAACCAAATGTGGATACTGACAAAGATTCCGCGGATGAGGATGAAGGTGGGTAAGTACTGCTGAAATCTATATGCTTTATTAGTACATGTATAATATATAAATATAAGTAGGTACATAAGTATTTACATGGCTATTATGTGCGACACGGGCAGCAGTTTTACGTTTCGCCTATACGGCCAGGGCGACAAGTCGCCCTTACGTCATAGGGAACGGAATGAACAACGGAGCACTCCTTTTCCTTGTCGCCCTAGCTGTATGGATAACGTAAATATGCACACGGACAAGGTGTTTTATTGCTAATACTCAGTTTTAAATTTGCAGGCAAGTTGATAACCTTTCATCCACGCAGCTACGCGCAAATGCAGAAATACGTCTAGCGAACAATGAAAGAATTGGTGTTAATTACGATCAAATCCAAGATGAATTTGTAGAGGTCGATTTATCCAGGAGGATTTATCGCGAAAACCGTATTCCTAGAGGATGCCCCTTAACTGCGAAAAGTTTATTTCAACGGAAGGAAAGGGGGTATTTTCAGAAAGCTATTGAAAAAAATGATGGTCTAATTTATGTCAGATGGATGGACAACGCTGTTGTAACCATGATATCGTGATTCTGTGGTACCAAGGAAGTTACGCAGGTGAAAAGATTTTCACAGAAAGATAAGCGCAGTATTCAAATTCCGAGACCGCAGCTAATTTTGAAATATAATAATTTTATGGGAGGTACGGACCAAATGGACCAGAATATAGCATGTTATAGAATAGGCATACGTGGCAAAAAATGGTATTGGCCCATTTTTACATGGTTACTTGATGCCGCTCTACAAAACAGCTGGGTGTTATACAACAAAGCTAGGAGATGCAAAATTACGCAATTAACATTCAAAAGGGAAATTGCCAATATTTATTTAAAAAAATATGGAATTCCATACAAAGGGGCTGGAAGCTTCACCTTCAGCATCTGTGGGAAGTCGAGTATCTGCGGATCTTAGATTTGACAATACTGGCCATCTAGTTAAACACACGGAGGGAAAGAAAAGAAGAAGATGTAATAACACTTCCTGTACATCGGTCGTAAGAACAATGTGTTCAAAATGCGAAATTGGCCTACGTATTGACTGCTTCGTCCCATTTCACACCCGCTAGTGTATATAATATATTTCTTTGTAATCTAGATTTTATTTTCAGTTTATAAAATGTCTAGATACTATGTAATATACCATACTTATTATATTTATTATTTCACTTGTTCATTTTAAAAAAATTATATCACCTATTTTGCCTATTATAGGTAATATTAGATTGTATGTATAATTGGGAGTATATGCGCCTAGTGTTACCATATGGTAACGGACTATATTTCAAAAAATATAAGTTAAATGGGATTTCATCCTAATACTTTTTTGTTAGAAGTCCCCTCTAAAGAAATAATTTACCATTAAGAACTAAAAAATCGAAAATTCAAGCGCTAATGGGTTAATATAAAAATTACTCGTAAAATAAGTTTTGTTCTAATTGCTTATTTCGTCAGATGTTCAAAATGAGCTCCTTGAATTTCAATACACTTTCTTATTCAAAGAATTATTTGTTGCTGTACTTGAAACAACATTGCAGAATCGTTTCGTATTTGTTCGCAAAAATGGATTATCCTTTAAAGTAGCTCTTCCCTAATATTAAATGGAGTTGAGTAAACGAGTTCTTTCAGATGACCCAAAAAAATAAGTCCGAAGGATTTAGGCCTGGAGAGTTGACCAAAAACATCAGGGCGGGAGTGCCGCAAGGCTCACTTCTCTCCCTGATGCTGTATAGCATATACAGGGTGATTCCTAAGTTGATAATACTTTTTTGACTGTGTATAGAAGTCATTAAAAGAAATAACATTTTCAAATAACTTTTTTCAAACAACTGAAAATAGGCGAGATACCGAATTAAAAATTCCAAATCCGGGTCTGTGCATCAAAACGTAGGCTAAGCCTGTTCATGTCTATCTTTTTAGTTTGATCAAGTAGGCAGTGTACCGGTCAGTTAGTTGTCAATAATTGACGTTGTGTTTATCTGAAGTGAGTTAATTTTATATGGTTAAAGCGTGAAAATGGTACCTACGCTTTGAAAACAATAAACTAATGGATATGGTGCTTAGTTACGGGGATTGTCGTCAAAGTGCGGATGCTGCTTCGGAATTATACGCAAAACGTTTTCCCTTACGTAAAGTTTGTGTTTATATTATACAGCTCTTGAAAATGGTTTAAGAAACCGAAATGCGTAGAGCGAGATATTAAATATTTGTGAAGAATTTTGGATTTTTCTTTCCTCTTTAATATAAGTAATCTTCACCCCGGAGATATCTATGATTCAATTATGTTAAAGGATTTAGACCTGACGCAAAAAAACATTCGAGGACCAAAGTATAGGCCTGGAGACCTAAGTGGCCATAGAATTTGCTACATTATCAAGAGAAATGATTGACACTTTTTTTTTATTTTTTAATTTTGCTGTTCCTCCTAAGCTACATTCAATCTTAACAAAAGTTTTTCGATCAGGTAAAGTTCGATTTGGAATCTCCTAAGCATAAATTCTTCTTGCTTCCATAAAATAAATGTATATTAGTATTAATCTATAATAAGTTCTGAAGTATATTTGTTTATAATAATAACTAGTAATGATTGGTATGTGAAAATAATAGGTTAGTTATTATTGTGTTTTTATAGATTGACGGTAAATCAATTAGTTTTCTAATAAATAACTGCTGATATTACATTGTATAAGAATTTAATTATCTCGAAAATGTTTAATTTTTTTGAAGCAAATTACCTCTTTTAAAGAGAAATACCCAAAGTATTTAAAAAAGTATTTTTTTATTTTTTAAAATTACATCTATTAAAATTTTGACCCTACGAGTGAGGTGCCAAGTCCGGCTTTCCTGGCTATGTACAGTATTGTACAAGGTCATTCCGTATATTAAGACAGCGCTCACTGCGTTTAATATAATAAGAGATAGAAAAAACCATAAATACAAAAGTTAAAGGGTTTATCCTAAATCGCCAGAAAATGTTACATAACACAACAAATGAATATCGCAAAGTTAGTAAAGAACACAAACTTGGTAAATCATTAATGGAACATCCGGTATTTTGAAACAAAATTAATAGATCTTTTTCTTCTGAATTCAAAAATATATGATATGTTGACATTTGGTTTAGCCGTTTTCGAAATAATTGCATTTTAAAAACGTGATTATATTGTTTAAATTATTTTATTTATTTTCAATAAACAAAATAGAACCGAAAAATTAACAATATTTTTAATAAAATAATTTATGAAAATTTACAAGTGTTGAATGTGACCGCCGCGCGCCGTTATTTTCAATACATTTTCGATAATGTATCCTCTAATTTAAATAAAGCATTGCAAATTCACTCTGGATGTTCTTCATTCAATGAATCTATATTTCTTTGAATACTTTGCCTCAAGTCCGCCAAACTTCGACTTCTTTCTTTATGTATTGCATCCTTTAGATAGCCCCATAAAAAGTTGTCTAAAGAGGTTAAGTCAGGACTATTAGATGGCCAGTTAATGGTCCCATGAGTTCCAATCCACTCGTTAAACCGGTTATTTAAAAAATTTCTTACGAGCATTGTGTTATGAGGGGGTACGCTGTCCTGGTCTCATATTATGTTGTTATATTCCCTCATAGAAAGTTCTTCTAACAACCCTTCAACTTTATTTAAATACTGAATGTACCTTTATCCTGTGAAGGAGCCCTCATATATAATCGGGCCAATTATTCGGTTCCTAAGAATACCACACCAAATATTCAATGAAAACTAACCATGAATTTTAATTTCAACATAAGAGTGGGAGTTCTCTGATGCCCACATATGTGTGTTTTGTCGGTTATACACCCCTGCTGTGGTAAACGTAACTTTATCGCTCCACAAAATCTTATTACAAAAAGCATTGTCCTAATTTTTTCTAACTAACATATCATTACAATATGCTAGTCTTCTAATTTTGTGATTATCTATCAATTTTTGTATCGGCAACATTTTATAAGGGTGATTCCATACAAAGTTTGAATCTTTTTTGTACATTTTCCAAAGTATTTATTAGCATCGGCGATAAATAACTTTGGATCTTCTAAAATTAAGTAATAGCAGATTGATAAAACAGATAAAATAATTGAAGATGTCTTTCCTACCTTCAAAATACAAGAAAATTTGTAGTTCTTGATCCTCATTTACGGTAACTGTGCACTTTTGGGTTTTGGGCTCCCTTATGCTCCGCATTTCGGGATGAATACGCCGATACTCTGCTAGCGCTTAAGCAACATTATTGTCGTGTTTGTAATAAATGTATACGAATTATTTCTAATGTTTATTCTTCTGTGTAGCCCATCTTACGTATGGAATAAAGAAATCTAACAGCCGAATAAATGAAATGAATAATGGCGTTCGAACCATTTGTTTATTCATGGCAAGTGCGATTAAATTAAACAATATAATCACGTTTTTGAAATGCAAATATTTCAAAAACGGCTAAACCAAATGTCAATATCTCATTTTTAAATTCAGAAAAAAAAAGATCTATTATTTCTTGTTTCAATGGTGTTCCATTAAAAATTTATCAAGTTTGTGTTTTTTACTAACTTTGCAATATTCATTTGTTGTGTTACGTAAAACTTCCTGGTGATTTAGGATAAACCCTACAACTTTTGTATTTAAAGTTTTTTTCCATCTCTTATAATAATCGCAGTAGGCGCTTCCTAAATATACGGAATGACCCTGTACAAGAATGATTCTACTATAGGTTTCCTAGTCCATATGGGCTGTGCAAAGTTACAAAATTTCATTCAAATATTTGAGGTTGCTTAAAAGTTATAATCGAAATTGTAAATCTTCAGGTGCGTCTCTGGTGCCCGAGATCTTTGTTAGGACGGACATTAGGAAAAATAATTATACAAACTACTAGTATTATTTGACATCCTCTCTGTACGCTGGCGATATATTCCGATATACGTACCAGGCACCTTGTATAGTATGTTCCTTAATTTAAAAAAATATTGGCGTTGACGATAGCCGCTTATTATTTGGCCACTTGTCTGAGCTGAGCTGACCAAGTAAGTCAGAATATCTCAGTCAAATATCCTGCCCCAGGCCTATGCTAAGGTTATCCGATTTGTAACTGAGATTGTTCGTTTTGGCTGATTTATGTGTTAACTGTTAATTTGGCGTCAACTCGTAAAATGGTCGTTTTACTTCCAATTCAGTCAAGATATTTCTTCAAGTTAGCTTAGCTCAGACAAGTAGCCAAATAATAAGCGACTATTGATATTAAATTTAGTTTTGACTTTAAAGTGTTTCCAATTTCGGTTGCATAAAGTTTACAAATTCAAATTGGGTACTTTAATGGACCTATGAACGATAAATAAGCAGTCATAATAATTATTTATATTTAATTTTTTTTTAATAACAGGCGAGTCATATTTCATTTCATTATGCACATGTGATAAACATGACTGTCATAGAATAAACTATTGTGACGACCACTTAAAAGGGTGCCTAGAAACCATCTTAAAAATGGAAAACTAACTCTTCATCAAAATTTCTGCTTGTTGAAAAAATATCACTCAAAGCCAGGTCCAGCTGTAGGAATGAATTGCCAAAAAAGTTAGGATGATAAAATTGAAAAAAGATATCAAATATGAAAATTAGTTAATAATAATTTATTAGTACATAATTAGAAAATTAAGAAAAACAACAATAAACAAGAATAGTTTATGGAAGATTTCACCTTAGCTTGCTTCAACATAAAGACAAATTTCTTTGAATACAAATTATTATACGCCGTGAAAAGTCTGCAACTACACCACTAACCATCCGAGATGGAATTTCTTGCACTCGTGCTCTGATAATTCTCTCCAAATAGTCTATATGTTATCGAGAGGTTTGTGGATAGAGACTTTCTCTTTTAGCAATAAGGAGTTAGATCTGGGGTTCTTGGTGTCGAAGTAAATTTCAACCTTTGTCCAATCCATCTCTCAGTTTTAAAATTTCTTTTAGTTTTGCAGAGCTGTGACATGGAACACCATGATGTTAGAACCAAAGTGTGTTTCGTACTTCCAGTGGTAGTTGAGGGGAAATTAAATCATTCCATCTTCAAAAAGTTTAAATAAATTGTACAGTTAATATTGGTTCGAAAAAAATACGGCCTCACATTTTAGTTCTTAAAAACACTACGTTAAACGTTGGTTTTAAAAAAATACTGGTGCCGACACTCAATTACAAAGTGAAGATTTTCATCACTCTATCATCACCTGTAGATTTGGGGAACACACCACTTCATTGAAGGTGAACGTGTCTTTAGTATCACTTGGGCAGTGGATTTTGAGACGGATCGTGGAATAGTTTGTGAAACTTTCTCAACGTAGATTTTCTTTGTTCCACGATAATTTGCAAAACCTCTAATTGTGCATCTTTTTCCGTTTACCAAACCTAGAGGATATTACGAATATTACAAAAGCCGGCTTCACTTCCGTGTGGCGGCTGTAAAACTTTATTTTTTGTTTTAATCTGACTTATAAATCATTTCGTAATCCAAATGAATAATATTTATTTCAATTCTTCTGTTGACGATACCTAAGAATCGGAACAAATAAATGGTAGCCTTTTCTATTGTTGGGTGAATAAGATCATCTCGCTTGTTCTTGCTACTACTTACTGCTGAAGGATCCCCTGGTCCCGATTAACCCACGTTTTTCACTAGCACGCCTAGTATATGCAGCAACATTTAGATAAGCGAACTAATCTGAACTCAGCAGTTTCTGTCAGACTCGGATTGAGTTATGGTTAGGATAATTTACCTTTGAAAAGTTTAGTAGAGTATAATGATCCCGCTAGCTCTACAAAAAAGTATTTACGATCGATAATGAATAGCGAAAAACAATAAATAAAACGATTCCAAAATTTACAAAATCGACTATTTATTAGATCCTTTTCAAGGCTATTTGTGAATCCGAAAACTTGTATCTATTATTTATAAACCATCCTATCCAGAACATACAACATACGAGACAAGTACCACAAACACCACAAACACCAATATCAGTATTCAGTAGTAATCAATAATAATAGTAAATGTTGGCGGAGTTTGTGGTATTTGTTTCCTGTGTTGCTTATCCCGGATAAGATGTGGTTTTTAATAAAAAACATTAATAAAATATATCTTCTCTCTTAATAAAAAAAAATTAAATTTCTGAAATAATATTTTATTGAAGAAAAAACATTTTTCAAAATTTGCATATTTTATAAAGATATTAAGTGTAGGTGTCCCTTAACGTTATTCCTTAATTTTTTTTTACTTCTCGTGACACCGCGCAGGCTGGGTCAAAATTTTGGCTTCGAGTATCATTTTTCAACACAAGCAGAACTTCTTATAAGGAGTGACTTTTGTTCGTAAAGTTAACTATAGAAAATATTTTTATTTGTTAAGACAGTTTCTGGAAACGCTGTAGAAATAAGAAATAATATGATGAGCCGAGGGAAATACAATCAGTCCAAAAAGCTGTTTTTACTGTTTCTAATAATTGATAATATATTTGGTTTATATTAATTGACTTGTATTTCAGTTACTTGCTACAATGGTTACATACCTGGTCGTCTTGCTGCAATTCCAGATCAGTATTCCAGAGTCCTCAGATTCTTCCAATAATTCAACAGTAACGTTAATGCCGCCAATGAGAAGAAATTAAAATGTTAATAGAAAATTTTCTAGAAAAAGAGATATCATCTTAAATTGGTATGAAGCCTATTGGGGAAATTTATTGGCTATAGAAAAATTCTGTAGACAATAAAAATAGGCTAACATCAAATGTGTTTGGATTTACCAGCCTTGAAAGTTGATCGTTTGTATATAAATTCTTGATTTTAAAATAGCACTCAGATGTACAAAAAAAAATGTGACCTTATTTTTATGTATTAATAATTTAACAATAAGTACCTAACATAGTTTGTGGATGCTCTAGTGGATAATTACTGTTTAAAACTCTTTGTGACCACAATAAATAACTAAAATTTTTATGAAATTATAAATACTTATTATTAATTACGTAAATCAATTTGGATAATATGTGATTGTAGGTAATGTCATCAAATACTATATATTATTTTATTTGTGCCCTATAAGTAGTCAACATATGTACACTTAATCACTTTTTTAATCCATTTTATGTCACAAATTAGTTAATAAAGATAATGACTAAAACATACATAAAATAATTATAGTTATGCTTACGGACATGTAAGAAACTATAATAAATTATTTTTAAAACCTTAATACAATAATATTTTCTACTTCCGCTGCATGATTAAGAGGCCTTCAGCAAGGCGTTTATGTAGTAAACGTGCATTGGTTATTATAACGGTGGTTATATGAAAAAACAAGCCGCCGGCGCCGCTTATTAAATTCAAGAACTCGCGCGGTTAATATCCCAAATAGAATCATTTAGTAAAAAGATTTAAAAACTTAAATAATTACTGAACCCTTTTCTTGTTTTAGTTTTTTAAAAATCACTTTGTAGCAAATATATCGTGATGTAAAATTTTAACATGCCCGTTATTAGGTACCATTTATATATATATGCTTCTATTTACATTGCTTTTCGAGTTCTTGGCTTTATACTAACGTCTTGCAAACTGAAAGTTTAAGAATATTTCAGTCCGATCGATAGCTACAACTACAGCGTACCTATTGTTTCATGGTGTACCAGGAAATCGTTCTGTGATCGTTATGAACAACTGGTTTCATTATTGCTGTAGAATGTTAGATTTATAACTTTTACACAAGCTGATACTAAAATGCAGCACTTCGTGCTGACAGTAGTTTTCCTTGCAGGGTGATATGCATTTGACTGCACTTCGTGGTTTGCTGTCCTATTTCGAACATTTAGAGAGATCAGCTTTCCCGCATTAGATTTGGCTGGAACACTGGGACGCAATTAATTGAAGTAATAGAACACAACCTCTTATTTGTTTTGTGGCGTTCGGCATGCGTTTACACCAAACACACTTATTTTCAGAAATATCTCTGAAATATTTCAAATGTCTCAAAAACATAACCTTATTTCACGAAATAATTATGAAACTTTACATGTAATATTTCATCGAGAATATTTATAAAATATTTCAGATTCATTACACCCAAGATGACAGTTGACACACCCTGCCTTTGACACTTGACGGACCAAATACACAAAAAACCATGTATGTAATATTACTAATACTATATGGCGCTTTGCCCATTTAACCAATGTAAACGTAGTGAAGTCGAGGTTCCTTGCCTGGTCAGGGTTTTCGCATAGTGCGCATGCGCGAGAAAGAATAAATAGACGTTTGTCTTAGCGGAAAAAAAATGAGGTTATGTTGCTTTTCAGTCACATTTGACTTTGACAACAGGACAGGAATTCGTAAACAAACATTATCCCACACAGCACAATCATGTGTCAGAAACACTCCGTATTAGTTTCTCCGAAAGATTTTAAATATTTCGAAACATTTCATAATTGCATTTCCGAAATATTTCAAAAAAAATTCTTTTACTATTTCTGAAATTATATAAAATGGAATAATATATCATTCAATATCAAAAACATATAAACTATTATTAAGTAATAAATAATATGAATATACCAAAATAGGATGCTTATCTTTATATCTTTGAAATTCTTCTTTACAGGAGTCCTGAAAGTAGATATTTAAAAATTAATAATAAGTATATATGTGAGAAATTTGTTCTCTAGCCACTTGCTGAGACTTTATACAATAAAAGGATTAACCAAATTATGCTAAACCATCAGCTATTCTCTGGGCTATATGCCCCAAAGAGCGCTGAATTATATAGCAAAATTTGGCGTATTTGGACTAACACTGTTAGTACTAAAAGCATACCTACCATTGGAAAATCGAAACACCCTAATGGTAGGTATGCTCGCGTGTCTTGCTTGCCCTGTACTGACGAGAACCAAAGAGTTCGAAACCGGTCAACAGATAGCAGCATGCAGTGTATCCTATCATTGGAAATAAAGATTCATTCCTTTCTTTCCGGTAGTTTCTGCAATCTGAGTTTGTATTTTAGTGCTAAATCGTTGAGTCGCCCCGAGTTGCGCATACAATTTTTCATATAAAATGTTTTGAAAATATGACTTGAGAAGCCTCGCAATTCTGTGTAGTTGATGTTAATTACTTATTGTTGGACTCACACTCGTAGAGATTCAGAATTAAACCCAGGCCCGTTCTATTCACCAATCATTACTTTATATAGTGTGAAAGGTCATTATACAAAAGGCGCCAGAAACAATACGGCAACTATAACAACTTAAACATAATGCAGCAGATAATATAACCTGTACCTTTTAATACTTATTAGTAGATAATATATTAAATTACCTACCTTTAAATATAATACAGGCATTTCCAACACAAAAAACAGATAATAATTTTATTATTGAGACATGCTTTCTTTTTTTGACAGACCAACATGAACATTGTCACAACCGAGTAAGTATCTTGTAGAAAGGAGGACAGAACCGGTGTTGCTAAATAATTATATGTCAATAATAACAGTATTCCATTAAAGTTTATTGTAAAAAGAGAGTAACCACAAAGAGAGCAAGATGCATATACTTCCACGAATCTATTGCGCAAGCGCAGTCGTATCGCTATCCTTGTTTTGTCCGGAAATCAGACAAGGATGCCCATTTGGTTTTTACAAAAATGAAAAGGTCTATACGTGTCAACGAGAAACTCACCGTGGAATGCACTAAACATCAACTGCTTTTCATGTCAGACCTTAGAGTCAACTTCCTAACTAATATCTTCGCGACTACACTTGACTATTACGGCACAGCAACTTTCGACGGTACTAACTTTGTAGGTATTTGAACATTACGACGGTTAAAAATCTACTAACTTTTCCTCTAGCAATCCCACCTATTTATCGTGGAAAGTTGATCAAAACAACACCTGAAAATGCTCGCAGATGTTTACGCAAGTGTTCCAGTTTCTGGAATCCCTTTGTCGGTATCAGAAAAAGAAAATATTTCGGCTTTTTACAAAGGCAATTATCTTAATTTACTTGACAGTTATTAGATAATAGTTGCAGCTGAAGGCAGATGTTCTGCAGGTGTTAGTTGTTGATAACAACGCGACCCGTCCCCATTCCGCGATCTATGCAGATAAAACTAGTTTAAGTTAGAGTTTTAACTAATCAGGAATCGTACTAGCGCGTCTTCTCTTAGGTGGGAGAGAGATTTTTTAAACTTTAGCAGCGCCTAATTTTATCACTTTCTCTCGTACGCTACCTTTGGCTCGGTCAAATAAACAACCGGAAAAGAAAAGCGGAGAGAAAATAAATTAAAATTTTATTTAATTTTAATTTATTCTGTTTAAAATATTTTTGTTAATTTGTGATGTGTTCTGTTAATAAACCCCTTATTGGATTATTTTATTTTGAAAACGTGAGTATTCCAAATATTTTTAACTCATTTTATATTTTCTTTAATTTTTATAAAATTATTTTAGAGTTACTTATCTGAATTCTAATACCACTTTTGTTGATAATTAATTAATAAATTTTATTTATTAAATTTATTTGAAAATATTTTAATTCTTTTCACTTTATTTTAAGTTGTTCTGGTAAAACTTTGAAGTCCAATTTAACTAAATATTTTCAAAAAGGTTTCTTATATTATTTAAGAATAATTTTAATTTTCAATATTTTTTCCCAAAACTTATTTTATTTTATACTGTATTGTAAAACACACCTTTACATATTTGAACTTAGTCCAGAAAATAAGGTTGTACAGCAATAAGTCCGGTAAATTTTTTTTACCGGACTAGTCCTGTAAAATTTCTTTACCGGACTGAAATTTTAGTTTAATCAATGTCAAACACACAATGTTTCCACCAGTAAATATTAGCACTTTTCAAATATACGACGCAGAATAAAACTCCATTATAATTTCAAAACATAATTATAATTTTCAACAGACAGTATGAAATAAAATATTGTACGTCATTCGTCCGGCAAATCCTTTACAGTATTCGTTTGAAAATTCCAGACTCGGCTCCTTCGTCGCCTTGTCTCGAAACATTTCACTCATACTGTAAAAGTTGATTTACCGGACTATTATAACGTAAATATCTATTAAATAAATCGCACTTAATATAAATTTAATAAAATTATTATTTTTTTTCTTTTTAATAAGAATGATAAAAAAATAAATTCTTTATTTCTAAAACGACCAAAAGTTTTCTCGAGATTTATTTAGTTATAATATTTTTAAAATGTCGCTCACCACAAAAGGTACATCCTCCATATATTCAAAGAGCATAGATTTATATACCTATATATAACTAGGATAATATGCTGCATGAGGAAATGCGTTTACTAATATTTTTCTACTCTTATATAAAAATCTACTTACGCACTGTCTACTTTGTCTAGTAAACTTTAACTACACACACTATATTTGTTAGAAGCCAAGCTGTAAAGTTTGTTAGAAGCACGAGTTTCGTTCTGCGCCAAGAAAAATGCCTTTTTAAAAAGATCACTTTATTAAAAATTATACAAGAGAGTTGTAAACGACAAGATAAATCTAAACATATTCCTGCAAACTACTATATTTATAACATTCGGGGAAGAGGAGGATAGCGTTGCTTTGTCAGCAGTTCCCACGAGAAACAGTACAGATCTCAAGATGTAACACCTCCCGTTTTAGATGGGCATATAAACTTCCCTAAAAGTTTCTATGGCCTAAAATTAAATTTATTTAAATAACAATATTTTCACTTGTTGTTTCTTTCTTTTTAGCACAAAATATAGGCCGTAGATACTTGAACAAAATGCATACAATAATACATATAATTACTATATAAAGCAAAATAGTCCAAAAACTAGTTTTGTTGTAATAAACTGGATTTTCTAGCATTTTTAAATTTTCAATCCTTTGACTTTCTACTTCATTTTGCAGAGTATCCAATTTATTGAAATTGATATTACTAAGGCTACTTAATTTTAAATTATTATAAATCACTTTTTCTGAAAAATTAAACTTAATAAAGGGTTTTCCAATAAGAACGATATGATTTCAAAATGAAATAAAATTAAAATTATTTCAGATACAATACAACTTTTTATATTATTTTAAAGTATAGTTGATAACTTTTATGTTTTGAGTAACACATCGTTTAAATGTCCTCCGCGACTTCGTGTACACGAGCGAATTCGACGAACCCAATTTTCGATGACTTTATGCAACAAATCGGGCGTGATCTGACGAATGCAGGGTTCAATGTTCAACCTTAATGCATCAAGTGTTTGTGGTCTGTTTGCATAAACCTTAGATTCCAAATAGCCCCAAAAGAAGTAATCTAAAGGAGTTAAATCACAGCTTCTTGGAGGCCACTGAACAGTAGCATTCCTTGAAATTATCCTTTCGTCAAACTTTTCTTGCAGTATGTCGATAGTTTCATGAGCAGTGTGACATGTGGCACCGTCTTGCTGGAACCACATATCCTCTAAATCAAGTGCATCTATATTTGGCCACAAAAAATTTCTTAACATCTGTCGATATCGTTCACCATTCACTGTAACTGCATCTCCTGCCTCATTTTGGAAAAAAAATGGTCCGATGATGCCACCATACCATAAACCACACCATACAGTTACCTTTAGCGGGTACAAAGGCTTCTTATGAATCTGTTGTGGATTGTTTTCACACCAAAAACGGCAATTTTGCTTGTTAACGTATCCACTTAACCAAAAATGAGCTTCATCTGAAAAGATAATTTTTTTGGCAAAATTAGGATCCCTTTCAAGTTGTTCTAAACTCCAAGCAGCAAATTCTCTGCGCCGACGATGGTCCAGTAGCTTAAGTTCTTGGGTCAAAACAATCTTATACGGGTGTAAATTCAAGACTTCTTTCAAAATACGCCAAGTTGTCGTTTTTTTAATCCTTAATTCTTGAGCACGACGAGGAATTGATAAATTTGGATACACTGCAATACTAGCTCTTACAGCAGCAATATTCTCAACAGTTCTTGCGTTTCGATGTCTTCTTGGTGTTTTTGCATCGTGAAGAGTAAAATTATTTTTAAATTTCTCAACGATGCGACGAATGGCAAGCAAAGAAGGACGATTATTTACATTAAAGTTTTCGTGTGTGCGCGATAAGTGTTCACAAAAGATCGTCTATTTTTATAAAATTTTTGGATAATAACCAAACGTTCTTGAAGCGCGTATTTACCCATAATAAATTGTTATAGTTTACTGACAATAACTGACAACTGGTGACAGGTATAACTTTATTACCATGGTTACCATATCGTTTCAAAATCATATCGTTCTTATTGGAAAACCCTTTACTAGGCAGTGGTATATTATGATAATTCAACTCACTTTTATTGAACCAATCAAAACGCTCATTTTCATAGCAACCACCTTGGTAACGGTCGTCTTACCCGATAAGACTACCGCTAGCTCGAAAAGACGCTTTCGAAAAGACGCTTGTAGCTTTTTTACTTAAATAAAAAATTAGTAACACCTCTAACTTGTATATTTACCTTTATCAGACGGCCTTCATTTTTATGTTCAGTAAATTATCCAATAAAATACACCTCTAGAGGCGGTTTCTTATCTTCATACCTTCGTTTTTCACTCGAAACTCGATTTTCCAAGAAAATTTTCACTCAATGTAATTTTTACTTATAATCAAAGATAAGACCCTCGAGCTAAAGCTCTCGGGATCATATCAGATTATAAGTAAAAATTACATTTCGTAAAAATTTGTCAGAAAATCGATTTCTTGTTAAAAACATCGGTATTACCGATAAGACGCCTCCTCTATCGGTATATTACCGTTGAAAATTTCTCTTAATATTACGATAAGATTTTATTACAATGTCGGCAATTTTTAAGCTACACGGAAAATTAATTTCGGCTAAATATGTGCCGTTTAGAAATATATTTTCTTTTTCACTCGCGCACTGTTGCACTGCCGTAAGGTCTTTATCAGTAATCACTATCCACTTTCCTTCATCTACGTGTTGCACTTGAACACTGTCGATTTTTACAGGGATCGGATTACAATTTGATATGTTATGTCATATTGTCAATATAATATAATATATTTAAATAAAATATAAGTCAATAATTGAATTTCACAAGGCAAATTATCATAAAAGTTTTCAGTATGAATATGTTTGCATAAATATTCATTATCGAAGATTTTATTACATGGTAAATTTGAATATCCAAAATTTCCTTCATTGATTATTAAATATTGAAAATTGGGAATAATCATTTTAAAATGATGTTCTGTAGGCGTTGGCAATGGAAACAGATTAAATAGATTATAATTTTCTTTTTCTACAAGGGGTACTTCGATTATGAACACTATTTCATTACCCTTTGAATAGCTTTTTATATCTAATATATTTTCGAAGATTAAAATATTTTCGGGAATTGCTTCAAATGGCAATTTTTCAGATAATAATTTATTGTTTATTAGTACAAGCTCTTCAAGGAGTTCTGATGGTTTAACAATATTATTATGAAAATTATTTAATTTAGCAAATGATACAGCCACTTCGATTTGGTCAAGTATATCATAAATATTTTGATACATCATTGTAATTTGAGTCAAAACCATTTGTATTCTAAAATACTCGCGTGAGTTGGCCATTTCGATTTTTATATTATTAACCAGTTTGGTTGCTGTATCGATAAGCTCTTTTAATATTATTTGATTATGTGAAATATTTTTGGCAATTTCCTCGAAATTGTCAATTGTTTTGTGTAGAAGGGATAGTTGTTTGTCTGTTGAGACTTTTATATTATTTTGATTTCTTTGAAGCGTATCAATTTCGGCGTCATAACGTTTAGCTTCGTCTTGATCTAGGTTACCAGTAAGACTTTTAACAATACTGCCTAATCCGTCAATTAAACCACGTTTTTGTCGTTTAAAAGAATTTGCAGGTAAAAGTTGGCTAATCTGATTAATTATTTTGTTTTGTAAATTATCGGTTGAAATATAACAGTTATAATATTCACCTTTAAAACCTGTATTGTTGACTAAACTACGCTTAAGATTTTTATATTGGGTACTTAGGATATTGAATTCTTTGATTATATTTTCGATATTAAAAATTTGAATGAATGTCCAATGATTTATTACTTTCTGGGCGTTGCCTAGCTTATACGGTAGTATGCCTGGGTTTTAGTTTAAGTCATTGTACTTGGGGGTGTTTTGGGTATGTCCTGTTGCAGAGGCGTATCTGTAACAAGAGGTCGTTTAAGTTCTTTTATATGAATAACTTCTGTTTTCTTAGGATTTTTATTGTCTTGTATCTTTACACGGTTATGTTCTAGAATTTGGATAATTATGAAGGGTCCTTTAAATTTTGGTTGATTTTTGGAAGATCGTTCTGCTTGTTTTTTATAAACTTTTTGGTTAATTTTAAACTGATATTGTTTATCGCCTTGTGTATTTCTTTTTGTTAACATTTGGTCTTTTTGTTTGTCAGTTTCACCTTTTGCATTTTCGTATAAAGCGCTAACTTTATTTTTATGTGACGAAACATAATCTGAGTAAAATGTAGTAGAAATTAAATCAAAGGGATCACGAGAGTTTGTGTGTCCTAAAATTGGTTCGTGAGGTGAAAATTTCATTGGCTGAGTGTATTGAACTGTTATAGGCTATAATATCATAAGGTATTAATTCCGAAATTAGTTTTTGCGAATCTTTTTCTCTAAGAAGTCGAAGGTGTTCGATTATTATCGAATGAAATCGTTCTACTGGGGAATTTGATTCATGGTGACTAGGGGTTATAAAATGTACATTTATTTTTTGTGCCTTTAATAGTTCCTTAATCAATCGTTATTAAATTCACTTCCGTTATCGGTCGTAATTGTTTCGGGACAACCAAAGAAGGAGAAAAATTGAACTAATTTATCACAAGCTGATTTTGCGTTTTTATCGTACGCTAAAGCTTGTCCAAATTTTGAAAATTTATCGAGAATCGTCAAGAAATTTTGTTTTTCAAATAAAAAGGTGTCTATATGAATAATTTCGAATGGTTTTGATGGTGTTTCGGTTCTTACTAGTGGAACATAAGCTTTTTGTCTACTATATTTTTGAGTTTGACACGAAGCACAATCATTAATGTATTGGTTTACATCTTCTTTCATTTATGGCCAATAATAGTTTATTTTAAGCCTATCGTACGTTTCGGTTATTCCACGATGGTTAGTTTTCGATTCATGTTGGTGTTTAATCAAAAGAATCTTTTCGTCATTATCAGAAATATTATTGACTAATTTTGTACATCTTATTATTTTAAGGCGTTTAAAATATTTTATATACGTATTAGTAAATAAGGTATCAGATCTTGATTGTGGAAATAAACATATACGGTTTTGTCGTCATAGGGCAAATAATCACGAATAAATTCAAACATTAAATTTTGATTATCGGGAATCTCGCAATTATTTATAGCATGTTTTCCAAATTGTTCGAAAGTAACTTTTATTTTTAAATGAGGGTTCTTCTTTAACAAAAATTGGCGTGATTTATTATTTATTATCTCATCAAGTGTCGTCATAACGGATTCGGTCTCAGTATTCTGATTACTGTGAACAGTGTTATCAGAGTCAGGCGGCTTTAAAGTGATATCTGATATTATGTTAATTGTAGGTATATCATTGTCTGTGGGAATAGTGTTTTCGCGAGAAGTAGAAGGTTGCTGAGTAGGGTTTTCTGATAAGTTTCGCATATAATCCAAAATTTCTTTATCTACATCTCCGGGATTATTGATTCATTTTCGTACATATTAAGTTGAATTCTGGATAGTGCGTCTGCGACTTTATTTTGTGTTACTTTACGGTGTCTTATTTCATAGTCATACTCTTTAAGTCGTAGTCTCCATCTAACTAATTTTGAATTTGGTTCTTTTAGATTAAAAAGCCATACGAGTGGGTGATGGTCTGTATAGATAATGAACTTACGGCCAAAAATATATGGGCGAAATATTTTACATGCATAAACGATTGATAGTAATTCTTTTTCGATTGTGGAGTATCGGGTTTCTGATTCATTTAAAGTTCGACTAATGTAAGCTATTGGTTTATCGTTAGGAATTGTTCCTTGGCTGATCACAGCTCCAATAGCAAAGTTGCTAGCGTCTGTCGTTACGATAAAAGTTTTCGAGAAGTCTGGGTATTGTATGATGGGTGCGTTAATTAATAATTGTTTACAGTGTTAAAAAGCTTCGACAAATTTAGGAGTATGTTGAACTTTCGTATCTTTCTTTAAACATAGCGTCATTGGTTTAGTGACTTTCGCAAAGTCCTTGATAAATCGTGTGTAATATCCGACTAAGCCTAAAAATGATTTTATCTCTTTTTGTGATTTTGGTAAGGGAAAATTTTGGATTAGGTTTAATTCCGTCTTTTGTTACAATATGTCCTAAGTATTGAACTTCCGGTTGTAAAAATTCGGACTTATCCAATTGGATTTTAAATTTATCTTCGCGTGAACGCATAAATACTTTTCTTAGCTTTTCAACGTGTTCTTGTAAGCTAGTACTGCAAATTATTATATCGTCTAAATAAACAAAACATGTTTCATTTTGTAAACCTCGAGGTATATTATTCATTACTCGTTGGAAAGTTGCGGGTGCATTTTTGAGTCCAAAAGGCATTCTTAGGTATTCATAATGTCCAGTATCCGTACTAAATGCGGTTTTCGCGACATCTTGTTCTTCCATTTCTATCTGATGAAAGCCGTTAGCAAGGTCTAGAGTTGTGAAATACTGTGCTTTGCCTAATTTATCGAGAATATCGGTAATATTGGGAAGAGGGAATTTATCATCGATAGTCTTCTCGTTTAGTTTGCGATAATCGATTACTAATCTATATTTTTGTTTTTTTGAAGCATAAGCTTTTTTTGGGACGATCCAAATAGGTGCGGAAAAAGGCGAGTTTGAGTCCCTAATTATTTTTTGTTCCAATAATTTAGAAATTTGAGATTTAACTTATTCTCGATGAATTTCGGGATATCTATAACTTTTGGCAAAAATTGGGGTCTCGTCTGATAGTTTAATTTTGTGTTTGATAGCGTTAGTAAAGCTAAGAGGTATGTCTTCACAATCAAAGATGTCTCTAAATTCAAAAAATAATTTACGTATAATATCTTTTTCTTTGCGATTACAATGTTCTAAACGTAGATTTTTCAAATTAAACTAAATAAACGCATTTCTACTTTCGAAATTGATGCCTATGATGTGGAGGAGCAGTTTAACCAAGATATAAATAACTATAAGGCATCGATTAAAATTCTAAAAGAAAAACTGTCTAAAGCTTCCATAGATTCTAAAAAAGAATGTGAGGAATGCAGGGTTGGTCTTGGTAGAGTTAAGGAATTTGAAATCCAGGTGAGGGAGCTCAGTATAGTCAACAAGCAGCTACTAAATCAAATTAAAGATCTCGAAATACAGACGAAAAGCTTGGCGAATGATTTGGACAGGGTGAAACCTGTTAGTAACTCCTCCACCCAGCTCGAAAAGTCAACTCAAACTTTATTAGATAGGTCATCATCTCCCCAAACACAATTTTGCCCCAAACGTCGCACTGACAATATAATTAGTAATGTGCTTGTTCTGAATGACGGTCTTTTGGGAAGTTACTCTAAACTGTTACGTAACACATTGGGCTGTGATTACCATGTCCTCGAAATTTCTAAGTTCAATGCAACTTTAGACCGTGTAACTGAGGACATTGTCAGATTATGCTGGGAATTTTCCAAGAGAGACTTTGTGATAATTCAGGGTGGTCTCGCGGATGCCCTTATGGGATCTGATTTGTCTGAATCTACTTTGACTCGTATTCTCGTTATGGGCCTCCAGACCAATTTAATCTTGACTACAGTTCCTGATCTTGAATCGTCACCTGTGCCGGATCAGATCAATCGGTCAGTTTTCTCCTTAACGTCCTCTAACAAATTATCAACTAATAGCACACGTATTTTTGATTTAAATAGTCTGGGCTCTGAGGATCTATATACTACTAGACAAGGCCTACCTAGACTCTCAGTCCCTGGCAGAAGAAAAGTTGCTCGACATTTCTCCGAGTTGATTCTTGCCAGCTCTGACTCCTACTATCGTGAGATGCACGAAACCTTTCAAGCCCGCCTTGACGCTTTGAGTGTAGAACCCTGCATTTCGAGACATGTGGACCCCTCATCTGGGCCAGATGCGCGGTGTGACGGTAAAGACTTTGATTATTTGGTCGTGATTTCCCCTCTGAAGAGAACTTCAATGACAGCCACGGAGCCTAATATCGTTTCTGAACACTCGACTACGCTCAGACCATTACCAACTGTGTCCAATCCATTATCTAAGAACAAGTTTTTTCGTGGAAGAAGACTGCGCTCCACAGCTTTGTGAGGTTGCTGAGCTAGGTGGATCCCATCACTCCTCTGCCACTCGACCTACGTCTCATCCATCTTATCGTAACAAACAAAAAAATTTTAATAAGGTTAAAAATTCTAAAATAGTCTCTAAAATTCGTTTTGGGCATATTAACATCAGATCAATTTCTAAAAAAATTAATGATATTATATCACTTGTCGTGGAATCAAGTCCCCAATTCACCGCATTATGTATAAGTGAAACGTGGCTTAATGCCAAAATTCCTGATTCATTCTGTACCATAGATGGTTTTACATTTGTGAGGCGTGACCGAGATGGCAGGGGTGGTGGTGTTGGGGTATTCGTAAGTAATCGAGTACAGTTTAAGCAACTTGATGTACCAATAGATTCTGGCATTATTAATTTTGAATTTATTGCTCTAAAATTAATTTTAAATAAAAGTCCATTTGGACTTGCAGCCTTTTACAGAACTCCTGATTCCAATTATACTAATGTCTCGGCTCTGGGAGACATAATACTTTTTTTTAACGCGAATGGTATCAGTAACTTTGTGGTTATGGGCGACCTAAATATAAATCTACTTAATAATTCTCCCATGACTAGATTTTTCAATAAATATTTAGGTGTCTACGATTGTTGTCAAGTCATTCGGTCTCCTACTCGTGTTACTGGGGACACGGAATCTTTGATTGATGTCATCATTACTAATTCTAACTTACAACTAATTAATGCTTCTGTTTCTGAACTGAATCTGTCCGACCACAACTTAATTTCATGTGCACTTGATCTTGAAAGTGAGTGCTCCAGTATGGTTGTCAAGACTGTGAGAGCCTTTAAAAATTTTAATACTGATGAGTTTAATTTTGATGCAGCCCAGATAAACTGGGATTCTTTGTATTATATGTCTGATATAAATGAAAAGATAGCGTTTTTTAACAATAATCTCGTGTCATTATTTAACAAACATGCTCCCCTAGTCACGATTACCTATAAAAAATCAAAACAACCTAATCCCTGGTTCACAGACACCCTTAAAAGGCTTCGCAGACTAACGAGAAACTCTTGGTCAAAGTTTAAACGTACCCGAAAACCTGAGCATAGGCGTTACTACTGCGATCTGCGGAATACATACAACGCAGCACTTCTTAGCGAGAAAAGAGCATATTTCTCTATGGTACTTAGGGACTGCCGTCGTGATGGCAGAAGAATGTGGTCTCACTTAAGGAGCTGGAATATCCATCATAGTGATCACTCACTGGTTCTGGATCCTCAGTTGCATGATGCTGAGGCTATCAACGATTTTTTTGTGGATAGCATCCCTAAAACGAGCCCTGATTGTCACTATATTACTCAATTTCTCTCATCTCCTCACGCTAACACCTCATTTCAGTTTTCTCACGTCGATGAGAATTTGATAAAGCACTTAATCCTGAAGCAAAAGCCACACATGATGGGACATGATAACATCTCTGCTAAAATGCTCCAGTTGGCCTTGGTGTACATCTTAAGACCCCTAACTCATTTAATAAATGTATCGTTCGAGACGGGTGTAGTTCCTGACGTCTGGAAGGTGGCTATTATTAGGCCTATAGGGAAAAAGCAGAATGCCAGAATAAATAACTTTAGTGATCTTCGACCGATAAGCCTGCTTTCCGTCCCCCTCAAAATAGCTGAATCTGTCCTTCACCATCAATTATCATTGTTCTTGGAGCTGAACTCTATTTTACCCATTAGGCAGTCTGGCTTTAGGAAGGGGTTTGGGGCATGCACCAGCCTTTGTTCGATCGTCGATGAATGCTTCCATGGTTTTGAAAATCAAAAACTTACCTCGGTAACTCTGCTAGATCTGTCTAAGGCATTTGATACTGTTCATTTTGACTGTTTATTGGCCAAACTCGATCACTATGGGATTCTGAACCATATTAATGACTGGTTAGCCAGCTACTTAAAACATAGATATCAAAAAACAATGTTGGATAATAACGATGACTCTTCCATATCCATATCATCACTGAAAGAACTACAGTCCGGTGTCCCCCAGGGATCTGTCTTGGGTCCTCTCCTTTTCTCAATCTTATTGGCTGACCTGGAGAATGTCCCAGAACATTGTGAACTTCATATGTTTGCTGATGATATCCAACTCATCTTCCAGTTTTCACCAAACGACAGGAGTCAAGCGTGCTCATTTATTAATACTGACTTGGGCCTTGTGAGAGCGTGGTCTGAGAAGAATGGTCTTGTGCTGAATCCTTCTAAAACAGTCCATCTTCTTGTCGGTTCGCCACAAGTTCTGCATTCCTGTAGTGAACTTCCACTGAGTATTTGTGGTGATCCAATCTCCACTGTAAAGTCAGCCAGGAATCTAGGACTTATTATAGATTCTCATCTCAAGTTTAATAAACATGTTAATCTTATCTGTCAGAAGGCATATCTCAGCCTTAAATACCTACTACCATTTAAGGATCTCCTTGACTCCGAAACTAAGAAAACACTTGTTGTTTCCTTGGTTATGTCCCACTTCAACTTCTGTGATGTTGTCTATGGTCCTTGCATTACTAATGAGGCTCGCAACCAGCTGCAGAAGATGTTTAATCATGCTGTCCGTTTTGTGACGCCTGTGCCTAGGTTCGCTCATATAACACCATATTTACGTGAACTTAAACTGCTCAAGCTTAATGAATCTCGCTTTATTCACTATGCCTGTTTTATACAAAGAATCCTTAATTCTGGTATTCCACAGTACTTGGTTACTAAATTAAAAAGACGGACTGATATACATACTAGAGGCTTAAGAGAAATCGATTATCGTTTGGATATCCCCAAACATAAAACATCTTCGTTTCGGGCATCCTTTTCCTACTGTGCTCCTTTCGTCCGCAACAATCTGCTGGATCTTCGTAATGTCTCCATTCCGACTTTAAAAACTAGATTAAAGGCCGAATTCATAAATGACAATTTTAGGCGCAATGTCAATCTAAATTGCTTTTAATTGACTAATGAAAAATAGAAAAAAAAATGCTCTCCCTGAGCCTTCTCTCTCCTTTATGACCTATTTTAATGTAATTTATTTTTAATTTAATGTACCTACCTTAAAATTGTCTAAGATTTATTTCTTTTTCCCCTTGTAATTAGTGTTTTAGACGATCATATATCTAAATTTTTACTTTTATAATTAGTAGGGCTTGGTGTTTGTATCATTTTATGTACCATGTCCATTTGTGTTATATTATGTCCGCACAATAAACTATTTGAATGAAAAAAAAAAAATTAGCTTTTAATTTATTATCCAAGTCTTTAGATGGTTTAAGGATATTATCGTTCAATAAAATTTATTTTGTTTGCAAATTCACTAGAATTTAGTGCAGTTGTATAAGCACAATAGTTTTCGATTTTAACTAGCGATTCAGGTACCTCGACTTTGTCTGATTGTTGGTAACTTAATATACCATAACCTTCCTTAACGTTCACGGGTACTTTAATCTGTTGTATTGTACGAGGTGATATTACGTAACAGTGGTTCATATTAACTTTAGGTGACATTGGTTTTGGTAATTCACCGAAATGTATGGGAATTTCTGTATTTTGGGATTTTAAAGTATTCGATTGAAAATTTAAATTAGCATTGAGTTGTGTTAATAAATCTAAACCAACTAATCCATCAAATTTGTCGGAGAAATTAAATAAATAAAATGTATGGGTTCCTTTAGTTTTAAAGCAAGGAAATATAGGTAAAGTTGCCGTTTCGTTATGAAATGATACAGCGTGTGCTGTTTGAACTTGAAAAGTTTCGTTTTTTATATAGTCAGAAAAATAATTATAGGCAATATTAGGGTTTATAAAACTACGAGTACTTCCAGTATCTAATAAAAATTTGGAGTTTATTTCGGGTATATGGATATGAGGTAATTCGGGGGAATAATTATTAAGAAATGCTATATCGGTTTGTTGGGGGGTCCAGTTAGAGTAAAATTTTGTTCCTGTTCCGAAATATATTCATTTGTTGAAAATTGATCATTATCGGTATTATAAGGTTCATTATAATATGCAGATGGGTGTAATGGCGTTCTCTACGATAGTTCGGGTGCCATTTTGTAATGGCCCTCGGATTGCGGTTTAATAGATGATTCGGACGGTACCCTTAATGCGGCGGAGTATTTACGGTTTTTTCGGTGACGGTGCGGATCGGGATATCGGTATTCTCGAGCGCCACCCTTTATTATTTGAAGTGGTAAAGGGATCCACTATGCTCACGGGGTAGCCTTTAAACAGTGGAGAAGGGTTCGGTGCATTTAAATTTATTAGAACGGAGTTGTCTTTCTATTTTGTCGGAAATTCAGTCAGTAAGCCTCGGAGGAATAAAACAATTTGTTTCCTTAAATTAATGACAGGTCGTGTTTATCTCAATAAAATATTAATACAAGATAAATGCTTTAATACTACTTGTTACCATCGTGTACTTATAATTTACAAACTTAAATCTAAAATAGTAATACCCCCAAAACGGATTACGGTTTTAAGAAACAAAGCGGTGCAGGAATATGATCGAAAATAAAGCAAGCAGTGCGAGCGGTGTTTTAAATTGGTAGTATAGCGGACGTGCAGGTGTTGTAAAGCGAAAGCGGTATTTTTATGTCAGCAGGATTTAAAGAATGGTAATGAGCGGTTTAAAGCTTGATGCAATATTAGGGTGGTGCGAGTCGTATATAAAAAAAAACAGGTATAACGTGAAATAAATAAAAAAAATATAAGGTTACTGTCGGTACTGTTTTTCTTCGGATTTTAACTTTTTAAGGGAAGTTTTAAGTCCACTATTTCCCGAACTGTGCCAGGACTCGCAGACTGTCAGGGTTAAAGCAAATACAACTAATTCCCGAACTGTGCCAGGACTTCGTTGTTTGCTTTGAGAAAGAAGGTGCAACTATTTTCCCGAACTGTGCCAGGACTCGTTGACTTCACGGGGGGATAATTTATAAGGACAACCATTTCCTGAAGTATGCTAGGATTAGTTGTTTGTTTTAAGAGGGAGGGGGTTTAAAGTCCACTATTTCCCGAACTGTGCCAGGACTCGCAGACTGTCAGGGTTAAAGCAAATACAACTAATTCCCGAACTGTGCCAGGACTTCGTCGTTTGCTTTGAGAAAGAGGGTGCAACTATTTTCCCGAACTGTGCCAGGACTCGTTGACTTCACGGAGGGTGAGAAATAGGTACTAATAATCCCGAACTGTGCCAGGACTACTTTGTACACAGAAATAAATTAAATATGGAAGAGGTTTGGTCCCTACAGTAACACTTTTAATGATCCACTATATTATATTTAAAAACGGATTGAAAGTTTTAACGGTTTCCTTTTTTATCACTTTTAAATACGACACACCCTAATAAAATAAGTTTTCTTACCCACGTGGCGGTTCTGGGACTTGGTTAAGTCTCGTAGCAGGAACTCAGCAGGAACTGCCGTTTGAGCGCCGAGCGCTCGCTTAAATACCCTTCCGTGCGCCAACCGAAGCAGCTGGAGCCGCTGCCCGAACCTGTTATGACGCGGTACTATCGAGGCGCGCGGCGTATCCCCTCGCGTTGGCGACTCGGTACTGCTCGCTGTATTTTGCAGGATTGATAATAAGTAATGTGCATCGCATTTTTAATTAGTTAACTAATTTGGGGATCGGTTTAGTTATATTTTTATTTATACGTAATAGACTATTAGTTATGATAACACTTGGTAAAAGAATGGAAATTTTCTATTGACAAATAAAAGAATAAAGTAATTTTAATTCCTGGGCGGTTGATTAATCTTATTCCTAGCTATCCTAAATCTTAAATGGGTTAATAAAACTAAAACTTATGTAACTCCGTTACACACCCCCATCACTTACGGAAAAAAAGAAAATGTCCATTTTCTTTTTTTTTTTTGTATATAAATAAACTTACAGTTATCCCAAAATAAAAAATAAAAGTAGCTTTAAACTCAAGTATGTTAGAGGGTACTCAGATTCTTTACAATCTCGGCCGGAGAGGTTTCCTGTTAATTGCGTGAGGGCACCCACATGTCGGGCACGGTACGCAAACAACATCCCGGTGACGACAACATTGCGTTGCGGTGGATACGGTGCGGTTTCTCCATGATCCTCTTCCTCGGTTTGTACTGAGGTATCCGTTACACGGGCAGTGACGGGACATAACCCCGGTTTTTCCACAGCGGGAACAGAACAGAACTGGTATGTTTTCACATGAACTTCTTCCGTGACCGGTTTTCCCACAGCGCCAACAGGTATCCTGGGTTATTTTTATGAAGGCTTGTGATCTCTGTTTTGCTTGCTCTAGTCGCCATCTTTGGATCGTTGGCGGTACGGGATATTCTGGGGTAGGGTGAGGTGGACTAAACGGGTCCTTGAACGTGTCGATGTCGGCCGTTTTATCGTTATCCTGTTGGATTTGGTCGGAGTGGGTTACTGGTATTGTTGTTTTAAAAGTTGATACTCGGGGTGTCGAGGTTGTGGTCTGGTAATTAGTGGTGTCCTCCATGGCGTCGGTTAGGGCTTGGACAATGTCCCTATCGATGGTGTTCTCATCTGCAGGTTCTTCGGTTTTCATTTCGGTTCTCGGTGAGGATTCTCGTGAGACTCTAAATGGTGAGGTCGAGATGTCTAATACTGGACTGGCCATTGTTTGTTTGGTTACTGAAAATGATATTTTTATATTGGGTGTTTTTGTTTTGATCTGACTTTGGTTATCCTACATGCACCGAGGGTTTTTTTTTTGAGTATACGGTTATCTGTGTAATATGTTTTTAGGGGTTTTACTCACAGGGTCGTCTTATATACAAATCTTAGATACGTCGTATATCACAGCGGAATTTACAATGTGGCACAGCCAAAAAATTAAAATTAAACTAAAAAAATGCCGGGTGTCTTCCCATGAGTTAAAGAACTAAACGGTAACTCTGGCTAACATAACTCATAATATCACAGTTGAAGAAAAAATGTAAATGTTTATGGGAAAAAGGTAATAAAAAATAAATCTCGGTTTCTGTAAAAATAATAACACTTATAAGTGGATTCTAACGATTCTTCCATCGCTTGTGTAGATTTGATGCCGCATCCTTTTTGTGAGGGTATGTAGCGCTCTAAATTTTGCCACTTCTTGCTTCGTTTCCAAAGTCCAGGTGGCTGGGTTAGGTGAGGCAAGAATGGCCTCAGCAAGCAGATGTTCTTCCTCCTCGGTCATTATTTTCCTGTTGGAAATGTTCCTTGTCTGAGGAGTACTGGGCGGTCTTTGTTCTGTCGGTTTTTGTGAAACCGGCGGGTTTGTAGTATGACCATGGTCCGGACTGATTTCGGGGTCTGTTCCTTTGTTGCTCGGGATAACAGGTAATGACTGAGTTTGTGTTTGGTACCTGGCACGGTTTTTTATTGCTGCGGTCAGTTCGGGTTTAAGGCGACATAGCTCTATGTTAATTTTTATTTGTTTCAGGAGTCGCTGGTCCTTGCTGGGAGTCCTCATCCGTGCAGCAAGTTTCTTTATTTTTTCCCTTTGTAGATCGGCTTCTCTCCTAGTTTTCTCCCCGTCCTTCCTGGGGATATATAGGTGGCTCGGTTTATACCCTTTCGGCGGAACGGTGATGTCTTTCGGCATCTTCTGAAATAGATAAATGCGCCGTCTTGAGGTCCTTGATATGTATCCGGCGATACATTTTACCATTACCATCCTTTAAATCATAGACTACGGGTGAGTGTACTTTTATGACTGTGTATGGGCCGGAGTATTTTGGAGCTAGTTTGGCGTTAAAATGGTGTACGGCTGAGGAAAGGTTGTGTTCGCGTTTTAGGACTTTGTCTCCAATATGGCATTTCCATTCCCTTCGTCGAAGGTTGTAATGTCGGCTTTGGGTTGCAAATGCACGGTCTAGGTTTATTTTTACGAGTTCATATCTTTCCGTTAGCTTTTTAAAACGCTCCGTTGGGTTTATAGCTTCCTCGGGGGTGTATATGATTCCGGTCGGAGTGATCGCGGTTTCGGGCGTTTGTTCCTTACGAAATAGGGATTTAGGTGGTTCTAATTCACGGCCAAAATTAAGAAAAGCGGGTGAGAATTCGGTACTGTCGTTCTGAGAAGTATTATATGCAAATGTTAAATCGGGTAGGAATACATCCCACTTCCTCTGGTCATTACCACAAAATTGTGCAATCATGGTTTTCAGGGTCTTGTTCGCCCGTTCCACCGGATTTGCCTGCGGGGTGTAAGGTGGTGTAAGGCGATGTTGAATGCCAAATTCGGCTAGCATCTCTGTAAATATTTTCCCTGAAAACTGACTGCCATTATCGGAAATAATGGTGTGCGGGCATCCAAACCGAGTTACGATTAGCTCGTAGAATGCTTGACTGACTGAACGGGCGGTAGCTTTTCGGATAGCTCTGCATTCGATCCATTTGGTAAATCTATCTTGGAATACTATCAGGTAACTATTGCCTTTCGATGACCTCGGTAGCGGGCCTACTAAGTCGGTGCTAACGGTTTCCCACGGTAGGTGGTTTCTGGAAGGTTGCATTTTCCCCGGTATCTTTTGTTGGGAGGATTTGTATTTTTGACATGAATCACACCCTCTGACATATTTAGCAATGTCACGGAACATGCCTGGCCAGTAATATCGGTTTGTAATACGGCTTGTCGTTTTTGCTATGCCCATGTGTCCAGCCGTCGGTTCGTCATGGTTTTCCTGTAGGACGGTATAGCGGGCGTGTTTTGGGACGCAGAGTTTCCATGCGTCTAACATTTCTGACTCCTTCATGTCTGAAGAATCCCAGAAGTGACGGTATAATTTTCCGTCTCGGATGCAGTAATCTGGATATGTTTCGGGATTTTTCTCAACTTCTGCTATTTTGTTGGTATACCAGGGGCAATGTGATTCACTTATTAACGTATTTAATGGGTCGGGTTCTTCTTCGGTGCTAGTACTGGGTAAAGGGTCTCGAGATAGTGCGTCTGCCACTCGGTTTAGCACCCCTTTTCGGTATTTGATTTCAAAATCGTACTGTTGCAAGTAAATGCTCCATCTCGCCAATCTGCCGCTGGGATTTTAGTGAATGTAGCCAACGGAGGGATTGATGATCGGTCAAAACGGTAAAACGATATCCTTCCAAATAGGGGCGCATTTTCTCGATTCCCCATACGATAGCCAGGCATTCTTTTTCGGTGACTGAATATTTCTTCTCTGCTCCTGACAGATTCCGACTTGCATATGCAATTATGTGATCCCCATCCTGGTCATGCTGGATCAATGCCACTCCCAAACCTTGGTCGCTGGCGTCGGTTTGTAGGACAAATGCTTTGTCAAAGTTAGGGCAGGTTAGAACGGGTGTTTGTGTTAGACAGGTTTTTAGTTGCTGGAATGCTTCTTCTTGTTTGGTGGACCATTTCCACCGAATCCCCTTTTTCAGTAGCCCATGGAGGGGTGCTGCGATTTGGGAGAATCCCGGTACGAATCTCCTATACCAGGAAGCAATTCCCAAAAATCTTCGGAGGCTACGAACGTTAGAGGGCGGTTTTAACTGGAGTATTGATTCTATTTTGTCAGGATCGGTACAAATGCCATCTGCGGTGACTAAGTGGCCTAGATATTTCAGAGAGCGGCGTCCAAACTGACATTTTTCTGGGTTAATTTTTAGGTTTGCTGCCTGAAGACGGTGGAACACCTCCCGTAGAATGTTCAGATGTTCCTGGAATGTCTCGCCGAGAACAATTATGTCATCAAGGTATGCAAAGCGATAGGGATCCATGTCTGGGCCTATTATTTGGTCCATTAGCCTTTGGAATGTTGCTGGTGCGGAATGTAGACCAAACGGCATGACCTTAAATTGAAAAAGGCCTCTTGACGGTATGGTGAACCCCGTGATTGGTCTGCTGTCCGGTGCCAAAGGTACTTGCCAGTAGCCCTGTTTTAAGTCTATGCTAGAAATGTAACGGGCTTTTCTGAGTTTATCTAATATAGCATTTATGTACGGTAACGGGTATGCGTCTTTTCGGCTTGCTTCATTAACTTTTTGAAGATTTACGCAAAATCTGAATTTTCCGTCTTTCTTTCGGACCATTACGATCGGTGAACTCCATGGGCTGCTGGATGGTTCTATTATCCCATCCTCCAGCATTTTGTCTACTTCGGCGTTTATTATTTCCTGCATTCTCGGGTTTTGTGGATAGTATCGTTGTTTAATCGGTTCGGGATTTGTAAGGTGTATTCGGTGTTCTACCAACGGTGTAGTGCCTTTTATCCTTTCAAAGGCGGGCAGTTCTCGGTCTAAAAAAACTTTTAATTCAGCCTCTTCGTCTGAAGTTAGTGTTAAGGGTGGTTCGGTCGTTACTTCTGCTATTTGACAAATCTGTCTAATCGGATTAGGTTTCGGAATTTCTTTTCCATTGATAGAGACAGTAGCGGCGTTGAGATTAATGATGAAGTTATGTTGTTTTAGGACGTCCATACCTATGATAACGTCTACAGCAAGTTTCGGCAAGTGATTGAAGGTTTCCTGGATTGTTTCGGGACCAATTTTTAATTTTAAGTGGTATGCTTCAGTGACTGAGGTTATATGGCCATCGGCTAGCCTTGCGTTAGTCACTGTCGGGGTTGCTTTTTTGTGTCGGGATTGACGGCATTGATTGGCCACTAGGTCGCCTATGTAGGAACTGGCTGCTCCGGTGTCTAGGAGGGCTGTATATGTTTTATTTTGAAACATAACGGTTATGATCGGTCTGTTGTCGGTGCTAGTTGTTAAAATTTGTTCGGGCGGGGCTTCGGCATTATTCTGGGCTGGCCTCGCAGCAGTACAGAGCCTTTTTAGTTTCCCTGGTTTGTACATGGACAGTCTCTTGACATGATTCCTTCCTTGCCACAGCGGGAGCAAAATAGCTTTGATGGGAAGGTACAATTTCCTCTTAAGTGTCCCATTCTTCCGCACCTCCAGCATGTCGGTTTTCGGTTATCTGTCGTCTGTCTTCCCGGGTTGGTTTGTGTTGGCCTGGTGTATTCCTGTATGGGTCTTGAGGTGCTTGTTGTCGGTGCAATATCGGCTGATTGTTGCGGTGCGGTGATAGATACAAACGGCTGATGAGACACTGGCGGTGTAGTGCCCGGAGTTCCAGCATTCCTGGGTAATCGTGATTGGTAACCTGGAGATGACTGGTTGTACTGAGTGCGTCTGACTTCTCGTATCTCTTTGTTGAGAATTTCATATTCTCTTACTGCCTTTGAAAATGAGTTGCTGTCATAGAAATCGCTTCTTCGTATAAATTGTCGGTACTCTGCTGATAGATTTCGGTAAAGCCATTGTAATTCTTGCTCTGGAGTAATTTTCCCATGCCGCCGGATTAATGTTTGCAGCTCGGTAATATATGCGGATGCGGGTTCATTCGGTCTCTGGGTTCGGCGGCTTATGGCGGCTTCTAGGTCCACTTCATAGTTGACAGGAAAATAAAAAATGCGAAATGCTTCTCTGAAATCGTTCCAGTTTCTCCAGTTATGCCGGTTATTTCTAAACCATAGAGCGGCTTCTCCTTTAAGGATATCTGGTAAGTGAGGTAGTACAAGGTCTGGGTGGATATTTTGTGAAATGTAGATTTCTTCTAGCCTTTCCAAAAAAGCAGCGGGATCGTTCTGACTATTGAAGTAGAGACCCCACTTATATACTTGTAAAGGTGGCCTATCTGTCGTGGAAATCGGGGTAGCCGGAATTTGTGCGGTGGTTGGGTCATATCTCGGCGGTGAAAAAAAGATTGGATTACTGATTATTGGATTAGTCCCTGGTGTAGCAACACTAAAGTTCGGTATTGAAGTGAGCGGTTGCGGTGGGTTATTTATAGATGCTATCTGTGTTATTGGCCCTTGGTTTTGACTAGCTAATGCCCATGTTGGTACTGGTATTGTTACTTGTTTTCCTTCGGCAGTAGTGATGATCATTGGTATGGTTGAAATCGGTGTTTGTCTTACTGACAATTGCGGGTGATTTGGGGCGGAAGCCGTAACAACCGTACATCCAGGTGTGGAGGCTACGGAATTTACCCCTGGCCAAGTACGTGCATGTTTCGGTACTTCGTACATTGTTGTGGTTATCGTTGTTGTAGTTGCGGTAGTTAGTGATAGCGTCGGTGTCGGCGTTGTTAATGGCTGAACCTGGTTGTCAAATGAAATTGTTTTCATTGACGTTGTAGGTTGCGGTGAAGCTCTTCCTTCGCGGATAAACTGGGCTAATCGTTTTCGCATTGCCTCTACTGGACCTGTGGTATCCAGGTTGTATTTCTCTAGGTGGAACACTAGATCACCCTTCTTCAATAGGTATATCCAGCTGGTACGGAGGTTACCATCGTCTTCTGGTAGAGCGGGCGGTAGCGGCGGTGCTGGCGGGGTAGAAAGGATGCTCAAGGACGCCTGAGTTTCCTGTCGTTTACTATTATCAGCAGTAGCCATTGTTTATCGGTTAAAAAGTGGTCAAGTTATTTACAGTATTTATTTTGTATCGAGCGAGCAATTATGATAAAAATAATAATAAAAAAAACTGATAACCCTAAAGAAAAAAAAATCCTAGTTATTTATATTTACTCGGACCTATACTAAATAAAGTTTCAATGGTTCTAAAAAAAAATCGTACAACGTGGTTTATAATCGTACAACGTGTTTTATTTTATTTTATAAAATTGGTTTTTAGAATTGTTTACTCAATGGATCTTACTGACTGGATTTTTACAAGTATTTTACGGCTTTTTTTTTTTTTTTTTTTTATCAGTGCAGGTTACGACAAACTTAAATGCAAATCTGCTCGGGCGCCATTTTGTAATGGCGTTCTCTACGATAGTTCGGGTGCCATTTTGTAATGGCACTCGGATTGCGGTTTAATAGATGATTCGGACGGTACCCTTAATGCGGCGGAGTATTTACGGTTTTTTCGGTGACGGTGCGGATCGGGATATCGGTATTCTCGAGCGCCACCCTTTATTATTTGAAGTGGTAAAGGGATCCACTATGCTCACGGGGTAGCCTTTAAACAGTGGAGAAGGGTTCGGTGCATTTAAATTTATTAGAACGGAGTTGTCTTTCTATTTTGTCGGAAATTCAGTCAGTAAGCCTCGGAGGAATAAAACAATTTGTTTCCTTAAATTAATGACAGGTCGTGTTTATCTCAATAAAATATTAATACAAGATAAATGCTTTAATACTACTTGTTACCATCGTGTACTTATAATTTACAAACTTAAATCTAAAATAGTAATACCCCCAAAACGGATTACGGTTTTAAGAAACAAAGCGGTGCAGGAATATGATCGAAAATAAAGCAAGCAGTGCGAGCGGTGTTTTAAATTGGTAGTATAGCGGACGTGCAGGTGTTGTAAAGCGAAAGCGGTATTTTTATGTCAGCAGGAATTAAAGAATGGTAATGAGCGGTTTAAAGCTTGATGCAATATTAGGGTGGTGCGAGTCGTATATAAAAAAAAACAGGTATAACGTGAAATAAATAAAAAAAATATAAGGTTACTGTCGGTACTGTTTTTCTTCGGATTTTAACTTTTTAAGGGAAGTTTTAAGTCCACTATTTCCCGAACTGTGCCAGGACTCGCAGACTGTCAGGGTTAAAGCAAATACAACTAATTCCCGAACTGTGCCAGGACTTCGTTGTTTGCTTTGAGAAAGAGGGTGCAACTATTTTCCCGAACTGTGCCAGGACTCGTTGACTTCACGGGGGGCTAATTTATAAGGACAACCATTTCCTGAAGTATGCTAGGATTAGTTGTTTGTTTTAAGAGGGAGGGGGTTTAAAGTCCACTATTTCCCGAACTGTGCCAGGACTCGCAGACTGTCAGGGTTGAAGCAAATACAACTAATTCCCGAACTGTGCCAGGACTTCGTCGTTTGCTTTGAGAAAGAGGGTGCAACTATTTTCCCGAACTGTGCCACGACTCGTTGACTTCACGGAGGGTGAGAAATAGGTACTAATAATCCCGAACTGTGCCAGGACTACTTTGTACACAGAAATAAATTATATATGGAAGAGGTTTGGTCCCTACAGTAACACTTTTAATGATCCACTATATTATATTTAAAAACGGATTGAAAGTTTTAACGGTTTCCTTTTTTATCACTTTTAAATACGACACACCCTAATAAAATAAGTTTTCTTACCCACGTGGCGGTTCTGGGACTTGGTTAAGTCTCGTAGCAGGAACTCAGCAGGAACTGCCGTTTGAGCGCCGAGCGCTAAAGCGTTCACATACGTCCACCTTCCCAGGTAGCTCCGACGCATGCGCACTCCAGTTTAAAATTCGCTGACGATCAGCTAGTTCAACATAAACTTCTTTCTCTTCGTTTTCACCCAGCATTCCCCACGGCTGTACATCTTCACACCACGTCCAGAGATCCTCTTCTTCAGGCTTAGTTGTTAACGCCCTTTGTGAGCCACCCACGGGGTTTGGGTCGCTTGCCACTTCTTTGCCACTCGGCCGGCAGGCGGACGGAGGTCTAGGGAACCCTAACAGGTCCTGGACACCAAGTGCAGATTTGGCATCTCGGTCTGGGCCCTTTGCCACCTCCGCAGCGTTGACGGAAAAGTCATAGCTGACTCCCTGGAGCTCTGATTGTCCATTAGGTGAGGCGTCACCCATGGCATCGATGATCCAGGCCTCCAGGAAGCCGCTCGGCGAAGACGGTAGCAGCACGTCTTGCATTCGGTCTAAGACTGTTGCGAAATTTAAGGCCATGTGTCTGACTCACAACAGCTTAGCTAAAACGTAGTTTGAAATGTTCGAGTTTTTATTCTAACTCTGTATAATATAGGAGTCTTATTCTGACTCTATATAATATTCTATTTAATAACACTTTTTATGCCTAAGTATTTAATCTAACTTAAAAACACAAAATAAACAACTTCGTAACTTTTATAAAACTTTTATTTGTCTGAGTGTTGAGATTACAAACTACCAGAAAAGTCCCAGATTATGCTTTAGGAAACTTTTAACTAAATGCGTAATTTACTTTTAATTACTATAAAAATAACTCATCATCTCGAGTTATGACGTCATATGATGACTGCAGCTAAATAGATCTTTACTCTTTGAACCCCCGTGAATGACTAAATCTAATACAAAATTGTCGGCTATTTATAGTAAATTTGAGTGCTAAAACACCCCCCCCCCCCTTAGAGATCAATTTAGCTGTCGTCGAATAAACAACAACAACAAAATATTTACAGTTACAATTTTACTTATCTATCTACACTTTTCTTCTGTTTCTAGAGGATTGTCCTGGTGTTGATCGCCATCCCTCTGGCCGTAGCTCCATCTCTACTCTATGCCACGCTTTAGAACGTCTTGTTCTGGAGGATCGTCCTGGTGTTCGTCACCATCTCTCTGGCCGTAGCTCCGTTGTGGTCATCTCTGCGGCTCCTAGCCTGGTTCAGCAAGGACTGCAACTGTAGAGGCCACTCTTCTCTGGTCATCGCTAAAATTCTGGTCTTCATTTGTTCAAATGGTATCATCGTGGAAGTCACTAATTTCTCTGCCGTGCCAACTGTTGTAATGTTGGTTGCGTGGGCTATCTTCTCCCTGTACTTCGCCACTTCTGGCATTAGCATCAACAGACTGGGTGTTCCCCATCGGCTAATCACCTCGGCTTGTACGAATTCTAACAACGAAGCTGGGTGAATACTTCTGTGTGGTCTTGCTTCTATAAATCCACTGTATACGTCTACAGCACAGTATAATGTTGTAAATCTACTGTGTCTGGTCCTTGATAATTCTTCTATAATTGTGATTAAAACTGTGCCCCACGGTTTTAACATTCCGTGGCACAGGACATCTTCTTTGAAATGCTGACATAACAAACACTGGCTGAAATGCGTGTCCACATCCTTGTCTATCATCGGCCACCATAACCACTTCTTGATAATATCTTTCATCCCTTGTCGAGTATTGTGGCGTATTCCATGTGCTAAGTTGAGGATATTCTTCCTGTGGTTCCTCGGACACCACACCGCCACTCCATCTTCCTCCTGACGCCCCACAACTCCAAAGCGATCTACCAGCGGCACCCTAGCATCTCTCCGGATAGCTTCACGCAGGTCCCTGGCAACCGGGTCCATTGCTTGCGCCCCAACGATCCCTAGGAGTGCGGTTATCCATCGCCCATCTCCCGGGGCCTCCTCCTCCAACTTGCCATGTAGCCACAAGACTGTCTCCCTATCTACTTCTTTTTGATGGGACACCACTTCAGGCACGTCACATTTCTTCAAAATTTCCTCTTTTGATGTTAATTGGGTCTTCGACCTAGGCGCATCGAAGGGCTTTAAGTCTTCCTTGCCTTTAACGGTCTTTTGCTCGGGCGCCATGAAGCGTTCACATACGTCCACCTTCCCAGGTAGCTCCGACGCATGCGCACTCCAGTTTAAAATTCGCTGACGATAAGCTAGTTCAACATAAACTTCTTTCTCTTCGTTTTCACCCAGCATTCCCCACGGCTGTACATCTTCACACCACGTCCAGAGATCCTCTTCTTCAGGCTTAGTTGTTAACGCCCTTTGTGAGCCACCCACGGGGTTTGGGTCGCTTGCCACTTCTTTGCCACTCGGCCGGCAGTCGGACGGAGGTCTAGGGAACCCTAACAGGTCCTGGACACCAAGTGCAGATTTGGCATCTCGGTCTGGGCCCTTTGCCACCTCCGCAGCGTTGACGGAAAAGTCATAGCTGACTCCCTGGAGCTCTGATTGTCCATTAGGTGAGGCGTCACCCATGGCATCGATGATCCAGGCCTCCAGGAAGCCGCTCGGCGAAGACGGTAGCAGCACGTCTTGCATTCGGTCTAAGACTGTTGCGAAATTTAAGGCCATGTGTCTGACTCACAACAGCTTAGCTAAAACGTAGTTTGAAATGTTCGAGTTTTTATTCTAACTCTGTATAATATAGGAGTCTTATTCTGACTCTATATAATATTCTATTTAATAACACTTTTTATGCCTAAGTATTTAATCTAACTTAAAAACACAAAATAAACAACTTCGTAACTTTTATAAAACTTTTATTTGTCCGAGTGTTGAGATTACAAACTACCAGAAAAGTCCCAGATTATGCTTTAGGAAACTTTTAACTAAATGCGTAATTTACTTTTAATTACTATAAAAATAACTCATCATCTCGAGTTATGACGTCATATGATGACTGCAGCTAAATAGATCTTTACTCTTTGAACCCCCGTGAATGACTGAATCTAATAGAGGTGTGTCGTTCACGAACGATTCGTTCAAAACGAACGAATCACTTCACTGACTCGAAAGAATTAATTCATCGTTCCTAAAAGATTCGATTATTTTTTGATTCATGAATCAAAGTCGCATTTCGTTCACTTTACCCGAAACTCGAAAGCAATTCACCAGTTCAGTAATTCACTCGTTCGCAAGTCCGCAGTTCGAACGATCGAGCTCGAGTGTTGGCCTGACGGCCGTCGCTCGGCGATGCGGGATGCCGTCTTCCATTTTCATGATGTAGAGAAAGACAGCAGTTTAATTAGATACGCAAAGTACAGTAGAAGGAAAAGAGATAAATGTATGGGATGAAATATTTGATTTGTTTGGTATTTATTAGATTATTTTTTTATAGTGTAACTGTACAAATGGTTGAACAAATTTTAATAAACAAGAGAAGAATATTATTTTTGGATAGGAATCTATTTATTATTCATTGAAGACATTTCAAGAACGTAAACATTGGGCTCAACATTTGGGTATTTTGTTACCACTTATGGCGACAATCTTCATAATTAAACGACTGGCTGTTATTTAAACAAACATCGATTTAGCATTTTCGCGTTTAAAACGTAAAATTATTTAAAAGTAGGTAAGTGAATCATTTAAGAACGAATCTTTCTGAACGAATCTTTTTAACTGAATGAATCAAATGAATTGAGTCACCAAAAAGAATCGAACTTCCCACCTCTAGAATCTAATACAAAATTGTCGGCTATTTATAGTAAATTTGAGTGCTAAAACAGCGCTCGCTTAAATACCCTTCCGTGCGCCAACCGAAGCAGCTGGAGCCGCTGCCCGAACCTGTTATGACGCGGTACTATCGAGGCGCGCGGCGTATCCCCTCGCGTTGGCGACTCGGTACTGCTCGCTGTATATTGCAGGATTGATAATAAGTAATGTGCATCGCATTTTTAATTAGTTAACTAATTTGGGGATCGGTTTAGTTATATTTTTATTTATACGTAATAGACTATTAGTTATGATAACACTTGGTAAAAGAATGGAAATTTTCTATTGACAAATAAAAGAATAAAGTAATTTTAATTTCTGGGCGGTTGATTAATCTTATTCCTAGCTATCCTAAATCTTAAATGGGTTAATAAAACTAAAACTTATGTAACTTCGTTACACACCCCCATCACTTACGGAAAAAAAGAAAATGTCCATTTTCTTTTTTTTTTTGTATATAAATAAACTTACAGTTATCCCAAAATAAAAAATAAAAGTAGCTTTAAACTCAAGTATGTTAGAGGGTACTCAGATTCTTTACAATCTCGGCCGGAGAGGTTTCCTGTTAATTGCGTGAGGGCACCCACATGTCGGGCACGGTACGCAAACAACATCCCGGTGACGACAACATTGCGTTGCGGTGGATACGGTGCGGTTTCTCCATGATCCTCTTCCTCGGTTTGTACTGAGGTATCCGTTACACGGGCAGTGACGGGACATAACCCCGGTTTTTCCACAGCGGGAACAGAACAGAACTGGTATGTTTTCACATGAACTTCTTCCGTGACCGGTTTTCCCACAGCGCCAACAGGTATCCTGGGTTATTTTTATGAAGGCTTGTGATCTCTGTTTTGCTTGCTCTAGTCGCCATCTTTGGATCGTTGGCGGTACGGGATATTCTGGGGTAGGGTGAGGTGGACTAAACGGGTCCTTGAACGTGTCGATGTCGGCCGTTTTATCGTTATCCTGTTGGATTTGGTCGGAGTGGGTTACTGGTATTGTTGTTTTAAAAGTTGATACTCGGGGTGTCGAGGTTGTGGTCTGGTAATTAGTGGTGTCCTCCATGGCGTCGGTTAGGGCTTGGACAATGTCCCTATCGATGGTGTTCTCATCTGCAGGTTCTTCGGTTTTCATTTCGGTTCTCGGTGAGGATTCTCGTGAGACTCTAAATGGTGAGGTCGAGATGTCTAATACTGGACTGGCCATTGTTTGTTTGGTTACTGAAAATGATATTTTTATATTGGGTGTTTTTGTTTTGATCTGACTTTGGTTATCCTACATGCACCGAGGGTTTTTTTTTTGAGTATACGGTTATCTGTGTAATATGTTTTTAGGGGTTTTACTCACAGGGTCGTCTTATATACAAATCTTAGATACGTCGTATATCACAGCGGAATTTACAATGTGGCACAGCCAAAAAATTAAAATTAAACTAAAAAAATGCCGGGTGTCTTCCCATGAGTTAAAGAACTAAACGGTAACTCTGGCTAACATAACTCATAATATCACAGTTGAAGAAAAAATGTAAATGTTTATGGGAAAAAGGTAATAAAAAATAAATCTCGGTTTCTGTAAAAATAATAACACTTATAAGTGGATTCTAACGATTCTTCCATCGCTTGTGTAGATTTGATGCCGCATCCTTTTTGTGAGGGTATGTAGCGCTCTAAATTTTGCCACTTCTTGCTTCGTTTCCAAAGTCCAGGTGGCTGGGTTAGGTGAGGCAAGAATGGCCTCAGCAAGCAGATGTTTTTCCTCCTCGGTCATTATTTTCCTGTTGGAAATGTTCCTTGTCTGAGGAGTACTGGGCGGTCTTTGTTCTGTCGGTTTTTGTGAAACCGGCGGGTTTGTAGTATGACCATGGTCCGGACTGATTTCGGGGTCTGTTCCTTTGTTGCTCGGGATAACAGGTAATGACTGAGTTTGTGTTTGGTACCTGGCACGGTTTTTTATTGCTGCGGTCAGTTCGGGTTTAAGGCGACATAGCTCTATGTTAATTTTTATTTGTTTCAGGAGTCGCTGGTCCTTGCTGGGAGTCCTCATCCGTGCAGCAAGTTTCTTTATTTTTTCCCTTTGTAGATCGGCTTCTCTCCTAGTTTTCTCCCCGTCCTTCCTGGGGATATATAGGTGGCTCGGTTTATACCCTTTCGGCGGAACGGTGATGTCTTTCGGCATCTTCTGAAATAGATAAATGCGCCGTCTTGAGGTCCTTGATATGTATCCGGCGATACATTTTACCATTACCATCCTTTAAATCATAGACTACGGGTGAGTGTACTTTTATGACTGTGTATGGGCCGGAGTATTTTGGAGCTAGTTTGGCGTTAAAATGGTGTACGGCTGAGGAAAGGTTGTGTTCGCGTTTTAGGACTTTGTCTCCAATATGGCATTTCCATTCCCTTCGTCGAAGGTTGTAATGTCGGCTTTGGGTTGCAAATGCACGGTCTAGGTTTATTTTTACGAGTTCATATCTTTCCGTTAGCTTTTTAAAACGCTCCGTTGGGTTTATAGCTTCCTCGGGGGTGTATATGATTCCGGTCGGAGTGATCGCGGTTTCGGGCGTTTGTTCCTTACGAAATAGGGATTTAGGTGGTTCTAATTCACGGCCAAAATTAAGAAAAGCGGGTGAGAATTCGGTACTGTCGTTCTGAGAAGTATTATATGCAAATGTTAAATCGGGTAGGAATACATCCCACTTCCTCTGGTCATTACCACAAAATTGTGCAATCATGGTTTTCAGGGTCTTGTTCGCCCGTTCCACCGGATTTGCCTGCGGGGTGTAAGGTGGTGTAAGGCGATGTTGAATGCCAAATTCGGCTAGCATCTCTGTAAATATTTTCCCTGAAAACTGACTGCCATTATCGGAAATAATGGTGTGCGGGCATCCAAACCGAGTTACGATTAGCTCGTAGAATGCTTGACTGACTGAACAGGCGGTAGCTTTTCGGATAGCTCTGCATTCGATCCATTTGGTAAATCTATCTTGGAATACTATCAGGTAACTATTGCCTTTCGATGACCTCGGTAGCGGGCCTACTAAGTCGGTGCTAACGGTTTCCCACGGTAGGTGGTTTCTGGAAGGTTGCATTTTCCCCGGTATCTTTTGTTGGGAGGATTTGTATTTTTGACATGAATCACACCCTCTGACATATTTAGCAATGTCACGGAACATGCCTGGCCAGTAATATCGGTTTGTAATACGGCTTGTCGTTTTTGCTATGCCCATGTGTCCAGCCGTCGGTTCGTCATGGTTTTCCTGTAGGACGGTATAGCGGGCGTGTTTTGGGACGCAGAGTTTCCATGCGTCTAACATTTCTGACTCCTTCATGTCTGAAGAATCCCAGAAGTGACGGTATAATTTTCCGTCTCGGATGCAGTAATCTGGATATGTTTCGGCATTTTTCTCAACTTCTGCTATTTTGTTGGTATACCAGGGGCAATGTGATTCACTTATTAACGTATTTAATGGGTCGGGTTCTTCTTCGGTGCTAGTACTGGGTAAAGGGTCTCGAGATAGTGCGTCTGCCACTCGGTTTAGCACCCCTTTTCGGTATTTGATTTCAAAATCGTACTGTTGCAAGTAAATGCTCCATCTCGCCAATCTGCCGCTGGGATTTTAGTGAATGTAGCCAACGGAGGGATTGATGATCGGTCAAAACGGTAAAACGATATCCTTCCAAATAGGGGCGCATTTTCTCGATTCCCCATACGATAGCCAGGCATTCTTTTTCGGTGACTGAATATTTCTTCTCTGCTCCTGACAGATTCCGACTTGCATATGCAATTATGTGATCCCCATCCTGGTCATGCTGGATCAATGCCACTCCCAAACCTTGGTCGCTGGCGTCGGTTTGTAGGACAAATGCTTTGTCAAAGTTAGGGCAGGTTAGAACGGGTGTTTGTGTTAGACAGGTTTTTAGTTGCTGGAATGCTTCTTCTTGTTTGGTGGACCATTTCCACCGAATCCCCTTTTTCAGTAGCCCATGGAGGGGTGCTGCGATTTGGGAGAATCCCGGTACGAATCTCCTATACCAGGAAGCAATTCCCAAAAATCTTCGGAGGCTACGAACGTTAGAGGGCGGTTTTAACTGGAGTATTGATTCTATTTTGTCAGGATCGGTACAAATGCCATCTGCGGTGACTAAGTGGCCTAGATATTTCAGAGAGCGGCGTCCAAACTGACATTTTTCTGGGTTAATTTTTAGGTTTGCTGCCTGAAGACGGTGGAACACCTCCCGTAGAATGTTCAGATGTTCCTGGAATGTCTCGCCGAGAACAATTATGTCATCAAGGTATGCAAAGCGATAGGGATCCATGTCTGGGCCTATTATTTGGTCCATTAGCCTTTGGAATGTTGCTGGTGCGGAATGTAGACCAAACGGCATGACCTTAAATTGAAAAAGGCCTCTTGACGGTATGGTGAACCCCGTGATTGGTCTGCTGTCCGGTGCCAAAGGTACTTGCCAGTAGCCCTGTTTTAAGTCTATGCTAGAAATGTAACGGGCTTTTCTGAGTTTATCTAATATAGCATTTATGTACGGTAACGGGTATGCGTCTTTTCGGCTTGCTTCATTAACTTTTTGAAGATTTACGCAAAATCTGAATTTTCCGTCTTTCTTTCGGACCATTACGATCGGTGAACTCCATGGGCTGCTGGATGGTTCTATTATCCCATCCTCCAGCATTTTGTCTACTTCGGCGTTTATTATTTCCTGCATTCTCGGGTTTTGTGGATAGTATCGTTGTTTAATCGGTTCGGGATTTGTAAGGTGTATTCGGTGTTCTACCAACGGTGTAGTGCCTTTTATCCTTTCAAAGGCGGGCAGTTCTCGGTCTAAAAAAACTTTTAATTCAGCCTCTTCGTCTGAAGTTAGTGTTAAGGGTGGTTCGGTCGTTACTTCTGCTATTTGACAAATCTGTCTAATCGGATTAGGTTTCGGAATTTCTTTTCCATTGATAGAGACAGTAGCGGCGTTGAGATTAATGATGAAGTTATGTTGTTTTAGGACGTCCATACCTATGATAACGTCTACAGCAAGTTTCGGCAAGTGATTGAAGGTTTCCTGGATTGTTTCGGGACCAATTTTTAATTTTAAGTGGTATGCTTCAGTGACTGAGGTTATATGGCCATCGGCTAGCCTTGCGTTAGTCACTGTCGGGGTTGCTTTTTTGTGTCGGGATTGACGGCATTGATTGGCCACTAGGTCGCCTATGTAGGAACTGGCTGCTCCGGTGTCTAGGAGGGCTGTATATGTTTTATTTTGAAACATAACGGTTATGATCGGTCTGTTGTCGGTGCTAGTTGTTAAAATTTGTTCGGGCGGGGCTTCGGCATTATTCTGGGCTGGCCTCGCAGCAGTACAGAGCCTTTTTAGTTTCCCTGGTTTGTACATGGACAGTCTCTTGACATGATTCCTTCCTTGCCACAGCGGGAGCAAAATAGCTTTGATGGGAAGGTACAATTTCCTCTTAAGTGTCCCATTCTTCCGCACCTCCAGCATGTCGGTTTTCGGTTATCTGTCGTCTGTCTTCCCGGGTTGGTTTGTGTTGGCCTGGTGTATTCCTGTATGGGTCTTGAGGTGCTTGTTGTCGATGCAATATCGGCTGATTGTTGCGGTGCGGTGATAGATACAAACGGCTGATGAGACACTGGCGGTGTAGTGCCCGGAGTTCCAGCATTCCTGGGTAATCGTGATTGGTAACCTGGAGATGACTGGTTGTACTGAGTGCGTCTGACTTCTCGTATCTCTTTGTTGAGAATTTCATATTCTCTTACTGCCTTTGAAAATGAGTTGCTGTCATAGAAATCGCTTCTTCGTATAAATTGTCGGTACTCTGCTGATAGATTTCGGTAAAGCCATTGTAATTCTTGCTCTGGAGTAATTTTCCCATGCCGCCGGATTAATGTTTGCAGCTCGGTAATATATGCGGATGCGGGTTCATTCGGTCTCTGGGTTCGGCGGCTTATGGCGGCTTCTAGGTCCACTTCATAGTTGACAGGAAAATAAAAAATGCGAAATGCTTCTCTGAAATCGTTCCAGTTTCTCCAGTTATGCCGGTTATTTCTAAACCATAGAGCGGCTTCTCCTTTAAGGATATCTGGTAAGTGAGGTAGTACAAGGTCTGGGTGGATATTTTGTGAAATGTAGATTTCTTCTAGCCTTTCCAAAAAAGCAGCGGGATCGTTCTGACTATTGAAGTAGAGACCCCACTTATATACTTGTAAAGGTGGCCTATCTGTCGTGGAAATCGGGGTAGCCGGAATTTGTGCGGTGGTTGGGTCATATCTCGGCGGTGAAAAAAAGATTGGATTACTGATTATTGGATTAGTCCCTGGTGTAGCAACACTAAAGTTCGGTATTGAAGTGAGCGGTTGCGGTGGGTTATTTATAGATGCTATCTGTGTTATTGGCCCTTGGTTTTGACTAGCTAATGCCCATGTTGGTACTGGTATTGTTACTTGTTTTCCTTCGGCAGTAGTGATGATCATTGGTATGGTTGAAATCGGTGTTTGTCTTACTGACAATTGCGGGTGATTTGGGGCGGAAGCCGTAACAACCGTACATCCAGGTGTGGAGGCTACGGAATTTACCCCTGGCCAAGTACGTGCATGTTTCGGTACTTCGTACATTGTTGTGGTTATCGTTGTTGTAGTTGCGGTAGTTAGTGATAGCGTCGGTGTCGGCGTTGTTAATGGCTGAACCTGGTTGTCAAATGAAATTGTTTTCATTGACGTTGTAGGTTGCGGTGAAGCTCTTCCTTCGCGGATAAACTGGGCTAATCGTTTTCGCATTGCCTCTACTGGACCTGTGGTATCCAGGTTGTATTTCTCTAGGTGGAACACTAGATCACCCTTCTTCAATAGGTATATCCAGCTGGTATGGAGGTTACCATCGTCTTCTGGTAGAGCGGGCGGTAGCGGCGGTGCTGGCGGGGTAGAAAGGATGCTCAAGGACGCCTGAGTTTCCTGTCGTTTACTATTATCAGCAGTAGCCATTGTTTATCGGTTAAAAAGTGGTCAAGTTATTTACAGTATTTATTTTGTATCGAGCGAGCAATTATGATAAAAATAATAATAAAAAAAACTGATAACCCTAAAGAAAAAAAAATCCTAGTTATTTATATTTACTCGGACCTATACTAAATAAAGTTTCAATGGTTCTAAAAAAAAATCGTACAACGTGGTTTATAATCGTACAACGTGTTTTATTTTATTTTATAAAATTGGTTTTTAGAATTGTTTACTCAATGGATCTTACTGACTGGATTTTTACAAGTATTTTACGGCTTTTTTTTTTTTTTTTTTTTATCAGTGCAGGTTACGACAAACTTAAATGCAAATCTGCTCGGGCGCCATTTTGTAATGGCGTTCTCTACGATAGTTCGGGTGCCATTTTGTAATGGCACTCGGATTGCGGTTTAATAGATGATTCGGACGGTACCCTTAATGCGGCGGAGTATTTACGGTTTTTTCGGTGACGGTGCGGATCGGGATATCGGTATTCTCGAGCGCCACCCTTTATTATTTGAAGTGGTAAAGGGATCCACTATGCTCACGGGGTAGCCTTTAAACAGTGGAGAAGGGTTCGGTGCATTTAAATTTATTAGAACGGAGTTGTCTTTCTATTTTGTCGGAAATTCAGTCAGTAAGCCTCGGAGGAATAAAACAATTTGTTTCCTTAAATTAATGACAGGTCGTGTTTATCTCAATAAAATATTAATACAAGATAAATGCTTTAATACTACTTGTTACCATCGTGTACTTATAATTTACAAACTTAAATCTAAAATAGTAATACCCCCAAAACGGATTACGGTTTTAAGAAACAAAGCGGTGCAGGAATATGATCGAAAATAAAGCAAGCAGTGCGAGCGGTGTTTTAAATTGGTAGTATAGCGGACGTGCAGGTGTTGTAAAGCGAAAGCGGTATTTTTATGTCAGCAGGAATTAAAGAATGGTAATGAGCGGTTTAAAGCTTGATGCAATATTAGGGTGGTGCGAGTCGTATATAAAAAAAAACAGGTATAACGTGAAATAAATAAAAAAAATATAAGGTTACTGTCGGTACTGTTTTTCTTCGGATTTTAACTTTTTAAGGGAAGTTTTAAGTCCACTATTTCCCGAACTGTGCCAGGACTCGCAGACTGTCAGGGTTAAAGCAAATACAACTAATTCCCGAACTGTGCCAGGACTTCGTTGTTTGCTTTGAGAAAGAGGGTGCAACTATTTTCCCGAACTGTGCCAGGACTCGTTGACTTCACGGGGGGCTAATTTATAAGGACAACCATTTCCTGAAGTATGCTAGGATTAGTTGTTTGTTTTAAGAGGGAGGGGGTTTAAAGTCCACTATTTCCCGAACTGTGCCAGGACTCGCAGACTGTCAGGGTTGAAGCAAATACAACTAATTCCCGAACTGTGCCAGGACTTCGTCGTTTGCTTTGAGAAAGAGGGTGCAACTATTTTCCCGAACTGTGCCACGACTCGTTGACTTCACGGAGGGTGAGAAATAGGTACTAATAATCCCGAACTGTGCCAGGACTACTTTGTACACAGAAATAAATTATATATGGAAGAGGTTTGGTCCCTACAGTAACACTTTTAATGATCCACTATATTATATTTAAAAACGGATTGAAAGTTTTAACGGTTTCCTTTTTTATCACTTTTAAATACGACACACCCTAATAAAATAAGTTTTCTTACCCACGTGGCGGTTCTGGGACTTGGTTAAGTCTCGTAGCAGGAACTCAGCAGGAACTGCCGTTTGAGCGCCGAGCGCTAAAGCGTTCACATACGTCCACCTTCCCAGGTAGCTCCGACGCATGCGCACTCCAGTTTAAAATTCGCTGACGATCAGCTAGTTCAACATAAACTTCTTTCTCTTCGTTTTCACCCAGCATTCCCCACGGCTGTACATCTTCACACCACGTCCAGAGATCCTCTTCTTCAGGCTTAGTTGTTAACGCCCTTTGTGAGCCACCCACGGGGTTTGGGTCGCTTGCCACTTCTTTGCCACTCGGCCGGCAGTCGGACGGAGGTCTAGGGAACCCTAACAGGTCCTGGACACCAAGTGCAGATTTGGCATCTCGGTCTGGGCCCTTTGCCACCTCCGCAGCGTTGACGGAAAAGTCATAGCTGACTCCCTGGAGCTCTGATTGTCCATTAGGTGAGGCGTCACCCATGGCATCGATGATCCAGGCCTCCAGGAAGCCGCTCGGCGAAGACGGTAGCAGCACGTCTTGCATTCGGTCTAAGACTGTTGCGAAATTTAAGGCCATGTGTCTGACTCACAACAGCTTAGCTAAAACGTAGTTTGAAATGTTCGAGTTTTTATTCTAACTCTGTATAATATAGGAGTCTTATTCTGACTCTATATAATATTCTATTTAATAACACTTTTTATGCCTAAGTATTTAATCTAACTTAAAAACACAAAATAAACAACTTCGTAACTTTTATAAAACTTTTATTTGTCTGAGTGTTGAGATTACAAACTACCAGAAAAGTCCCAGATTATGCTTTAGGAAACTTTTAACTAAATGCGTAATTTACTTTTAATTACTATAAAAATAACTCATCATCTCGAGTTATGACGTCATATGATGACTGCAGCTAAATAGATCTTTACTCTTTGAACCCCCGTGAATGACTAAATCTAATACAAAATTGTCGGCTATTTATAGTAAATTTGAGTGCTAAAACACCCCCCCCCCCCCCTTAGAGATCAATTTAGCTGTCGTCGAATAAACAACAACAACAAAATATTTACAGTTACAATTTTACTTATCTATCTACACTTTTCTTCTGTTTCTAGAGGATTGTCCTGGTGTTGATCGCCATCCCTCTGGCCGTAGCTCCATCTCTACTCTATGCCACGCTTTAGAACGTCTTGTTCTGGAGGATCGTCCTGGTGTTCGTCACCATCTCTCTGGCCGTAGCTCCGTTGTGGTCATCTCTGCGGCTCCTAGCCTGGTTCAGCAAGGACTGCAACTGTAGAGGCCACTCTTCTCTGGTCATCGCTAAAATTCTGGTCTTCATTTGTTCAAATGGTATCATCGTGGAAGTCACTAATTTCTCTGCCGTGCCAACTGTTGTAATGTTGGTTGCGTGGGCTATCTTCTCCCTGTACTTCGCCACTTCTGGCATTAGCATCAACAGACTGGGTGTTCCCCATCGGCTAATCACCTCGGCTTGTACGAATTCTAACAACGAAGCTGGGTGAATACTTCTGTGTGGTCTTGCTTCTATAAATCCACTGTATACGTCTACAGCACAGTATAATGTTGTAAATCTACTGTGTCTGGTCCTTGATAATTCTTCTATAATTGTGATTAAAACTGTGCCCCACGGTTTTAACATTCCGTGGCACAGGACATCTTCTTTGAAATGCTGACATAACAAACACTGGCTGAAATGCGTGTCCACATCCTTGTCTATCATCGGCCACCATAACCACTTCTTGATAATATCTTTCATCCCTTGTCGAGTATTGTGGCGTATTCCATGTGCTAAGTTGAGGATATTCTTCCTGTGGTTCCTCGGACACCACACCGCCACTCCATCTTCCTCCTGACGCCCCACAACTCCAAAGCGATCTACCAGCGGCACCCTAGCATCTCTCCGGATAGCTTCACGCAGGTCCCTGGCAACCGGGTCCATTGCTTGCGCCCCAACGATCCCTAGGAGTGCGGTTATCCATCGCCCATCTCCCGGGGCCTCCTCCTCCAACTTGCCATGTAGCCACAAGACTGTCTCCCTATCTACTTCTTTTTGATGGGACACCACTTCAGGCACGTCACATTTCTTCAAAATTTCCTCTTTTGATGTTAATTGGGTCTTCGACCTAGGCGCATCGAAGGGCTTTAAGTCTTCCTTGCCTTTAACGGTCTTTTGCTCGGGCGCCATGAAGCGTTCACATACGTCCACCTTCCCAGGTAGCTCCGACGCATGCGCACTCCAGTTTAAAATTCGCTGACGATAAGCTAGTTCAACATAAACTTCTTTCTCTTCGTTTTCACCCAGCATTCCCCACGGCTGTACATCTTCACACCACGTCCAGAGATCCTCTTCTTCAGGCTTAGTTGTTAACGCCCTTTGTGAGCCACCCACGGGGTTTGGGTCGCTTGCCACTTCTTTGCCACTCGGCCGGCAGTCGGACGGAGGTCTAGGGAACCCTAACAGGTCCTGGACACCAAGTGCAGATTTGGCATCTCGGTCTGGGCCCTTTGCCACCTCCGCAGCGTTGACGGAAAAGTCATAGCTGACTCCCTGGAGCTCTGATTGTCCATTAGGTGAGGCGTCACCCATGGCATCGATGATCCAGGCCTCCAGGAAGCCGCTCGGCGAAGACGGTAGCAGCACGTCTTGCATTCGGTCTAAGACTGTTGCGAAATTTAAGGCCATGTGTCTGACTCACAACAGCTTAGCTAAAACGTAGTTTGAAATGTTCGAGTTTTTATTCTAACTCTGTATAATATAGGAGTCTTATTCTGACTCTATATAATATTCTATTTAATAACACTTTTTATGCCTAAGTATTTAATCTAACTTAAAAACACAAAATAAACAACTTCGTAACTTTTATAAAACTTTTATTTGTCCGAGTGTTGAGATTACAAACTACCAGAAAAGTCCCAGATTATGCTTTAGGAAACTTTTAACTAAATGCGTAATTTACTTTTAATTACTATAAAAATAACTCATCATCTCGAGTTATGACGTCATATGATGACTGCAGCTAAATAGATCTTTACTCTTTGAACCCCCGTGAATGACTGAATCTAATAGAGGTGTGTCGTTCACGAACGATTCGTTCAAAACGAACGAATCACTTCACTGACTCGAAAGAATTAATTCATCGTTCCTAAAAGATTCGATTCTTTTTTGATTCACGAATCAAAGTCGCATTTCGTTCACTTTACCCGAAACTCGAAAGCAATTCACCAGTTCAGTAATTCACTCGTTCGCAAGTCCGCAGTTCGAACGATCGAGCTCGAGTGTTGGCCTGACGGCCGTCGCTCGGCGATGCGGGATGCCGTCTTCCATTTTCATGATGTAGAGAAAGACAGCAGTTTAATTAGATACGCAAAGTACAGTAGAAGGAAAAGAGATAAATGTATGGGATGAAATATTTGATTTGTTTGGTATTTATTAGATTATTTTTTTATAGTGTAACTGTACAAATGGTTGAACAAATTTTAATAAACAAGAGAAGAATATTATTTTTGGATAGGAATCTATTTATTATTCATTGAAGACATTTCAAGAACGTAAACATTGGGCTCAACATTTGGGTATTTTGTTACCACTTATGGCGACAATCTTCATAATTAAACGACTGGCTGTTATTTAAACAAACATCGATTTAGCATTTTCGCGTTTAAAACGTAAAATTATTTAAAAGTAGGTAAGTGAATCATTTAAGAACGAATCTTTCTGAACGAATCTTTTTAACTGAATGAATCAAATGAATTGAGTCACCAAAAAGAATCGAACTTCCCACCTCTAGAATCTAATACAAAATTGTCGGCTATTTATAGTAAATTTGAGTGCTAAAACAGCGCTCGCTTAAATACCCTTCCGTGCGCCAACCGAAGCAGCTGGAGCCGCTGCCCGAACCTGTTATGACGCGGTACTATCGAGGCGCGCGGCGTATCCCCTCGCGTTGGCGACTCGGTACTGCTCGCTGTATATTGCAGGATTGATAATAAGTAATGTGCATCGCATTTTTAATTAGTTAACTAATTTGGGGATCGGTTTAGTTATATTTTTATTTATACGTAATAGACTATTAGTTATGATAACACTTGGTAAAAGAATGGAAATTTTCTATTGACAAATAAAAGAATAAAGTAATTTTAATTTCTGGGCGGTTGATTAATCTTATTCCTAGCTATCCTAAATCTTAAATGGGTTAATAAAACTAAAACTTATGTAACTTCGTTACACACCCCCATCACTTACGGAAAAAAAGAAAATGTCCATTTTCTTTTTTTTTTTGTATATAAATAAACTTACAGTTATCCCAAAATAAAAAATAAAAGTAGCTTTAAACTCAAGTATGTTAGAGGGTACTCAGATTCTTTACAATCTCGGCCGGAGAGGTTTCCTGTTAATTGCGTGAGGGCACCCACATGTCGGGCACGGTACGCAAACAACATCCCGGTGACGACAACATTGCGTTGCGGTGGATACGGTGCGGTTTCTCCATGATCCTCTTCCTCGGTTTGTACTGAGGTATCCGTTACACGGGCAGTGACGGGACATAACCCCGGTTTTTCCACAGCGGGAACAGAACAGAACTGGTATGTTTTCACATGAACTTCTTCCGTGACCGGTTTTCCCACAGCGCCAACAGGTATCCTGGGTTATTTTTATGAAGGCTTGTGATCTCTGTTTTGCTTGCTCTAGTCGCCATCTTTGGATCGTTGGCGGTACGGGATATTCTGGGGTAGGGTGAGGTGGACTAAACGGGTCCTTGAACGTGTCGATGTCGGCCGTTTTATCGTTATCCTGTTGGATTTGGTCGGAGTGGGTTACTGGTATTGTTGTTTTAAAAGTTGATACTCGGGGTGTCGAGGTTGTGGTCTGGTAATTAGTGGTGTCCTCGATGGCATCGGTTAGGGCTTGGACAATGTCCCTATCGATGGTGTTCTCATCTGCAGGTTCTTCGGTTTTCATTTCGGTTCTCGGTGAGGATTCTCGTGAGACTCTAAATGGTGAGGTCGAGATGTCTAATACTGGACTGGCCATTGTTTGTTTGGTTACTGAAAATGATATTTTTATATTGGGTGTTTTTGTTTTGATCTGACTTTGGTTATCCTACATGCACCGAGGGTTTTTTTTTTGAGTATACGGTTATCTGTGTAATATGTTTTTAGGGGTTTTACTCACAGGGTCGTCTTATATACAAATCTTAGATACGTCGTATATCACAGCGGAATTTACAATGTGGCACAGCCAAAAAATTAAAATTAAACTAAAAAAATGCCGGGTGTCTTCCCATGAGTTAAAGAACTAAACGGTAACTCTGGCTAACATAACTCATAATATCACAGTTGAAGAAAAAATGTAAATGTTCATGGGAAAAAGGTAATAAAAAATAAATCTCGGTTTCTGTAAAAATAATAACACTTATAAGTGGATTCTAACGATTCTTCCATCGCTTGTGTAGATTTGATGCCGCATCCTTTTTGTGAGGGTATGTAGCGCTCTAAATTTTGCCACTTCTTGCTTCGTTTCCAACGTCCAGGTGGCTGAGTTAGGTGAGGCAAGAATGGCCTCAGCAAGCAGATGTTCTTCCTCCTCGGTCATTATTTTCCTGTTGGAAATGTTCCTTGTCTGAGGAGTACTGGGCGGTCTTTGTTCTGTCGGTTTTTGTGAAACCGGCGGGTTTGTAGTATGACCATGGTCCGGACTGATTTCGGGGTCTGTTCCTTTGTTGCTCGGGATAACAGGTAATGACTGAGTTTGTGTTTGGTACCTGGCACGGTTTTTTATTGCTGCGGTCAGTTCGGGTTTAAGGCGACATAGCTCTATGTTAATTTTTATTTGTTTCAGGAGTCGCTGGTCCTTGCTGGGAGTCCTCATCCGTGCAGCAAGTTTCTTTATTTTTTCCCTTTGTAGATCGGCTTCTCTACTAGTTTTCTCCCCGTCCTTCCTGGGGATATATAGGTGGCTCGGTTTATACCCTTTCGGCGGAACGGTGATGTCTTTCGGCATCTTCTGAAATAGATAAATGCGCCGTCTTGAGGTCCTTGATATGTATCCGGCGATACATTTTACCATTACCATCCTTTAAATCATAGACTACGGGTGAGTGTACTTTTATGACTGTGTATGGGCCGGAGTATTTTGGAGCTAGTTTGGCGTTAAAATGGTGTACGGCTGAGGAAAGGTTGTGTTCGCGTTTTAGGACTTTGTCTCCAATATGGCATTTCCATTCCCTTCGTCGAAGGTTGTAATGTCGGCTTTGGGTTGCAAATGCACGGTCTAGGTTTATTTTTACGAGTTCATATGTTTCCGTTAGCTTTTTAAAACGCTCCGTTGGGTTTATAGCTTCCTCGGGGGTGTATATGATTCCGGTCGGAGTGATCGCGGTTTCGGGCGTTTGTTCCTTACGAAATAGGGATTTAGGTGGTTCTAATTCACGGCCAAAATTAAGAAAAGCGGGTGAGAATTCGGTACTGTCGTTCCGGGAAGTATTATATGCACATGTTAAATCGGGTAGGAATACATCCCACTTCCTCTGGTCATTACCACAAAATTGTGCAATCATGGTTTTCAGGGTCTTGTTCGCCCGTTCCACCGGATTTGCCTGCGGGGTGTAAGGTGGTGTAAGGCGATGTTGAATGCCAAATTCGGCTAGCATCTCTGTAAATATTTTCCCTGAAAACTGACTGCCATTATCGGAAATAATGGTGTGCGGGCATCCAAACCGAGTTACGATTAGCTCGTAGAATGCTTGACTGACTGAACGGGCGGTAGCTTTTCGGATAGCTCTGCATTCGATCCATTTGGTAAATCTATCTTGGAATACTATCAGGTAACTATTGCCTTTCGATGACCTCGGTAGCGGGCCTACTAAGTCGGTGCTAACGGTTTCCCACGGTAGGTGGTTTCTGGAAGGTTGCATTTTCCCCGGTATCTTTTGTTGGGAGGATTTGTATTTTTGACATGAATCACACCCTCTGACATATTTAGCAATGTCACGGAACATGCCTGGCCAGTAATATCGGTTTGTAATACGGCTTGTCGTTTTTGCTATGCCCATGTGTCCAGCCGTCGGTTCGTCATGGTTTTCCTGTAGGACGGTATAGCGGGCGTGTTTTGGGACGCAGAGTTTCCATGCGTCTAACATTTCTGACTCCTTCATGTCTGAAGAATCCCAGAAGTGACGGTATAATTTTCCGTCTCGGATGCAGTAATCTGGATATGTTTCGGCATTTTTCTCAACTTCTGCTATTTTGTTGGTATACCAGGGGCAATGTGATTCACTTATCAACGTATTTAATGGGTCGGGTTCTTCTTCGGTGCTAGTACTGGGTAAAGGGTCTCGAGATAGTGCGTCTGCCACTCGGTTTAGCACCCCTTTTCGGTATTTGATTTCAAAATCGTACTGTTGCAAGTAAATGCTCCATCTCGCCAATCTGCCGCTGGGATTTTTCAGTGAATGTAGCCAACGGAGGGATTGATGATCGGTCAAAACGGTAAAACGATATCCTTCCAAATAGGGGCGCATTTTCTCGATTCCCCATACGATAGCCAGGCATTCTTTTTCGGTGACTGAATATTTCTTCTCTGCTCCTGACAGACTCCGACTTGCATATGCAATTATGTGATCCCCATCCTGGTCATGCTGGATCAATGCCACTCCCAAACCTTGGTCGCTGGCGTCGGTTTGTAGGACAAATGCTTTGTCAAAGTTAGGGCAGGTTAGAACGGGTGTTTGTGTTAGACAGGTTTTTAGTTGCTGGAATGCTTCTTCTTGTTTGGTGGACCATTTCCACCGAATTCCCTTTTTCAGTAGCCCATGGAGGGGTGCTGCGATTTGGGAGAATCCCGGTACGAATCTCCTATACCAGGAAGCAATTCCCAAAAATCTTCGGAGGCTACGAACGTTAGAGGGCGGTTTTAACTGGAGTATTGATTCTATTTTGTCAGGATCGGTACAAATGCCATCTGCGGTGACTAAGTGGCCTAGATATTTCAGAGAGCGGCGTCCAAACTGACATTTTTCTGGGTTAATTTTTAGGTTTGCTGCCTGAAGACGGTGGAACACCTCCCGTAGAATGTTCAGATGTTCCTGGAATGTCTCGCCGAGAACAATTATGTCATCAAGGTATGCAAAGCAATAGGGATCCATGTCTGGGCCTATTATTTGGTCCATTAGCCTTTGGAATGTTGCTGGTGCGGAATGTAGACCAAACGGCATGACCTTAAATTGAAAAAGGCCTCTTGACGGTATGGTGAACCCCGTGATTGGTCTGCTGTCCGGTGCCAAAGGTACTTGCCAGTAGCCCTGTTTTAAGTCTATGCTAGAAATGTAACGGGCTTTTCTGAGTTTATCTAATATAGCATTTATGTACGGTAACGGGTATGCGTCTTTTCGGCTTGCTTCATTAACTTTTTGAAGATTTACGCAAAATCTGAATTTTCCGTCTTTCTTTCGGACCATTACGATCGGTGAACTCCATGGGCTGCTGGATGGTTCTTTTATCCCATCCTCCAGCATTTTGTCTACTTCGGCGTTTATTATTTCCTGCATTCTCGGGTTTTGTGGATAGTATCGTTGTTTAATCGGTTCGGGATTTGTAAGGTGTATTCGGTGTTCTACCAACGGTGTAGTGCCTTTTATCCTTTCAAAGGCGGGCAGTTCTCGGTCTAAAAAAACTTTTAATTCAGCCTCTTCGTCTGAAGTTAGTGTTAAGGGTGGTTCGGTCGTTACTTCTGCTATTTGACAAATCTGTCTAATCGGATTAGGTTTCGGAATTTCTTTTCCATTGATAGAGACAGTAGCGGCGTTGAGATTAATGATGAAGTTATGTTGTTTTAGGACGTCCATACCTATGATAACGTCTACAGCAAGTTTCGGCAAGTGATTGAAGGTTTCCTGGATTGTTTCGGGACCAATTTTTAATTTTAAGTGGTATGCTTCGGTGACTGAGGTTATATGGCCATCGGCTAGCCTTGCGTTAGTCACTGTCGGGGTTGCTTTTTTGTGTCGGGATTGACGGCATTGATTGGCCACTAGGTCGCCTATGTAGGAACTGGCTGCTCCGGTGTCTAGGAGGGCTGTATATGTTTTATTTTGAAACATAACGGTTATGATCGGTCTGTTGTCGGTGCTAGTTGTTAAAATTTGTTCGGGCGGGGCTTCGGCATTACTCTGGGCTGGCCTCGCAGCTGTACAGAGCCTTTTTAGTTTCCCTAGCTTTGATGGGGAGGTACAATTTCCTCTTAAGTGTCCCATTCTTCCGCACCTCCAGCATGTCGGTTTTCGGTTATCTGTCGTCTCTCTTCCCGGGTTGGTTTGTGTTGGCCTGGTGTATTCCTGTATGGGTCTTGAGGTGCTTGTTGTCGGTGCAATATCGGCTGATTGTTGCGGTGCGGTGATAGATACAAACGGCTGATGAGACACTGGCGGTGTAGTGCCCGGAGTTCCAGCATTCCTGGGTAATCGTGATTGGTAACCTGGAGATGACTGGTTGTACTGAGTGCGTCTGACTTCTCGTATCTCTTTGTTGAGAATTTCATATTCTCTTACTGCCTTTGAAAATGAGTTGCTGTCATAGAAATCGCTTCTTCGTATAAATTGTCGGTACTCTGCTGATAGATTTCGGTAAAGCCATTGTAATTCTTGCTCTGGAGTAATTTTCCCATGCCGCCGGATTAATGTTTGCAGCTCGGTAATATATGCGGATGCGGGTTCATTCGGTCTCTGGGTTCGGCGGCTTATGGCGGCTTCTAGGTCCACTTCGTAGTTGACAGGAAAATAAAAAATGCGAAATGCTTCTCTGAAATCGTTCCAGTTTCTCCAGTTATGCCGGTTATTTCTAAACCATAGAGCGGCTTCTCCTTTAAGGATATCTGGTAAGTGAGGTAGTACAAGGTCTGGGTGGATATTTTGTGAAATGTAGATTTCTTCTAGCCTTTCCAAAAAAGCAGCGGGATCGTTCTGACCATTGAAGTAGAGACCCCACTTATATACTTGTAAAGGTGGCCTATCTGTCGTGGAAATCGGGGTAGCCGGAATTTGTGCGGTGGTTGGGTCATATCTCGGCGGTGAAAAAAAGATTGGATTACTGATTATTGGATTAGTCCCTGGTGTAGCAACACTAAAGTTCGGTATTGAAGTGAGCGGTTGCGGTGGGTTATTTATAGATGCTATCTGTGTTATTGGCCCTTGGTTTTGACTAGCTAATGCCCATGTTGGTACTGGTATTGTTACTTGTTTTCCTTCGGCAGTAGTGATGATCATTGGTATGGTTGAAATCGGTGTTTGTCTTACTGACAATTGCGGGTGATTTGGGGCGGAAGCCGTAACAACCGTACATCCAGGTGTGGAGGCTACGGAATTTACCCCTGGCCAAATACGTGCATGTTTCGGTACTTCGTACATTGTTGTGGTTATCGTTGTTGTAGTTGCGGTAGTTAGTGATAGCGTCGGTGTCGGCGTTGTTAATGGCTGAACCTGGTTGTCAAATGAAATTGTTTTCATTGACGTTGTAGGTTGCGGTGAAGCTCTTCCTTCGCGGATAAACTGGGCTAATCGTTTTCGCATGGCCTCTACTGGACCTGTGGTATCCAGGTTGTATTTCTCTAGGTGGAACACTAGATCACCCTTCTTCAATAGGTATATCCAGCTGGTACGGAGGTTACCATCGTCTTCTGGTAGAGCGGGCGGTAGCGGCGGTGCTGGCGGGGTAGAAAGGATGCTCAAGGACGCCTGAGTTTCCTGTCGTTTACTATTATCAGCAGTAGCCATTGTTTATCGGTTAAAAAGTGGTCAAGTTATTTACAGTATTTATTTTGTATCGAGCGAGCAATTATGATAAAAATAATAATAAAAAAAACTGATAACCCTAAAGAAAAAAAAATCCTAGTTATTTATATTTACTCGGACCTATACTAAATAAAGTTTCAATGGTTCTAAAAAAAAATCGTACAACGTGGTTTATAATCGTACAACGTGTTTTATTTTATTTTATAAAAGTGGTTTTTAGAATTGTTTACTCAATGGATCTTACTGACTGGATTTTTACAAGTATTTTACGGCTTTTTTTTTTTTTTTTTTTATCAGTGCAGGTTACGACAAACTTAAATGCAAATCTGCTCGGGCGCCATTTTGTAATGGCGTTCTCTACGATAGTTCGGGTGCCATTTTGTAATGGCACTCGGATTGCGGTTTAATAGATGATTCGGACGGTACCCTTAATGCGGCGGAGTATTTACGGTTTTTTCGGTGACGGTGCGGATCGGGATATCGGTATTCTCGAGCGCCACCCTTTATTATTTGAAGTGGTAAAGGGATCCACTATGCTCACGGGGTAGCCTTTAAACAGTGGAGAAGGGTTCGGTGCATTTAAATTTATTAGAACGGAGTTGTCTTTCTATTTTGTCGGAAATTCAGTCAGTAAGCCTCGGAGGAATAAAACAATTTGTTTCCTTAAATTAATGACAGGTCGTGTTTATCTCAATAAAATATTAATACAAGATAAATGCTTTAATACTACTTGTTACCATCGTGTACTTATAATTTACAAACTTAAATCTAAAATAGTAATACCCCCAAAACGGATTACGGTTTTAAGAAACAAAGCGGTGCAGGAATATGATCGAAAATAAAGCAAGCAGTGCGAGCGGTGTTTTAAATTGGTAGTATAGCAGACGTGCAGGTGTTGTAAAGCGAAAGCGGTATTTTTATGTCAGCAGGATTTAAAGAATGGTAATGAGCGGTTTAAAGCTTGATGCAATATTAGGGTGGTGCGAGTCGTATATAAAAAAAAACAGGTATAACGTGAAATAAATAAAAAAAATATAAGGTTACTGTCGGTACTGTTTTTCTTCGGATTTTAACTTTTTAAGGGAAGTTTTAAGTCCACTATTTCCCGAACTGTGCCAGGACTCGCAGACTGTCAGGGTTAAAGCAAATACAACTAATTCCCGAACTGTGCCAGGACTTCGTTGTTTGCTTTGAGAAAGAGGGTGCAACTATTTTCCCGAACTGTGCCAGGACTCGTTGACTTCACGGGGGGCTAATTTATAAGGACAACCATTTCCTGAAGTATGCTAGGATTAGTTGTTTGTTTTAAGAGGGAGGGGGTTTAAAGTCCACTATTTCCCGAACTGTGCCAGGACTCGCAGACTGTCAGGGTTGAAGCAAATACAACTAATTCCCGAACTGTGCCAGGACTTCGTCGTTTGCTTTGAGAAAGAGGGTGCAACTATTTTCCCGAACTGTGCCACGACTCGTTGACTTCACGGAGGGTGAGAAATAGGTACTAATAATCCCGAACTGTGCCAGGACTACTTTGTACACAGAAATAAATTATATATGGAAGAGGTTTGGTCCCTACAGTAACACTTTTAATGATCCACTATATTATATTTAAAAACGGATTGAAAGTTTTAACGGTTTCCTTTTTTATCACTTTTAAATACGACACACCCTAATAAAATAAGTTTTCTTACCCACGTGGCGGTTCTGGGACTTGGTTAAGTCTCGTAGCAGGAACTCAGCAGGAACTGCCGTTTGAGCGCCGAGCGCTGAAGCGAACGTATGCGTCACCGTCCCCAGGTAGCTCCGACGCATGCGCACTCCAATTTAAAATTCGCTGACGGTCAGCCAGTTCAACATAAACTTCTTTAACTTCGTTTTCACCCAGCATTCCCCACGGCTGTACATCTTCACACCACGACCAGAGATCCTCTTCTTCAGGCTTAGTTGTTAACGCCTTCTTTGAGCCACCCACGGGGTTTGGGTCGCTTGCCACTTCTTTGCCACTCGGCCGGCAGTCGGGCGGAGGTTTAGAGAACCCTAACAGGTCCTGGACACCAGGTGCAGATGTGGCATCTCGGTCTGGGCCCTCTGCCACCTCCGTATCGTTGACGGAAAAGTCATAGCTGACTTCCTGGAGCTCTGCTTGTCCATTGGGTGTTCCAGCACCCATGGCATCGATGATCCAGGCCTCCAGGAAGCCGCTCGGCGAAGACGGTAGCAGCACGTCTTGCATTCTGTCCAAGGCTGCTGCGAAATTTAAGACCATGTGCCTGACTCACAACAGCTTGGTTAAAACGTAATTTAAAATGTTCAAGTTTTTTCCCTAACTCTGTATAATATAGAAGTCTTATTCTGACTCTATATATTCTTCTATTAATATCACTGTTTATGCCTAAGTATTTATTCTAACTTAAAAACACAAATTAAACTACTGCGTAATATCTCAAAACTTTTATTCATCCGAGCTACGATGCTCTAACACAACCAAGAAAGTCCCAGATTATGCTTTAGGAAACTTTCCGTTAAATTTGTAAACAACTTTTAATTATTATAAAAATAACTCATCAACTCGAGTTATGACGTAATATGATGACTGCAGCTAAATAGATCTTATCAGTTTGAACCCCCGTGAATGACTGAATATCATACAAATTTGTCGGCTATTTATAGTAAATTTGAGTGCTAAAACACCCCCCCCCCCCCCTTAGAGATCAATTTAGCTGTCGTCGAATTAACAACAACAACAAATATTTACAGTTACAATTTCCTACTTATCGATATTTACACTTTTCTTCATCTGTTTCTAGAGGATTGTCCTGGTGTCGATCGCCATCCCTCTGGCCGTAGCTCCATTTCTACTCTATGCTACCCTTTGGAACGTCTTGTCCTGGAGGATCGTCCTGATGTTCGTCACCATCTCTCTGGCTGTAGCTCCATTTCTACTCTATGCTACGCTTTGGAAAGTCTTGTCCTGGAGGATTATCCTAGTATTCGTCACCATCCCTCTGGCCGTAGCTCCATTTTTTACTCTATGCTACGCTTTAGAACATCTTGGTCTGGAGGATTGTCCTAGTATTCGTCACCAACTCTCTGGCTGTGGCTCCGTTGTATTCATCTCTGCGGCTTCTGGCTTGGTTCAGCAAGGACTGCAACTGTAGAGGCCATTCTTCTCTGGTCATCGTTAAAATTCTAGTCTTCATTTGTTCAAATGGTATCATCGTGGAAGCTACCAATTTCTCTGCCGTGCCAACCGTTGTTATGTTGGTTGCATGGGCTATCTTCTCTCTATACTTCGCCACATCTGGCGCTAGCATCAACAAACTGGGCGTTCCCCATCTGCTAATCACCTCGGCTTGTACGAATTCTATCAGCGAAGCTGGGTGAATACTTCTGTGTGGTCTTGCTTCTATAAATCCACTAAATGCATCAACAGCACAGTATAGCGTTGTAAATCTACTGTGTCTGGTCCTTGGTAAATCTTCAATAATTGTAATTAAAACTGTGCCCCACGGTTTTAACATTCCGTGGCACAGGTCATCTTCTTTGAAATGCTGACAACACAAACACTGACTAAAGTGCGTGTCCACATCCTTCTCTATCGTCGGCCACCATAACCACTTCTTGATAATCTCCTTCATTCCTTGTCTAGTATTGTGGCGTATTCCATGAGCCAAGTTGAGGATATTCTTCCTGTGGTTCCTCGGACACCACACCGCCACTCCATCTTCCTCCTGTCGCCCCACAACTCCAAAACGATCTACCAGCGGCACCCTAGCATCTCTCCGGATAGCTTCCCGCAGGTCCCTGGCAACCGGGTCCATTGCTTGCGCTCCAACGATCCCTAGGAGTGCGGTTATCCACCGCCCATCTCCTGGGTCCTCCTCCTCCAACTTGCCATGTAGCCACAAGACTGTCTCCCTGTCTACTTCTTTTTGATGGGACACCACTTCAGGCACGTCACATTTCTTCAAAATTTCCCCTTTTGATGTTAATTGGGTCTTTGACCTAGGCGCATCGAAGGGCTTTAAGTCTTCCTTGCCTTCAACGGTCTTTTGCTCGGGCGCCATGAAGCGAACGTATGCGTCACCGTCCCCAGGTAGCTCCGACGCATGCGCACTCCAATTTAAAATTCGCTGACGATCAGCCGTTCAACATAAACTTCTTTAACTTCGTTTTCACCCAGCATTCCCCACGGCTGTACATCCCCACGGCTGTACATCTTCACACCACGACCAGAGATCCTCTTCTTCAGGCTTAGTTGTTAACGCCTTCTTTGAGCCACCCACGGGGTTTGGGTCGCTTGCCACTTCTTTGCCACTCGGCCGGCAGTCGGGCGGAGGTTTAGAGAACCCTAACAGGTCCTGGACACCAGGTGCAGATGTGGCATCTCGGTCTGGGCCCTCTGCCACCTCCGTATCGTTGACGGAAAAGTCATAGCTGACTTCCTGGAGCTCTGCTTGTCCATTGGGTGTTCCAGCACCCATGGCATCGATGATCCAGGCCTCCAGGAAGCCGCTCGGCGAAGACGGTAGCAGCACGTCTTGCATTCTGTCCAAGGCTGCTGCGAAATTTAAGACCATGTGCCTGACTCACAACAGCTTGGTTAAAACGTAATTTAAAATGTTCAAGTTTTTTCCCTAACTCTGTATAATATAGAAGTCTTATTCTGACTCTATATATTCTTCTATTAATATCACTGTTTATGCCTAAGTATTTATTCTAACTTAAAAACACAAATTAAACTACTGCGTAATATCTCAAAACTTTTATTCATCCGAGCTACGATGCTCTAACACAACCAAGAAAGTCCCAGATTATGCTTTAGGAAACTTTCCGTTAAATTCGTAAACAACTTTTAATTATTATAAAAATAACTCATCAACTCGAGTTATGACGTAATATGATGACTGCAGCTAAATAGATCTTATCAGTTTGAACCCCCGTGAATGACTGAATATCATACAAATTTGTCGGCTATTTATAGTAAATTTGAGTGCTAAAACAGCGCTCGCCTAAATACCCTTCCGTGCGCCAACCGAAGCAGCTGGAGCCGCTGCCCGAACCTGTTATGACGCGGTACTATCGAGGCGCGCGGCGTATCCCCTCGCGTTGGCGACTCGGTACTGCTCGCTGTATTTTGCAGGATTGATAATAAGTAATGTGCATCGCATTTTTAATTAGTTAACTAATTTGGGGATCGGTTTAGTTATATTTTTATTTATACGTAATAGACTATTAGTTATGATAACACTTGGTAAAAGAATGGAAATTTTCTATTGACAAATAAAAGAATAAAGTAATTTTAATTCCTGGGCGGTTGATTAATCTTATTCCTAGCTATCCTAAATCTTAAATGGGTTAATAAAACTAAAACTTATGTAACTTCGTTACATGGGTCATATTCGGTATAATACTGACTATCGTACGGGTCTTCATAATTTTGAGTATTCGCGTATTGTTGGTTGTATTGTGGTTCGTAAACTGAATTTAAATTTTGGGTATCAGGTTCATTGCTCGTTGAAGGAATATCGTTGGCTTGCAGCTCTGATATCTCTTGGTTAAATAATTCTTCCACGGTAAATTTTGGTTTATTTGTTGCGTTATTCAAAATTGTATTTCCAGAACTAGTATCCATCGGTTCAGGTCGATTATTTACAAATCTCTATTGGGTACTTCTTTGGAAATTATTTGGAAATGGTCTTAGGTTATTTTGATGTTGTAAAAAGGCGGGTCTGAAATTGTTTTGTCCAAACGCGGGTCTAAAATTATTTTGTCCAAACGCGGGTCTAAAATTATTATTATTTTGTCCAAACGTGGGCCTAAAATTATTATTGAAAGGTGCTCTAAAATTATTTTGAAGTTGTCCAACCTGATTTGGGATAAAATGTTGTGGTCTTGAGAAAACGTTTTGTGATGGTGGTCGGTAAAAGTTCAATGGTGGTGTTGGTGTATAGGTATTTTTAAAAGGTTGATTTGGTCTGATATTTTTATTGTGATTCGGAGAAATTGCATTATTTCCATAATTTTGATTTTGATTTTTAAAATGAAATTTTCCTCCTCTCTAACGAAAGACATTGCTCGTTCTAGAGATTGGGGTTCTTTTAACCGAACAACTAACTGCATGTTGTATGGTAATCCATTAATAAATGTTTTTAGAGCAAAACTATCATAATGTTGAATTTTTATAACTTTTACGTTTTCTGTCTCATTTTGTAGCACTAAGTTTTGCAAAAAGAAGGCTACGCGCATCCTGAATACGCATACCGAAATTAAGTGACGATTCATTTTATAATGGTTTTAGCATTATAAGATCCTGTATTAAACAATCGATCGATCTTTGATCGGAAAATGAAGCAATTAAAGAATCCTTAACTAATTGCCATGTATTTAATTCAGCTCGTGATGCGATCAAATCTGCGGCTCTATGTGTTAATTTACCCAATATGGTATCAAGTAAGCAAACATTGATTGCATCATTCACGTTTTGGCGATTTTGAAAAGCTCTTAACAAATTTTCGCATGAACTAATAAATCTTTGTAGAAGTTTTGGATTTCCATCGAAATTTGGGATGTTATCGGCTTGATAACGTAACAATGTATAATTTACAGCCATTTCGTTGTTTTCTACGATTCTTAAATTATTGATTTGGTTTATTAGTTCTCCCAGTGTGATGTTAAAGTTAAAAATAAAATTGTTTCTTAAAAATTAACTTACACTAAAAGAATCAGCGGTATTCTCATTCCTTTTCTGTTTCGACTAGTTACTAGGTCCTTAACTAGGTGCCTATGGGGATGGCGATGCTTGTCCTTCCCCAAGCTCTGCTACTTAAACCGGGTTGTGGCGATGCTTGTTCGCCCAGTTGTCTGACGTCTTCGGATACTTTTCGTCAGCAGGCAAATTATCGATCAGCGATTGACCAATAAGTTGGAGATTCACTTGCTTGCTCTCGTACGCACTTTTTGTTACATTGAATCAATGCACTTGGCTAGTGTTCTCGTTAGACAGTGCCGAAGTTTGGATATCAGTTCAGAACACTTTTTGTTTTTCGGACGTTTCGCGTTTAAATCCTTGGAAGGAACCACTCAAACATTCGGAAAAACGATTTTTAGCCCGAATGTAACGCGACAATCCTACCGACTGCGCCAGTTTCGTTCTGCGCCAAGAAAAATGCCTTTTTAAAGAGATCACTTTATTAAAAATTATACAAGAGCGTTGTAAACGACAAGATAAATCTAAACATATTCCTGCAAACTACTTATATTTATAACATTCGGGGAAGAGGATAGCGTTGCTTTGTCAGCAGTTATCCCACGAGAAACAGTACAGATCTCAAGATGTAACACACGTGAACCGCCAAAATCGTGAAAATGTTTAATAGATTTTGGGCAAAGTTAACAGCACAGTACACAGAGTCTATGGTTAACAGTTCACTGTGCAGTGCAACACGTCGACGTCGCATTGACAACGTATAATAGAATTTATTTAATAATAATAATACATAGGTACATATAATAATACATTATAAAAATACAATAGCCAGCAATAATTATTATTGCATATCAAGTAAGATAAAAAAAAAACACTTAGGTATTAAAATACCTGTATGTGTGTGCTATTTATGGAAAGATCTGGAATTTTTGTTAAAAAACAGAAGTTATAAGAACGAAACCACAGAACAATTAAGGCTAGTTTTCCACGAAACGTCAAAACAGGTCAAAGAACGAGCTGGCGCCACCGCACAGTAGAGAGATACTAAGAGAGCGAGATCAGTGGTGCACCACCTGACGGGTGGTGCGATTTACGACCTAACCCAAGTGGTGCGGTGGTGCTGTTTTACGATCTAACCCAGGTGGTGCAGGTGGTGCGTTTTACGATCTAACCCGGGTGGTTCGGTGGTGCGTTTTATGACCTAACCCGGGTGGTTCGGTGGTGCGTTTTATAACCTAACCCGGGTGGTTCGGTGGTGCTGTTTACAAAATAACCCGAAATTAAACCCGACTTTTTACGACCTAACCCAAGTGCTTTCGTGAGGCGGCTTCTTATCTAACCCTTAATTTGAACCTTAATATTTATGAACTGACCCGAGATAAAACCCGACTTTTTACGACCTAACCCGGATGCTTTCGCGAGGCGGCTTCTTATCTAACCCTAATTTGAACCTTAATATTTATGAACTGACCCGAGTTAAAACCCGACTTTTTACGACCTAACCCGGATGCTTTCGCGAGGCGGCTTCTTATCTAACCCTAATTTGAACCTGAATATTTATGAACTGACCCGAGATAAAACCCGACTTTTTATGATTTAACCTTAGTGAAACGCCGCTGCTAAAGCGGGATAATTAAATCCCAATTTTTATAAGCCATCCTTAAACCCAACTTTTTACGATCCGACCTGAGCCATCCTTAAACCAGACTTTTTATTATTTCCCCTTAGTTGAAACGCCGCTGTTAAAGCGGTATAGTAAAAAACATTATTTATATTTTCTAACTTAGTGAAACGCCGCTGGCGGGTAGTAAAGCGAAATAAATCCCTAATTTATATGGTCTAACAAGATAAGTATAATAAAGCGGTACATTTGTCACCACAATAATTATTTATACCTAAATGATCCTCTCAAACCCTCTGCCGACTCGATTTAAAAAGAAAGGGACATAAACCTTTATTTATTATTCCGAAGGACCCTCATTAAAATTCAGTAGCATATCTAATAATTGTTTTCAATTTTTGCACCACTTATAGAAATACAATAAAATAATTACCATCTAGAACCATTAACTAGCGATTTCTTTGTACTGGAAATGGATAAATTATAGGACTATCTTGTAATGAGAACAGAGTAATAAAAAGTAAATAAAACTTAAATACGTATAAAATACCAAGCAGGTATAGGTACTATACAACTTGTGTTCGCCATCAGGTAAAAGCCCTCATAATGCTTTTATAAAAATTTCGGATAATATCATAATATAAGTAAATAGGCTACAATTTCAAGAAAAAAGTAAAAAAAATTAATTCACAGTGTAAAATTTTAGTTAAATGGATTGTAAATACGAAATAATATAAAAAGCTACCTTTTGTTTGCGATGATGTATGCACAATAACTCTATATTATTCGGCCCTTAAACTGAAAATACCCACTAGATAGGTATCATAAGCTGTATTTGTCATCAGGTAGAACCCCCAATAAAATTATGAATATTAGGCGTAGGCATCAAAGTAGCAATCTTAACTTATTTTCAACACGAGCATAAAAATATAGGGTTGTTAAATATTTTACAACCCTAATTCTCAATGGCAACAATAAGCAAATCACGTTGGTTTTTTAATTTATTATTAATCTGGCTAACTTAAGAAACTCACAATATAACGACCATCCAAAAAAATCATAATACATTACTGGGTGTGAAAGCAATTGCGCTGCAAAATATAGTGTATACCGACTCTGAGCTAGTTAATTAAAATCCCAATTAGCGCTAAAAAAAATCAATTAGATATTTACTTTAGATATTTTAATAAAAAAATTCAATATTATTAGCGTCACCTACGCATAGGGTTAAAAAGTATGAGAAACTTTGCGAATATCATTTCCCATGATTCTCTCGACCATCACATCGATGTCACATTTCAATATTCTCATCAACATTTAACTTTTGAAATTAGCATAATAACAAATCCTTTACAATGAATTAAACAAACGCATACATAATTTTAAAATCACATAATAAGAATATAAGCTAAAATCTAACAAGTTCGGACTACTCGAATGACGTCAGTTTACATCTGTAGAGAATACCCAACTCTCGAATCATAAAAAATGGTCAAACTTTGTCGGCAAATACCCTTCTATGATGCAGGAGAAGGACAGGTAACTCGAGATGTTTATAAAGAAACGTTAAAGAACATTATTTGCTTATTTCTAGACTCTTAAAAATTAGATGCAATCGAACAATAAATGTTTTCATCATGTATATTTATGAGTAACACATTACCTTCGACATACATAAATTCAAATTGATAATTACTTGCCTTAGTACTTTTTTAGAAGCTTGAATCATTGCATATAACCGTCTGAGGATACCCAAACTTCCCCTAACATATTTCTCCGCAACCGGGGAAAAAGAGGTAGAAAAAGTAAAATAACAACTCCAAGTGTCTTTGCGAACAATCGGCAATAAAATAGAGTATTTCAGTTTTTAATTTTTCGTAAATAAAAGTTGGTTAGATTAATAGTCTCTGTGAATATAATAACATAAACAAAGTGATATGCCGTAAATTTAGGAGTACAGTATAAATTATGCCTCTATTAAAATATATCGCAATAACTAACTACCAAAGGATTTTTGATATTTTGAATATATTTGATGCTCATAGCATTATCACATTTCCAAAGGCTCTAAATTTTAGAAAAATGTTCTAATAGAATATGTCTATCAATATAAAGTAAAGGTATTGTTAGGTTTTTTTAAAAAATACGACCTACAACAGTCTCTGCTACAGCATGGCTGACTCTGTAGAAACTTCTGTGAAACCATAATAATTATATCAATAATCGAGTTGTCCTTATGATAATATTTTCTTCCAATATCCGACTCCACTATCCATAAAAGTTATGTTAGAAAATTCATAATTGAGCGCATTGTAATTTTTTAAAAAGAAATTCACTTCACACACAAAGATGTAGCCATTCAATCCATGAAAATAATGCAAGTCAGTATGCGTATGTTATGGCTAACTGTTTAAATGTCTATTCCTTCCACGTTTATCGGAAGAAATACTTTTTTTATACTAGTATTTTAGTTGAAAATAAGATCATAAATCATCTATACAAAACAAGCGTCCCTTATGGATTTGAACGAAAATCATAGATTCGACTATTTTCATGAAAAATAAATCTAAGTACGGAATAATGCAGGAAGATTATCTATTTTCTTGGTTTAGAAAGTGATGTAGTTAAGATTTATAACTTAGGAATAAATAAATTATTATTAATCTTTTCGACCTATTTCTCTTGCATATTTAATTTCTTTGATAGTAAGAACTAATCTTTTTATTTTACAAAGTAAAAAAAAGCTAAAGATCGGCGTTGTCAGTCAGGTATAAGAACTGATTTAACACGATGGTTTTTGTACAAACGTTCACATACAATTGTATGCTTTTTAACCGATTGTGTCGGAAAAAATGACGATTTATAGATTAGATATTTAGACGAAGAGCTAACCTTCTCAATAAAGTATTGATTATTGCCCTGCTAGCTAGACAACACTTTTTATGTTAGTCAAAAAAAAAAATTTTTTTTTTCGGACGCTATTACAGATTTCATCGTTAACTAACAAACATTAAGACCAAAAAATTAGCGTGCAAGATGAAATGTATAGGTTCACTTCATTTCTACATTATTTTACAACTCTCAATCGCATTAAAAACAAGATCGAATAAAAAATAACTTATGACATATGGAGGAAAAATGTTTTTCGGGCTATTTAGGTTAGCGACCGCATTACGTCTGAAATACTACATTTTTCGAGCTTATAACATAATTTACTATTTTAACGTTAAAATAGGGGAAATGATGTATCGAAATGGATACTTTTTTTTGTCGGTCACGAGATTATAGTTTGTTTTAAAATGAACTCTAATATTTACAACACAAATTATCCTTTAAGCCACATTAGTTTAAAACTCGTCTGTCGCTTTCCCTCTATTGTGAGTTTGATTAAAGTATAGCGTAGTATATATTTAGATGAATTTCGCAAATGTTGAATACTTTCAAAACTGAAAAAGCCGCCCTTTGCAATAAATATCTCCATAGAGTTAGGTACCCTGCAGATTAAGGGTATTTCAGCGGATAATCATATACAAATTCAAAGATTTTGTCTATTTTAATGGATTAACAAACAATATCTATAGGATGACTTTACTGATAAAAAAAAAATAACAAAAATCCATAAAGTCTAGGCTCACATGAAATTCCATAAAGAGCAGCTGCATAGCCTTATCACATCAAACTATATTTTTATTTCGTTCTATTGTCAAAAGTCTGTGTTTAGGAGATTATCGTTCATTTTAAAATGAACTCTAATATGTACATCACCATAAACTACCTCTTAAGCCGTCGTAAAAATACACTTTTCGATTTACCTCTATATTGATTTTCTAATATTAAATATCTACAATAGTCGAAATTCGCTCGCTAATACCTATGTATGCAAGGTTTCTTCAAAAAATGACAATTTTGTTGTTTAATGGCTTGAAAAAATGGAAAAAGGAGGTTTTTGCATCCATTTATTTCCAGATGAGTGTTAAAAATACTTATAAAACTCGGTATACCGAAGATCAAGCATTAATGAGAGGGTTGAGTCCTGTTTGCCAAATCCTGATTTTTAATTTGACGTTGGCAACGGTACAATTTTTTAACATTTATCATAAGAGGCGTATATTTTTGGGGCTTAGATCTACCAGTTTATCCACGCCCCATTTATTGTTAGTGCTTTAGTAATTTTACTTTCCAATTATTTTTTACCAAAACGCGTAGTTGAAACAGTGTCTATATCAGACGATATAATAAATTTTAAGGATTAATTTGCTTACAAATACACTTCAATTTATTTAGGCTAAAGCAGCCAGACATATACTGGAACTACGAAAACCCTATTACAATTTGGTTGCCTAGAGAAAATTTTGTAAAAAACACAGCTTTCTACACAAATGCTTGCACATTATGTACCTATCATTTTAAGATACCTGGCGACATCAATGTAAGCATTGACATAATGACGCAAGATATAGGTAGGTACTAGAATATTCAAGATTTCTATTAACGATACACTTCAGCATACATGCGAGATGTCATTAATGTCTACGGAAGGCAACAGACATACCAGCTATTTTTACATGGGATTCCATAGACTTGAACGCTTCTTGTTTAGAAATATTTGATGTCATCTTGAGGAGTTCCGTATTGAAGCATCAAACCTACCTGCCAAATAATTGACGAAATATGGGATATCATAAAATATGTCCCCCATCGAACTAAATGATCCTATAAACCAGCTTCACAGACCGTAATTTGTGATGCTAACACGATTAATACGCAATAGAACAAGATTAAGAAACAAAATTTAAAGTAGCTCTTTATCACACGAAAATAATTAAATAATTTACGGTTACAGAACAATAATTATTTTAAAAAGCTGTATAACTAAATATATTATGTTATTAGGAATATTCTGTCTAAAGTAACAGCTGATCTTAGTCGAAAATGAGATCGTATTATTGATTGTTGAATTCGTTAGGTATGAAATAAAATTAGAGATTTCGTCTATTTTTTCACGATTAAAAAAGAATACCTCTATTTAGCTAAAAATGAAACGATTACAGTGGTAGATTAATTCACTTTACCAAGCATGTAAACTACTAATTTTGCAATAAATATCTTCTATATTTCTAGGTAGGTTTACTCGAAAATGTTGGGCTATTTTCATCAAAAATCCCGATACGAAATTGAAAAATTTGCCTATTTTTGTCGGTTTACAAAGTGATAGTGGAATATTGGTTTGATCAAAGAACAATAATTATTTTAAAAATGTTGTATAATTAACTAAATGTCGGTGTTATCAGGCAGGCAAGAAGTTATTTATCTGAATCTTATTTGTACCATTAGCGTTTATATACAAATGTTAGTGGTTTTCAAAAATTGATATCTCGGAAATTATTAGGTTTAGACTTATAATACGCTCATTAAAAAATAATGACTACTTTATGCAAAATTCAAAAATATTATAAGATGTAGGGTATCCCAGTAACTTAACCAAAGATTTTCGGTCTTCGTAAAGCTTTATACGTTTCTTCAGCGTACCAAACATTCACTTTTTTTAAATATTGACATCGGGTTAGGATTCTGAACATAGGATTAACATCACTCCAATAGTGAACATGTTGCGTTGTCACAGTTCCATTCGTCGAAAAGTAAACAAAACCGTTTGAGCTACGTGGGGAATAAATAAAGTTGGCTTGTTGAAAAATTTTAATATTTATTAAGGTAAAAGACTATAAATATATCGATACAACACTTTGGCATTTCTAATACTACAAACATGAATATCTAAAATGTGATATTTACAACCATCAACTCTCTCTCCCTTCTCTAATTTTGGTACACCAATGCTGTCTTCTAAGTTTATAATATATGGCGTCCTGCAGTTTAATTCCGAAAATGTTTTAACTAAAAATTCCTCTTTAACACGTCCTTTAACGTAAATAATGTCTGCGTCTATCAGATTGTTGGATATGATATTATGTAGTTCCTTGTAATCGGTATCACCATAATTATAAAGGATACCATGATGATTTCCAAATAGATATTTGACTTGTTTCTTGCAAGCCTTACTTAAGGTGTCGAATGGTTTAACTGGTTTAAAAAAGTAACTTTTCATACTATTCCCATCATAAATAGCCAATTCTTTCGCGTAAAATTCAGGTATGTTAAATCCTTGAATATCGACTACAACGAACTTCATTGTCTGAAGACTCAAATCAAACAAGTATATTTTCATATTTTTATCGCTCTTAAGTTCGATTTCAAAAGCACACCCCCACTTTTCGATAATTTCACAGTCTTAGCACATAGATCTTATATTTTTATTTACGATCAATTCATCTTTATTCGCCAATCGTCTCAAACGAGTCTGCTTTTGAAAGTAATATAGCCTTAGTATTCAGAAAATATTAATGATATCGGAGCCTAAAACATCCTTGACACTAAAAAATCATTGTGTTTCCTAACAAAACCCATCATCTTGTCTATTTAGCTTGCTTTCCTATTGTTTAGCAGGTTAAATAAAATTATTATTTCGCTCTTTTTGTCTGTACTGAATCGTTAGGGGAATACGTTTCTAGTTCTATAAGAGAGACAGTTAAAATTTATGTAAGCAATCAAAAATCCTACACTATGAGCTACTTAGTTAAAATTTCATATTTCCTTCCTGGATCAGACAAAATTTGTGATGTGTCGGACAAAATTTATAAAAATACGAAAAAAATGCTGGATGCATTTTTAGCGTGACTTTCTATTTAATACCATCTTATTTCAAGCTATAATTCGGTTGTCAAAATGAGAATAAAATAATTTTCCCATGGTTTATGTCATCTTAAAAAAGTCAAAAGGTTATATTCTGTAGAGGGTCAGATACATTCAAATTTAAATATTTTCTCCAAGAAGAATTTTAAGATAGTATTATAGTAAATAAAAATTCTATACCTCCAATATTTCTTGGAAACATATCGTGTTCTAGCGACATAACCCAAAAGTACCTCTATTCAGAAACGCATCGTACTTTTCTTGTCAATAATTGTCTCATTGTCCCATCCATTACATTATTATAATCTTAAAGCACCTGTTACCAGCATTATCTGTTTTTATGGTTTTCATAAAACATAGCGATTACCGATGAAAATTAAACGAAAACTTAATAAATAACTTTTTTTTCAACTGAAATAGACTGATTTTCGATGGAAAAATGTTACTTATAACTAAAAATGAATATAAGACATATACGCAATGATATTTAGAATAAATCAATGTTTTCTAAAATTACTATGAAATATTCACAAAATCGTTTCGTTATAACCAAAGTAGCAAGGCTTGCAGATTTCGTATAGAGTTCAAACGCGATACTGAGATGATCTTTTTTTTTTTTTATATTTTTGTAGGATAATGCACCACTACGTTGTAAGTACTTGAGAGAGGACTTTCTTGAAAAATCCTCAAATTTCTCTGCAATTTTGTTCCTTCTAGAGTTAAATTCACACAGAAAACCCCGTATTCTTATCTTTCAGGTTGGTATATTAAAAAGGGCTTATTAGTATGGTTTAGAAAACAAGCAATATTAATTAACGGATGTTTTTTCGTCGTATGAAGAGTTGAAAAAATTTTTTTTTCCACTCCAATGGTTGCGATGCAGAGAGTCGGGTTTCATCATAATCTTTCAGGGTAGCTCAGGTTTGATTGCATGTAGAGAGTCGGGTTTCATCATAATCTTTCAGGGTAGCTCAGGTTTGATTACATGTACTAAGGTTAGTGCTCCTTGCAATCGGTTTCAGGTTTGACGCGCCCCCCTCAGGTTTGTTCAGGTTTCTCAAACGTTTGAGAGACCTGAACAAACCTGAGGGGGGCGCGTCAAACCTGAAACCGATTGCAAGGAGCACTAACCTTAGTACATGTAATCAAACCTGAGCTACCCTGAAAGATTATGATGAAACCCGACTCTCTACATGCAATCAAACCTGAGCTACCCTGAAAGATTATGATGAAACCCGACTCTCTGCATCGCAACCATTGGAGTGGAAAAAAAAATTTTTTCAACTCTTCATACGACGAAAAAACATCCGTTCTGTGTGAATTTAACTCTAGAAGGAACAAAATTGCAGAGAAATTTGAGGATTTTTCAAGAAAGTCCTCTCTCAAGTACTTACAACGTAGTGGTGCATTATCCTACAAAAATATAAAAAAAAAAAAAGATCATCTCAGTATCGCGTTTGAACTCTATACGAAATCTGCAAGCCTTGCTACTTTGGTTATAACGAAACGATTTTGTGAATATTTCATAGTAATTTTAGAAAACATTGATTTATTCTAAATATCATTGCGTATATGTCTTATATTCATTTTTAGTTATAAGTAACATTTTTCCATCGAAAATCAGTCTATTTCAGTTGAAAAAAAAGTTATTTATTAAGTTTTCGTTTAATTTTCATCGGTAATCGCTATGTTTTATGAAAACCATAAAAACAGATAATGCTGGTAACAGGTGCTTTAAGATTATAATAATGTAATGGATGGGACAATGAGACAATTATTGACAAGAAAAGTACGATGCGTTTCTGAATAGAGGTACTTTTGGGTTATGTCGCTAGAATACGATATGTTTCCAAGAAATATTGGAGGTATAGAATTTTTATTTACTATAATACTATCTTAAAATTCTTCTTGGAGAAAATATTTAAATTTGAATGTATCTGACCCTCTACAGAATATAACCTTTTGACTTTTTTAAGATGACATAAACCATGGGAAAATTATTTTATTCTCATTTTGACAACCGAATTATAGCTTGAAATAAGATGGTATTAAATAGAAAGTCACGCTAAAAATGCATCCAGCATTTTTTTCGTATTTTTATAAATTTTGTCCGACACATCACAAATTTTGTCTGATCCAGGAAGGAAATATGAAATTTTAACTAAGTAGCTCATAGTGTAGGATTTTTGATTGCTTACATAAATTTTAACTGTCTCTCTTATAGAACTAGAAACGTATTCCCCTAACGATTCAGTACAGACAAAAAGAGCGAAATAATAATTTTATTTAACCTGCTAAACAATAGGAAAGCAAGCTAAATAGACAAGATGATGGGTTTTGTTAGGAAACACAATGATTTTTTAGTGTCAAGGATGTTTTAGGCTCCGATATCATTAATATTTTCTGAATACTAAGGCTATATTACTTTCAAAAGCAGACTCGTTTGAGACGATTGGCGAATAAAGATGAATTGATCGTAAATAAAAATATAAGATCTATGTGCTAAGACTGTGAAATTATCGAAAAGTGGGGGTGTGCTTTTGAAATCGAACTTAAGAGCGATAAAAATATGAAAATATACTTGTTTGATTTGAGTCTTCAGACAATGAAGTTCGTTGTAGTCGATATTCAAGGATTTAACATACCTGAATTTTACGCGAAAGAATTGGCTATTTATGATGGGAATAGTATGAAAAGTTACTTTTTTAAACCAGTTAAACCATTCGACACCTTAAGTAAGGCTTGCAAGAAACAAGTCAAATATCTATTTGGAAATCATCATGGTATCCTTTATAATTATGGTGATACCGATTACAAGGAACTACATAATATCATATCCAACAATCTGATAGACGCAGACATTATTTACGTTAAAGGACGTGTTAAAGAGGAATTTTTAGTTAAAACATTTTCGGAATTAAACTGCAGGACGCCATATATTATAAACTTAGAAGACAGCATTGGTGTACCAAAATTAGAGAAGGGAGAGAGAGTTGATGGTTGTAAATATCACATTTTAGATATTCATGTTTGTAGTATTAGAAATGCCAAAGTGTTGTATCGATATATTTATAGTCTTTTACCTTAATAAATATTAAAATTTTTCAACAAGCCAACTTTATTTATTCCCCACGTAGCTCAAACGGTTTTGTTTACTTTTCGACGAATGGAACTGTGACAACGCAACATGTTCACTATTGGAGTGATGTTAATCCTATGTTCAGAATCCTAACCCGATGTCAATATTTAAAAAAAGTGAATGTTTGGTACGCTCAAGAAACGTATAAAGCTTTACGAAGACCGAAAATCTTTGGTTAAGTTACTGGGATACCCTACATCTTATAATATTTTTGAATTTTGCATAAAGTAGTCATTATTTTTTAATGAGCGTATTATAAGTCTAAACCTAATAATTTCCGAGATATCAATTTTTGAAAACCACTAACATTTGTATATAAACGCTAATGGTACAAATAAGATTCAGATAAATAATTTCTTGCCTGCCTGATAACACCGACATTTAGTTAATTATACAACATTTTTAAAATAATTATTGTTCTTTGATCAAACCAATATTCCACTATCACTTTGTAAACCGACAAAAATAGGCAAATTTTTCAATTTCGTATCGGGATTTTTGATGAAAATAGCCCAACATTTTCGAGTAAACCTACCTAGAAATATAGAAGATATTTATTGCAAAATTAGTAGTTTACATGCTTGGTAAAGTGAATTAATCTACCACTGTAATCGTTTCATTTTTAGCTAAATAGAGGTATTCTTTTTTAATCGTGAAAAAATAGACGAAATCTCTAATTTTATTTCATACCTAACGAATTCAACAATCAATAATACGATCTCATTTTCGACTAAGATCAGCTGTTACTTTAGACAGAATATTCCTAATAACATAATATATTTAGTTATACAGCTTTTTAAAATAATTATTGTTCTGTAACCGTAAATTATTTAATTATTTTCGTGTGATAAAGAGCTACTTTAAATTTTGTTTCTTAATCTTGTTCTATTGCGTATTAATCGTGTTAGCATCACAAATTACGGTCTGTGAAGCTGGTTTATAGGATCATTTAGTTCGATGGGGGACATATTTTATGATATCCCATATTTCGTCAATTATTTGGCAGGTAGGTTTGATGCTTCAATACGGAACTCCTCAAGATGACATCAAATATTTCTAAACAAGAAGCGTTCAAGTCTATGGAATCCCATGTAAAAATAGCTGGTATGTCTGTTGCCTTCCGTAGACATTAATGACATCTCGCATGTATGCTGAAGTGTATCGTTAATAGAAATCTTGAATATTCTAGTACCTACCTATATCTTGCGTCATTATGTCAATGCTTACATTGATGTCGCCAGGTATCTTAAAATGATAGGTACATAATGTGCAAGCATTTGTGTAGAAAGCTGTGTTTTTTACAAAATTTTCTCTAGGCAACCAAATTGTAATAGGGTTTTCGTAGTTCCAGTATATGTCTGGCTGCTTTAGCCTAAATAAATTGAAGTGTATTTGTAAGCAAATTAATCCTTAAAATTTATTATATCGTCTGATATAGACACTGTTTCAACTACGCGTTTTGGTAAAAAATAATTGGAAAGTAAAATTACTAAAGCACTAACAATAAATGGGGCGTGGATAAACTGGTAGATCTAAGCCCCAAAAATATACGCCTCTTATGATAAATGTTAAAAAATTGTACCGTTGCCAACGTCAAATTAAAAATCAGGATTTGGCAAACAGGACTCAACCCTCTCATTAATGCTTGATCTTCGGTATACCGAGTTTTATAAGTATTTTTAACACTCATCTGGAAATAAATGGATGCAAAAACCTCCTTTTTCCATTTTTTCAAGCCATTAAACAACAAAATTGTCATTTTTTGAAGAAACCTTGCATACATAGGTATTAGCGAGCGAATTTCGACTATTGTAGATATTTAATATTAGAAAATCAATATAGAGGTAAATCGAAAAGTGTATTTTTACGACGGCTTAAGAGGTAGTTTATGGTGATGTACATATTAGAGTTCATTTTAAAATGAACGATAATCTCCTAAACACAGACTTTTGACAATAGAACGAAATAAAAATATAGTTTGATGTGATAAGGCTATGCAGCTGCTCTTTATGGAATTTCATGTGAGCCTAGACTTTATGGATTTTTGTTATTTTTTTTTTATCAGTAAAGTCATCCTATAGATATTGTTTGTTAATCCATTAAAATAGACAAAATCTTTGAATTTGTATATGATTATCCGCTGAAATACCCTTAATCTGCAGGGTACCTAACTCTATGGAGATATTTATTGCAAAGGGCGGCTTTTTCAGTTTTGAAAGTATTCAACATTTGCGAAATTCATCTAAATATATACTACGCTATACTTTAATCAAACTCACAATAGAGGGAAAGCGACAGACGAGTTTTAAACTAATGTGGCTTAAAGGATAATTTGTGTTGTAAATATTAGAGTTCATTTTAAAACAAACTATAATCTCGTGACCGACAAAAAAAAGTATCCATTTCGATACATCATTTCCCCTATTTTAACGTTAAAATAGTAAATTATGTTATAAGCTCGAAAAATGTAGTATTTCAGACGTAATGCGGTCGCTAACCTAAATAGCCCGAAAAACATTTTTCCTCCATATGTCATAAGTTATTTTTTATTCGATCTTGTTTTTAATGCGATTGAGAGTTGTAAAATAATGTAGAAATGAAGTGAACCTATACATTTCATCTTGCACGCTAATTTTTTGGTCTTAATGTTTGTTAGTTAACGATGAAATCTGTAATAGCGTCCGAAAAAAAAAATTTTTTTTTTTGACTAACATAAAAAGTGTTGTCTAGCTAGCAGGGCAATAATCAATACTTTATTGAGAAGGTTAGCTCTTCGTCTAAATATCTAATCTATAAATCGTCATTTTTTCCGACACAATCGGTTAAAAAGCATACAATTGTATGTGAACGTTTGTACAAAAACCATCGTGTTAAATCAGTTCTTATACCTGACTGACAACGCCGATCTTTAGCTTTTTTTTACTTTGTAAAATAAAAAGATTAGTTCTTACTATCAAAGAAATTAAATATGCAAGAGAAATAGGTCGAAAAGATTAATAATAATTTATTTATTCCTAAGTTATAAATCTTAACTACATCACTTTCTAAACCAAGAAAATAGATAATCTTCCTGCATTATTCCGTACTTAGATTTATTTTTCATGAAAATAGTCGAATCTATGATTTTCGTTCAAATCCATAAGGGACGCTTGTTTTGTATAGATGATTTATGATCTTATTTTCAACTAAAATACTAGTATAAAAAAAGTATTTCTTCCGATAAACGTGGAAGGAATAGACATTTAAACAGTTAGCCATAACATACGCATACTGACTTGCATTATTTTCATGGATTGAATGGCTACATCTTTGTGTGTGAAGTGAATTTCTTTTTAAAAAATTACAATGCGCTCAATTATGAATTTTCTAACATAACTTTTATGGATAGTGGAGTCGGATATTGGAAGAAAATATTATCATAAGGACAACTCGATTATTGATATAATTATTATGGTTTCACAGAAGTTTCTACAGAGTCAGCCATGCTGTAGCAGAGACTGTTGTAGGTCGTATTTTTTAAAAAAACCTAACAATACCTTTACTTTATATTGATAGACATATTCTATTAGAACATTTTTCTAAAATTTAGAGCCTTTGGAAATGTGATAATGCTATGAGCATCAAATATATTCAAAATATCAAAAATCCTTTGGTAGTTAGTTATTGCGATATATTTTAATAGAGGCATAATTTATACTGTACTCCTAAATTTACGGCATATCACTTTGTTTATGTTATTATATTCACAGAGACTATTAATCTAACCAACTTTTATTTACGAAAAATTAAAAACTGAAATACTCTATTTTATTGCCGATTGTTCGCAAAGACACTTGGAGTTGTTATTTTACTTTTTCTACCTCTTTTTCCCCGGTTGCGGAGAAATATGTTAGGGGAAGTTTGGGTATCCTCAGACGGTTATATGCAATGATTCAAGCTTCTAAAAAAGTACTAAGGCAAGTAATTATCAATTTGAATTTATGTATGTCGAAGGTAATGTGTTACTCATAAATATACATGATGAAAACATTTATTGTTCGATTGCATCTAATTTTTAAGAGTCTAGAAATAAGCAAATAATGTTCTTTAACGTTTCTTTATAAACATCTCGAGTTACCTGTCCTTCCCCTGCATCATAGAAGGGTATTTGCCGACAAAGTTTGACCATTTTTTATGATTCGAGAGTTGGGTATTCTCTACAGATGTAAACTGACGTCATTCGAGTAGTCCGAACTTGTTAGATTTTAGCTTATATTCTTATTATGTGATTTTAAAATTATGTATGCGTTTGTTTAATTCATTGTAAAGGATTTGTTATTATGCTAATTTCAAAAGTTAAATGTTGATGAGAATATTGAAATGTGACATCGATGTGATGGTCGAGAGAATCATGGGAAATGATATTCGCAAAGTTTCTCATACTTTTTAACCCTATGCGTAGGTGACGCTAATAATATTGAATTTTTTTATTAAAATATCTAAAGTAAATATCTAATTGATTTTTTTTAGCGCTAATTGGGATTTTAATTAACTAGCTCAGAGTCGGTATACACTATATTTTGCAGCGCAATTGCTTTCACACCCAGTAATGTATTATGATTTTTTTGGATGGTCGTTATATTGTGAGTTTCTTAAGTTATCCAGATTAATAATAAATTAAAAAACCAACGTGATTTGCTTATTGTTGCCATTGAGAATTAGGGTTGTAAAATATTTAACAACCCTATATTTTTATGCTCGTGTTGAAAATAAGTTAAGATTGCTACTTTGATGCCTACGCCTAATATTCATAATTTTATTGGGGGTTCTACCTGATGACAAATACAGCTTATGATACCTATCTAGTGGGTATTTTCAGTTTAAGGGCCGAATAATATAGAGTTATTGTGCATACATCATCGCAAACAAAAGGTAGCTTTTTATATTATTTCGTATTTACAATCCATTTAACTAAAATTTTACACTGTGAATTAATTTTTTTTACTTTTTTCCTGAAATTGTAGCCTATTTACTTATATTATGATATTATCCGAAATTTTTATAAAAGCATTATGAGGGCTTTTACCTGATGGCGAACACAAGTTGTATAGTACCTATACCTGCTTGGTATTTTATACGTATTTAAGTTTTATTTACTTTTTATTACTCTGTTCTCATTACAAGATAGTCCTATAATTTATCCATTTCCAGTACAAAGAAATCGCTAGTTAATGGTTCTAGATGGTAATTATTTTATTGTATTTCTATAAGTGGTGCAAAAATTGAAAACAATTATTAGATATGCTACTGAATTTTAATGAGGGTCCTTCGGAATAATAAATAAAGGTTTATGTCCCTTTCTTTTTAAATCGAGTCGGCAGAGGGTTTGAGAGGATCATTTAGGTATAAATAATTATTGTGGTGACAAATGTACCGCTTTATTATACTTATCTTGTTAGACCATATAAATTAGGGATTTATTTCGCTTTACTACCCGCCAGCGGCGTTTCACTAAGTTAGAAAATATAAATAATGTTTTTTACTATACCGCTTTAACAGCGGCGTTTCAACTAAGGGGAAATAATAAAAAGTCTGGTTTAAGGATGGCTCAGGTCGGATCGTAAAAAGTTGGGTTTAAGGATGGCTTATAAAAATTGGGATTTAATTATCCCGCTTTAGCAGCGGCGTTTCACTAAGGTTAAATCATAAAAAGTCGGGTTTTATCTCGGGTCAGTTCATAAATATTCAGGTTCAAATTAGGGTTAGATGAGAAGCCGCCTCGCGAAAGCATCCGGGTTAGGTCGTAAAAAGTCGGGTTTTAACTCGGGTCAGTTCATAAATATTAAGGTTCAAATTAGGGTTAGATAAGAAGCCGCCTCGCGAAAGCATCCGGGTTAGGTCGTAAAAAGTCGGGTTTTATCTCGGGTCAGTTCATAAATATTAAGGTTCAAATTAAGGGTTAGATAAGAAGCCGCCTCACGAAAGCACTTGGGTTAGGTCGTAAAAAGTCGGGTTTAATTTCGGGTTATTTTGTAAACAGCACCACCGAACCACCCGGGTTAGGTTATAAAACGCACCACCGAACCACCCGGGTTAGGTCATAAAACGCACCACCGAACCACCCGGGTTAGATCGTAAAACGCACCACCTGCACCACCTGGGTTAGATCGTAAAACAGCACCACCGCACCACTTGGGTTAGGTCGTAAATCGCACCACCCGTCAGGTGGTGCACCACTGATCTCGCTCTCTTAGTATCTCTCTACTCCGCACCGTTAAATAATTAATTAAATTCAAATTATATTAATTTTTACAAGCTTAAATATACAAAATGTTTGCTATGCTATAAGTGGGTTCCTATCAAAGAATTCTTTAGGTTTGTAGTAAATTCAATACCGCATAAAGTTTTAATATTTTTTGCCCAAGTTTAATTTCCTTGTGTTTACTTACGGATTTACAATTATCAGCTGATCGATGACGTGCATTGGTTTTTGTTTTGCATCAACTATATATAGAGATCGACAAAGGCCTATAGTGTTCTAACAATTATTAAAATAACAATATTTAATATATCGCTAGTTGTTTTGGGCTAGAATACCTGCTATAATGAAATTGGTATGCTCAACTGGGGTGTTGGTCACTTGCGCGCCGTGGTCAGTTTTTACCTGGCCCTAGTCTAAAGGATGGAATATTTCACAGGTCACTTGCGCACAAAATGTAATTAAAGCATTAAAGGATTATGTTAAGTACTTCTTAGACCCCTCTGCATTTTAATTGCCTTAATTTAAAGGTTTTGGAAATTTCACTTTAGATAGGTAATACTATAAGAATTTTCCCTTCCTCCCCTTGTAATACTATAAGAATGTTCCCTTCCTCCCCTTAGGCCATTCTCATACAGGGTCGTTGGTATGTATGGAAACGGTCGATTATTTCTTAAAGTAAGACAGTCAGCAAAAAATATTTTAGATAAAAGTTTTAGGGTTTTTTAAGGTGTATTAGAATTAAAAAAGAAATTAGTATACAGGTTAAGTCAGAAGACCGTAGAGAAACAAAGTTACTTCCTTTTAAATGGAACACCCTATAATATCTTCGTATATTTTTGGATTTTACATAAAATTACAATAATTATTTTTCAATACGTGCATTATAAGTCTAAACTTAATAGTTTCCGAGATATCGACTTTTGAAAAATTACATTTTTGAACTTTGACAGCTTCTAGCTTTCTAACGGTACCTTTTAGAATAAAACGGCTTGCATGTCCCTATCTTACTTTTTTATTATCTTCTCAAAAACATCAACTTCCGGTTAAACCGGATGTACCTAACTTAAAAGCCGGAAATACAGTACTTCCGGTTTAACCGGAAGTTAATGTTTTGAAAAGATCATAAAAAAGTAAGATAGGGACATGTTAGCCGTTTTACTCTACAACGTACCGTTAGAAAGCTAGAAGCTGTCAAAGTTCAAAAATGTCATTTTTAAAAAGTCAATATCTCGGAAACTATTAGGTTTAGAGTTATAATATACTCATTAAAAAATAATTGATATTTCATGTTAAATCCAAAAATATTCGAAAATATAGGGTGTTCCATTTAAAAAAAGGTAACTTTGCTTCCCTACTGTTTTCTGACTCATCCTGTATACTTATTTTTTTTTAAATTCTAATACACCTTAAAAAACCCTAAAACTTTTATCTAAAATATTTTTTGCTAACTGTTATACTTTAAGAAATAATCGACCGTTTCCATACATACCAACGACCCTGTATACATAACAAGACGCGCAAGTGACCTATAGGCCGGTGTACAACCTGCGCGCTACTGTCCCATAGGATTATCGTACCCTTCAAAAATTCTGACCACGGCGCGCAAGTGGCATATTATGCCCGCTCAACTGTACTAAAACAATTTACTGTATTCACGTAATTAGAAAAAATATACCGTGAACATTTTTGTATGTGGTTTTATTTCACGAATGTTCACAGGTAAAAAGTTGTATATTTTGGGACCCAAGTAGACTATTGATTTGTTGAACTCTCACCTACATGCAATTCACTAATGAGCTTTATTTTTTTCGGTTGGTAAAAAGGCCATAAAATTCTTTTTTTTTTAGATTAAGTGAGAGCTGGAAAGTGTCGAACCAATTTTTTACCAATTTTAGACCCCTCTCAACAGTATTGTTTATCCCATCCCAGGAATCACCATCGAGGACCAAAACAGTATCATTTGAATAGGACAGCATTATTGTTCCACTCGTTTCTACCTCGCTAAGCAGTGGGTTTAAATATGTAATAAACAGTATAGGTATAGGTCCCAAAACTGTTCCCTGTGGTATCCCCATAGTAACAGTTCGGGCATCACTTATGGAATCATATTGATCCTAACAATCTTTTGCCTACCACTTAAATAAGACTTAGAAACATCTAATACGGAACCACGAACACCATAATCAAGAATGCTTAATATGGCATCATACGGCACCGTGTCAAATGCCTTTGCAAGATCAAGGAAGATATATAGCCACAGTTTTTTTTGCCCTCATTCATGTTGGAAATAATTTCATGCACGATCCGATGCATTGCATCACTGGTACTCATACCTTTTATAAGCTCATATTGTTTGCGTGATAGGAATGTTATTGTTCGAGTCAAAAAAAATTATAAGTCTTCCCTTTAGAGCTTTTTCTAGAATTTTACTAAAATTATTTATATCATGCACTTATTGGTCGATAGTTTGTAATGTGTTTCCTATCACCGGACTTATAAATGGAGATCACAATTGAGGATCTGAAGTATTTGGGGATTATGCCAGTCTTAAAAATTAAATTGATTATGTCTACTATAGGGGGTTTAATGTGTATTATGAGTGTTTTTAATTAACTGAGCCGAAATTCCATCCTCGCCCGGTGCACTACCGTTTTTAAAGAATGGATGTGTTTAATAATCTCATTTTCACTGGTTTAAGATATATTGATTGTGCTTATACGAACAAAGGCAATTAGAAACGTCAGCATTTTTAATTTGGTAATTATTTTTGGCTATATTATAGTAAATTATGATGAGCGACTACGATATTGAGATTAAATATAAAGTTGTAGAAAAAGTATGGTACACGACTCGAGTGGTAAACCTCTATTATACCACTCTTGGTATGTAATATACTATTATTATGCCTCCTGCTGTCAGATCTGGATTTCGCATCCCAAAAAAACCGTTAGTACCAATGCAATGTATCAAATTTCCAGAAGCGGTAAGCGGTTCTAATGTAACAAGAAAAACGATTTAGGATCGATTTTCTGCTCGTCTTTTTAAAAATTAGATAATTTTATTGTCTTTGTAATCCTTATAATCCCTAACAGTGGCGTACCTACCGCCGGTCTGGCCGGTTAGATTGTCTGCTCAGGGGGTCCCCAAACGTGGTAAAGGAGTTTTTTTTTTTTATTGTTGACCTGATTTATCTGGTAAATATCATATTTCTATGATTTTTATGTTCTCAATTTCAAATTTGCGCCCCATTGCGAACGCACTCATTCCTGCCAACCTTTCTTTTCACTCAAGGCTTTAAAAGATTCTTACACTTAAGTTAAATAACCTTGATCAAATTATTCGCATGTTTACTAATGCAAAAGTGAGGCGTATTAAATTTTAAATGTTCATATACCATAACTTTGAAAAATCAAAAATTTGGCATGTTTGTTTACCGTTTTCGATTATAGTATTGTACTTATATCATCAGAATAAAATTTTTTACATGAATCACTGTATTTTTGAACGTTACCGTATTCATACCTCAAATACATTCCTCCGAAATTCTGTTCTGTTTTTTTTTTTGCCGCAAAGAAAAAAATTTTGGGATTGTTTTCTTTAACTTCACCATTTCCGCTAAAATATCACATAATAATAATATCTTTCCTCAAAAACTTCTTATTTGGTTTAAGAAGTCTTTGAGGAAAGATTATAAGTTGTACAAGTCATATTTTCGTGGAAGTGGGAAAATTTGGATACAAATATTTTAAAATTTTTTTTTTCTTTGCGATAAGAAAAAACTTCGGATTCGTGATCAGTAAACTCAAATTAGGCTATTAAAAGTTCGCTGTATGCGCTAATCCGAATAATTTCCAATATTTTGTTTTTACCATATTTTAATTGAAATAAAAAATAAGAGGAAATTGAAAAATAATAGTACTTAGTTGTGTCGAAGAGTAACCCAACGAATTTGGTTGTGTATTTTTCATGTCGCTATTTCGTCAATTCGACCAATGGCTACTACGTGAAGCGACCTCCAAAACTTTGTCGTTTGCTCGAAAGTGTGAACCTACCTTTAATAAAAATGAAAAATGTTACCTGTCACTGTCAAATAATAATCTAACCACAAATTGTAGTAAAAATAGTGTCAATATTTCTTTATTCCTAAAAAGTCTTAATTATGAGTGATCCAGGTGAATCAAAGGAAACAATGGAGGTAGAGTCAATGGATGTAGCTCCGGTTAATAGCACGGAGGTCACCAAACAGTCAATGGACACTTCTGAACTGAATAAAAATGTCATGGCTCTGGGGGCTACTGGTTCAGTAACGTGCTCCTTGCACCCCCTAGTAATCATGAATGTATCGGAACACTGGACGAGATCACGAGCCCAGGCTGATGGACAAATTCCACAAGGTAACGAATATTTTTGTTCAGTTTGCTGCTTGGCTCATTTAGGTATATTACGTACAAGTAGGTGAAGTCGTTAGGTAAGTATTGTCGACTGCAGTAAAGAAAAGCCACTCTTCATAATATCACCAGAAATTGTTTAAATCAATGCTGCGTCATTGTTAAGTGCTTCAGCCAAAAGATTTTTTTTTACAGTATTTGGAGCCCTCATTGGGAAACAGAAAGGAAGAAACATTGAAATAATGAACTCATTTGAACTTGTCTTTACCAGTATTGGAGATGATATTAATATTGATCGAGATTATTATAATATGAAAGAAGAACAGTGTAAGTATTAATAAATTTTAATACCTATAAAAAATTGTGATTTATACAGCTTCATGATTTGGTAGATATTTGGTTCATAAAAAGAACCAGCATACCTATTAATCAAAATTTGTATTTTAACCTTTCTTTTATTTTACTATATTTATCGAGATATTTATAGTTTGGATCCATATAAAATTTTTATTATATATTATAGGTAGGTAGGTATAGGTACTCGGGTAGGTAGTAAGTATTTAGTAACAATTTTTCTTTTTTTAGTTAAGCAGGTGTTTAGTGATATGGATTTTATTGGTTGGTATACTACAGGAGACACTCCTAACAATTCTGATATAAAAGTACACAAACAAATCTGTGATATTAATGAATCACCAATAATGCTGAAATTAAATCCCTATGACAAAAATATAGACGTAAGTGGATAACTAGGTTTGTGAAGTTTTAATTTAAGAAATGAAAAAAAATTCTTAGTTATTAATTTTGTTTAACATTTTTGTAGCATCTACCAGTTAGTGTTTATGAATCTGTAATAGATCTAGTCAGTGGAGAAGCTACAATGCTGTTTGTTCCTCTTACTTATACTTTAGCCACTGAAGAAGCAGAGAGAATTGGGGTAGATCATGTAGCAAGGATGTCATCTACTGACCCTGGAGAAAGTTCCCTGGTTGCTGAACATCTTACTGCTCAACATAGTGCTATAAAGATGTTACATTCTAGGGTAATATGCTTATTATCTTCTTAAAATACTGTTTTATTTCTTTTGTAGGTATGTAAGTAGATTGCTGTTAGTATTTTTTAAACAATTAGATAAGTTTAATCATCAATTTCACTTATAGGTGCGATTAGTGCTAGAATATATGAAAGCTGTTCAAAATGGTGAGTTGCCAAGAAATCATGAAATTTTAAGGGAGGCCTATTCATTGTGTCATAGGTTGCCAGTTGTCCAAAGTAATAGATTTCGGCAAGACTTCTATAATGTAAGTAGATACACTCCTCGAGGGAGTCGCCATAAGCCATAGACATGCCATAAGCAGTTTCTATATTATTTTTATTTAGCGCGTTCATGTCGCCATACCATCAACTAAGTGTTCTCATATCGTTCTTACCGCTTGAAATTCGATTCTTGTAAAAATGAATAATACAGGGTGTAACTAAATAAGTGTAAAACATTTAAGGGGGTGATTCCTCATCGAAAAAAAGATAGGATCTTTCATATAAACAAACTTTATTGGAGCATCCCTTATTAAGATACAGCCCCTTAAAGGGGGTACCTACATAAAATTTGTTTAACAATTTTTTTCACAAGCACTAAAAAAGTTACAATATTGAAATTAACCTGACATTTTCTACTACCAAAAAGACACTTAGCCAGTAATTTATTTGGTTTACCCCATGGTTGTAAGGGGTGGAAAACGCAACCCCTAAAATTTATTTCCAATGCAACTTTTTGCCTTATTATTTGTTTACCATTTAAAAATTAATTCCGGATAGCCTGTTTCATTCTAAACAAAAAATGCCTCTTGAATTTTTTGCCCAAAATAAACCAGTTCGCAGCAAAAAATTATTTTACGAACAACTACAGAGATACATCGTCATAAATGCGAACTGGGTTATTTTGGGCAAAAAATTCAAGAGACATTTTTTGTTTAGAATGAAACAGGCTATTGGAAATTAATTTTTAAATGGTAAACAAATAATAAGGCAAAAAGTTGCATTGGAAATAAATTTTAGGGGTTGCGTTTTCCACCCCTTACAACCATGGGGTCAACCAAATAAATTACTGGCTAAGTGTCTTTTTAGTAGTAGAAAATGTCAGGTTAATTTCAATATTGTAACTTTTTTAGTGCTTGTGAAAAAAATTGTTAAACAAATTTTATGTACCCCCTTTAAGGGGCTGTATCTTAATAAGGGATGCTCCAATAAAGTTTGTTTATATGAAAGATCCTATCTTTTTTTCGATGAGGAATCACCCTCTTAAATGTTTTACACTTATTTAGTTACACCCTGTATTTTAGGTAATCCATTAATAATAGGTAGGTATTTGAAGGGTTTCGATTGGCGCCGGCGGCGCACTTCTTGTTTAGGTGATTGATCAGGTTAAGGCGGCATTGGATCAAAGCCCCTTATTGTCAACCTAAGTTGTCAACGTTTTTATTTTAATATTTATTTGAGGTAAATTGCGTACAGAGGCCAGTTGTAGAACATTGTTTGGAAAAAGCGGAATAATTTATTAGGATATACCTACATACGCATTTCCTAACTTTCTTATTTTTCTTTTTGTAATATGGCTACAAGCAGTGGATCAGCAGGTAATACATGTATTATAATAGGGGTGGCTCAGGCGCATATTTTAAAATGATTTTTTCCACTACTAACCTATAACATCGCCATTATTGACCGATTATTAACGTTAGAAATCGTTTTTCTCTACCTTATAAGTTATTATTGACCATGGTCAATAATAAGGCATTGAAATTCATTATTGACCGATCTTCAAAAATCTATTTGAACGCAGGTAACTTGATTTTTTGATTCTAAAACATGGATTCATTGTGGTTAGGCAACCAGATAAATTATCAATACATATTAGATTATTCGAGATTCTTGATATTGTAAAATATCGATACAATCAACATTTCTTTCTGCTTCCATCCTTAATTCTGGAGGTGTCCATATAATAATATCACTAACATTTTATTCGCTCATTTAAAAAAAAAACGGAAAACTCGTGAAATCTGATGACATAAATGAACAAAAATTGACATTAACAAAGCCACCTGACAAAACAACAATAGTATATTATTAACCAAGGTTAAGACAGCCATCATTATTGCCCGAGCGGCAAGTTTAAGATTTAAGACGCGAGGGCTATAAGCTGTCTAAACCGTGGTTAATATAATATTTTTTCCACTACTACAAACTTTTATAAGACATTTATCTTTATAGTATTAACAATTATAAAAAATTATAGGTAGGTATAAGTATATTTTTTAATCAAGTTACCTGCGCTTTGGAATTGGCAAAATATTTTGTTGTTTTGTCAGGTGGCTTTGTCAATGTCAATTTTGTTCATTTATGTCATCAGATTTCACGAGTTTTCCGTTTTTTTAAATGAGCGAAGAAAATGTTAGTGATATTATGTGTAGGTACACCTCCAGAATTAAGGATGGAAGCAGAAAAAATGTTGATTGTACCTATCGATATTTTACAATATCAGGCCGTCTCTAATAATCTAATATGTATTGATAATTATCTGGTTGCCTAACCACAAGAAATGATGTTTATGAATTCATGTTGTATAATCAAAAAATCAAGTTACCTGCGTTCAAATAGATTCTTGAAGATCGGTCAATAATGGATTTCAATGCCTTATTATTGACCATGGTCAATAATAACTTATAAGGTAGAGAAAAACGATTTTTAACGTTAATAATCGGTCAATAATGACGATGTTATAGGCTAGTAGTGGAAAAAATATTTTGCCAATTCCAAAGCGCAGGTAACTTTATTAAAAAATATACTTATACGTACCTATAATTTTTATAATTATTAATACTATAAAGATAAATGTCTTATAAAAGTTTGTAGTAGTGGAAAAAATATTATATTAACCACGGTTTAGACAGCTTATAGCCCTCGCGTCTTAAATACCTCGTCGCTCCGCTCCTCGTGATTTAAACTTGCCGCTCGGCAATAATGATGGCTGTCTAAACCTTGGTTAATAATATACTATTACAGTGCACAGAGTGGCTCAAAAAGTTTTTATGAAATATACTTGATGTTTTTTTTAAAATAGAATGCCTTGTATTTTAAATTGTAGCTGCCATTATCCTGATTGTTTAAATAATTAAACATAGGAGTATGGGGTCAGATATTAGTAGTTTTTTGATGGGTAGCTTCTCGAAGTTGATCAATATTGTGATGTTGTCTCTTATTTAACTGATTTTCTATATACTGCCATAAAAAATAATCAACACAGAAAGATCAGTTTATCTTGGAGGCAACATGACAGGTCCATTGGTACCAATCCATTTATCAGGAAATGTGGTTTCTAAATATTCTCTCACTATATGAGAATTGTGACTCGGAGCGCCATCTTGCTGGTAATAAATATTATTTAAATCAGCCAAAGGTACATCCTCTAATATTTCCATTAGTGCATCTCGCATTATATCTAGGCGGCATAACCGATGAGGCTGTTCTTTTTTATCAACGTTTGATTTAGGTTGAGTGTCAAATATACCGGGTGTTGCATCGTCGAGTGGGACATAGGAAATCCCATGTAATTTTAAATGGGGTCAATTATTGGCTTCCCTAATTATTTTAGAGAAAAATTCTATTTAGGTTTATTAAAGAGCACTAAAACCCACATTCAAAAGAATAACTTTAGATATTTTTGATGAGGCCGTTTACGGGTTATCGCCGATTTCTTTTTAACTATTTCCCCTTTTTATGGCCCCGTATTTGCGGGCACCAGTCAAGGTAAAAGATGACTGTCAAATAAAGTTGTCATTTTGAAATGTGTGCTTTATTGTTATAAAAACTCGTACATCGAAAATATTAAAGGTTTATTTATGAGTACAAATTAATCTGAATAAAACTAAAATAAAGTATCCAATTACAAGGTTAATTATGACATTTTACATGTTTCAATATTTTACTAATTAATAGGTAGGTACTATTAAATTGCTAGGACTTTAGGATTTAAGAAGAAGTTCAAATATTCCTCCATTGATTGCTAGACAATAACCGAGGCGATCATAAAATTCTCTTCTTACATTCGCTAGTTGGTAAACTGAAATTCTATTGCATTCGGCAGAAATAGCATTTTTTAACTCGTCTAGATTTGGGTGCACGTATTTTCTGGACAACCTGTATATTGTCAAGAATAAGGTATCACCAAAAATCTATTTAAAAATACACATACAAATCTTTCTTTTTAAATTATTATTATTTAAGACGTTCTATTCTTGAACAAACAAAATCCATGGGAAAATTTCTTTATTTATATTTTAAAAATACAGCATAAAATATCCTATTTTACTTATTTTTACCTTACAAATATTATTTCGACGTCTCTTCAATGGATATTCGGGCCTAAGAGATTTGGAGGGTTCAGAGCACAAATCAAATCAAATCATTTACTGTCACTAAAATTGCAAAGAATAATCGAATTACATCTGCAACTTGTAAAAAACGAGATGCAAGACAAGATTCAAATTTCAAATGTTCATATTAAAATGCCAGTAAGAATATTCTACTTGGGCCCACATTATCAATGTGTAATTTCCATGACAACAATTGTTCCATCAACTGTATTCTTAGAAGTTAACTTATAGTTTGCATTGACAAAACACCCACAATTTGGGTCTAAGTACTGAAAAGTTAATTTAACAGTTTATCCGAAATATTCTCTCTAACCTGCAAAGTCTGACATGCTGTAGCATGTGGCTATTAATAGTTATTTAAAGCTGTATTTATAAACTCTAAAAGTTGGTGAGGTTGAAGTTATGATCAAGTTTGTGAGGTTAGATATTCCGAACTCCGAGCATAAAAATTGGTTATCTCGAACTACCCGGGAAGTTTTTGAACCTTACATGAGCTTTACATGAACAACATGAACGAGTGTATAAATGGAACTGAGTGTTCCCTTTAGTTTAAATTGAACTCCTATTTCCAACACCAACTGAACCTCAACCTCGCCAACTTTTCGAGTTTATAAATCCAGCTTTACACTAAAACAAAATTTATTTAGATTAGAAAATTTTCTAATATTTTCCGGATTTCCGAGAGGTGGTTAAAATATTTCATTCCTATATATCCAAATTACTTCTGACCACGCCAGTCTGCTGTATGGAATGCCCAAAAGAGTTCCATTACGTATGGGGGAGTTGTGTGGACAAAGCCCATTTCATCTAATTTTAAAATCAATTTGCCTAAAGCTATTATGCTCTGAAAATAATTGAAAAGCAGCCACTAACTGTGCAACAAAGTGCTTCTGCAAGTAACTAGGTTGATAACTTCTTAGTATCTTGCCTTGAAAAATATTCACTTTTATGTTAGAACATAGGCACAAAGTTCTAAAATGGACTTGTTCCACTTATGCTCTGTGAACCCTTCATTTAGTGGAAAGAATATTTTAGCAAAAATTAAAGTGGAATGAATGCACTTTTTGTCTTTTAGTTTACCGTGATAGAAGAGGTTTAAATAAAATACAATTAAAGCGCACGCTATATTTTCTATTCATCTCTAGATTCTTGGGATTTTACATACTTACCTACTAAACATTTTTACTTTTTAGCAATGCAATGATGTGGGTCTGATGACTTACCTTGGTGCTTTGACGAAAAGCTGTAATGATCTGAACCAGTTTGTTAACAAATTTAACATCCTGTACGAGAGGCAGGGCTTAGGAAGGAGAATGAGGGGAATCTTTTTCTAGGTTAGTAAAATAACAAAAAATTGTTTATATTCATTTACTATAAACACTCCTTTACAAGGCAACTTCTTACATATTGCTTACTATAAAAGTTTTTTTTGTAAAAGTTACATTATTACTCGCATTATTAGGAAGACCATTAATATAATTTGCGATTGATATATCATATTCTTTCATTATATTGTCTGGCAGAGTATGAGCATTATGTAATAGGTATTAATGGTGTTTGTTTTTTTAACTTGTAGAATAAAGTTGTAAATTATTTGGAATTTTGTTTTTAATACTAATATGAAATATACTGCGATAACATCATTACTGATTAGTATAAAAATGCCGTCATTAATAAATTATTCTCTAATGTAGAATTTAAAGGTTGCTTCCCTTCGTCGGATTCATCCCAAGACGCGTTTTGCCGTATAATTAATTAAATTAATAATAATCATTGCAGGAGTTTTCTTCTCCGTTTCCGACTGATTCTTGTCGGACGGGCCAGGTGATGCAATTGATTGGCAAGAGGTGTCGCTCGAAAGCTACATCTGCCATTATTCCCTAATGTTTTTCACTGGCTCTTCAAATGAAGACGCGTGTTAAGTCATTGGGTGGTATGGTCTATGGTAATACTATCGCTTACATTGTTATAAGAACTACTTAAAATAAGCAAAGTAGAGTTTTTTTTCGAAATATTAATGTGAATCATCCTGTATTTCAACCAAGATATTGATATTTAAATGTTATGTTTTGTTGTAATGTTTTTCAAAATTCGTTGCGGGCGGTTATGCCAAATTAGTAAATGATGACGCATGCGGCTTTTCTTCCGGTGTAGACGTCTATACGCGACTGACAAACGTCGCGGTTAAATCATATATATATAATCAATATCAAAGAATATGGTAATGGAATAGAAGTTTTACGTTTATGAGCGATGTGTATCCGCAAGAGACCGCTACTTTGGTCGAGCGTCAGGCAAATTTTAATTCGCGCCCTGAAATATACACATCAACGTTGCCGCACTGTTTCTTTCTGCCTTGTGAGGAACATTTGCGGGAAGAAAAGGCAATGCAAGTAACTTTTCGTATTAAAGAACTAAGATTGTTTCAGTAACATGTAATTAGTTTGTAATTTTACGACGAATTAAAGCTTATTTCCCGATCATACATTTATAGTTATCATTGATTATAAAAACACAACTTTTTTTTTTTAATTCGGTTGATGGAGTTGGATGTATTCAAGTAAATTAAAGAAATCGTGGCTATTTTTTTCGTTAAATCTTTTTTTCATGTATACAAAATTATTTAAAAATCAAATTTCAGTAAAAAAAAATTCAAATTAAATATTTACATGGATATTATACGAAATTACTAATACTAACATAAACAAAAGTTTGATTCTGGAAGTCAAAATTGAAGATCCGTTAGGCAAAAAATATGCAAGATCATTTTTTGTTAAGGCATTACTTTTTAATGACGATAGGTAGTTTTTAATTTAATAAATAATGTAATATTAATATGTACGTAGTTAGAAGCAAGTATCAGGATAATTGTTAATTCACCTATACACTTAAGAGTCAAGAGTCAACCTCCCCTCCATTTACTGTTAATATAATAAGGATTTAACCAATTTTTAGAAACTAATATTATAGAGGTAAAGATCCATTTTTAAGGGTCATAAACTAAAGGTGTTGTGTGTGTTTAGAGCTTTTTTACGCCATTCCCGAAAAAAAAGCTTTACTTAGCTTACTTTAAGGTCTTTATCGCAATAAAAACATTTGTGAAAAAATGCAACCGAAAAAACTTTTTCTGTATAACCTTTACACTTTACATATGTCTGAAACATTGCAATTTTTTTCTATATTTCGATTTCCAAAGGGTGACTAAGATTCATTAGGGGGAGGGTGGCTCGAATAGTACGAATCTTGGCTTGAACAACTTAACACCCGCTTTGAAAACGTTCCGCCGCCCCTGATTCCACATATTGATTAGCCGCCATGGGGGGAAATAACGTAAACGTAAAAATAAGTAGAACGGTTATATGATACATAATTTAAAGGGATTGGATGACTTAATATAATAATACTTATACATAATAATGTATAATAATACAAAAACCAGAACACAAATAAATATACAACAATATTTGGTAAAATAAGAAAGAAGATCAGAGAGGTTAAGGAAAAATACTTTAAAGAGAAATGCCAGGAAATTAAAGAACTTCAGAACAAATATGACATATTCAACTTATATAAAAAATTAAGGAACTTGCAGGACTGCAAAGGAAAAACCAAGCCACTGCACTCTCGGTGAAACTTCCCCGGAGTATTTCTGATTCACATGCTGCAACTATTCTTTCTATTAATTTCTCTACAGTGTTAATGCGACTTGTGTTCACTAGCGTCCTAAGAAAGAGAAATCTAAGCGGTTGAGAATATTAGAAAAGGTTCAGGTTAGGTTCGACTATACGGCAAAGCACGATTGGGATATCTCAGGTGATAAATACGTTTGGCTTGCTCTCCATTACCGTCGGCGAGGCCATACACGTAATGCATTTCCGCCATATCTGCATTTAAATAATTCACCATTTTTAACAAGATGATAAAAGTAAAATTAAATAAAAAATTCACAACGCACAGATTTCAACGACAGAGACTTACTAGAAAACGTTAGATGTAAAAAGCAAGTGACATATTCCATGGCAACTAGATTTATTGCAAAACTGTATTCTTCAATAATTAGATTAATTTTCTCGGAGATTACAACGGTTTTTATTTTTTTACTCAAAAACGGAGCATCACTGGAAAGCAACTCAGGAGAGCTCTTATGTTTCGAATTAAACGGTGCATTCAAAAATATTTTCTATTTGGTAAGAAACCAATGGCATAACATTCTTTTCCTTAAAAATATCGAAGCCAGCGCCTGTAGGCACGCCACTGTTAGAGCTAAACATTTATTTTGTATTGAAAAATATGCACCTTTATAAGCTACGTACTAAATATCATTGAAATATCTGAAGTAGTTTCGAAAATATTAATAATTTCCATTTTTTTCCTAAAACTTTAGTACCATAATTTTAAAGCAAACTATCATTAATTCTTCATGTAGATTAACACCATTAAATATTCGCATATCATTAAGAAATATCCTCTATATACATGCATATTTGGAATAATAATATTAAATACTATGGAACTCTGGAACTGGAACTAGTGAGTCTTACAATAAAGGTATTATTTAGTTAATAATTTTAAGCGCATCAAATTATATTGCAAAAAATAGAGTAGTTCTGTTTAAAGAAATATATCTTTAACTGATCACATTATATTTTGAGCAACCCGGCCTATTTATCCCAACTAAATTTGAATGAAAGTTTTTAAAATTATTAGCACTTACTTACTTTTATTTGAAACATTTTCCGCTAACTGGTCTATTTTTTTAAATAGCTAGCCGCACCGGGACTTTTTAAATACACTGTACAGTGAAATATGGTAATCACCATAGAAGCGATAATTCCAATAATACTAATAAGCTTATACACTATCGGACAAAAGTAGAGCAACATTTTCGAAAAATGAAGGAAATCTCGATTTTATAATATTAAATGCATGATATCGTATTTAAATACATTGTGTCTTAAATATCGAAGTAGGCTGCTTTTATCGGCGGCAACAGCTTTTTCCAACAATTAAAACAAATGAACTGATATTGACGTAAACTTTCGAATACAGTATTGTAATGCGTCAAGAGTAAAGCAACATTTTAATATTTTCCTAAAAAAGAAAGGTTTTAGTGAAAGTAAAGGTTAACTTATTTTTGCAGAATTTATTTTATGTTTAATTAATATTTCTGTGCTGTATTAATCATGCCAAGAGGTATTTCAATTTCGAAAGAATTGAAGCAGAGAGTAGTGAATGCACACTTGGAAGGTACAATACAAGCCACAATTTCAAGACGGTTTGTTTTACCAAGATACAGCTTATCCAAAATAATTTCAAGTTACAAAGGGGACATTTAGAGAATCTACCGAAATCGGGAAGGCCGAGAAAAACAACAATTTGGACAGACAGACGCATTAAAAGAATTTCTCAAAACGATCATTGGATGTCTGCACCTAGAATTATTGCTGAAATTCCCGAAATTATGGTTAGCCCACGGACAGTTCAAAGAAGGTTGGTAGACGCAAAGTTATTTAGTAGACGCCCGGCTAAAAAGCCCCTTATTTCGGCAAGAAATAGAGTGGCTAGGCTTGAATTTGCACGTCGACATTTAAATTGGACAGTAGACGAGTGGAAAAAGGAAAAAAGTTTTATTTAGCGATGAAACGCGTTATAAAATTTTCAATTCTGATGGAATGAAGCGTGTAAGACGGCCAATCAATACAAGGTTTAATCCTAAATACGTTACACCCACAGCAGTTAAGCATGGCAAAGGCAGTGTTTTTCTATGGGGTTATTTCTCATGGAATGGGTGGGTCCTTTAAACTTCATTAATGACACCATGGATCGATTTGTCTATTATAAAGATATAATGCAAAATGTAATGTTGCCTTATGCAGAGTGGGAAATGCCGTTGCGTTTTATTTTTCAATAGGATAACGATCCAAAACACTCTTCACTGATTGTTCAAGAGTTGTTTGAAGAAAATAACGTTCGGGTTTTGCAGTGGCCGGCACAATCCCCAGACCTTACCCCCATTGAAAATCTATGGGAAGAAGTTGAACGTGGAATTCGTACACAATTATTTCCAAATAAACAATCATTGGTAAATAAAATCAATGAAGTTTGGACAAACCTTTCCGAAAATACTGTTCAAAAACTGATTGCCTCAATGCCGCGACGTTGTCGGCAAGTAATAAAAAATAATGGATATTCTATTAAGGGCTACGGTTGTGGACGGTACATAGCGGAAAATGAATTGTGAGTTTATTTATGGTCCCAATGGATTTCAAATTTGGAATGGTATATAGGTAAATATTAATATACGCCGATGCGTTGTCACTTTTTTTTTAGACGACCTAGGGCCGACGTACTCAGTTTTTTTTTCATAAACTATTAAAAAATAGCGTTCCGCATCGGCATGGCTATTACCATTTTGTTTACGATCAAACTAAACGAATTAAAAAAAAAATTTTAAGTTTGTCTAAATAATTTTCCCTCCGTTTTCAAAATACGGCCGTCGGCTACCGACCTCTTGCGGATTTCAAGGCGAAACTTACCGCAATCGCACGTTTTACGCTGGAAGGCGGGGCCAACTAGTGCGGACGGACTCGGGAATTTTGGAGTGTTTATTAATTATTTTATGCTGAAACCTTAGTGTAATTTTCGATGGTTAGTCGCGTTTGCAGCTTAAAAGCTTAAAAACGTGTTTAATAATAAGTTTAATGATGCTTCGAAAATTAGCAGTATCATAGGGTTTGCCAATGCCTACATGTTGCAGGTTTAGTTTTAATTGTTTGTATAAATAGATAAATAAATAGACATAAGTAATGTATATTTTTATCATAATAATGTGGTATTATATTCCACTTAAATTATGCAGATTGGTGGCCAAACTTGATCAAAGTAAGGGTAATTTTTCACGAAGAACACGATGTTCGGGGTCCCGGCTCGATTTACGTGGGGAGTTCACCCCTTAAAAGTCATAAACACCCTTTTAAGGGGTGTTTTCGAGCAAATAATTGCCTAGAGACTCGCGGATGTTTCTGCTGATGTAAGTTTGGAAGGGTGTATGGGGTGTTGCCTCAGTGGTTTGGTGGTTCTGTTTAAAATGTTATTAATCTTTATACGCATTTATCTCCTATATTGTGTTCCATTAAAGAAATCTTAACATCGATATTTTAGTTTCGATCTTTTTTTTTTGATATCGTCGATGTTTATTTTAAACACACACGCACCGCTCCTGCGCACACGCATCGCTCCTTGTGCACACGCACCGCTCCTAGAGCGTCATAAAGGATTTATCCTGCAGTGCTGTGCCTTATCATAAAAAAAAAAAAAAAAAAAAAAAAAAAAACATCGATAAATCGAAATAAAGAGTCTCAACTTCCGAACGGTGTAGTGGGTATCAAGTCTGAAGACAATTCTAATCGACCTCGGTAGCCGGGTGGGAACGATTTCGCCTCGCAATCGAGAGGTCCCGGGTTCGAATCCCGGCTGGACATGGATCGTTTTTAGGTGTTTGTTAAATATTTTATTGTAATTATATTATATTATTGAATAAAACCGGCTGAGTGACTGAATAGCCAAAGGCAATTTTAAAAATAAAGAAAAGGTAATTCTGGAAATGGCGTTACAAGTTCAGTCAGTGTCAGTATTCTTATTCGTAATTGTACGGCGTTTTCCCTGTTCGTTTTTTTTTGGGGTTCCCCTGTCGGCCTGTTCTATTTTTAAAATTGGCGACAGTGAACTGTTAAACTGTAGTTGAACGGTTAGAATGTTGTAGACGAATTACAAAAAGGAATAATACGCATTAGTATAATAAATAAATAAATTTAGGTGTAGTGGCTTGTGGTGAGTGAAGGTATTTTGGTTTGTTTTACGACGGAAGGTATTAAACCGTTTCTTTCAAATTGTGAAAAATTTTAAAAATGCCTTGGCATTCCCCAATAGTTTTTTTTTTGCAAAAGTAAGGGAAAAAAGGTTTACAGTTTGCTTCGAAAATCTATTCAAATCGACCAAATTTACCAGCAGATTTTTTGACAGTGATATTACATTATCGTAGTTGAGACTATATTGATTATCTAGTATAGAAACTAAAGTGCCCAGATTCACACACAGAGTCGTATTATAGCACACTCTCTACTGACTTGGCATATTCTTTCTTACGCCTAATACTTAGAAAAGAGAGCATTACATTTACTTATAATATGAAACAACAACGTAGAGTGTGCCCCTGCATTTTATATTGTGTGACTGGCTTCTAGGTACATAAAGATAAAAATAAATGTGACTAAAATCTTAATTAAAAAAAGACATAGATGTTTTCGAACATCATGCTGTAGGATCGATGTTTTTTCTACACTACGAGAACTCCAGAAATTGAAGAAGCAGTTTTAAGTTTAATTGATGAAAATTCGGAACTAGAAACATTGGAAATAACTTGCACATCTCGCACATTCTAGTCTGGAGAATTCTTTACTATTCTCTTTTATACCCGTACCACATTCAACGAGACAAAACCTAACTTCCATGAGATTTTCCCCTGCGAATCATCTTTTCTCAATGGTTTTTGAAGAATACTGTGCAAACCCGGTGTTTGACTGTGAAATAATGTTCATAGTCGAAACTTCCCAAGAAATGCTATCTGAAATTTCCACAATATTCATGTTTGGACAGAAGACCCGCATGTTATTGTGGAATCTAGCCATCAAGAGCAATTTTCGTTAAATGTCTGAGTTGGAATTGTTAAAAACAACTTAATTGTTCCTTTTTTTGGCCAGAAAGTCTAAATGACCATAACTATCGCCGGTTTCTAAAGGGCGATTTGCCCATATTGCTTGAAGAAGAGCTTTTTGTAATGTAATAAGGCATATTAAAACATTCTTCAAAAAGTGCGCACTAATATAAGAACAACAGCTAAAGCATGTGCCCATGGAGGTGGAGGACATTTTCAACAACTTATTTAATTTTTTTTTAGTTTTAGAAAAATGTTATTAGTTTGTTAACAGTCAATTAAAATCATTAACTAATTTAATCAGAAATGGGTATTAGTAATCCAGTAGTTAAAAAGTTATATCAAGAAAAACTTTTAGGTATAGATGATTGTTATTCTCTATTCCTTCACTGTAAGATACGAAAAAAAGACGAGAGATCTTTTAATAAAATTATTTTACTTTTTAAAAGAACAGTGGCGTATCATTTTAATCACCTAAAATAATCAATAAATTTAAATTACCTATAAATTAATTAGGACGCCACTGGTTAAAACTTAAAATTCGATTTTTACAGAAACGATAGTTTGCACCCACCAAGTTTATTTATTTTATAAAAATATCTAATGTAGTTTCTGAGTTATTAAAAAAAAACAATTTTTCAAAATAATACTTTCATCACCGTGTATTATGGTAACAAAGCAAAACGGTTAAATTAAGTTTATATTAACTTTTTGTCTTAAAATCATACACAGATTAACCACCTTCAACATTGGCATACATACTTTCATAGTTTTAGCATTTTTCATAGTTTCATAGTTAGACTAAAATCAAAACAAATTGAACAATGCCACATATTATTGTATATTTAAATTAAATTGGCATTAATTTGTTTAGTCATAAATATGTAGCTATACTAACTCACTAAGTATAATTGATGTATTTTTACTATAATATTATGTCAATAAAAACAAGTAACAGAAAAATTCGCAGTATTTAGGTACCTGCCTAATTAACTAAACAACAACCCTATTTATTTGCAAAACCCCCCTTTCTTTAAAGAACAAACCCTTTTTCCATATTGCAAGTAGTTAGTAGTGCCGAGACTCATAGTACAAAAAATATGTACAGGGTTATCCAACCAAGACTGGACAAGGCGATTTTTTGACTTTTCCTGTATTTTTATAAAAAAACTGAAATAGCCATCTTAAGTCATTTTCTCCCGCGAATTCGAATATCTTCAGCAAAAAACAATTGAACATCAAACAAAAGTACTAGGGGTCACTTTGATATTTTGGGATGCCGTATTTTTAATGAGCTTATCCGATTTCTCATATAAATTTTGATCTAAAATGTTGGATTTTTAATTCAAAAACGCCTTTTTTCTTCAGTTTTAAATTCGAAAAAATTAAAAAAATTAAAAAAAAAAAAAATTAAAAATTAATTAAATCCAACATTTTAGATCAAAATTTATATGAGAAATCGGATAAGCTCATTAAAAATACGGCATCCCATTTAAAAAAATATCAAAGTGACCCCTAGTACTTTTGTTTGATGTTCAATTGTTTTTTGCTGAAGATATTCGAATTCGCGGGAGAAAATGACTTAAGATGGCTATTTCAGTTTTTTTATAAAAGTACAGGAAAAGTCAAAAAATCGCCTTGTCTAGTCTTGGTTGGATAACCCTGTACCATGGTGCCGCCGTCTATTTTCTCACATCGATGCATTCGCATCCGTAACCATAAGATGACTAGTAACATAGATAAAGGTTTATAGGGGGACTAGTAAGTACTAAGCGAAATCGCGCCTCGCAACCAAGGGCATCAAGCCAAATTCAAACAGCGGCCCTGGAAAAATATTGTTACCGCCTACTCCTCGACGAGCAGCTTCCCCCTCGCCGCGACCATCCAAGCTAACCTACGAGAGTCGTAGCCCTTAACTATTAACATAATACTTTTAGCTATTGTAATTATTAAATGTGTTTAATTTTTTTTTTCGTAATATGTAAAATAATATACTGTTGACCCAATTTGTTGCTTTACTTTTGTCGCACTTCATTTCGTTGATTTTTATAATTATAAATATTTCTCTACCATCATTTTGTTTAAAGTGTACCAAAATATTGTGAAATAATACTAATATTGCGGGGATAATATTTCATTAAAATTAACTGGGGATCACAATCATATGATTCATTTTTGTTCAATAGTGTATATGATTATATCACCTTCATAAAATGTTAAAACATACAATCCACAAATGAAACGGCTACATAGGAGCCTTCGAATTCCGATGGAAGCCAAGTCTGCGTGAGTAGACAAACTTGGCGTCCATCAAGGGCTTAAAAATTTAACACGCCATAAAGCTTCGATTCCTTTATCATATTCTTTGCCAATATATTGCTACTACCATACTACTACCGTGTTACAGAAATGTCCTCAGCATGCGGCGTTTTCCGGAAGCGTTGTGTCTGCGCAGTTCGGGTGTGCGTCAGGTCCGGCTTTAAATTTATTTAACTTATGCAAATAAAACAATCAAATCTTCCTCCACAAAAATTTTAATATAAATTGTTAGTATTGTTCCCTACATGTTTCGGGCGTCTAGACGTCCATCTTCAGGGGATACTAAAAGGAATTTTAAAATGTTAAAACGACCTGTTAAATCAGAATAAATAATTACTTGCCCAAAATCGAGTTAAATAAAGATGGTTCGAGTTGCCCCAACTTAATGAATGCAACGGGAAGTGAGTGGGAACTTCAAAATTTTTTTAAGAAAAGGGAGTGCAGTTGCAAATTAAATTGTGAAAATTGTCATAATACAATCAACATGACAATTTTCACTGTTCTAAAACAAGAAAGGATTATCCAAGAATGTGGTAACATTTCTCCAGAGATGCTGGTCAACGCTTTTGAAAATATGAAGAGACGTGTGAGTTTATGCTTGGAGCATGGCGGTGGCCAATTTCAGCAATTTATATAATTTATCCGCCTTAAAAAAATTTAAAATAGGTTAGGGTTTAAAAGTGCCTGCGCTACGAGCGTGAATTCCAACGCGCTACTAACTATGCACTAGAATGTCCATTGTTCAAGTACATTGTCTGGAATGGGTACGCACACTGTACAGGGACATTTTTTAAGTATCTCACCCGATTGGCGATTTTCCTGCTTACCAAATTTAATGTCAAAAAATATATAGATTTACAAATTTGACAGATACGACGCCCTTTTGAATTTTTTTAAATGGCAAAGGAAAAGCACTTAAAATGGACGACTGGTATTTTCTTAAAAATCCTTTTTTGAGATACGGTATAATTACTAAAAAGAAACATATTGAGCTACGATATTTACTTAAAAAGCGACAACGAAGGAAAGTATGTAACCCTCTATTATGACTTAAGGAAGCAACCTCAAAAGTTCAATGTTCAATATTTTAGAATGTCGCCTTTAACGTTTAAAAATATACTTTTATATTTTATATAGTTTTTATTTTTCTAAGTTCATTTTTCAAAAAAATTATTAAAGAATATCGTTTAAATTATTCAAAAGTCACTATTTAATACACCATAGGATTACTAGCCTTGTCTAAAATTCGTACGATATCGCATAGAAAAGCAAACAAGTTTGTTTCTTTCCGATGGTCGGGCGATATTGTACGACCACGTCCGACCGTACTATTAGATAAGGAAAGGTTTTCTACAACGCATGTCAGTAACCTTTGCTGCGCGTCGTATATTTACATTGGTGACCATAGGTAAATACACAATGTCGTTGAATTCGACGTGCGTGTTTGCAGAAATCACCTGTAAGTTCAGCAGCGATTTTTTGATAGTTTTCTTAAAGCTTACCTACTATTGCAGATTACAGATATCTTACTTCGAACTGTAGAGACTTATAGATTTTAACAGCGTTATACGAAAAGGACCATTGAAATCGTGTAGTTCTATGCCTTGGTAAAGTGAGTTTGCGGCGATAGCGCGTGTGCCTATCATGAATGCTACTCCGCTGAACCAGTTTTACTGATAGAGAAGACATTTATTTTGCTAGTGTGTAAGAGTTGTGTGGACGTATGAAGACACTGCTGGTGCATAATATGCGCCTCTGAGGATTCTTGCATATTTTACTGCATGAGCAGTCCAACGTTTTCGACGTCTCTTTAAAATTAGGTATACAGTGTGGAAAAAGTTTGGATTACCCTTAATGTTTACGTTACCTGTAGTTTTTATGAGAAGCACTGAAATACGTCAATTTAGTTTTTTATTGGCCTACTTTTTGACTTAATTCATTGATTTTTTTATTGACAATTGTCAAAGATGTGACATCATCGACATTTTTTTTTAATGGCACATACGGCTTGTGATACATCATTTGAAAGCTCTTATTTCACACAGTATGTTCCTGATTCTGTGAAGGTATTTCAAAATGGTGATTAATCAATAGTGAAAAAATATCTTTATCTACAACCATTTAATAATAGGTGCATAATGCTTCTGATAATAAGAGCATTATGCTATCCATAATACAATAAGTGTAATGATCATAAAACAACAAGTGTAATTATGAAGCCACAATTGTAAATTTTAAAAACCAAAATCGCCATATCATAAAACAACAAGTGTAATTATTATGTAATTAAACATAGCTAAAAAACTGAATTCATAAGACAAACATGTTTACTTTTATTTCCTCAAAAAGTTGTATTCTTGATATTTCGTGCTAACATTTTTCAAAAAATAAAAAAGCGAAAAAAGTTTCCCATATAAACTTAACTTTTTTTCAGGTACTGTATAAATGAATGGTTGTAGATAAAGTATACTACATATTTGACTCGCGTCTAATGAACCATAATACACTCGGATGATTTACAACACTCGCCTTTGGCTCGTGCCGTAAACTTCATCCTCGTTTTATTATGGCCTACATTATACGCTCGTTAAATAATATACTATTATTTAACTAAGAGTAAATGACCAACTATTCTTTTTTTTTATTAAACATGGTTTTAATTACTAAATGCACTAAACCACACAACAAAGAAACTCTTCTTGCACACTATAGGAATTCATTAATATGTCTGGACGATTTAATTCGATATCTCAATGTTGTTGGCTCAAATATCAGTTTTGGCAATAGTAAGCTTGGAAAAACTAAACAAACACACAAAAATAAAATGTCAGAATTGACAATAGTGCTTAGATTAAAGTCGGGAAGTTTTTCCAATAAACCAAAAATGTCGCTCGGTGCCAGACCGTATTGAAATTAAAATAATGGTTAGTTACGGATATCGTCCCAGATAAACTAACGAAGTACCCGAATATTTCAGTCAAGTTCATTCTAATCGAACGTCGATTATGCAGTCTACGGTTTGCAAGATTTAAAAAAATATGAAGCACATGCTATGTTAAAAATTTGCCTAAAAGTGGAAGGCCTAAGATTGATGAAAATATTCAGCTTGATATTCTACTGACTGTTGAAGAAAATTCGCATCGTGTCAAGTACCAAGAAAAATAGCACCCTTATAAAGTCTGCCTGGTACACGAATCAAATAAAGCCGATTTCGACCGAAGCTGCAATTTTATGAAATGATGCAACCAATTTGTCATCAAGATCAAAATTTTGCAGCAAATATTTTATTCTGATGATGCCAATTTTTATCTTAACGGTACAGTGAATAAGGAAAATTGTCGATATTGGTCCAAAGAAAATCCACGATGGATTCAAGAAGCTCATAGCCAATCACCCGAGAAGCTGAATGTATGAGCAGGCATATTCAATGATAAAGTTTTATGAGCATTTTGCTTTGAAGGAAACCCTCAGGTCAATCGTACATGGAGTTTTTGCAGTTGAACCTTTTACCAGCATTAGTTACTCTCTATCCAGACCCCAATAATCCCGATTTGCCCAGAAATTTGACTACAACAAGATGGGGCCCCACCCCACTATGCAAGATAAGTTCGGGGATTACTCAGTTTGACGTTTCCGAGAAAATGGATTTGTCAACGAGGTCCCTTCGAATAACCAGCCAGGTCTCCTGATATGATCACTCTTGATTTTTTTGTGGGGTTACTTGAAATCCAAAGTGTTTTTTAAATCGCCCAAGAAATATTGATGAACTGAAGTGCCGCATAAGAATGGAAATAAGAAAAATTTCACCCGAAATAATACAGAATGTGCAAGAAGAGCTTGTTATAAGACTTGGCCATTGTCAAGTAGTCAACGGACATCACTTTCAGCACTTACTAAAATGAGTTATTTATATATCGCAGGTCATCCTCATTTTATTGTTATTTGTAGATCTTTATTTGTTTAATTCTATTTTTAGTTTTCGTGTTGTGTTCCTGTTATGTTTTATTTAGTACTAGTGTTTTAGTGCAATTGCTAATTAAAACCATGTTCAATAGAAAAAAATAATAGTTGGTCATTTAGGTACTCTTAGTTAAATAAAGATATTTTTTACTATTGATCGGCTGCCATTTTGAAATAGCTTGACACAATCGCGCCAAAATTTAGGAGCATACTTTGTGAAATAAGAGTCTGCAAATGATGTATCACAAGCCGTATGTTAAAAAATGTTAAAAAAAATGTCGATAAAGTCACATCTTTGAGAACTGTCAATAAAAAAATAAATCAAATTGGTTTATTTTTGTTTAACACACACTTAGTTATTGTCAGGGATGATGTCCACGTCCACTGATCTATTTTACACATTTTATTTGAAAACGTCACACCACAAGAAACGAAAGTTCCATTTTGTTTTATCTATAAATGCCACAAATTTACCGCCGCGTGACATACGACAAGGAACGCGTACATAAAAGCGGCCATAAACGCCTGGAGTGGAAAGGTACCTTTAGGCGTCTATCATTTACTCATTTGTCATAACCGCCTCTGCAATAAATTTTGAATAACTTCATTTAAATCCAATGTATCTATCATCGCAAATGACAAATTGTATAAATTGCATGCTCTATTAGCACTTAACTACACACACAACTACCCTACCTTGCTAGTTTGAATTTGTAGCCGTTGTAATAAAATAAAGTTGTCGACTTAATTTTGAACAAGCCGTATACAGATCGAATAATGTTTACGACAATGGCTTTGTGTAAAAATTTTATTTACTAAATAAGAATAATTTACAGAAACATGAACAAATCTCAAAAAAGTGATTAAATATTTGAAATGCCGTAAAAATAGGAAATAAAAAATGACAACGACACACGGTGTTCCCAAGCGGTCACCCATCTAAGTACTAACCATGCCCGACGTCGCTTGACTTCAGTGATCGGACGGGAACTGGTATATCGACGTGGTATGGCCGTTGCCTGTAAGTATTCGAAAGTCACGGCAGAAAAGAAAATTTACTCTTAAAAAATATCAATTTTGCTAAAAAAAGTGATTGAACATTCTAAATTCCGTAAAAATAGAAACTAAAAAATGACAACGACACACGGTGTTCCCAAGCGGTCACCCATCTAAGTACTAACCATGCCCGACGTCGTTTGACTTCAGTGATCGGACGGGAACTGGTAAATCGACGTGGTATGGCCGTTGCCTATAAATATTCAAAAGTCACGGCAGAAAAGAAAATTTACTCTTAAAAAATATCAATTTTGCTAAAAAAAGTGATTGAACATTCTAAATTCCGTAAAAATAGAAACTAAAAAATGACAACGACACACGGTGTACCCAAGCGGTCACCCATCTAAGTACTAACCATGCCCGACGTCCCTTGACTTCAGTGATCGGACGGGAACTGGTATATCGACGTGGTATGGCCGTTGCCTATAAATATTCAAAAGTCACGGCAGAAAAGAAAATTTACTCCTAAAAAATATCAATTTTGCTAAAAAAAGTGATTGAACATTCTACGTTTCGTAAAAATAGGAACTAAAAATTGGCAACGACACACGGTGTTCCCAAGCGGTCACCCATCTAAGTACTAACCATGCCCGAGCCCGACATCGCTCGACTTCACTGATCGGACGGGAACTGGTATATCGACGTGGTATGGTCGTCGGCGTCGCCTACAAATACTCAACTCAAGGCATACGTTGTGGCTATGTCCAGCGCAAGTGGCGTAACTACCATAAGACAAGTGAGCGCAATGCGTTGGGGCCCCCAAGCTTGGGGGGCCCACTGTAGTTTTGTCTAATTTCCGTCGAAAGTGAAGCTGCGAAAAAACTAGACCTTAAAGGTTTAAGTAATGAATTTGCAATGTGTAAAGCGAGAAAAAAATCATTTTAGGATTTAATAAATTTAAGTTGAGTTTTGTTTTAAACTCGAGAGATCTTATTACAACTTCGTTAATAACTAATTATTGGACTTGGACTGGTTTAAATTTAAAGTTATTTAAAAGTTTTGTTTTATTTTGACGAGAAGAAATATTTTCTTAAGTTATACAGTATGCCCACGGATGGGGTTTACAAGAGGACAAATGGACTAAAAATTGAAAGATACGAAAAAAAGTCACTCTTAATAAACGTTTTTGCTTATCTAGAAAATACGATTCACCATAAGAAACTTCAATTTTTTTATACAGGGTGGGTAAAAACTGCAAAAATGTTATTTTGCTTAAGAGTAAATAGCATACTTTATTTTGAAAGATACGAAAAAAAGTCACTCTTAATAAACATTTTTGCTTGTCTAGAAAATACGATTCATCATAAGAAACTTCAATTTTTTTATACAGGGTGGGTAAAAACTGCAAAAATGTTATTTTGCTTAAGAGTAAATAACATACTTTATTTTGAAAGATACGAAAAAAAGTCACTCTTAATTAACGTATTTACTTGAATAATGAATAGGTGATACTTGTTGTCAATGTCTTTATTTAATGAAGTAATTATAATAATAATAATAATAATACGAACATTGAACAATGTTTACTTTTAAGCAAAATAACATTTTTGCAGTTTTTACCCACCCTGTATAAAAAAATTAAAGTTTCTTATGGTGAATCGTATTTTCTAGACGAGCAAAAACGTTTATTAAGAGTGACTTTTTTTCGTATCTTTCAATTTTTAGTCCATTTGTCCTCTTGTAAACCCCATCCGTAGACATACTGTATGTAAAATAAATAAGAAAAAAGCTCGTTGTTTTATTTTTATTTAGTATTTGTGATTTGTGACCGAAATGGGGGCTTTATTATATATTTTGCGTTGGGGTCAAAAAATTCTAGTTACGCCACTGAGCACAGCGTTTGTTTTTGTCCGCCTTACGGTTCTGTGCCTATAGAAGGAATTCGAATAAAAAAAACACACATGTACCGGGTCTGCTAAGTTTGCAAATAAACTTTAAATAAAAATAAATTTTATGATGATTAGACCGCGTATGAATTTTTTTCCCGCCCACGCATTTCCCGGCGGCCGCTTCTAGTCGATGAAATAATTGTTGTGAACACACGAATAAAATATTGCCTAAAAAATGTGTGTTCCACTGCGTTTTTTTTACCTATTACTACTGAGAGTGGACAGTGGTGTGGTTTGATTATTAAAATAAGAGCAAGTAAATCTAGTTTATTAACTTATAAAATATTTATATGAAACGAGGCAGCGTACGCTTATGCCGCTACAGTTAAACCTGACTTTTTTATGCCTTTTACCCCCCTGTTTCCTCAGCCGTCGTCGCCACAGACTCGTAAGGCGGACTATACAATGCTAATACGTGACTCGCTACTTAATGTAGCCACTGAGGCTCCTTTAGACTGAGAGCCGGTTGCTGACATTTATACGGGCTAAATTTTGACTTTATTATGACAGTAGATCGCGGTGGCAGCCCGTCGTTTATGTAGCGGGGGTGGCATACCGATATGTATAGACCGCCTTCTGTCTGACGGAACCTTGAGCATACCGCGCTGCGCCTTCAGTATAATTTTGTTTTGTTTAGACATAGATGCTAATACAATTTTACCGCTTAAGGAAGAGGATGATGACGTACCCTTTACCATTTAAATTAAAAATTCATATTTTTTTATTAAATGTATTTACTGCTATAATGCTCAAAAGGATCTAGAGACTTCAACGCCTAGAAGCGACTGGTGGCACTTAAACGCCACGGGTGACTTAAAAGGGAGATCCTATCATATCCCTACATTTCTATGGTGCTCATACATACATACGTGTGGCGTATGGCGTGACGGTGTATGCGACCTACAGCGTTTTTATTTTTTTTTTTATTTTTTTTACAGAGGCTATGCTATTTTATGTCCCGAGACAATTTAACCTTCAAGGAAAATATTTTTTATTCACGATTGAGTGTCTTTATTTTGAGCCTAATTTTAATTCAATTGTACTTAGGTGAAGTTTGGTAAACAGCATTTTAAATAAAATAAGATAATTTTACTTGCCCAGACAGCACGCAATAATATCCAGTGGACATCCCAAAATAGACCAAAATAAGTACGGGATATTCGTACTTTTATCGTTTGTCCTATGGATATCCATTGCTCTGAATCCATTGGACATCGTAACATTGAACATCCACTGGATGTCTGTCTCAGAGGACATCGACTCACATTTCAAATATTTTTGAAATTGCCGCCAGAAATTGACATGTCTATCGCTACTAGCGGATGTTTCGGAACTACTGTTGTGTGTTCTTTTTATTTTTAATAAGTTAATCACCATTACTGGAATATAGTTCTTTCTCTTTTTAGTCCCGCTAGCGAAGGGAATATTAGAAAGATCAGACAAGTAGCTTTGAGGCACAAAAGAGTATAAAAGGAAAGAAAACCTTTGAATTGGCAGTCTGGCACCATTTGTAACGTGGCGTGGTATGGTTTCGGTTTCTTAATTGTGTTTTGTCGCAGGTTAGGTGTGATATTAATCGTTTTTGGGTATGAAACACTGGTTTAAAATAATAGTAAAATCCAACAAGAATTATAAACTACTTTGGTGTGGTGTTTGTTTTTAAGTGCCTGCTTTATTCCTGTTTTTTTGTGAAATTATCCAGTAAGTAATATAAGTAAGGACTTTAAGGAATATGTTAGAGTAGAGTGTTAAGTTTATATTATAATTATAGTTGGAGTTTAATAATAAAGTTTAAGTTAAACATTCCTATCTATTTGGTTTTATTTAAATTATTAAGTACTTATCTACGATGCTGGAACTACTTTCCGGCGTTTCGCCAACGATTGCACGTGCATCTCCAGGAATCTCGGCTCTAGGAATTAAGATCTCTAGAGATGCCACGTGCAATCGTTTGCAAAACATCTGAAAGTAACTTCAGTTTGGCAGGGTCCATTTATGGTCCAAAAAACGGAAACGGACATTCACCGGATGTCCACTGGACGTTCTTAATTTTACTTCTATGGTGGTATGAATATCCATCGAATGTCCAAAATTTGTACCGCTGTAGTATCCAATGAATGTCCAACAAGGATGTTTACTGGACATATTTTATTATATTAATGCGTTGTCCACTGGACATCCAGTAAGGACATCCATGAGACGTCTTTGTTGGACATCCATCGAATATCCAAATTTGTGAACATCGTATCATCCTTTGGATATCCACTGGATATTTTTCGGCAAAAACTGGATATCCACTGGATATAATTATATCCGATTATAGAGATCCATAAGATGTTCAATGGATACGTGTGTGCTATTTGGGTGTTTCTAATTCGATTCAATTTCATTTAAATCAAATGATAATGATATTTAAAAAAAACTATAGGCGTAGGTGTTTTTCTGATTATGTATAATTTGTGCCGAAACGTAAGTAAATAGGGTGTTCGGGGTAAAATGTGCTTTAAAAAATTAAATTGTAAAATCCAGGTACGTATTTAAAAAAAATGAAGTGGGCCAGGATAACTCAATTATAACAAGTGATATAAAAAAGTGATAAGGCCATTTTGTACAGAGGAAAAGACTACAAAGTTTTTATTTCAAGAACGTTTTTCTAAAATTGAAACATTTTGAGTTATTAGAGAAATTAATTTTAGACGTTTTTAGCAAATCGCCCTGCATCTCAGGAACAACAACAATTGGGCAACGCAGGTAGTGGAGCGTAAAAAAAAGCTTTAAAAATTGCACATTTCCCCTAACTAATCAACTTCGTAGAAGTTACCGTTTACAAGATACCAATAGTAGACAATTAAATAGTTGGCACCCTGTATGATAATAAAACAAAAAGGCATTATAAATTACAGGGTTTTGATATTACTCTAAAGAATATCACATTTCTTGGCATGTCTTAGTATTCATTTTAAATGAACATATTACATACAAACCTATCAAAAAGGAGGCGCTTATTGGCAACCTCGTTTAATACAAAGGTGTACAAATTTACGATTGTTGTAGGTATGCTCGAAGATCCGTTCAATGCCGATTAAAGGACACTTATCTATAGGCTCAATAAAATATATTACACATACCCTTGGTTTTTTAAATCAGTCAGTAATATTTTATTATACAACTTTTTACATAATATTCTTATCTACACCGATTAGTTCCTCAAACAGAGTTCCACTCAACTCTTTACCTCTCAGCACATGGTTAGAGTATCGTAACGTGGCCTGTGCTAAATCTTTGACCGTCCATTTTCTGTCGATCAGTATTCTGCAAACGGTATCTAGTTTGGCCAATTGTTGGTGTTTGTGGGTATAATAAATTATTGAGGGAACTCCCGCAACGCTGGCAGCCATCCATTGAATGATCACTTTAAGCTGGACGTCACCTTTCCGGGAAGAGCCACATCCCCAGTTTCCAGTTGTAATAGGTCGTAGACCGTTGAGTGGTTTTTTCGCTATTTCTGATACCTAAAATATGAAACGCTTGTTTATTTGAAATCTTGCTTGTAGTTCACAGTGTAAACGACAACAGCACATGAAAGTAGCTTAGCATTAATTAATACTGTGACCCGACGGTTTTTTTTTGCACAGGTTATTGAAGGGTCTTTGGTATGCCAGGGGGTTTCTTTATAATTTGCCACCCGTTTAAAATGTTTATCTCTTGAGATGGGAAAAAGATAAATACAAAAGTTGCAGGATTTTCCCTGAAAATTTTTAATTGTTAACCAGAAAAACAAATAACCAGGGCAAAATTAATAAAATGGTAACTTATGGTTTTTTTTTTAAAGAAGCGCCTTAATTATATATCCTCACACTTTGAAGCCACCCTAATTTTCACATTAAAAAAAAAAAATTATACGTCTACGTTTGAATCAGCCATTTTTCAGATATTTCACATTAAACTTTATGACCCTAGGGCGCACTTTCCTATTGCTTCAAATTTTAGTTACTCATTGGCGTACGGTTTCATAGGGATTTAAAGTAATAATTTAAAAGGTACAGTACCTTTAGCGATTATTTTTATTCAAAACTAATATCAGAAATCGATTTGACTTCCCACACAATGACCAAATACAAAATTTCAATAAATTGACACAACAACGACAATGCGCCCTAGGGTTATTACCAAAAACAAAGTTAATATAAATTAAACTAAACATGGTTGAGTGTACAACTTAAACCAATACCTAATAACACATTTCCTGCACATGTTGGTCTTATACGATCCTTCGAAGCATGTAAAGTCGCTGGACGAGTTTTATAAACTTTGTTTTAAGATAGATAAAAATCCAGCGGGGTCAAGTCTGGAGCCCCAGGAGGCCAAGCTACAACAGGATTACTGCGACCAATCCATTTATTTTCAAAATTTTTATTGAGTCATCCCCTAACAGGAGCAAAATAACGAATTGGAGCGCCGTCTAACTGAACATACAAATTCTCCCTATATTCTAACTAAAGCGTGAATAGCATTCCAAAAACCATGTTGCAAGAACTCCAGAAATTTCACACCATTTAAAGTTGTATTAAGAAAAGGGCCCAATAATACGATCTTTTAAAACATCATACCATACTATTGACTCTTACAATTAATAACCCAGTGTGGATTTTCTCACTACAAAATTTTGAGATGACACACGTTTCCGTTTTTCCGTCGGCGAACAAAATTTTGCCAAAAATAGCATTGTTCTCATGAAATTTTGCCTGCATTGTTAGGCAGTAGATACTCCATTCTCCTTTCAACATCACCTGGTGGCAACGTGTGTAAAAATCTCGGTTTGAATGGTTTAATCCCATTTATTTTTAAACATCTTGATGCAGAACTTTTCCGCCTAACATCAAAGCTTAATTTTGGATTTACGCGGAAATGATTTAAAATTCTTTCATCCTGTGAATGGTTTCTTGGACGTTTTTCTTTTTCTTGTACTACCAAACCACGTTCATTAAACATTTGATTGGCTTTAGAAATTGTACTTTGTGATATAAAGCGATTAGGGTGTCTTCGATTCAATTCTTGGGCCCGGCCTCTCTACAATTTTGCGCATTATCTCCTACTAATCTCACTATTTCTACTTTTTCAGCCAAACTCAAACGCATATCTGCTATTTTGTATGCAGTACAAATTATACCAATTTAACTTTGACATAACAATTATTTTCTCGTTGACGTGTAAATAGTATTTTGTTTACACGGCCAACTGATTCAAATTTTCTTATTTATGCCTGTTTGATTATTTTCTTATTTTTCATCATTGCAATAATAAATTATTAGATGTATGTACAAATGTTAATTTTATAGCAGAAAGTACAGTACGCTACTGCTTTTAACGTATCATATTTTTTTAGATGAAGCAGTTAAACAGTCGAACTTTTTTGGTAATTAATTTCTTCCTTATCGCGCGTATTTAGATATCGAAATATTTTTAACAAGAAATAATATTAAAATTGGTCATACGCACGCCACGACTCGTGTAAATTTATTGAAATTTTGTATTTGGTCGTTTTGAGAGATGTTAAATCGATTTCTGATTAGTTTTGAATATTGTCCTCTACTCTTTGAAGTAGTATTTTAAATCCGCTATAAAACCGTAGGGTACTGAGTTAACTAAAATTTTAAGCAATAGAAAAGTGCGCCCCAGGGTGATACGTAAACATACCAAAATTCAAAAAAATCAATTTAGAAATAACGAAAAGAGGGTCTCGCAATAGTGCGCCAGACATCTATAGCTTCTATATACCAATTAAGTTAGGAATTTCGATCGAACGCAGACCTACACTATACAGTGGGCTTCTAAAGTCGTCCCCCCCCCCTACTACTTAAGATGCTCAAAATGTTCACCATTCACTTCTTGGTACATGTATAGCCTATCTAAATTCTTCGCGAACATTATGAAAAATTTCTTGACTAATTGATGCGCACACTTGAATTATTCTCTGGCGCAAATCGTCTAATGACTGCGGCTGGGTGATGAATACTTTGGACTTAATAAATCCCCACAAAAAAGAGTCCATAAGAGTTAAGTCCGGTGAGCGAGCAGGCCATTCGACAGCACAACGACGACCAATCCAGCCCCGCTTTTTAGTGGATATGAGTATTTGGAGGGGTATGATTGGGATTGTTAAGGGTTTAGAGACATGGAAAGGGTTATGAGAGTTATAGCCCTCACCCTATCATTGCCTTTCCTTCTCTCTAAACTCTCCTGAAAATCTCTATCATTCCCTCCAAACACGCATTACCACGAAAAAAAGGTGGTTTCGGGGATAAAAAAGGTTTTGACTATTTTTTTGGTTTTCTTCACCCTCGAAAACAAGGGAGGGGGGAAGTAAGTTTCATAGCTGCAGCTAATATTCATCAAAAAGCGGCAAGATCTCAACTTATTCACAGTTTTTTTGCTTAAAAATCAAATTAAACCCATATTGGCAAAAGTGGCCGCCATTGTGAAATTAATCGATAAAATCTTTTCAAACTTGAGGATTGTTCATAGATTGAAAATACCTTTCCAACGAGGTATCACTCGACCCCATCTGCCATTTAAAAACTTTATTCAAAATGGCGCCCTGCCGCCATCTTAAAAAACTTAGTCCAGAATCCATACTAAAAAAGTAGTATTTTAGTTATTATTAAACGTACCAAAATTTCATTATTTTTTTATTGTTATAAATTACTAAAATTATCGCCTAGCCGCCCGTAGGTTCCTTTTACTATTGCTTAAAAATCAAATTAACCCACATTAACAAAAGTGGCCGCCATTTTGAAATTAATCGATAAAATCTTTGCAAACTTGGGGATCGTTCATATATTTAAAATACCTTCCCAACGAGGTATCAATGTTTAATCCTGGTTTTCATTAAAAGTGGGAGATCTTTTAAGATTTTACCAATGTTCAATGGACGGATTTCTTTCAGACACATTTAACATCAACGCCGGAGTCCCTCAAGGTTCTATATTGTCGCCCACCCTGTTCTTACTATACATTAACGATCTTTTGGAAAAAACTAAAAATCCTATATATAGCTTCGCTGATGACAGCACACTTGTTTCATCTTTTACTTTGGATGCTCGGACATCGGCTGCTAATGCACATCTCTATAGGCAGTAAGAGGTCTCACATCTCAACAAAGACCTGGAAGAAATTCTGTCTTGGGGTGACAGTAACCAAGTAGAATTTAACGCTAAAAAGACCCAGGCGGCAGTTTTTTCTAAAAAAGTTAATGTTGAAGAACCGGATATAGTTATGGCGGGACACTCGATTCCCTTGGCATCATCAATTCATTTATTGGGCGTTAATTTGGATAGTCATATGTCTTGGCATAGCCACGTTGCGGCCATTGCTAAGGCAGCCTCGCAGAAGCTTGGAGTACTTTTCCGAACAAAGAACCTCTATACACCCCAACAACTTTTGATGCTCTATAAAGCCCAAATTCACTGGAGTACTGTTCGCATATTTGGGGCTCTGCTCCTAAACATACCCTGAGATTGCTAGATTCCATTCAAAGAAGAGCCATTCGCTTGATCGGTGACCATAGTCTGACAAACAACCTGGAAAGCCTTGAACATCGAAGGCAGGTTGGCGACTTGAGTCTATTTTACAAATATTTTCATGGCAAGTGTTCAACTGAGGTTGCCCGCTTGATACCACCCAGAGCGGTGCATGGTAGAAATACACGACGAGCCACTGCAGCCCACCAGTACGTGGTTCAGCTTAGTGTCCCTCGAACGACACTGTTTCAAAATACTTTCATCTGGAGAACGTCATCACTCTGGAACGACCTCCCTGAGATCGTGTTCCCCAACGAGTATAATCTCCAAAGATTCAAGACCAACGTGAATCGTTTCCTGCGCACACGCACCGCTCCTAGAGCGCCATAAAGGATTTATCCTGTAGTGCTGTGCCTTATCATAAAAAAAAAAATAAAAAAAATCACTCGACCCCCATCTGCATTTAAAAATTTTATTCAAAATGGCGCCCTGCCGCCATCTTAAAAAACTGAGTCCAGAATCCATACTAAAAAAGTAGTATTTTAGTTATTATTAAACGTACCAAAATTTCTTTATTCTCAAATTTGTTAATCAAAAGTTAACAGGGGGGGGGGGACCTTAAACGCGCACTGTATACAGTGCGTCCATAAAGTCTTGCACAAATTCATTTAAAATTCAGGTATTTACTTTTTAAAAACGCTCGGACACGTCAATTAGTACTTTTGTTTGCGCATTTTTTAACGTAAAATGTTTTTATACAGGGTGTCGCACGTATGAGGTATGAGGTCATCAATAAATGTGTTTAAAATAAATTTTCAAACGTCAATATTTCGGAAACCGTGATTTCCAGAGGTGTTAAGTGTTCATCATAGAATTCAAAATTGATATAATATACAGGGTGTTCCATTAAAAAAAATCCTTGATGACCTCATACCTCATACGTGCGACACCCTGTATAAAAACATTTTACGTTAAAAAATGCGCAAACAAAAGTACTAATTGACGTGTCCGAGCGTTTTTAAAAAAAGTAAGACCCTGACTTTTAAATGAATTTGTGCAAGACTTTATGGACGCAGTGTATATAAAAGTGTATTTCGGCAAAAGTACAAAAGTACAGAATGGTCCAAAAAAGTATGACTACAAAATATTTTTTTTTAAATGATAAACCCTGTATTTTTTTGCATATATTAGTGTTCTTTCTTATTTCCCAAAGTTTTATTTGATTTGCTTTAGTCGTTTACGAGCAATAAATTAAAAACAATAAAAAATCGTTTTGCACGCCTTGAAAAAATTATTAAAGAACCCGCCTTAGATCTGTTAGGTCTAACGATACTCTTACATTAAATAGTTTTATCTTAATTTATACAGGGTGTCCAATATTTGGTTCCAAATATGACAACTTTTAAAGTAGTTTTTCTTAAGATTTTCAAATGTAGCACCCTGTATATTATTTTAATGTCTAATGCGTAATTTAAATAGAAATATTTTTTTTTTATTACAAGTGTATCAAAATTCAGGACTGTTTTTAACCTTCCTAATACTGACTGACTTCATACCCCGTAAAGTACTAACTGGGGTAATTTTGTACCCCAGCTAATTTATTGATTTTTTACTAAATTTTCTATAGTATCTTATATTTGATGTTAAATCAAACACAGTTAATAAAATATATGAACAAAATATTTATTATAACAAAGTTTACAAATAAGAAATGGTATCCCAAAAAAACAACATAACATTTTTTGAAGTAAAACAATTTTTAAACTTTGCACTGTCCACAAAAAACTTTTTTCTCACTATGTTCTAGGCAAACAAAATTTTTACAGGACTCGCATTTATTGCGGGTTTTTCTATCTTTTTGGCGAGGACAAATAACACAACGACCAGATGATCTCTCCGCTAAAGGTGGTACATGAGGGCCGCCTAACTCGGGAACCACAGTGATCATGTGATCGCGGATTAGTTGCTGGATCCTATCCTTGTTACCAAATCTTCTACGTATTTGATCCTTTACAAGCTCTTTTTCAAGGCATAGGAGAAATTTGCGCCTAGCATCTAGATATGACTTGTTCCAATTGGGATACTTTAGTCTCCATAAAATAAAGGAATTTAGAGCTGCGGTATCAATGAGATGACCAAAAATAACCATTGGCCATCTGTTTGTCATTCTTCGCGTAGTGTATTCCTTGACCATTTTGTCCGCGGTATTAACGGCTCCTTTAGTAATATTGTAGTGAAGAACTATTTCAGGTTTATACGAGTTGGCCTCATCACTAACTTCGTCTAAAACATGTTCAGTCGATAATAAAATGACAGCCTTGTTTTTGTCAGCTGAATAGGAAACTAATGTGTGATCCTAAAACTAACCTGAACTAACCTGAACTAAGAATTTGCAGGAAAATACCTGTCCACAACAACAGAAAAGAGTTTTTGCGCGCCCACAAGTTTTACGGACTGGGGTATTTTTGTTCCCCAGGCAATATAAACCTTGGAAAAAATATTAGTATTGTTTAAAAGCTAATTTCATTTCAAAAACTAAGTTAGGAATATCGTCTAATTAGCATTTCTAAAAGGATTTTCACGCGTGATTAACGAAAACGAAATTATCTTGATTTTTCATGAAAAAAATCAAGTTGGGGTACAAAATTACCCCAGTTAGTATTAGGAAGGTTAAGATATTTACCAAAAACCATAAAAATGCCTATTTTATTATTAAAGTAACACAAAAAAGATTTAGGCAGTCATGTAAACACAACCCTGTTTATTTAAGAAATATATTTAGACATGACCCTTACGAAAGACATATTATTCTTTATCGGATAATATTTTATTTTAAAAAATGAATTTTTCAAAGGAAGAGCTCATTGACATGATTTTTGTAATGGGGAACAGGAATAAAAATTGTTTTCTAACAAGTAGAATGTATGCCACTCAGTTTCCCAAAAGGCGCCATCCAGAATCAATAAGCTTTAGCAGACTGCTTGAGGGTTTTCTTGAAACCGGGAGCGTAGATTACAAAAAAGAAGAAATGATAAAAACGGTTACAAATGAGAAAAATCAATTAGCAGTTTTGTTGACAGTTACAGAAAATCCAAACATTAGTAAGGCACAACATACATCATTTTCATGCATCCCACAATCAACTGCACCAGGCTCTGAGTGAAAATGACTTTCAGTGTAGAGTTGAGTTTTGTGAGTGGGCTCGATTCCGCCTTTAAGAAAATTCACAGTATATAGGGTGTTCCATTTAGAAAAAACCCATAGGTTAATATTTTTTACATTTTACGATCGTCTTGTTTTTCTGGTTAACATACCTATAATATTAAAAATTTTCGGGAAAAATTCTGCAACTGTTGTATTTATCTTTTTCTTTTATCTCAAAAAATAAACTTTTTAAAGGGCTGGCAAACTGTAAGGAAAACCCCTCTACCTAGTCAAATTCACAATAATAAGGCGGGTGTATTGATTAATAAATTAATCGGTATATAGCAGAGCGAGACCGTTAGCGCTGTGAAAAGTACGATAATTTTGAGCGCGTTTGAATAAAACTATGACAAGAAAGTAGCAAAGCCTGGCCTGCCCTGTAATTCTATGACGGTTTCGTTTTAGTTAGCATCACTATGTGTCTCTCTCTAACATGTATTTAACATTACATGAAGAATAATAAAGTATAAATATTGCGATTTGGCCAAACATAGCTTAGTTTAAAAGTTGATAATAACCGAGATACAGGGTGTCCAAGTGAAAATTTTATTTTCGATTTTCCTAATTAACTTTTTTTTTACTAATATTTTAATATACAATTTTGTGATTGGGGGTTTTTCGGGGCGAAAAATTAAAATTTGTTAAGAATTTCGATGTACATTGTAGTGGGCGCTCTCTACGGCACTCTAGGTACATAGAAACAAGTGTAACTTTTTTGCGCCTTAGCGTATTTATGTTTTTTGTTTCAATATCAATTTTTTCATTTATTTTACGTAATAAAGATGAATTTTGTAAATGTCGCTCCGAATAACGGTTTTCGAGATTTTTACATTTAAAGTTTCCAATACATTCGTTTAAGTTTTGATTCGCAAGTTTCAAATTTTTAAAGTAGGCTTTGATACATACAAATCCAAAGAAAGCGTTTTAAAACCTCACTTCTGTCAAACTGCCTTGGAATTTGTCAGAATTGTGGCTGTTTTTAAAGAGTTTTTAAAGAAATTGTTATTAAAAGTTAAGTTAAAAATGCCACGACATTATTTTCGAAGAAATGCGAGGCATGGTATGTTCATACGCACAAGAAGATTTTAACGGACGCAGAACACATCGACGATATTTGGAAATGTATCCCAATGATATAATATAATAATATCCAATATGACGCTAAAACCCAAGCTATCTACTTTTTAAATTTTAGAGTAAGATATCCAGGAACCCAATTGCTAGTCAAAAACTCCAGAATAAATTGCAGCAACAGTGTCAAATACTTGGGCCTTTGCTTCGATAAAAGGATGGCGTGGAACGAAAACGCCGACCAGTGCTTGAAAAAAGCAAATGGTCAACTTGGTGGCATCTACTCCCTTGTCAACAGTAGGAGTAGAATTGACTTACGCACGAAAACGCTACTGTAGAAGACTTTAATCCGAACAAAGTTTTAAAAATAATTAGGAAGCCCCTCGCTACACGATGACTCACACACTTCACAATGACTTACGAATGCCGATTATTACAGAACATATCGACAAACTCATCGCTAACTACTACAAATGGACAGACGTATCATTAAATCATCTAATTACACAATCACACATTCACTCCATACAGCATAAGCCATATCGACTTCCTCTTCCTAGGGACTGGCTCCTACTAAGACCGCCCCCTCCTCTATGACTTACCATCCACTCGTCATGTAATTACCACATTCCCCGAAGACTAAAAGCTACTGCTTCTCTGCTTACCACGTCTGACATCAAGGAAGCCCCCTTCCAATCCAAATTTCAAATGGATGATTGCTGAGCAGCGCCACAATCAAGTTATAGGATTAAAAGACTCAAAAAGAAGCACACGATCTCAATCGAAGGCGGAGATTTGAAAATTTTTAGAAACCTGTACGACAGGGTGGGAGAAACAGGATCGTTCCCAAACGTAATAGTGGAGGACGTCCAAAAATTATTACACCCGAGTAGGAAAAGGAAATACTAGTTCGCGTGGCTGAGAACTTAGAAATTAGCACAACACGTATAGCTGCAGATACCTCCAGTAAGTAAGTCATCCATTTCTAGACTTTTTAACCAAGAGGGGCTTTATTCATATCACTTTACGCCTGTTCAGAGTTTGTTGGATGTTGATCTTCGAACCAGATTGGAATTTGCCCATTTCTGTTGTACCCAGCAAAACGCTAACCCAATGTTCCTGATTACCTACAGTTTTATTGACCGATGAAGCGACTTTCATACGAAGAGGTGTCTGCAATGTTAGAAGTAAACATGAGTCGAAATTAGTAACCGAACGCCGTTTCCAGCATGAGCATAAAATAAATGTTTCGAGCTACCACCCAATTTAAATGGACAGCTCTATCTTATTTTTTTGCAAAATCAGCTGACCGACTGTTTGGATATCAGAGACTACTTAAATACAGAATTTCCTAACCGCTGGACAGGTCGTGGATGCCAAATGCCCTGGCCTGCCCGAAACCCCGATTTCAACCCCCTTGATTTTTATGTATGGGGATACATGAAATCACTTGTTTATGGAGAAACATTCGGGAACATCTATGGTATAGAAATGAGGATGCGGCGGAAACGTTTCAAAATAAACACTTATTATTTAAAATAAGGCGATCGGCGGGTAGCCAAATGCATTGAAATTAACTGCAATCACTTTGAGCAATTATTGTCAAAATCTGTTTTTAATTTATATTTCTTGTTTTTATTTATGTAAAAATAAAATTTTTACAAATTTAAATTTCTCGCTGCGAAAAACCCCCAATGACAAAATGGTATATTAAAATATGGGTTAAAAAAAGTTAATTAGGAAAATCTGAAATAAAACTTTCACTTAAGGAATCAACCTACTAAAAGTTGGTTTTGTTTATGGTTTGAATTGGATTTTAATAATTTGTGGTGTGAAATCGTGAAATCCTAGTAACTTTTTGTTTTCATTTAAAGGCGATTGGTGTGTGTTGACATGAATTATCCGCCGCCATATTGCAGGTTTACTCGCTGAAAATACTTTACATTAAATTTTGTTTATGGCACATTAAAAGTTCTTGGCTTAATTCAAAACTTCTTGATCTCCTCAAGTTTAGAAGATATTTGGCACATTGACTAATAAATTTTTAAATTAATAATAATAGTACAATACGTTCAAAATACGAAAATGTACCTATTATCTTGAGAATAGTCGAAATAGATTAATAATACTACTATTAATTATTAACGTTTATTTCGTTGGATCCATATGACTACTTTTATTTGATCCGCTAGCCCACCCTATTAAATTGCGTTTGACTATAAAACATGGGTTATTGGTTAGTTCAGGATATTAAAACGCACATGTGACTGGACTAAAAACTTGTGTTAGTTTTTCTTTTGGATAAAAGAAATGTTTACAACACAAAAGCTTTCTAATAAGCGCCTGTTAATTCAGTAATCTTTAGTTAATGAAGCCGGTAAATAGATACAACTAGTTGGTTGACTTGTTCATCAGAATGTTTATTCAAATTGGTTTAATTTATCAGATCGCTGTGTGTAAAAACATTTCACAATGTTATTTATTTGAATACAAATGTAGGTTTGCAAGTAATAGAAGAGTTAGTAACTTTTTTGGTTAACTTTGCTTTACCTTCGAATCTAAGGGCAGACACACAGTGCATTTTATATCTTCTAGTGTTTGTATAATTGCCTCAGTAACGCAAGATATAAACCAAGCTCTACGGTTACTGTTATTGGTTAAATTGCCCTTATCTAAAGCGTTTTGCGCACTATTTTCACTCTTCTTTTTAATGGTATCACAATCTAAACTCTATTAAAACAAGTTAAACAGCAATTCTATACTTTATGGACCATAATTCAGAAAATCATTTTGGTATTAAAAAACATTACGTCTGTTCTTTTTATTATACATACTAAGAATACGTATGTATGGTAAGTAGTTTTTCGTAAACTCACACTGTACAGGGTTCTTCATTATTGTTTATGCATTTTGATATTTCAATAAATTTTATACAATATTAGTGAATACATTTTTCTCTATAATAATGTACCGGGTGTCCCACTAAGAATGGCTGTCGGCCGTATCTTAAAAAGTGTTAGTCGTATGGCTTGCGGAAAAAAATATATTATATTAGGTAAAGTGGTCATGAGAAATTGCTGGAAATTATTTTTAAGTTTCTCAGACTGGCGCTAGAGGGCGCAACAGTAACGGTAAATATGAATCACAAAGTTTCCTCAAAAGTCGCCTAGTTAAGGTATCCCGAATATAACATTTTTGTATATTTCGAGGATTTATTAATAAAATTCACCTATAGAACGTGTTCGTCACTTTTCAAATAAAGTGGTGGGGAAGGTTGAACATTATTTGTAATAAATGTCTGGCTTAACATAATTTAGGAAACTTAGTTTTGTTAAAAAGGGCTTTTCTTACTCTAGGTATATATCATCTTATGAACTACGGCAATATGTGTTTTAGACTAGGTGCTAGGGGGCGCTGTCTTACAACTTCACAAACATTGCGCGTTTTTTCCATAATTGTAAATATAATAGTATATTCAATTTTACCTGATTATAAGGACGATTAAAAGTCTAAGAAATCAGCGAAAACCGCAAGTTAATATCTATTTTCAATCCGGAGATATCAACAACAATAATCATAATTACGGAATATTATGATTTTATTTTCAAGTTACCATTGGAAAGGTTCTTTTAAGAGTCAAATAGGCCTTGGAAAAACAAAATATGAATTAAAACTGTGCACGCGTGTCACCTTTCATTACTACGTCAAAATTTTTTTCGTGCCAACAGTGTTGTGTCGTATTTGATTTTCAAAATGCCTCTGATACCTAAAGAAGCGGTTGACATCATTGCGGTGTATTTTGAATGTTTGGGAAATGCAACAATTGCTGAACGGGTTTACGCAGTACGATACCCTCAAAGGCGCCGATACGACAGTAGATAGTTTAATCGTTTAGCTAGCCGTTTTCGTACCTCTGGAAGTATTCGTCGCCCTGTATATCGCAGACGCCGCCGAGGTCGAACCGAGGAAAACATTGTAAATGTTTTGGCATATGTGGAATTTAATCCACAAATTAGTATTAGATTAGTTGTTAGAGACTTGGGCGTTACTTGCTCTACTGTGCATAGGATTTTATTAGAAGAAAGGTAAGTAATTATATTTATATATGTTATAACTCTTAAATAGTTTAGAATAATGCCAATATTTCTCTTAATAGTTTTCAAGTCAATGTAATAAGTATTTTGTTTTTCTTTAGGCTACATCCCTACCATATTATGCTCCACCAGGCTTTGACCCCGCAAGATTATGATAGAATATTGGATCATTGCTATTGGTTGCTCAATATGATATTGGAAGATAGAAATCTCCTCTCCAGAATTTTGTGGACTGATGAAGCTACTTTCCATAGTAATGGAGGAGTAAACCGCCATAATATGCATTATTGGTCGCGGGATAATCCCCATTGGATGCGGGAGGTGCAGCATCAAGGAAGATGGAGTGTCACTGTCTGGTGCGGCATTTTGGATGGCAGAATAACTGGACCGTTGGTATTTAATGACTCGCTTACTGGGCAAAGATATTTACATTTTTTAAATTACAAACTCCGAATTCTTCTCGAAGATGTGCCCTTGGATATTCGCAGAACTATGGTTTTCCAAAACGATGGATGACCTGCACATTTTGCGGCAAATGTTCGTCAATTTCTTGACGACACATTTTCTGCAAGGTGGATAGGAAGAGGGAGTATATTTCCGTGGCCTGCCAGGAAATATTATAGGATATATTGTGATATTGTTAATGAAAGTGGTATTTTCCATTTTAGATCACCTGACTTAACATGCCTATATTTTTATCTATGGGGGAGATTGAAGGATCTTGTTTTCGTTACCAGACTCACCACGAGGGAAAACATGATAGAAAGGATAATGGACAGCAGCCGCCATATCCTTATGGCAGAGGTGGAAACTGCAGCATTATCAACCAGGGAGAGATTGGAGTCGTGTATACAGAACGATGGGCGACAATTTGAACATTTAGGGCGCCACTGAGAATTATTGTCGTAACGACATATTTGCTTGAAACATACGTACCTTCATATTTTGTTTTTCCAAGGCCTATTTGACTCTTAAAAAAACCTTTACAATGGCAACTTGAAAATAAAATCATAATGTTCCGTAATTATGATTATTGTTGTCAGTGGCGCAGCCAGAAATTTCGTTCGGGGGGAGCCGGTTACAATCCCTTGCGCCGAAGGCGCGTCTTTGCGGCGCAGGCGAAACATTTTTTGGGTGCCACGCCCTTTTTTGGGTAAAATACGTATAATTGACGAGAGCGACAGCCCCCTAAAACTTTTGCAATAATACGCCGCTGGCCCTAACTAAATATTTATGAAAAAAAAAATTAGAGATTTCATTTTAATTAGTAAAAATCCAATATGGCCGCTCGAACCCGGCCTGTGATTGGCCAAATTTGTTATGCGTCTATGCTATGCGCTTATGTAAAGTTGTGTGCGAAGCCCTTTATTATTACGGAAATAGGAAATAGGTAGGCGGATCAGCGCTGCCAGACTTAGCGTATGAAATTATCGTGCAGCGTTGCCATAATTATCGGATTTTTCAGAACAATATGTCACAATTCGCCTAAATCCTTTTATCGTTAATTATCGGATTCCTACCTATTACGAATATAAAGGTAAAGGTACAGTAGTAGTTTGCAAGTCTTGGGGATCTCGGGGGGGGGGGGCCGGGCCCCCCGGGCCCCCCCTGGCTGCGCCACTGATTGTTGTTGATATCTCCGGACTGAAAATAGATATTAACTTGCGGTTTTCGCTGACTTCTTAGACTTTCAATCATCCTTGTAATCAGGTAAAATTGAATATACTATTATATTTACAATTATGGAAAAAACGAGCAATGTTTGTGAAGTTGTAAGACAGCGCCCCCTAGCGCCTAGTGTAAAACACATATTGCCGTAGTTCATAAGATGATATATAGAGTGAGGAAAGCCCTTTTTAACAAAACTAAGTTTACTAAATTATGTTAAGCCAGACTGGAGTTATCAGCATTTATTACAAATAATGTTCAACCTTCCCCCACCACTTTATTTGAGAAGTGACGAACACGTTCTATAGGTGAATTTTATTAATAAATCTTCGAAATATACAAAAATGTTATTTTCGGGATACCTTAACTAGGCGACTTTTGAGGAAACTTCGTGATTCATATTTACCGTTACTGTTGCGCCCTCTAGCGCCAGTCTAAAAAACTTGAAAATAATTTCCAGCAATTTCTCATGACCACTTTACCTAATATATTTTTTTTCCGCAAGCCATACGACTAACACTTTCTGAGATACGGCCGACAGCCATTCTTAGTGGGACACCCGGCATATCATATTTATTTAGATTTAATTCATAAATATATCTTTAAACGACAGGTTAAATATGTGTTTACAGGAAAATGGTAGTGTTTGAATATCAATGAAGTAATTATGTTTATGTTAATTTATTTATGTTGCGTTTATTAATCTTTTGTTCTGCATAATTTTAATAAATCTTACAACAAGATACCCAACTTTTTTTTTAAATAGCAACCTAGGTCACATGGAGGCTCTATGAAAACGTGTTTAAAAACTTAATCCCATGGTACCAAAAAGTAGGGGGTTGCTCATTTTGTTACGGTAAAACAAACCCACAAATCTGTTACTGATTAGCAAGAGCCTACATTATTTACATTTGACCATTACATTTAAAATATGATGGGGTAAACCGTATAGTTATTGGACAGCTAAGATTATTTTTCCTTTATTAGTAATTCCTATTGTTATATTTTTATCTTCGCTAATATTTTTTTTTCGTGATATGTTATTTAATACTTTATAGCAATTTCTATTAAGTTTATATAAAAAACAAATCAGAGTAATAAAGAATGTACCAAAATGTAAAGTTATTGAACAATCGGCTTCTTTGTAGCAAATACGGCAAAGAAATAATTAATTTCAATTGAAGGTTGGTGTTTTTTTTTGGAATGCATAGTTTATGAAATCATCTTTTACAGTCAACCCTTTATCTCATCTCTTACTGTCTATGTGTCTGTGACATACAAAGCACTTGTTACTGTCACTTATTTTTTTGTATATTTCGTGTCTTTTTGGATTTATAACTGTCTTCTTTTTTTAAACTTAGTTTTTTTCTCGCGTTTGCGTTTCTCTCTTCTTTTTCCATTTTCTCTCTAACTATGGCATATGTAATGGCTATAGGGTTTACACTACCTTATTTAAATTGTGAAACATGTTTTTAGTAAATTAAATAAAAAAATATTTTTGGCATCGTTTTGTTCTTTATCACCTTTTATTGTAAGCAAATTTTAGTATTTGGTTAGTTAAGTTTTCTATGGTTCTGTGGTTTAGAGTATGGTGCTCTCAGGAAAGCAGCGTATTGACATTTTAATATTGTTGGGTTGTAGAGACAAGGTACGGACTCTGAATGAAGTTTGTATGTTATGTACTGCAAAGTACCATGAGAGTACAACTATACGCGGTCAACTGTTAGTAGGGCATTTCATAAATATAAAGACCATGGGATAGTACGTAATTTACCTAAAAGTGTCCGACCATCGGCCTTAACTGAAGATAAAATAAACTGGATATACTCCTATAAGTAACTGAAAATTGAAAGAAAAAAATGGAAAAAGATGTTACTAGAGTTTCCGTACAGACTTTTAAAAAGCCAGGAGTATCACCCATATAAAGTGTATGTCCGTCTATCTATCTTACAAGCTCATTATAAATGCTAAACCCTTACCGTCATAATAACCTATTGTGTGAGGTGTAAAATTCGGCCACCTGATCTGGGGACTCCAGGTACGGATCTATTTAAAGACTATTATATTATTATATTTTCTCAGTAATCGTCTTAAAATAATTAAGGTAAAATAAAATAGGTTTATTTTAGTTATTTAAATATGCTGATTTTTGGTTTTAAAATTCAGTTAGATATTTGTATTGGTTTAGACAAGAAGTTATTTGTTGCCAATTAAACGTGATATCTAAGAATGTTTCGTCCATGGGAAGAAACCAGTACGCCAAGTGGATCTACGGGTCTTCAACGTTTACACCACCCTTCTTGACGTGATTTTTCAAAATTTGGTACAGTGAAGGAAGCGGCAGCTTTGATACGCAGGCCAGTGAGCACAGTGTGGTTTTTTGTAAATAAACCTATAGTGGAGAGAAGAAAGAGGGAAGACTGTTTTACTTTTAAGAAACTGGACGCGACGGATGTCGATATAATTCGTAGAAAAATATATGCCATGTACAGGGAACAAATGATCCCCACTTTAAAAACCCTATTGCCAAGATTAAAGAAAGATGATACAGGAATAGAGTGTTGTCGTGAGACTCTAAGGAAATGTATTTTAAGAAACGGTTTTCAAAATGAAAAAAATTAACAAACGACAAGTAATTATGGAATCGGCCCGGTTAAAAAGATTAGGGATGGAATACTTAATTGCAGTCTATGGATGTAGACAGGATGGAAGGGATATTATTTATTTGGACGAGACGTGGTATGACACACACGAAGTTCCAGATGAAGGTTGGGTAGATTTATCGGGTCAATGCAGAACCAAAGCTCCATCAAATAAAGGTAAGCGCATAACAGTAATTCATGCTGTGATAAAAAATGGATTTATACCAAACGCTTTGGCCTTATCAGCCAAAAATATAAAGGACTCCCTTGTTGATTATCACGATGATACTACTACTACTATTTGAAGACTGGTTTAAAAACAAATTATTACCAAATATACCACCAAGTAGTGTAATAGTGACGGATAATGCGAGCTACCACAGTCGTAGGTTAAATAAAGTTCCGTGTTCCAATGACACAAAAGTTACCATCCAGGACTATATGATGGAAAATAATACGTATTTTGAGGAAAATTACACAAAAAGCAATTGCTCAAAATTTTAAAATCATTTTCAATAAAAAAGCAATATTATTGTGACACTTTGGAGGCAGAAATAGGTCATACCGTGTTAAGACGTCCTCCTTATCATTGCATGTTTAACTCAATTGAACATATATGGCACCAGCTGAAAACATCGGTAAGGAGGAATAATGTTTCGCCAACCTTAAATTCTTCTGTGACAGCTTTAGTACAGTCAGAGATGCAAAATATTCCAAACAAAAGCTGGGAAAATTGTGTAGCGCATGTTCAAAGAGTAGAAAAATCATACGTAAATATAGATCTGTTGCCCAGAGAAAGAATTATTGTGAACTTGGATGACGACAGTGACAGTGAAACTGACTTGGGTTAAAATGTAATAATTATTTTTCTGACACGGTACTTTTTTTTTAGGTATATGTATATTTTGTTTTAATTAATAACCGTCCTATAATATGTTATAATTTTAATTGTATTGTATCTTATATATTGTTATATTATTATTTTATTATTATTACTTATTATTAAATTACGTTTAAAATGTTTTTGCGTTTTCTGTCTAACATAAAAAATCAATACGACACTTTTGTTGCATACAGGTAGATAAAAAAAATATTTTTTTCCACGCTTTTATATATATTATTATCTTAAAGCAGCGTAACATTTAATTCTATCAGCAACGAGTGCATCTCTGCTTTCATTCGGTCACCCGCTGGGTCTTATCGGCATTTGGGATTAGCATTTATAATGAGCTTGTAAGATAGATAGACGGACTTTACAGAAACTTGTCGAGGACGATTACGATAGGATATTAGAATTCAGTGAGGAAATGATGGCAAGATGCGAGAAAAAGCATTTTTTTCCAAAATATTGTATTCTCTGATAAGGCTACATTTTATTTAACATTCCATTTCCAAATATACAGACCTAATTAACGATTCTAGTGAAGGACCGTCTTTGAAGAAAATCTTACTGCTCAGAGTTACTTAGATTTCGTCTCATTTCATTTAATATCTGCATTAGCAATTATTTTTCTTAACGAGGACGATCCAGATATGCCCCATGAAAGAATATGGTTTTAACAGGATGGCGCACCACCGCACTTTCGTGTAAATGTTCGAAGATACGAAATTTTTTCAAATCGCTGGATATGTCGGCGGGGTTCAATTAAATGGCCACCAACGCTCCGGACCTTACGCTATTAGATTTCTTTCTCTGGGGATATTTCATTTCATCGAAATAGTCAAAAATCGCTTTATTATCTATTAAGAAAAAAAAACAAAGTTTTCTATTTCAAAGCTTTCCTACATCTAACATAGCTAATTATGAATAAAATATTCAAGTTTAAAGTGTAAAAATAGAACAATATAATGCAAAAAGAATAAGAAGGACAAGAGCAATAAAATGTACCATAGGAAAAGTAAAAGCGGTAAAATGTAATAAATAATCTCAACGATAACATGGAATCAATAATGAGAGAAAGATTTTTTTAGTTTTGTAGTAACAAAATAAGACAAGATCACAAGCTTTTACGTCAACAAACATTAAAACTATATAAAAAAAAAACGTTGTATTTATGATAAATCGAATCTTTTTTTTTTCTTTATGATATTGGAGATTATACCCGTTGGAAAACACGATATCAGGGAGTTCGTTCCAGAGTGATGACGTTCTCCAGATGAAAGAATTTTGAAACACTGTCGTTCGAGGGACACTAATACAAGCTGAACCACGTACTGGTGGGCTACAGTGGCTCGTCGTGTATTTCTGAAATGCACCGCTCTGGGTGGAATCAAGCGGGCAACCGCAGTTGAGCACTTACCATGAAAATATTTGTAAAATATACTCAAGTCGCCAACCCGCCGTCGATGTTCAAGGCTTTCCAGGTTGTTTGTCAGATTATGGTCACCGATCAAGCCAATGGCTCTTCTTTGAATGGAATCTAGCAATCTCAGGGTATGTTTAGGAGCAGAGCCCCAGATATGCGAACAGTACTCCAGCGATGGTCGAATTTGGGCTTAATAGAGCATCAAAAGTTGTTGGGGTGTATAGAGGTTCTTAGTTCGGAAAAGTACTCCAAGCTTCTGCGAGGCTGCCTTAGCAACGGCCGCAACGTGACTATGCCAGTGACTATCCAAGTTAACGCCCAATAAATGAATTGATGAAGCCAAGGGAATCGAGTGTCCCGTCATTACTATATTCGCTTCTTCGACATTAACTTTTTTAGAAATCTTAATGTAAAAACATAGTGGAGTAGTTCATCTGGCCGCTGTGAAACATTATAGTGTAGTAGTTCGCCGCGATGCTCGCCGTACGGCGATGAATAAACAATACCACAGAAGCGACTGAACAGAAGAATATTGGAGTCGTGCACCTAGCCTTGCACGTCGCCCCGCATCTCGCCGTGACTCGTGAACTAAATTATTTTTTTTTAGCAGGCAGCTGCCTGAAGCTATAGCTGCGCGATTGACTCGTTCTGTAGGGCTGCTAGACCTCCCGATTTCTCATAATATATCCTCCCGCCTTTTAAGCAAAGTCCACAAACTCCCGATTTTCATTTGGACCTACCGCACCCTCCCGCGTTCATTATATTTGGTGTAATGTGAAAGCGCCTAGGAACCAGGGATGTTAATGTAGCAATAATTAAAGTAAATTATGTAGTAACTTACACATTTGCTACTTTATCATCTCTGCTAGAAATACGCACTCTACTCTAAAATAATACAATGAGTGCATTACTCGAGTCAAATAATTGATGTTAACAACAACAAATTTAATGTAAATATTTCAGCGCGATGGATTTAAGGTCTGACCCAAAATTTGGAACTTTTCTGAAAATTAGAGTTAAAAAGGTATAAGAAAAATTAGTTAGCTGGTAGTAATGCCATAGATGTAGATTTATTATTTGAAGAATTTGTGAAACTTTCATCTCTTTTGAAGAAGCTACCCGAAGATTTTAAAGATTTTAAAATTGATGAACTGATAGTTTATAATTATTTCAAACAAATAATTCTCCAAATTTATTTTTATGTTTGTTTTTCTTCCTCACTCCAAGCGAGATAATTTTCAGTTCGATCTTTATAGCGGGGAGAAGGGAAATAAAATGTCTAGCAATAAAATCCTTGGAGGCAAGCCAAGCATTTGTTAAATTTTTAGAACAATATGGAAAAAGCATTTTGGCATGGTCAAGTAGAAAGCAGCTTAAAATCTTCATAATTATTAGTTGTGATCAGAATTGTTTAAGTCTATATCTAGTTTTTATTTATTTGCCAACGACACCGAGGCCAAAGAATAACATTTTTCCGTCGATTTTCTTAAGATTTATTTGTATTTTCCACTGCTATGTAGGTACAGGGTCTTCCAACGAGGACTGAACAGGGGCTCATTTTTGAGCTTCCTTGTATTTAAAGAAAAATCCAAAATAGCCAATCGATGTACTTTTTCCTGCAGAATTCAAAAATGAAACCAAAAATTTATTTGAACCAGAAACAAAAGAGTTACGCTATGGATAAGGTGTTTTTAAAATGGAACATAGCTTTTATACGATTTTTGGAACGAGTGATTTTTTTTTTGTCCGTTCTGATTAAAATATTTAATATTGTGACAGCTATTTTTATTAAATTTTAATGTTTTATCCAGTATAATTTAACATTAACCTGTTTGAAACATACACTAGGTAATAAAGGTATAATCACCTTTGAATCCTTCAAAGTCAAAAAATTTGACAAATTTACTATGTTAGTATTGACGGATATATTTCTGTGAAAATTTGCAATAAATCTTCTCCTTGCTTCTCTTGCATTTTCTTGGCATTTGTAGAACAAGATAACAATCTGCAATATCTCATCTAATGAATATTTCAATTCGGCAATATTATAGTAAATTTGTCAAATTTTTTGACTTTGAAGGATTCAAAGGTGATTATACCTTTATTACCTAGTGTATGTTTCAAACAGGTTAAAGTTAAATTATACTGGATAAAACATTAAAATTTAATAAAAATAGCTGTCACAATATTAAATATTTTAATCAGAACGGACAAAAAAAAATCACTCGTTCCAAAAATCGTATAAAAAAAGCTATGTTCCATTTTAAAAACACCTTATCCATAGCGTAACTCTTTTGTTTCTGGTTCAAATAAATATTTGGTTTCATTTTTGAATTCTGCAGGAAAAAGTACATCGATTGGCTATTTTGGATTTTTCTTTAAATACAAGGAAGCTCAAAAATGAGCCCCTGTTCAGTCCTCGTTGGAAGACCCTGTACCGTTAAATAAAAATTTTAATACTTTTAACTATTATTATTTTTTGACTTAAAAAGGAAGATTCATCAACAAAAAAGAGAGTGGCACCCAAAAATCTTTCGTTCATAGCTGGGGCTGCTTTTTTGCCTATCCCGCTTTTTAATCGAAAGAATATGGCAGCTCTGGTTCGTTATAGGTGAGACATCACAATATACGGATTTGCTCACCCCAAAACCAAACAAGTAGTTGTAAATAAGCCTCTGTCGGTAATTTTTAGCTCATAGTACAATAAATAATAAAAGAATTCACCAAGTTTACTGCGTTCTTTATTTACTATATACTTTACTACACACCTACGGCGTGGCAACGAACGAATGACGCCGACTGAACGAACAAATCACGGAGCCTGCTAAAAACAAATAATTTTGTTCACGAGTCACGGCGAGATGCGCGGCGAGGTGCGAGGCTAGGTGCACTACTCCAGTAAGTTTCTTCACTTCATTTTAAGGGGTAGTCATTGAGTTGGATCAAAGTGATCCTTTACTCTTGTTTATCTTACAGATATCTATTTGATTACAACGGTTGGAATTTTGTAATCTTTTGTCTACTTCTTTAAATTGGTAAGAGAAATATTTTATTTTAAGTTCTTGAAGATTTGTTTAAGTTATAGAATCTTTACTATAGCGGTCGCTGTCAGGGTGGGAGCCAATCTTTCGGGTACTTGTGTTTGTTTCTATCTGTCGATCTTATATTATGTGACTCGGTAATTAGCCAGTTTGTCGAGTTGTCGGCGCGCTTATTGTATTGGCTTATTATTTTATTAAAGAGTTCTTTTATTGTTTCCATTCTTAGTATCTTGAGATGATTTGTCTTACTCACGGTACACCAGGCTGGTATACCGTAATCAAGTACAGGTCTCACTATTGTTTTATAAAAGTAACTTTTGTACTCAGACTAATTGCGCTATTCCAGCATGTTTCTGTTCAGTCGTTTCTGTGGAATTGTTTATTAATCGCCGTGCGGCGAGCATCGCGGCGAGATGAACTACTTCACTATATTTTTACTCTTAGAGTGTAATCACAAAAAATTATTCATTTATACAGGGTCGTTGGTATGTATGGAAAGGGTCGATTATTTCTTAAAGTAAAACAGTTAGCAACAAATATTCAAGACAAAAGTTTTAGGGTTTTTAAAGGTCTATTAGAATAAAAAAAAATAAGTATACAGGATGAGTAGAACATCAATTATTATTTAATAAGTGCATTATAAGTCTAAACCTAATAGTTTCCGAGATATCGACTTTTGAAAAATGACATTTTTGAACTTTGACAGCTTCTAGCTTTCTAACGGTACATCTTAGAGTAAAACGGCTTACCTACATATCCCTATCTTAGTTTCTTATTATCTTTCTAAAAGTTTCACTTCCGGTTTAACCAGAAGTTGATGTTCTTGGGAAGATAATGAAAAAGTAAAATAGGGGCATCTAAGCCATTTTACTCTCCTTCACAGCAGATGGCAAATGATTATACATCTTCAAGTCCTCGTACATAAGAGAGTTCTTTCTTAGTTAGGGTTGACCTTGGGATAGGCAATGGCAGATCATTGTTGTTTCTCGTTGGATAATGATGGGTATGTCGGCTGTCTCTAAAACGCTTATGAATAAGAAGCACTGTCTCTAATATGAACAGACAAGGGTAAGGTTGAAATCTTTTGTTAAATAAATAAGGGCCTGCAGTGATCCCGGGCCCCTGCTTTACAAACATATCGAATTGCCCGTTTCTGCAACACAAACACAGAGGAGAAGAGGAGACATGGTGCAAAACCCCCAAAAGGAATTCCATATCTAAGATGAGATTCAATCAGGCAGAAATAGGCACCTTATATCAACCAGATGCCGACTTGGCGTTGAGAGCCTGGATATGCGAATAAACCAGATAACATTAAGGACCTAAAAGACAGAATAAGGATGGAGATAAAGTCAAATCTGGTCTTATCTGGCGGGTCCAAAGGTCACCGATTATATGAATCATTTCGAAAATTCCAGAGCTCATCAAAATGTTGTAAATAAAAACCAATATGGCCGTATATGGACAGCTGATTTTCCATAAAATTGAATGTTAATAGGTTAACCGTTAACTTGAAACTATTAGTCATAATAAAAATGACGGGTCTCGTCTAGTTTTACATTTAACAAATTTAATAACAAAAATGATGGTGGAAAATTAGATCAACAATATGCAGTAAAACCCCTGACTAGCGACCACCAAAAATGTCGATGAAATGTTAAATAAATTAAAAAATTTTAGTTTATTTCAGCAGATAATAATAAATTAAATATAAAAAAAAAATCAAATTACACATTGGCTAAATTTTGTTGTGTAATATCAGGCTAAAAAAATATTTCCAATTTAATAGGTTACCTACTTCAAACGTCAACGAGAAAAAGCTACTAGAGCCGGTGAGGTATCAAATCCCAAATTTATTTTACACGTATTTTGCCCCTGTTAAGCCAATAAGCGCCCCGCTAAAAATAAGTGTGAGAAAGAAACGTATAAAGTCTAAACCGGTCTCAAAATGCGGGTCCAAAGCTCACGGATCATATAAATCAATTCGAAAATTCCACAGCTTATATCAAAATGCTGTGAGACTATGTAGGTATCAATATACCCGCAGAAAAGATACATAGTCTTATTATTTTAACTGTCGTGAAGTCGTGAAGATAGCCAGATATAATATTATTATTTTTGCAAAAATTATGTACATAATAGTACAGGGGTGGCGAATCTTTATGTATTCACGTGCATTTTTTCTAAAAAAATGTTTAATGAGGCCATAGACGTGCCGTCGCAATTCGTAATATAATAATTCATAGTAAACTTTGTGATCGGTTGCGAGCCAAAATTTTATGTCGCGTGCCATTGGTTCGCCATCCCTGTAAATAGTATACCTTAAATGTATTTATTAAAAACGACAATAATAAACAGTGTAATTTATTTTAACAATTTTACTACTAAAACCTAAAAATTCAGTGGCATTTAGTCTGATAAACTATTTCGAAAATGAAAGAAAAAGTGGAAATTGGCCAACCAATATGCAGGAAACCCTAGCGAAAGCACTGGGAATTAGTTTAAGGACTGTGCAGAATAATGTGCATGAAAGAAAGCATAATATAATACCGAAGAATACTAAAAAATGTAAACAAAGAAAACCGTTTATAAACTAATTATAGACTAAAAACTGTCATCGTCACTTATAAAATCTGAAAAGTCCTCGTCGTCTGAGTCGTCTTCGAATGGAGCAATTATCATTGGCGCTACTTCTACATTTAGTACTTGTTCTCGATCCCTCCAATCCCTTATTAATATTTCTGTATGTTCCACTGATTTCTTCCAGTACTCTTGTGTAATATGATCCAAAGAATCTTGCCAAACTATTTGTACTTGGTCGGATTTAAGACCATCACCTACATGTTTTTCATAATGAGACTTTGCCCCGGCCCATATTAATTCTATTGCGTTAAACTGGCAATGATATGGCGGCAGTCGTAGAACCTCATGGCCATATTCACGCAATATTTCATCTACCGCGTATATTCTTGTTTTTTTAAGAGACTTTGCCATTGATAGGAGTTCCGATTTCAGCATATTTGGTGAAGGATTTTGGTTGTGTTTTTCAAGCCACTCATAAATATCATTTTTCCTCCAAGATGAAGTAGGCTGTTTATTTAAAATTCTTGAATGATATGATGCATTATCTAATACAATTAAAGACGGAGAATCCAAATTTGGTATCAATTGAACTTTTAACCATTTTTCAAACATTTCGCAATTTATATTATCATGATAGTCAGCACTTTTTGATATTGAAGAAAAAATTAAGCTTGCACCTGGAACATATCCTGTTACAGAACCAGCATGTAAAATAATGAACCGTTTTCCCGTGCCACATCCCTTTTTTCTTTTCACGCTTTTCACAGTATCATCTTGCCAAGATTTTGAACCACTTCCATTTGAAAATATCCACGTTTCGTCTAAAAATAGCACTTTTCTAAATTTAGATTTGTAATTCTCCGTATAATTTTTTAAAAACTGAACACGCTGACTCACTATCTGTGGCTGCTCACATAAAACTCTTCGGTTACAGTCTTTTTTATAGCGAAAACCTAACTTTTTTATTAATTTTGATAGCGCTTCAAGTCCAATTTCCAAAACACCCCGAATTTTTAATGTTTCTTGTAAAACTGGAAGAGTTACATTGGTTTTTGATCTGTATAAATCGTAAATCACATTTCGAACTCCCATTTTAATATTTTCGCTTAAATCCTCAGTCTTTGGCTTTCTTCGTTTACATTTTTTAGTATTCTTGGGTATTATGTTATGTTTTTTTTCATGCGCAATTCTCTGCACAGCCCTTAAACTAATTCCCAGTGCTTTGGCTGCTGTTTCCTGAATATTGGTTGGCGAATTTCCACTTTTTCTTGCATTTTCGAAATAGCTTATCAGATTAAGTATCATTTTTTTTGCTTGGGGATGCAAAAACCCAGAAAATTTTTTCATTTTGTCACAAACTGTCAAAGTCACAAAACTGACATCTTTAAATCAAGACGAAGGTGGCAGGTACTTGGGCAGGTACAAACTTTTGTGAATCGCTGAAAATTAAATACCTATCCTTTTCTTTCATGCCAAAATTGCATAAGTCTGTCATATTTGTCTGACGGATTTTATTTGGTTAGTATGATTAAACGCAATAAAAGAAAAGAAAAATTGAAAGTATGTCTTTGTTAAATCGTAAACCCGCCAGATAAGACCAGATTTGACTATAATAAGTTTTCGTCGTACGGTAGATAGTATTTACCATAGAGTTGGTACATGTGAAAATGTTGGTTGGGCTTGTTTTACAGGTGCGAAATGAGCAAACCCCTACTTCTTGGTACCATGGGATTTAATTTTTGAAAACCTTTTCATACAGCAACAGGGGCAGCTATAGGTTAAAGGGTTGAAGGAAGGGGGCTGAAAATATTACAGAATGATGAACAATTCAATTTTACATCTATTGCTGACATAAAATATAGGGTGTCATATTTAAATTAAACTAGTTTTTATAATTTTAAACTTGTACCTAATTATTTTGCCTTACTTTTTGGACACCTTGTATAAGTTAGTGAATTTTTTATAAGTGTAACATTAAACCTAATCAGTTAGTAGACACCAGTGTGAATTTGGTCTAAAAAAAGAAAACACATATTGAGAATTTAATCATTAAAATTGTTACTACATTTTCACAAAATACGAAATATTTCAAAAACTGTAGGGTTTAACTACAATAAACCCCGATGAAAGTCATTTTAATTTTGACCGTAGAAACCGAAAATAAAATAATATACAGGGATTTCCATTTGAAAAAATTCAACTTTGATGCGTTTCGTGTTTTTGAGACAACCTGTACGAAAATAATTTTAAAATCTATCCTTAAAGGGGGTGTGACCCAAAAGTTTAACTCGTAATTAAAAAATTAAGAAAAAAATTCTAAGAACTCAAGTGAAAACCGCACTTCTTCATCTAAAATAATAACCGAGATAATACCCGGTAAAGATAGCGAAAGTCATCGTATGACGTCACACCGGCGAATTGGCAAAATATTTGCAGTCCGCAACGGCGCAGGTGCAACGGCAGTGCAGTGATTTGTCTTCTGTCTTGCGGGTGGTTGTTTAAAGACACTTCGCTGTCAGTTGATTGACTTTTTAGTTTATTTATGTGTTTAGAAGACAGTATTTATTTAGTATGTTTGTATACAATTAATATAATTCGTCCGAGAATAAAATAAATAATACTTTATAACAATAATGGTTAACTGTCGCGTGGTGGGTTGTAGCAACAACAGTAAAAACTATTCAGTGACGCTGCATCAATTTCCTATTAAACAGAAAGACCCAAAACGTTATAAAGCATGGAAAAACAGAATCAATCGGAAGAAGTTTAATCCAAATTCAAATCATGTAGTATGCAGTGTGCACTTTAAAGAAGAATATTTTGAAAATGATTTAATGCGATCATTGTTACCAAAGAAGAAAATTAAAAGATTGCAAAAAAAATACAGCCGTGCCAAGCCTTAAAAAAAATTAAGTAAAGCCGAAAGAAAGTCAAAGTTCTCTTAAAACATGCTTGCAATATTCACGAGTGGACGGATAAAATTGGAAAGGAAAAACGCTGTAAACACCGCCCAATAGTGGACAAGGAAGCTGAGGAAATTAAGTGGATTCGCTTTGGTTCTACTGATTATCAAACATTGCAGACAGAAATTGTGAACAAAATGTTTTTAAATGAATTAAAGCATACACAAAAAACTACTGTCACACGAGCAGCTTGGAAAGCTACCATAATATTCGTCTAAAGTATGTACCTAAAAGAAAACATTTTTCTTACAATTGCATGTACACTGCGCATCATATAAAACTGGTACAACTGTTGTAGGCTAAAAATGAGCTTTTTTAAGCTTTGTAAATTGGTCGTTTATGACGTTTGTATAACAATGATTTTTATTGGTTATGGCTTTAAGAAACAGTACTGTCAGCTATTCGAAAATTCCTTTAACCTTCTGAGTAAATAAATAAGCTTCACTATAGAAAAGATAATTAAATCGGTTTAATTTTAAAAGAATTCATCTGCTAAGTAAAATTATACATTATTTTAAGTTAATAACTAGTCATAGCTCCATTATTATCTAACACTTTTTGTAAGCTTATTGGCACAGAATTTATTAAATTTAATGCTAAATTTGGATCTTCGGACAGGTTTTCCCAAACATCCTCAATAAGAGTCCACAGCTGTTGCCTATTTTGCGGAACGATATTTAATTTTCGAATTTTTTTTACCATAATTCCCCAAATATTTTCTATAGGATTAAGATCCGGACTCTTTGATTGCCAAGGAAGAACTTGAATATTGTGTTCATCAAAATAATTCCTTACACAGTTAGCAGTGTGAACTGAACAATTATCTTGTTGAAAAATAAAATTGTTGTTCGGAAAAACCTCCCTGACTGAAGGCAACATTACATTATCTAAAATATCTATATATTTCCTCGCATTCAATCTTCCGTCAATGTCCCAACATACTCCTAATCCCCCTCTGTACATCCAAGCCCAAACGTTCACTGAAAATCTTCCCGATTTATCGCTTGGAGAAATATACTTTTCTTCGTATCTGGACCGAGACGGTCTATATACTCGAATATGACCATCATGATACGATTGAAACACTTTCTCGTCAGAGAATATAACTCTCCCCCAAAAATTTACTACATCATTTAACAGGTAATTAAGAGCAAAAATAATTCTACCTTGTTTTTTTTCTTGGGAAAGTTTATATTTTTTTGCCGCTGCACAATTTTTTAATTCCGTTTTTCGAATCCTTCTTAACGCAGTTGTGACAGAAGCGGGGAAATTTGTTTCAACTTTAGCTTTTCTTGCACAATCAAAATGATGGTCTCTTACAAAATTAACTAAATTTATCTTGCTGTTCGTTAGTTATACACGATCTTCCTGTCCCTCTTCTTCTTTCAACAGTTTGTTCATTATCCCATCTTTCTTTTAAATTCTGGATAGTAGTTTTGCTTCTATTATATTCTTCGGCCAGTATTCTTACAGACCAACCAGCCTCTATTTTGGAAATTATTTGCAACTTTTCGAAATTACTCAACTGCCTTGGCATCGCTATAACGTAAAATGGAAATTTTTGACATAATATCCTATTATTTGTCATAGTGACAGGTGTATTAGGTGTCATTCTTATGCAAAGCATGATTGATAGCGAATATTATAAAACCCGATTTACATTGATAAAATCAAAGTGTACCAGTTTTATATGACGCGCAGTGTACAGGGTTATCCAACCAAGACTAGACAAGACGATTTTTTGACTTTTCCTGTACTTTTATAAAAAAACTGAAATAGCCATCTTAAGTCATTTTCTCCCGCGAATTCGAATATCTTCAGCAAAAAACAATTGAACATCAAACAAAAGTACTAGGGGTCACTTTGATATTTTTTTAAATGGAACACCCTATATCTTCGAATATTTTTGGATTTAACATAAAATAGCAATTATTTTTTAATAAGTGCATTATAAGTCTAAACCTATTAGTTTCCGAGATATCGACTTTTGAAAAATGACATTTTTCAACTTTGACAGCTTCTAGCTTTCTAACAGTACGCTTTAGAGTAAAACGGCTTACATGTCCCTATCTTACTTTTTTATTATCTTTCCAAAAACATCAACTTCCGGTTAAACCGGATGTAACTCAAAAACCGGAAATACAGTACTTCCGGTTTTACCGGAAGTTCATGTTTTTGTAAAGATCATAAAAAAGTAAGATAGGGACATGTAAGCCGTTTTACTCTAAAGCGTACCGTTAGAAAGCTAGAAGCTGTCAAAGTTGAAAAATGTCATTTTTCAAAAGTCGATATCTCGGAAACTATTAGGTTTAGACTTATAATGCACTTATTAAAAAATAATTGTTATTTTATGTTAAATCCAAAAATATTCGAAGATATAGGGTGTTCCATTTAAAAAAATATCAAAGTGACCCCTAGTACTTTTGTTTGATGTTCAATTGTTTTTTGCTGAAGATATTCGAATTCGCGGGAGAAAATGACTTAAGATGGCTATTTCAGTTTTTTTATAAAAGTACAGGAAAAGTCAAAAAATCGCCTTGTCTAGTCTTGGTTGGATAACCCTGTACATACGTTCAAATCTTGCAATCTTAGATCATAATTTCAACACAGACAGGGAAGTTATTGGTGGAGACGTACAATTTTTAAAATCGTCGAAGCGTTGGCATTTTAAACAGAAATACTAAAAAAAGAGTTCAGATTCAGACGAACTACAACACACTGCGTCGCGTCGGCTGGCTAAAAAGCCGGTGTGACGTCACAGCCGAGACGTGCGAAACCTTAAATGGCTATATTTCGGTAACGGTTTATCGCAGGCAAGTGCGGTTTCAATTTTTTTTCTTAGAATTTTTTGTGCTAAAACTTTAATTTTTTTTTTTAACAGGCCCCTATTCACCCAGAAAACTTTTTTTTTATCCAAAACAAATAGTTTAGCTATAATATGTCGTGCCGAATAACGTGAATAAGATTAAGATGAAAAGTTCATATGGACATATGCCCTAAAATGCTTACCCTCTAAGATACAGGGTGTTGAAATAATTAAAAAAAAATAATTGTTCTTTAAAAATTTCGAAAGTCCTTGAAGAATATTGAAAATTGGTGTTAACTGATTTTGTATTAAACTGCACTTTTTCGTTAAAAAGGTTTTGCTTACTTCCACCAGTGGCGTGCGTGAAGATACCATCAATATTTTTTTTGTGAAAATATTTGATACACCACTGATTTTTTTAAATTCTGATGCATTTTTATGCATTATTGATACAGTAGCTAAACAAAAATATAATTTTCAAGATTGCATCCGAATATTCCTAAAATTTCAAATATTGCAGTGGAATACCGAATACAGCCAACATACTTTAATTTAGGTCATATCTTTTAGTTGCAGCACTGTTACAACTTGTGTTAAAGCATTACGACTTTAAAACTAAAAATGTTATAATTTAAAGAAATAGTCCATTCTCAAAGTGGAGTTGAAATTAGAGGGAAAGGAAAGAAAGTCAAAAAGTCTTTCTCCACTAATTTAATAAAAGAGCAATCAAAGGCTCAATTTTTTCATATTAATAAGTTACATGTTTCGAAGGTGAAAGTGACCTTCATCCTCAGGAGTGAAAAGAAATATTGCTGTTAGTATTAGCAGTAGAGAAAAATATTGGTGGAAGGTGACGTTGAAATGTGAAATGTATTAAGCAGTGAACGAAACTTGATGAATGTCTAATTTACCTAATTTTATGTATTTATCAATTTACAATTACCAAAATCTCTCGACCTAAATTAGACATATATTATCTAAACAAAAACAATTAACCATTTACTTAAAAACAATTGCAATACGGTGACCCACTAGCCGACTACGCGAACCTGCACAGTCAGCACAATCATCAGAGGGTCCAACATACAGCAAGAGTGCACATTCAGCAACTCCCGGTAATTTTGTGTGTTATCTCGTTGAATATAAATAGATGTAAAATTTAATAATAAATCAGTATTAACCCACTATCAGTTGTACTCACTTCATTCCTATCCAAGCTGGGATCATAGATCCCACCACCAGCAGTTCCTATATACAGGGGATTGCCATTTATCGTCCAATTTCCTACGTCATCGACATAGATCGATAATAGAAGTTTCCTCAAAAGAGGTCATCTTCGAATATGGTCCTTCGAGCAAAAAACCAGAGGAGCACGTTGTGATACGCAAACTGCAGGGTGTCGTTATCTGAATTAAGTAGAGTAACATCAAGAGGCAACCTCAGAGGTGTATTACAAGGATTTCCAACAAAATCAGAAGATAAATCGTCATTTCAAGTGACAAACGGTCCACGATAGCGAGCCAAACGGTCCACAGAGACCCCCAAAAAGCAGCCCCAGTTTCATCTAAACAACTACAAAAAACACAACATAACACTAAAGTATTTTTCTAGTTGACCAGTTAACGCTGGCGAGAAAAATATAGCAAAAGCTAAGTGGGTATTCTTGTGCCAGTAACCACTGGCGAGCATATGCACTGGTTTTACACCAACACTAAAGTATTTTTCTAGTTGACCAGTTAACGCTGGCGAGAAAAATACAGCAAAAAGCTAAGTGGGTATTCTTGTGCCAGTAACCGCTGGCGAGCATATGCACTGGTTTTACACCAACACTAAAGTATTTTTCTAGTTGACCAGTTAACGCTGGCGAGAAAAATATAGCAAAATAAATTAAGTGTGTATTCTTGGGCCAGTAACCGCTGGCGAGAATGGGCACTGGTTTCAAAATTACAAAAACACAATAAAGAAACAAGGGACATTTATGGCACGTAAAAAACTAAACAGATCTTATAGACAAAAAAAGCGACAAGAGAAACTTCGGCGACTAGCATCTGTCTGCATCGAAGACATTGAAGTAAAATTAAATGCGTCAGGATTGCCACGTACACCAACAATAAATCAGGGATCATTTACGTATCCACAAACTGAAATTCAGAGCTCACAAACTACCACAGAAGAAAAATCGCTAACAACAACCCCGAACACCGAAGAATTCCTATCAAGACTAAACAAAAAATTCATCGAGCTGTTTAGAAGCGATTAAAAAATTCAAGATGACAGAAGAAGTCAACAAACTAGTTGTCGAGCAGGAGCAGCTAGGAAAGGAGATCCAGCGGTACCTTACAAACATAAAAAAGGACCCAGCCAACAGAAAGAACGAACAATACTTCGACGAAAGACAGAATGCCATAAACAAACTATGGAAAGAAATAGAGGAAAAACACAAACAAATTGAAGATCTAAAGTGCCCAAGCCACACCTACCATACTCAGAAATACGTTGCACAATTAGGCAAACTTTATGAAGAAGCTACAAAGTACATAGCCGACAGCCGAATCAAAGCAGCACAGCAAGCTAGTCAGCTAAAAGCTGGGATTTTAACAAAACACCTCCAAGAACTATTAGATGAAACAAGAAGCGAACTGGAATATGACATAGCAGATGACCGCTGTCAACAACTGCAAGATAAAATGAATCAAAAATGGTCACAACTGTCCGACGCATACCTGGAGCTAGAAGTCCAAGACATCCACCAACCTATCAAAAGCCAATACAAGGACCTCGAGAAACTTCACGAGGCCCTCCTCCTAACGCTAAACGCAAAAACAAAAGTACCAGCAGATGAACGTGATACTAAGGTAGGTGCGGGTAATAAGGCCTGTCGGCTTATAAGGCCTAAGTAACAAAAATACCATTTAAAATGATCGACATCCGTCAAGGTCACACTCGTAGGTAACTAACAGTCATAGATGGCGCCTCGAACTTGTTGCGATGCGTAGCTCGCTCACTGCCTCCAGTGCGACGTAATTCATTGTGAGCGGCGGTTGCGCGGCACGTATAATAAGAAATCGTTCCAATCAATCTTAAGTATTTTTTATAATATTATACTTATATATATAATTTTGCGCTATAGTTTTCTATTATTTGATGCTTCTACGACCTTTGATGTTTGAATAATATATTATGGTCTGAATTTGAATTATTTTTAGGTTTCTTTACACAAGTTGTCAGCGGCTATTAAGGCCTACCAAATTTGACCGTAGGCCTTATTATCCTCCTTTTTTTTATCAACATTTTTCTGTTTTACAGATTATTGTATGTCTTTTTCAAAATGTTAGGACTGTAAATAAGTAATAATACTACTGTTTACTAATTTATTTATTGTTACTTTTAGTGATTACAACCACGATGCCTTCCAAACGAGCATTGTGGTCTGAAAATGACTTGGTGTCGGCTGTCCAAGCAGTAGAAAGAGGATTGCTGAGCACATATAAAGCTGCTGGGAGGTATAAAGTTCCCAGAAGAACCATTAGAAATCATCTTCAGACTGGCAGTTTGAAAAAAACACTAGGTCGAAAATCCTTACTCAGTGACGACCAGGAAGCTGAGCTTGTTAACAGAATTATGAGGTTTGCTGAAGTAGGATTACCTGTAACACCACGGATTCTCCGACGTTTGGTCTATAAATTTTGCGAGCTTAATAACATCAAGCATAACTTCAACGAACATGCTAGAGTTGCTGGTAAAGATTGGTTTAAGGCGTTCATGAAAAGACATCCGGAAATATCTAGATGAAAAGCCCAGTTCATGAACCCGGCTAGGGCACAAAAACTTAATAAATTTATCGTTGATGATCATTTCAAAAGAGTTAATGAAGTTTATGATAATCTAGATTTGCAAACTCATCCTGAAAAGATTTATAATATGGACGAGAAAGGTTGCCGTCTAACAATCCACCACCAACAGACAGTTTTGGCAAAGAAGGGGGCTAAAAGGTACATTTACAGTCTTCGGAACACGCTGAAAGTGTTACCATCGCGGGTTGTGTAAATGCACTTGGTAATGCTATACCACCAATGATAATATTTAAAGGTAAACGATTGAAGCCAGAATTATATGACAATTTGCCAGCGGGATCATTGGTAGAAAAATCTACAAAGGGTTATATGACTAATGAACTTTTCAAAACCTTTTTGAAGCATCTAGACTAAACAGAACCAGGCGAGTTGGTACTGTCACGGTTGTGAGGAGAATAAGATGGCTGATATGAGGCAATGTCCTAAATGCGGCAAGTGGTATCATGAGGAGTGTGTCGGTCTGACAGCGGATGATACAGATGATTTTGAGTGTCCTGATGGCTGTTAAACAAAAACAATTGTTGTTGAATTTGTTGTTTTGTTGAGATTTTGATTATTTATGTATGTTTAAGTCTTAGGCCTTATTATCCTACTACAGTATAATAAGGCCTACTAACAAGGTTTTAAACAATGTTTCATTTTGTTTTTGTTTACGGCAGAAGTTGCCATTTTCTGTTTATATTTTATAGTAATTGATCTATAGGTTTAATTAACATTAAAATTTGTTGATTCGGATACATAGCTTTTATTTTATTTCAAATCTCCCTTAGCTAGGCCTTATTACCCGCACCTACCTTACGTCACAAGCGAGAGCCTGTAACATCAGTCTACCACAAATAAAGCTACCAGTCTTCAATGGGCAATATGAAGAATGGTCTACATTCAAGAGATATTTTCATGAATGTCGTTCTCAAGAACACCACACTAACAGACATTGAAAGGATGCAGTATCTTAAAACACACCTACAAGGGGAAGCAAGCAAACTAGTACAACACCTGAAAATAACAAGCACCAATTATCCCACATGCTGGGATATCCTTAACAAGCGCTACAGTAATGACAGACTAATAACTACGAAACTAATGGATACAATTCTAGATATACCAGTCATCCAAGAGGAATCAGCCAACAAATTAAAAGCCCTACACGACACTATCCAGGAGTGCCTAGAGGCACTAAACAACCTTAGTGTAGATACTACAACATGGGGTCCGCTAATAAACAGAATTATTAGCCGAAAATGGGATCCCGAAACAAACAGACTGTACGAGCAATCTCTTCGTAACCCACACAAAATCCAGCAGCTAGATGAACTTATGGAGTTCCTACAAACAAGATTTCAGTCACTAGAAGCACTGGTACACATAAAAACTGCACCACCAAAGGAGCGACACCACCAAGATACCTTCCAGGAACTAAGATGCAGATACTGCAGCCAAGCACATGCCGTGTACACTTGTCAAAAATTCAAAGCTATCCTTCCTTCAGCCAGACTCAAATTTGTCATAGACAAGAACATCTGCAGGAATTGTTTAATGCATACCACTTTCACCAAATGCAAATCAATGAACAGATGCCAAATATGTAACAAATTTCATCATACCACGCTACACATAGATGAATACAAGTCAGAGAGTAGACATCAAAACAGAACATATGGATCCAGAAATATACCGCCAAACAACAGAAGGGGCCCGCCACATCAACAGAACCAGCGTGAACAGCAAAGGAATACTGCAAGCCACGTTGGGAGACAAAACGAGACGGTATTCCTAGCAACAGCAATTATAAAAGTAACGAACATTCAGGGGGTGCACGAATATCTACGAATCCTCGTAGATCCAGGTTCATAGTCTGCATTTATGACTGAAGAAGCCGCAACATTGCTAGGGCTACCCAGACAACGGATTCAAGCAGATGTCTCAGGTCTTGGTGGAGAGCCCCAAGTAGCAAAATGGATGGTAGAAGCAACAATCAAACCAAGATTCTCCAGCACATTCAGCCTACGGACCAAATGCATAATTCTTCCGAAACTAACACATACACTACCTAGCGAAGATCTAATAATTAATACCGAAATATGGCAGAATGACATCCTTGCTGATCCCACCCTCCATCGACCTGGGCCAATTGACATAATACTGGGAGCAAAAGAATATGGAGAAATAATTCTGGAAGGTCTACGTAAAACGGGTGATGGATTACTTGGTCAGAACACAGAACTAGGTTGGATATTGTCTGGCAACATACTGAAAAACCAAGACAAGAAACTACAAGTGTTCAGTCTGACGACGTCCATTGAAGAGGATAAACAACTTACAAAATTTTGGGAGAAATTTCACAACAAACACAATTTAGCGAAGAAGACCAATTCTGTGAAGAGCATTATGCGTCTAATACTACAAGAGAGCAGGATGGTTCGTACATGGTCCGCATTCCATTTAACGATCAACAGACCAACTTAGGAACGTCAAGAACCCGAGCAGCGGCAAGACTAATACAGCTGGAGAAACCATTTGTCAAAAATAAACAGCTACAAACAAGTTATAAACAATTCATGAAAAAATACATCAACCTTGGTCACATGAAGCTGTGCCAGCCACCTACAGAATTAAGATACTTTATCCCACATCAGCCCGTTATAAAAGAAACTAGTACGACAACAAAATTAAGGGTGGTGTTTGACGCCTTAAGTAGGACGACGTCAGGTATTAGCCTAAATGAAACAATGTACACAGGTCCCAGACTGCAACAAGATTTATCAGACATTCTACTACGATGGAGATCCCATAAGATAGCATTGGCAGCCGATATCGAGAAAATGTATAGACAAGTAAAAATTCATCCAGACGACCAGGCCTATCACGCTGTACTTTGGAGACCCAATCCACAATATCCAATACAAGAATATAAACTAACCACAGTGACGTATGGAACTACGGCAGCCCCATACTTGGCCATTAAAACAATTCAACGTCTGGCAGAAGACGAAAAGCTAAGGTTTCCAAAGGCAGCATACGCAGCAATGCAAGACTTCTACGTGGACGATCTGCTATCAGGTGCAGATGTTCAAATCAGGAGGATTCACGTTGCATAAATGGTCTAGCAACAACAAACACTTACTAAACCATATTGATAACAAACTAAAAGACGAATCTATCCTAGAGATAACTGGAGATTATACAAGAAAGTCACTGGGCATTCGCTGGGCTCCCAATGACGATACAATTAGGTTTAAAACTGAAAAAAGCGAAGCAAAGGAAGTGACCAAGAGGACTATTCTATCCGAAGTGGCCAAATTATTCGACCCACTAGGATGGCTAGCTCCAATAGTGATAAACGCAAAACTACTAATTCAAGAATTATGGCTGCAAAACTTACTATGGGACGAGCCACTACCTACTAAAATTCAGACCAGATGGGAAGAATTCGTTACAAAATTAAACCACATCGACGGCATCATACTCCCAAGATGGACATATCAAAATCAACACAGCATAACTGAACTACACGGATTCTGTGATCCATCAGAAAAGGCATACGGTGCTGCCGTATACATCAAAGTAACAAATTCAACAGAAGAAGTTAGAGTGATCCTACTAACCGCTAAATCTAAAGTAGCACCGGCGAAGCAAAAATCAACAATACCAAGGCTAGAGCTATGCGCAGCAGTACTGCTAGCTAAACTATTAAAAAGAACAATAAACACACTATCACTTGGTCAATCAGCGATGTTCGCTTGGACGGACTCGATGATTGTATTGTCATGGATAAAAGGAAACCCAGCCAAATGGAAGACATTTGTGACCAATAGAGTAGCAGAAATTAATTCACTCATACCGAGCCAACATTGGAATCATGTACCATCAGAAGAAAATCCAGCGGACATCATTTCCCGAGGAATGGACCCGCTAAAACTCAAAGAAAATACAATGTGGTGGAACGGGCCGGTATGGTTGCAATCATCGTCAATGGAAAAAATGCTTAGAGGTAATGCACCTCTAACGAAAGAAGAAGCCAAGTTATGTCATATAGCAACAACAAAGCAGAACAGTACCGAAATTGAAATTACGAGTAAATTTTCCTCACTTACTAAGCTAGTTCGCACAATTTCTTACTGTGCACGGTTTTCCAATAAAAATGTTGGACATCTATCAGTAAGTGAACTAAGGAGAATACTCGAGACACTAATAAAAAGGGAACAGCAATTTCATTACCTCAAAGAGATACTATCCCTGAAAAAAGAAACGGCAATAAGCAAAGATAGTAAAATCCTTAACCTCAACCCATTTCTGGACAACGACGAGATACTAAGAGTAGGAGGACGACTAGAAAATTCACAACTTCCCTACAACAGCAAACATCCCATGATACTACCATACGAAAGTCATCTCACGCAACTTACAATCCTCGACGCTCATGCAAACACAATGCATGGGGGAAACCAATTAACGTTAGCCTACACCAGGAAACAGTACTGGATAATAAATGGGAAGAAAGCGGTTAAAAAAATCATCGGAAGATGCGTAAAATGCATCAGATTTAAGGCTAAAACAGCAGAACAACTAATGGCAAGTCTTCCGTCAGCTAGAGTATCTCCATCACATCCGTTCCTTCACACGGGTGTAGATTACGCTGGGCCGTTGCAAATCAAAACAACGAAGGGAAGGGGCCACAAATCTTTCAAAGGGTACATAGCAATCTTCGTCTGCCTTGCCACGAAAGCAGTTCACCTAGAAGTTGTCAGTGACATGTCCACAAATACATTCTTAGCAGCATTTCGACGGTTTGTGTCACGAAGAGGTCGTTGCGCTCACGTGTACAGCGACAATGGAACCAACTTCGTGGGAGCAAGTAAGACCCTCCAGAAAGAAGTACACTCTATAACTCAAAACACCAATGTACAGGAAGAGTTGACTTCTAGAGGCACAGAATGGCACTTCATTCCTCCAGCAGCACCTCACTTTGGAGGACTATGGGAAGCCGGGGTAAAATCAATGAAATATCATTTAAAACGAACGATTGGCGAAACATGTTTGACGTATGAAGAAATGTCAACACTAATGCACCAAATTGAAGCGTGTCTAAACTCACGACCATTATGCCCCCCTACAGAGGATATAAACGACCTGAACGTCCTAACTCCAGGACACTTCCTAGTCGGGAGACCACTGGTGGAACCTCCTGACCCAATCACGACCGAAATCAATACAAGTTTGGCTGAACGATGGAAACTTATCCAGAAAATTAAAAAATACTTTTGGAGGCAATGGACATCGGATTACCTACATCAATTGCAACAACGATACAAATGGAAAAATAAACAGAGGACACCAGACATTGGAGAAGTAGTCATCCTCAAAGAAGATAATATCGATCCAAGCAACTGGCCATTAGCCAGAGTCACAGACGTTCATCATTCAGGAGACAACTTGGTGCGTGTCGTCACACTTCGAAAGGCAAAGGGTGCCCTAATAAAACGACCCATTCACAAGCTAGTTCCATTACCCATTGCAACAGATCAAGCAATCAACAAAGAAAAAGATGCAACTAAACTATCAAGCTCCAGAAAGAAGAACAGAACCCTATGGAGAATAGCATACACAGCTATTCTGTTTTTAATTATGCTACGTCACACCAGTGCACAGCAATATCACCTGCACTACCCACAGCCAGGATTGTATATTGAGCACATCGGTCACGCCAAAATCGACAGAGGTACCTTTAGAATAGAACTTCGATTTGACAAACACAGGATAAGCAATGACACAGCATGCATAGCTTCAGCAGTAAATCAAATATCTTCTCTTTGCGATACGGCCAAAGAATTAGCACCAAACACTCAGTGTATCCAGCTAATTCATCACCTTCAAGAGAAACAAAAGCAAATAGAGTGGACGAATAAAGGTATGCAAGCGGTTATCTCAAACCGTGGCAAACGGGGACTAATGGGAAAGCTACTGACTATTCGGCGTCAACGACGAAGTTTATATGGATATAGATAAACTAGACCAGAATCAAAAGGAGCTTATCAAAACCTCAACGCACCAGACCAAGTTCTTGCTACACGCATTAACCTCTTTTAACGACACTGAAATCAGAATCAATAACCACCTAAAGCGATTTCAAGAAAAACTGAATCAAGGAATAGAAGCAATAAGGGACATGCAACACTGGTACAGGCAGACAGATGAAAACAGCCTCAATATACAATTACTGTCCATTTACCAGATTGTTGCAAACTATATTGATGACGTACTGGACTACCACCAGCATCTTCTAGAGGCACACTATTGATGAGTTCTGGTGTTAAAAATGGAACACACTCGGGCAGACATGAGTTATAAACTGTCATTCGATAATGTCAGTCAGTCGGTCGGTCGTAGCATGTTAGACAGTTAGAAATGGTCTTGTAATTAATTGTTCTAATTACTTGATGTTAATAAAGTTATGTAATGTAATAACAAAAGTGTTTAAGTCTCTTCATGGTGAATCAGCGAATACATAGCATATTTTGGCGACGAGCTCTGGAAACGAACCATATACTGTTATCTAAAAAGTTATATTCGGTTAATCACCTTCGTGTCGAAGTCAACCACAGAACACCAAGTCAACCAGCAGTAGGGATGTGCAACTCTGAAAACTGCAAGTATCGATATTGATAATTTAGTCAAAAAAACTTGGGGGTTGTCTCAAAAAAAAAAAAAAGGCTGGTCTGTCGTGAAGTAGTAAAAGTCGTAAAGTCTGTTTGTGTCCGAATCAAGCAAAATGTCGTTAATAGGAAGCATAGAGTCGTTTAATGCAAAGGAAAACGATATTACCACATATATTGAGAGGTTAGAACAACTTTTTAAGTGTAATGATATCACCACTGAAGAAAAAAAGGTAGCCCTTCTCTTAACGTTAATAGGGGGAGAAACTTATGGTGTATTGAAGAATCTGCTTGCACCCACATTGCCAAGTTCAAAAAAATATGATGAATTAGTTGTTGAGCTAAAGCAACATTATAGTCCTAAGCGCTTGATAATTGCTGAGAGGTTCAAGTTTCATACAGCATTTCAAGAAGCAAATGAAGACATACAGTCATTTGTAGTACGTCTGAAGAATTTGGCCAAGTCATGTGAGTTTAAAGATTTTCAAAAGGAGGCTCTAAGAGATCGGTTTGTATGCGGGATCAGGTCAGAGACTATAAAACGCAAACTGTTAACTGAAGCTAAGTTAACATTTGATGGTGCTCATAAAATAGCAGTCGCAATGGAGTTAGCCGAAGGCCAAATGAGAGCAATGGGTCCAGAGACTGGTCAAGTCAATAGAGTCTTCCAGGAAAAGTCTTATTCAAAACCAGGTTTTAGTAAGTCAAAATCAAGTCATGTCAATAAATCCAGCAATCAATCATATGCATCTAGGACGCAGTCCAATAGTAGTAAAGCCAAGTGTAAGAGATGTAATCGTGTTCACTTTGACAATAACAAGTGCCCAGCAGTGTCATGGAAATGTTATTCGTGTAATCAGATGGGACATACTGCCAAGTCTGCAATGTGTAAAAATAGAGTCTACGAATTAGTCGAGGAGCAAAATGTCACTGAAGTAGTCGAATCAGAAGAGTCTGAAGATGGCTTCGAGTTAGGTTTGTTATCTGAAGCCACGGGTGAGCTTAATATTAACTTTTTAAAGTCCATTAGTAGTGACATTTTAAAGGTCAGTATGTTGATTGATAATAAATCGGTAGAGATGGAAGTAGACTCAGGGGCTGTTCGATCAGTAATGCATAAACAGGATTTTGTTAAACTTTTTCCAAATTTAGTTCTCGAACCTGTTGATTTTAAGTTAAGAGTATTAACTGGTCAAAAAGCTGATATTGTAGGTCAGGTTTTTGTGCATGTTGTATATTTGAAAAAAATGTTTTGTTTACCTTTGGTTATACTTAAATCGGAAGTACCTTTTGTACCCCTTTTGGGTCGGAATTGGTTGAATATACTTAATTTAAAGTGGAAAAATAATGTCTTAGATAATAGTGTTATTTTAAGTAAATCTCAAAATAAACTTGAGGGAAACAGGTCAGTTGATGCTCAAATATGTCAAATTGAGTAAGGAGATGTTAAAAATAAGTTAATAAACTCTATAATGACAGAGTTTGGAAACTTGTTGAATGATGAGCCTAATTCTTGTATTAGAGAGTTCAAGGCAGAGTTTAAAGTCAAAGAGGGTTTTAAGCCAATATTTCATAGGGCATATGAAATGCCATTTTCTCTGAAACCTAAAGTGGAGGAGGAAATTTTAAAAATGGTTAATTCTGGTATTTTAACTAAAGTTACACACAGCAATTGGGCAAGTCCCATTATTGTAGTACCAAAAAAAAATTCTACTGACATTAGACTGTGTGTGGATTTTAAAAAAACATTAAATCAAGCTATTGATACCGATCATTGTGTTTTACCATTACCAGGCGATATTTTTGCTAGTTTAAATGGTAGCAATTATTTCTCTGTTATAGATCTGAAGGGTGCATACCAGCAGCTACCAATAAGTGACTCTTCAAAAGAGCTATTTACAATAAACACTCATATTGGTCTTTTCAGATTTAATAGATTGACATATGGGGTTAGTTCGGCACCTAGTATTTTCCAGTGTATAATGGATGCAATTTTGTCTGGATTACCCAAAACAAAGTGTTATCTTGATGATATTCTAGTTCATGGAGAGTCCATAGAAGAATGTCATGAAAATCTAAAAAATGTTTTAAAACAACTAAATAAATTTAATGTTAAAATCAATAAAAACAAATGTAAATTTTTTGAACAATCTGTAATATTTTTAGGGCATAAAATAGATAGTCAAGGCATCCATCCGACAAATGAGAAAATAGAGTGCATAAATAAAGCTCCCTCACCTCAAAATTTGACAGAATTAAAATCCTATTTAGGTTTGTTAAATTACTATGGAAAGTTTATTCACATGCTCTCAGCCAAGCTTAAACCTTTACATGATTTGTGCAAAGGTGACACTGATTTCTGCTGGACAGAAGAGTGTGAACAAACGTTCCAAGAAAGTAAAAAATTAATTACCTCTGAAAATGTCTTAACTCACTATGACCCATTAAAACCTATCTTTATTACTTGTGACTCAAGTGGCTATGGAGTGGGTGCAGTGCTTAGCCATAAAATTAAGGGAGTTGAAAAACCAGTACTGTTCGCCTCTAGTACCTTATCAGAGAATGAAAAAAAATACTCGAATTTAGAGCGGGAAAGTTTGGCTATAATTTTCAGCTTAAAAAAGTTTCATAAATATATTTATGGTCGAAATTTTACTTTGGTGACAGATCATCAACCCCTACAATTTATTTTTGGCAAAAATAAAAATATTCCTGTTACAGCGGCTTCTCGAATAACGAGATGGGCATTAATGCTGTCTGCTTATAGTTATGATATTGTTTATAAAAAGGGATCTCTAATATCAAATGCAGATGGATTATCTCGTTTACCAATGAATTGTTCAACTGGACTTTCAGATTCACTATTTTCATTTAATTTGTGCTATGATGTGCCTTTAACTTTTCAAAACATTTCATTGGCTACAAAAAAGGATATCGTACTGTCTAAGGTTATTGATCTTACTCTTTCTGGATGGCCAAATTATAATAAAGATGAAAATTTGAAACCTTATTTTAAAAGACGTTTAGAGCTTTCAGTAGAGGGAGGATGTTTATTAGTTGGTAATAAAGTAATTATACCAAAACAGCTTCAAAGTGATATTTTAAAATTGTTTCATGAAGAACATATTGGCATTGTTAGAACAAAAATGCTCATGCGTTCATATTGTTGGTGGCCAGGTATGAATGAAGCGATTGAAGCTTTTATAAGTTCTTGTGAAACATGTCAAGAGACTCAAAATTTTACAAGTAATAGCACACTTCTTCCGTGGCCTAGCCCGCCAAATAATTTTTATAGGGTCAATATCGATTTTTTTAAGAAGTTTAATTTAGTTTTCTTAATTTTGATAGATGATAAGTCTAAATGGACTGAAGTAAAACTTATGAATAAGGGAACTAATATAAAGGAAACCATTTTGGTTCTTAAGCAAATTTTTTCAGTATTTGGCTTACCTGCGGAATTAGTATCAGATAATGGACCACCATTTAATAGTTTTGAATTTACTGCCTTTTGCCAAGCTAATGGAATACAGTTTATACGAATTCCACCACAACACCCTCAAAGTAATGGCCTTGGTGAAAAAAATGTACAAACAATAAAAAAGGGTCTAGTGCGTGCCTTGTTTAAAGAAAGGGAAAAAGAGTTAAACACAAATACTATTTTAAATAGATTGGAAAACTTTTTATTTGTACATCGTAATACACCTTCTACGTCAACTGGCTTGTCACCTGCTGAGTCGCTCTTTAAATTTCGCCCTCGTACTAGGTATGATTTATTAAAACCTTGGTCTAATAAGCAGAAAACTGTAAACATTACTGGATTAAAATTGTATAACGAAAACCAAGATGTTTATGTAAAAAATAAATACACTCATCTATGGCAAAAAGGTAAAATTGTAAGATGTATGAGTTACTGTACTTATTTAGTTAGGGTGGGAGAGGTTATTAGACTTTTTCATTCAAATGATATTCGACAGTGTAAAGTGGAAGTGGAAGTAATATCACCTGAAATAACCTCTGCTCCTTTATTAACGGCGACAAATTCCCAAAAATGCCAAGATGTTGTTCAAGATTGTTCCAATGATAATTTAGGGATAAGTCGACCAGCTGTTGATGAAGTACCGGTGCCCATGAGTCCCAAAATAAAGTCAGATAATAGAAATACATTAAGTAATGATGATGCTTCTAAAATCTCAAGTAGCCTTGGTACTGCTTCAACTTCTGGCTATACTTCTAGGTCTGGTCGAGTAATCAAACCTCCCCAGAAATTAGATATTTAAAAAAGGGAAGAAAATGATGAGTTCTGGTGTTAAAAATGGAACACACTCGGGCAGACATGAGTTATAAACTGTCATTCGATAATGTCAGTCAGTCGGTCGGTCGTAGCATGTTAGACAGTTAGAAATGGTCTTGTAATTAATTGTTCTAATTACTTGATGTTAATAAAGTTATGTAATGTAATAACAAAAGTGTTTAAGTCTCTTCATGGTGAATCAGCGAATACATAGCAACTATCACCGAGAACACTTCCTTGAACTCATATCGCCAACCCATATTGAAGAAACCATAGCGGTTGCGTCGAGTAACCTCCCACACAACATCAAAATAATATCCTATCCAGTCTTACGCACTGAAGTACAGCACAGTAAAAAGTTCATACACATATTTGGGTTCTTTATAATCACCGAAGTCAACGACTTCATGTTGCTAAAGACAACACCAATTCCACTAAAAATAACACCAGAAGCCTACTGGATACTGGATATCTCCAGTAATTTTCTCGCAGTCGATTATAACTCACAGTTATACATACAGCTCACGGAAGACGAACTACACAACTGTCTTTCGATATAGCAAGACACGTATATATGTTCACCCACGACAACGAGAAATTTAGAGAAGAGTTCCAACTGTATCCTGGACGAGATTTACCAGCGTACAGAAAACACTTCTTGCCCTATCCTCAAACAACCGATTCAATCCACCATATGGAAAAAATTGTATACTCCCAACGCATGGATGTTTTTAAGCGGAAGTAAACTGAAGGTTGCGGTCATCTGCGACGGCATCAGAGAAGACGTTACGCTCAACAAAACGGGAATTATACAAATATCCCAAAACTGTCTTATAAAAACCAACAGAAACATTCTCATCCCAAAGAGATCCGACACAACGGCTGTGCTGGGAGTTATGGTACACCCAGTCAAGGTCAATGTCACGTCCTATATACCAGCAAACAATAGGACAATAACGACTATCGACGAGCCAGTCCTAGACGTATCCAATAGTCTTAAGGAATTAGAATCCGAAGAAACCGCTATAGGACAAGATATAGAAGAAAAAGAGTGGAGATCGCTACATCATCACTCTATAGTCAGCAATGTGTGTTCTGTCATACTCATCATTGTTACAATCGCATTGATGGGATGTTTTTGGTACAATCACAAAACAAGAACGAAGCCAGCAAGGCCAACCACACACCACGATCCCAATCAACATGGAATTCAACTGGAACCAATACACATATATAGCACTCTATCCACCAACGAAGACGGATGAAGTTGCTGGGTGGCCAGAATGTCTAATTTACCTAATTTTATGTATTTATCAATTTACAATTACCAAAATCTCTCGACCTAAATTAGACATATATTATCTAAACAAAAACAATTAACCATTTACTTAAAAACAATTGCAATACGGTGACCCACTAGCCGACTACGCGAACCTGCACAGTCAGCACAATCATCAGAGGGTCCAACATACAGCAAGAGTGCACATTCAGCAACTCCCGGTAATTTTGTGTGTTATCTCGTTGAATATAAATAGATGTAAAATTTAATAATAAATCAGTATTAACCCACTATCAGTTGTACTCACTTCATCCCTATCCAAGCTGGGATCATAGATCCCACCACCAGCAGTTCCTATATACAGGGAATTGCCATTTATCGTCCAATTTCCTACGTCATCGACATAGATCGATAATAGAAGTTTCCTCAAAAGAGGTCATCTTCGAATATGGTCCTTTTTCTCGCCAGCATACCGAAACGGTGGATAAAATTTATTTCAAATTTATTTGTACAAGGTTTGTCACCCTTAGTAGCTTATGAAGGTTTTTATGAAGGGATATATAAAGAGGGTTTGTGGAACATTAAAATTGTGTGTAATTCTGTTTGTCTCCCTATTTTTACGTCTTTGAGGTTATATACCTAAAATGAAATATTTTATGTTTCTAACATTTTATTTTTTATTAATTTCTCTACAAAATGGGGCTAACTTAATTACGGGTTACAACAATAGTTGTCTTTACTACGTTTTTGAAAATAACAGTAGTTTTAAAGATACCTCTGATGCAGTACGGATATGAATTAAACAAAATTAATGTACCTCTTAAATAAGTACAAAACATGTTGTGAATTATTATTTTTTTTTTTTTTCTGATATAGGTAATGAATTTATTTATTAATCTAAATTTAATCACAATACTAACTGGATTCAGAGAAGCTGTTGAAAGTAGCCACCTTCTGCTAGAATTCAAGCATCTAGCCGTCTTCTTATTGAATTTCTAACATGTCAAAAATTCCTGGGGTGTTTTTAGTATTCTCGCAAGCCATTATTATCCGCTTTCTAAGATCTTCCTGGTTTGCAACTGGAGTTTTGTAAAGTAGAGATTTTAAATGTCCCCAGAAATAAAAATCCGATAGATTTAAATCTGGGGATCTTGGCGGCCACGGTTGATTAGGTAGTGCAACGCCTCTACCGATCGATTTCCGTATACAGCATTTAGATACTCTCTGATTGTGGCACTAAAATGGGCGAAAGCTACGTCATGCATAAAAAACAACTGGTTTCGCTATGCTAATGGCAAGTCTTCTAATAATATTGGCAGCTCATTTTCTAGAAAATTGCGATAGGTTTGGCCATCTAACCGCTGGGGAAGAAAGAAAAGACCTATTAGTCTGTTACCAATTCTTGCCTATTCCTGCTCATATATTTAACAAAAATTGGTCCTGCAAATGTCTTTTGCTAATAGCGTGTGAATTTTCTTGACTCTAAACGTGATTGTTATAAAAGTTTGTTATGGCATTCTTAAAAAAAATAGCTTTATCGGTAAAAAAGAAATTATCTAAAAATTGTGGATTTCTGGCCAACCTTTCCAAAAACCATTCACAAAAATTAACGCGTTGAGGAAAATCACGTGATAAAAGGGCCTAAACTCGTTGTATGTGGTAAGGATACATTTCATGACCGTGAAAAATTCTCAAAACGGTTTGCTGACTAGCGTTTACCTTTTGTCAATGTTCCTCAATTCTATTTAATACTGCTTCTTCTAATTGTGGTGTTCTTACCGTCCTTGGCTTGCCGGGAATATCAGAAGCTCTCGCAAAACTTCCTGTTTCTGATAAACAGTGATGGAGACTTACAAAGGTCTGAGCGCACGGTGCTACACGATTCAGATATCTTGGCTGGTAAATGCGTCTTGCTTCGTATGCATTTCCATCAGCAAGACCAGAAGCAAAATGCGTATCTGCCAAATGAGCACTGTTTTGTAAATCAGCCATAACTTTAAAACTTTTGGATCGATAAACAATTCACAAAAACGACGCACTAAAGCTTTAAATGATTTTTATGTCATTTAATTTTGTGACATTTCCACAATTATTTACACAATCTGTGACATAAGCCTACGTTGAAAAAAAGTCGAATCGGCGATGTCTTAACATTTATTTTTACAATTTTACAATTTTTTCCATTTTTCGTTAAACCTACTGTTTTTTTAAAAACAGAGTAGAGACAACTTTTGTTTAGCTTGTATCAGTAATGCATAAAAATGCATCAGAGTTAAAAAAAAAATCAGTGGCGTATCAAATATTATCACAAAAAAATATTGATGGTATCTTTACGCACGCCACTGGTAGAAGTAAGCAAACCCTTTTTTGACGAAAAAGTGCAGTTTAATACAAAATCAGTTGACACCAATACCGTATCTTCAAGGACTTTCGAGACTTTAAAAAAACAATTATTTTTTTTTTATTATTTTAACACCTTGCATCTTAGACGGTAACATTTTTAGGGCATATGTCCATATGAACTTTTCATCTTAAAATGATGTCAGGAATCATATGCGTATGTTGTGATGTCTTGGCATGTTGTGATTCGCATATGTTACGCATGGTTACACAATGTATGAGTGGAATATTCTATGAAAATTAAAATTTAAGCTTTGGCATATTATTCTAACGTCCGAATTTTAATGATATTTTAAGTTTTTGAACTTGAATTCTTCGTATAATTTTATATGTGAACCCTGTATAATGGCCAGGATAGTGTTTTCCTACTTTTTCGGCATATTTACTGTATCCCTTATTTAAGTAGATATTTTTAATAATATCCAAAGGTATTTTTGAATTTGGTCGAATATAATACCAAAATATTTTCACTAGTTAATATAAAATAGTATAGGTACTAACCACACCTATTTTCTAAAAATTATTGAGTTTGATAAAAGGTGCGGATATAAAATATTTTGCTCATTAAACTTTTTGTTCATTTACTGATGTCACATAAAAATATTTAAAAGATAATGTTTCCACAGGACCTTCAATTTTTACCAGTGCAATTGTAATGATTATAAAGAAACTGTTTTTGAAAATAGTTATAGTTTTCCACGAAATTTTTTTTTATATGTAGGTTAATAGCAAATGCCTACTTACCAGCTGTGCCGCCAGTTTATGCTTTTGACGGGCCAGTTCTAAACTTAAAGATTTGGCATTTAACACTAATTTATTTTTCTTTGTACTAAAATTAGTCACATTGTCTGAGGTAGAATCACACACTTCCGTAAGGGGAACTGGAACTCCTAAAAATATATTCTAGTCTATAGAATCCACTATTTTTTACCATACTCGAAAGCATAAAATAATAAGACGAAGCGAACTATAAGGTTTGAATGATACCGAAAAATAGTAACACATTAGCAAAACATAACTATAATAGTAATATTTATGGTTAATTGGATACGTTTAATATTACAAAATTTTAACAATGTATTTTTCCATTATTTTGTTGACTAAAAGCTAAAATTGGCCACATATCCATTAATATTATCCCCTATAGGTTTTTTGGGTGACCAGCAAATTAACGAAATTAATTCATTGCTAAAATGTGCAATGTCAGACATCCAATAACCAATGTGTCTTGGGGAAAGAGACTGTGTATAAAAATAAACTAGTGTTCATTATTCACACCATTAAAATATCTAACCAGCAAATGATTCGCTCAATGTTCTTTTTAAGAGAGATCCGGCAAATCGCACTACTGCCAAGTCTCTTGCATCTAATTCCTTCTTGGTTCCCTTTTCAGTTTCTATTATGGGATGCTCCAACCAGTGCGAAAATTGTTCATATACTTCTTCCAGTTCCGAACTAAAACAAAAAAATCATAAAAAAGTATAAGAACAAATGGTCCTCACTGAAAAAGGATTTGGCCAGCCGCAAGCCCGTATCACACCCCCCCCCCCTCCTACCCACACATATTGTATAATTATAATACATGAATATTAAATTAAAAATTGAGATTGCTCACTTTTTATTACAATTATTACAAAAAAAATAAATGCTTTCATCTGCCCTCAAGATCAAGATCCGGAGTCCGAAGTCTAGGATACTACGACAAAGCGAATATAAAGCTGGCGAAGTTCGGGATTAAGGAAAGTCAAATAAAATTCCCAATCAAAATTTGATTTGCTTTTCCGCATTCGCAGCTTTGCTAGCTCGTAAAATCAATAAGGTCGTGGAATTCCTTTATATAATTTTTATTACCACTAAAAGAAAACCAGATTTTGAATATGAATGAATAATAATCTTTTTTATTTTTCCTTTTGGTTTTCACAGTTTGTAAATAAATGTTGTACGGGCTCTTTTCTTTTTTATCACTATAATGAACTCCTGGGCAACAAAAAAAACGGAGAAACATAATTTTATTCCCAGTCAATCTTAAATAACATTCTAGGTTTTGCATGGAAGTTGATTACTTTTTTCTCAAGTTGTAGGCGCTTTTATCTTGATCATTATCTGATATTGATTTTGCAAACATTTTTAATGGCTTTGGTGATATACTGGGTGTTTTATTAATACTTCGATAAAATTCAGGATGAGGTTCTCTGCTTAAAAATATGAAAAAATAGTTCCTATGTCCTTCCTTGTCCGGCAATGTTTGGTTTCGGATGTACAGGGTGTTAAAGTTTTATTTTTGTGTTTTCTAAATAATTTTTAGACGCTGGCCATTTGGTTTTACCAGAGCCACAAACATACATACATACAAATAATTTTTGAAATAATGTCGATATTTGAACTAAGCAAAAGAGTAGATGAGTCTATTGTTTTAACGTGAAAAAGGCATACTTGGTAGAAGTCGCCACGAGCAACCTTTCTCGAGAAAATGAATAATAATAAAAAAAAACATATTTATTTGCATATCGCTATGCTCATATTAGAGGTTAATGAAAATGCATTTATCTCCTAAACAAAGCCGAAATCAAAAAATGATCTAAAGGTACTTCGCATTAGCCATTAAACTACCTACATACTGGGGTTATCAAAAGAGAAAACGACAGTGGGGTACATGTTTGTAGATGGTAGGGGTTAACTGGTCCACGGGGTTATCTGGTCCTTTCGAAAATTATCAGACAGTTGGAAGCATAATAAAATGGCAGGTGAAGACTGGTATCTTGAATTTAGAAAACGCCATAAACTCTCACTTCGTACACCTGAACAAACTTCATTAAGTAGAGCCACGAGCTTCAATAAACCTAATGTAGATGCGTTTTTCAAAAACTTGGCTGAAGTAAAGCAAAAGTTCTGTTTTGGCCCTCAAGACATCTATAATCTTGATGAGACGGGGCTAACTACAGTGCATAAACCTCCAAAGGTGTTGGCGGAAACTGGAAAAAAGCAAGTTTTCCAAGTTACTAGTGCTGAGCGGGGGCAGCTTGTGAATCTGGTCTGCATCGTAGTTGCGACTGGACAGTCTGTACCACCTTACTTTATTTTTCCCCGTCAAAATTTTCAGAACAATTTTCTAAAAGGTGCACCACAGCAGCGGCGGTGTATGTGATTCAGGATGGACAAACGGGACAATATTTCTTGATATTTTGAAACATTTTTTGCTTCATGAGCGACCTAGTAAAGAAAATCCTAAACTGATAATTTTAGATGGCCATGAAAGCCATGCCAACATCGAGGCCTTAAATTATGCAAAAAGCAATGAAATTGTTCTAATGACATTTCCACCCCATTGTAGCCGCTTGATTTGACGGTGTTCGGCTCGCTTAAAGCTAGATATAATAGTGCCTGCTCTGATTTCATGAGTAATCTTTCTGGACAGGATAACAATCTTCCACGAATTACCACTTATGACATTGCCGAAAATGTTGGAAAATCATTTCCCTTATCATTCACTCCAGCAAATATAATAAAAGGTTTTCAAATTAGTGGCATAGAGCCGTTTAACCCTAACATTTTTTCAAACCAATATTTTTTGTCTTCCTTTGTAACCGACAGACCCCTTAAATCAGTTTAGCAATGTAGCGATCTGGCTATACGCCCTAGAGCTTCCACACGCCCATATTTATCCGCAACACCTAGAGCTTCGACCTCGTTTGAATCGCTCACTGCAAGTGCCTCTAACATAGCTGTGGTTAACTCAGATAGTACTTCAATTCCACGCAAAACACTTGAATTACTGAGGCCTTTCCAAAAGCTGGTCCACAAAAAAATACTCAAAGGCGTAAAAAGGGAAAGTCCATGGTGTTGACAGATATACCAGTAAAAGAAGAATTGAAAGATGCAGCTCGAAAAAGACTAGAGGTGAAGAGTGGTATGAAGAAAATAAATAAAGACAGTGTAGCAGCAGTAAAACGTAAAATATTAGAAGAAAGTAGCAGTGATTCGGAACGTGTGATATATGACGATTCTACCGATTTGGAATCTCTTGAAGAAGAACACTACGACTTTGAACATATTCAGAAAGGGCAGTTCATAGTTGCTAAAGTTAATGGAAAAACTGCTAAGAGCAGTAGAAATTATGTGGCCCAAGTGATAAAGCGTCATGACAGTGGCTATGAACTACAGTTTTATAAACGGGTAGTATTAACTACGAAATTTATTGCTACAGAAGAACTTGTAATATTTATTCACTTAAATGAAGTCGTGGCTATTTTACAAACTCCGATGCAGGGTACGAGAGCTCGGTATGAGAATATGATATGGTTCTCAATAGATCTGACTGATTTTAGTGTTAACTAGTTTTTTGTGCATACTCATCCATCTCTTTTTATCGTGCCTATATATCAATATATGTTCAGTTTCTTAGTTTATTTTTTTATGGTTATGGATATACTATGAAATAATAAAATATGTTTGTTTTCGTCATTTCTATTAGTTTATAGTACTGAACCACTTAACCCCATCATATGGGCCACTTAACCCACCACACTGGGGTTAAGTGGTCCATTACATAACATTTACATTGACGAATTGTTATACATAAGTTCAGTTAATTAATAATTTAATTTTTCATACAAAGCAGACCTCCAATTTATTCTGGTCCTGTAAACAAGGAAACCAGTTAACCCCAACCACCCCTAGGTATTCAAGTTTTCATAATTCAATAAACTCAATAAAGGAAAAATATTGAAGGTTTTGAAAAACCTCGAGACCATACCAAAACCAAAATGAGCACAGCAGCCCTTCCCACTGTAATTATGTCTCGGCTATTATTGAGAGTAAATGAGTTTTTTCTTTTCTGAATTTCACCATTTCAGTTGGTACCTGAAAATCCTGCATTCCAGAAGTAGTTTTAATTTACCTTAAAAAGATTGTTGTTTGTACCGTGTAACATCAATTATTGTACTTATTTTATTATGTTTTAAAACTTTTTGAATCTGATATGATTACATTCTGATACATACGATATATTTAGATACATATGATAGGTAGAATCAAAGGTTGCATCTTGCCCTAAATTTCTGAACACTCCGTGGAAGTATTTAACGACATAATAATGTATCTTTGTATGAGATTTGTAAGCAACAATAGCAAAAATTAAAATCATTGCAGATATAAACATATAGACAAATACTTATATCGTATATTGCCTCCTTGTGCTCTAGTAACTGCTGCCAAGCGACATGGTAAGGATTGAACACAATTGACAATTGCCCTTTGAGAAATGTTTTCCCATTCTTCTTTAGCCATTTAAAAATCTAGAATGGTTTCTGGTTGTCGGTTGCGAATAAGCCTCCCTAACATGTCCCACACATGCCACTCAGGTTTAGATCAGGGCTATATAGAGGTCAGTCTAATCGTTATCCAGATAATGACTGACAACTCTTGTGACATTAGGCCTGGCATGATCCGCTAAATTGAAACGAAGTCTGTACGGGCTTGTATTGAAATTCCAGCCCTCACCATGATACTAAAGATGCTCTTGGAGATATGCAACAATCAGAAAACCGTTCTTCTCGTCTTCTCCATATACACTCGCATCCATCCGGTGAACGCAAACAGAATTGCGATTCGTCTGTGAATAACACACATATCAACTCTTCGTCGTTCCAATGTCTATACTACCGGATAAAGTTTAATCGTTGAGCGTGATCGGCTGCAAGTAAACGTGGACAAGCAGCTGGACTTCTGGATATCAATCCATGTTCACGTAATCGGATGGACGGTTCATCTAGAAACTCTTGTGGCACGTACATTATTTTCAAGTCGATGACTTATAACAGTACATTACAAACAGTTACGGCCATGAAAAATGCGTTTGCCCCCTTTTCAAAGTGAATCTGAAATGCTGCCTTTGATTGGCTTGCTAGCACTCTAAATAGATTGTGATCAAGAATATTGATGTTTACTTTAAATTGCAAATGTTAATAAATTATCATATCTTACCTGTATTCTGTACTAAAACTATAATCTGATGACCTATTTGATTCCTTTTTACTTAAAGCCGATTGTTTGGTTCTAAATTTATCTATCCATTGTCTCTCCTTATTTAAAGAGTATTGTAAAAACTCATCATCTAATGACTCTTCTCGGAACCCAGTAAATCCAGTTGAACCACCTCGTTTAACTCTAAAAGAAATAATAATTCAATTTAATACCAATTTGCTTTTTAAATCATCGAATTTAAAGAACATTGAAAACATAAATCGTATTGGTTTCTTAATGATCTATAATATTATGTTACAAATCTATGATATTGTAGGCATAAAATAAAGTACGAAAAATATTCTGAAACGTATCGAAAATTTTGAACTAGGCATTATGCAATATTACTACGAATATTATCAGTATCATTACTTACTTTATATCACAGTCTGCAACACCCGAACCAGCAATAGATATACCGACAGCATAACTAGATTCTTCACTTGAACTTGTAGGTAAATTCAATGAATCTTCCTTTTTTAAGGCATCCCGTAGTCTTTGAGCAAATGTATGTCTTCGCTCTGGCGTCTCTAAGTCTATACTATATCTTTTGTGATAATTGTCATCTTCGCTTCCTGAAACAAAACTTCAAAACGTAATGATTTTTGGGTGAGGTAAGGTCAAATCTTACGCCCATATCTCTAATTACTACAATGTCCAAGATTATTGAAAAATTAGTGAAAAAAAGGGTTGCGATCTTCTTGCAAAAGAACAACTTATTAAGTCTTAGTTGATTCAGATTTCAGAGTGGTAAGAGCACAGTCGATGCTGTGTTTCCATTTTTGAATAACTTATATCTTCACCTAAATGAGGGAGAGGCGGCCGCGACTCTATGGATCATGAAATACTGTTGCGGAAGCTTGAACATTATGGGTTTAGGGGAAATGCATTGGGGTGGTCTCAATCCTACCTCTCACGTAGAAGGCAGAGCGTTAGTCTTGGAGAAACGACTTCGGACAAGGCTAGTATAGCGGCAGTCGTGCCACAGGGTTCGGGTGCTGGGCCCAAGATTATTTTTAATTTACATTAACAACATGACCTCCTTGAATATTAAAGGTAAGTTTACGGTTTTAGTGGATGATACCACCATTCTTTGGCACGACTGGAATTATTATTATTTTTGAAGATATCAAAAATGTTAAAGCATGGTGTGACTCGAATTACCTTACTCTCAATGTGTCCAAGACCAATATAATAAGCTTTAATGGATTGATGGATAATGTCTCATTTTGCAATGGTTACATTTTCAACAGTCTAGATGCTAGGTTTCTTGGGATAATAGTAGACAATAAATTGACGTTTGGGGCTCACATTGCCAACATACGCAATACATTGGCATCGGGGTATTGCGCGTTAAAGGTTGTTTGGAGGGAATTCGAGTCCCATTTGAGATATGGAGTGTGCTTTTCGGGTAACTCCAGTCAATTCTTAAAGCGCTCAGTTTTTATCTTACAACATCGAGCCGTGAGATATGTGCGAGGCAGGTGATAGGGATTTCTGTAAATTGTTATTTATACAATATAGAATATTAACTTTAACTGACATATATATATTAGAAACAGTCAGCTTGACGTATAAGAAACTACGACATGAACCTAGGAAAAATAGTTACAATACAGTTAGTTGCCGTTGTGCCCTAGCCTATAATACCTCATTAATAAAAAATTCAATATTTTATAATGTGAGGAAAATATTCAATCACCTGCTAGGTGATGTAAGGTCTTTAAATCCACTGGGAAAGTTTAATTCAGCGGTAAAAAAAATATTAATTCGAAAGGCGTACTATAATACAACGTATTATTTTGATGATCATATTTTGTAATTTAACTATTTTAACTTTTCTCCTGTTCTCGCATTTTGTCTTTGATATTGTTAATTGTCTTTTTAATATTTGTGCTTCAAAAATGCATATATACGTGTTATTGTATTTTGTTTTAGTATATATAGATCTAATTATTTAGTCGTTAAGGCAGACATACACTTTTGTCAATGAGAACATGTATTCTTTGGGCAATAAAGGATTTTTTAAAATTTATTTATAAAATATATTTTCCATTCTTCGCGTGTCTCAACAGGATGTATACAATATATCGCGGAGTGGTATGGTAATGTTCACCACAAGGGATTCTCCCGCCACATAGGATTTCAAGTTTTCAAACGTTTTTTTGGGAATCCACAAACGACTTTATTTAAAAACGTGACACTGAATTGTTAATGGATGCATTAATTTCGCAAGGCAAAAAGTGGAATGTAAACTTCGCAAAAAAATGGAAATGAATACTTTCGCTTTTGTATTGAATAACTTCTACTTACTATTGACATAGGAAATTTGTGAATTTTTAAATTACATCCATATTGGGTTTATTCAATGCCCTCAGTTTCTCACTACTATTGCAGATATACAGGGTGTTAGTGAATAAGTGCGACAAACTTCAGGGGGTGATTCTACATGAAAAAATAATGATAGTTTGCTATATAACTTTTGTCCGCAAATGCTTTGATTTCCGAGATACAGGGTGTTAAAGTTTTTATTAAAAAGTGACGATTTATTTATTGCTCTGAAACCCATCGAGATATGCAAATGAAATTTGGTAGGTTTTAAGAGGTAGTTATTGCGCATTTTCTGACATGCAATTAAGAATTTTATGTTTATCATTGGCGCGCATAAGGGTAATAATCTCAATTTTTTTAAAGAAAAAAATGATACGCCACTGAGATATATCAAACTAAAAACAATTTTTAAATTTCTCATTCAATTTGTGACAAAAAATCTCTCCTTCCTTTTTTTCGTATTGGGCGCCGTTTTTATGCAAAAAAATAAAACATCTTAACGCGTATTTTTCATTTCTTTAATACATCATCTAGTAGGCTACTTACTGTCAACATTCTGTTAAATACGAATATTTCAACGAAATGTCAAATTATTAGAGTTTCTTCATTTTTAAGCTTTTAGTTTGGTATAGCATTAATGTTAATAAGTAATTAATTTTTCTTTTATCGAAAATAATGGAAAATTATACAAATGCGGAATTGTCAGACATGCATTTTGTCTATGGTCGAAGTAATGGAAATGGTCGGCAAGCTCCACGATTGTATGCTGAGTTGTATCCAGGACGTAGAGTACCCCATCACACAATATTTGTCGTCTGCACCAACGCGAACGTTTGCGCGAAAATGGTACATTTAAGAAACAAACGGCTGACTGCGGACGCTCTCGAGAAGTACGAACTGTGCAACTAGAGGAAGCAGTTCTCGAGTTAATTGCGGAGTCACCTGAAACAAGTGCTCGAAAAATTGCCAACATATTGAATGTAAGCAACTTCACTGTATTTAAAATTCTTAAAGAACAGCAATTGTATTTGTTTCACATTCAACGTGTGCAAGCTCTACTACCTAGAGACTTTTTTCCGCGCCTAGTTTTTTGCCATTGGATTCCTCATCAAATCGCTCAAATTCCTAATTTTTTAAATGGCGTTTTGTTTACTGACGAGGCTAATTTTGGACGACAGTGTATTCGAAATTTCCATAACAATCACTTATGGGCTGAGGAAAATCCACATGGAATCTGTGAAGCTCATTTTCAGTATCAGTTTTCAGTAAATGTATGGCTTGGGGTAATTGTTGATCATTTAGTCGGTCCATATTTCCTCCCACAACGACTAACAGGCGACTCTTACCTTAATTTCCTACAGGAAGAGCTACCTGCTCTTTTAGAAGAAATCCCTCTACAGCTGAGACAACACTTCTGGTTCATGCATGATGGCGCACCAGCTTATTTTAGCATTAATGTAAGTAATCACTTAGATACAGTATATCCAAATCGTTGGATAGGTAGGGGAGGTACGGAAAGTTGGCCTGCTCGATCGCCGGATTTAAATTCTCTAGATTTTTGCATTTGGGGTTTTCTTAAGTCGTTAGTTTATTCCACTCCCGTCGAAAATGTTAAAGACCTAAGGAATCGAATTATAGCCGGCTGTGAGACAATAAGAAATACACCAGGAATATTTGCGCGAATACGACAATCAATGAGGCGAAGAGTTGAATCTTGTATCACGTCTGAGGGAGGCCATTTTCAACATTTGTTGTAGTTTTGCGCCTATTTATTTATTAGTGTTATTTTCTGTTATTGTTCTGGTTTAATGTGTATTAGATAGTTTTTAATAATGTATTAAAGAAATGAAAAATACGCGTTATGATGTTTTATTTTTTTGCATAAAAACGGCGCCCAATACGAAAAAAAGGCAAGAGAGATTTTTTGTCACAAATGAGAATGAGAAATTCAAAAATTGTTTTTAGTTTGACATATCTCAGTGGCGTATCATTTTTTTCTTTAAAAAAATTGAGATTATTACCCTTATGCACGCCAATGATAAACATAAAATTCTTAATTGCATTTCAGAAAATGCGCAATAACTACCTCTTAAAACTTACCAAATTTCATTTGCATATCTCGATGGGTTTCAGAGTAATAATTAAATCGTCACTTTTTAATAAAAACTTTAACACCCTGTATCTCGGAAATCAAAGTATTTGCGGACAAAAGTTATATAGCAAACTATCATTATTTTTTCATGTAGAATCACCCCCTGAAGTGTGTCGCACTTATTCACTAACACCCTGTATACAGGGTGTTATTTAATAAGTGTCCGATATTTTACAGGACGATTGCTCAGTTATTTATAAGGTGAAAAGTTCATATAAGCATGTGTCCGCAATCCCTTCATCTTTGAGATACAGGGTGTTAAAAATTTATTTTTATTTTTGCTTTTTGTAAATAATTTTTGAAATAATGTCTATATTTAGATGAAAATTGGCATTTGGGAATTTTTTAATATAAGAAATTCAAATCTGATCTTAGTTTGGCTCCTAATTGTAGGGGGCGCCACCTACAGGTCTTTTTCTCTTTTGGGGAGTCACAAAATTGCTATACGTGCTTGTATTACATTTTTAATCAAAACAATAGATTCCTCTTTCATTTTTACGTGAAAAAGGCATACTTGGTAGAAGTCGCTACGAGCAACCGTTCTCCAGAAAAAGAATAATAAAAACATAAATGGCATTTATTCGCATATCGCTATGCCCATATCAGAGTGTTTGAAACTGAGGAATCCTCCTGTAAAATATCGGACACTTATTAAATAACACCCTGTATATCAGTCGCCAAAAAATCACGGATTTTCGACATTATAACTTTTCGAATAGTGGTCTATGGATCAAACAGGTATTTCTTATTTGGCAAAGCCTAAATTAACGATAGACGTCAAGTTGCCATAAGATTCGAGTTTTAATTTAATTCCAGTATTAATATTAAGTGCATTGTGTTGGGCTGAAAATATGTAATATATTATGTGTTTTAATGAATCTGTTCTTGATGTGGACGCAGTAATTTTTCTAATAACCATATACCTCTTTGATTATGTTGTTTTTCAGTGATTCCGTGAGTAAGATTTTTAAATCTTTAATAGCTATCGCCAAAAAATTAAAACGTGTTTACTTACATCCCTTTACTATAATGACATCGGGATATCAGTAAATTTACATCCCGTTGTCAACAGCAACCAACATATTGTTTGGTAAAATCGATATAATTAATTCAAACCAGTTTCATGGTGACGAAGGTACTATTTATCTCGGGAGTGAAAAAAATACGCCAAATGCTAATTTAATCGATAATAAGCTGCATTTTTCCTACAAAAATGTCAGCTAGTTTATTCCTCATCATGCATGGATAATTGTTGTAAAAACTGTATGTCATGTATTATATATAAAAATTCTTACCATCATCTACGCTACTTTTGGCACTATGGAAGTCATCGTCACTAGAGCTACAGCTCGAATATACACTTTGTTGGACTTTAAGCGGATATCTTGTTACCGGAAGACATTCTCCAGATGAACCCAATACTATAAATCTACCTCGCCGATTGTTCACCAAGTTCTCGTTGTTTTGTCCTCTTTTCTGAAATGTTTGATCCATTTGCAGTCTAACTTGGAGTTTGTGTGTTGTGTTGTTATTTCCGCTATTTTCGGAAACTAACGAATCAGTTCTTGTAGTACTAAAACGATTAAATAATAGTTATTGCTTCTAATATTCCATTGGCAGGGGAATGCCGCCCATGTATGCAACGAAAGCATTGCTTTCCTTAAGCGGACTTTCACGTTAAAGTAAAATGACACTTATTCAGAAATTCCAGGACTTTTTAGTATGGAGGAAAAACATTCAACGTTCTTCTCAAATATGCGAATAATTGAAGATGAGTATCTAAGTAAGCAAGTGAATTACGTTCACACGACTTGAATAATTGAAGAACACTAGCGCCAAGTTTACTTGCCAGTAAAAATACAAAATAAGTGGGTTTATTATTCCGTTCGAAGTAATCATGGAGAGTGATAACGAGGAAGTTATTGCTTGTGCTGCGTGCGTATGTATTATATTGAAGCATGCTTTTTTTAAATCAAAACAAAGCAAAAAACAAAAAGAGGGGATGATGGTGTTTTTAAATAAAAGTTGAAAAAGGTATGTAAATATGGGCACCTCTTAATAAAACCCCATAGCCATCTGTTTTTTAGGAACAGCGCCTCTGACATGTTAGAAGATCTAATCCGCAAATATTCTGGACAATTTAAAAACTTTCGTAGAATGTCCGCAGGTGATTTTAACGTTCCTGAGATCGCAAAATACGGCAGAAATAAACGTAGTAAGTTGTCGAGTCGTGTGAATGCTTGAATAAATGCACACAAGTCTGGATTCCTCAAGTATATGAATAATCGCGAATGTTTTGACTCGTGCTATTTTTACCGACAGATGATGGGAAATGGCAAGTGTCGAATAAGGCCATCCGCACACGGACTGACTGGTTTGCAACCGGAGTTTTAAACCATTCAAACCGGTTCCACATTCACACGCAAAACATCAGTCCACACAGGAGCGCAATTGATTTTTGATCAATCGGTATTATTTTTCCATATTTTGTACTCGCAAAGCTAGTTCCGGCAATATGTCAAGTTGTAGTTAATTTCGATAATATGCACAATTGCGTGAAACTATGCAACTGAACTGTTTGGCGACCGACAAGAACGATCACGTACCATGATTACGTACATGGGAAACGTCACTAAACAGTTAAATTGCAAACCCGTCGCTCCGTGCGCGTATCGGATGACCTTAAGCTTGATTTATAAACTCGAAAAGTTGGTGAGGTTGAAGTTATGATCAAGTTTGTGAGGTTAGATATTCCGAACTCCGAGCATAAAAATTGGTTATCTCGAACTACCCGGGAAGTTTTCAAACCTTACATGAGCTTTTCATGAACAACATGAACGAGTGTATAAATGGAACTGAGTGTTCCCTTTAGTTTAGGTTAGTTTTAATTGTCCAAGAAGATGAGTCGTCTGAGCAGCTTAAGTCAAACTTGCAAAAATATACACCATGCTCTGTCAATCGCGTTGGAAGTTGACACGTCACAATCATGCCAGACGACTTTAATGAACAAGTAGTCGTTTCGTAATATACGTTTTAAAACAAGCAGCATAATATAGTGTATATTATGTAACAATTTTATTATTCAAATGTTTTTTTTTGTTGACAACGAGGGAAATTGGGCATGGGTTTTCATAACTTAAATTAAAGCTAATTTATTTTGAAACTCCTATCCCTGATATTTTATAGCACTTATATCAGTCAGGGGGATCACTCGTCCAGGGTTAGAAGTTTGTCGACATTGATATGACCCTAATTTATTATTAAACAAAAAGGCTATGGTTTTGTATTATAGAGGGTGTTTAAAAAGTGTTGCAAATTTCAAAAATGTACTACAAAATTCGGAAAAATCATTTCTGACTTATTCTAGGGTATTTTTTGGAAAGCTTACTAGGTTCTGCCGAAACTGTTTTGGAATCATCCATTTATTCGGCAAAGTTAGAAAGCTATTAATTTTTATATTTATTTATTTATTTATTCATCTTTATTTCAAAATTACATTGATAGGTACTAAGAACTAACAAAATAAAATGAAATGTCGTCAAAAACAAACAAAAACAAAAATACCAAATACAACCTTTTTAAACTAAACATATTTACTATTTCTCAATTCTCCAAGTAATCATTTACAGAGTATGGCTCTAAATCTACCAGAAAGTCTTTTAATCTTTTTTTAAATAAACGTTCATTTGGGGAATCTTTAATTTCTGCTTTTAATTTATTATACATTTTAATGCACATGTAATATGGATTTTTCTCTGACAAAGTCAACCTATGTATTGGATAAATTATATCTTGTGTTCTTGTATTATAACTATGATGCGTAAATGTATTAAATTTATTTTTGTTTTTATAAAAAAATACAATGGTCTCGTAAATGTATAGTGCATAAATAGTTAACATATTTTTAGATTTAAAAATACTTCGACATGACTGCAAATATGACATCCTATATACTATTCTCAATATTCGCTTCTGAATAACAAATATTGTTTGTAATTTAGAATTTGTCCCCCAAAATATAATTCCATACCTAGCTGTAGCTTCAAAATTTGCAAAATACAAGGTTCGTCTTGCTGTTTCATTTAAATACTTGGTTATTATACGTAGACAATAGCATATTTTATTTAATTTATCATTTAGGTAATCTACATGATGTGACCAGTCCAAAAACTCGTCAATGTGAATACCTAGAAATTTTGTATTTCTTTCCACAGATAGTGGATCTTCATCTAGCTCCACAATTTCGGGAGTTTCTTTTCTACTTAGCTTAGTTTTAAAAATGAGAATGTTGGTTTTTTCATTATTTAAGATTAACCTATTTTTTTGAAACCACAACTTGGCATCCTGGTAAATTTTCTTTGCATTAGTTGTTAATTCTACTACATCCCTACCACCTACCAATATATTAGTATCATCAGCATACTCTGTAAGGCTGGATAAAGAGTCTAAATTATTAATTTCTAAATTTAAATCATTAATGAATATAATAAATAGTATTGGCCCCAGTATGCTGCCTTGTGGAATTCCTATCGTATTAGATGCAATTTTTGATTTGTATGAACAATTTTCTTTTTCTATAACTACTCTTTGTGTACGGTTACTTAAATATGATGAAATCCATCCTAGAGCACAACCCCTGATACCATATAATTCCAGTTTACGCAAAAGAATATCTCTATCCAAACAATCATAGGCCTTTGAAAGATCCAGAAATATACCCATAGCAATTCTACCCTGCTCTAGATTACTTAATATTAAACGTGTAAACTGAAAAATTGCCGTTTGTGTCGATCTACCACTGAGGTAACCATGTTGATTCTCCGAAAAAAGTTGACATTCATTCATAAAACTAATTAGTCTATCACACATAACCAACTCAAAAAGCTTTGAAAAACTCGGAAGAAGACTTATGGGCCTATAGCTCTCTAAACTTTCTGAATCGCCCTTATTCTTATAAAGCGGTTTAATCATTGCTAATTTAAGTTGTTCGGGGAAAATACCTTTTCTGAGTGAATTATTTATTATGTATGTTAATACTTTACAAACTATTGGAATACTGAGTTTAACGATACTCGTCGGTATTTCATCATCCCCACTACTATGTTTATTTTTAATTTTCTCTTTAAATTTTAAAATTTCTGAACAAGTAACTGGCCGCAGATACAAAGATTTGAAATTATTTGGAATTGTAGAGTCCCACTTAACCTCATTAACATTTCGAAGTAAATCCGGAACTATTTTAAGTAAAAAATCATTATACTGATTAGATATCTCTTCTGGTTCTCCAGTGATTACAGTATTATTGTTTTTGTGTCTCCCAGATATTTCATCATATATAGTCCACATACATTTATTCTTATTGTCTGACTGCCTAATTCTATTTTCATAGTTTGCCGACCTGCAATTTATTAGAACATCATCATATTCTTTTTTGACTTTTTTGTACATTTCGTTATAGGCGTTACTATAATTTTTTAACTGCAGGAGTGCATCTAACCTATCTTTTACATTCTTAAGTTCATTATTGTTTCTATAAAGGGATTTTCTATACTCTTTCTTATTAACTAGTTTTTTAGGAAAACATTTCATAAAAATGGGCACAAACAAATTTATAAAAACTGACCATTGTTCATTAACATTTGATTTATCTATTTGATAAACACTTACCCAGCTTTCTTGTCTCAAAGAATTTGCAAAGTCCTCCTTATTAATTGACGAAAAAAATCTTTTGTAGTGTGGCGTAAAAGTGTTCTTCTTTTTAGTATTGAAGATAACCTTCTGCGCAAAATGATCTGATATAACAGTATTTAAAACAGAACTATGCAGCTCAGATTTAGAAATATTTGCAAAAATGTTATCTATACAGCTTTTAGATGTGCAAGTTATTCTAGTATTCTCTAATATTGTTGGACTCATATTAAAAGAATTTAATATTGACAGAAAGTCAGTTCTATTATTATTGCTTTCTAATAACTCTATATTAAAATCACCTGCCAAGAACACTTTTTTACCCTCATCTACAATTTCTAAACATAAACTATCCAGTTTTTCAAAAAACAATGTTATGTCACCTCCAGGGGGTCTATATATGGTGATCACCAAAAAAATTTCGCCACCAATATCGCACTCGGCACAGGCACATTCGAAATGTCCACTAATTGACAATTTGTTTATTTTCTTGCGAACTTTAACTTTAATATTTTTTTTCACATAAACTGCTACTCCTCCATAACTATTTTCCCTGCAAAAACATGATGCTAGCTTAAAGTTATTTATAACAAATGTTTGTAGTTGGTGCTCGTTTTTCCAGTGCTCTGATATGCACAGAAATTTACATTGAGGGTGGTCTTCTAACATGTGATTTATTTTGTCAGTAGCATTGCCAATAGATTGAACATTCTGGTGAATTATACAGTGACTTGAGGAAACATCTTCCCGTTTCTCAATGCTTGCTTTGTGTTTGTAAGCTGGTTTTAATGTATTTATAAAAAATTATTTTCTTCGCTGCTTCTATCACCAAAATCAATATATCGTCGGTGTTTTTCTAGTTTGTGCATATATGCTGGGCACTTAGGATCCCTTGCAGAATGTATTCGATCATGAAGTTTCATTCTCTTGCAATTTGGGCAATCTAGAATGCTGTCTTCAGGGCATTGGCTGCTTTCATGTTGTTCTCCACATTTATAACAGCATAGACTTCCTCTACAGTACTTAGCTACATGACCAAAGTAACAGCACTTGAAGCACATTGCTAGATTAGTGTACTCTTGTACATATGCCTTCGTTAGGTCAAAACTTAGATTTTTGTTCTTGATGAACCATTTAAATATCTCAGGTTTTGTTTGTAGCACCCAGTTTTCTTTGTTTTTGTTTCTACACTCTTTTTTTGATATAAACTTGATTTGTGTTGTGACATCTGCTCCGAATAAATCTTTTATTTTGGGATTATCTTCAACAAGTTCTGTTATAAACTCTTTAGGCTCATAGCCCTTTTCTATACCATTTATCATTAGCATAGGTTCAGTGCTTTCTAAGTTTTTTGTCTGAAAATTCTCGTTTTTCTCTAAAATTTTTTGTAGAGTTTTGTTTTGAGTATCATTATGGCATTCTATTATTATCCCACCGCTTTCCAAAAGTTTAACTCTCTTAAACTGTTCACTTCCCTGTCCATCTCTAAGGTTCTGTTTTATTTCCTTGAGTACCTGTTTTGAGTCCTTATTTTCCTTTGGCCTAATTAACGTCTCGTTCTTTTTAGCGTGTGGTGGAGTTACCCATTTTTCATTCACATTCTTTTGGTCTGCTATTTTTTCATGTTTTTTCATTACTGAACTGTAAGTTTTTTCAGGTTTGTTTGGTATCTTGGTTTCTTTCGCATTATCGAACCCGAAAGTGCTTTCTTGGGACTTCTTGCATTCCTTTAGTTCATAAGAAAGAGCAAAGTTTCGTTTTTCTAGTTGGCCGATTTTGTAGGCTAGGCTTGTAACACTGCTGTGAATTTTAAATGCCGCCTTTCTAAGTAATGAAAAATCGTTTTCACTATGCTCTAGGTTTTCGGAGAATTGATGTATGGTTTCGAAAGCTTGTTGAAGGTTTTGAAGCATCGTTTCAACATTACATGTTTTGTTGTTCGGTTCACATAATCTATTATTAAATCATACAAATTCACAGCTGTTGTGCCTTAAACTGTTCAGAAATAACTGTTCCCACGGAAACGAGTTAGAAATGTGAAATTTCATCAAGACTTTTAAAATTGGTATTACTGTAAAATCTCTCAATAGCGACCACCCTCGGGGAATCAAACGTTGGTCGGTCAACAGGAGTGGTCGGTTAATAGAGAAAAATTAAAACAACTGGTCTGCATTTTTCAGTGTTTGTTTATTATGAAGTATCTACATATATGTTAATAATTTTAAATATTTTTGTTTAATTTTATCAGAACTAAAATTAAATGAGATGAAGCCAATTTACCATTTTCATATTTTTATTTTATTTTTATAAAATTCCGATTCACATTTTAATAGCAATTGAGAAATATTTGTAGACTTGTCAAAATTGTTAACATTATTAAAACAGTTTTCTAACTCTCTCAAACTTGCGCAGGCCTCAGATCGGCTTGATAATTTCGACACTGGAGCAAGTTCAGGTTCCTCTTCCTCTGTCTCAGAGTTAGAAGTAGTTTCATTCGTTTCTTGGATCTCTTGAATACACTCGATGATAGTCAATTCTGCACTTTCTGTTGACAAATCGTTATCAATATAAACAAATTTTGAAGTTCACAAATGTGTCCTTAATGTTAGGAAATAGTTGTGTGAGCGGAATACTATTTTCTTCTTCGAAGTCATCAATATTATCTGTATGGCACATCCGGCTTTCATAAAGCATTTTTTTATTTTCACTGGAGCCAAATTGCGTCAGGCCACCGAAAGCCATATCAAGGCGTTGGTTATGGTAATATTATTTTTGATTTTTTTGAAGAGGACAACCACTGTCTATACATGTTAAAAGCCTCTTAATAAGGTAGTTTCTGTACAATATTTAAAATTGTGAATAATGCCTTGGTCCAAAGGTTGGCAATATGAGGTAGTATTGGGTGGAAGAAAAATAAATTTGACATTATCCAGTGTAATTTTGGGATAAGAAGTTGCATTATCCAGAAACAATATCACTATTCTATTCTGTTTCTTCATCTTGGTATCAAATCTGTGAACCTATGTTGTGTCATAATGTCTGCTGTCATCCACGCTTTTTTATTCGAGACCCATTGGAGAGGTAACTTATCGATATGTGCCCTAAAGACATCGAGGATTTTTGCTTTTGCCTATTATAAGTGGTTCTTCCTTCTCACCTTCCATACGCACAGAACAGAATTGTAAATCGTTGTTTTGCTGTTTTTTTTTCAGTGTACATGTCATCTTTTGATACGCATGTTTTTGTTGGTAACGCACGACAGTAGAGACCTGTCTCATCTGCATTAAATAGGTCCCTTGGAGTATAATCCTTTAGAATGGTCATTAGCCTTTCTTTCCAAGCAGTTAATACTTCGATATTGATACATGCTGATTCACCACATATTTTCTTGAAGGTAATATCGTGCCAACGACGGAATTTTTCTAACCACGCATTTGATGCCTAAGTTATCTAGTCCTAGGCATTGAGCAGATTCGAGGACTTTTGCTTGATTTGATATTATGGTAAGTGCTTGTTTTGCGCCTTACAAAACAACTTGGTCCACTGCCAGTCCTTCGGTTTTCGGAAATTTTCTTTTTTGTTCACCGTTGCTACCTTCTTGACACAAATTTCTAACTTCTGCTTTATTTTGAAGCAACATAATCACTTGGGTCTTTTCAACTTTTAATTTTTCAGCCAATTTCCTGGTACTTAAACTAGTTTTTTCCTTTTCCTCGATGATCTCAATTTTTTCGCTTAAATAAAGACATTTCGTTTTTCCCGCTATCTTCAAATATTCACGTTATTCCCAAAGCACACAAAAACTGTTCAAAACAAAACTAATGTTAATAACCGATTATCAGCCTTTAAAGAAAATAGAATGGATCCGCCTGCAATAAAGTAATTAGTGTATGTATCTATATTTCTTAATAATTGTCGAGTCGAGTTTTACTGCCCCTAATGAAGGGTGTTTTTAACATTAATGTTTACTAAAAATTCCGATGATGAGTGCCCGCGGTCGTTTAACAGTAAAGAGGGGTATAAAATAATGAGATTTCAATTTTTAAATATGGGGAATCCATAACCGGTCGTTTAACGCAGGTGGTCACTTTATAGAGGCGGTCGCAAACAGAGGTTTTACAGTATTTTTTTAATTTGAAAATATGGAAAGGCACGATTTGTCTAAAAAGCCAACGTAATATTATTGTCACGTTGCACCAACATGGATTCAGACAAAGTGACATTTCAGATATTTTCGGGAAAAGTAAGAGTGTAATTTCAAGAATCATTGTTCGCCATCGGGTGACATAAAGCAGAAGACCCGGTCGCGGATATGTAAGGGCTACTAACGATAGAGAAGATCGACACATGAAAATAGAAGTTGAAAAGTCCCTTTAATACAGCTCGACGACTTTAACTAGGGATATTAAATACAACAGGAAGAAGGGTTTCTGACCAGCCAGTAAGAAGCGGGAATTAAGTCTTATAGGCCGCTAAGGCGTTTAGTTATTACAACGAATCATCGACGCCTTATGCGTGCTTAGGCCAATGGAAGGATTGAAGACAATTTAATTTGGAACGATGTTTTTTTTACGGATGAGTCAAGATTCGGCTTGCACAAAGATACGCTCTTCGTAAAAGAGTGTATCGAACTTTAAATACACGGAATTTGCCAGTACACATACAGCCAATTCACAAATTTGGAGGAGATGGTGCCATGGTTTGGGCGGGTGTTGCTCTGGGGTTTCGAACTGAGCTGCACATTTTTGACAATACAGTGGCTGGTCAAATATACAGGGATAAAATTATTACACCTTATGGGCCAGTCTTTAACCCGATTGTACATGTATGGGACCGGCTTCAGTACCAACTTGATCAACTTCCTATCTTGTGGTAACTACTATCCCAAATCGACAACATCATTAGAAGTATGCCTCCGAATCCTTGGATGATATTAAAACTAAATAAAACTCGGGAAAACTTTTAGTCGTTTTAAAAATAAAGAATTTATTGTTATTTTTATTCAAATTAAAAAGAAAATATTAATTTTATTAAATTTATATTCAGTGCAAGGAGTCTTTAAAAAACGAAAAATATTTTATTTAAAATAAGTTTTGGGAAAAATATTGAAAATTAAAATAATTCCAAAATAAAATGAGAAAACTTTTTAAAAATTAATAAAAAAAGAAAATATAAAATGAGTTAAAAATATATTTGGAAAACTCACGTTTATAAAATAAAATAATCCAATGAGGGAAAATAAAACTCTAACTTAAACTAGTTTTATCTGGATAAATCGCGGAATGGGGACGGATCACGTTGGTGTCAACAAGTAACACCTGCAGAACATCTGCCGTCCAGCTGCAACTGTTTTCTAATAACGGTCAAATAAATTAAGAAAATTGCCTTTGTAAGAAGCCGAGATATTTTGTTTTTCTCATACCGACAAAGGGATTCCAGAAACTGAAACACTTGTGTAAACATCTGCGAGCACTTGCAGGTGTCGTTTTGATCAATTTTCCCCTATAAATAGGTGGGATTGCTAGAGGAAAAGTCAGCTCATTTTATTCGTAATGTTTAAATACCTACAAAGTTAGTACCGTCGTCCGTCGAAAGTTGCCGCGCCGTAAAAGTCAAGTGTAGTCGCGAAAAGCTTAGTTCGGAAGTTGAAAGTGCGTTGGCCCGAAGTCACACGGAGGTAGTAAAGGATCGTCGTGGCGGTAGAAAACCTTTTACTTATTGACTTGGCGCGGTAACGCGAAAAGTTTTATTGAATAAAGCGTAAAGTGAGCGCATTTCTAAAAGTCAGTGTCGACGTTAGGATTATTTGTCATTTAAATAAGTAAGTGAAGAGATTTGTTTGTGAATTTAAATTTTAATGTTGGTGGCTCCGATAGAAATTTGATATTTTAATAAATAAGTGAAACTGATAGTGACTTTGTTGTTTTACTGCTAGATATTAGAAGTAAACTCATTTACTTTACGATTAAATATTGCTCCCTTTCAACAATATATTGCTCCCTTTAAAAGAAAAATATAAACTACTTCGATTTAACTACAATTTGGATGTATTTGGTATAAATGTAATATTACAATTGGCTGAGTTGCTGTTGTGCATGTGCTCAAAGTTTCATTGTTTAAACTAACATGAAGAAGATTCTGACTCTGGTTACGACTTTGCGTTCAACCAAACAGCAGCCCTTGCGACTTAGTAGGAGTTATCTTTAAGCAGTGTGCTTCCGAGGCCCTCTTAAGGACATCTAGATCATGTATGATTTTATAAATTAAAATGGCGCAGATTAGGAACAATATCAAGAATAGAAATAATCAACAACACATAATAATATAAGATGAATTATTTCAAAATATAAAAAAATTAGGAACTATATTCTTAGCAACAATTTGGACATTTTAGCTGTGTCTCAGTCATGGTTAACACATGCAATTTCTGATGAGCTGGTGAGTGTTGGCTTGGCGGTTTTAAAATTGTGAGATCGAGCGGATGGGCGTGGCGGTGGTGTTCTGTTATTCGCACGAAATACTATTAATTTTACAGAAATATTAGATAACAAACGTAATTATGCTGAGCAAATTTGGATAGAGTTTAAAATAAAAAAGATAAAGACAATCTTGTGCGTAATCTATAGACGGCTTCGAAAGTATGCACGATTTCTTCAGCGAGTTTAAGGAAAATATATGTAAAAGTTTTCTAAACTGTAATAATCTTATATATACTGGCGATTTTAATATAAATACCTTAAATCTACATGGCACAAACACACAAAATATTTTAATGATTTTTGCAGCATAATAATATAGTCTGACACAGGTTATCATGAGCCTACTAGACAGGGTCCGAATAGCGCAACGCTCATCGATTTAATCCTGTGTTCAAATATGGATCTAGTGCAAAACTCGGAGGTTGATCACTCTTTCGATGCTTCCGATCATTTCATACAAGGGTTTTTACGTTGTAGTCACCATCAGGAATATCTACATTTAATACAGAAAATATCTTGACGTCTCTCGCTGCACCATCACCCCCAGTCAGTCCAATAATAACAACATTTTTGTTGCTCTCATCTACGTTGCTTCTAGATAAACTATTAATATTATGTATAATTTCGTTCTCCAGTTTAGCAACTCGGCTCTTTAACTGGGTTTGTTCGTTTTTCAATGATTTGTTTTCACTCGCGAGAGCTTTGATGCCTTCTTTCATTTGCTCCATTATGCTTCCATTAAAGACGATGGAGTTTTTTAACTCTTCATACATACCCTTAATAGCCCTCATGAGCTCTTTGTTGCTAGGGTTAAGGTGTTCAAAGATATTGTCGAAGACGCTAGCAGCACCCATACTTAAACGTTGCGATGATGTTCGCGTAGGAGAAGAAGACCCTACTTCAGACCCCGAGCCGCTTACTGAGGTAATAATGGAACATGAAGCACAACACCATTTTGCATCGGTCATGTGTACCTCAAACGTAGTAAACTCTTCATCCATCAGGCCAGAGCATGACCTATGAAACCATTCGCTGCAAATACCAGCACACTGTATTTTATTCTGGGTTTTTGTAACATTGCTTTCACACTTGATACCTGTAATTTCTTTCTTCTTCTTGGGTGCCATCTCGAATTGCCTAGTACGCCCCTGTCCACTGAATGTTAAAATGTTTAACCAAGTTTCTACGCTGAGTTTTTATACAAAAAACGCGAAGATCCCACAAACTTATTTACAATAACAGCACTACTGTATTTATTGATTGTGATAAGAATTAATGGCTCTGCAAAACACTTATTAGGTGTAAATGCCGGAATGCTGAAATGCGAGGGACATGTTTTCACTGTTTTTAGCAAAGTTAAGATGTGTATCGCTAAAAAGGCATGATTATTTTAGAACTTGATTTTCTTATGTATTAACCATTCAAAACTTACACTTATAGTACACTTTTAACTATGCGAAAATCGCGTTTCTTTCGGAGCCACACTTGCGACAACGTTCACCGTTTCTGAACAAAATTGTGCGATAAAGAAAACGTTAATTTAGTTTCTGAAAGAAAAATCGAACATTAAATACTAAATCAAAGTCGACAAAATTCTCTATCCAACCCTGGACGAGCGATACCCCTCGTTAATTTCCGCTATAAAATATTTATCCTCAAAAAGGTGCAAACAAATCTAAGATTCCTATTCATTTTCGAGTAGTTTATTACATTCGCAGAAAATATGTAGGAAGATTGTGATAAACTGTTTTACTGACCTTTTCTTCTAATCTTTGCAATTAGAAAAAGGGCCCTGGAATAAAAGCTATTTGGATATTTCGATTTAAAAAACCTTGCAAGAAGCTAAACAATTTTGTAGAAATGCGAAGGTTAAAACCGTTATGAAATAATTTTCAAAATAGTAAATTTATTGGTTGATATTAAAGATTATAAATGAGGCTTGTCTTTCCAACAAGCTCTACATATGTACCGTTCCATTCTAAACATGTTACAGGAGACGCCAAACAATTTTTTATGGCACAAACCAAATTCAATGAAATGCAGATTTAGACAAATTTGGCACTTGCAAAGTTTTGGTAAGGCAAGCCTTAAGTATAGTACTTATTAAAACAAACTTTAATTTTCTTACCTACATGATTGTTGATTTATTAATGGTATATTTGGCGTATTTCCATCCGATAGGTTTGAGCTCATGGATTCTCCAATAGGAGACAGTCTTCTGTGTCGTTGGCTGTAAGTATACGTAGTTGTGTTTGAGGTATTTTGCGCTTCATTGGCGCTAGTTTGCTTCTGTTGAAATGCTAAAAGACATTTATTCAATTCCCTTAAAATATTGTCTTCTTCGTATTGGCCTATTGGGAGTTTATTGTAGTCATCAGCGTCCATACAACATATATTCACCTAAAATAATATTGCAACATTTATTTTTGGAAACCGAAAATACGATTAGGCTTTGGGTTAGTTATACTTACTTCTCTGGCATTATCTAACTTTTCGATTGTTGCTTTATATTTTGGATCGATTATTCTAGCAATATGCCTGATTCGTTCTATTGTCACAACCTCGTTGTCTTCTAGAGCTTCTACATATAACATTAGCGTAAGCAATTCTGGAATGGTTGCCAAACTTACAGATTCCTAAAAGAAATATTAATTTTCTTTTGATAAGATAATTAAGACAGTGTATGTACAAGGTGTCCCATTGTCGACCATTTTAGGGGGTATTGAAGTTATTATCAAAGATAGAATGTTGCGATTTTCACTTTAGTTCCCTACTTTTTACGAAATGAGAGATTCCGGTGTCAAATTTATAGTGGCTGTCTTAGTTTTTACTCTATAGGTTTAAAAGATTCTGCTAATCACTTTTCGTACTTCTGTGCACTTAGACGCTGATCCAGAATTTTTTTTAGGGGGAAGGGGGTTAAGAAGCGCTTGAGATACAAAAATAACGGAGTAGGCGAAAATTTTTGGAGACCACACCCAAATTTTGTTTTTGTCTACTATTCCTATATTTATATTGAACAGATAGATGATAAATTATTTAATTTCACGTCTATTTTTTTTTTATTTTTAGGCAAAAAGGTAGGCTTGAGAAGGCTACCTACACAATTGTGCGCGTAGAGCCAGGGTCCTAATACTGGAATCTGGGAAACATTCTTTCCAGGAGAAATCTGGCGTTGAGACTCTCCGTTTATGACTACTATACTACTACTAATAAACCAATTAATTACTCATACAATTTTGAAGTAAAGAAGGGTACTGCCTACTTATTGTTCAAGCGGCTTCACTGCAGCTGTACTCGTCGAGTCTACGATAGGCAAGGTTCTACAGAATCGTATGGCAGTTAAAAATGCAAGCCAGAAAAATAAGCACGGTGGTACTATTTTATATACTTATTTTTACGTAGGTAGTTTTATTTTATACTTAAATGTATATGAAGTCATGTTGTACCTGATTATATCCTGTTCCTAGAACATTACCACCGATTTTTGCACTAGAAAAACATATCTGCAAGCTATCTGGTTCAGATCTCTCCAATTTGCCGTCATGTCTTATTTGTAATGGACACAAGTGTAAGCTACATTCCAACCAGTCATCTATTGTTAACCATTCTTTACTGCTCATAACCTAAAAAAATATCACAACAAAAAATATGTATAGTATACAATAGGCTTGTTCCAACCCGACCAAAAACCGTACTAGGACCGTCCCCGAACGGTCGCTCAACTAATTTACCATTGCAACAATCGATTGCCAAATTCAAGATGTAATTGACAGATTGGAACTGATCGTTCGGGGATGGTAATTTGGTTGTGTTGGAACAAACCTATTAAGTTTAGTTTTATTTGCTCTTTAGTCTAAACTAAACCTAAATAATTATTCTTGAGGTCTAATAAAAATTAAACAAAAATAGCAAAAACCATTTTAGCAAAATTTAATATAAGTTTTACTGAATCATTCACGGTTAAACGAAACTGTGATCAGTATCTTGAGAGGCTAAGAAGATGATACAAAATGTGCTATACACTTTACGCAATGCTCTTCTTGTGAATATTTGTGGTATATTGTCATTTTAAATGCACATAACTATATGGGATCTTCATTGTTGAGTGATAAAAATTTGATCCGAAGAAAAGTTTATTCTAGGTATGAAGAATAACAACTGTCCGTTCCTTACAAGTGCGACTTATTGCTGATGAAACAGATATCTCCTATTTAAGATCAAGTCTTTGAAATGTTCTAATCTAAATGGGTTTTAAATATCGTAAGGTCAATAAGAAGCAAATATTGATAGAATCGCCGAGATTACGACAATGGCGATATGAGTATCTACGAGGTATAAAAGACTACCGATCAAAAATTCGTCCTAATATTTACCTTAATGAAACGTGGAATAATACTCACGATAGGCCATTAAAAGTTTGACCCGATTCGTCTAATAGTTGTCAAACCAGAGCTCCATCGAACAAAATCTAAAATGTTTACTATTTTACATGCGGGTCAGAGGCAAGCTGGGTTCCAATGCTTTGTGGCTGTCTACCAAAAACCATAAAAATCTTGTGTGTAGGTTACCATGATGATACCACAGTAGCACTTTTTGAGGATTAGTTTGGGAATCGCCTGCTACTGAATATTCTGTTGAATATAGCGTCATAGTCATGGACAACGCGAGTTATCGCAGCCGTCAAATTAATAAAGTTCCCAATTCAAATAACCGCAAGTCAGAAATTCAAAACTATATGCTAGAAAATGACATCTCCTTAGAATTTTCATATTAAAAAGTCTAGCATTTAACATGAAGAGGGAATATATTTGCCACTTTGTCATCAAATTTAGGACATACAGCTTTGTGTCTTCCCCCTTATTATTGTGTTTTCAATCCCATAGAGCATATCTGGCACCAATTGAAGCGCAAAGTACGCTCGCACAGAGTTTTGTTTATGGTGCACCATACTGGTAAACGGGCCTGGCTAAAACCTTGTAGAAGTTGACTTTTACCCTAGTGCAAAGTATGCTATGCCTGTTGAGCTAATTTGTTTTGCAGCAATTTATTCTTTTTTTTTTATGATAAGGCACAGAGCACTGCAGGATAAATCCTTTATGGCGCTCTGGGAGCGGTGCGTGTGCGCAGAAAATGATTCACGTTGGTCTTAAAGTCTTGAATCTTTGGAGATTATACTCGTTGGGGAACACGATCTCAGGGAGGTCGTTCCAGAGTGATGACGTTCTTCAGATGAAAGAATTTTGAAACAGGGTCGTTCGAGGGACACTAAGCTGAACCACGTACTGGTGGACTGCAGTGGCTCGTCCTGTATTTCTTCCACGCACCGATCTTGGTGGTATCAAGCGGGCAACCTCAGTTGAGCACTTGCCATGAAAATATTTGTAAAATAGACTCAATTCGCCAACCCGCCTTCGATGTTCAAGGCTTTTCAGGTTGTTTGTCAGACTATGGTCACCGATCAAGCGAATGGCTCTTCTTTGAATATAATCTAGCAGTATCAGGGTATGTTTAGGAGCAGAGCCCCAAATATGCGAACAATACTCCAGCGATGGTCGAATTTGGGCTTTATAGAGCATTAAAAGTTGTTGGGGTGTATAGAGGTTCTTAGTTCGGAAAAGTACTCCTAGCTTCTGCGAGGCTGCCTTAGCAATGGCCGCAGCTTGACTATACCAAGATATATGACTATCCAAATTTAGGCCCAATAAATGAATTGATGAAGCCAAGGGAATCGAGTGTCCCGCCATAACTATATCCACTTTTTCCAAATTAACTTTTTTGGAAAAACTGCCGCCTGGGTCTTTTTAGCGTTAAATTCTACTTGGTTACTGTCACCACAGGACAGAATTTCTTCCAGGTCTTTGTTGAGATGTGAGACCTCTTGCTACCTATAGAGATGTGCATTGGCAGCCGATGTCCGAGCGTCCAAACTAAAAGATGAAACAAGTGTGCTGTCATCAGCGAAGCTATATATAGGATTTTTCCAAAAGATCGTTCATGTATAGTAAGAAGAGGGAGGACAACAATATAGAACCTTGAGGGACTCCGGCGTTGATGCTAAATGTGTCTAAAGAAATCCGTCCATCTCCACTCACAGAGAACGGTCTTTAAGAAAGCTCGACAGTAATGAACAAAATTGAACCGGCATTCCGTATGCTCTCATTTTAGTTAGGAGCCCCTCATGCCATACTTGGTCAAAAGCCTTGGAAATGTCCAGTGCTACCGCCCGGGACTTCCCATGATGTTCTATTGCGTTGTTCCAAACCTGAGTAACATAAGCGAGAAGGTCTCCTGTTGATCTAGACCAGTGTTTCCCAATTAAAATAGACGGCGGAACACTTACAAGCTGACACAAGAACGCCGGAACAGTACCTCTTATTTTTCTGCATACCTACTTAAAATGACTGGATTTATTTACTTAAAATATTTATTATGATATTTCATTTATATAAAAATAAAATGAAAATAATTAGAAGCAAGTAATTTATAATACATTTTGTTTACAAATGTAAAATAACGAAAATTGTTAAAAAAAAACTGAAAACATCACTAATCAACGCAGAAAGAACTAATGAGAACAGTGTGATTTTTTTTTATTCTTACAGATTTTTTTTATGTCAGGCTTAATGGTTGACAACTACTTTAAACGCAAATCAGGAGCAGCATTCATCCTATTTCTATATTTTGTCTTTGTAAAAACATAATGGGAAAATCCAGATTCGCACAGGTAGGTGGTGACAAAAGGCAACATTACAAGCATGGCACGTTTTGAAAGTTCTGGATATTCGTTTCCTAAATCTCCCCAGAAAGTAATAAGAGAAAATTCTTTAAACTTTTGTTTTAATTGACTATCTGATCCTATTTCAATAAGTTCCTCAAAATTCAATCCAGAAAAGTCATTAGGTTTTTTTTCTACTTGAAAAGGATTTTGGTTAGTTAATCGGTATTTTTTTAGTATTTTAGTATCTAATACGTAAGATATTTGGCGGAATACCAAGCACGTCATCGCGGTACACTAGTGTACCGCGGAGCACTATTTGGGAAACACTGATCTAGACTTACGGAATCCATACTGGCGGTCACTAATAATGTTGAAGCCTTCCAGGTATTGTAATAATTTTTCGTTGATAGCTTTCTCCATAACTTTGGATATAACTGAAAGCAATGCGACTGGACTATAGTTGTTTGGCAAGGTCTTCTTGCCTTTTTTGGGTATGGGCTGGACTCGCGCAGTTGTCCAGCAAAAAGGAAATATTCCTTTTTTGTAGGATAAGTTAAAAAGTCTACAAAATACCGGTGTCAGTTCATCAGCGAATGTCTTAATTACAATAACTGGAGTATCGTCAGGACCAGAAGCCTTTTTAGTGTCAAGACTCCTCAAGATTCGTTTAACATGGCGATGACGGAAAACAATCTCGGGCATTCTCAATTCTACAGGGGGAATGTTCGGTGGAGTACTTCCCTGGTAATTAACCGTTAAGTGTGAAGAGAATAGTTCCGCCAGTAAGTTTGCTTTTCCTGTGTTTTGGTCGCAATGGTGCCATCAGAACGTGTTAGAGGTGGAATGGTTGACTTGGTAAAGTTCTGACTGACGGCCTTAGCTACCGACCAAAATGATCTTGAGCCATTAGGACATTCAAGAAGTTTGTCTTTGATCCTCTGGTTGTGTGCTTCTTTGCTTTGGTTTATCGTTTGCTTGCATTGGTTTCGAGCGTTAACAAAAATGGTACGATTTTCTCAATTTAGTCTCCAGACAGTTTTGAGTTAAAAATAAGTCCAAGGCATTTTAATGTCTGGAATTTGTTGAATTTTAACCTGATCTCCGCCCTACTCTTTGAAAAGAATATGGCCTTTAACTTGAAATGATTCAGACGAATATTCAAATCTGAAAGCCACTTTTTAAGCAATGAATCTGTATTTTTTGACAAAGTGAAGTACAAAAGGTCTATATCTATTAGGTAACTAGATATTAGTACTTAAAAGTACCTAATTTTATCTTTTTTCCACTAAAGAGTGCTAATGTGAGTTAAATTCAGTAAAAAATTGCCATTTAACAATATCTTTGATTTTTATTTAAAACAAATGGAAAATAAAATATAACATATCTGTTATTCCTCTGTGAGTTACTGGTTTCTGTATTTGTCGTCGGATTCATTAGAATCTGCTCATAAAACGTCCTGTACTCTTCAGGTATATAGTGAACTATTTTGGAAATATCTCCCTATCTCTTGTAGTTGATAGGAAGTTTGCCATCGTACACTTTTAACGTGACAAGTTCCACACCATTTTGTTTTTCATATTAGGCGTTAACTAAAGTCATCAATAAATTTACGTGCCTTGATATAGCCTTTCATCGCTTGGGTGTATGTAAAGTGCCTGTATTTGCTAATGGTAAATTTGTGATTTTTGTCAACTTCATTGGTTGTCTTCTTAAAATATTGTGGTTACCAGCCACTACAATCAAGTATATCAGTACTAGTAGCCGCTTTAGTCACAAATAAGTTTTTTTCTTTAAAGACTGTATTCATCAGAAGAATAAATAGTATCAATTTTTTTTTAAAGAGAGTTGGATAAGTAAAAAGTTTGTTCACAATGCAAGAACCTATGGCCCCGGATGGGAAAATATTGATGAATAACTTGAAAGTTTGTAATCAGTGCGCGTATTTGACAATGAAAAGCTTTGGTTTACCGAAAATTGCGAACGATCTGTTAAATCAAAAAATTATTTCTACCGACAATGGCGTAAAAACCCTACCGCCGAAAATCGTACTATCTTTGTTAAGAAGCACACAACCATAGAATCAAAGACAAACTTCTTGAATGTTCTAACGGCTCAAGATCAATTTGGTCGTTACCTAAGGCCATCAATCACAACTTTACCAAGTCAACTATTCCACCTCGAACACGTTCTGATAGCACCATTGCGACGAGAGCACAGGAAAAAGCAAACTTACTGGAGGAACATTCAATGGTTAATTTTCAGGAAAGAACTCCACCGAACAGTCCCCTGTAGAATCGAGAATGCCTGAGATTGTGTTCCGGCACCGCCATGTAAAACGAATCTTGAGGAGTCTTAACACCAAAAAACCTTCTGATCCTGACGATACTCCAGTTATTGTAATTAAGACATGCGCTGACGAATTAACACCGGTATTTTGTAGGCTTTTTAACTTATCTTACAAAAAAGGAATATTTCCTTCTTGCTGGAAAACTGCAGTTCAGTCCATACCCAAAAAAGGCAAGAAGACCTTCCCAAACAACTATCGTCCAGTCGCATTGCTTTCGGTTACCTCAATAGTTATGGAGAAGGCTATCAACGAAAAATTATTAAAGTACCTGGAAGGCTTTAATATTATTAGTGACCGCCAGTATGGATTCCGTAGGACTAGATCAATAGGATACTTTCTCGCTTATATTACTCAGGTTTGGAACAACGCAATAGAACATCATGTGGAGTCCCGGGCGGTAGCAATGGACATTTCCAAGGCCCTTGACCGAGTATGGCATAAAAGGCTCCTAACTAAAGTAAGAGCATGCGGAATGCTGGTTCAATTTTGTTCATGGCTGTCAAGCTTTCCTAAAGACTGTTCTGTGCGAGTGGCCATGGACGGATTTCTTTCAGACACATTATTTAACATCAACGCCGTCCCTCAAGGTTCTATATTGTCGCCAACCCTCTTTCTATATACTACACATTAACGATATTTTGGAAAAAACTGAATATCTTATATAAAGCTTCACTGATGACAGAATACTTTTCCGAACTAGGAACCTCTATACACCCCAACAACTTCTGATGCTCTATAAAGTCCAAATTCGACCGTCGCTGGAGTACTGCTCGCATATTTGGGGCTCTGCTCCTAAACATACCTTGAGATTGCTAGATTCTATTCAAAGAAAAGCGATTCGCTTGGTCGGTGACCATCATCTGACAAACAACCTGGGAAGCCATGAACATCAAAGGCAGGTTGGCGACTTGAGTCTATTTTACAAATATTTTTATGGCAAGTGCTCAACTGAGGTTGCCCGCTGAACGAGTATAATCTCCAAAGATTTAAGACCAACGTGAATCGTTTCCTGCGCACACGCACCGCTCGCAGAGCGCCATAAAGGATTAGTCCTGCAGTGCTGTGTCTTATTATAAAAAAGAGAGAGGTAATATTCCAGGAATATTATTCTTTTTCCGCTCACGGACAAAACGTGTGAAATTATTTAACCTCTTTTGCGTTCTATGGATGATGCATTGTACAATGTACAAATATTAATCAAATGGCTGTCTTAGCTTAGTTCGCCATATTTGTGTAAATTTATCCTTTTTCCAATCACACAGTCATTTGTAGTTGAGTCGACTTAGTCTATTTTTCGGTGTTCTATGAGTATGTATTGTAGTTTTAATAGTACCTCCCTACATACTACTAACACTACTACTACTACGACAAATAACTACCAATAACTTCAACGTGATCGCAAACAGAGAGATTGCGTAATGTAGCTAAATATTCGGTGACTAAATCATAATTTTTGAAAAGATATGTCAGTAAACAATAAGAAGGTTTAAAAAACAGATCCAAAGCACAAAATTAAAATAGGTTATACCTACTATGACCTCTGTATAATTATTGTATTTTCAACTGAATATTTGCAAAATGATTAAATATTTACCTGACGTAGAACCCTCAGATGTCCGTTGATATTTTCACCATTTTCCAACCAGTCAAAATAGTGTAATGTGCTTCTTAGTTTGGCCTTTTGTGCATTGCTGTTTTGTATAGTTTTAAAAAACGTAGCAAAATTGAAATTTTGTAAAGTAGGATGGGTTTTGTCAGTCCGCTTTGGAAACGTCGAAAAAAAGGCATTCGCTAATAATGATGCTGCGAGATTGTAGTCAACTTCTGTCACATCGGCTAAAAAGGACATAATTTAAGCAATTTTAGTATATGTCTTATATTGTGCGTACAGACGTGCGCACGCATCCACTGAGTCGTTTAATGTACGCATGTTTATTTTAGGGCGGACGTTGCATTCTGAGCTTCTCGCCGAGAATGCAACGTTCACGCACTAGAATAAACATGATATGTAAAGACATTACACTTCAAGAAAAAGTTCGCATTTTCTCTTCCGTCAAATCCATCCCTAGACGCGTTTTGCCGCATCGCGGCTCGTCAGTGAGGCTAGAATCCGACGAAAGGGAAACGACCACGAAGTGCGCTTATTTGCCGAAATTTCCACGGGCAACGGTGAGATGTAATACGAAACGATATCTCGTGGTAGTCGCACGCATCACTCGGCTCAATCTAACAGGAACCACGAATGCAAAGTTCACACATTAATAAACAAGCGAATGTTTAACGACTCAACATATGCGTGCGCAAGTATGTGCGCACCATTTAAGATTGTACTACTTTGGATTGGTACACAACCAAAATATAAAAATTCTAATATGTAACCAAAAGTTTACAATAACCGAGATACAGTGTGTCAAATTTAATTTTTTGAATTTTAAAAGCACTATGGAAAAAACAAACTTTTTGCAGACAGTTAGGGCAAAGTAAAATTTTTGAATGAAAAAATTACTTCTTTATCATTGGTAAGTACGTAAGAAATATACAGGATGGCTGATTAGTGCGAGGAAGTTCAATATGTTGGTTGTTTTTAGAAATATCGAAAATTATTAAATATTATACAGGGTGATTCAGGAGGAAATGTTAATATTTTAGGTACGTATCCGGGGACCCAAAATAAACTTAAACGTTCCTATAGACATTGTTTTAAAAGTCAACTATGGTTCAGCCTTTAATACTTATTTTATTATTACTGTGTATCCGTAGGCTGAGTAGCTGGCTCTTATGTAGATCTGTCGATTTAATAAAACACTGTATTTAATTCCAACAGCATTTTATTCGTAAGGTAGCACTAACATTTTATTTACAATATTCACTTTATAACTTCCCACTATCTGAGAATACACTACATCAAATTACTAGTTACACTTCAAATTGCATTCACACATACGTTTCCATAGTACTCAATACTTTCACATTGTATTAACTTGTTGAACTTTGTTTTTGTTAACTTTAACTACATTGTACAAGAAATGTGGACAATTTCCACTCGGTGACGTGCTTTACTTTTTAAAAGCAGTCGTGCGACATGCACCGCCGAACTTTCGGGGAACAGTCCCCTTGATAAACTTATATTTTATGCGTTTAGCCAAACTCTGCTTGGCGACCGTCTGGAGGCTGCGTTGCCTCATCCCTTCTCGCGTCTGTCTCCCTTCCTCACGCAGCTTGGTAGGTGATTATTTTTGGTGAAGCGCCTGATTACATATGACAACAATGCCGCGCTGTTACTATGTGGGTTTTATGATGAATCTTGGATATTTACGTATACGTGAGGAAAAGAGATGAACTAATAAAAACGCAGACAGCACAGCGTTTGTTATTGCGTCGTGCGATAGCTACATAAGCGTTATATATACACTATATACATCAATTAGACTTCCAAGAATGCCATCAGTGGCGTACTTTGCTTTAACACTCAGCGTGTTCTCAACAGACATTTTTATTAAATTATTTATTACAAATAGGCTAGGATTTATATTTGTTTTATAGTTTTTAAAAAGTATGTTCTGTTGTCTTTGCACTGTTGCTTAGCAATAGTAATCCCATTAGGTATTGATAAGAATAAGATTTGTCACTGTCAAGTCGTGTTTAGCATTTGTATTTTCTAACAATTTAAACATTAGATTCATTTCATTATGCCTGCGACATTCTCTCATTGTGAATATACTGATATGATATTCGTTTATGGCTTCTGCAACGAGAGCTCAAGTCTTGCAGTCGCCGAGTACCAGCGTCGATTTCCGAATCGGAGAGTACCAGATAGAAGGGTTCTTCAACAAGTTTTTACTACTGCTGGAGAATCTGGTATGTTTCCAAGTGCGAGAATCGTATCTGAACGGGAATTGGGACTTGATGTTCAACTAGAAGAGGCTATCTTTAACGCCGTCGAAAAAGATCCAAGCTTAAGTACAAGGCGACTTGCCGATACTTATCAAATTACACAAAGCCCTGCTTGGAGGGATCTTCACATTAATTGTTTATACCCATATCACTTACAACGAGTTCAACATTTGCAAGATGGTGATTTTGCGTTAAGGATGCAATGCTTCGATTGGATTAATGCAAATCGAAGACTGTATAAGTATGTTCTGTTCTGTTCACTGATGAAGCACAGTTCACTCGCGATGGTATTAATAATCTTTACAATGAACACCGATGATCCTATAAAAATCGTCACGCTACTGTAGAACATAATTTTCAACATAAATTTAGCATTAATGTGTGGTGTGGTATCTTAAATATTCAATTAATCGGTTCATTCATAATCGACGGTAATCTAACAGGACAAGTATACTTACTAAAGTTTTCTACAGAATCGCATTAGAAGATGTTCCACTTAATGTACGACAGAACATGTATTTACAACATGATGAAGCCCCTGCACACTATAGTTTACAAGTACGAAATTTTTTAAACATCAGGTAACTTTCCAAACCGGTGGATTGGTCGAAGTGGTCCGCATAATTGGCCAGCTAGATCTCCAGACCTTAATCTTCTGGATTATTATCTTTGGGGGTGGTTTAAATCATTGGCATATTCAAGTAAAGTCAACATTAGAGATGCATTACTCGGTCGAATAATAAATGCAGCAGCAACTATAAGAAACGTACCCGCATCCATTCATAGAGCGACCCGAGCTTTTCATCAGAGAGCTGACTTGTGTTTAGAAGTAAACGGTGGCATTTTTGAAAACTATAGATCTTAGCCTACTTGTTATAAATAATTCAATAAAAATTTTAATTTGAATATTGTTTACCCCTGTATTTCAGTATTTAATATTTACATCTTGCCATACCTTCTCACCTGTGTGCCCTTCATTGAGCCATGTTTCATCGGTCTAATACAATTTTTTCCTTTTTCCCGAACTCCCATATTTCTTCCAATATTTTTTCCAAATATTTTCGCCGCCATACAATAATTTCATTTTTTTCAATTAGTATTAGTAGGCTTTTTCGATTTCCTTTAATGTACCCACAATTCTCCCGTCTTAATTTCAGCCATCATTTTTTTTACTGTGGATACTACACTTAGGAAAAAAAATCCATGGCTTTTGCGAGAAATGGCGTATTTTGTAGCATCATCCAGGATTTTTTTTTCGTGCTGTTGTCTGGGCTCCTCGACTATTTCCTTTTTGTCATTTTTTTGAGAGACCTTTCACAACCCTAAACATAGCGCGCGAGGAAAGGTTCGTTAAAGTGACACATATTTCTGCAGCACCCAATGTGGTTAGTTCAGGATTTCGTTCCCCAATTCTATAGTCTACCAAGGTTTTTTATGCTATGTACTTTGGTCGATGAAATAAAAGCTTATTTATTAATTTAATAAGGGAGCCAATAATTAAGGGTGGCAAAATTTGCATGGGATCGATTATGGCCATCAGTCTGGCGGTGCACCATCCGAAATACTAATGTCTATTGACCAGCACAAAATTTTTGGAAAAAATGCTTTGCCAATTTAGCGTAAATAAAAAGCCTGTTGGCAATTTCTAGAATCTTTACCACTAACCAATGGGGTTATTTAGCATTTCTTTTTATTACATTTTCCAAAAATTTTGTAATTTTAGTGCGAACTGCAAAAAAAAAAATAATTTTCTGACGCCTCTAAAGCCTTTAAAATAATTTACGAACATTCACTCGTGGAAACCGCTGTGTAACGTCACTAAGTCCTATAATAAGTCGCGCTCGCTATTTAGATATGAATGGAGGTCATATCGAACATTTGTTATAGTTTCTTTTAATTAGTTGTAATTTTTTATCATTTCTTTATTAAATTCATTTTAAAATTATCTGTAAAGTGACGTAATAATATACAAAGTGGTCTATTTGATAAAATCGACTAATATTTATTTAAAGATTGCTACATTTGTACCGATTAAAAAAAAGAAAAATCGATATTATTAAAAAAAAATACTTTCATGATGCCCCGCCTTTTTGGCGCATCCTGTATATATAAAAATATTTTTAATAGGTTTACTTTTGTCTATCTAAAGACGCGTCCTCACCGAGTCGACACTGTCGATCGACTCTGTCTATCGACGTTGTCGACTTGGTGTGTACGTGACAATCGACGGTGTCGATCGACAAAATAAATCGATCGACATGTCGATTTGTTTTCCATCGGTGTCTTCTTTATACATTTTTGGCCCGATTTTTTGTAATAAATATTCAAATTCACTTTCCGACATTCGAAAAAAATTTTTAAAAGCACCGTTACACCTGTATTCAAGGCTCAATATGTTGACGTCATCTTTTCTTAAATCTTCTATCAAATTACTGGCACTATATCTAGTTCTACTTTGAAGACTTGGTCGAATCCAAAATCTTCTTTTGCGTGCAATTTTTCTTTTTTTAGTCGCGATAATAATATATGCGGCACAAGCAACTACGTCATCCTCGTCAGACATGTTGATTTCGACTGATCGACAACCATGTCTGTCAACTCTGGTGTGGACAGATGCAGTTTTGTCGACTTGTTGATCAACAATGTCGATAGACAGAGTCGATCGACAGTGTCGACTCGGTGAGGACGCGTCATTAGAACCTCTAAATTTAATAATTTTATATATTTCTAACAACAACAAAGATATTGGACTTCCTTGCACTAATCGGCTACCCTGTATGTAGATGTCGTTCTTACTAACCGTTTCCGAGATATTGACGTTTACATACATCGGTCAATGCGCTCTTTTAAATAGTAATTGTAAATGTATAATTTTTCTTAAAATCAAACATCATTTCTAACATTTATGGCCCAAAAATAGACAATTTTTCTGTTTGTTTTGTGATTAAAATGAAATAACTAACTAACCTTTTTTCCCAGAAAACGAGCTTTTCTGTTGTTAAAACCGTATTTAAGTTTCAACTTAGACATAACAATAATCGAATTGATTTCGTCTATTTGTAATGACGTGTACAAAAGCATCAAATGACAATAAGATTACGCTAATAACCGCCTATGGATGGTTATACTTATGTCATCATACGTTACCAGGGAACAAAATTCTTTTCACACTTCTATAATTGTTACAATTTAAAATGTCATTAAATTTTCTAAACGAATATTCCTCGAGCATTGATAAATAAAGGTTAATGTGCCTGTTTACCGACCGGAACTAGATCTCGACCATTTTGCTACTTAACCGTCAATAATATTCAAACTATCCGCCAAATCTCGTTAAAAAATATCTTCCTACTTTTCGACCCCTTTGACCTATTATAATTAGCACCACCGTAAAAAGTTATAACCTACTTTTCCCGCTTAAAATCCGTTAATATTTGGTATCTGTAGTGATCACCCACGTTTATCTAGAATCTAAGAAAGTGCTAAGACGCAGGGTGCCCGATAATAGTAAGTAACATTTGATTTATTTTAAATTAATAATTTGATTTATTTTAAATTAATAATTGTGATCACACCGGTTACACTTTAACAAAAAAATATTAGCTACACAAATCAAAGAATAAGAATAAAAACCTTACAAGAAATATACTGGCCGGTTACGTTGCCGATCAACCAATTACTGTAGGTGATTTGCCGGTTAGTCGGCTTCAGGTGCACCCTAGGTAGTACTGGTGGGTGACTCAATGTACCTCTTGAGTAGTACTGGTGGTCGGCCCTAGGTTAAAACCCTGGGTAAGAGCGGTAGCGCCTCTAGGTGAAAGGCGTAAAAGGTGCCCAGGTAAAGAGCTAGGTACTTACTTTATACTTACAAATTATGAAAATATTTGTTAAAATAATGATTAGCATTGGTAATCAAAAACCATTTTGATCTTCTCCTGTTCTCGATCACCCTTTAAAATTAAGCCATAGAGCTATCAACATAAACATTGATTCTTCTAGAAGCTTAAGTACCCATCAAGATAATGAATTATTTCTAAATAGAAATAATTCAGATAACGAATAAAAAGACAAAATACTATACTACCACTTACTAATGCATTTGAAATTCATCTTAAATATCTTGATCCCATTAAAAGAAGCAAGAACACAAATAGGAAAAAAACTTGGAAAAAAAAGTGCCATTTTCTTTGATAAATAAAAGGAAGAGAGAAAGAAATTAAAGGAAAAAAAAATAAAGCAAAAAAAAGATAGTGACTAGGTAACTTTTAAATAATATAACATGTAGAATGTGCAATGGATATTTTAATAGTGACACAAAGGATGATGAATATGAAAATGAAATAACGACTGTGATTTTTATGAGAAATCGTACCACAAAAAATGCATCGAATTTATAACTTTCCTTAAAGTAGGTATAGAAACTTTAAAAGAGTACCTATATAAGTGTGACCAATAATTTTTTTTGCGATTAAAATGGCCGAGAAAATGACCCTAGAATTTTTTATTTGTTTTTTAATAAACGTTTTTGTTTTGTGTTTTAATTCTTTTATTTTCGATGTGAGGTACCTATCTGTAAAAATCATAATAATATTCTCTATAAGCGGTCGAGAACCAATTTTAAATTGGTCGATAATTGCGACTGGCGGTCGTAAATAGGTTAAATCGCACTTTTTTAACTTATATTGAATTGAATTTATTCAACAATTATAAAATTACAGTTGTAAAGTTATCTAAGGGCTTTAACAAATTAAAAAATGTTATAATAGTTGGAATTTGACTTCATTTTCTTATACTTATTACATCTCAAAGTTGAAATTTACGTTAACCGGTCGCAAACAGGCATATTAACCCTAACTAAAAATTTTATTACAACATCCTCAAGCACGTTACTTTTTAATGCGTTTTCGAAATCTGTAATAAAATTATCTCGTAGTTATTAATGCTCTTGGGATATTATGGATGATACTTTTTTTAAAAGGTATGTATGATTCCCAATTATCTGAATACATCCCTGCTTATCATCTGGTTGTTATTTTGTAAGGTAACGCAATAATATGGAATTTAATTAGCGCAGTGAGCAATATAAGTGCAAATATCTCGAAAACGGTTACTCGGAGAAACATTTAAAAAATATAAATAAAAAGGTACGTTTTTTAACCTAGCAAAGGTTAAAAAATTTAAGGCGTAAACTAAAGAGCAAGAAAGTTGTTAGCTTTTTGAACATTAAAAGGGTCGCAGATAAAGCCCACCATAATCTACATCAACATTGAATTTTTCGTCCTAACAACACCCAATTAGGAATTTTTGTGGGATAATGATAATTTTTTCTAAAGTTATTTAAAAAATTTCAAAAAGAACTTTAAACCTTGATAACTGATTTCTCGGTTATTGTGAACTTTTGGATTAAGGTAAGTTTGGTTAAATACTAATATTTGTGCCTTTGCCATAACATCAGTTAGAGAGCACCCTGTATATTACATCTTAGAAGTAGTTTAGTTTAGATTAGAACTAAACTAAGTTCATATTTTATATTTTTTTTATAAAATATGTCCAATATTTTAATATTATTATGTTGATTGTTAAGTGAGCGGCAGAAATCATCCCCCAAGAGGAGAATAATATTACTAATATTATACAGGGTGTCTCACTAAGGTCGGCAAGGTACGATATTATGGAAGCTATAAAAACCTTACAGCTTCGGAAAACATTTTTTCCTACAAGCGTGCGCGATATACCGTTTTCCCGCACTCGTTTTGGTTCTGAAAGACCCATTTTCCCGCACGGTGCGGGAAAATTTTTCCCGCACGGAAAATTAAATTTTTAGAAATACTTTGTGGTAGTTTTTCTAACGCTTGTAGAAACAATTTTGATTCTAACTCATGCGGAAAGACACTTTAATAAATAAATTATAAATTTTTATTGAAAGTAAATGAGGTATATTACAGAAACACTAATTTTTGCCGTTTATTTTAAACATTTTTAAAAAAGCTGATTTAAAACGGTTTATTTCAAAAACCCCGTACATAGATGTTAACATGGTAACCACGACACACACATAAAATTTAATTGTCAAAGTGACACCTTACAACATTTCACCGGAGCGTGGCTTTGATTTATAATTTCGTTCAGATTCTGATACAGATGTCTTCCATAGATAATTTCTCGGACGATGAGCTTCCAGAAGATATTCTAGAAGCTGCAAGTGTCGCAAATTTGGATTTGCTACCAAAAAAGTCAATAGTCAGGTATGAAAAACAATACGATAATTTTGTTACTTGGTGTGAAGCGAAAAATGTAAAAGCACCAAGAGAAGAAGTACTTTTGGCATATTTCTTGGAAATGTCTAAACTTTGGAAGCCAAATACTTTATGGTCTCGATATTCCATGTTGAAAAGTGTACTTAAGGTTAAGAAAGATTTAGATATCAGTAAATACTATAAAGTTACTGCGTACATCAAGAGACAAAATGTAGGTTTTCGAGCAAAAAAAGCAAAAGTTTTTACACAAGAAGAGATTGCGAAATTTATGAAAGAAGCACCTGATGAAATTTTCCTTCTAATTAAAGTGGTAACGATTTTTGGACTGGCTGGTGCCTGCCGCCGTGAGGAGCTAACTAAATTTACCATTGACGACATAGACGACAAAGGAGACGTTATAATTGTCACAATAAACGACTCCAAAAACCATTCTGCTAGATCCTTTGTAATAACTAAGGCAGTCAATAATGAAATTTTTCTAAATCTATACAGAAAATATGCAAACTTACGTCCACAGCAAACTCCACACCGCCGATTCTTTTTGAACTACAAACATGGAAAATGCAGTACCCAATGTGTTGGAATTAATACCATAGGAAAAATGCCCTCCAACATTGCAGCTTATATAGGACTCAAAAATCCAGAATTATACACAGGCCACAGTTTTAGACGTTCCTCGGCCACTCTACTTGCTAATTCTGGCAAAGAAATAACAAACATTAAACGTTTAGGAGGATGGAAATCCACGTCTGTTGCCGAAGGCTACCTGGAGGAATCCATCACACACAAAAAAAACATGTCTAACAAAATTCTCAATCTCAATAGTCCATCAAGTTTGAGCTATAATTTAGAAGCAAAAACTCCACAGTTTCCCAGCAGCGCTAACAACAGCTCGATACCTCTTTCTTTGCAACCATCCGCTCATCAGGATCAGTTGGCTTCAATGGCTTCATCCGCAATCAATTTGCATAATGCATCAAATTGTACTTTTAATGTAAATATTAGTTATAATTAGAAATTAAATCTGTGTTTGTTTTTCAGTAAAATTAAATTTTTAGAAATATTTTGTTGTAGTTTTTCCAACGCCTGTAGGAAAAATTTTGATCCTAACTTGTGCGGAAAGACACTTTCCCGCACTCGACTGCTTACCCGAACTCCGCTTCGCGTCGTTCGGGTAACGGCAGTCGCGTGCGGGAAAGTGGCTCTTTCCGCACTTGTTAGGATAATAACTATTTATTGACTAAATCGACCAAACTGGCAAACACTTTCAAGTTTTTAAAATGACCGCGAGGGGGCACATTTACTAGGATATATCTTAAAAGTCAAACTTTATCAGATAACTGCTATGTTAAGGTACTGTTTTGATGACGGAAGTAAGCATAAAAATGGCTGCATTTTGACGAAAACCGTGACTCGATATCTTTATTTTTTTTACCGTTAAACGAAAGGAATGTAAAGATTCTGTTGTCCTAACTTTTCATCAATATAATATCAACAATAATTACTAAATAAATTATTTAAATGTTTAGGTTTTTGGTGTATTTATTTTGTGTCTATTCTCGCCTTAACCTTGATCTAAAGGCAAAAACAAAAATGTAAAGATTATTTAACAACTAACCTGCAATTGCGTTACTTTGATTTTTAAAATTCTAGAAAACGAATCAAATCGTATGCCTTAAACCAAAATAAAATAATTTAATGCTATTCGTAAAGTAATTTTCTAATGAACATTTCAATGGCAATTTATTTGAAATTTTTGAGGAACCAATTGCGATGAGGTTCCATAAATAAGGAGAAGGGACTTATGGTTTCAGTATAATGGGTGCCCTGCAAACTTTTCTTTGATAGTTTGTGACATTTTGAACCAAAGATACCCAAACCGCTGGATGGTACGAAGAAGTTTGTTTTCATGACCCCCTAGATCCCCAGATCTCACTATGCTTAATTATTATTTATGGGGCAGGCTAAAAGACATTCAGCCCTATGATCAAACACGCAAGCACAGAATTTTAACGTGCCGTTTCCATGACAACAACCGAGAAAACCTACTTGTTAATTCTTCACTGTAGTTGAAAAACAGCTAGTTAGCGTCTAGAGTTACCTTGTGTGTTTGATTATAGGGCTGAATGTCTTTTAAACTCGTCCTAATACTGCTGAAAACATGAGGCAAATGGCAATGTATCCACAATTTTATTGCCAGCATTCCAAGAACTGAAACTTATGCAGCAGTATTAAGCACGTCTGCGTTGTATTGAAAATAATTGAATGCGTTTTGAACATTTATAAATACGTTTTGTTCTTTTTATTTTTTCGTTTCGTTTTGACTTTTTAAACTTAAGTGTTTTTTTCGTAGCTATCAGAGTTTTCTGTTGTCATAATAATCTTTTAATTATATGTACAGTACCTATGTCTCCGTAAGTTCGCACCATATGGAAAACTTTTTTATTATTAATTTTACGAAAAAAAGTTATTCTTTATAAAAAGCTCTGCATGGTCTAAGACCTAAAATGCCACTATCAGATATTAAATTTTCCCAGGCATATACGGGGTTTGTCAAAGAATATGAATTTTGCCCAAGAGTAAACTACCTTTATTTTTGACAATATCGAAAATTGTAATTAAAAAAGTTGATCAGAACTAAAAACCACGTTTAAATATGCAATTTCACCCATTTACGATAAAAAATATAGGTTTTGTTATTTTTTTATAATTTTTATATTGCAAATAAGAAAACACATACAAATAATAAATTGTAACAATAATAATAATAGATATAAATATAAATTAAATTTTCACTCATTCCACTAACGCCTCAACATATCCACCCTCTCGTTCAATACATTTCATCGTTCTACTGCAATTACACCCATTTACGATGAAAAAAATATTTTTTCTACGAGTGACCGCAAAGAAGCTACTTTGCGCACACTTTTGCATACGCAAAGTAGCACTTTCCCGCACACTGTGCGGGAAATTTTTTTTCCCGCACACTTATTTTAAAGCAAAATTACCATATTATAGACGCGTTTTTTTCTTATATTTTATAATTTTTTTAGATATTTATACAAAAATATTGTAACAAGACAAAGTTGACAGGTGGTTTATGTGTTGCCTTATAAACTATACCGAAGTATTGTGCCGTGCGGCTCAAAATTTTTTTGAAATCTGCATTATTATATTTTCCTCTAATTTTGTTCAAGTTAAAAAAAATCAAGTATTTTTGTGTCAAATGCGGTTTGTTCCCTTAGCAACCAAAATACATTGTCATACAACGCTTTCATGTCAGTTTAGAGGTCTTCTTCAAAATTTTCACTAGCATTTTCACCTATTTAAAATAAAAAAAACTGTTTTAAAAATGGATATCACTGAAGAAGAACTTCCAGAAGATGTCCTAGAAGCGGCCAACATGGCTAGTTTGCAATTGCTGCCTGCCAAATCGCGAGAAAAATACGAGAAACAGTACGAGTTGTTTTCCAAATGGTGCGAACAAAGGGGGTTAAAAACGTTAAAGGAAGAGGTACTTTTAGCCTACTTTCTTAAGTTAAGCAAAGAATTTAAACCTAACACAATGTGGTCAAAATATTCAATGCTCAAAAATGTAATAAAAATAAAAAGAGACATAGATATTGGTGAATTTTATAAGCTCACTGCATTTCTGAAAAAGCAGAATATTGGGTTTAAACCAAAAAAAGCAAAAATATTTACGAAGGAAGAAATATTCAGTTTTATTAATTCGGCACCAGATGAAATTTACCTTTTAATTAAAGGCCACTATTTTTGGACTTGCCGGCGCATACCGAAGGGAAGAGCTAGCAAATTTAACCACTGCCGATATTGAAGATAAAGAAAACCTCATAATTGTCAAAATTAGGAATTCAAAAAATCATACAGCAAGAAACTTTATAATATCGGAAGAAATTCATAACGGAGCCTACCTGCAACTGTACAGAAAATACAAAAGCTTACGCCCGATAACGTCAAACAACCGTTTTTTCTTAGTCTACAAAAAAGATAAATGCGTTTCACAATGTGTTGGAGTAAATAGTTTCGGAAAGATGCCTTCTGAAATAGCTGCCTTTTTGAAACTGCCAAATCCGGAACTCTATACAGGGCACAGTTTCAGAAGGTCATCAGTAACGTTACTGGCCAATTCTGGAGAAGGAATCACTGACATAAAACGTTTGGGGGGTTGGAAATCTACTGCGGTAGCTGAGGGATACATCGATGAGTCCACAACTTATAAAAAAGGGCTAAGCAACAAAATTTTAAGCTGCAGCCCTAAAAAATGTGAAGCAGTTCCAAGTACTTCAAAGAATGGATCCATTTATTCCTTTTGCAACACGACAGTACTGATGAACCAGGAAATGACATCTACTACAACATTTTCACCTCTAGTTGCTAGATCTGCAATAAATGTAGAAAAAGCGACCAACTGCACATTCCATATTAATGTAATTAATAATAATAAATAGGCAATTTAGGTATAAGTAGTTATAAGTTGTTTTTGATGTCAATAAAAATTTAAAATTAAAAAAATAGTTGTTTTTGATGTCAATAAAAATTTAAAATTAAAAAAATATATAGTTATTTCACTCGTAGAAAAAATATTGTTCCTAACACGTGCGCAAAGTAGTTTTCCCGCACTTAAAGCTTATCCGAACTCCGCTTCGCGTCGTTCGTCTAACTGCTTTCGCGTGCGGGAAAACATAACTTTGCGCACTGAATAGGAAAACTACTATTTTCTTTTTTGAAACGTATGTTTACAATAATAATGCAAATTTAACTTAGTTACATGTTATCTAGGGTGCTCTGACATACAAATGAATTGTTGATAGCAAGAAATGTTTGACAGCGACCGTCCAAACGCGTTAAAATTTATAAAGTACATAAAAATGGTGTTATTAAGTTGTGAAGAAAAAATTAAAATTGTTTTGATTGTGGGAGAAAACTATAAAATGCATAGAGAAGCAGCAATTATTTTTAATGATAGACATCCCAATAAAAATATTAACCATTCAACTGTTACAAGAATAATGAATAAATTTAAGACTACTGGAAGTTTAAACAATAACTTTAATGGAAAACGCCAAAAACTGGTTGCTAATGAGAACACGCAGTTAGAAGTAATGCTGTCTGTTGAAGAACATCCAAAAGTGGCATTGCGCAAAAGAAAGTCGTTAATACAACAAAATGTAAGTAAAGATACAGTGGGAAGAATTTTAAACGAAATAATTTCAGACCATTCAAACCAAAAATCGTTCACACATTGAAAGAAAGGGACTATGAAAGGCGCTTTGATTTTTGCTCTCTCATCCAAAGAGAGTTAGAAGAGGACCGTTTTCTTCCGAGACGTATAATTTTTTCCGATGAGGCAACATTTTCTTCAAATGGAACTGTCTCGTCACAACATTGTCGCTGGTGGTCTGATGAAAATCCCAATTTTACAATAAAGTGTCGTGACCAATATTCATTTAAAACGAACGTGTGGTGTGGTATTTACAAGGACAGATTAATAGGGCCGTATTTTTTTCACCAATCTATGAATGCCGAACGTTATTTACAATTTTTGCAAAATCAGATCAGTGACTTCATGGACGAACTACCTTTACAAGAACGTCAATGTATTTGGTTCCAACAGGACGGTGCAACATGCCACAGTACATTAAATGTTAGGGCATATCTTGAACATTTGTACAATGGTAAAGTTATGCACAGATTTTCAAATATTTTTTGGCCTGCTAGATCCCCTGACCTAACTCATCTAGATTACTTCTTATGGGGTTACTTAAAACAAAAAGTTTACCAGCAATGGCCTTTTCATGATGTTAATCATTTGGAGAGGATAATTACACAATCATGCCGGGAAATTTCTTCAGAAATGATAAGGAAAGTATTAAGGAAATTTGCCAATAGAACGATGAGGGTGGATATGTTGAGGCATTAGTGGAATGAGTGAAAATTTAATTTATATTTATATCTATTATTATTATTGTTACGATTTATTATTTGTATGTGTTTTCTTATTTGCAATATAAAAATTATAAAAAAATAACAAAACCTATATGGTTTTATCGTAAATGGGTGTAATTGCATATTTAAACGTGGTTTTTAGTTCTGATCAACTTTTTTTTATAACAATTTTCGATATTGTCAAAAATAAAGGTAGTTTACTCTTAAGCAAAATTCATATTTTAATATTAATTAATTAATATTAAATATATTAATAATAAAAAAGTTTTCCATATGGTGCGAACTTACGGAGACATACTGTATATAATTATAATTTAATAAGTATTGTTGATATTAAATTGATGAAAAATTGTGACAAGAGAATCTTTACATTCCTTCTGTTCAGCGGTAAATATTAAGAGGAATATTAATGTTTTCAATTAAAATAGTCATTTGTAACTAACTCAAAAACAAGTAAAGATATTAAATCACGGCTTCTGTCAAAATGTAGCTATTTTTATGCTCTTTAAGCTGAGTAATAAAACAATGTATCATGTTATTTTATCAAGAAGATTTGAAAAAACTAAATCTTGTTTAAATAGCGCCACCTAGAAGACGCGGTATGCACTAACGACCACGACGAATGTTTTTTTTTAATAAGTGTGAAAGTGTCTATTAAATGAGCCTAAGCTAATTAAATTTGGATATAGAATAGGAAAGATACAGCAATTTTAAAGGTTTTTCGAAGATACAAAAAACGTCTTAGAAACAAGTTTCCGCAAATATTAAAGAACTTTTTAAGTTGGACACCCTTTATATAGAGACTGGATACAGAAGAAACAATTTTTTCTTACGGATTTCCTTTAACTTTTGGAATACTATTGCTCACATTTAAAGTTTTTAGACGCCTTTAAATTTGTCTAAACCTCTGAAAGAAAGATTTTTTATTTATTTTTTTGGAACAACTGGTCTAAACTAAAATTACTTTTAGACAATATGTTCAATATTGCAATATTTAACCTAAAGAATGTTGTATTTGTTTATTTTAACTAAATTTAGTTATCTAACTTAGTGTCTAAAAATAATTTCTGATTTAGCCTTATTGACCCAATAAAAAAATATGATATTTTTTGTGTGAATTAAACAAAATTAAAAACTTCTTAATACTTAAAATTTAAGCAATGTTCCAAAAGTAAGCCTTTAAAGCTTTTTAAAAATTGTCGTTTCGGCATCTAGTCTCTACAGGGTGTCCGGGAAAATCTGGGAAATCTCTCCGATTCAGATAGAACATGAAAAAATAAGATGGTAACTTCCTATAAAATATTTTCTTACCGGCCCTCCCTACAGAGATACGTGCCCCTGCAGGGCGCCGCTGGAAATCAGTTTCTCTTGAATAGCTTTCAAAGTACAGGGTGTCCAGTTTTCGTATGCTTTACGGGTTATCTGCGTTATTAGTAAAGATAGAAGGTTGCGGTTTTCGCGGCACTTTGTTACTTTTTTGAGAAACAAACGATGCCATAAACAGAATTTTTATAGCCTCCTTAGTTTTTTAGATACGGGGTGATTTTGAAAATTTTGCATTTTGAGACACCCTCGGTTACGCTGCAACTTATCAAGAAGGTAAAAAATGAACTTATTAGTTTTTTTCACGTAGAATCCAGTGGCTTAGTCAGATTTTTTCTATGTTTAATTGTTTTCGAGAAAAAGAGCTTGCATTTTTTTTTAAATGGGAATCTAATATATTTTTAGCTATTATGATCCAGTTTATCACAAGCTTTTCAAAAATATATAATACTTTATAGCTGTTTTCAATGTAAAGCTCAAAATTTACATTTTTCAACAAATTTAAAAATTTTTTTTAGTAGGCCATAACGGGTATTTAGGAAAACAAAAGATGACAGGCTTGTTATCTGAAAAAATCTTTATTTACTGTCAGAATAGGTTATCCATTTTCTGTTCTTTATTTCTATTCAGTTTCGATAAATAGCAGTTTTTTCTTAATTATGGCTGCGAATGCAAAATTCGAGAATTATGAAAAGTACGATATCTTCGTTTGTTATATTCAGTGTAACGAAAATTCGGATGAAGCATTAGAAGTTTATTTTAACAGGTAGGTATAGGCATCTTTTTATATTTTTCATCATATTCTAAAATCTATAAAAACGTAATATTCGCAGATTCCCAGAAAAGAATATTTTTAAAAATCAAATCAAACTTAATTGAAGTCGGTTTATTTTCCAAACCCCGACCTAGTTGTTACAATAAGTAAAACCAGGACATTGATGAAGTAAACGTTTTGGCTTCAATTGAAATAAATCAAAGTAGTTCTTGTAGAACAGTGGAAGGTTCTGTCGGTGTTACAAAATCAAGGGTTCAACCTATTCTAAAAAAACACAAATTTAAGCCATACAAATTTCATGTCGTACAAAACTTACATCTCGGTGACGCAGAGCGCCGCGTAGAGGTTTGTAATTGGTATTTACAAAATGTAAATAGAGAAAATTATTTTGAAAGAACGATTATATGGTCTGATGAGAGTCATTTTACCAGTTGCCGGTATATTTAATCGGCAAAATACTAGGTTTTGGAGCCAGGAAAATCAACATGTTATATTTCCACGGGAACGGCAAGGCAGATTTGGGTTTAGCGTTTCATGCTTCATACTGGGAAGTAAAATTTTATATAATATATTTGAAGGCGGTCTTACTGAAAATAATTATTTGGAAATTTTGGAAAACATTGTGACCGAAATAGTAGAGAATGTGCCCCTAGCTCATCTTAATTGCTTATATTTGCAACAGGACGGAGCTCCCGCTCACAATGCTCAAATTGTAATATCTTAACAATAATTTTCCTGGCCGCTGGATTGGAACACATGGACCTGTAAGATGGCCACTCAGGTCACCCGATTTAACGGCTTTGGTTTTTTTTTGTGGGGCTACCTAAAAAATAAAATTTATACCGTCCAGTACCAAACGATGGCAGATTTAGGAGAAGCCACTGAAAGAGCCTTTAGGGAGTTACAGGCACGGCCTTTTAGTATTTTAAATGCACTGAGGCGAATCAGAACAATGTGTGAAACATGTCTTAGGCATAATGGAGAACAGTTTGAGCAATATTTATTAGACAGTTTCCTAAATCATGAAATAATTGTAGCTTTTAATTTTTGAACGTATAACACAACTGAGTTAATTGTTATTTATATTTATAAAAGTTATTGTTATAGGTATATATGGGGGCTATGAAAATTCTGTTTGTGGCATCGTTTGTTTCTCAAAAAAGTAACGAAATGCCGCGGAAACCGCAATCTTCTATCTTTACTAATAACGCAGATAACCCGTAAATCATACGAAAACTGGACACCCTATACTTAATATAATTATTTAATAATACTTTTCTTCATTGTCGATTAAACGAACCGATATCGAGAAAAAGGATAATAGACGAATTCATGGTTTATTATTAATTAAGAGGACCATGATTTCTATTTTATTTCTCGACAACTAAGTGTGATACGAAAGTCATTCAAATAACAGAAAAGTTTCATTTTAAGTTGGTTAATCCGAAAAAATACAAAAATTTAAAAAAACGCAGTGATGTAGTAGAAGGCACCTTAACGAATTATTGAAACACTTCATAAGAGGGTTCAACACGGGCTCCGTGAAGTCTGATACACTCGCGGGCACGACGAATTGAGGACTGCGGTACCCGCCACAATAACCCAGCCTTGGTCCTTATCACATTACAATCCATTGTGATTCCCTGTAGAAGTTCCTCCCTAGTGCCGACCGGAGTGAATTACACCAAGTTTTTCAGGTGTCCCCACAGGTAAAAATCCAACGGTGTTAGGTCGGGAGATTGAGAAGGCCAGGCAGTAGGTCCTCCTCTACATATCCAACGGTTTGGATAGACGTTATTCAGGTGCTCCCGTACACCAACACTGAAATGAGGTGGTGACCCATTGTTTTTATATCTAAAGCATTGAAAGACGCAAAACCATACATCAGATGCATATCTGCATACTCAATAAACGTGTATTCCATAGTTCGAATTAATTCACAATTAAATTCACCACGAAATCCAAAAATCAGTAAATTAATATCGAAGTAAAGGATCAATGTGTCAGCGATGTGAAAGATGACAAGTTCTTAAATGCAGGATATTTATTTATCTCGTACCATAGTAACGTTTGCAACAACAATATGTTTTTTTGGTGGCGATAAATAAAGAAAACGCACATTTTTTGCGAACATATGCATCCTACAACCATTCGTTTATTATTCTTTTTCTCGGAAACGATTCATTTTAACGACAATAAGCAAGAGTACCTTTTTTTTAGTCTAAGGTGCAAGCTACCCAGATTTATTCTTTTAAAGTCTTTATCACACAGGCTGTTAAAAATGTAAGCATTAAGTTGTTAAGCTTAGTCCGCCCCTGGTAAACTAAAAAAGCTGAATATGTTTCAAGGACACTATATTAGGAGGTCCTTACTAGTGTCCATCACATTAAATTTTTATTAAATACTTTGAAAGTTATTCCAGAAAAATCGACTCTCAGTGGCGTCCCTCAGGGGCACATATCTCCGTAGGGAGGGCCTGTAAAAAAAAATTTATAGGAACTTGTCTTATTTTTTCATGCTCTATCTGAATCCGAGAGATTCCCACATTTTCCCGGACACCCTGTATAACCAGCAGTGTTTAAAAAATCTACAATGTAGTGAATATTTATCATTATTGTTTCAGTTTTAGTTTGTATAAATTTTATCCTTGATGCCTGTACTTAGGATTTATTTAGAATACCTTGTTGTTGAAGACTGAAGTGCAATCCTCTTTTTGGTCTTAGTTCCTTAATCATTAGAGCCCTTTTAACAATATTTGGTAACGTTTTATTAAGGAAATTACTTCTTTCTTCGCAAGTCATATCATTATCCAAAAAATTTAAAAATCCCACAAATTGGTGCGGATCTACTGTATCATCATCTGGATCTAAACTTACGCTGAAAATAGAGTAATAAAATTTAGAAATAATAATTAATATGTAAATCATTAATTAATAATAAAAAGTATGGAACGCAGATTGCGTGGGTTCAGTGTTTTATCTGATGTAGAAAGGCTTTTATGTTTATTTTTATCATTTAAAAATAACAAATGAGTTTTTTCTCGTTCGAGATAAGACGTTTGAAACAGACGAATTGACTTGAACGGTTTTTTATTAGTTATAAGTCAATATTCAACTCAACTGTTTCACTGAGGTAGTAGACGAGTTAAAAACGGCTTTAGTTCCAGTGTCAAAAAATTTGCAGGATCTGTTTCTTTAGTTTCTTTAATATTAATGAGCAAACCTGAAAGGTCTTAAGTCTCAACATCATCAGCAACTATCAGTACGAATATTGAAAATCTAGATTAACTTTTTCGCTTATGTTATCGATTTTTGGAACAACTCAGTATAATATCACGACGAGAAAGTTGCATTTTGCCATTACGATACTCAGAGCTGTCGCATGTGGACTCATGATCTTTTGCATTTGTATTTCCGTCTTTGAACAATCGTATGCTATTTTTCTAAGTGCAAATAATAAAAAGTATATCTGCATCTTTTCACGGAATTAAAAATAGAAAAATGAAAAATGTTTATTAATTACAAAAATTCAATTTGAAAACGCTCTTTTAAGAGAAAGGCTTTTTCATGGCTTAACTCTGCTTAAAGCAAAACAGGCAGCACAAAAATCACAACAAAGCTACAGACCTAATAAAAACTGCTCCAAATCCATGACTAGGTATGGAAATTCTGTTTAAAAATTCTAAATGACTTTCCGTGTTAAATAAACCCGCTGGCCATCAACCCTTCTACAATTTCTAAAGAAGCCTTTGATCGTAAAAGCTTTTTGTTCTGTCGTGATTATTATATTCAATTTGAAGAAATAGTCCACGTTGAAAGTGGAGTTTGGAAAAAAGAAAAGCACAAAGTAATTTTTAAGGTCTACATGTTTCGAGCGTAGGAACGCCCATCATCAGGTTATAGAAAAAGAGTTATGTTGCTATTGGTAGCACCAATGGAGAAAATGGTTGATGGTATAAGAATAATCATGACCAACTGATTCGATAAGAAGACCATTTTCTTTAAGATAAAGATTTAAGTAAGGTAAGTCTGCTAGAATTTATATACCATTTTAAACTAAAAGGATTTTTTTAAAATTATTATTATAAAATATGCTTGTTGTAGGAGAGAAATATTATTTTATTTTAAGATTTTTATTGTGACAAAGAAGGTTTTGGGGTACTGGGAGTCGTCACGACCCAGCAACCCTGTTTTAGCTCAATTTAGTTAATTTTCATCGTAATGTAAGGTATCAAATGGGGTCCTGACGACGGCCAGTACCCCATAAGCTTCTTTGTCACAATAAAAATGTCATCTTAATATAAAATAATCTGCTTCTCCTACACAACTAGCATATAATACCAATTTTTAAAAAAATTCCTTTTAGTTCAAAATTTATAAATTCTCGCAGACTTCCCTTACTTAAATCTTAAAAAGTGTTTTTTCTCCCTCTCAATCATTTTGTCATGACTAGTCTTATTAAATAAATTTAAATTTTCTTTCTACATAAACATTCACTATGCTGACAATAACTGTTCACATATTAGATAATTTCACCAAATTCCAAAGCTCCATTAAAGTTATATACCACCAACCATTTCCTTTAGTGCTATTACCAACAGCAACATAACTCTTTTTTACGTCTCCTGATGATGAGCTTTTCTACAATCGAAACATGTGGGCCTAAAAAAGGAAAACGTTTTTTTTATTAAACCAGTAGAGGAACACTTTTTACTCTTCTTTTTTCCTTTAATATATACAATACAGGGTGGCAACTATTTAATTGCCCACAATTGGTATCTTGCAAACAGTACCTTCTACGAAGTTGATTAAATTAGAGAATTTTTTTTTTTATTTTACTTTTTTACGGTTCGTCGGCGTATCTGAGGCCATCTAGAACCGGTCATCGACCGTACGGTTTTTAATCGTGCGGTCTACCGACTGGGGAGTGTGAAACGGCACCTTCATCCTACGAGATATCCGATCTCATCCGGCCTGTCCGGCGTGAATAGGATGGTTTTGATGTCGATTCATTTTACACTCTTCCCTAAGACAACAGCACGCGGTGTTTCCCAAGCGGTCACCCATCCAAGTACTAGCCGCGCTCGACACCGCTTAACTTCGGTGATCTGACGGGAACCGGTGCTTTAGGTGTCGCTAGGCCCTTGCCCAAATTAGAGAAAAAGTACCATTTTAAAAGCTTTTTTAAGATCCACTAACTGCGTTGCCTAATTGTTTTTGATTCCTTAGACATGGGGCGATTTGTTAACAACGTCTAAAATTAATTCCTTTAATAACTCAAAAGGTTTCAATTTTAGAAAAATGTTCTTGATATAAAAACCTTGTAGTTTCTTCCTCTCTACCGAATGACCTTATCACTTTTTTTTATATCAGTTGTTATAATTGAGTCATCATTGCCCACTTAATTTTTTTAAATTCGGACCTGAATTTTTTAATTTTTTTTAAGCACATTTTACCCCAATACAATGATGTATGGCTCAATCCTATTTACTTAGATATTAAAGTCGAAACTGCTCTCCAGAAGGTACATGTTTAATGGGGGATAAATTAGATTGGGAAAGTCATATCACCTTCTTTATTTAAAAATTTAATTCCCACGCGTTTCGATCAATAGATTATCCTCAGGGCGAGTGGTAGGTTAGAACGACAAATTATCAACATTCAACAATCAGTAACGCACACACATAGTCATAGATTAAAATCGGTCAGTCTTAAAATACATTTAAAATTAATTAAAATTTTAATCTATGACTATGTGTGTGTGTTACTGATTGCTGAATGTTGATAATTTTTCGTTCTAACCTACCACTCGCCCTGAGGATGATCTATTGATCGAAATGCGTAGGAATTAAATTTTTAAATAAAGAAGGTGATAGGACTTTCCCAATCTTATTTAGTCCTCACTATTTACTAACGTTACGGCACAAATTATACGTAATCAGAAACATTTTGAAAAAATTATGAGTACCTACGCCTATGGTTTTTTCAAATATTATTTTCATTTAATTTAGGTGAAATTAAATCCAATTAGAAACAAGTAAAAATATTTTATTTTATTTAAAATGCTGTTTACCAAACTTTACCTAAGTACAATTATAAGCGCATCTCCCCTGTATATGCACAGAAAGATCGTTGGATAAGTTCAAAGCGGACGAAATATAGGAGGTAATGACGTCATCGCCCCGCCAGCATTTTATTTGATTTTGATCTTTGATATTTCGAGACCTACTTATCGGATTGACTTCAAATTTTCAGGGCTGACGATACCTATAAAAATGCTTCATAAAAATTATGTAAAGGGTGTTATTTGAGGTTTCGCCAAATAACCCCATTGTGACAATGGTTCGATTTTCAGTTGAGTAGAAAACTGATGTTTATATTCTAAATTTTAGAAACTCGTTTTTAGCGGAGAGAGGCTATGCTATTTTATATCACGAGAGAATTCAACCTTCAAGGAAAATATTATTTATTCACGATTGAGTGTCTTAAATTTGTGCTTAATTTTAATTCAGTTGCACTTAGTTAAAGTTTGGTAAACAGCATTTTAAATAAAATAAGATTTTTACTTGTTTCTATTTCAATTCAATTTCATCTAAGTCAAATTAAAATATTATTTGAAAAAACCGTAGACGTAACTACTGAGAATATTTCCAAAATTTTTCTGATTATGTATAATTTGTGCGAAAACGTAAGTAAATAGGGTTGAGCGATACAGGGTGCTTTGAAAAATAAAGTTAAAAATCCAGGTCCGTATTTAAAAAAAATGAAGAATACCTTAATTATAACAAGTGATATTAAAAAAGTAATGAGGCCATTTCGTAGAGAAGAGGAAACTACAAAGTTTTTATTTCGAGAACGTTCTTCTAAATTTGAAACCTTTTGAGTTATTAAAGGAATTAATTTTAGACGTTTTTAACAAATCTCAGGAATCAAAAACAATTAGACAAAGCACTTAGTGGATCTTAAAAATGCCTTTAAAATGACACATTTTCTCTAATTTAACCAACTTCGTGGAAGTTACCGTTTACCAGATACCAATAGTGGACAATCTAATAGTTGCCACCCTGTATATAAACTTTTTATAAAAACTTCAGAACTTGACAATTCTATTTCTTATTTATCCTCTACCTTTTACCTAGATTACCTTTCAAGAGTGATAATTCAAGACATGAGCTATTGATTCCAAGAAGCATACGTTCAGGACATTTGTTCAGATTTTTCGATGCTTGATACGTTGTACAGGGTGTCCAGTTTTCGATGGTTTTACGGGATATTTCCGTTATTAGTGAAGATAGAAGGATACGGTTTTCACAGCACTGTGCCACTGTTTGTAAAACAAAAGATGCCGTAATCAGAATTTTTCTAGTCCTCCTTGTTTTTGATATACGGGATTTTTTTGAAAGTTTTACGTTTTGGGACACCCCCCATACTTAGGTTACCCTTTAGCTTATCAAAGAGAAAACAAATGTTCTTTTTGTACTTTTTTACGTAGAATTCAGTGACGTACTTAGATTTTTTTTTACGCCCAATAGTATCCGAGAAAAGAACTTGCTTTTTTTAAATGGGTCACCTTATATATTTTTTAATAATATAATTTAATTTATAACAAGCTTTTCAGAAATATATTATTATACCTTATTATTTTTAATATTAAGCACGAAATGTATGTTTTATTGAAAAATATACATTTTTTGTTAGTAGGCCATGACGGGTATTTAAAAAAACTATTACTGGTATGATAATTTATTGCAGAAGAAAAATGTTTTGGACTCCTAAATCTAATTAGCAGTTATATTTCAGTAAAGATAATAACAATGCATAAATCGAGTTGTGTTTTACTACGTAAAACATTAGAAATATAGCTGAAAATGTATAGAAATTTCTCATAAATATTGCTCAAATTATTTTCCATTATGCCTTAGACATGTTTCACACATAGTTCTTATTCGCCTTAATGAATTTAAAATAATGAAAGGCGGCGTTTGTAACTCTCTAAATGCTCTTTCAGTGGCATTTATTAAATCTGCAATTATTTTGTATTGAATAGAATACATTTTATTTACAAGGTATCCCCACAAGAAGAAATCCAAAACCGACAAGTCAGGTGACCTTGGTGGTCATCTTATAATTAGCGAATTGGGAGCGGGTGCTCCATCTTGTTGCAGATGCAAGTTATTGAGACCCGCTAAGGGTGCGCCTTCTATTATTTCCGGCACAAGATTTTCCAGAATTTTCAAATGTTTATTTGGATTAAGGCTACCTTCAAATACATTATAAATTATTTTGCTTCCTAGTATAAAACATAAAACGTTAACACCAAACCCGCCTTGCCGTTCGAGTGGAAATATTACATGCTGATTTTCCTGAGACCAAAACCTCGCATTGTGCCGATTCAATATACCAGCACTGGTAAAATGCGACTCATCGGACCATACAATGGTTCTTTCAAAATTGTTTTCCCTGTTGAGATGACCAATTACAGAACGCTATACGACGTTGTGCATCACCAGGATGTTAATTTTGTACTAGATGGAATTTATATGGCTTAAAATTGTGTTTTTTAGGTTGTTTGAACTTTTGATTTAACTACTTCGACCGAATCTTTACCGTTCTGCAAGAACTAGTTAGATTTGTTTGTTGTTTTGTTATTTTCAAAGTTTACATTTTCTGCTATAATTAGGACAAACTGATTTTTACTATTAATTAGACATTTTAAAACGACTTAAAGAACCTGAATACTCTGACAGGAAGTAAAGAAGTTTTAAATATGACATAAATGACTGTGTTCTTATTTTCTTTTTTTAAATACCCGTCATGGCCTACTTACAAAAAATGTATATTTTTTAATAAAACGTAAATATCGTGCTTAATATTAAAAATAAAAGTAAGGTATTACATATTTCTGAGAAGCTTGTTATAAATTAAATTATATTATTGAAAAATATATACATTTAAGAAAAAGCAAGTTTGTCTTTGTCTAGGATACTATTGAACGTAGAAATAATCTGTGTACGTCACTGGATTCTACGTAGAAAACTAGAAAAAGAACTTTTATTTTCTCTTTGATAAGCTACAGGGTAACCTAAATATGGGGGTGTCTCAAAATGTAAAATTTTCAAAAACATCCCGTAAATTAAAAGCAAGGGCTAGACAAATTCTGATTACGGCATCTTTTGTTTCACAAAAACCTAGCAAAGCGCTGCGAAAACCGTATCCTTCTATCTTCACTAATAACGGAGATACCCCGGAAAACCATCGAAAACTGGACACCCTGTACATCCCATATACCCATACTACTGTTTTTTAAAGTTATTATGAAGGGCGTTGATAAATTGGGCTAATTAAAATATTATGTGTCATCATTTTTTTTAAATGGAACACCTGTATTTTTTTGACTAATCAATTTTATCTTTCTGTAGATATTTATATTTGTCTGTAGATCGTCATGTTCGTCAATAAATATATTCGCCAAAGGTTCAAAACTAACGTGAATTCTCTTTGCACACACGCACTGCTTGCTGGTGCATGATGACCAAACTTCGTGATCACATTTGAGAGTGAAAACGATTTTCTACTACGATTTGCTTATTTTTTAAATTGTCGGTTAAAATAAACAGTGTTATTTCAGTATAGTATTAATTCCTCGTCTGCTGTGTCTATTTACAGGGTGTCCATTTTTCGTATGTTTTACGGGTTATCTGCGTTATTAGTAAAGATAGAAGGTTATGGTTTTCGCGGCACTGTGTTACTTTTTTGAGAAACAAACGATGCCACAAACGGAATTTTCATAGCCCCCTTAGTTTTTTAGATACTGCATTTCGGTTACGCTGCAACTTATCAAAAAGGTAAAAAATGAACTTATTAGTTTTTTTCACGTAGAATCCAGTGGCTTGATAAGATTTTTTCTATGTTTAATTGTTTTCGAGAAAAGGAGCAAACTTGCATTTTCTTAAATGGGACACCCTATATATTTTTAGCTGTTATGATTCAGTTTATCACAAGCTTTTCAAAAATATATAATGCTTTATAGCTGTTTTCAATGTAAAGCTCAAAATTTACATTTTTCAACAAATTTACATTTTTTTAAACGGCACACCGTATAAATTTTAAGATTAAACAATTGTCACAAGCTTCTCACAAATATAAAACACTAATTTTAAAAATATATACCTATAACAATAACTTTTATAAATATAAATAACAATTAACTCAGTTGTGTTATACGTTTAAAAATTAAAAGCTACAATTATTTGATGATTGAGGAAACTGTCTCATAAATATTGCTCAAACTGTTCTCCATTATGCCTAAGACATGTTTCACACATTGTTCTGATTCGCCTCAGTGCATTTAAAATAATAAAAGGCCGTGCCTGTAACTCCCTAAAGGCTCTTTCAGTGGCTTCTCTTAGATCTGCCATCGTTTGGTACTGGACGGTATAAATTTTATTTTCTAGGTAGCCCCACAAAAAAAAATCCAAAACCGTTAAATCGGGTTACCTGGGTGGCCATCTTACAGGTCCATGTGTTCCAATCCAGCGCCCAGGAAAATTATTGTTAAGATATGCTCTTACAATTTGAGCATTGTGAGTGGTAGCTCCGTCCTGTTGCAAATATAAGCTTATAAAATGAGCTAGGGCACATTCTCTACTATTTCGGGCACAATGTTTCCAAAATTTCTAAATATTTATTTGCAGTAAGACCGCCTTCAAATATATTATATAAAATTTTACTTCCCAGTATGAAGCATAAAACGCTAAACCCAAATCTGCCTTGCCGTTCCCGTGGAAATATAACATGTTGATTTTCCTGGCACCAAAACCTAGTATTTTGCCGATTAAATATACCGACACTGGTAAAATGACTCTCATCGGACCATATAATCGTTCTTTCAAAATGATTTTCTCTATTTACATTTTGTAAATACCAATTACAAAACTCTACGCGGCGCTCTGCATCACCGAGATAGTTTGAACCCTTGATTTTATAACACCGACAGAACCTTTAACTGTTCTACAAGAACTACTTTGATTTGTTTCAATTGAAGCCAAAACGTTTACTTCATCAATGTCCTGGTTTTCCTTATTGTAAATACTAGGTTTAATACGGGGTTTGGAAAATGAACCGACTTCAATTAAGTTTGATTTTATTTTTAAAAATATTCTGGGAATCTGCGAATATTACGTTTTTATAGATGCCCATGCCTGTTAAAATAAACTTCTAATGCTTCATCCGAATTTTCGTTACACTGAATATAACATACGAACATATCGTACTTTTCATAATTCTCGAATTTTGCATTCGCAACCATAATTAAGAAAAAACTGCTATTTATCAAAACTGAATAGAAATAAAGAACAGAAAATGGATAACCTATTCTGACAGTAAATAAATATTTTTTCAGATAACAAGCCTGTCATCTTTTGTTTTCCTAAATACCCGTCATGGCTTACTAAAAAAAAATTTAAATTTGTTGAAAAATGTAAATTTTGAGCGTCACATTGGAAACAGCTATAAAGTATTATATATTTTTGAAAAGCTTGTGATAAACTGAATCATAATAGCTAAAAATATATAGGGTGCCACATTTAAAAAAATGCAAGTTTGCTCTTTTTCTCGAAAACAATTAAACATAGAAAAAATCTGACTAAGCCACTGGATTCTACGTGAAAAAAACTAGTAAGTCCATTTTTACCTTTTTGATAAGTTGCAGCGTAACCAAGATACGGGGGGGGGTGTCCCAAAATGCAAAATTTTCAAAATCACCCCGTATCTAAAGAACTAAGGGGACTATGAAAATTCTATTGATGGCATCGTTTGTTTCTCAAAAAAGTAACACAGTGCCGCGAAAACCGCAACCTTCTATCTTTACTAATAACGCAGATAACCCGTAAACATACGAAAACTGGACACCCTGTACAGTATACAGGGTTCACCATTTAAAACGAAACAAGCTAAATACCTGATTCCACGTTAATTTTTCAAATGGAACAAGTGATCGAGTAATACCTCTATTAAAAGGGCATTTAATTCTCTTTCAAATGCCATCTCATTCGTGAAATTCGGTAAGACAGTTTCAGAGATAAAAATTAAAATTAGTTAAAATGTGCTTTTTAAATCCTTCTCCGGGAGTCTCTTAATAAAAGAAGAGGTCTGGCGCCGCCACTGCATCGTGAGGAAAACAAATTTTTTGTGCATGTGCATTTTTTGTTTTGTGTGTTTTGATAAGAGAACCCAAAGTATTTGTTTTTTTTTAACATTTTCAGTCTTGACTTAGTATTAGTTGTGTTTGAGAGTGTAAGATACTGTGATTAAAAATGGTTTACTCTTTAGAAGAAAGAAAATAACTGCTAAAACTGTATTATAGAAACAATGATTGCGCTAAAACTGCTGCTAGAATTTTCAACGGGCAGTTTTCTGACAAGAATGTTCAGGCCAAATACGTGAACTTGTCAGAAAATTTGATGAAATTGGCTCAGTGCAGAATAAAAAACACAATCGTGTCCGGACGATAACCAATGTGTAAATAGGGGTTCTTGGACTTTTAGAAGCCGACCGTACTCAATTTAATAGCATAACATCATTGTCAGAAGGATCTGGGATGTCTGAAACTTCAGTTCACAGAATATTAAAATTTGCAAAGTATTATCCTTATAAAATCAGTCTTGTTCGTGAGCTCAACGAGGATGACTATGATCGCCGGACAGAATTTTGCGAACTTATGTCAAATCGCATATTAGTAAATCGCATTATTGTCTACAGTATCTGTTTCTCAGATGAATCTACATTTACTCTTGCCGGGGCAGTTGATAAACATAATTGCAGGTATTGGTCCAATAAAAACCCATATTTTTACAGGGAACATCATACTCAAAGGCCTGAGAAATTAAATGTATGGGCGGGTATTCTTGGCAACCATATTATTGCTCCCATTTTCATCAATGGAAACTTGACTTGAGAAGTTTATCATGATTTATTACAAAATACAATAAATTCTATTATTATAAGAGTAGCACAGGAGGATGAAAATATTTTAGGACAGGAAGTTATTTTCCAACAGGATGGGGCTCCTTCGCAATATTATGTACGGGTAAGAGAGTACTAGGATCAGACATTTCCAGGAAGATGGATCTGCCGGAGGGGGCCCATTGAGTGGCCAGCTAGGTCTCCAGATCTGACGCCACTCGACTTTTTCTTATGGGGGACATCTTAAGACAAAAGTTTATGCAACAAAGTCCAACGATTTGAAAGATCTAAGGGAACGAATTGTACAAGAATGCCGACTGATAACACCAGAAATGTTACAGGCAGTTCGTGAAAAATTTGAATCACACCTTTGGAAGTCGGTGGAAGTCATTTTCCACATCTGTGTAAATACTTACGTTAGTTTTGTATTACATTTAATCATTAGTATTATTGTTATTCAAATAATAGATTAGAAAAAAATCATTACACAATTAGATAATTATCTCCGAAACTACCTGACCGAATTTTACGAATGTCATTTGAAAGAGAATTAAATGCCCTTTTAGAAAAGGTATCACTCGATCCCTTGTTCTATTTGAAATAGTAAGGGTTTGCGCCACCCTCCCTAGAGGGTTTAAGTTGCAGTGTTAAAAATGGTGACAAAAAAGTTCCCCCTAGACAAGTCTAATTACGTGTACGAGCGATTATTAACGTGGAATCAGATATTTAGCCTGTTTCGTTTTAAATGGTGAACCCTGTATAAGAATAATTTCATTGGTTTACTACTTACTTGCATATTTCGTAAATTTTCTGCATTGCTTGAATAATTTCCCCAGTATTTTTGGTATCAGCTATCTTTTTTAATTGTCTCTTCACAGAGTCCCACCATGGAAGATCAGATGGCAACATAACCAAGGCCATGATTAAATCAAATATTTGCTAAAAAAATTTTTGTTTAAGCGTAGATAGGTAGGTACTTAGATTTAAGATTTGTATGCTCTTAGACTAAAAGGAAATTAGTAAATTAAACTTTAGTCGTGTCAAGTGGAGATTGATAGTAGGTCCAGATAACATGAAATAAGAAAAAATATTTTTTTTTATTGTAAAATCAAGCACACTACACATTAAGATTTTTTTAGATATCATATTGTATTAAAACTACTAGTATTATATTAAATATATTGCTATGATTATCACTAATCTTTCTTTTTTACTTTAATGGTACAATATTGTCGCTAAGAAATCATCTGATTATTATTTACAACAAGGGGATCATTTTCCCGCCCTATTTTTGTTAAGCTCTATGCCACCTCACTTTACTACCTGCACCTGTCATTGGATATATAAATATATATACTTTCTGGACAATATTTATACATTTAAATCTTTCATACAAGCAAAAGAAACAATGTCTAATTCTGACAAACTGGCAGATAGATAACTTTTTTTCTACAATATTTTCAATTGACCGAAAAAAAGTCACAGTCCTCTTATTTTTTAATTCGCCTACAATATTCAAATATGTATACACTTTTATATTTGATTGTGCCAATATTAATGTTCTGCCAATCAATAAACAAATCCCTGAAAACAAAAACTGACACATTCTAAATCTATAAACTTACTTTTATAGTAGAATAAATAAAGCTACAAATATAGCACACTTAATACTAAACGTAGAGTATTACGATTATTTTTAGAAATATATCTTAACACAGAAGGGAACACTACAACAGTTGCACCAAACAAAAAACTCATTTTCCTAATTAAAAAACAGATGACAGGAATATTTTGGGAATATGAAAAAGAGTCATAAAAACTAGAAAGATAAATAAATGATTCTATAACTACTAGGAGGCCATGATATGTCGGAACATTTTGCCTCTCTGAGCTAAAAATACGCCGCGGCGCCAACGACAGTTTCCCAGCGCAACGAGACGTCGGCGTCGTTCCAGGTTAGTAATGACGAATTTGGATTTTCCCGGTCCCATAAAGATGATGTAGTAGTTATTCACTATTTTTGATTAGTCAAAAGTAACGATATCTACTAACTTATTGAACTCAAATCGATTGTTTAAATTTATTTTGTTTTATTTATTTATTTATTTGTCCGTAGGCTATTTACAATAAATGGATATAACCTGTCATAATATATTTTTTTTAAGAAATAAGGAAATAAGATAAGCAAGTACAAAAAAATGTAGGAGTAAATTCTTGAGCCAATTTTGTGAAAAAAAGTTTACATAAACATGCAGCCTAAAATGCTTCGTGTCCAATGTACAGAGTGTCAAAATTTACAATAAAATCAATTTTTTTTTTTTTCGAAAATCGACGAAACTCATAAAGATAAATTATTTAAATTTAGAACACATACATTAAAAGTCGGCAAGGGCCTAGCGACACTTAAAGCACCGGTTCCCGTCACCCCTCACCAAACTTGCATTGTACGCGGATGATGCACTAATCTACGCGCAATCTTTTATGCGGAAGCCGCTAAGCGACAAGTCCAGTCGCATATTAACATCCTGGACCCCTATTTTAAAAAATGGAAAATAGCGGTAAATCCAATTAAAACAGTTTGCGCAATTTTGACGAAAAAATTTACTAACAATAAAATTTTTGTACCACTTAAAATTAATGACACAACAATTTTACCACAAAGACGATTCAAATACCTAGGCTTAACTATCGACGAAAGACTATTCTTCAAACCCCACATAACAGAAACCCTTAAAAAAGGCTTTGCAGCAATGCAAAGCCTTTACTCCATCCTGTTCAAAAATTCCCACCTCTCACCGACAAACAAACTACTTATTTATAAACAAATTATTAGACCAATACTCACATACGGTGCTCCCGTATGGTGCAGTGCTTCGATTACTCAGCAACATAGGTTGCTGAGACTCGAAAACAAGATCCTGCGATGCGTGACGTCATCGAATCGATACGTCACGGTCGCGGACCTGCACCATATGGCAGCGATTGACGACATACTGACATACATAACAGACATATCAAACAAATTTTACACCTACAAACTACAGGCCTCACCATTGACTAGAAATATTACTGACAGAAGTGCAGACAATGATGAACAAAACACACACAAACCACTGTACTATAAACTGCTCATTTACCAACCCCCACTGCCAGACATACCGCAACAATAACAATAAACAATAAATAAACCAACCTACAACCAAAAAATAATACAGACAAACAAACAACAACATTTAAAACTGACCAACAAACATACAAACAAATGCATAAAAGACCACAAAGGTCACGCTGGACTTCCAACATTACCGGGTCGTTTGGCGGATTTTTGCGGCCCAAAACATGCATTTGAAACACGAGAAACGGCAGTGGGACGGACTTACGAGACGCCAACTGACCCAGACAACAAGACACGCTACAAATATCGGCCTTTCTCCACCTGGAGCCTATGGCCTATGCCACAGTGCATTTTTGATTCTCCGCTGTGGGCGAAGATAATTGTTAGTACCTGATTTAATCTTACTGGGTTTTTTCCAAATTTTTCCCAGCGTGCTTTTCCCATTGACTTTCCAAACTCCTAATAATAATTGTGCTCGGACTTGTGTTCATGAGTCCTTTTAAGCTCACTGAGCAACAAACGCATCCTCAACACCCGTAAAGGCGCTTGCCGGTACGGAGTGAAGTGCTAAGTGATACCTAATCACTAGCAAACAACCAAAAGGCCATAAACATCGGCCGCCTGGCTCAAAGCCAGGTATTTGGGCGCATTTTGGGCCGAATGCTTACGGTCCATATGCGCCCAAAACATTGTAAATAGACTAGTTAGTTTTACTTCACGTAATTAGGCTTAGTTAGGATATTTTAGTTGTAAGTTAGTGATGTAAAATTATAGGAAATAAAGAATTTTAAAATGGAATGGAATGGTTCCCGTCAGATCACCGAAGTTAAACAGTGTCGAGCGCGGTTAGTACTTGGATGGGTGACCGCTTGGGAAACACTGCGTGGTCTTGTCTTAGGGAAGAGTGTAAAATGAATCGACATCAAAACCATCCTATTCACGCCGGACAGGCCGGATGAGATCGGATATCTCGTAGGATGAAGATGCCGTTTCACACTCCCCAGTCGGTAGACTGCACGATTAAAAACCGTACGGTCGATGACCGGTTCAAGATGGCCTCTGATACGCCGACGACCGTAAAAAATAGTAAATAAAAAAAAAAAAACATTAAAAGTCATCATTTACACTGCACTAAGTATCTTTCGATTCACCAGTAAACCAGATAACTTATTTATCTCAACAAGGTGGTACGCCACTGCATTATTTTCAGAATTTATTTTTATATCTTAGCCTAATGCCTCTTTCTACGAAAACTACCTCTTGTGGTTTTTCTGCTGCACATAACCGTTTTCTTTTTATTAACATTTGAGGAGTAATTCTGCAAAAGTCGATAAATCCATTTTTTAACTTTTTCCAGATAACTGTTGATTTTTATACTTCATACCATTATCTACGTTTTGGTATATCGAAATTGAACAAACATCTTTAAATCCAATTTAAATTTACAACCTAAAACTCGTCGGTCGTTCAAAATTCGGTATATCCGAGGAATGATTGAGCAAAAGTCGATATTTCCAGTTGCGATTAAGCAAAATTCAACAAGTCCTTTTTTTTATGTGAATATGAACAAACTGCAAAATTGTACAACTCTCAATGCGCACAAGCCGCTGATGGTTGCAGTTTAACAATGTTTAAAATAATATTTGGAACCAAGTTTAACATAGGATTTACTTTTTCAGCGTCTGATTCGTATGCAGTTCGTAACAGGCAAACATGTAAAACAAATGAAAAAGTCCCTCGAAAAAAAATGACTATACCGGGTGTTGCATCGTCGAGCGGGACATAGGAAATCCCATGTAATTTTAAATGGGGTCAATTATTGGCTTCCCTAATTATTTTAGAGAAAAATTCTATTTAGGTTTATTAAAGAGCACTAAAACCCACATTCAAAAGAATAACTTTAGATATTTTTGATGAGCCCGTTTACGGGTTATCGCCGATTTCTTTTTAACTATTTCTCCTTTTTATGGCCCCGTATTTGCGGGCACCAGTCAAGGTAAAAGATGACTGTCAAATAAAGTTGTCATTTTGAGGAATATTTGAACATCTTCTTAAATCCTAAAGTTTTAACAATTTAATAGTACCTACCTATTAATTAGTAAAATATTGAAACATGTAAAATGTCATAATTAACCTTGTAATTGGATACTTTATTTTAGTTTTATTCAGATTAATTTGTACTCATAAATACACCTTTAATATTTTCGATGTACGAGTTTTTATAACAATAAAGCACACATTTCAAAATGACAACTTTATTTGACAGTCATCTTTTACCTTGACTGGTGCCCGCAAATACGGGGCCATAAAAAGGAGAAATAGTTAAAAAGAAATCGGCGATAACCCGTAAACGGGCTCATCAAAAATATCTAAAGTTATTCTTTTGAATGTGGGTTTTAGTGCTCTTTAATAAACCTAAATAGAATTTTTCTCTAAAATAATTAGGGAAGCCAATAATTGACCCCATTTAAAACTACATGGGATTTCCTATGTCCCGCTCGACGATGCAACACCCGGTATATCACAAATTCATAAGAAACGTGCAAATGCTTTTTGCGAACTCATGAGGGAAGAAGTACCAGAATCTCTGTCCTTTTGTTTCGATATGCAGCCGGTAAAGCCTTTGCCCCGTATGCTTTCTATGCGCAGCAGATAAGCTTTTATATTATCAGCTGTGTGGATTTACAGTCTAGTAGCCCTGTATTTTATATGTGGACCGAAGATTTGGCAGATTAGTTCAGGTTAGTCAGACTATTATTTTGACTCACCTGAACTTTTTGGATCTTTGGATTTAAGTGTTTGACTGGTTGGTAATGGGGTTGCGAGGGCCAAAATAAGAATTCCTACGTTGTCTATCCACTGTATTAATAGCTAAAACGCCAATCGCTTGAAACTTTGCTGGAAACTCTACTTACATTTCCAGTCAGGGGACACACTTTTTTGCCAGCCGATAGGGTCTTTCCGGTAGGGTCGAAAAAGAACTAAGAATTTATCCGACAATCAAGGAAAAAAGGATTATAAAGAAATTTATTCAAAATTTGGTTATGTAAAGACGCTAGGATCTATCTGAATGGTTACTGTACGATATTAAAAAACTAAGTGATACTTTCAAATGCCGGATGACATTTTAAATATAGAAAGGATATTGCTTGAAAAATGCCAGGTTCTCGAATCTCCTATTTTCATTACTTGCTTTCAGAATTCTCGGTTCGAAAGTCTACTAGAAACTCCTAAAATCCTTTTGAAAAAAGGAAACAAAGAATCTGAATTAGCTGATAGAACTTGAATGTCCTATTATTAAAGATAGAAAGAATAAATCTTTAAAAAAATTAGTTAGAACAAGAATTTGGTGAAGGATGGGAAAATGAAGAAGACTTAGAATGGCACAAAAACATTTTATGTAGGGCAGACGTAGATCAAGAAGATGAAGATCCAAATGAATGTGACTCTTTGGAAAATGATGTGGGCCTTCACGTCTAGTAATATCTGTATATTTATTTTTACTTTATTATAGCTGTAGGTGTTTATAACCCCTGCCAAAAGTTGTTTTGTTATATTTAAATATAAGTATGATGTAAAATAATAAATTCATATTTTTTATTTGGTGTAAGGGTGATAACTAATTTTATCTAAGCAAAACTCGATAAATCCACTTTTTAATTGAACAGAAATCGATAAATCAACTTTTTAATTGATGAAAAGTAGATAAATCCATTACAACCAGTTTAATTAAAAATTTATTTCGTATTGTAATGCAGTAAAATAATGCCGATTTTAAGCACTTATTTAAGACGAATAAATGTATACAAAATTTTTTAAGATAGGTGGAAAGAATCTTCATATATGCGTTTTTTGTCCGTTTCTCAAAAATCATGGATTTTTCGACTTTTGCAGAGTAAGTCCTCATTTACAGTAGTTTCATGAAACATATGACATATCAAATAAATTGCTAGGATGAGCACCTTCAGCCATGATACAAGCTGCGGCCCTCTTCTTCATATTTTCTGGCACATGTGCAAAAATACCTGGAGTATCTCATATTCTGTCACATCCTTGAATTGTCCTCTTTCTAAGATCGTTAAGATTTAGATTTGTATAAATTAATGATTTTAACTGACCCCACAAAATAAATTTCAATGGATTTAAATCAGGGGATCTTGCAGGCCACGACTGACTTGGTAAGTCAGCACCTCGGCCAATCCATCGGTTGGCAAATTGTTGGTTTGAAAATTCCTGAGCAGATAAACTAAAATGTGCTGGAGCAACATCGTGCATAAAGCACATTCTGTCTCTTAGCCTAAGTGGAACGTCTTGTAATAAAGTGGGTAAATATTCTTTTTCATTTAAATAACATAATATGGAATGTCTGAAGATATGCATGCGCGTTAATTCAATTGTTTCTTCTTATAACAGATGCTGGCCATGTACGTACCGGGTGTTCCACCTAAGGAGGTAATCGGCTATATCTCAGAAAGTAATAACACTAGAACTTTGGGAAAAAATATATATCGATAAAAGTGGCCAAGAGAAATTGCTGGAAATTATTTTCAAGTTCGAAAAATCACCGCTAGGGGGCGCAAGAGAACTTTCAAAATAGAAATGCCGATTTTCTCTTGATTTTTCTTAATAAAAATATGTTAAAAATATAAGCATTGTATTCTTCATAAAATTATGCAACTTTATGTTAGGAATCGTTTTTTTCTATTTTAAATAAAAAAGTGGTGGGAGAAGGTCAAACTTTTTTTCTTTCAATCGCTTTGGATAAACCGATTTTATTCAACATAGTCTTGAAAAAAAGCCCTTATTTTCCTCTATACGTAGATCTATTAACTATACCATATTGATTCTGATGGTGGCCACTAGATGGCGTTTTTCCGTAATTCCTCAATGAATAAGGATTTTCTCAAAAAAATCAAATGTTATGATTTGACTTTTTCATCATATTTTATTTTAGGCTTATAAAGGCTATTAAATAGTGGAATAAAAAATCCAGGTCCGTATTTAAAATAAAAAAAGTTGATGATGGTCGCTCGAATCCGAAACGTCGGATTAAAAAACTAACCCATTAGCTTGTAGAGGAGGAAAAGTTACTATAAGGAACTGAATACCACAACTAAAGTGGTGGGGGGTATTCAAACGTTTCCGTAAATAACATCCTGTATCTTCGAAACGGCTAAGCCGATTTGAACAAACTTTGGCTCGTTAAAAGGAGCTATTCTTTGGCCAAAAACAACTATATATTTGAAGTTTTGTAAGTTTCACATATCGCCGCTAGAGGGTTTCTTTCGACATTCTAACAGAAATGGTTAATTTTCTCAACAAAATAAAATGCATTGGTATGATTTTTTTTTCCATGAAAAAGTAGCTAAATGATGCCTAAACTAGCTCGCAAAAACCGCATCTCGATATCTTGTTCTTAACCCAAAATATCGGCAATAGAAAATTTTATACGAAAATCCCTTAAATTTTTATTTTGTCGTAACTATATTTTTCTGGAATTCTTTCTATTATGTAAGTTGTGGTCCTAAAAAGGACCGATTTATAAAAGGAAGATTTTTAATGCCCCTGCAAATGCTCGAAATGCTGACCATCACGTTCTATGCATTGCTGAAGCCTCTCATGGGTAGACAAAACTGCACTTTCAATTTCGGCACTCGGTATGTTACGTATTGCATTACGAATCCGGTTTTTCAAATATTCTCTGGTCGTAGGTTGAGTCTGAAACACGATGTCCTTTAACCGCCCCCATAAATAAAAATCCAGGCAAGTTAGGTCTGGTGATCGCGGAGACCATGGATACAGACTTCCTCTTCCAATCCATGCACCGCTGTTGAAATCCTGCATTAATATGCTCTCGCACATTAACGGCAAAATGTGCTGGGCCACCATCCAACTGCAAAAACAAGTTTTGCCTTGTTTCCAAAGGCACATCTTCCAACAACAACGGTAATTGATTGGCCAAAAAGTCAAGAAAGACATTGCCATTTAGGGATTGCTCAAAAAAATATGGCCCAATAATTCTGTCTTCCGGTATCCCACACCACACATTTAAACTCCAACGTCCTTGGTGCTGAACTTCACGCAACCAATGCGGATTTTCTGCAGACCAATAGTGCATATTATGTAGATTGACTCTCCCGTCACTACTAAAGGTGGCTTCATCGGTCCAAAGAATTTGAAATAAAAATTCTCTATTTTGGCGTATCATACCTAACATCCAATGGCAATAGTCCAACCTCCGATCAAAATCTTCCCCTTTCAAGGAGTGATGCAAAACGACATGATGTGGGTGCATTCTAAAAGTAATTAAAAAAAGTTTAAACGAATACCTAACTTTGATGACCATTAAAACTTACCTATGGTCCTTCAAAATATTTTAACCGTTGTTCGTGATATGTCTAACTCAAGGGATAATGCTCTTGTGCCAACATGAGGATTTACTTCAATATACCCCAGTACGTAGTTAATATTTTCTTGTGTACTTCCAATTCTTTGCCGTTGAAACTTAGGCCGAAAACAACCATTGGCTCGTAAACTCGCCACTAATCGGGGAAAAACTCTCACATCGCAAGGACGCTGATTTGGGTATCGAGCGGCGTAAACTCTTTTAGCTACTGCGGCATGCTGAAGACATTCAAAATAAACCGCAAGCATATCAACAGCTTCATCATTCGTAAAATGCATTTTGTAAACACAAATAATACTCAAAGTAACTCAAAACTTTGACAACTATTGACAATTTAGATTATTTATGTTTTGATTAGGTATTTGTTTGGTTTCCATGGCCTGCTTCTATTAATTGTCTTTTTTGTGCATAGAACGGGATGGTCAGCATTTCGAGCATTTGCGGGGGCATTAAAAATCTTCCTTTTATAAATCAGTTCTTTTTAGGGCCACAACTTACATAATAGAAAGAATTCCAGAAAAATATAGTTACAATAAAATGAAAATTTAAGGGATTTTCGTATAAAATTTTCTATTGCCGATATTTTGGGTTGGGAACAAGATATCGAGATGCGGTTTTAGCGAGCTAGTTTAGACATCATTTAGCTAGCTTTTCAAGAAAAAAAAATCATACCAATGCTTTTTATTTTATTGAGAAAATTAACCATTTCTGTTGGAATGTCGAAAAAAGCCCTTCTAGCGGCGATATGTGAAACTAACAAAACTTCAAATATATAGATGTTTGTAGCCCAAGAATAGCTCCTTTTAACGAGCCCAAGTTTGTTCAAATCGGCTTAGCCGTTTCGAAGATACAGGATGTTATTTACGGAAACGTTTGAATACCCCCACCACTTTATTTTTAGAGATATTGCAAAAAGTTTCAAACAAAAAAGGGGTCAGATTATCCTCGACTTTAAAGATCAGGATTTTTTTTATTAAGTTAATATGGAATTTACAGAAACATCACTTTTTTAGATTCAAGATTGCAGTTACGCCCCCTAGCGGTCATTTCAGAAACTTGAAAATATTTTCCAGGTTTTTCTCTTGGCCGTTCAAGTTTTTTACCGCAAGCCTCTACGATGGATAGTTTCCCAGATACAGTGCCTCGCATTCTTAGTTGGCCACCCTGTACAGTGGAGCTTCGTAATAGTCATAACCATAGAATAGATGTGGCAGAAGCTCTTAGGGAAAGGCCTGTGGGCCCCGATGCCAAACAAGAGCTTTTACATCTGTTTCAGAAAGGTCATTCTGCTGCTTCAGCATACCATACATTCTATAGTACAAAAATGGAATTATACGGAGATGAATATAATAAAAAAATTTGATCGGTTTTATTTTCCCACAAAAGCAGATGTCACAAACTTGTAGCAAAAGACATTCAAGCAACAATATGGAGAACGTGTTGGTTCCTACATGGTTGACAAACCAATACGGCTGAAATCATCAATAGTGATAACGATGGAGATGATGCTCTCAACGTCGATGATGGGCATAGCTCTGACTCCATTGCGTCAGGTAAAATTGAAGAGCTTAAAGCGAGGTGGAAGAATCACACAGATAATATTTTCAAAAATTTAAATGATGATCCTATAAATTTTGTCCCAGCAGTGACCGCATATCTCGATAATGCCAACAAATATGGAAAATCAGTTCCTGCTTTGCTAAGCGGACTTCATACTTCATTTAAGTATAAATGACAATTGGCGAGTTATTGTAACAGAAAAATAATTACCAGAAAAGGTATTAAAATTGGTTTACAGCCAACCGCTATAAGTCGCCGAGAAACCAGCATTACAAGTAAAGGAAGGTTATTGGGAAGACCCTCCGAAGGTGGATAAGTTCGCATGAAAAATGCTCCGCATTCTTTAAATACATGTGTGTTTAAAGGTCAATCAATCGGGGACACAAAGCAGAAAAAATAATTTTTAACCGAAACTGTATTTGATAACAAATAAAGCATTTCAATTTTCTCATCTTTTTATGTGCATGCGACAACCCTATATTTATGTAACCGATAAGTTACTCTATCTCGTCGGTTACCTAGCAGTATTCCAATCGGTTCACATCGGCATAATTCGAGCAGACGACTTGTCGGTTACATAGAATAATGCCCCCGGCATGCCACTGGAACTCACAATTATCATCTCGTGCTAACTTACGTCTTATCACAACGAACAACACTGTTAAATTTTACCAAAATCGGCATAAGGATCTTTTAGATATTATTAAAAAACCGATTTTTTTTTAATTTTGACACTTTGTATCTTGAAAATCAGACTTCTTAGGACACATGTTTATACGAAATATGCTACTTGAATCTGGTTTAGAAATGCGCCCTGTATCTCTGTCTCATTGAAAGAAAAAAGGGTGAATCGTCAGATGCTTAGTGTAGTGTAATAAATTAATGGCTTTTAAGGTCCTATGTATGCTTTCTAAATTTAAATGATTTATCTTTCAGCGTTTCGTAGATTTTCGGAAAAAGAAAGAAATTTTTTGTAAACTTTGACACTCTGTATATTGGAAACGAAGTATTTTAGACCACATATTTGTAAGAACATTCCTTTTCTTAAAATTGGCTCAAGAATATGATCTGAAACTTATTGTAGTTTTTAGTAAACACCCTGTATACAGTGTGTCCGCGAATGGAGGTACCCAATTGGGAAGAATCCTTTATTATTCATTTTACGACCAAAAGTCATTCTTTATAAAAAGTTCTGCTTATTGAGAAAATGAATTAACGATAAAAAAATTTAGATCACATGTACAGGGTGTTAATAAATTAGGAAAATATGAAAACGCTTCAAGAGAGAAGTACCATTATTTATTATTTTTAACAAAAATTTTATAAAACAAATATGTTTATAAAATAACGTAAAGTCTAAATACAAATTTTGAAATAAGAATTCGAATTTTTAAAAATTATTCTACATAGCTACCTCCTAACATGACGCACTTTTCCGCTAACTTAGTAAATTTACCGTACATTTTACGAATGATTCGCGGCACATTAGGATCATGGATTGCTTCTTCTATGCGTTGTTTTAATGTTTCTCTATCATGTGGAAGATTATCTGAAAAAACCTTTTGTTTTAAGGCATCCCACAAAAAGAAATCTAGCAATGAAAGGTCAGGCGACCTAGCTGGATAATGGTTTGGGCCAAACCTCCCTATCCACCTTGCTCCAAAATGATCATTTAACCATTGTCTGACCAAGGCTGTGCAATGAGCAGAACAGCTGTCTTGTTGCCAAAACATATTGTTACGTACTTCTGGCTCTAACGTATTAAGAAATGGTAAGACGAAATGTTCCAAAATGTTCAAATACACGTGCTGGTTTAAATTTCTCTCTACAAAATATGGGCCAATGATGCGATCATAAAAAATTCCACACCACACATTAAGTTTTTGTAACGTTGACTCCGTTTGTTTATTACATAATTAGGATTCTCGTAAGCCCAATGACGACTATTTTGTGAAGATACGTGCCCGTTTGGGGAAAATGTAGATTCATCGGTGAAAAAATGAAATCGTTATTTCTCGAGGTACTTTTCACCTATCCATAAACAAAACTCTAAACGTCTCTCTTCATCTCCAAGTTCAAGTGTATGCCGGATCTTTGGCTTAAACGGTATAATTTTGTTTTCCTTAAAAAGTGTGTGTAATTCACTTTTGCTTAAATCCACTGTTTGTGCACGCTTCCTTAAAGATCATTTCGGGTTGTCTAAAACTGACCCTATTGCTAATAATGTTGCTGCATCATTTTGATCGAATTTTTTGTTTGATTTCTTTACATTCATCACCGACCCAGTTTCATTGAATTTTTTAAATAATCTTATTAAATAAATACGCTCTTCTTTGGTTAACATTTTCGAAAATGCCTTCACGAAATCAGAATACTGACACATGTAAATAAGATGATGACGTAACATGAACGTATACAAAAATCTTTATTTTTTTGTAAAATGCAAATAATTACATAAAACCCATTTTATTTCTAAAAATTCGAATTTTTATTTCAAAATTTGTATTTATACTTTGCGTTAGTTTATAAATAACTTTGTTTTATAAACTTTTTGTTAAAAATAATAAATAATGGTACTTCTCTCTTGAAGCGTTTTCATATTTTCCTAATTTATTAACACCCTGTACATGTGATCTAAATTTTTTTATCGTAAATTAATTTTCTTAACAAGCAGAACTTTTTATAAAGAATGACTTTTGGTCGTAAAATGAATAATAAAGATTTCTTTCCTATTAGGTACCCTCATCCGCGGACACACTGTATACAGGGTGTTTCAAAAGTAACTATGGTAAGTAGCTCGAGGGGGTGAATCCTTATTATAATTAAAGTTCATGTGATGTGTCCGGAGTTGCCCAGTTTTTGATATACAGGGTTTCAAAGTTTTTTAAAAGAAGTCGGTTTTTTATAATTTTTTTCAAAATCCTTTTTCCGATTATATTCAAATTTGGTACCGTTACTCATAATGATAAGGGGCCTAATTAGCCCCAACTAGACTACATTCTTTAAGTCCAGTGGGGTCCCGGGGAGCACCTTAACGAATATTATTGACAAAGAAATGTACGCCACTGATTTTCCAACTTTGATATTTTTTTTCGCATTTATCAACTAATAAAACAACTTTTTTGTTCCTCGAACTGTTTTTATATCCTACTTGGTTTTTCAGAGCAAAAATAAAAACCACTTTATTGCATGTATAAAAAAATACCTATGTATTTCAAAGTTAACTAAAACATTTAACCTAAAAATAAAATATTTTTTTTAAATAATGATAAAAAAAAATGCAACAGTTAATCAAAGCAAATGTTGAAAATGGCCTTATTCTGATAAAACGCACGATTGCAACCGATTTACCGATTTTTTTTTTAAACTTTACCACCCTGTTTATCCAAAACGGGGCAGCTCCGGACAAATGTTCATATGAACGTCTTCTCTTAGAATATCATAAAGAATCACCGTACTTCTAAAGCATCCTGTATATTGCTATGACAGCTCTTGGTACGTTTCAAATTCTGCATCAAAGTAATAACAAGTTTCTGCTAGTATTCTGAAGAAGTAATCTGAGCCTGAGACACTGTTTCAAGGAAAGTTAAGACAATGAATGCTTGATATCAGTAGAGGAAAACGGACAGAGCGAGACCAGGTGGTGCTGGTGGTGCTGGTGGTGCAACTAACCCAGGTGGTGCAGGTGGTGCGTTTTACGATCTAACCCAAGTGGTTCGGTGGTGCGTTTTATAACCTAACCCGGGTGGTTCGGTGGTGCTGTTTACAAAATAACCCGAAATTAAACCCGACTTTTTACGACCTAACCCGGATGCTTTCATGAGGCGGCTTCTTATCTAACCCTAACTTGAACCTGAATATTTATGAACTGACCCGAGATAAAACCCGACTTTTTACGACCTAACCCGGATGCTTTCGCGAGGCGGCTTCTCATCTAACCCTAACTTGAACCTGAATATTTATGGACTGACCCGAGATAAAACCCGACTTTTTATGATTTAACCTTAGTGAAACGCCGCTGCTAAAGCGGGATAATTAAATCCCAATTTTTATAAGCCATCCTTAAACCCAACTTTTTACGATCCGACCTGAGCCATCCTTAAACCAGACTTTTTATTATTTCCCCTTAGTTGAAACGCCGCTGCTAAAGCGGGATAATTAAATCCCAATTTTTATAAGCCATCCTTAAACCCAACTTTTTACGATCCGACCTGAGCCCTCCTTAAACCAGACTTTTTATTATTTTCCCTTAGTTGAAACGCCGCTGTTAAAGCGGTATAGTAAAAAACATTATTTATTATTTCCCCTTAGTGAAACGCCGCTGGCGGGTAGTAAAGCAAAATAAATCCCTAATTTATATGGTCTAACAAGATAAGTATAATAAAGCGGTACATTTGTCACCCCACAATAATTATTTATACCTAAATAACCCTCTCAAACCCTCTGCCGACTCGATTTAAAAAGAAAGGGGCATAAACCTTTATTTATTATTCCGAAGGACCCTCATTAAAATTCAGTAGCATATCTAATAATTGATTCCAATTTTTGCACCACTTATATAAAATACAATAAAATAATTACCATCTAGAACCATTAACTAGCGATTTCTTTGTACTTGAAGTGGATAAATTATAGGACTATCTTGTAATGAGAACAGAGTAATAAAAAAGTAAATAAAACTTAAATACGTATAAAATACCAAGCAGGTATAGGTACTATACAACTTGTGTTCGCCATCAGGTAAAAGCCCTCATAATGCTTTTATAAAAAATTTTGGATAATATCATAATATAAGTAAATAGGCTACAATTTCAGGAAAAAAGTAAAAAAAATTAATTCACAGTGCAAAATTGTAGTTAAATGGATTGTAAATATGAAATAATATAAAAAGCTACCTTTTGTTTGCGATGATGTATGCACAATAACTCTATATTATTCGGTCCTTAAACTGAAAATACCCACTAGATAGGTATCATAAGCTGTATTTGTCATCAGGTAGAACCCCCAATAAAATTATGAATATTAGGCGTAGGCATCAAAGTAGCAATCTTAACTTATTTTCAACACGAGCATAAAAATATAGGGTTGTTAAATATTTTACAACCCTAATTCTCAATGGCAACAATAAGCAAATCACGTTGGTTTTTTAATTTATTATTAATCTGGCTAACTTAAGAAACTCACAATATAACGACCATCCAAAAAAAATCATAATACATTACTGGGTGTGAAAGCAATTGCGCTGCAAAATATAGTGTATACCGACTCTGAGGTAGTTAATTAAAATCCCAATTAGCGCTAAAAAAAAAAAATCAATTAGATATTTACTTTAGATATTTTAATAAAAAAATTCAATATTATTAGCGCCACCTATCCGTTTATGGAACCTACATATAGGCTTAACAAGAATGACAAACTTTGGGAATATTATTTTACATGATTCTCTCGATTATCGCATCGCTGTCACATTTCAATATTCTTGGCAACATTTAAGTTTTAAAATTAGCACAATATCAAATCCTTTACAATGAATTAAACAAACACATACATAATTTTAAAATCTCATAATAAGAATATAAACTAAAATTATAATGCGTAGCAGGTCCAAAATCTAACAAGTTTCGACTAGTCAAATGACGTCAGTTTACATCTGCGAAGAATACCCAAATCTCGAACCATAAAAAATGGTCAAACTTTGTCGGCAAATACCCTTCTATGATGCAGGGGAAGGACAGGTAACTCGAGATGTTTATAAAGAAACGTTAAAGAACATTATTTGCTTATTTCTAGACTCTTAAAAATTACATGCAATCGAACAATAAATGTTTTCATCATGTATATTTATGAGTAACACATTACCTTCGACATACATAAATTCAAATTGATAATTACTCGCCTTAGTACTTTTTTAGAAGCTTGAATCTTTGCATATAACCGTCTGAGGATACCCAAACTTCCCCTAACATATTTCTCCGCAACCGGGGAAAAAGAGGTAGAAAAAGTAAAATATCAACTGCAAGTGCCTTTGCGAACAATCGGCAATAAAATAGAGTATTTCAGTTTTTAATTTTTCGTAAATAAAAGCTGGTTAGATTAATAGTCTCTGTGAATATAATAACATAAACAAAGTGATATGCCGTAAATTTAGGAGTACAGTATAAATTATGCCTCTATTAAAATATACCGCAATAACTAACTACCAAAGGATTTTTGATATTTTGAATATATTTGATGCTCATAGCATTATCACATTTCCAAAGGCTCTAAATTTTAGAAAAATGTTCTAATAGAATATGTCTATCAATATAAAGTAAAGGTATTGTTAGGTTTTTTTAAAAAATACGACCTACAACAGTCTCTGCTACAGCATGGCTGACTCTGTAGAAACTTCTGTGAAACCATAATAATTATATCAATAATCGAGTTGTCGTTATGATAATATTTTCCTCCAATATCCGACTCCACTATCCATAAAAGTTATGTTAGGAAATTCATAATTGAGCGCATTGTAATTTTTTAAAAAGAAATTCACTTCACACACAAAGATGTAGCCATTCAATCCATGAAAATAATGCAAGTCAGTATGCGTATGTTATGGCTAACTGTTTAAATGTATATTCCTTCCACGTTTATCGGAAGAAATACTTTTTTTATACTAGTATTTTAGTTGAAAATAAGATCATAAATCATCTATACAAAACAAGCGTCCCTTATGGATTTGAACGAAAATCATAGATTCGACTATTTTCATGAAAAATAAATCTAAGTACGGAATAATGCAGGAAGATTATCTATTTTCTTGGTTTAGAAAGTGATGTAGTTAAGATTTATAACTTAGGAATAAATAAATTATTATTAATCTTTTCGACCTATTTCTCTTGCATATTTAATTTCTTTGATAGTAAGAACTAATCTTTTTATTTTACAAAGTAAAAAAAAGCTAAAGATCGGCGTTGTCAGTCAGGTATAAGAACTGATTTAACACGATGGTTTTTGTACAAACGTTCACATACAATTGTATGCTTTTTAACCGATTGTGTCGGAAAAAATGACGATTTATAGATTAGATATTTAGACGAAGAGCTAACCTTCTCAATAAAGTATTGATTATTGCCCTGCTAGCTAGACAACACTTTTTATGTTAGTCAAAAAAAAATTTTTTTTTTTCGGACGCTATTACAGATTTCATCGTTAACTAACAAACATTAAGACCAAAAAATTAGCGTGCAAGATGAAATGTATAGGTTCACTTCATTTCTACATTATTTTACAACTCTCAATCGCATTAAAAACAAGATCAAATAAAAAACAACTTATGACATATGGACGAAAAATGTTTTTCGGGCTATTTAGGTTAGCGACCGCATTACGTCTGAAATACTACATTTTTTCGAGCTTATAACATAATTTACTATTTTAACGTTAAAATAGGGGAAATGACGTATCGAAATGCATACTTTTTTTTTTGTCGGTCACGAGATTATAGTTTCTTTTAAAATGAACTCTAATATTTACAACACAAATTATCCTTTAAGCCACATTAGTTTAAAACTCGTCTGTCGCTTTCCCTCTATTGTGAGTTTGATTAAAGTATAGCGTAGTATATATTTAGATGAATTTCGCAAATGTTGAATACTTTCAAAACTGAAAAAGCCGCCCTTTGCAATAAATATCTCCGTAGAGTTAGGTACCCTGCAGATTAAGGGTATTTCAGCGGATAATCATATACAAATTCAAAGATTTTGTCTATTTTAATGGATTAACAAACAATATCTATAGGATGACTTTACTGATAAAAAAAAAAATAACAAAAATCTATAAAGTCTAGGCTCACATGAAATTCCATAAAGAGCAGCTGCATAGCCTTATCACATCAAACTATATTTTTATTTCGTTCTATTGTCAAAAGTCTGTGTTTAGGAGATTATCGTTCATTTTAAAATGAACTCTAATATGTACATCACCATAAACTACCTCTATATTGATTTTCTAATATTAAATATCTACAATAGTCGAAATTCGCTCGCTAATACCTATGTATGCAAGGTTTCTTCAAAAAATGACAATTTTGTTGTTTAATGGCTTGAAAAAATGGAAAAAGGAGGTTTTTGCATCCATTTATTTCCAGATGAGTGTTAAAAATACTTATAAAACTCGGTATACCGAAGATCAAGCATTAATGAGAGGGTTGAGTCCTGTTTGCCAAATCCTGATTTATAATTTGACGTTGGCAACGGTACAATTTTTTAACATTTATCATAAGAGGCGTATATTTTTGGGGCTTAGATCTACCAGTTTATCCACGCCCCATTTATTGCTAGTGCTTTAGTAATTTTACTTTCCAATTATTTTTTACCAAAACGCGTAGTTGAAACAGTGTCTATATCAGACGATTTAATAAATTTTAAGGATTAATTTGCTTACAAATACACTTCAATTTATTTAGGCTAAAGCAGCCAGACATATACTGGAACTACGAAAACCCTATTACAATTTGGTTGCCTAGAGAAAATTTTGTAAAAAACATAGCTTTCTACACAAATGCTTGCACATTATGTACCTATCATTTTAAGATACCTGGCGACATCAATGTAAGCATTGACATAATGACGCAAGATATAGGTAGGTACTAGAATATTCAAGATTTCTATTAACGATACACTTCAGCATACATGCGAGATGTCATTAATGTCTACGGAAGGCAACAGACATACCAGCTTTTTTTACATGGGATTCCATAGACTTGGACGCTTCATGTTTAGAAATATTTGTTGTCATCTTGAGGAGTTCCGTATTGAAGCATCAAACCTACCTGCCAAATAATTGACGAAATATGGGATATCATAAAATATGCCCCCCCATCGAACTAAATGATCCTATAAACCAGCTTCACAGACCGTAATTTGTGATGCTAACACGATTAATACGCAATAGAACAAGATTAAGAAACAAAATTTAAAGTAGCTCTTTATCACACGAAAATAATTAAATAATTTACGGTTACAGAACAATAATTATTTTAAAAAGCTGTATAACTAAATATATTATGTTATTAGGAATATTCTGTCTAAAGTAACAGCTGATCTTAGTCGAAAATGAGATCGTATTATTGATTGTGGAATTCGTTAGGTATGAAATAAAATTAGAGATTTCGTCTATTTTTTCACGATTAAAAAAGAATACCTCTATTTAGCTAAAAATGAAACGATTACAGTGGTAGATTAATTCACTTTACCAAGCATGTAAACTACTAATTTTGCAATAAATATCTTCTATATTTCTAGGTAGGTTTACTCGAAAATGTTGGGCTATTTTCATCAAAAATCCCGATACGAAATTGAAAAATTTGCCTATTTTTGTCGGTTTACAAAGTGATAGTGGAATATTGGTTTGATCAAAGAACAATAATTATTTTAAAAATGTCGTATAATTAACTAAATGTCGGTGTTATCAGGCAGGCAGGAAGTTATTTATCTGAATCTTATTTGAACCATTAGCGTTTATATACAAATGTTAGTGGTTTTCAAAAATTGATATCTCGGAAATTATTAGGTTTAGACTTATAATACGCTCATTAAAAAATAATGACTACTTTATGCAAAATTCAAAAATATTATAAGATGTAGGATATCCCAGTAACTTAACCAAAGATTTTCGGTCTTCGTAAAGCTTTATACGTTTCTTCAGCGTACCAAACATTCACTTTTTTTAAATATTGACATCGGGTTAGGATTCTGAACATAGGATTAACATCACTCCAATAGTGAACATGTTGCGTTGTCACAGTTCCATTCGTCGAAAAGTAAACAAAACCGTTTGAGCTACGTGGGGAATAAATAAAGTTGGCTTGTTGAAAAATTTTAATATTTATTAAGGTAAAAGACTATAAATATATTGATACAACACTTTAGCATTTCTAATACTACAAACATGAATATCTAAAATGTGATATATACAACCATCAACTCTCTCTCCCTTCTCTAATTCTGGTACACCAATGCTGTCTTCTAAGTTTATAATATATGGCGTCCTGCAGTTTAATTCCGAAAATGTTTTAACTAAAAATTCCTCTTTAACACGTCCTTTAACGTAAATAATGTCTGCGTCTATCAGATTGTTGGATATGATATTATGTAGTTCCTTGTAATCGGTATCACCATAATTATAAAGGATACCATGATGATTTCCAAATAGATATTTGACTTGTTTCTTGCAAGCCTTACTTAAGGTGTCGAATGGTTTAACTGGTTTAAAAAAGTAACTTTTCATACTATTTCCATCATAAATAGCCAATTCTTTCGCGTAAAATTCAGGTATGTTAAATCCTTGAATATCGACTACAACGAACTTCATTGTCTGAAGACTCAAATCAAGCAAGTATATTTTCATATTTTTATCGCTCTTAAGTTCGATTTCAAAAGCACACCCCCACTTTTCGATAATTTCACAATCTTAGCACATAGATCTTATATTTTTATTTACGATAAATTCATCTTTATTCGCCAATCGGCTCAAACGAGTCTGCTTTTGAAAGTAATATAGCCTTAGTATTCAGAAAATATTAATAATATCGGAGCTTAAAACATCCTTGACACTAAAAAATCATTGTGTTTCCTAACAAAACCCATCATCTTGTCTATTTAGCTTGCTTTCCTATTGTTTAGCAGGTTAAATAAAATTATTATTTCGCTCTTTTTGTCGGTACTGAATCGTTAGGGGAATACGTTTCTAGTTCTATAAGAGAGACAGTTAAAATTTATGTAAGCAATCAAAAATCCTACACTATGAGCTACTTAGTTAAAATTTCATATTTCCTTCCTGGATCAGGCAAAATTTGTGATGTGTCGGACAAAATTTATAAAAATACGAAAAAAAAAATGCTGGATGCATTTTTAGCGTGACTTTCTATTTAATACCATCTTATTTCAAGCTATAATTCGGTTGTCAAAATGAGAATAAAATAATTTTCCTATGGTTTATGTCATCTTAAAAAAGTCAAAAGGTTATATTCTGTAGAGGGTCAGATACATTCAAATTTAAATATTTTCTCCAAGAAGAATTTTAAGATAGTATTATAGTAAATAAAAATTCTATACCTCCAATATTTCTTGGAAACATATCGTGTTCTAGCGACATAACCCAAAAGTACCTCTATTCAGAAACGCATCGTACTTTTCTTGTCAATAATTGTCTCATTGTCCCATCCATTACATTATTATAATCTTAAAGCACCTGTTACCAGCATTATCTGTTTTTATGGTTTTCATAAAACATAGCGATTACCGATGAAAATTAAACGAAAACTTAATAAATAACTTTTTTTTCAACTGAAATAGACTGATTTTCGATGGAAAAATGTTACTTATAACTAAAAATGAATATAAGACATATACGCAATGATATTTAGAATAAATCAATGTTTTCTAAAATTACTATGAAATATTCACAAAATCGTTTCGTTATAACCAAAGTAGCAAGGCTTGCAGATTTTGTATAGAGTTCAAACGCGATACTGAGATGATCTTTTTTTTTTTTTTATATTTTTGTAGGATAATGCACCACTACGTTGTAAGTACTTGAGAGAGGACTTTCTTGAAAAATCCTCAAATTTCTCTGCAATTTTGTTCCTTCTAGAGTTAAATTCACACAGAAAACCCCGTATTCTTATCTTTCAGGTTGGTATATTAAAAAGGGCTTATTAGTATGGTTTAGAAAACAAGCAATATTAATTAACGGATGTTTTTTCGTCGTATGAAGAGTTGAAAAATTTTTTTTTTCCACTCCAATGGTTGCGATGCAGAGAGTCGGGTTTCATCATAATCTTTCAGGGTAGCTCAGGTTTGATTGCATGTAGAGAGTCGGGTTTCATCATAATGTTTCAGGGTAGCTCAGGTTTGATTACATGTACTAAGGTTAGTGCTCCTTGCAATCGGTTTCAGGTTTGATGCGCCCCCCTCAGGTTTGTTCAGGTTTCTCAAACGTTTGAGAAACCTGGACAAACCTGAGGGGGGCGCGTCAAACCTGAAACCGATTGCAAGGAGCACTAACCTTAGTACATGTAATCAAACCTGGGCTACCCTGAAAGATTATGATGAAACCCGACTCTCTACATGCAATCAAACCTGAGCTACCCTGAAAGATTATGATGAAACCCGACTCTCTGCATCGCAACCATTGGAGTGGAAAAAAAAAATTTTTCAACTCTTCATACGACGAAAAAACATCCGTTAATTAATATTGCTTGTTTTCTAAACCATACTAATAAGCCCTTTTTAATATACCAACCTGAAAGATAAGAATACGGGGTTTTCTGTGTGAATTTAACTCTAGAAGGAACAAAATTGCAGAGAAATTTGAGGATTTTTCAAGAAAGTCCTCTCTCAAGTACTTACAACGTAGTGGTGCATTATCCTACAAAAATATAAAAAAAAAAAAAAGATCATCTCAGTATCGCGTTTGAACTCTATACAAAATCTGCAAGCCTTGCTACTTTGGTTATAACGAAACGATTTTGTGAATATTTCATAGTAATTTTAGAAAACATTGATTTATTCTAAATATCATTGCGTATATGTCTTATATTCATTTTTAGTTATAAGTAACATTTTTCCATCGAAAATCAGTCTATTTCAGTTGAAAAAAAAGTTATTTATTAAGTTTTCGTTTAATTTTCATCGGTAATCGCTATGTTTTATGAAAACCATAAAAACAGATAATGCTGGTAACAGGTGCTTTAAGATTATAATAATGTAATGGATGGGACAATGAGACAATTATTGACAAGAAAAGTACGATGCGTTTCTGAATAGAGGTACTTTTGGGTTATGTCGCTAGAACACGATATGTTTCCAAGAAATATTGGAGGTATAGAATTTTTATTTACTATAATACTATCTTAAAATTCTTCTTGGAGAAAATATTTAAATTTGAATGTATCTGACCCTCTACAGAATATAACCTTTTGACTTTTTTAAGATGACATAAACCATAGGAAAATTATTTTATTCTCATTTTGACAACCGAATTATAGCTTGAAATAAGATGGTATTAAATAGAAAGTCACGCTAAAAATGCATCCAGCATTTTTTTTTTCGTATTTTTATAAATTTTGTCCGACACATCACAAATTTTGCCTGATCCAGGAAGGAAATATGAAATTTTAACTAAGTAGCTCATAGTGTAGGATTTTTGATTGCTTACATAAATTTTAACTGTCTCTCTTATAGAACTAGAAACGTATTCCCCTAACGATTCAGTACCGACAAAAAGAGCGAAATAATAATTTTATTTAACCTGCTAAACAATAGGAAAGCAAGCTAAATAGACAAGATGATGGGTTTTGTTAGGAAACACAATGATTTTTTAGTGTCAAGGATGTTTTAAGCTCCGATATTATTAATATTTTCTGAATACTAAGGCTATATTACTTTCAAAAGCAGACTCGTTTGAGCCGATTGGCGAATAAAGATGAATTTATCGTAAATAAAAATATAAGATCTATGTGCTAAGATTGTGAAATTATCGAAAAGTGGGGGTGTGCTTTTGAAATCGAACTTAAGAGCGATAAAAATATGAAAATATACTTGCTTGATTTGAGTCTTCAGACAATGAAGTTCGTTGTAGTCGATATTCAAGGATTTAACATACCTGAATTTTACGCGAAAGAATTGGCTATTTATGATGGAAATAGTATGAAAAGTTACTTTTTTAAACCAGTTAAACCATTCGACACCTTAAGTAAGGCTTGCAAGAAACAAGTCAAATATCTATTTGGAAATCATCATGGTATCCTTTATAATTATGGTGATACCGATTACAAGGAACTACATAATATCATATCCAACAATCTGATAGACGCAGACATTATTTACGTTAAAGGACGTGTTAAAGAGGAATTTTTAGTTAAAACATTTTCGGAATTAAACTGCAGGACGCCATATATTATAAACTTAGAAGACAGCATTGGTGTACCAGAATTAGAGAAGGGAGAGAGAGTTGATGGTTGTATATATCACATTTTAGATATTCATGTTTGTAGTATTAGAAATGCTAAAGTGTTGTATCAATATATTTATAGTCTTTTACCTTAATAAATATTAAAATTTTTCAACAAGCCAACTTTATTTATTCCCCACGTAGCTCAAACGGTTTTGTTTACTTTTCGACGAATGGAACTGTGACAACGCAACATGTTCACTATTGGAGTGATGTTAATCCTATGTTCAGAATCCTAACCCGATGTCAATATTTAAAAAAAGTGAATGTTTGGTACGCTGAAGAAACGTATAAAGCTTTACGAAGACCGAAAATCTTTGGTTAAGTTACTGGGATATCCTACATCTTATAATATTTTTGAATTTTGCATAAAGTAGTCATTATTTTTTAATGAGCGTATTATAAGTCTAAACCTAATAATTTCCGAGATATCAATTTTTGAAAACCACTAACATTTGTATATAAACGCTAATGGTTCAAATAAGATTCAGATAAATAACTTCCTGCCTGCCTGATAACACCGACATTTAGTTAATTATACGACATTTTTAAAATAATTATTGTTCTTTGATCAAACCAATATTCCACTATCACTTTGTAAACCGACAAAAATAGGCAAATTTTTCAATTTCGTATCGGGATTTTTGATGAAAATAGCCCAACATTTTCGAGTAAACCTACCTAGAAATATAGAAGATATTTATTGCAAAATTAGTAGTTTACATGCTTGGTAAAGTGAATTAATCTACCACTGTAATCGTTTCATTTTTAGCTAAATAGAGGTATTCTTTTTTAATCGTGAAAAAATAGACGAAATCTCTAATTTTATTTCATACCTAACGAATTCCACAATCAATAATACGATCTCATTTTCGACTAAGATCAGCTGTTACTTTAGACAGAATATTCCTAATAACATAATATATTTAGTTATACAGCTTTTTAAAATAATTATTGTTCTGTAACCGTAAATTATTTAATTATTTTCGTGTGATAAAGAGCTACTTTAAATTTTGTTTCTTAATCTTGTTCTATTGCGTATTAATCGTGTTAGCATCACAAATTACGGTCTGTGAAGCTGGTTTATAGGATCATTTAGTTCGATGGGGGGGCATATTTTATGATATCCCATATTTCGTCAATTATTTGGCAGGTAGGTTTGATGCTTCAATACGGAACTCCTCAAGATGACAACAAATATTTCTAAACATGAAGCGTCCAAGTCTATGGAATCCCATGTAAAAAAAGCTGGTATGTCTGTTGCCTTCCGTAGACATTAATGACATCTCGCATGTATGCTGAAGTGTATCGTTAATAGAAATCTTGAATATTCTAGTACCTACCTATATCTTGCGTCATTATGTCAATGCTTACATTGATGTCGCCAGGTATCTTAAAATGATAGGTACATAATGTGCAAGCATTTGTGTAGAAAGCTATGTTTTTTACAAAATTTTCTCTAGGCAACCAAATTGTAATAGGGTTTTCGTAGTTCCAGTATATGTCTGGCTGCTTTAGCCTAAATAAATTGAAGTGTATTTGTAAGCAAATTAATCCTTAAAATTTATTAAATCGTCTGATATAGACACTGTTTCAACTACGCGTTTTGGTAAAAAATAATTGGAAAGTAAAATTACTAAAGCACTAGCAATAAATGGGGCGTGGATAAACTGGTAGATCTAAGCCCCAAAAATATACGCCTCTTATGATAAATGTTAAAAAATTGTACCGTTGCCAACGTCAAATTATAAATCAGGATTTGGCAAACAGGACTCAACCCTCTCATTAATGCTTGATCTTCGGTATACCGAGTTTTATAAGTATTTTTAACACTCATCTGGAAATAAATGGATGCAAAAACCTCCTTTTTCCATTTTTTCAAGCCATTAAACAACAAAATTGTCATTTTTTGAAGAAACCTTGCATACATAGGTATTAGCGAGCGAATTTCGACTATTGTAGATATTTAATATTAGAAAATCAATATAGAGGTAGTTTATGGTGATGTACATATTAGAGTTCATTTTAAAATGAACGATAATCTCCTAAACACAGACTTTTGACAATAGAACGAAATAAAAATATAGTTTGATGTGATAAGGCTATGCAGCTGCTCTTTATGGAATTTCATGTGAGCCTAGACTTTATAGATTTTTGTTATTTTTTTTTTTATCAGTAAAGTCATCCTATAGATATTGTTTGTTAATCCATTAAAATAGACAAAATCTTTGAATTTGTATATGATTATCCGCTGAAATACCCTTAATCTGCAGGGTACCTAACTCTACGGAGATATTTATTGCAAAGGGCGGCTTTTTCAGTTTTGAAAGTATTCAACATTTGCGAAATTCATCTAAATATATACTACGCTATACTTTAATCAAACTCACAATAGAGGGAAAGCGACAGACGAGTTTTAAACTAATGTGGCTTAAAGGATAATTTGTGTTGTAAATATTAGAGTTCATTTTAAAAGAAACTATAATCTCGTGACCGACAAAAAAAAAAGTATGCATTTCGATACGTCATTTCCCCTATTTTAACGTTAAAATAGTAAATTATGTTATAAGCTCGAAAAAATGTAGTATTTCAGACGTAATGCGGTCGCTAACCTAAATAGCCCGAAAAACATTTTTCGTCCATATGTCATAAGTTGTTTTTTATTTGATCTTGTTTTTAATGCGATTGAGAGTTGTAAAATAATGTAGAAATGAAGTGAACCTATACATTTCATCTTGCACGCTAATTTTTTGGTCTTAATGTTTGTTAGTTAACGATGAAATCTGTAATAGCGTCCGAAAAAAAAAAATTTTTTTTTGACTAACATAAAAAGTGTTGTCTAGCTAGCAGGGCAATAATCAATACTTTATTGAGAAGGTTAGCTCTTCGTCTAAATATCTAATCTATAAATCGTCATTTTTTCCGACACAATCGGTTAAAAAGCATACAATTGTATGTGAACGTTTGTACAAAAACCATCGTGTTAAATCAGTTCTTATACCTGACTGACAACGCCGATCTTTAGCTTTTTTTTACTTTGTAAAATAAAAAGATTAGTTCTTACTATCAAAGAAATTAAATATGCAAGAGAAATAGGTCGAAAAGATTAATAATAATTTATTTATTCCTAAGTTATAAATCTTAACTACATCACTTTCTAAACCAAGAAAATAGATAATCTTCCTGCATTATTCCGTACTTAGATTTATTTTTCATGAAAATAGTCGAATCTATGATTTTCGTTCAAATCCATAAGGGACGCTTGTTTTGTATAGATGATTTATGATCTTATTTTCAACTAAAATACTAGTATAAAAAAAGTATTTCTTCCGATAAACGTGGAAGGAATATACATTTAAACAGTTAGCCATAACATACGCATACTGACTTGCATTATTTTCATGGATTGAATGGCTACATCTTTGTGTGTGAAGTGAATTTCTTTTTAAAAAATTACAATGCGCTCAATTATGAATTTCCTAACATAACTTTTATGGATAGTGGAGTCGGATATTGGAGGAAAATATTATCATAACGACAACTCGATTATTGATATAATTATTATGGTTTCACAGAAGTTTCTACAGAGTCAGCCATGCTGTAGCAGAGACTGTTGTAGGTCGTATTTTTTAAAAAAACCTAACAATACCTTTACTTTATATTGATAGACATATTCTATTAGAACATTTTTCTAAAATTTAGAGCCTTTGGAAATGTGATAATGCTATGAGCATCAAATATATTCAAAATATCAAAAATCCTTTGGTAGTTAGTTATTGCGGTATATTTTAATAGAGGCATAATTTATACTGTACTCCTAAATTTACGGCATATCACTTTGTTTATGTTATTATATTCACAGAGACTATTAATCTAACCAGCTTTTATTTACGAAAAATTAAAAACTGAAATACTCTATTTTATTGCCGATTGTTCGCAAAGGCACTTGCAGTTGATATTTTACTTTTTCTACCTCTTTTTCCCCGGTTGCGGAGAAATATGTTAGGGGAAGTTTGGGTATCCTCAGACGGTTATATGCAAAGATTCAAGCTTCTAAAAAAGTACTAAGGCGAGTAATTATCAATTTGAATTTATGTATGTCGAAGGTAATGTGTTACTCATAAATATACATGATGAAAACATTTATTGTTCGATTGCATGTAATTTTTAAGAGTCTAGAAATAAGCAAATAATGTTCTTTAACGTTTCTTTATAAACATCTCGAGTTACCTGTCCTTCCCCTGCATCATAGAAGGGTATTTGCCGACAAAGTTTGACCATTTTTTATGGTTCGAGATTTGGGTATTCTTCGCAGATGTAAACTGACGTCATTTGACTAGTCGAAACTTGTTAGATTTTGGACCTGCTACGCATTATAATTTTAGTTTATATTCTTATTATGAGATTTTAAAATTATGTATGTGTTTGTTTAATTCATTGTAAAGGATTTGATATTGTGCTAATTTTAAAACTTAAATGTTGCCAAGAATATTGAAATGTGACAGCGATGCGATAATCGAGAGAATCATGTAAAATAATATTCCCAAAGTTTGTCATTCTTGTTAAGCCTATATGTAGGTTCCATAAACGGATAGGTGGCGCTAATAATATTGAATTTTTTTATTAAAATATCTAAAGTAAATATCTAATTGATTTTTTTTTTTTAGCGCTAATTGGGATTTTAATTAACTACCTCAGAGTCGGTATACACTATATTTTGCAGCGCAATTGCTTTCACACCCAGTAATGTATTATGATTTTTTTTGGATGGTCGTTATATTGTGAGTTTCTTAAGTTAGCCAGATTAATAATAAATTAAAAAACCAACGTGATTTGCTTATTGTTGCCATTGAGAATTAGGGTTGTAAAATATTTAACAACCCTATATTTTTATGCTCGTGTTGAAAATAAGTTAAGATTGCTACTTTGATGCCTACGCCTAATATTCATAATTTTATTGGGGGTTCTACCTGATGACAAATACAGCTTATGATACCTATCTAGTGGGTATTTTCAGTTTAAGGACCGAATAATATAGAGTTATTGTGCATACATCATCGCAAACAAAAGGTAGCTTTTTATATTATTTCATATTTACAATCCATTTAACTACAATTTTGCACTGTGAATTAATTTTTTTTACTTTTTTCCTGAAATTGTAGCCTATTTACTTATATTATGATATTATCCAAAATTTTTTATAAAAGCATTATGAGGGCTTTTACCTGATGGCGAACACAAGTTGTATAGTACCTATACCTGCTTGGTATTTTATACGTATTTAAGTTTTATTTACTTTTTTATTACTCTGTTCTCATTACAAGATAGTCCTATAATTTATCCACTTCAAGTACAAAGAAATCGCTAGTTAATGGTTCTAGATGGTAATTATTTTATTGTATTTTATATAAGTGGTGCAAAAATTGGAATCAATTATTAGATATGCTACTGAATTTTAATGAGGGTCCTTCGGAATAATAAATAAAGGTTTATGCCCCTTTCTTTTTAAATCGAGTCGGCAGAGGGTTTGAGAGGGTTATTTAGGTATAAATAATTATTGTGGGGTGACAAATGTACCGCTTTATTATACTTATCTTGTTAGACCATATAAATTAGGGATTTATTTTGCTTTACTACCCGCCAGCGGCGTTTCACTAAGGGGAAATAATAAATAATGTTTTTTACTATACCGCTTTAACAGCGGCGTTTCAACTAAGGGAAAATAATAAAAAGTCTGGTTTAAGGAGGGCTCAGGTCGGATCGTAAAAAGTTGGGTTTAAGGATGGCTTATAAAAATTGGGATTTAATTATCCCGCTTTAGCAGCGGCGTTTCAACTAAGGGGAAATAATAAAAAGTCTGGTTTAAGGATGGCTCAGGTCGGATCGTAAAAAGTTGGGTTTAAGGATGGCTTATAAAAATTGGGATTTAATTATCCCGCTTTAGCAGCGGCGTTTCACTAAGGTTAAATCATAAAAAGTCGGGTTTTATCTCGGGTCAGTCCATAAATATTCAGGTTCAAGTTAGGGTTAGATGAGAAGCCGCCTCGCGAAAGCATCCGGGTTAGGTCGTAAAAAGTCGGGTTTTATCTCGGGTCAGTTCATAAATATTCAGGTTCAAGTTAGGGTTAGATAAGAAGCCGCCTCATGAAAGCATCCGGGTTAGGTCGTAAAAAGTCGGGTTTAATTTCGGGTTATTTTGTAAACAGCACCACCGAACCACCCGGGTTAGGTTATAAAACGCACCACCGAACCACTTGGGTTAGATCGTAAAACGCACCACCTGCACCACCTGGGTTAGTTGCACCACCAGCACCACCAGCACCACCTGGTCTCGCTCTGTCCGTTTTCCTCTACTGATATCATTCTGGCATACGGCGTAATTTGTAAATACATTTTTCTCGAAAACTGTATCTTTCAGCGACATGGACGAAAAGTACCTACTTTTTTTGTTTCCAAATTTGGTTGAAAAAATGTTTCGAATCCATACACAAAAAAGTCTAGTTTGTTCTCTCTATGCCCCCGAAAGTTACGCCACTAACTATATGTTAACAATTTTGATTATAGAATTAGATTAAACGCATAAAATTTACTATATTACTAAAATTTTAAGTTTCTACCCTAGGCATCGTAACTATAGATCCGACACGCCATTCATAAATGTTATAAAATTCTGATGCCAAAATCGTTTGGTGGCGAGACGCTGTGAGGAGCTAGGTGGGGCCGGGAGTGGGGATTACGCTGCCTTTACATATGCATGCGACAAAACTCCAGGAAAACAACAAGTCTGGCAAACCAAGTGGAGGGGTGCAGCTCGCATGTTGATTTACTGTACACTGGAATACATTGATGACAACACGTTTATTTGTTATTGTTCGGTCTAATAGTTACGATGTCTATGGTTTCTACCTTGAATAGTTTCGTCGTTAATTAAGGAAAATCATATTAAGGGTACCCTCTTTTGGGGGCTGTAGCTCTCCTAGGAGGTATTTCTCGTTAAATATTTATAGGAAATAATATAATTATTTTGGCAGGTAGGTTGATTACGCCCTTTAAGTGTTACCCCTTAGTTATGGGACACCCTGTATACAGGGTGTCCGATAAGTATATGTCATGCTCTCGGAAGCGTTTTAGGGGAGCTCACAATAACTCTAATTTGTAACAGGAAAAAATCCTAAATTGCCCCTTAACGGAGATACAGAGCCCGAAAGGGGTACTTAGCGACTTACCTTTCGGCTCTAGCTTTTGAATCGACATGTGTAATTTAATAAAATTTTAATATTTTATGTAGGCCATAAAGACTCATAAAGTCATACTACAGTAGATGTTTTACATCGTCAGGGAAGTCAGGAACGGACTTGCCACCACACTCGTTTTCGCCGAAACTATTTTTTTTGTATAACACGTTATTGAAATAATAAATCAGAATGCTACAATAAAACCCCAGTCGATTTTATTTCGTTAACAATGTGTTCTTGACGACCCTTTCCTAAATTGTCTGATTGATTGCGTACATAAGACTTAAGTAATGCAGTATTCCTTTAGTGAATATGCTGACATGTATCTAATGTATGGACACGATCAGCAGTTGTGTGGAGGCGTAAAGAATTTATTCTGATCTACTTGCAAGTCGACGTTTACCGCACCGAAAAACTTTGACTAAAATATTTAGGATTGACGAGAGGCTATACTTTAAACCTCATATCTCTGAAACCTTGAAGAAAGGCTTTGCAGCAATGCAAAAGCTTCTATTTAATCCTATCCAAAAATTCCAGCCTCTCTCTCTTTAACAACTTCTCGTCTACAAACAGATTATAAGACCCGTACTTACCTACGCTACCCCTGTATGGTGCAGTGCTTTAAAAATCAACGTCTGCTTAGATTTGAAAATAGGATCCTGAGGATGTGTGAAGTCATCGAACAGATACGTCACAGTCGCGGATCTGCACCATATGGCAGCAATAGACGATATAACAATCACATATGCGACATATCAAACAAAATTTATTTGTACAAAAGGGTTGATCCTAGCTTAAGAAAAACAGGTAAAATGTCGTGTAAAATACTAAAAGTAGCTAATCTTTTGCTAATAAATTTTAGGAAGTTTTTTGCCGCATCGTGGTAGAGAAGGGCAGCCAAGAAGAGAAAGTAACCCTCAGTTAGAAGAGGAAATTCTGAATGAGATTGCTTAAAATCCCTCTAATAGTGTAAGAAAACTGTCGGTCCCAGTTTATGCGACAAAGTGGGTTGTTCATGAGACCCTTCGAGAACAACTACTGTTACATCCGTATCATGTCCATAAGGTAGGTGCCATGTCTTCCGCTGATTATCCTGCAAGAGTTAAATATGCAAATTTGTTTTTGCAACGATTTAGGAAAATCATAATTTTACTATTATTGTTTTGTTCACGGACGAGGCCGGTTTCACACCAGGCGGAGTAATAAATTGCCATAATTTGCATATCTGGAATGACGATTATTAGAAATTAAAAATTATAATTTTCTGCGTACAAGTTGCACTACTTAACTTAAGCAGACTTAATCTAATATTGTAAAAATGTAAATTGTAAATAAATCAAACTTCAATAAATTAAAAAAATTAAAAGAAAAGGAATCTTTACAACAGTACAGACAAAGCACCAACAAAAGTTTATGGTTAACATGTGGGCGGGCGGAGATTATTGGGAATCATCTCATTGGAGTGTTCTTTATTGAAGGCAGATTAAATAGTGCCATGTAGGTATTTGCCATTTATTTTTTCAACTACAGACAAGACCAATGGACTGATAGACTTTGCGAACTAAACCCACAAGACAAAAGCATCTGGAGAATGCAAAAACCCTCCGCCTCACGACAGCCCGCAAATTTTCCCCCATTCACTCTGCCCAAGGCCTCAAGTATGAAGAAGCAGATAAGGCGGAAGCCTTTGCTGACACATACGAAAGGCACAGCAGATTAAACGATAATCATGACATTGACCCTGATCATGAGGAACTGGTGGAGCGCACCGCCAGACTAGTCAGACGCTCCGACGAAATTGAGGAAATCCTCAGAACAGTTTCCCCCCGCGAAGTCGTAGAAATTATACTCTCGCGCAAATCCAAAAAAGCCCCAGGCCCCGACAACATCTCCAACAAGATTCTCAAATTCCTCCCCAGCAAAGACATGGTCGCTCTAGCCAACATCGCCAACGCCACTCTTAGGCTAGCCTACTTTCCCAAAAAGTGGAAGGAGGCTACTATCATCATGATCCCCAAGTCCGGAAAGGATCTCTCCTTTCCCCAAAATTATCATCCCATATCTCTCCTCAGCTCAATGGCTAAAATCATTGAAGTCATAATCCTCAACCGCCTCAAAGAGAAGTCAACCGGACTGGAAGTCCTTCCCGACGAACAGTTCGGCTTTCGCGAAAATCTCAATTGCGAACTCCAGGCCCTCCGAATCACCGAGTTCATAACTCAGAGCTTCAACTGGAATCAGTACGTCGGGATGATCTTATTCGACATCGAAAAGGCCTTCGACACCGTTTGGCACGACGGGCTGATTCACAAGATGGGTTATCCTTCAAACTTGATACGCCTCATTCAATCATACCTCGCCCGCTGCAAAATCAAAGTCCGCATCGGAGAGTCACTTTCAACCCCCCGCACCCCCGAAGCGGAAGTCCTACAAGGAGCAGTCCTATCCTCGCACCTCTTCAACACCTTCACCCACGATGTCCCTAAACCCCCCGAGAGCACCTTGACCCTCTATGCCGACGATACCGCCTTCATCGTAAGGTCACTGCGTCCCTACCTGGTCACCAGAAAGCTGCAAACAGCAGCAAACGAATTTTCCAATTAGTGCGTTAACTGGAAACTTCGCCTCAATCCCGACAAAACCCAAACCATCCAGTTTGCCCGCAGAAGGCAACCTCCCTTCGACGCGGTTAACCTGGATGGACGCGATGTCCCCTAGTCCGACGCAGTGAAATACCTCGGTATCACCCTCGACAAAACCCTCCACTGGTAACGCCATATCCAAGACAACCCCCATAAAGCCAGAATGACCTATTCTTTCCTCTACTCCCTTCTCAATCGCCACAGCGCACTAAGCCACAAAAACAAGACCCTCCTCATCAAAACCATCGTCAGACCCGCCCTCACATACGGTTCAGTGGCGTGGGGTCACGCAGCCCCCTCCCACATCAACCGTCTCCAATCCCTCGAAAATCGTTACATCCGCACTGCCATGGACATCACATGGTTCATCCGTAACGTAGATTTACACCGCGACGTCAAACACACACCACTTTCCCAGTTTCTCCACGAGATAAACACGAAGATTTTAACTTCGACCCCAAATCACCCTAACCCCCTTATCAGACTAGCCTCTAACTATGACATTGATGCCCCTTATCGTTATAAAAGACCCCGTCACCAACTTCTCTAGGTGCGCCATGTAGCACCACCACCCACCAAAATCCCTCCCCTTCCCACCATCCGATACACCCCACAAAACCCATAAATAAACCCCTCCCTCAGATTCCAGAGGAAAAGTACCTTTAGTACTTTTTGTGAGACCTTGCGGAACTGGACCGCAGGGGGGCGTAAAAGGAAGTCTGGAAGGAGTCACTAAGACTCTGAGCAAAGTAAGCTCAGGGCCACAAGAACTCCCGCCAGACGGGCTCACCTCTCCGCGCGTGTGTGTGTCCATTTTTGCAACAAACTTAAACGGTTTATTAGAAAATGTACCCTCAGAAATTAGAAGTTATATGTGGTATATGCCTGACGGGGCACCGCCCCATTTTAGCAATTTAGTTCTTCAGCACTTATCAAATACTTTTGGTAATCGATGTATAGGTCGAGGTGGGCCTATTTTATGGTCACCGAGGTCACCCGATATGAATCCATTTGATTTCTCTTTATGGGGAAATTTAAATGGCTTATTTATTCGACGCCAGTTCACACCAGGGAAGATCTGATAGAATGAATAACACATCATATCAACGATATTCCAGACAGCCCTGGAATGTTGTTTCAAGTACAGCGAAAAAACATCCGACGAAAGAAATGTATAGAAGGTACAAGGTACATTTCGAAAATCTGCTGAAGTATCAAGAAAAAGCAAATCTCTTATATTTTTAATATTCTTGCGTCTAAGTGATTTCCGAAACGTCAACTATTTTAATTGTTCCTTTATGCGGTACACTTCGAGTTGGAAATGTATCAGAATAAATTCTTCTTGCAGGCACACAATTGCCAAGTGCTTGTCCATAAGTTAGATGCATGTGAGCATTAATAAGATGTAATAAAGACACATTTTACTACTTTAATGCGAATTACTGTGTTTAAATAACTTATGTTACTAAACTTAATTATTAAATAAATTTCAAAATTCAATGCTTAAACGTGTTATATAATTTTTTTTTAAAAGGGCTAATTTTATTGACACAGTTGTATTAAGAAGGGCTAATTTTATTGACACAGATGTAGAGTACCTTTTTTAAAGATGAATGACCAGCGTATTGAAAAAATTAATTTTCAGCTCTGTAAAGTGTGGGCAGACAGGGTAATGAAAGATGGACAGAAAAGATCATAGAATGGAGACCAAGAGAGACTAAAAGAAAGATAGGAAGACCTCAGAAACGCTGGCTTGACGACATCAAGAAAGTAGCGGGTGGACACTGGATGCAAACTACGCAAGACAGAAAGAAGTGGAAAACTTTAGGAAAGGCCTATGTCCAGGAGTGGATGAATAGTGGCTGATGAAGAAGAAGAAGAAGAAAGTGATACCTGTCAAAATTTTGGTCCAGTGAGTGTGGTGGCAAGTCCATTCCTGACTTTTCTGACGAAATAAAACATCTACTAGCTATGGTTTTATGAGCTTTATGCCTACATAAAATATTAAAATTTTATTAAAATATACAATACATGTCTCTTCAAAAGTTAGAGCCGAAAAGGTAAGTCGCTGGGTACCTCTTTGGGGCCCTTTGGTTGGGAGGTTTCTCCTATGACAAATTTGTGTTTGCGTCAATTAAGCTCAATCTACCCCCTACTGCACAGGCGGAGTAGACTTAGTAATCGCACCAAAGTTAACCTCCATAAGGTCTTGGTCAGGTCGGTATTTACTTATGGAGCACCATCTTGGTGCAATATAAATAAGTTCGAGCTGAATAAGTTCCAGGTGATTCAAAGCAAGGCGCTGAAGCTCATCGCAAATGCTCCAAGATATACAATGAACCGTGTTTTGCATCAGAACTTTCGAATACCGACAATCAACGAATTATTTTTAAAAATATTTAGACTATTGTAGACTTACGGACGTATCGACCAATATACTAATAACGGACTCGCATACGACGGCCAGACCAAACTCAACATACAAACTGCCGAAAGATTGACTCACCGTTGGCATAAATCTCTAACAGTATAGAAGCACTATGAGTATACAGTATAGAAGCACTACCATGATCGTCTAATAGACAGGTAACAGGCGCCGCCAAGAACTATGCAGCTTTCCAGCCTTCATAAACGATAAACAACACAAATAAATAAAGCAATAGCCGAGTCAAAATTCAAAACTAAGCGATAAGACCCAAAAAGTCTTCGATAAAACAAGAGATGTCAAAGGAATATCCTGACCCAATCAAGACCCCGTGTACAAACACCTAACTTGACAGCAAATGTATTTCCTCCTTTCTTTTATACACACTTTCTTATTTCGTTGGCTTACCTTGTAAGCGGTTTTAATATCTGTTGTTTTTTTAAAGAATAGTATAACATACTTTCTATTGTGTAGGTACACAGTAGAATATAAAAGTGGCTTATTACGGTCCTGAAAACCGGCAAATGACGTCACGTTTGCATAACTAACCCTACATTCCATGCCCACGTCCCGGATTTAGGGGCTTCTCCCGTATTTCTTTTGACGCCTTATGTAACTGTGTAGAAGAACAGACGTCATTTAGAGCGTGGGCGGCGTTCTGCGGATGTGTTTGAGACATAATTTAAGTGTTTAATGAATTTTACACTGAATATAGACCATAAAAATAAAAGAGTTTGTGCAGAATATTAAACAGGTATAAACCCGAATAGAAATACGAACACAAGGTATTTTTCTAATTTTCCTTCAGAGCTGTAGGATTTTAAAAAAGTACCTCGAAATAAGCCTAGAAATTTTTCCGCGTGTCTTTGATTAATTCTTAGTTTTTCAGCAGAGTTGTCGATTTCCTTAGACATGTGATTCGTCGCAGCTCTTCCACGTTTGGGTTAGTTCAAGAAATTGCATAACGTGTCGGTACCTAGTTTAGTAACATATTCCTGCTAATAATTTAATAGGTTAAATCAGGAGAACTTTGAATTTTGCAGGGTAAATTTCGAGTAGGTGATTTTCAGAAATCTTTTGCTTCTAAAATGTTCGAGACTTAAGAATTAGATGCAAATTATTAAGTTGAGAATATTTGGTTAAAAGCAAAAGTTTAAGAAAAATATTCCTACGCGAACTTTCCCGGCAAAATTCAAAGCTCGATTGGTTTATATTAAGATTATGCCTTAGGCTTATATTTGATGCTTTTGCTGGAATACTTGATTGGACAAAGATTAATGGTTTTGAAATATCTCCTGACAAATCAGTTTTTTGTGTTTTTACACGACACAATACTTCTAACGCTGACTATGTTTATCTACAAAATTTAGCTATAGGAACCTTTTAAAAAAGGAGGTCAACTATTTGGGAATTATTTTAGACAAAAAGTTAAGCTGGAAGCAGCTTACTAACTATCTTGCTAGTAAGTGCGCGAAGGGCATTAATTTTTTACGTTCCATTATGAAAACTTGGTGGGGCTTTGACGTTCAGACTGCCTTAATTTTCTAATTATCATATATAAGATGATCTATTGATTATGGCAGTATTATGTATGGTTTAGCATGTAACACTTATTTGCGAAAACTAGATTGACTATGAAGTATAAATTAAGTTATTAAAATTAAACACCTAGTGCTAGATTTCTATTTAAGCACATATTTTTTTTATACAGATCTACACAGTAACAGAGCTAGGCTTAATAACTATGATCTAACAAATAAGCATTGACATCACAAAGGCTCTCCCCCAATTTGTGAACGTGTCCGGAATTAAAATCAAATCTTAAATTCATCGTTTGCACTTTTAGTTATGCATACTATAGTTATTTCCACGAAGCTAGTATTAGATTTCCTTCCCTTTTCTGATAACAAAATACTTAATGAACATATTCTAAAAAAAACTGAACTTTCACTGTAGGTACAACAAATCCATGTTAAATTTTATCAATGCTTCCGAAACTTCGAATGGTAATGGAGCAGCTTTCTATATTCCGCAAATAAAGGGTGAATTTAAATTAAAAATTGATAAACATTGTAATATTTTTACTACAGAGGATTTGGTATTCGCGAAGACCTTAATTTTACTTTAGAATCCTCCAATTAAGAATTTGTCATTTTCACTGACTCAATGTCGGTCCTTAATGTGTTAGGTAATATTAAACCTTGGGTATAATATTAAAGCAACTCCGAAATACTGAATATTAAAAAACTGTTGCGACGAAATACACTGCGCAAAAAGCATATTTTATTTGTCTCGGTCAAAGCTTATTCTGATCTAAGCGGTAATGATTGTCTGGACAAAGAGAGCACCCTTATTGGAATGCCAATTAAAAATGATCTCTCTCCAGATGATGTTTAGGTGTGCTTCAAATCTTTCAATGAGGGATGAAATTAAATGGGACAATCGCTGAAAAACTACTGAATATTATCATTTATAAGGTATTCGCTACTTGTTGAAAATATCTCTAGTAATTACTGCCATAAAAACTTTACTGTTTCAAGACGTTTCATTGCCAGAATTATTCGCCTAAAATTGGGACATGCTGGCTGTTAGTTTCAGGTCACTTTGTATATGGTTTTGACGTTTTGATAAGAATTGTCAGTAAGACATGACGGATGATTAAAATAGATTGTGTCAGAAATTCAGAGTTTTCAGTTTAACTTTAAGCTTCCAAGACAAGACGATAATTCCTTTTAATATTGGTCCTTCAAAAATACAGAACATTAAATATCAAGTCATAAGATAATATGGAAAGAAATCCAGGTAAAAGACAGACAGGTAGACAGTTGGATCCTAATTATGTTTGGCCAGAAATTGCCCAAATAAGACGCAAAGTATTAGCAGAAATTCCACTAGTAGGTACAGATAAAGCCATAAGAAGTTCAAGAAGTGAGACCAGGAGTGTAGTTAGAGAAAAAGATGTTGAAAAATTGACAAGACCTTTGACAGCTATAACTCTAACACCTACTGAAATGACTAAAGGTGAGAAACACCTAATTTATGACCAATCTTCGAGTGGTGATATTGAAAGAATGAAAATAGCCTTTTAAATTGGAAAAAATAAACAAGACCTGATGGAAGAATTTATGAAACAAAAGTTGCATGTTCTTGAAATAGAAAAGCAGTTACGTGAAGTTGAAGTAAGTGGATCTATTTGTAGTCATACAAAATCAGATAAACAGACAGACAATTCAACATCTCATGAGACACGTGCAGTTCAAAAATGGGTAAATGAATTACCAGAATCGTTTTCCAAACAAGAGTTTGACCTGCAAGACCTCAAACCTAAAGATTTCAACGAACATAAGAACGAAAAGACAGATATTGACAAGTTATGTGAAGCATTAAAAAATGCAGTAGAGCCAAAACGGTTTTTTGAACGTGACTTTCCAATATTCGATGGAAATGCTGCAGATTGGCCATTATTTATTTCAAATTTTAACAAAATTTCAACAGCATGCAACTATAATAATGAAGAAAAGATGACAAAGCTTCAAAAATGTTTATGTGAAGAAGCTAGAAGTGCAGTTATTGGTATGTTAATTGACCCAGATAATTTAGATACTGTACTGAAAATTTTAGAAATGCGTTTTGGAAGACCCGATCAAATTATCGAGACCATTATTTATAAAGTAGCTGCAACACATCCAGTACGAGAAAATGATCTAGAAGGTATGATAAAATTTTCAAATCAACTTTTGGGTTTAGCTTCGACCATAAAATCCCTAAATTGCCAAAATCACCTTCAAAATCCACAGCTCCTAAAAGATTTAGTACAAAAATTGCCAGAATCTCTTAAATTTCGCTGGGGAGAATTTATTTTGAAAAATAGAAGTTCAAATCTTGCAGTATTCTCAGATTGGTTGCTGGAATTGCCAAATGCAGCAAGTTTTGTTATTTCGCCCAAAAACTATAACAAAAATCGACAAAAGCCCAGGGAATTTACATATACAACACAAGAAAGAGACGAAAAATGCACATTTTGTAGAGAAGGCAAACATAAAATTGAAAAGTGCCGCAGATTTGAAAACGAAGATATAGACTTACGTTGGAAATTTGTGACTGACAAGAAATTATGTTTTTCCTGCCTGAAAAGTGGACATCAGATCAACAAATGCCAGCACAGAAAAACTTGCAATATTAATGGATGCAAGCAAGGTCATCATACGCTTTTACATAAAAATAAACCAGAAAAAATACCATCAAACAAGAATACCGATCGTGAGACACTTTTAGCAATGGGCCAAGGCTCTAAAAATATACTTCTAAGAATGGTGAACGTCTTACTACATGGACCTCGAGAAACAATACAAATTGTAGCTCTATGTGATGAAGCCGCAACAGTTACTTTGATGGATAGTTCCCTAGTTGATCGTTTAGGTGTCACAGGTAAAAGCATACCGCTCTGTGTACAGGGGACCAACGCAGCATATATCGCAGAATGAATTTCGTAGCTATTCATATTTAGCAGGTATTCCTTTCACTGAAATTAGACATCAACCCATGCTACTAATTGGACAGGACAATATTCATTTGACAGTAGCCCGCAAAATATGCGAAGGTCCTACAGATTTACCGATAGCAACAACAACTACTTTGGGATGGATTATTCATGGACGCGCCGAAAATAAATTTCTAAAGAAAAACGAATTTAGTTTCCATATTTGCCATCAAGATACTGATGATTACCTTCATAACCTCGTTCAAAATTCATTTACAATAGAACCATTTGGTATATAAATTCAAAACTTGCCGACAAATAAGTCAGAAGCAAGTGCTATTGAAATAATGGAGAATACTACCAAAAGAGTGGGTGATCGATTCGAAGTCGGCCTTTTATGGAAAGATGATGGAGTAGTACTACCTGAAAGCAAAACGGTTGCTATTCATAGACTTGCGTGCATCGAAAGAAAAATGAAGAAAGAAGAAAAGTACAAAGATGAATGGCCCACAACAAAAATACCCTTTTCACAAAATGAAATTGACGAAGAGCCCAAAGAAACAGTTATAGTTACACTATTTCAAAATGATGGTCTACCGGACATCGAGAGATATTCAGAATTTGACAAATTAATCAGGGTAACAGCTTGGGAGTTGAGATTTATTACAAAATTAAAAAGTAAAAAGACAAAAATACCAGACCACAAAGAAATGCATTTCTACACCTGCTATAGATACCTGATGATGTGATTCTACACCAGCGGGGGAGAATGTTAGTTTCAAGTCATTTTGTATATAGTTTTGACGTTTTGATAAGAATTGTCAGTAAGACATGACGGATGATTAAAATAGATTGTGTCGGAAATCCAGAGTTTTCAGTTTAACTTTAGGCTTCCAAGACAAGACGATAAGTCCTTTTAACACTGGCTACCCAGCATATTTATATAAGATCCGTAGATGCGATCTAGAACATATCTTTTTCGAATGCAAAAAATATTCTGCTTATATCAGCATACTAGTTGTACTACCTAATAGTGGTGTGTAAAATTGAATGTCCCTTCAATATCATTTACCTTTTGTCCTTAAAAAATAGAAAAGTAGATAAGTTTATGTTGAATATTTACATAAAGTTAAGTTAGAATATAACGTTAGAATTAGGTTCTGGTTTGTCTTTTAAAACAAAAGTCGCCCTGACAGACCCCAGTGGCGTGTAGCGTGTGTCCCTGTTTATGTGTTTACTTTTTCTTCAAATAAATATTGTTTGAAATATTAAATAATTTCACTGTACTACTGGTTGTATGGCGTTTCAGTCGAATACCAATTAGAAAAAAATTAGGTAAATAGGGTTTACGCTTTTAAATTATTTAATAATATTATTAAAAAGCATAGAGAATAAACAAACACCACATTTTGGTGAAATTCGAACGAATTAAACAAAATGTGCAATTTTGATATACAGGGCGCGTTCATTTCAAAACAAACCAAATATCTTTTGATTTTGAGGGAGATCAGAAAAAAAAAACACGTCAATTCTAATATCGAGGGCGAAGTTTAATTACACGTTTAATATAATTTTACTATTTACCTCCACACCACCAGCCAACCTCACTTTACTACCTTTCGAGTGATGAATCGTTGTAAAGGGTATTAAATCCTTTCTAGCCGTGCCAAGAAAAGTGAAATCGGATAATAGGTAATAGTAATGCTAATTTATTGAATTTGAACAAATTATTTAATTAAATGTTTATAATGTGCGCTTTTATTGGCAAGATAATAATTAAGTCTACTTTAAAATCTCTCGGGATTAAGGAAGTCTAGTAATGCACCTACATTCCAATATTATTCTATTTTTGAGATCTTCTATAATTTCAGGTGGGGTTAGTTCAGGTTAGTTTTTAGTTTAGGCCCAAAAGGAAAAAAAATCAAGAGGAGCCAAGTCGGGAGATCTTGCTGGCCACTCTATTGCACCTCGCCTGCCAATTCATTTGCCAGAGAACCGTTGGTTAAACCACTCTGTGGCAATTGGCAATTGGCAATGTGTGGTAGGGAGGAGCTCCATCTTGCTGAAAAGCGTGTTTCATGCAGAAAATTGCTTGTGCATTTTTTTTGTTGACGTGTTTTTTTGTCAAATCTCATTTTCCTCAAAAGAAAAAGATATTAAGGGTGGTTTGTTTTGAAAAAATAGTGGATGATGATATTGATGAATTTACTTTGGGTCCCCTCTTTTAAAATATCAAGATAATGTTCGGCATCTAGTTGCAAATATGCTTTAATTGGGCTTGAATATAAGTCCTTACCGCCGGCCGTAGCTCGATTAGAATGGTTTGTAGTTTTCCTATTTTTTTCACATTTTGGCCGATATCTATGGCCGTCTTTTAGTCTATGTGCTTATTTCCTTTTTGCCCATTGGGTCATTTTTTTACTAGTTCTGATTGTTCCGGCGCATCAAAATTTCTTAGGGTCAGGAATAACTTAGAGGTAGTGATTTTTAAAGTTCGCTTGGATAGTAGCTTTTCAAATAAACGTACTGGCCATTCGTTTGTATTTGTTTCATCGGTTACTAGCCACTTGCTGGCTGTCAATCGTGGTGCACTTCCCTGCTAGAAGCTAGAAGAATGTAATCGGGGTTAAAATGCTTGGTCCTGTTTAATTACTATAAACACTTGTGATTGGTGAATATGTATAAAATGCAGAAAGCTGATTTGTTGAATGACAGTCACGTGATAAAATAATCACTAAAAAATGCTTGCAAGAAATTTGATATATTTCCAGTCACAGTGGGATGAAAATAATCTTTTCGGACTACTTCGTCATCTAGTCTTTCTATAAATGGTGTTAAAATTTAATATATGTATTCAAACAAAATAGCTCAAATGCCTTCGATTAGGTATACTTATCGCTGCACAGACGGCAATTTTTTGGAAATATAGAGGCACTTGTACAGGGTGATTCTTCATAATGTCCCACCACCTTAACTTTTTTAGCCTTTTATGCTAGGTAAAAATTAAAAATATTAGCATGAAGGGTATTTGAAATACTTGCAGGAGTGTTTACAAAATACCTTAGTCAGTTCAAATATTGGATATCGCGTAAATCTATATTTTCTTAAATTGGACATCTATACAGGGTAGGCCAACAAGGGCGCTAAACCATTGAACTTATGGGGCACTTTTTTTAATAAAATTTTTAACGTTTCATCTATGCTACATCTCAAAATTATTTTCTAGTATACAGGGTCTCTCAAAAGAGAGTAATACCAAAAATTATATTTTTGTTAAATAGAATACTCTATATTTTTATATGACGTATGAAGCCTCTGTGGGTTCTAAATTTAACTTTTAATTTGCATGTGGATTGAATGCAGCGTTGCCAACTTATACATTAAACAATAAAAATTTAGTCAAAAACATACTTTTGTAAACTGTTATGTCTCCGCCACTGTTTGTTAATTTCCCTGACAATTTCACATGTAATCTAACTCTGGCCTAGTTCATCCTAAACTATCTTTACTTTTCGATTTTATCATACAGGGTGTCGAAAATATTTGTTCAAACACCTCTATTTTCAAATCTATTTTAATGGAAATTCCTAAATACAACACCCTGTATATTATTTTGCCGTTGAAAAGGTTAAAGTGTACTCATTCAGAAAATATTTGGTTTGCCGTTTGTATCGCACTATCATTTTGAGATATTAAGGTTTTTCCTTAACTTTACACAGAAAGTGGAAAAATCGTAGGCGGCATGGCTCAAGAAATCGAAACAATTGCTACTCGTTGGTATGTCAGTGTTAGTAATTTATTTGTGTAATTCTATGACATTTCGCGACATCTTGTGCATATTACGTTTTATTAATAAGAAGTATTTTGTAACAAAAATGAAGTATACGAACCAAGAATCAATTAATATATGATTTATATTCTTGGAGAATGCTTAAAGAATTGCCTTCTGTCATCCCGATTGTACGGTGAAAGGTTTCCTGATAGAATACATCTAAATGCAAGATCATTTCAAAGATTGATGGATAGATTTGATAGGACTGCGACATTTAAGTACGAAAAGCATGAAAGAATAGAGCCAGTGGTAAACGAAGAAAATTAATTTAACTGTTGTTTATCTGTTTATGAAGATCCACATAGAAATACAGTAGATATAAGATTTTGGAAATAAGATAAATTTCTATAATTGGGTTCTTGCTCGAATTCGAGAAGATGTACAGTTTTTTAATATTGTATTGGTAACAGATTACATAATAATAGTCATGTAAACAGACATAATTTGCACTTCTACGCCGATGTAAATCCACATTTTATAAGGCCTATTGAGCAACATAGGTGCTGTTTAAACGTCTGGTTAGGCATAATTAGAGACCACGTCATAGGGCCCGATTTTTTTGATGGGAATGTTTTTCAATATTTTTTAAACGAGGATCTTCATAATCTGTTACAAAATATACCACTAGAACTATTAGGATGGATGTGGCTCTAATTAGATGGGGCGCCTGCTCAATTCAGCATTGGAGTTCGAAGTACTCTTGATGAGAAATTTCCAAGCCGTTGGATCGGAAGACGAGGATCTGTTCCGTGGCCCCCAAGGTCACCAGATATGACAAAACTTGATGTTTTCCTATGGGGATACGTTAAAGATAGGGTCTACGAAACACCTCCAACTACAGCAGTAAACATGCGGGAAAGAATAATAGAAGTATTTAACTCAGTTACTCCCTAAATGTTACAAAATGTAAATATGTCTTTAACCGACAGGTTTAATATGTGTTTACAGCAAAATGGCAGAATATTTGAATATCTAATGAATTAATTTATTTAAATTAATTATGCTTATGTTAATTTATTTATGTCAAGTTTAACACTTTTTTGAACTGAGATATTCTAGTAAATCTAAATAAATATTATAATATAAATTTGTTATAAAGAAGTAATATTATTATGCCAACGACTAACAATTTTTTCGATTTCTTAGCCATGCCGCCAACGATTTCTCCACTTTTTGTGTAAAGTTACGGAAAAACCTTAATATCTCAAAATGATAGCGAGATACATAGGGCAAACTTAATATTTTCTAAAAGAGTACACTTTAACCTTTTCAATGGCAAAATAATATACCGAGTGTACTATTTAAGAAATTTAATTAAAATAGAATTGAAAATAGATATGTTTAAACAAATATTTTGGACACCCTGTATAATAGAACCAAAAAGTGATGATAGTTTAGGATAAACTAAGCCAGCGTTAGATAACATGAGAAATTGTCAGGTAACAAACAGTAGAGGAGATATAATAGTTTAAAGAAAGTATGTTTTTGACTCAATTCGTATTGCTTTATTTATAAATTGGTCACGCTGCATTTCATCCACATACAAATTAAAAGTTAAATTGAAAACCCGTAGAGGCTTCTTTTGCCACATAAAAATATAGGGTATTCCCTCGGGTATTCCACTTAACGAAAATATAATTTTTGGTACTACTCTTTTTTGAGATAACCTGTATACTTACTTAAAAATAATTTTGGATTATAGCAGAGATAAAACGTCAAAAGCTTAATTAAGAGAATGTTCTCATAAGTTTAACGGTTTAGCAACTATTGACCCAGGCGCCCTTGTTGGCCTACCCTGTATATTATCCAATTTTTGGATGCTATCCAAAATTCGAAACAGTTTTTAATATATTCACCAACACCAAAAACTACTACTGAAAAGTTAGCAAGATAATATAGTCAATTACATCCATCTATTTTATTAATTCCTGGATTATGGGTAATTTTTGGAAAATTCGATTTTACATAGGTACGTTTTTGCAATACCACATCATTGGTTTTGTTAGCTGTTCTAATTTTTGGAATAATCAAAAATGGGTTTTTTAAATGAAATTGTTAAATAATTGAAAACAGATTAGTAATTTAATATTTTTTTTAATTACATGGGTTTTTTCATAGAAAGGTGTATTCGTGAATAAAACAATAAACGAACAACATTTTCTTAACGAGATTTAATATATTTTCAAAATTGAGCCACAAAAGCAAAATTAAATAAAATCAACTGAAAGTACATGATGTATGTATCTGACCTATATATTGTTGAAACTTGATTGTGATGTGCTATTAATATGAAGGAAAAATTGTTAAAAATTAGCTCCTACAAACCTACAAACTTACTCTTTTATAAATTGAGCTCAAAAATGTTCAGACCCGTCGATTTTTATTTTTAGATCGGCATTTCTATACAGGGCTGACACTTCAATTTTTTAAATTTATTTTGTTTTTATTATTGGATTCTACGTACAATTTTCATCATATATCATGTATTATAACCTATATCAAGTTTTCTAAAAAAAAACAATTTGATAAAAAAGAAATAATTAACTTAATTTCAAATAATAAATTTCTAAAAGAACGAATAGCTTACAGATGTTTAAATAAGTTTTTTTTCAATCAACCGGAAGGCAATCACACAGATAATTTGTTAACCGGAAAGCAGAAAAAAGGACCGGTAAAGTACCTACTCTACCGGTCTCTCTTTCAATACCAATAATTTTATTTTACTACATATTTTCCTGACTATAGAGTTTCCAACTATACCAATATAGTAAGTCATTATCATAATTTTCTCGTACGCCACTGGCCTAGTGTCGATTGAAAAAAAAATATTGTATGTTACACATTCATAAAGTACGTTAACACGACTCGCGGGCTCCCTTGAATCGTCCCGTAAAGTAGTACTTTCCGGCCTTGCAATGTAATATACTATTTGACAGGGAATCAATGTCATTGTACAATACCCTAGGCAACAGGTAAAGTTGTTATTCAAGTTTACGGTTTATGTAATACTACATTATATACCTGGGTTAAGAAGTGAGCCATTATATAGCGAGGGCTTTCATATCCTGAGACGCGAAGCGCCGTAGGATATAATGTGTGAGATATATAACAGCTTTCTCAACTGAGGTATATATATTTTTTTCGACTGCTAATACTAAAATATTACATATTTAATTTGTTTAGATCTTTATATTAGCCATTTCTGCCTCATTTTTAAAATATTTTGAAAATTAAATAACCTAGGAAAAATGAAACTATAAAAATGCGATTTTAAATGTTAGTTTGTAGAAAATTTGTTGTCGTAGACATTGTTGAATATGACAGTTTCATCTTATGATGAAGATTTTTCGGAATTTCTTCTTTTAAAATAGGTAGTCAAGGCTTAAAGCCAATAATATTTTAAAGAAAGTTGCAAGAAAGCAGGAATGCTAAAATCGTGTGTAACATAACTTCATTACACAGAAAGTTTATTTACCTAGGTGATTATTTGTTATCGTTATTTCCCTGGGTAGAGAAATATTACTTCTCATTAGAGCAATGTAGTAAATAATGGCGATTTCTCAAGTCTGTAGTAAAAAATAGTTCATAATCAGTGGCGTAGCGTATAGGGGGCCAGGGGGAGCGATCGCCCCCCGCCCCTAATCTCGTGTCGCCCCCATCGGTATTTTCCAATATGGAAATTTTACTTGTAAAAAGATAAATTTATTATTATAATATTATGTGTATTATTATGCTGTCACATTAAATACTTTAAACGTACAACAATGGCTTTTAGTGGCTGTGCGATGAAATATCCATAAGATAAGATGTTTTTTTTTTATGTGGCAACCCTGACAATGGGATTAAGTAAGTATTGTCGCGTTATCCATTACGTAGTTGTCATGCACGCTATAACTAATATACTAAATGGTAATTTTGTCAATCTTCAACTAGAAGATAAATTAAAAATTAAAGTATTGAGCAAGCAAGATTTAAACCTGACACAAGTTAGTAAAAGCACAAAATAGAACTTTTACCCTTAAACATATAAAAACATTTCTGTGAAAATGGCTGACTAAATGCTCTAGCTACGATGTCCATAAACAGAAATTTAGTACCTATATGAAATAAATTATTTGAAGAAAAAGTCTTGGAGAAATTTATTTCCATGAAAGACCGTAGGGCGGATTTTCACTTTGTTTGGGGGGCATAAGAAACGTGAATTCCTACGAAATTTGGGCGTGGCCCCAAAAAATTTTTACCTGCGGCGCTTTACCTCCACGGTACCCCATAGTTCGCCCCCCCCCCACACTTCAAAATGTTAGCTACACCACTGCTCATAATATACCCAGGTTGAGAAATGAGCGCCGAAGAATATAATGAGCGAGGTGTATAATAGCTTTCTCAACTGGTACGATGGTTCTTGCCGGTGTGTCATTACTTCCACGCGACAAAAACCATATGAATCTAATCAAAATTACGAGGTTCAAAAAGTCAAAACAAAGTTCAAGTTCATAAACGTCAAAATTTTCGTGTCTAGCGTTCGGACTTAATAATAATAACAAATGTCCATAATTAATTCGCCAATACGAAAGTACGATAAAAATGACTCTGAAAAGAACATTTTATAAGATTAAATTGAATTTCAAGGCACAAAAAACGCTTAGAAACAAATTAAAGTTCACAGATCGAAACGATGACATCAATGCGCAACTCTCCAAATATATTTTGTCTGTGTCTAGCACGTTGATGGTAAATCACGTAGTCTCTTGATCGTTTATTCACGACGCACCGACAAAAAACGACCGCTTTGACTATATAGATTCTTGTCCACTACTAACATTAAAATATTGCATTCAGTCGAAACCTAATTACAAATTAAAATAGTTTCGTTGTCATTTGCTTACTGTAGGTGAATTGAAAATATTTGCATTGTAATATTTAGAACATTTTACATAATTTTAGTTTAAATTTTTTTTCCAGCTCACCAAATAAAGTGCTGGAGGAAGGCAAACATTTATTTGTAAAACATTGATAACTACGGTTTGGCTCAATGAAAATAAACGAATTTGGTATCGTTGTAAAGAGCTTTTCTTGCTTTATTATCTCTACTATAAATCCTGTCATTTAAGATTTCGCCGTGGAAGTTGAAATAATAAACTATTTTGCGGTTTTTCGTAATGATTTTTACATAAGGGAAAGGAAAGAAAGTCAAAAAGTCTTTCTCCGCTAATTTAATAAAACGGTCAACGGTCAACTGTCACTTGACACAGAACACGTTTCTGGTCTTCATATTTAATTGTGTTTGTCTCCCTATTTGTATATAGATCAAAGATTTTATGTTCTTTAACAAATTTTATTTCTTGATTAATTTCTCTATAAAATGGGGTTTATTCTACAAAATGGGTTACGGGTTACTAAGCCTTGGGTCTTCAGTACCCCCAAAAAATTTTGAAAAGTATTTTTCAAACCTTTATAAATGTGACTTTAACAAAATAGAAATTGTACGGAAAGTCTAACAAAATCTTTCTTCCACTCTATCAAACAAATGTCATGATATGACCTAGAATGTCCCACAAATCCTTTTTATATATCCCTTCATAAAAACCTTCATAGGAAGAACATCATTTTCCTTCATAAGCTACTAAATATGACAAACCTTGTATCAATAAATTTGAACTAAATTTTATCTAACATTTCGGTATGTTGATTGCGTTTATCAAGTTTCATTCACTTCTTAATACATTTGACAAATTTTAAAGCTCCATCAACGTCACTTTCCACCTATAATTTTCTCTCTACTGTTAATACTAACAGCAACATTTCATTTATCTCCTGGGGATGAATGTTACTACCTTTGAAACATGTAGAGTTATTAATATGAAAAAATTGAGCTTTGATTGCTTTTATTAAATTAGTGGAGAAAGACTTTTTGACTTTCTTTCCTTTCCCTATAATTTCAACTCCACTTTGAGAATGGACTATTTCCTTTTATTTTTACATAGTTAAAAAAAGTGTTAAAAATGAAAGAATCCAGTGATAACCGCAAGTTGATATTTTAATTCATATACTTAGACCTTGTCGATAAAAAGACTTAGAGGCATATATTTCAACCTTTTTAAGCTCACTGTATGTATGTGATTACTTACATTCAGTGTCAAAAGTACCGGCACTTAATGATTCAACTTACGAGATTCCAACGCAGTTTTAACTTTAAATCCGTTTTTTTCTAGAACGGCTACCTTCAGCGAGAAATAGTGAGAGTATCTTTTGTATGTAAAATCGAAGGAAGAATAGATCTGTCTAGTTAAAAACGACATACAGTGTGATACAATAAAGGTATGGTTATTTAAATCCAGGTACAACACTGTATGTGGCGCCAACTAACATTAAACAACAGACTAAGTAAATAATTGAGTATCTCGTCATCAATACTCTCAGTATCCCGAATTTCATCAAATTGCCATGTTACTGAACAAAAATATAATCAAGAATCCAAATAACGATTTTTTGATTTTTTTTACGCCCTGTATCTCAAGAACCAAGCCGTTGCGGAGATATGTTCATATTAACTTTTTATCTTAAAATGAATCAAAGATTCACCCCTTAAAGTTTGTACAAGTACTTAATAAACACCCATGTATTATAAAAAGAACATCTAAGTATAATATCATGTCACACTTAAAAATACATATAAAGATATATACAGGGCTGGCTGCCCAGAAGTCCGGAATAAAATTAATATAGCCTTAACCTGTAACTTTTAGGGAAAATGCTCGGACACGGCCATTTAGTTGTATATGCTTACATTTTGACGTTATTCGTTTGTTTTTTTATAGACATTTGTCAAAGATATGACGACATCGATCTCTTCCTTAAATGTAAACATACAGCTTGTGATACATCATTTAAAAGCTTATAACTCGTACAGTGTGCTCAAAAATTTTGACGCGATTCTGTCAAGCTATTTCAAAATGACGACTGTTAAAAATTAAAAAAAAAATCCCTATTTAAATAAGCGGAAATGATAAATCATTGATGTTTTTTTTTTACCTTTCAAGGTAAGAAATCTTCATTGTTTCACGTTCTAACATTTTGTGACATTGTGACTTAACAATAGTTTTGTTATTTATTTTGTCAAAAAAAATAAAAATGTAACGAAGCAAAACAAAACACAACAAAAAGGTGGTTTAACGTGGCAAATGCTGGAAATGTCCTCCACCCTCTACTTGGCATGCTCCCAGACGATGGTAAAATCCGTCGACGGAATTTCGAATGGCTTCAGCCGGTATGTTATGTGTCTTCAATCTAATTTTGTTTTTTAAATCTTCAATATTATTCGGCCTATTTTCGTAAACTTTTTCTTTTAAATATCCACAAAGAAAATAGTCTAGAGGCATTAAGTCTGGGGACCTCGGTGGTCATTCAATTGTACCACGTCGTCCAATCCAGCGACCTGGAAATATCTGATCTAAATATCTTCTCATATTGACACGAAATGCGGGGGAGTACCATCTTGCTGAAACCAAATTGTTTCATTGGGTATATCTGAATCTACTTCGTTGGGAAAAATTACAGCTAGAGCCGGCCTCAACTTGAAGGTTAAGAAATCCAGGTACCGTTCAGCTGTGAGGTTTCCTTCCAAAAAGAATGCGCTTCAAATATCCATCGTGGATCTTCTTGACTCCAGAAACGATAATTATGTCTGTTAACCACCCCGCTTAAATAGAAAGTAGCTTCATCCGAAAATAATATGTTCTGTGGAAACCTATTATTCTCGTCACACCGTCTCATCATTCCTTCGCAAAATTGCAAACGCCTATCATAGTCATCTTCTAAAAGCTCTTGGACAAGACATACTTTATAAGGGTGGTATTTTTCTGCTTTCAAAAATCTTCCAATGGCAATAGTATCTCTAGATGTATCATGATTTTGAGCCAATGAAACTGTTGAAACATGCGGATTATCAACAGTAATATACCGATAGAGGAGGCGTCTTATCGGTAATACCGATGTTTTTAACAAGAAATCGATTTTCTGACAAATTTACTGTACGAGATATTAGCCTTCAAATGATGTATCACAAGCTGTATGTTTCCATTTAGAAAAAAGATCGATGTCGACATACCTTTGACAAATGTCTATAAAAAAAAAAAACGAACAACGTCAAAATGTGAGCATATATAAGACTCCAGTAGCCATGCGGGTCCTTCGAACAATATTCTAAATGGAAATGGTGTGAAAACTGGAGTTGTTAAAAGACCCGAGATAAGCAACTTCCAAATTGACTTCTGTAATATAAGAGGACTGAACTCGAACATCAATGCAGTTCATCAACATCTACAATCTACCAAACCTCATGTACTTGCACTAACCGAAGCCAAAGTCAGAACATCGATTAGTACGGTCAGCTATTTATATCCTGGGTATGACTTTCATCACCGATTTAGGCGGAATTTTGGCCTTTGTCTCTTTGTCCGGAGTGATATTTCTTGTCAACGAGAGGAGACACTCGAGCCTAACGACTTTGATGTAATGTGGTTTAAAATATCAACGAAGAGAATTACTAAATTCATCTGCTGCCTTTACCGGCCGCCAAGTGATACCCATTATAGAGACTTGTTCTCCTCTCTTGCTAATACTATCGACTTTTTGCAAACCCACCATCCCAATTCCGAAGTTGTCATCCTTGGCGATTTCAACGTTCATAATGTCAACTGGCTCAAATACTCAAACATGACTGACGAACAAGGTCGTGAAGCCGAATCCTTTGCCATCAGCTCTGGCCTCACCCAGCTTGTGGGTGAACCAACTCGGATTCCAGACCGACATGGTGATTTTGCTAGTTTGTTGGATCTTTTCCTAACTTCAAACCCCGACTTGTACACTGTCACCGTGAAGCCGCCGTTAGGAACGTCTGACCACAACCTTATTTCGGCACTGAACAAACTACCAATTAGTGCTGAAGAGCCTCCTAAACCACGCAAGGTATGGCATTATACATCAGCTAAGTGGGAGGACCTAAGGGACCATTTTCGAACCTTTCCTTGTTTTACCTCTGATGATCCATCCATCTGTGCAACAGAAATATCGGAGGTTATCCTTACTGGCATGGAAGCCTTCATCCCTTTCTCAAAAAAGTGCCCTTCTAACGGCAAGCCTTGGTTTACCAAAAATTGCGAACGAGCTGTTAAATCAAAAAATTATTTCTACCGACAATGGCGTAAAAATCCTACCGCCGAAAATCGTACCATCTTTGTTAACGCTCGAAACCAATGCAAGCAAACGATAAACCAAAGCAAAGAAGCACACAACCAGAGGATCAGAGACAAACTTCTTGAATGTCCTAGCGGCTCAAGATCATTTTGGTCGGTAGCTAAGGCCGTCAGTCAGAACTTTACCAAGTCAACCATTCCACCTCTAACACGTTCTGATGGCACCATTGCGTCCAAAGCACAGGAAAAAGCAAACTTACTAGCGGAACTATTCTCTTCACATTCAACGGTAAATTTTCAGGGAAGTACTCCACCGAACATTACCCCTGTAGAATCGAGAATGCCTGAGATTGTTTTTCGCCACCGCCATGTTAAACGAATCTTGAGGAGTCTCGACACTAAAAAGGCTTCTGGCCCTGACGATATTCCAGTCATTGTAATTAAAACATGCGCTGACGAACTGACACCGGTATTTTGTAGGCTTTTTAACTTATCCTACAAAAAAGGAATATTTCCTTCTTGCTGGAAAACTGCGAGAGTACAGCCCATACCCAAAAAAGGCAAGAAGACTTTGCCAAACAACTATCGTCCAGTCGCATTGCTCTCGGTTATATCAAAAGTTATGGAGAAGGCTATCAACGAAAAATTACTAAAATACCTGGAAGGCTTCAACATTATTAGTGACCGCCAGTATGGATTCCGTAAGTCTAGATCAACAGGAGACCTTCTCGCTTATGTTACTCATGTTTGGAACAACGCAATAGAACACCATGGGGAGTCCCGGGCGGTAGCACTGGACATTTCCAAGGCTTTTGACCGAGTATGGCATGAGGGGCTCCTAACTAAAGTGAGAGCATACGGAATGCCGGTTCAATTTTGTTCATGGCTGTCGAGCTTTCTTAAAGACCGTTCTCTGCGAGTGGCGATGGACGGATTTCTTTCAGACACATTTAGCATCAACGCCGGAGTCCCTCAAGGTTCTATTTTGTCGCCCACCCTTTTCTTACTATACATTAACGATCTTTTGGAAAAAAATCCTATATATAGCTTCGCTGATGACAGCACACTTGTTTCATCTTTTACTTTGGATGCTCGGACATCGGCTGCTAACGCACATCTCTATAGGCAGCAAGAGGTCTCACATCTTAACAAAGACCTGGAAGAAATTCTGTCTTGGGGTGACAGTAACCAAGTAGAATTTAACGCTAAAAAGACCCAGGCGGCAGTTTTTTTCTAAAAAAGTTAATGTTGAAGAACCGGATATAGTTATGGCGGGACACTCAATTCCTTTGGCTTCATCAATTCATTTATTGGGCGTAAATTTGGATAGTCATATGTCTTGGCATAGTCACGTTGCGGCCATTGCTAGGGCAGCCTCGCAGAAGCTTGGAATACTTTTCCGAACAAAGAACCTCTATACACCCCAGCAACTTTTGATGCTCTATAAAGCCCACCCAGAGCGGTGCATGGTAGAAATACACGACGAGCCACTGCAGCCCACCAGTACGTGGTTCAGCTTAGTGTCCCTCGAACGACACTGTTTCAAAATTCTTTCATCTGGAGAACGTCATCACTCTGGAACGACCTCCCTGAGATCGCGTTCCCCAACGAGTATAATCTCCAAAGATTCAAGACCAACGTGAATCGTTTCCTGCGCACACGCACCGCTCCTAGAGCGCCATAAAGGATTTATCCTGCAGTGCTGTGCCTTATCATAAAAAAAAAAAAAATAAAAATAAATTGACGTGTTCGAGCATTTTCCCCAAAAGTTACAGGTTAAGGCTATATTAATTTTATTCCGGACTTCTGGGCAGCCCTGTATAGAGTGTTCCATTTAAAAGAAGAAAGTTGGAATCAACTCCAGCCAGACGACTTACCTTTTATACATACAAATATAATAAAATAAAAATTTATTTTCAATTAATTAAATTTTCTCGTGAACTCTTTTTCATAACTCTTACAGTTTCCGAGACTTTTCTCTGTACCTTTAGTAGGGGAGAGTACCCAACAGTGAGACATGCCCTACAGTAAGAAATTTTCCTTCTTTTTCTTATCACGTGGCATATTTGCCTACCCGTTCGTGGCAAAGTTCCATCTACCATGCGGTTGTGTGACGCCATTATAAGAGTCATCCGAAATGAGATGCATCTTCAGCTGAGCTTCGTGTGTCTTATACGTCTTAAAATAAAATTTCGCTCGTATCTCACGTTGTTAATATATAAAAATTAAAAAGCCGTTTTTGATTTTCAATTAGAAGATAGGTAATTTCATTCCATCTAGTTTATAATTCTGTTTTGTTTCTTTAAATTATGTTTTTGTTTACTTGAACTGTATCACGAAATGGCGATCGAGTTTACATATGCAACAGTGAGAATAAATGCCTTGCCCTACAATGAGTCATAAAACAGGAACAAACAATTATGCTCCAGAGAGTTGCAGCACGTGGCAACCAGACGCATCAACCCGACCAGGACAGCAGGAATCCGTATAGGTTTGAACGCTGGCAAGGCGGCCCATCGCGGGCAAACTACGTTGAGTGGCGCTGGAAGCCAATGTATCGGTTTAGCAACCGATAGCCAAATATTGACAAACAACAAACTTTCCGTCAGACCCAATCCCTGGACGCATTTCGCCGTCTACGGCTCATCGGCAAAGCGTTGGGTCTGACTTCTCGCGTCTATAGACAGGAATATCACTTTGGCTTCCTGACTGACGCATGCACACATTGGCGCGCCAAATTCAAATCAAAATAATCTGTTGAAATTGGCTGCGTCCATTATTGGAAAAAGAGAGGATATTGATAAATCGTGGATAAAATTAATCAATTATTTTAATGTATCTAAAAATAGGTATACAGTGGTGGCCAAAAGTTTGGAAACCACCTAAAATGTTATAACAGTTTAATCTTGTGCCAATTATCAAAGAACTAACGGTGCATTTGAAAACTTCAATCCGTTTCTCAGTTGATGGGTTTCGGCGATTTTTCAAATAAAATTTTATAGTGCCTTTTTGCCACCTTTTAAAAAAACCTAAATTATTAACTTTTTTCTGTGTAGCCCTAGGTGAAAATGTGTAGTACCATTCGAAAGAGGAGTAAAAACTGTATACCTCCTGCAAATTACACAACAATCGAATAAAGAATAGCCTAGACATAAAATTTAGATTTGGCAAAATTGTATTTTTGCAGAAATCGTAAAAAATTGGTTAATTCTAGCAATTTTAAAAATTTATATTTGGACTATTCTTTATTCAATTGTTGTGTAGTTTTTAAGAGGTATATAGTTTTTACTCCTCTTTCGAATGATTCTACCCATTTTTACCTAGGACTAGACAGAAAAAACTTAGTCATTTTGTTTTTTTTTAAGGGTGACAAAAAGTCACTATAAACTTTTATTTAAAAAATCGCCGAAACACGTCAACTGAGTAACGGATTGAAGTTTCCAAATACACCATTAGTTCTTTGATAATTGGTGCAAGATTAAATTTTCATATTTTAGGTTCCATACCTTTGGCAACCACTGCATACAGGGTGTTCGGGAAATGCATGGCCAAATTTCATGGAGTGATTCCTTCGTCATAAAATATGAAAAAAAGTTTCATAAAAACAGAGCCGGAAACCGGAAACGCATATTTTCAAGATATCAAACTTTTCTTTTTAAAAATCGTTTTTTTTTTTTAAATTTGTCTATATGATTTTTTTTTCATATAAGTGATAAGGACTATGTATATCACATACAGAAATTTGGCCCTGCATTTTTCGTGTCAGAAATGTCCGGCTCAATTTAATATTACCAAAAGACATAACCTCAAAAATCAAAACAAAACAATCTGAAACGGAGGGAAAGTGAAGTGTAATTAGTTGCGAATGCGGAAGCCACGAAGCCAAAGTGATATTTCTGTCTATAGACGCGAGTTCGGGTCTGACGAAAATGTAAGGGACCTCAAAGAGCTTTTAACACAGAAATTCAATTAAGCAGATGAGAGTTGCAACACGTAGCTACATCTCGTGGCAACCACACGCATCAACCTAACCAGGACAGCAAGAATCCGTATAGGTTTGAACGCTGGCAAGGCGGCCCATCACGGGAAAACTACATTGGGTGCTGCTGGAAGATAAGGGGGGGGGGGTCCGCAGTCACTTATAGATATGAGAATATACTGCCCCGGTAGGCCCGAAGGAGGCAAAGCGCTGCAGGCAAAAATTGTTTAGGAGCCACGCCCAAATATTGCCAATAATTCACTTAAAAACAGAGTTGGGTATCTACCTACATTTTTGTTTTCGACATTTTACGTTTAATTAATTTAAATTTCGAAATTGGAAATTTAAAATTGGTCGAACTCTCGTCGAATTATATACGTCCCTGAACAAACGAGTTCGTTTATCTTAAAATTGTTGATGAATCAGTAGTTTCTGTAAGAGATATTAAAATGAATATGCCTCCCCCAATTCCATGCGGACACAAGTAACCGTCAGAGGGCCTCTTTCACTTTTGAAATAGATTTTAGCTTAGTGAATATTCGATAAGTTACTACATATAGGTTATTTTAGCCTTTAGTCGATAATGTAAGTCTACTTTATTTAGCTTACTGCTTCTTTTTATCGGCAAATTGCATTAAAATAAAATATTTTTCACAAACAGCATTAAGATGGTATTGTTGTTTTAAGAATATTTATTGTTCTACTGTAGGGCATACCAAGCCAACACTGAGACAAATGCAGCTGTCAATATTTAAAAGTAAAAAATGTCCGTTTTAAATTTTTTTTATAAATTGGGGAAAACATATTAAAATCAAAACTTTAATTCAAAAATAAAAGGATTTATCAAGATATTAGGGAAGCTATACTGACTAGAAAAAAAAAAGTCTCACTGTTGGTCATCCTCCCCTACTTAGTAGATTTTTTTTGATAAAAGCTGATGAAACTTTCAGAAGAAAAAAACCTGCGATATTCTCGGTATTAGCTTCAAAATCCTTCTGCAAACAAAAACTATTTCGTTAATTAATTTTCAAAGTTATAAACCAATATATATTTTCTATGTGTTTGTACTAACTAGCTGTCAAGTTCGTTAAACAAATTCTTTTGTTATTTTTGCGCAACAAGCAGGCCATGAGATGCGTAACGACGTTAAGTATTTATTTTTGATTATTATTATACCAATAAATGCCAAAATAAAAGTCTGTAAGTATTACGAGATACCTTGAATCAAATAATAGGCTTAATAATAATAAATCTTTATTTTACAATCACTTTTCCGACTTTAGTACATGGATTGTATACAATATGCAGTAGTGGTGCAAAAAAATAGTAGGTAAGCAACTAATGGAATTTATTATTTTCAGTAAAAATAATTTCCACAAATTTAATAATGCTATCAAAAAGTATTCATAGTATAGTATTTTTCTTCATATAGAGCCTTTAAGTAATTTTTATTCCACTATTTTAGACACATTTACTAAAGCTTTTCCAATTACAATTATTAAAAAAAATAATAGAAAATGTTGGATTTCAAAGGGTATAAAAATAAGTTCTAAGAATTTACGTTCAATTCATTATATTAAAAAATTTTTTCCATCAAACAATTTATTCATTTCATATTTTAATATTTATAAAGACATTTATAGAAAACTAATTAAAAAAGCAAAAGAAAATTATTTTGAATATCGTATTAGTAAATCATTAAATCCACGAAAATGTAATAATAGAGAAGAATCGGAAAGGCGACAAAATCAAGATTTTAATAATAGAGATCAAGATAGGTAAGTTATATTTTTTCTCGATATTTACAATTACAAATACAACTAGTTAATGCCACCATAAAGTCGAAACGGTCGTTCTTTGCCGGTACATGTTTCGCCATATTATGTGGCATCATTAGTCCGAATGAAATACCCTTAAATTAAGTTAAAACTAAAGAAAATGTGGTTGTTTTGTTTTTCTCTAGTTTTAACTTTTACTGTGTTTTCTTGATTATGTTAATAAAACAGAAATATAAAACTTTTCTGCCAGTTATAAAAAATAACAGCAGACACATTTCTTTGCGATATACATAGGATATATGTAATGGCTAAGGGAATTGATGGACACCCCTGCAAAATTATTTCAAATACCCTACATTCTATTTTTTTTTTAATTTTTACCTAGCATGAAAAATAAAAAAGTTAAGGGAGTGGGACACCCTGTACACATTTTTAAAGAACTCAACAAATTTTACAATTTGTCAAAAATTAAGAATAATACGGGTCTGGGGAGTTTAAGTAGCGGACGACCTAAAAATCGATGATATCCTTACTAGATATGGACAAAGTGGTAATCAAAATGTTAATGATGTAAACCAAAGTGGAAGAAATCCAACCGACTTCCCCTACTATGAATATTTCGATTTGTTTGAGTCTTCTCCTCGATTCGGCGATCATGCAAATTTGATGTTTCAGGTAAAAGTTTGACAATCGTTAGAAAATGGATTTTGTCTAAATACATTCTTACATTTTTAGGATTCAGCTAGAGGCATCGCCTCAGTTCCGGAAAATCTCCAGACTTACAATGCTTTCCTGGGGGAAACGCACGATGTCATCATGGATGTCAGAAAATGTCCCGTCAACAGGATGACTTTGTGTATCACCTCAGACGAGGAGAAAAATAAATGTGTTAAATGCGGGTATGTTATCAGAGAGGCAATCGTTTTGTTATTATTATAACCTACTTTTTTTTTTGTTTTGCAGACTGCTCTCAAGGCTCAACTACTAAAGCCAGAGATGGATTGTTATAAAGGGCATTCGCAAATACATTGTATGCAGGCAATAAGGGCAGGTAGGTAAATAAAAAAAGGTTTAATTGATTTTTAAAACAATTTTTTTGTGTTTATTTCGTTTAATTTTTAGGCACTGCTGACGTAGCAGTTCTTGATGCTAGTGATGTATACACAGCTGGACTCAATTTCGATCTGGTGCCGTTTATAAGCGAAGTGTACTAATGTTGGAAAATTATTAATGATTTGAGAGGGGAAAACAACATAATACCTATAAATACTTCATTATCTTCTGACGAGCTGAACGATTTTTACTGTTCGATTGCTTCAAATCTTTCTGAAAATATTCATCCATGCATTGATCCACTTTCGTATATGAAGAATTTTAAAATTAAGGATATATTTTTCTTTAGTCTAACCGATGTTCAAGAAATAAAATTAATCATTTTGGAGATAAAAAATAAAAATTCTGCTGGATGGGATAATTTATCAATAAAAATTTTTTCACAACTATCTATTCCTGCTTTAGAAGCTTTAGCGAAGGCAATAAATGTTTCTTTTGAAAATGGAATATTTCCACAATGCCTTAAATCAGCTATTGTTATTCCAATTCATAAAGGAGGTGATTGTGAATCTGCTTCTAATTTTCCACCAATTTCTTTACTTCCAACACTTTCTAAAATTATTGAAAAACTTGTTAAAAATAGAATGATTTCTTTTTTAAATAAAAACAATATTTTAAATACAAACCAATTTGCATTTCAAAAAAATAAAAATACTATTGATGCTATTTTTTCATTTCTTGAACATCTTTATTTTAAATTAAATGAAGGAAATTTTGCTGCAGCAATATTTTGTGATATTTCTAAAGCTTTTGATTGTGTTAACCATGATATATTATTAAAGAAGTTTGAGCTTTATGGCTTTAGAGGTATATAATTTAAATGGTTTAAATCATATTTATCTGAAAGATCTCAAGTAGTATTGTTAAATTGATTGTGGAGTACCTGAAGGTTCAGTTCTCGGTCCATTACTATTTTTAATATATATAAATGAGCTTGCGTCAATTTTTATAAATCGTAAATTTACCATATTTGCTGATGATACAACAATACTTTGGCATAGTAAATATTGTAATGAATTAATTAAAATAATTAATGAAGATTTAATAAATGTTAAAAAGTGGTGTGACTCTAATCTACTCTCATTTAATATCACTAAAACAAATATATTAACTTTTAAATGTTCACTTAATATAATAGAATTTTTGACAATCTCATAATTAATAACCCCAAATTTATAAAATTCTTAGGAATCTATATTACTCAAAATCTTTCTTTTAATGAACATATTAAAAAGTTATGTAGAAATTAGCTTCAGGATGTTATGCCCTGAGAGTACTTTCTTATGAAATGAATATGGCGGTTCTTCGAGATGTTTATTTTGCTTTAATAGAATCTCTTTTGAGATATGGAATTTGTTTTTGGGGAAATTCAAGCCAATATCTTCTAAATTCAATTTTTATTTTACAAAAAAGAGCTATCAGATATTTGTGCAAAACTAGATCTAGAGATTCTTGTAAAACTCCATTTATCTCACAAAATATTTTACCACTAACTTCCATTTTTATACTGGAAACAGTTTGTTTGATTCATAAAAAGCATAGAAATAGTATTAGTTCACATATTTATAATACAAGACAAATCTTTAATATATGTTTACCTATTCCTTCTTCAAGTCTTCTAAAAAAAGCCATAATTTATGATTCTAAAAAATTTTTTAATTATCTTCCAGATAAAATGTTAAAAAATTTATTATTGGAAAAAGCTTATTATAATCTGGATGAATATTTTGGTAATACTCTGTCATAATTATTTGCATTTTTTTTTTATTCCGATATTTTAAGTTTTACTATATTATATTTTATTGGTAATTTAATTTAAAAAAAAGGCTTTGTCGAAAAATAAATAATACCTTATGACAATAAAGCATATTTTGATTTGATTTCATTTGATTTGGATATTTAATTATTGTTTTTCTTCGGCCGGAAAAGCATTATAAAAAAATTTAGGAAATATGCACGAATGCAAAGAAAAGCACTGGCATACTCGCAAACGAGTTGATTTTCAGTTTAGCTTGCAAGGGTGAAGATAAGTCGAAAATTATTCGTACTTTTCATTGCACAAATTACCGAGCGAGCAAAAATGATTATCCTCAAAGTGTGCCTTGTATCAAAGGCTGTACTGCTTAGCGTTAGAGCTTAATACCTGTTAGGGTTCAGTAAACACCAGCATTATGTTGTCAATGTGGACAATTCACGCATGGATTTTACGGAACAGCACAAAAAATAGTTTAGTTTTAATGTTATGTTATAGTCTATCTTTAAATGATGCGAAGTGATAAATCAATCAAAACCGTCTTCTCCATGGACGTGCAAGATTTTTTGGCATGTATAGATTTAAATAGGCCTCAATTTTTAAATTTGTGCAGAATTAGTACAAGTATCGACATCAAATTCAAGTTTTGTCTTCAAATATATACTTTTTTATTAAATTTTTTAAGCTTAAAATTATGTACATTTACCTGGAATTTTAGAAAGCAATTTTATCACAACTAATTAGAGTCTAGGTACTTATTCCGTTTCTGCTCTAATCATTTCATTCCTTTTTTTTTGTACCTAATCCTGGTTACCTGTTTGCTAATTATGTGGCTATTATGCCTTTATGGGTGCGCCTCTATTGGAATAATACACCTATTTATATCTATACATACTTATCTTGGGTGTTTGTTTCTCAGTGAAACTAGTCAAAGTATGAAGTGTCAGTGTTTTTTTTTTAATTCAATATGAAAACAACAATATACAGGGTGTCCGGAAAATACGTGTACAACGTTTGACGACAGACTCCTGACGTCAAAATAGGTCGATCTAAGCCGGCTTAGTTATATCCAAAATTGTCTCGTTTAGCCGGTAAAAGGCGTCAAAAATTTATAAAAATATTGGTTTTTCCTAAATTACGTTAAAACCTGCCAATCGATTTTAACGATTTTTAGTATGTAAACTAATACTATAAATTGACGTTTTCTAGTAGTATAGTCACCGGCTGTAAATAAGTGGAAGTGTTATAAAAGTGATATAGTACGTCAACATTTCTCCTCAATTTTTATATCAACGGCGTTATGACAACCCAGATATTTTTGTCGAGTGACCGGATGTATTTGGAAGCTATTTTACCTCTTTAATATTTTTCGTTGGAAGAGCTGTTTTGCCAGAAAAAAAATATTTACATTTACCTGCACACATCAATTATTAACATTAGTAATAAAATTTAAATCAAATTACCTGTAACAATAATTTTTTTAGTGACCTTGTTGCTATGGCATTTAATAATTTGACAATTATATTGACAAATTGTCACCAGTCTATGAAATTGACTAAAGTATACGATCAACATTCTATTACAAGTTCATTTTACCATTAAACATGGAAAATTATACGAACTCTGAGAAGGTTGACATGCTCCTGGTGTACGGGTTTTTTTAAGGAAATGGGCGTCAGAGTGTTAGAGTTTACATGGAGAGATTTCCTAACCGTCGAATACCAAACCACCAAACATTTGCCAATATCGAGCGTCATCTGCGGGAAACGGGCAGCTTTGAGAAAAAATTTGAAGGCAGGGGTCGTATGCGAACAACTCGAACTGTGTAAACAGAAGAGAACATTCTGGAAAGAGTTGAAGAAGAACCAAGTACCAGTACCCGTCGCTTATAAGGTAAGTTACATGTTCCTAAAACGATTGTCAATGAGGTTTTAAAAGAACAGTTGTTACATCCATATCACTTGCAAAAAGTCCAGGACTGATCCCCGCATGCGGCTTATATTTTGTCAACTTATTGGAAACAAAAGAATCCGTAATCCAAATTTTTGTAGAAAAATATTGTTTACTGACGAGGCGTGCTTTACTAGATCTGGAGTAACCAATCTGCACAACGAGAATATTTATTCCGATGAAAATCCACATGCCATTAAAGTTGCACATCATCAGCTTCAATTTAAATTAAATATTTGGGCAGGTATTATTGATCGCTACCTTATTGATTCTATTGTTATTCCAAACAGGTTAGATGGAAATATTTATTCAAATTGTTTGCAAGACACATTACCAATTCTTCTGGAAAATTTGCCCCTTTTTCTCGGAGGGAAATGTGGTATATGCATGATGGTGCCCCGCCCCATTTTTCCGTTGCCGTTCGGCAATACTTGCATCATCAATATCCTAACCGATGGATTGAAAGGGGTAATGATGCATCAGTAAAATGGCCACCAAGTTCTCCGGAGTTAAATATGTGTGACTTCTTTTTGTGGGGCGCTATTAAAACAGAAGTTTACAAGACTCCGGTAAACACACGCCTTGATTTATTGACGCGGATTTTAAATGCAGGCAACCATTTTAATAACCCCGAAACATTAAATAGGGTCCAATATCATTTTTTAGGGAGTGTTAATAAGTGTATTCAGCAAGATGGCGGTCATTTTACACATTTGCTTAAGTAATGTTTTCATTTTACTTAGTTTCTTACAATATTTTTAATACATACTTTCAATTTTGTTGTACTTTGTTTTATTATTACTGTTAATAATTGATGTATGCAGGTAATTGTAAATATTTTTTATGACAAAACTGCTCATCCAACGAAAAATATTGAAGAGGTAGAATGGCTTCCACATACATCCAGTCACTCGACAAAAATATCTGGGTTGTCATAACGCCGTTAATATCAAAGATCAGGAGAAATGTTGACGTATTATATTACTTTTATAACACTTCCACTTATTTACAGCCGGTGACTATACTACTAGAAAACGTCATTTTATAGTATTAGTCTACATACCGAATATCATTAAAATCGATTAGCAGGTTTTCACGTAATTTAGGAAAAGGCAATATTTTTACAAATTTTTGACGCGCTTTACCGGCTAAACGAGACAATTTTGGATATAACTAAGTCGGCTTAGATCGACCTATTTTGACGTCAGAAGTCTGTCGTCAGACGTTGTACTTTCAAAAGTAGAAAAAATTGTTGGCGTCAAACCTCCAAAAATTTCTCCAGGACGACCAAAACTTGAGCTGGATGACGTTTCAATGCAAAGAATAAGGCGAAAAGTTCATCGTTCCCACGCTGGACAAAACTTTGTCCTCAATCCGAGAAAACCAGGGCTACCCATTTATGTGCAGAAATACGCTTTGGAAATTATTTTAAAAAAATAGGGTTTCGGTGGAAAAGAACATAATAGGCAATCGATTTTAATAGACAGGCGATATCATATGTTGGAGAAGAAACTACTTAAGAAGCATCTGAAAAGCCAGAAAAGAAAACAAAAAAAATATTTTACCTAGACGAAACATGGCTAAATGAAGGAAGGCCACACTGTGACTAAATTTTGGCAGGATTTAAAATATTAAGAGTTTAAGGCAAGCTTTTTTGGAAGGATTGTCCACAGGATTAAGACCGCCATCTGGAAAAGGACATCGACTTATCATAACCCATATTGGAAGTTGTGAACGTTTCGTTGAAGGTGGTCTACTGTTGTTCCAATTTAAAAATACAGGAGACTATCACGAAGATATAAATGCCGATGTCCTTAAATAATGGTTCGAGCAAATGTTGGATCTTATACCAAAGGATGCAATAATTGTATTGGATAATGCAAGTTAGCACTCTAGGCTGGCGGAAAAATTACCGACAAGTGCGTGGCGTAAAAGTGAAATAACAGAATTGCTAAGTTTAAGACAAATAGAATTTCCATTAGATTCCTTAAAAAAAGAACTCTTGGTACTAGCCAATTTACATAAAAATGCATTTAAAAAATATGTAGTCGATGAAATAGCAAAGTTACGAGGAATATTTGTACTCAGATCCCCCTCCTCACCACTGCGAATTAAGCCCGATCGAACTTATATAGGCTCAAATAAAGACAGATGTCGCTAGAAAAAAACACGACTTATAAAATGGTGGATTTCAAAAGACTCTTTAATGAAGCTATGGGTTAAATCAGTGCGGAAAAGTGGAAAAAGTGTATCGGTCATGTGATAGAAGAAGAAGTCAAAATGTGGCGGGTAGGTATAATAATCGAAGAAATGGTTGAACCGCTTATTATAAATGTTAATAAAAGTTCATCTTCCAAATCGGACTATGAGTAAGTTATAACGACAAAGTATTATTCGATTTTTGAAAATGCTTTGTTTGTAAAATTCTATATTATATCTTGTTTTTGTAATTATATTATTTATTAGTTAATAAGATTTTTTAAATGTTTTCGTATGTTATAAATACCTACGAATATAATATAATACAATTTTAGGAGAATAGGCATGTTTAAGATTTTTAATTTAAAAACTTCCCCAATACACGCTCCTGAGTAAGGAATTTTCCCAATAACAATGGTGAATCCTAAAATATAACAATAGCTTGCGATAAATTCAGGATGGACCTATACCTAAAGAATGCTCATTGTTTGGATCCTTTGTAAACACAATAGACTTTAAGGGATGGTGTCTTGCAAGTATTTTTTACTCAAAAGCATCGAATCACAGGAAAACAACTCAGGAGAGCTCTTATGTTTCATATTGAACGGTAAATTCAAACATATTTTTTTTTCGAAGAAACCACTGGCGTACAATTTTTTTCTCAAAAATATCGAAGTCAGTGCTCGTAGGCACGCCACTGTTGAAGCTGAAAATTATTTTTGTATTGAAAAATATGCATCTTTGTTAACTGTCGCTATGTACTAAATATCTCAAGTAGTTTCAAAACTATTAATTAATTTCCATTTTTTTCCTAAAACTTTAACACCCCGTATTTTCGTAATGGAACACTTTTGAACCATATTAATAGAAGTATAGTGCATAAAATATTTCCGGAAATTTTTGAAAATTTTGTCTCAGCCAATTTTGTAACAAAAGCATGAGTGCATGGCAAGAATGTTTCTGTTCATAAAATTGGCTGATTAATAAATTTTTCTAAAATTTCCCGAAGTATTTTATTAAGTCTTATATTTCTACTAAAAATATATTGTGCACGTGTTATGTTTTGGTAGAAAACTTTCCGAGTTTAAAGAAGTTGTTAATTTGTGAAAAGGTTTATTAAGTTGTGAAGAAGTTTATTAAAAGTTATAACAAATTTTCCTAATAAAAATTAATTATTAACTAACCTTAACCACGTTATTTCTATTTCAAAATTTTGATAGGTGAGACGTTTTTATTGTTACAAACCCGTCAATGCCAAAAAATGACAATTCTGGAAAGTTCCCGGGGATATTTCCAAAAATTTCCACTTATTAATTTTCGTTAAATTTGCACAAGGACAACTAGTGCATGAAATATTTCCGGAAATTTTTGAAAATTTTGTCTGAAACCAATTTTTTAACAAAAGCATGAGTGCATTGCACCTGAAAAAATCCCGAACCCGCAGGGTGAGGGATTTTTTCTTTGGTGCAATGCACGAATGTTTTTTTTTTTTTTTTTAATTGGCTGAAGACCAATTTTTGAAAAATTTCCATTAGGAAATATTTTAGGCACGTGTTATGTTTTGATCGGAAATTTCCCGAGTTGATAAAAGTTTATTTAGGTAGTTGCTAAAAAGTTGATTTTGATTTATTTATTTATTTAAGTAATACCATACTTTAATAACAAGTAATATTTTTTCTAATGGTAATAGTAAAATAAAACTTAAACTTAGTCCTGCTTCTGAAAACTACAATTGCTATAAACTGTATTTTAATTTTGACAGGTCGACTGTTTTGATGTTTTGAAACTATAAATGTCAAAAGTGACAATTATCCCCGGGATATTTCCAGTAGAAATATAACTAGTGCATGAAAAATTTCCATTAGGAAATATTTTAGGCACGTGTTATGTTTTGATCGGAAATTTCCCGAGTTGATAAAAGTTTATTTAGGTAGTTGCTAAAAAGTTGATTTTGATATATTTATTTATTTAAATAATACCATACTTTAATAACAAGTAATATTTTTTCTAATGCTAATAGTAAAATAAAACTTAAACTTAGTCCTGCTTCTGAAAACTACAATTGCTATAAACTGTATTTTAATTTTGACAGGTCGACTGTTTTGATGTTTTGAAACTATAAATGTCAAAAGTGACAATTATCCCCGGGATATTTCCAGTAGAAATATAACTAGTGCATGAAAAATTTCCATTAGGAAATATTTTAGGCACGTGTTATGTTTTGATCGGAAATTTCCCGAGTTGATAAAAGTTTATTTAGGTAGTTGCTAAAAAGTTGATTTTGATATATTTATTTATTTAAATAATACCATACTTTAATAACAAGTAATATTTTTTCTAATGCTAATAGTAAAATAAAACTTAAACTTAGTCCTGCTTCTGAAAACTACAATTGCTATAAACTGTATTTTAATTTTGACAGGTCGACTGTTTTGATGTTTTGAAACTATAAATGTCAAAAGTGACAATTATCCCCGGGATATTTCCAGTAGAAATATAACTAGTGCATGAAAAATTTCCATTAGGAAATATTTTAGGCACGTGTTATGTTTTGATCGGAAATTTCCCGAGTTGATAAAAGTTTATTTAGGTAGTTGCTAAAAAGTTGATTTTGATATATTTATTTATTTAAATAATACCATACTTTAATAACAAGTAATATTTTTTCTAATGCTAATAGTAAAATAAAACTTAAACTTAGTCCTGCTTCTGAAAACTACAATTGCTATAAACTGTATTTTAATTTTGACAGGTCGACTGTTTTGATGTTTTGAAACTATAAATGTCAAAAGTGACAATTATCCCCGGGATATTTCCAGTAGAAATATAACTAGTGCATGAAAAATTTCCATTAGGAAATATTTTAGGCACGTGTTATGTTTTGATCGGAAATTTCCCGAGTTGATAAAAGTTTATTTAGGTAGTTGCTAAAAAGTTGATTTTGATATATTTATTTATTTAAATAATACCATACTACACTAAGTTTATGCTGATTTAAAATTTTGACAGGTCGATTGTTTTGATGTTTTGAAACTATAAATGTCAAAAATGACAATTATCCCCGGGATATTTCCAGATGTAATTTTCAAAACGGATGCAATTTCCACTTATCAATTTTTTAAAATTTCCGTGTAAAATTTCCATTTAAATTGACACTAGGGAAATTTCCAGTATAATTCATGCAGGATACCCCAAGGAGAAAAATTTCCGGAAATATTTTTGGTTGCTATGGGGTAACGATACAAAAAACAGGCTTCACATTGGTCGTAAATTTTCGGTGTGAAATTTTCAGCTATAATATCCCTAGGACATTGATGATGTACTAGATAATTTTATGTCAATCGAAAGCACGCTGTTACCAAAGTCAACGTGCTTTCGATTGACATAAAATAATAACGTATTTATCAATGTCCGAGGGATACTCGGTCACAAAATTTTTTGAAAAAAAAAATAAAATAACTCGCAATAAAACAATTATTTATTTACTAAAAGTACAGGGTGCTCATTTCTCGATGTAATTGCAAGGTATCTCGGTAATTAGTAAAGATAGAGACTTGCGATTTTTACATTGCGCGCTACTACTTTTTAGTGAAACAGAAGATGCCTCAAACAGAATCGTTACAGCTTTCTTAGTTTTTAAGCTTTCGAAAATGTTTGCTTTTTGACTACCCTCTGTATTTCGGTTATACATTAACTTATCAAGAAATTGCAAACGGTTTCTGAGAGAGTTTTTTAAGTAGAATTCAGTGGCATATTTTTTCCTGGGAGTCTTACTGTTAGAGATTTAAAAGAAAATAATGCTTTCTTAAATAGGACACCCTGTATATCTCTTATTTGATTGGGCTGTTTTTAATCTTTTCAAAAATATATAAATTAAATTTATATATTATATCGTACCATCTTTGTTATCGCTTCAAACCAATGCAAGCAAACGATAAACCAAAGCAAAGAAGCATACAAGCAGAGGATCGAAGATATACTTCTTAAACGTCATAACGGATCAATATTATTTTGGTCGGTAGTTAAGGCCGTCAGTCAGAACTTTACAAAGTCAACGATTCCACCTCTAACACGCTCTGATGGCACTATTGCGACCAAAGCACAAGAAAAAGGAAACTTACTGGCGGAACTATTCTCTTCACATTCAACGGTTAACTTTCATGGAAAACTCCACCGCACATTCCCCCTGTAGAATCGAGAATGCCCAAGATTATTTTTCGACAGCGCCCTCTTAAACGAATCTTGAGAACTCTTGACACCAAAAGAAGCTTCTGATCCTGACGAAATTCCAGTCATCGTAATTAAGACATGCGCTGATGAATTGACACCGGTATTTTGTAGGCTTCTTAACTTATCTTACAAAAAAGGAGTATTTCCTTCTTGCTGAAAACTGCGCGAGTCCAGCCCATACCTAAAAAAGGCAAGAAGACCTTACCAAACAACTATCATTCAGTCGCATTGCTTTCGGTTATACAAAAAGTTATGGAGAAGGCTATCAACGAAAAATTATTAAAGTACCTGGAAGGCTCCAACATTATAAGTGACCGCCAATATGGATTCCGTAAGTCTAGATCAACAGGAGACTTCTCGCTTATGCTACTCACGTTTGGAACAACGCATTAGAACATCATGTGGAGTTCCGGGCGGTAGCACTGCACATTTCCAAGGCCTTTGACCGAGTATGGCATGAGCTGCTCCTAAATAAAGTAAAAGCATACGGAATGCCGGTTCAATTTTGTTCATGGCTCTCAAGCTTTCTTAAAGACCGTTCTCTACGAGTGGCGATGGACGGATTTCTTTTAGACACATTTGACATCATTGCCGCAGGCCCTCAGGGATCTATATTGTCGCCCACCCCCTTTTTACTATACATTAACGATCTTTTGGAAAAAACTAAGAATCTAATATACCTATAGCTTCGCTGATGACAGCACACTTGTTTCATATCTTACTTTGGATGCTCGAACCTCGACTGTCAATGCACATGTCTATAGGAAGCAAGAGGTCTCACATGTCAACAAAGACCTGGAAGAAATTCCGTCTTGGGTTGACAGTAACCAAGTAAAATTTAACGCTAAAAACCCCAGGCGGCAGTTTTTTGTAAAAAAGTTAATGTTGAAGAACCGGATATAGTCATGGCGGGACACGCGAGTCCCTTGGCTTCATCAATTAATTTATTGGGCGTCAATTTCGATAGTCATATGCCTCAGCATAGTCACGTTGCGGTCATTGCTAAGGCAGCTTTACAGAAGCTTGGAATACTTTTCCGAACTAAGAACCTCTATCCACCCCAACAACTTTTGATGCTCTATAAAGCCCAAATTCGACCATCGCTGGAGTACTGCTCGCATATTTGGGACTTTGCTCCTAAACATACCCTAAGATTGCTGGATTCTATTTAAGGAAGAGCCATTTGCTTGATCGGAAAACGTCTGGAATGAGGCCGTGTTTCCCAACGAGTATAATCTCCAAAGTTTCAAAACCAACGATAATCGTTTCCTGCGGACACGCACCGCTCGACATAAAAGATTAATCCTGCATTGTGCCTTATCATAAAAAGAAAGGAAATAGACTCGCTTTCATGAATTCTTTCTGGTTGCCATGGTAACGAGTCAAAATAAAGGTATCTTATTGGTTTTAAAGTAGGGGTGTGAAATTTTCAGTATAATTATTTTAGTACAATTAATTGAAGTGAGTTAATTAATAATTGACAATAAATTGAATATTCGTCATTAATGACAATAAGGAAACTGTTTTCTAGTAACGAATTAAGTTTTGTTTTGATGCATTGGCTACTTAAAATTTTACATTTTTGAAATGAAAATCCTAAAAGAGTCGGACAATAATTTAGAGACGTAAAATGGGTGGGCACCCTGAACGAGATAATTCTTTTTGCATTGTAGGTTTATCTTAAGCCTTTTTCAGCTATCGTAGGGGATGGGGGATGATAAATGACGTTATGTAACAACTCTATAAATATATACAATTAAATTCGTTCCTTGTTCATACGGACACACTGCGGGTCTACCGTAAGTGTAGAAAACATATAGGTATTAATACAACACGCCGCAAATCGAAAGTACTGAGACTAACCGCATGCAGGACTGCATTATGGGGGGAATATTTTTAAGCCGGGGGTCATGTCCACGACGCCGAAATTCATTAAATAATAATTTTATTATCAATGCTACGTGACGCGACCCAGTGGTTTAAGTGCAATTTTACGCTATCAATTATAATGATTTAATTGAAGTGAATTTTGACATTTAGCTCAAAGTGTTTAAATTACTTTTATCAGTCCGGGTTTCATATAGATGTTTAATTGGTGTATAACACCGGGTCATTTGGATAATCTATTTTTACATTGTTGTGTTGTTGTGACGGGTAAGTTTTTCTTTGTTTTTATTTGGACGAGCTGTGGGTTCATAAAGAGGCAAATCTGATAAATCTATCTAACATTATATTCCTTGTGCAAAACGATCACACGTAAAAGTAGAATAAGAGCTATTTTTTTTTAGTATTTCAAAAAAATGCTATTAGCTAATCTATCAATGTATCACAAATTAGTGAATATGTCGTAACCAAACTTTCATTTTGATGAACTTATGTCCCTCGGCTAACTGTCGATTTTTTGAAAAATTGAAATGGCCACCACAATAAAATAAATGCTTACATGTGATGTCGGATATGGATTCGCAGCCTTAATGGCAAGATATATGAATCTCTATTCTGTTTGTGGTACTGTGATAGACTCTTAATAATAGTGGAGCTACTTGAATCAATTGAACACCGAAAGTTGTTTTAAAAAAACAAATCTTTATTCAAAAGTTAACAATTTCGACTTGATTAGACTAACTTTAACCAGAGAATGATTTTATTAACAATTAAAAATACAGATTTAAGCTAAAAGATTATAGGATGCGACATGCTAAGCTTCTTGGAATATCTAGCTTGAGAAGATGCTGACATGGCGGGTTCTGTGAGAGTCTGCGCATATAACTCCTCCCTTCCTAATCTGAGAAAATCGGGGACTGATTTTCAAAGTCATCGATTTCTTCTGTTTTCTTTGGTTTATTGGATTTTTTTCCAGAATGTTTAATGATTGCTTGCCTCTTCTTCATTTTTACCCATAGTAATTAGGCCAGTGAGGAGATTACAACAACACTGGCTATAATTTAAGTATTGGTATTTATTGGGTTATTCATTTCTTTTACTAAAGTTGATTGACTTTTAGTCGATATATTTCTTCGAAATTTAATTTGGTGTAATTCGGTGTATGGTACAGTCGGGTGGTGTTAAGTTTGTTGATTTCGATGGCTGGTAAAAGTAGTGGTTTTACCTGATGGAGTCCGTCGTCCGTCGTCCTGACGTCATGGATAAATTTCTTATTTTTGGCTTGGATGCTGCATTTATTTGGTATCTGAATTCATGTTGGAAGTTTAATTTCTAAGGATTGGTCCGCTTTGCATTGGGCGAATACTTTCTCCTTGTTTGCTCGTAAGATTAATATTTCTTTTGGTGTAACTTGCTTACCAATTGATTATTCTGCATTGATTTCAAGTATTGGGCAACCAGTGCTGGAGGTGCTTTCCATTATTTGGAGGGTACAGCAATCAGGTCGATAGAATTTCTCCGTACAGTAAAAAGTTTTTTCCAAATTGGGGCAGTACTTGGTACTTTCCTCGAACTGGGCTTCTTTAAAAGCTTGTGCCAAGTAAGGGTATCTTGGGATAAATAATTTATGGTTTTGGATTACAGAATATAAATGATAAAAGGTAAAACTTTCAGGTTTAATTATAGGTACATGTATTGCGAAAATTAGTTTTATATTTGAAAATGCAAATAAGACAAATTTTTTTAAGTAGGTAGGTATTGGATTTTCACTGTATATTGCCTTTAAATAAGTTATTATTTGCTGCAATTTGACACTAGATACAATTGAAATATGCAATGTATTTAATTTAGCAAACATAGCGTCTTCTAAATTATCGATAAAAGTGATTAAGTTTCGGCAATCTAAATTTATCTGAAATAAGATAGCTTGAAAACTAATATAACTATTAATGTTGTTAATAGAGCTTTGCATTGCGCCTTGAAAGATTTTAACACTATATTCTAGTTTTTTCTGATTTAAACTAAGTGTTGGTGTAGTTTTGTTATAGTTATCAATTAGATTTTTCGATAAAGACATTTGTAAATTGAGCTCTTTGATTATATCCTTTTGATTTTGCTTTAGATTTAGGACTGCTTTGCAGTGGCGGCTTGTGGCCATTTGAAGTGAGAGGTGATTAAAAAAAAATAGCGCCGCAGGCGAAAATTTTTTGGGTGCCACACCCTTTTTTCAATGATGGTAATTTACCTGCTTTTCAATTAGGAAAAGTAAAAAACACAACACCAATCCTCAAGAAATTAACAAAAACAATCAGGTTCATTATATTATAGGTTAGGTTTTTGTCAGAACGACAGAGAGACAGGATATATATATAGGAATGTATCGTAATATCAATAATATCAAATGGATGATATTTTTCTTTGGACATGTTTTTAAATTTTTAAATTTTTATTCCGATATATCAGAGTATCAATAGAAAAAAGTAACTATACAGGTTAGAGGGGTACAACTGGCAACGCCGCATTTTTAAAACTATTTTTAAGGCTATAATTTTATGTCTTATATTCATTCTCAAAATTTCAAAAATATATTTCTATTAGTTCTCGAGATAATTCTTATGTGCCATCGAGTTTGGAAGACCCTGTATATAGCGATATATTTTTAACGATGAATGTATGTTCGTCAACGGCACCGCTCGCGCAGTGGTAGCGCAGTGACGCATGACGAAAAATTTGTAACGATATAATATTTTTTCGATATCAGAATCAACATCCCTATAAAGAACTAACTACAGACTGCCGACTGCAGAAATCAACGGTCTTCTGTCTTCTTCCAATTTTCCCATTCATTCCAAAAATTGCAACGTGCGTCTAAGCTCAATCAAAAAAAAAACGGCTGACAGCCGATAAAACCTCTTTTTCTTCGAATTTAATACAAGTGCGAGAGTGATAACATGCTATTTATTCCTCTCTTTACCCCCACAGGCTTTGTTGGGTGACGCTATTTTTCGTGGGCAAGCTCGATTTTGACCTGAAATTTTTGCGGGGACGCATAACAAGTAGCGTTACGTCTAGTTTGTTTTGCTGCGTGTGCATTGCATTAATAAATACGAGGGATATTTTAGAGGTAATAGTATCCGAGCAGTAAAGTTTGGTTGATTGAATCAATTTTAATTTTAAAGTTAAATATTAATATGTTAGGTGGTTGGTGACTTGGCGTGGGAGGTCATTGCCCAAATGACCTTATGGTAGAGCCGCCACTGCTGCTTTGTCATAACGTTTTTCATCGTCAGCGTCTACAGTTCCAAATAGGTAACTATTTAATTGCCTTAACGACTATATTAATTAGGCCTCTTTTATTGCGTATTATGTGTGGGTGGAGATTCGATTTTTCTTCTTTAATACACCGACGGTGTTCGATTATCGTAGAATGAAATCTTTCAACAGGAGAGTTGGAATTACTATTTTTGGGGGGTAGTATAGTGAACTTCAATTTTACATATTTTGCAGAAAATTTCGACATGGTGGGTTCCCTGAGAGTCTGTGCATATAACTAGCTTATTAGAAAGGTGTTGTATAAATAGAGTGCAATGGGCAAACAAAGTCGTACCATGTGTTTATTGTAAGGAGTTGGCTAGAAAGGAGATAACATCTAATAATTGTTTGGGATAAAAAGTTTCTGCGATGTTGCAGAACATCAGCCAAGTGAGCTAAAAATAAACGACTGCTAGTAGGGGTTAAAATAAAAACATTATAATAGGTTTAGAAATCACATAGAAAGTGAGTAGAAAATCTTTGCGCCTTTAGTTTCTCAATGTTAATCTTTATATTTAACAGCATTTTTTACCATTTTGTTTGACGTAGTAAGCATAACACCTGAAGTTGTTCACTTTTCAATTACAGCGTAAGTTATTTTCGTGCCATTTATTTAAATTACATCTAATTATTAGTGTTTAATCCCATTTTTTACTTATATTATTCTTTAAAGAAGATCTGGCTTTACTATAATAGTAATCGATATATTAATATTGTTTTCCTCAAAATTAAGAGATATTTAGGGTGGTTGAAATGAACGCCCAGTATATTGGAGGATATAGAAGTGAAATTGAGTGTTGCAGTATTTTTTTATTTGTCGCAATGAGAGAGCCCATCTATCAGACAAGAAATCAAGAAGCCACATATGCACAAATTTATCTGTGTCTGCTGGTTTTGGCGCAAGCAAATTTAAACAGGCACAGGCATGTCTGATCGTATGGAGTCGTACAAGAGTATGCGTGACTCCGTGACTTAAGCTTAGTTCATATAGATGCGAATCACAAATTGTGAATCACGAATTTCGCATCCGAAAAATTACCTCTCTTGCCCTATTTCATGTCCCACCAGGAACCGCTTCGATCTATATATGGAAAACTATACATAGAAATTTTTTGAAAATTTGACAGTATGTTGCTGGAGGCAACTCGGCTAAAATATTTTCAATAGGGTTATACCGGAGATAGGTATCAACTTGCTTATTTTAAATATAATACCTTCTATATTATTACATTTTTGAGTTCCACGTAAGATTCTAGGCAGATTTAGTATATCATCTCCTATGCCCAAGTCTAAGCGTTCTTGATATATTTAAGGTTTTATATCGAAAAATGACGTTTGCAGGTCATAAAATAATTATCAATTTTTTCCTATAAGGAAGTCTTTATTATTTAATTTTTTTAGTTTATTTCTAATTTGCTAGCAGTAAAACCACGAAGTCACTATCAATTTCACTCATTTTATTATAATATCAAATTTCTTTCACATTCACCAACAATAAAATTTAAATTCACGAACAAATCTCTTCACTTACTTATTTAAATTACATATAACCCTAACGTCGACACTGACTTTTTGAAATGCGCTCACCTTACGCTTTATTCAAGAAAACTTTCCGCGTTACCGTGCCAAGTCAATAAGTTTTCTGCCGCCGCGACGATACTTTACTCTCTCTTCATGTGACTTTGGGTCAACGCACTTTCAACTTCCGAACTAAACTTTTCGCGACTACACTTGACTATTACGGCACGGCAACTTTCGACGGACGACGGTTTCGACGGTACTAACTTTGTAGGTATTTAAACATTACGACGGCTAAAAATGAACTAACGTTTCCTATTTTTAGGGGAAAATTGATCAAAACAACACCTGAAAAGGCTCGCAGATGTTTACACAAGTTTCTGGAATCCCCTTGTCGGCGTCAGAAAAATAAAATATTTCGACTTTTTACAAAGGAAATTATCTTAATTTTCTTGACAGTTGCTAGAAAATAGTTGCAGCTGGACGGCAGATATTCTGCAGGTGTTACTTGTTGACACCAACGCGATCCGTCCTCATTTCGCGATCTATTCAGATAAAACTAGTTTAAGTTAGAGTTTTGACCAATCAGGAATCGTACTAGCGCGTCATCTCCGAGGTGGGAGAGAGATAATTTAAACTAATTTCATAAGTTTCTCTCGTACGGTACCTTTTGCTCGGTCAAATAAACAGTCAAAAAGAAAAGTTAAGTGAAAAATAAATTTAAATATAATTTAATTTTTTGTTATTCAGTTTGAAAATTGTTTTGTTAATTTGTGATGTGTTCTGCTAATAAAACCGTTATTGGATTATTTTATTTTGCAAGCGTGAGTTTTCGGAATATTTTAAACTCATTTTTTATTTTCTTTAATTTTCATAAAATTATTTTAGAGTTGTCTGAATTCGAATACCACTTTTGTTCATGCTTAACTTATGAATTTTATTTATTTAATTTATCCGAAAATATTTAAGATATTTTAACTATTTTTATTTTATTTTAAGTTATTCAGGTAAAACTTCCAAAGTTCAAATTAACTTTAAAAATTTTCAAAAAGGTTTCTTATTTTATTTTGGAATTATTTTAATTTTCAATATTTCTTCTGACAAATATTTTAAATAAAATATTTTGCGTTTCTTAAAGACTCCTCGCACTGAATATAAATTAAATAAAAGTACTATTTTTCTTCTTAATTTAAAAGATAAAAAAATTGAATCATTTATTTCTAAAATGACCCAAAGTTTTCCCGAGTTTTATTTAGTTATAATTTTTTTCTTAACATGCTGTTCACCACACCGCTTATAACCAATTAATATATATATAATAATTTTTAATACCTAATATGAAATAAATTTATTGAGAATGTTTTAATGTTTGTACAATAAAAAATTAATTAAATTAAATTAAATTTAAATTTTAGTTATTCAATGAATGTTGACATTTACCCGGGTGGAAAGTGAAAACTTTCTACCCGGGTAAATGTCACTTCCACCTGGATAAATCTTAAAGTTAGAAATATGTTTCTGTCTTTCAAGCTTTTAAAAAGTCTGATATGTCAACATTATATGCATGGTTGTAAATAAACACTTTTACACGCGCATCATAAAATATTTTATCCACATACACAATTAAACCAGACACTAAAATGATGTTAGTTACATGGCAACCAATGTATATTGTTGTTAGTTCAGGTTAGTTTTACGAAAAAAAATCGCTGTCAATAACTTGTAAAAAGCGTTCTTTTTTGAATTTTTGCGATTTCTTATGGAAAATTTGGAAGAAAACGATCCAAATATGGAAATAAATGAAGTTTTACGTTTGAGTTGTTGCCAGAAAAGTCAAAGGTACGATTTGAAAGACGTTTCCCGAAAAATGAATAAAAGTACATTTCTTGTATATCTCGAAGAGAAATCTGAGGTATGGAAGTATTCATCTCTTTGGTCTCACTACTTGATGATTAAAGCCACGTTGACATTAGATTGCAAATATAGATATTAGTAAATATTATAAATTTCTCGCTATTTTGAAGCGAAAAGGAGAAAGCTATCAACCTAAAAAGTCTATAATTTTGACGATATATCAAATTCTTAAGAAACTCATCGGACGATAACTGCCTTATGATGAAAGTAGCTATTATATTGGGTATATTTGGTTCTTGTCGTAAAGAGAAGCTATGCCATTTGACAATTGACGACAGCATCGAGGATTTTAATATTTAGTTGATGATACAATTTAATTCCATCAATAGTCTTGGTAAATGCCTGCTGTTATAGCAGAATCCTCGAAGCTCTCAGATCCGCAGCTTTACACTGGTCACTGTTACCGTCGGTTTTCGGCCACTTTACTGGCAAACTCTGGTGCGAGCCTGAGAACTATCAAAAGACATGGTAGACGGAAGTCCTCAACAGTGGCAGAAGGATACATTGAAAACTCAATGCAAAATAAGAAGAGAATCGCCAAAAGCATTCTTATGACGTCGTCATCCAGTTCTATTGTTTTCATTTCATCCACAAGCATTGAAAATGACAACAAAACCCTGATCAGTGGAACTGCATCAGAAGAAATTCATATTATTTATGGTTGCTCAAATTGCACAACAATTGCACAGCAAATGTTAATGTTAAAAAAAATAAAAGCTGAAAAGATACTGCTATTTATTTTTAACACTATCGTCATAAAATGATATTTCAGATACTGACAACAAGCGTTAAAAAGTCTACCTTTAATACTGTTTGTAGATAAATATATTTAATATATAAATTAAAAGCGTTAGACTAACTTAAGACAGTTGCTATTCAGGGAAAAATGTTTTTTTATAGATATTCATTAAATTATAATTTATGATGATAGTAATAATAAATAAACAGTATAATCTATACCGAGTACCGCGAAAACTGAAAGTATTCAGACAACCGCGAGGCTTAATTTAGAGGGGGATAATTTTTTACGCCGGGGTCATGTCCACAACACAGACATTCATTATTATTAAATAACAGATTTAATAATGGTGCATTATGCGGCCAAAAGCAATCAGTTTAAGCGCAATGTCACTGTATCACTCTTATCAGTTATGGTTACGTGTGCAGGCTTGAATTAAACCTTTTCAAAGTTCAAACGTTTTAAATTCGGTCAGCGTTTAATACGTGATTTGGTTTCTAACAGCGTATTTTGTGTTAGTTTACTAGGTGTAAGTTTTAAAATTTGAGTGCTCTAATTTGAATGGTGAGTTTATTTTCTTTTAATAATTTTTTACGTTAATTTGCTTCTGAGCCTGTTAGGTCTCTTTTGTATCTAGTACTGAAAAATATAAATATTTAAAGCCACTAAATTAAAAAAATATAGATAAGGATTTACAATAGTTTTGTTATTTAGGGTTACGGTCGCCCATAAAGGACGTTACAGCGGAGAGGGCAGAAATATGTGGCAAATTGTGATATGGGGGGGGGAGGGTTGCGCATTAAGTCACGCTGAACTTTATTTATGCAATAAACTGAGAAATAATATTAAAACTTTTTAAGTGACGTAAGTAAACATTACGCATTTCCGTGGAAACGCATATTAATTCCGAAATAAGTGAACTTATTTTACTTATTGCTAAAATTTTATTTTTTGAAATTCAATCAAATTTTGGTTAATCATAATTCCGTAGCCAGAGGAACAAAAAAAAGTTTTGATATCATACGTAGTTTTTCACGTACATTCGACATTTAGCAGTAAAAATGCATTATCTCATATAAAAGTCCAAACTTGCCCCCACCTCTGAAAATTGAGAAAGGGGTATAATGTAAAAAAATATGATAAAATATGTCCCCAGATTCCTATTACCTCATTAAAATTTCATAAAAATATTTAAAACCATTCCCTTGAGATATTGTCTTCTAACACTTTAAAAAACTCACCATGCATATATACCTATACCTATACAGGGTTTTTCAATACAAATGCGAAAAATTAAAGGGGGCGATTTCTTGTTTAAAATAAGGAATAGTTTGATATATAGACGTTGGGTCAAAAGTCAACCATTAGGGAGTTATTGCGGTACAAATATGGCGGTACAATAATGTTTTTTGTTTATCTTAAGAACGAGAAGCGATAGAATAACGAAATTCTGTGAAAGTATTACTATTATAAAAACACACTTTCTGCATATTTTTTTACTTTTTTAAAAAGAGTTTAAAGGGGTGGAACTAGACTACTCCTATCATTCTTGTTAACTAAATTTAAAGAAAAACTTACGCAACGACTTGGAAAAAAATAAATTTAGATAGCCTGGTTTATTTAGAAACTATTTTCATCTCTTGCATCTTTTTCATAAAACTCACCGATTTAAAATAAAAATATAAAATGTAAAGCATTACATGTCGGGAAGGGGAAATTAAAATAAAAAAAAATCTAGTTGGCCGCTGTCAAGCACAGTTCTATTTTGTACTAATGTTGTTAAACTAACCTGAACTAACCTATCCTCTATTAATGCATAAATCACATGATGCAATTATGCGATTTCTCAGGTCTTCAATATCCTGTACTAGTGCAAACTAGTTCTTTCAGATATCCCCAGATACAATAATCCAAAGGATTTAAATCTGGGGATCGAGGCGGTCAAAGATGAGGCCCACTTTTTCCTATCCAGCGATTTTTATAAATAAGATTTAAATACCTTCCCATATTTAAGCTGAAATGTGCTGGGCACCATCATGCATGTAAGAATCGTAAAGTGGCACAACTCAAAATTTTGATAATTTAAGTTTTAATCATAGAACGACCCAAAATGATGTCATCCATTAATCTGACATCGACCTACGTCAAAATAGCAATTATGCAGTTGCAGATTTTTACTTTCGCCAATTTAGTACCAACAGATTTTGTGACGAGTTTTAGTGTTAAACCGACTCATTTTAGTTATATGACACCATTGAGAAGAGTAAGCGTTGTTAATGCTTCCAAATTCATTACTAAAGCGACATTTTTTGATGTTACTTAAAATATTTTTACCATACAGTAACAGCACTATCTCAAAATAATGCCTAAATTGTAATTCAACTTTTAGTCATTGATGGGCACATTTCTTAATAAGGCGTATGACTTTTGATTCATCAGTATTTAATTCCGCTGCAAATTTCCTGGTACTTGTCTCAGATTGCGCTTCAATAATATTTAGAACATCAACTTCTAATTGTGTTAAAGTGTTAATTAGGATACGCTTGTGTAAAACGACGACAAGCTTCCAAGGAGTTTCCGTTTGCACGCCCGTACATAAAATGCACATCTGCCATTTCTGCATTAGTGTAATTAACCATTATTGTTCTATTGATTTACTTAAAACTCTTATTACTACACAATTAAACAGATCAGATAACAAATTTTTCGATTAAATTAATCGTAGAATATTGTATTCAAGCTAACTAAGCAATGTCAAATAAAGCAATATTAGAAACGCCCAAAAAAATGACAGCGACCAACTAGATTTTTTTTCTAAAAAATTTCTCCGTCCCGACATTCTATAGCATCTATAGCATCTAAACGACTCAACTTTAGGCAGGGAGGCATTAGACCTAAAATCTAAAATTATTTTATAGTATACAGGGTCTTCCAAATAGCCAGGACATATAGAACATACTTTTTTTTAAATGGAATAGGCCTACTTCCTTCTTATAACTCTGTTTTGTGAAGAATATTAAAAAGTTGAGTTGTTTAAACGTTACGAAATCCTGCGTTGAGAGTCGGCCACCTAAAAAAATAGAAAAACCATATCTTCTTTTCTGTAGGTGTACCAGGTTGTTAATCTATTTAATTCTAAGATTTTATTTAATTAGGTATATATTTGGTACTTCTTTAGGTCACCATAAGCTAAATTCAAGCCAGTATCTGGTTAAATATAATTTATAAATACTTAAAATTAATTTATTGGTTTGAACTCTTATATTATATGCATTTTTTTTATAGAAGTGCATTATGTTCCATAAATTAAAGCAATTTACCGGCTAATGCTGTTGTTCTCGCAGTCACCGAGTTCAAAATACCCTGGTGCATGGTTGATTATTTCGCAACACTAGTTTGTTGTCGGCATTGAAGTTAAAGATGTAGAGATTACCTGCAAATAGCAAAAAAAAAATATGAAGCATAATATTATAAAAAACTGGGTCAAATTTCACTATTTGATATTTCTATTTTAAAATTTGTTTAATTTTAATATTATTAAAATACTTAATAGATTTTTAAGTTTTTTTAATATGGTTTAGTCAAAGAGTAAGTAACTCAATTAGTTGGGTACTCTTTGGTTTAGTGTCGGCAATATCTTAAATTTAAATGATATAAGTCCTTTGTAGGAAGAGTAGATATAAAGGACCAAGAGGCGTAGTAGGTAATTATTTAGGCAGAAACCTAAGTATTTATTTTAAATACCATTTGCTGCCAGTATATTCATATTTAGGAATTTACGTGTGACAGTTAAATTCCGGACCGCACTTTCTTATAAAGGGTGTTATTTAATGATAGGCCGTTATTCCAAGGATGTATTCCTGAACCAAGTTTAGGTAGAAAAGTTTATATAAATATGTGTCCTAAAAAGCCTGGTTTTCAAGATACAAGATGTCAACGTAAAAAAAAAGAAATTTGGCAGTGTTGTTCGTGGTAATAAAGCGCTAAGTTAGCACTAACTAAACTGCTGGACAATTCAAGCGGACCGAGCTAATTGTAAGGTGAACTTTGGAGTAAAATATTTTACGAACGAATAAAGCTATCGATGCGCGGTTTGCAAAATTTAAAAGAGAATTTAATTCTTAATATGCACATTTTTTCCGATTTTTTTTTACTTCTAACCTTTAACTGTCTACAGGGTTCAAAGAGAAGTATGTTTTTTTTACCAAAGTTTCTAAGTACCGGATTTCCACAAAAATATTTTTAAATTATTTTGGATGGCATTTTCTTGGTCTCTTATTTATAGAAAACAAAATAAATTCTCAAATTTTTGATATCCCTCTTTGTTCATGAAATTTCGATTTTTTTCTCAACCCCTGTAAATTTCAGGTATTTTTGTCATTAGGCCTTACAATGTTTTGTAAGAACGGGTTTTGGTAAGTGATTATAACTTCTTAGGACCACCTCTTTTGCAACGAGTACATTTTAATTTCTTGCGTTTCGTCGTGTCCAGTGGCGTACCCATAATCGGTAGTAATCACTAGTGGGTTGAAACGTCATCCTTGAACATCATCCGTGAAATGATTTAAACTTCAAAAGCGCGTATACAGGATGTACAAATAAGTGTATAACTGTTCCTAATTAATTTTTTAATAAACCTTTCTTACATATCCTTATAAACATCATTATAAAATACCGATAACACAAAATACATATTTTTTTTTGACAAACATATTTAGGACAAATAATAAAAGTAACAAAATTGTAATACGCGGAGGCAAAATGAAACATGATTTATCCGATCACGACGAAACGCAAGAAATTAAAATGTACTCGTTGCAAAAGAGGTGGTCCTAAGAAGTTATAATCACTTACCAAAACCCGTTCTTACAAAACATTGTAAGGCCTAATGACAAAATACCTGAAATTTACAGGGGTTGAGAAAAAAATCGAAATTTCATGAACAAAGAGGGATATCAAAAATTTGAGAATTTATTTTGTTCTCTATAAATAGGAGACCAAGAAAATGCCATCCAAAATAATTTAAAATTATTTTTGTGGAAATCCGGTACTTAGAAACTTTGGTAAAAAAAACATACTTCTCTTTGAACCCTGTAGACAGTTAAAGGTTAGACGTAAAAAAAAAATCGGAAAAAATGTGCATATTAAGAATTAAATTCTCTTTTAAATTTTGCAAACCGCGTATCGATAGCTTTATTCGTTCGTAAAATATTTTACTCCAAAGTTCACCTAACAATTAGCTCGGTCCGCTTGAATTGTCCAGCAGTTTAGATGAGCAGTCTTACGAGTAATATTGACAAAAAAATATACGCCACTGACCTATTTTAAAATTTTATATTGTTTTCGGATTAAGCAGATAAAAATACAACGTTTCTGTCTCTTGTTATTTTCTCGTATATTACTTCGTTTTCGAGAAAAAAATAAGTGCCACTTCATTGCATGTCGAAACATTTTTTTTTTCTCGAAAACGAAGTAAGATACGAAAAAATATCTAGAGATAAAAAAGTTGTATGTTTAGCTGCTTAACCCGAAAACAATATAAAATTTTTAAACAAATCAGTGGCGTACATTTTTTTTGTCAATATTATTCGTAAAACTGCCCCCCGGGAAGCCACTTAGCGTCTTATCACAATGAACAACTCTGCCAAAGTTCACCAAAAACAATATTTTTTTTGACACCCTCTATTTAAAAAACCAGACCTTTTAGGGCAGATGTTTTTATGCACTTTTCTACTTGAATTTAGTTCAGGAATGCGCCCTAGAAATTACGGCCTAGCATTAAGTAAAGTCCATCCGAACATCCTTCGTTTGACCTAATAACTGCAATAGTAAGTAGAGGAAAACGGAGAGTTCTGGACCAGGTGGTGCTGGTGGTGCTGGTGGTGCAACTAACCCAGGTGGTTCGGTGGTGCGTTTTACGATCTAACCCGGGTGGTTCGGTGGTGCGTTTTATGATCTAACCCGGGTGGTTCGGTGGTGCGTTTTATAACCTAACCCGGGTGGTTCGGTGGTGCTGTTTACAAAATAACCCGAAATTAAACCCGACTTTTTACAACCTAACCCGGATGCTTTCATGAGGCGGCTTCTTATCTAACCCTAACTTGAACCTTAATATTTATGATCTGACCCGAAATTAAACCCGACTTTTTACAACCTAACCCGGATGCTTTCATGAGGCGGCTTCTTATCTAACCCTAACTTGAACCTTAATATTTATGATCTGACCCGAGATAAAACCCGACTTTTTACAACCTAACCCGGATGCTTTCGCGAGGCGGCTTCTTATCTAACCCTAACTTGAACCTTAATATTTATGATCTGACCCGAGATAAAACCCGACTTTTTACAACCTAACCCGGATGCTTTCGCGAGGCGGCTTCTCATCTAACCCTAACTTGAACCTGAATATTTATGAACTGACCCGAGATAAAACCCGACTTTTTATGATTTAACCTTAGTGAAACGCCGCTGCTAAAGCGGGATAATTAAATCCCAATTTTTATAAGCCATCCTTAAACCCAACTTTTTACGATCCGACCTGAGCCATCCTTAAACCAGACTTTTTATTATTTTCCCTTAGTTGAAACGCCGCTGCTAAAGCGGGATAATTAAATCCCAATTTTTATAAGCCATCCTTAAACCCAACTTTTTACGATCCGACCTGAGCCATCCTTAAACCAGACTTTTTATTATTTTCCCTTAGTTGAAACGCCGCTGTTAAAGCTGTATAGTAAAAAACATTATTTATTATTTCCCCTTAGTGAAACGCCGCTGGCGGGTAGTAAAGCGAATTAAATCCCTAATTTATATGGTCTAACAAGATAAGTATAATAAAGCGGTACATTTGTCACCCCACAATAATTATTTATACCTAAATAACCCTCTCAAACTCTCTGCCGACTTGATTTAAAAAGAAAGGGACATAAACCTTTATTTATTATTCCGAAGGACCCTCATTAAAATTCAGTAGCATATCTAATAATTGATTCCAATTTTTACACCACTTATATAAAATACAATAAAATAATTACCATCTAGAACCATTAACTAGAGATTTCTTTGTACTGGAAATGGATAAATTATAGGACTATCTTGTAATGAGAACAGAGTAATAAAAAGTAAATAAAACTTAAATACGTATAAAATACCAAGCAGGTATAGGTACTATACAACTTGTATTTGTCATCAGGTAGAACCCCCAATAAAATTATGAATATTAGGCGTAGGCATCAAAGTAGCAATCTTAACTTATTTTCAACACGAGCATAAAAATATAGGGTTGTTAAATATTTTACAACCTTAATTCTCAATGGCAACAATAAGCAAATCACGTTGGTTTTTTAATTTATTATTAATCTGGCTAACTTAAGAAACTCACAATATAACGACCATCCAAAAAAAAATCATAATACATTACTGGGTGTGAAAGCAATTGCGCTGCAAAATATAGTGTATACCGACTCTGAGGTAGTTAATTAAAATCCCAATTAGCGCTAAAAAAAAATCAATTAGATATTTACTTTAGATATTTTAATAAAAAAATTCAATATTATTAGCGTCACCTACGCATAGGGTTAAAAAGTATGAGAAACTTTGTGAATATCATTTCCCGTGATTCTCTCGACCACCACATTTCAATATTCTTGGCTACATTTAACTTTTGAAATTAGCATAACAAATCCTTTACAATGAATTAAACAAACACATACATAATTTTAAAATCTCATAATAAGAATATAAGCTAAAATCTAACAAGTTTCGACAAGTTGAAACTTGTCAGTTTACATCTGCGAAGAATACCCAAATCTCGAACCATAAAAAATGGTCAAACTTTGTCGGCAAATACCCTTCTATGATGTAGGGGAAGGACAGGTAACTCGAGATGTTTATAAAGAAACGTTAAAGAACATTATTTGCTTATTTCTAGACTCTTAAAAATTAGATGCAATCGAACAATAAATGTTTTCATCATGTATATTTATCATTAACACATTACCTTCGACATACGTAAATTAAGATTGATAATTACTTGTCTTAGTGCTTTTTTAGAAGTTTGAATCATTGCATATAACCGTCTGAGGATACCCAAACTTCCCCTAACATATTTCTCCGTGACCGGGGAAAAAAGAGGTATAAAAGCGGCTTTGGTCGCATAGAGATTTCAGTTCCAAGTTAAACTTGATACCGAAGCAACTTGTTAAAACTAAACTAACCTTACAAGATTAATAATTCCAAAGTAAATTTTGCTAACTTTTATTTTATTTCATTTACATTAAAATGGAATGTATTACATGTCATAAAAGTTATTCAACGCTGTCAGCTTTAAAAAGACATCAAAAACAGCAGCATTCAAGTAGTCAGAAACAATTTAGTTGTCATTTATGTCCGCTAACTAGCAATAGAAAGGATACTTTTAAAAAACATCTTAAAACCCATGAAAAAAGCGATGCAAAAAAAGCCGAAAAAGCTGCCACTTTAGCTAATAATGTAAATAGAAAACAGATTAATCAGACAAATGAAAAACAAGCTAAAATAAATGATGGAGCCTCAACATCATCATCTACTGTTAGATGTCAGGAATGCCAGATAGATGTCAATAGAAAAAATATGAGCGCCCACTTAAAAACATTATACCACAAAAAACATTGCAGTGTTAGCATTGGAACAAATGTGCAATTAATTAATTCTGCTTTTAAAAAAAACATTTGCACATATAGAATAAACAACGAGGGTGAAACACTACAAAATGTAAACGAGTTTATGACAGTAATTAAAGCAGATGCCCTAAATTTAATAAAAAAAGAGCTTACCGAGCAAGAAAATGGCCTTAAAGTTAATTTTGAGCTTTTTGCCTCATATATGCTATCGACGAAACAAAATGAAGATGGGAATGATGTGCAAAATGAAACAAAATCATTTAATAGCAAATATCGTATTGCAACAGTATCGTCGGATTTGGAAGACATGTATTCTGAATTTACAGAAATATTAAAAGTGAAAAGCGAAGAGTTCCAGGTAAGTCATACTAATATTATTATTCGATTTCTTATATCTAAAAAAAATTTATTTTATTTTAGCAAAAAGATTCCGGATGGACAATGCTCGCAATTTTATATTTAGAAGTAAATATGCTCAGATTTGAACCATTTCGAGGATCATCTTATATACCACTCCCTAAAGACATAGAAGATAAAAAAGCTATTATCAATATTAAAAATACCGATAATAAGTGCTTTGCTTATAGTATTCTCTGCCATCTTTATCCTGCTGCTGAACATGTTGATAGAGTTAGCAATTATGAAAAACATTTGGATAAACTACATTTTAATAATTTATCATTTCCTATGGAATTAAATATTGTTCAAAAATTTGAAAAACAAAACATGGATATAAGCATCAACGTTTTTGGACTTAGTAAGAAAAAAGATAAACATATCGTTGTAGGACCTTTATATCATACTAAGCAACGAAAAAATAATCATGTAAATCTCTTATACATCGAAGATCCCGCAACGGGGGCATCACATTTTTGCTACATAAAAGATTTAAGCAGACTAATTTCACAACAAAGAACTAATCATAATGGTCAAATTTATGTATGTGACGGCTGTCTAGTATCATTTCGGGCCGAAGATAAATTAAAAATGCATTTAGATCTAAATGACTGCCTAAAAGTTAGAACAGAGCTTCCAAATGCATTTAATAATATTCTCGAATTTAAGGATCATCATAAGGCATTTCCTATGCCGTTCTGCATATACGCAGATTTTGAAACTTTACTCGAGCCTATCCATATAGCAAATCCAGACCCATCCAAGAAATATACAGTGGATACGCATGTACACAAACCATTCAGTTTTGCCTATTTTGTGAAATGCGAACATGATAATTCACAATCATTTCTGAAACAATATAGAGGCTTGGATTGCGCCGAAGTTTTTGCAGAGTGGCTTATCCAAGATGTCAGAGAAATACATGAAACATATTATGCAAAGCCGAAGCCAATGACAAAACTAACAGCTCGAGAACAAGAAAAATTTTCAAATGCAAAAAACTGCTTTTTATGCCAAGACATATTCCAACCTAATACTGAAGACGTCTCACTAAAAAAAGTGAGAGACCACTGTCATTTTTCAGGTTAGTAGATACTATTAATTTAAATAATTTTAAATTATGACAAACTATTTTAGTTATAAAATTTAATAATACATAGATGCTAATGAAATATCGTTGTTTTAGGTTTGTACAGAGGTGCAGCACATAGCAAGTGCAATTTAAAATATAGAACGCCACAGTTTATACCTATATTTTTCCATAACGGCTCACATTACGACTTTCACATATGTATCGAAGAACTATTAAAAAAATCCGAGTCCATAGAAGTCATCCCACAAAATAAAGAACTTTATATCGCATTTACAGCGAAAATTGCGCTAAGTCCGAGCGATGGCAAAAATTTGAATGCTGAAAGCGAGAAGAAAAGGTATTTTTACTTACGCTTCTTGGATTCGTTCCGCTTTATGCCTTCCAGCTTAGATAGCCTAGCGAAAACTTTAAATGAAAACCAACTAATTGAAACCAGAAGACTATTTACAGATGATGAGCAGTTTAATTTAATGCGACGAAAAGGAGTTTTCCCCTACGAGTTTGTGGATTCATATGATAAACTAGAATCTACACAAGAATTACCAGCAATGGGAGATTTTTACAGCACGTTATGTGAAGAAGCCATTAGCTTGGAAGACTACATGCACGCAGAAAAAGTTTGGCAACTATTTAATTGCGAGAACTTAGGCCAATATTCAGATTTATATTTAAAAACAGACGTGCTTTTATTGGCGGACATATTTGAATCATTCAGAAAGCTATTTCGATCTCTATACAATCTAGAAGCCTGCTTCTATTTCACCCTACCAGCGTTGGCATGGTCTTGTATGCTGTCTTATACAAAGGTATGATGATTAACTTTCCATTTTTTCATCACAAGGTTTAATGCTTTATTTTTTTTTTTTAATTGCAGGTAAAACTAGAACTTCTTACCGATCCAGATATGTTACACCTAATTAGAAAGGGGATCCGAGGTGGCGTCGTACAATGTGCGCACCGTCATGCGGTAGCAAATAACCGTTACCTACCACATAACTTAGACGATGATTTCAATTATATAAAATATGATGCTTCTAAACCTACCTCATACATCACGTATCTGGATGCCAACAACTTATATGGACAAGCCCTTTCTCAGTACTTGCCTTTTGGTGGTTTTAGATGGCTTAAAGATGAAGAAGTTCAAAATTTTAATGTATTAACACAATGTTCAAACGAAAAAAGCGCAATAGGATTTATTTTAGAAGTAGATTTAATTTATCCGGAAGAACTTCACGACTTACACAATGAACTCCCTTTCTGTCCTGAAAATATAGTTGCACCTAATGGTAAAAGTCGTTTAGCTAAGCTAATACCTAATTTAAATGATAAAAAACGTTATGTAATTCATTATAGAAATTTATATCAGGCTCTACAACATGGACTAAAATTGGAAAAAATCCATAGAATTGTTGAATTCAGGCAGTCAGATTGGCTAAAAACATATGTTGATAAAAATACGGCGATGAGGCAAGCGGCTACAAATGATTTCGCTAAAGATATGTATAAATTAGCTAATAACGCAGTTTTTGGTAAATGTATGGAAGCTGTCGAAAACCGAAAAAGCGTCAAGTTGCTAAAACAATGGGAAAATATTCGTGAAAAAAAGGGTGCTCAAACTTTTATTTCACAATCTAAAATAGATAGCGTTAAAGTTTTTAATGAAAATTTTGTTGCCATTCAACTTAAAAAAGATAAAGTTCTTTTCAATAAACCTATATATGTAGGTTTTAGCGTTCTCGATATTTCCAAAACTGTGATGTTTGATTTTCACTATGATTTTGTAAAAGAAAAATATAAAGATAATGCAAAACTCTTATATACTGATACTGACTCATTAATATATAAAATTGATACTAAAGATTTTTATTCAGACATAAAAGAAAATCTCAATAAATTTGATACTTCCAATTATGACTTAAACAATCCATATTCAATACCATTAGTAAATAAAGCAGTGTTGGGAGTATTTAAAGACGAAGCGAAAGGTCTACCAATTCTTGAATTTGTCGGCCTTAGACCTAAATTATATGATTATGTTGTAGCCAAGCCTAAAAAAAGTAGTGGATACTATGGTGAAGTAATTAAAAAAGGAAAAGGAGTTAAAAAATCTGTTATTAAAAGACTTAAGCATAGTGCTTATAAAAATTGCCTCTTTAGCAAGAATATTGTCTTAGCTAGACAAAATGTATTTCGATCAATAAAACATGTCATACATACAGAAACGGTTAATAAGATAGCTTTATCTGCGAACGATGATAAGAGATACATTTTGCCTGATGGAATAAGCACTCTTGCGTGGGGTCATTATAAAATCGACTTTTTAAATGCTATACATGAAAGTTTTTAATATTTTTTTATTAATTATACTATATTTTTCAAAAATATTAACCATATGCTATTTTTCAAGTTGGGTATAATGCTAAAACGTATCTCGACAAGAATAAACATGTTTCAACAAGTCTAAACCTGTTTCAACTCGCCTAAAGCTGAAAGCTGTTTCGAGACGTTGAAAGCTGATTCATATTGCCGAAGGCTGTTTCCATTGGTTGGCAGCTGTTTCGACTTGTCGAAACTTGTTTGTAAACGAGGGTGGGATGGGTAGGGAGACTGTAACTATAAAAGAACTTAAAGCAGATGGTTTAAGCTATAGTAAGCCAAATGAGCAAGTCACCGCATCTTCAAAGAGAAATAAATAATTTTTCTAAAAAAATCAGAAAACTGAAAAAAGATATTAAACAATACGAACAAAAGAAGCAGGTTATATATCTATTAAAGAAACTAAGATTATAACATGGCTAGTCAATCTTCTATGACTTCATCAGATTTCTGCTATCCTGAATATATGAATATGTTGCTACCAAATTATAGCGAAAAAATAGAGGAAGAAAAATATTTGATTAACGAGAGCATTATACATCTCCTCACAGTTCCCATTCAAATTTCTACAGGCTTAAGTACTATGCAGGGCTTTCTACCGACAGTCAAGCTAACATATGTTGCTCCCTGCTCTAAGGATAGCATTTCTATATCATTCATGGATATAGATTGGCATGAACTATTTGAACATATGCTGAATATGTCTCCATTAGTTAATGTTGATGGAACACTGACTGAGAATGTAATGATTTTTCAGCAGTTTAAACTTACAAGTATACCATGTGAAGGGCAAACATTATTAAAATTGGAAAAATATAATAATATTTTATATTTTTGTAAAGAATGGCTTCAGGAAATTAAATTATATTCTCATGTTATTGACTATAAACTAAAAATTTTAAAAGAAATTGATTTCTCAAGTCATTATACTAGTATTTTATTATATGTAACAGAATATGATAGTGATGTAACATATTCCGAAAAAATTAAAAATGTATGTAGTTTACAGTTATCTATTCAGAATTATTGCATGTTAGAATATTTAGCTTTTAATTATCACCAAATATTATGTGATATTACGAAAATTTTGTATATAAATTGAGTAAACCTAAAAATAAAAATAAAAAACAAAGTATTTAGTAAAAAAGTTGTTTTATTTACCTCAAAGCTATTACAATAAAAATAATAGGTTAGGCTAGGGAATAATACTATTATAAAACAATAGACTAATTACAATTTAAAAAAATACTACAATAAGTTAGGTTAAGAAATAATAATACTATAATATGACATCAGTTTCATTAACCCACGTAGGTTTGGGGAAACCAAGCCAGCGAACTAAAACTTGCTTAACGCCATTTTTTGTTCGTTTTCTTATAATTTTCTCCACCAAATAAACATCAGGAAGTTTGGTTTTTTGTAGTTCTTGTTGATAGAAACAACCCTTTATCGGCTGACCATTCATATCTTCTAAAAGAAACGTTGGTGGATTGTTAATATTCACTTTAACTATTTTGAATAACTCTGGAGACCAGTTAATTTCAAATCCTTTACTGAATGCACCTTTATATTTGCTTATCCTGACAATATCGTCTATTTTTAGTATCTTTCTTCTAACAGCTATTTTTGGCACATTATATACATTTAGCAATGTATTAGGTTTTACATCGCAAGGCTTCATTCCTGTGGTACTATGCTTGCTATTATTGTAATCGTCTGTAATTTCTTGTAAGATATCGAACCAAATGTGAGTTCCGCGTAAAGAGAAATATTTGTATATTCGGTTTTTTAATGTGCGTATAACACGCTCGACAATCGCCGCTTTTTTATTACTATAGATAAAAAAATTATTTATTTTATATTTTTTCATTAAAGAATTAAAGTGTGAATTTTTAAATTCTGAGCCCATATCAGAACCTATATTTTTAGGTGAATATCCTGCCGATTCAAGTATATCTTTCATACTTTTAGTAACTTCGCTTCCAGTTTTCGATTTAAGCGGTCTAGTCCAAACAAATTTAGAAAAACAATTTATAACCACTAATACATAGCGAAAACCTCTATTAAGAAGCGAATATGGTTGAAACTCCATTAGGTCAATTTGAAAATAGTCATAATAATCTCGTATTACAGTTTTACGCCTAGAAAAATTTCGACGTGTAGGTTTATGGAGTTCTTCAACGACTTGTCTTTTTTCTTTAGAGATCATCTTGTAAATTGTTGACGTGACTAGAGTAGCTTGATAACTAGAAAGGTTTCCAATATACAGCGCGTTAAATTCATTTTTTATTTCAACATTATTTTTTAATCACCACTTTTGAATGTTTAGTATCTTTTATTTTTTCATTTATGATTCGCTCCATCTCTTTTGGGATATTACTTTTATCTAATAAATTGTTTATATGTTTATCTATGTATTCTGTAAGTAGTTTCTCCAGAGTCTCATTTTGCTCTTCAATCACCGTTTTATGAACATATGGTATAACATCATTGTTTATTATATTTGCAAGTTGTTTTCTAATCTCCTTTAGCGTTTTAGCTAAATCTTCTTCCATTTTTAAGCCAATATATGTACTTAGATTTTTGTTTATTCGTTCAGTGGTTTCAGATAGTTTATTTCCCATTTTTTCTTCCAATACTTTCATTTTTTCAGTCAAATAATTCATTGTCACAGCATCATTTAAGTCTGTAGGTGGCGAAACATTGGTTAGCCGTTTTCCTTGTAAATCATAATTTCCGTCGGAAGTTAGTTTGTAGGCGCTTATAGGGGTTTCTCTAAGTTTAAACTGGAATGAGTCTTTTCATTTACGTTTACGACCAAATTTATCTATTGTGTTAACACTCATCATTTTATGTATAAACTGAGATGAAAATTGGAATGTTACGTATTATAAGGCGTTTAATATATTATATTAGCTTCTCGTAGTTCTTCCAAAATGGATATAATTTCATTATCATGTGCCGTGCTTCCAGCTAATTTAGACGCCCAAAGGAGGCGGAGACGTTCGATCAATTCCTGGGGAGTATTCCAGTAAACAAATTCTTTATTTTTAAAGTTTAGTTGTTTGGTATTTAGCCGTAATCTTGCTATTGATTTTCCTTCTTTAAAAATAAGAGGTCTTATTAAGTATAAATATTTTTTTGATTTACTGCGGTTAAGTCCTTGAGTTGGATTATATTGATTAAAAATTACATTTGTTTTATGTAGAATTTCTTGATATATACCCTTTGTTTGCTCGCTTATAGCATCAGGATTTTCTAACGCTTTTGGATGTTTCAAAAAAAGTATATCCAAAAGTTCTGCAGATGCTGGATATGTTCCAATATTTGTACTACCGCGCCAAAAGGAAATCTCACTAGGAGGAAATCTAACCTCAGTGTTCCCCATGTGAAGTTTATTTTTTGAATCTACGCGAATTCCATATCTTACATCAAACCTGGATATATTATGTTTTATTTTTTCCACATAACTCATTGAAATTGAATGTGGACTAGCATGCGAGGAAAAGTCTATCTTTCTTGTTTTTAGCTGTTTATCATGTTTGATAATAGGAGGTGTATCACTTAAATCCGGTGTTGAGAAAATATCTTCTGCAGGTATTGTACTGATATGCGGTGAAACAGCGTCAGATGTCTCATCAAAGCTGGCATCATGAACATCGACATCATCAGACGAATAAGGCTGGCTAGTTGTTTTTACAATAGTGGTTTGGCTTTTGTTAGCTGAGGGAGGCTGCATATTAGATTTTTTTGATGCAACTTGAACAGCATCAGAAATAGATTTTAAACGAGTTGTAACAGGCTGATAAAATTCTTCAAGTCCACTCTTGTTTTCAAATTGCTTATTTTTAATGCTATAATATTTTTTACGCACAGCATCAGTTGCTTCAATCAGTTTGCGTTTAAGCTCAATTTCTGAAGTATCGTTCATTTTTTTTTTACTCCTCTCCCTTTACTGCCTCAATGTTAAATGATATAAAATTTTAAAAATAAATGTATTTATCAAATCCTATTCGATATCTGCCTCTCTTTAAATCGCTATCTTTATCAATAACTAGGAAACCATATTTTTCTTTCCAACACTCTGCACACATTTCTAGAAATTCAGAAAATGATATATCTGGAGAAACATGATCTAAATAAATGTGTTTAAGGTTTGTTTGATCTTGATTAAACAGAATAAGAAAATTTGCATTATCACGAATTAATTGTTTTGGAACTTTAGAATATGTCTGAGCCAAGTAGAAACAGTCAATGTTTTTATGTCTCCCCATACTAAAATATAAACGAATAGTATCTTGTCTTTCACAAATTACATCGTCAAATATAAAAACAGAATTAGGTTTAGCATCCGCGGGATTAACTATTGTCTCATTGGAAGCATAAGTATAGAAACCAATTTCCTTAATCGGCTTGAGTACTTTGCGAATATAATCATATTTTGGTTGACATAAGGACTTTGAATAAATATATATATTTTCAAAACAAAGGCCTTTAGGATGAGTTAGAAGGGTTATCATAGCATTTGTTTTCCCACAATTTGAAGGACCTATTAAAAGCGCTCTTATTGAATTTGGTAATAAAGGTCCATTCCTTTTAGTAGTCTGCAACCCTGCTCCAACGGTCTGATCCAGATTGTCAACTTCCAATTCATAACCTGATTTTTCAATAAACATATTGCTGTAAATATACGTTACTTGCACACTATATTTTATTTTAATGTCAGCCGCCAAACGATTAGGACGTATATCCTCTCGCTCCAGCAGCACCAAGGCGAGTGGTAAAGGCTTAGTTGATACTGTAATAAATAAGCTACCAATTGAATTACATTTACCTGGATATCAGTATTGCGGACCTGGAACAAAGTTAGAGAAAAGACTCACCCGCGGTGATCCTGGAATAAATTCATTAGATATTGCATGTAAAAAGCATGATATAGCCTATGCAAGACATAAAAAGTTAAGTGAACGACATAAAGCAGATTACGAACTTGAACAAAGTGCTTGGAAACGTGTAAAGTCGGCAAACTCTAGTTTTGGCGAAAAAACTGCAGCTTGGCTAGTAACGACTGGAATGAAAATAAAAAGAAAGCTTGGCATGGGATGTAAAAACCCGACTGGAATGAAAATAAAAAAGAAGCTTGGTAGAGGATGTAAAAAAGCATTACCTAAACGTAAAAAGAGTATTAAAATAAATAAAAAACAGAAAAAAATAGTTTTTGGTAGCGGGATTATAAATAAAATTCGTAAAAATTTAAAGAAACGTTTAAATTTAGACCCGAAAAATTCGGATATACAAAAAATGGTAAAAATGGGAATAATAGTGGCGCAAAAAACATTAAAAGTTCACGGAGGTAAAAGAAAAATACAAACTCCGCGCATCATACCATTACCAAAGCAGGGAGGAATTTTACCTCTGATTCCTATATTTGCAGGACTTTCTGCTTTGGGTTCGTTAGCTGGCGGGGCCGCTGGAATTATAAGAGCGATAAAAACAGCTAAAGATGTTTCATCGGGAAAGCGTTATGATAAAAATATAGATGAAGGAAAAAAGGGTAATGGATTATATCTTAAGCCATATCGCAGTGGTTTGGGGCTATATCTAAAACCATATAAAAGTTCAAAAAACTAATAAAATCCCTACCTCCAAAAGCGCTTACAAATTTCGACTTGTCTAAGTATGCATTACAGCTAAATATTCCATATTTTAGAGGTGTATATATGAGAGATGCTATGCCAAAAACAGGTCCTAACAAGTTTGAAAGTGGAATTGTTAATTTGGATGATGCCGAGGGGGTAGGGACGCATTGGGTTGCATATAAGAAGAAAAATGATAAAACATATTATTACGATAGCTTCGGAGATTTACCTCCACCAAGTGAGTTAGTTAGTTATTTGTATACTGGGCGATATAAAACAGAAAATATCTTCTATAACTACATTCGCGAGCAAGATTTTGATACAGTCTGGTGTGGACATTTATGCTTAAAGTTTCTTGCTAAAAAAAGTTAAGAAATGGAGAATGATGCTATAAAAAAGATCTCTCAATCTATGCAAGTGTTTTTCAAATCGAGAAGCTTATTAAATATGACAAAGGAGGAGTTAGTTTATATGCCCAAAGAAGTTATTATAAATTGTGCATTTCGAGAAATCCCGTTTATTTGGTCTAAGCTTCCTAAACACTTACAGGAAGATCCAGATTTAAAAAACTATTTATTTTGTACTGAGCATGAGCAGGATGATAGTGAGGATGGAGATGTAAATGATGGTCCTCCGAAGCGAAAATTATTCTGTTGTTATTGTAAAATGAAGGATATAAATATAGCAACAGAAAATAAAATCGAGGTTTTACCATCGGATAAACGTTGTATATTACAATAAATATTGAAATACATCTAAATTTTTTGTAGTCATGTCGTACACGTTTACCTTATCAGATCATAGCAGCGTGTTGAGTGCTAATTTTTTTCCCTCGCTTGAGCTTGAGAAGAATTCAATATATGGTTTAGGATTGTTGGGATTTTACACTTATAATTCAATTTTTAACATAGATGAAAATAATAATTTACTTGGATTTGGCGAGCCTGATCAGAAAAAGTTTACTTACTTTAGAATTAAACCAGGTGCATATGAAATTGATGAAATCCATAAAGAAATTCAGAAAGAAATCAAGAAAAAGAAATATTTAGAAAATAATAATGAAATTGATGATATGAATAGAATATTTAGTTTGGAGGCTAATAACAACACTTTAAAGTGTCAGCTTAAATCTACATTGGATTTAGATTTTTCAATAAAATCCTCTTTAGGAAGAACGCTTGGATTTGCAGAGAAAGTGTTTAAAGCCAATAAGCTTCATGAATCCACTCTACCAGTGGATATAATGAAAGTTCGAATGATACGAGTTGACTGTAATATTATTTCTGGAGCATATCTGAATTCAACAAAATCTCATACTTTATTCGAATTTGATATTGACGTTGAACCTGGTTACAAACTTTCTAAGGAGCCCCATAATATAATATATATGCCCATACAACCTTTGGGTCGTCAGTTTATAGATAACATTACGTTGAGAATCTTGGACGATCAAGGAGACTTGGTTAATTTCCAAGGAGAGAAAATTATAATTAAATTAGAATTAAAGAAAATTACATAATGGGATTTCAATATAATTCTCAGATTTATAAATATCAAAAATCGTCTAAGATAATAAAAGATAATAAAAGCAGTAAACCTAAAACTATAGCACGCATTCTAAAAAGAAACGTTGATCTGAAAGGAAGTGATATAAGCATCGAAGATCGCGATTTTTTGAAATCCTTGGGTTTACAACTAAAAATTTAAGAAAATATGGCCACCATTTCAACAAGTGAAAAATTGGAGGTTTTCGATGATCCTGTATTTGATTATTCACTTGTCAGTTTAAATGAGCATACATATAAACCTTATGGGTCACCAACATATAGCAATTCTGATGAAATCCGTATACCAATTCATTTTCAAGATCTAATACTCAATATTGCAGATAGTTACATATATATTGAGGGCACATTTAATTCAAGTGATGCTACAAAAAAATGCTATTTGTCAAATAATTGTTTGGCAATTTTATTTGATGAAATTAGATATGAAATGGGTGGTGAACAAGTATCTATAGTCAGAAAACCTGGAATCACCACAGCGTTAAAGACATTGGTATCATTTAATCCACTGCATAGTAAAAACTTACTTACCACAGGATGGGGTTTAAATGAGGGATGTCAAGTTATTTTGGACAAAACAAGCCATATATTTAGCGGAAAGCTACCCTTAAAATATCTATTGGGTTTTGCAGAAGACTATTTGAAAGGAGTCCTTAATGTAAAGCAGGAATTAATAATGGTTTTATCTAGATCATATGTTAACTGCTACGTCGGCGAAGTAGAAGCAACTATTAATGTAAGCAAAATTGAATGGAAAGTTCGTCATATTGTACCCGAAGATCGAGAAAAGCTTAAACTGCTTTCTCGTATAAATAAAGGTGGCAATAATGCTCAAGTAAATATAGCTTATAGAATGTGGGATCTATATGAGCTTCCAACACTACGAGAAACGACTTCAGATATATGGGCTTTAAAAACGAGTACCAATCTTGAAAAACCAAGATATCTTATTCTCAGCTTTATAAGCGCCGATAGTTTGGATAACTACAAAAAGAATGCGATAGATTTTATAAACGCGGGTATTCGAGATATTCGCGTGTATTTAAATAGCAACGTATTTCCTTATGAAAGATGGAACTTGGATTTTAGCAAAAAGCTTTGTGGCCCTGCATACTACGCATACGAAAATTTCCAGCGTAGTTACTATAATCGACAAGATTGTAGCCCCCTACTTGATTTAGATGAATTTTTCGCAAACCCGGTCTTTGTCATTGATTCCAGTCAGCAAGCGGATAATAACATAAAAAATTCGACAGTAGACATAAAAATTGAATTTGAAACGCGTAACAAATTTGCAAAAAACATTAAAGTTTTTGCATTGGTGTTACACGATGCATTTTTAAGCTATAATGCTTTAGATGGTTCTGTTCGAACCGGGTGTAATTTTTTGGGTAGATAAATTTATACTAAGTAATTAGTTTAGCTTAATAACATAGTTAAGAATTATAGTAGTATAGAACATAACATATTATGTAGTTTGTATAATCCTGAATTTTGAATAAATTATGATTAAATTATATTATGGATTTTATTTTACCTTAACTAATCGAATTTTGAATTAAGGTTTGAGCATACCATAAAAGGAAGGGTCATTTAGGTATAAATAATTATTGTGGTCGTAAATAATGTACCGCTTTATTATACTTATCTTGTTAGACCATATAAATTAAGGGTTTTATTTCGCTTTACTAGCCGCCAGCGGCGTTTCACTAAGGGGAAATAATAAATAATGTTTTTTACTATACCGCTTTAACAGCGGCGTTTCAACTAAGGGAAAATAATAAAAAGTCTGGTTTAAGGATGGCTCAGGTCGGATCGTAAAAAGTTGGGTTTAAGGATGGCTTATAAAAATTGGAATTTAATTATCCCGCTTTAGCAGCGGCGTTTCAACTAAGGGAAAATAATAAAAAGTCTGGTTTTATCTCGGGTCAGTTCGCATCGTAAAAAGTTGGGTTTAAGGATGGCTTATAAAAATTGGGATTTAATTATCCCGCTTTAGCAGCGGCGTTTCACTAAGGTTAAATCATAAAAAGTCGGGTTTTATCTCGGGTCAGTTCATAAATATTCAGGTTCAAGTTAGGGTTAGATGAGAAGCCGCCTCGCGAAAGCATCCGGGTTAGGTTGTAAAAAGTCGGGTTTTATCTCGGGTCAGATCATAAATATTAAGGTTCAAGTTAGGGTTAGATAAGAAGCCGCCTCGCGAAAGCATCCGGGTTAGGTTGTAAAAAGTCGGGTTTTATCTCGGGTCAGATCATAAATATTAAGGTTCAAGTTAGGGTTAGATAAGAAGCCGCCTCATGAAAGCATCCGGGTTAGGTTGTAAAAAGTCGGGTTTAATTTCGGGTTATTTTGTAAACAGCACCACCGAACCACCCGGGTTAGGTTATAAAACGCACCACCGAACCACCCGGGTTAGATCATAAAACGCACCACCGAACCACCCGGGTTAGATCGTAAAACGCACCACCGAACCACCTGGGTTAGTTGCACCACCAGCACCACCAGCACCACCTGGTCCAGAACTCTCCGTTTTCCTCTACTATAGTAGTTTTATTATATTGTAAACACCCAAAGAAACCCCGTTACCTGTTCGATTGCCAAATCTACGTTTTTAAAGAATTTCTTGGTAAAATTACCAATATAAAACTGTCGATGAGCGTGCCAATCAGCGAAATCTACCTGGCCCCAGCTGGCATCACTGTTTATATTACTGAAATGAAATGAAATAAGGGGTACTGCTTTGCACAGGAACGGATTTTGTAGTTAAATGAAAAGCCATAGTAATATCTTATAGTAGCAATGTTTATTTTAACCATTACTTGTATTATATGTATATTAATTTATTATAAGTACAAAACAAGTGTAAAAAGTTTGCGTGCGGAAAAGGGCAACTTTTCGCACGCATTCAGACAAAAGCAATAATAACACTTAAACACTACTTAAAAAAATATATTTACATATATATACAGGTTTAATTGTAATTATAAAACGTTTTAATCTATTCCTAATTCAGTCTCGCTATCACCATCATCCACATTTATAATAAGAGGATGTATTTCATCTTGTTGTGTAGTTGCATAAGAAGTATTCAATTTTTAAAACATTGTTAACCGAATTTTTTCAACTTTTATCTGGAATTTCACCAAAAACTTTCTTTATTAGCTCTATTACACTGCCACTAATAGTAGCTCTGCTATTTTCAGTTCTCATTTTCGATTTAATTTTGATGCCAGATGTGTTCAATAGGCTTAAAAATGCAATAATAGGGTGGCAGTCGCAACACATTGTGACCCATTTCTTCCGCCATTTTATCACACACATACTATTTTTTAATACTAAATACGTTTAGCACTTCTAACAGCTGTTTTTTACTATACGTTTCCTCGAAGTACAAGTCATTTTTTAACATGAACTTCTTTATTGCGGATTTTGTGCTCGATGCATTCGGTACTTTTTGTCAAGTTGCCGGCTGTGGTAGCTTGCATTGTCCATCACAATAACACTGTGTTCTGGTGTATTTGATAGCAAACTGTCTTTAAACCAGCTTTCAAAAAGAGCGGCGTTGGTATCATCACGATAATCCAGACTTGAATCCTTTATATTTTTTGACGTCAGTATTAAACAATAGGGATCCATCCATTCTCCCAACGTTTTCCTTTATTTGAAGGGGCTTCATTTTGGCATTTTTCAGTTAAATCAACCCATCCCTTTTTTACAGTCTCATGAGTGTCAAACCACGTTTCATCCAGATAAACTATTGAACGTTTTTCGGATCTAAACTTTTTTATTTCCCTCAGGTACAGAAATATTATTTTTCTTAATCTTTCGGACTCCATAATAATTTGTCTCTTGTTTATTGTCTTATACTTAAAACCCATCTCTTGCAAAGCGCGGAGAAGACTTGTCCTGCTACATGATATCGTTGTATCGTCAGTTGTTAACCGTTTTTTTAAAGAATCTAGCGTGGGCGCAACATTTTCTCGATACATTTGGTATATTTTCCTGCGAATAACATCTTTGTCACAATCATCTACGCACTTCATTTTTCCGGTATCTTTGCGAACTTTTCTTCTAAAATGCACTTTTAGCATAATATCTCGTACCGTCGATAATGAAACTTTCATCATTTCACTGGTATTTTTAATGGCAATTACTTTAGGGTGGCCGCTCTTTAATAACGATTCACATACATTTTTCACGATCACTTTGGTGTCAGAAGATAAATGCTTCCTGGAATGAGAAACAACATTGCAATTAATAAAAAAAAATTGTGTTTTATAAATAATTAAAAACTGTTTTTAATATTTATTAGATTATCCCAGGGACATGCAATACAGTGATTTTTATGTTTTTTCTCAATAACAAAGCAAGATACGAAAAAAGTGCTAAAAACTAAAAAGTTGCAGTTTTAGTTGCCTAATGCGAAAAATATACAAAGTTTGCAAAAAAATCAGTGGCGCATAGTTTCTTTGTCCAGAATCTTAGCTAAAGTGCCTTCCGGGACGCCACTGGACTTACAAAGTTTAATCTAGTCAGTGCTAAGTTAGCCCTTTACCACCCTAAAGACCACTGCCAAATTTCAATAAAATCGGCAGGATTGTTATGATATTTACGAAAAAACTATTTTTTTTTAAAGTTTGACACCCTGTATCTCGAAAACGAAGCATTGCCGGACTTTGTTTATTTAAACTTTTCATCTTAGAATCACTCAAAGAATCACCTCTTAAAGTTTGGCTACGTACTTAAATAATACCCTGTATAATTCATTAGTAGAATATTTATTGAGGTAATGCATATGAGAGGGATTATATGATTCAAAAAAACATTTATGAACATGTCAGAATTCCATTTTAAAAATCCCTTATAATATCCCCGTAAATACACCACCTATAAATTTTATTCCGAAAATAATATACTTAATATACGAAACCTCTATGCGTGCAATCATGTTTTACCTACATACATAAGATAAACCACCTCTATTTTTTCGTATCGCATACCTACAAAACTGCGCCAATGTTTCAGAATTGTTTCTGTCAAAGATTTATCTTTTACTACACACCTAAAATGTTTAATATACTATCAAATAATATTAAGGACATAATAATTAAAAAAAAAATTCTACGGGAAGAAAAATAAAGTGCTTCATTCTTCAAAATACAGACTATAGAAACAGTATTTTCTCAATAATATTGTTGTTATCTTTCGTATACAAACATACAGCAACTCTCTGCCTCTGCATGCCCCGATGCTAGGTTCCTTGAGGTTAACTGTGCGCCATGGGAACCCTTGGGTGACTTAGTGCACACAAGCTGCATCTGGCAGTTTAGGCCCGAGTCGCCCCCCTCAAAAACTGAAAAAAAAGTAGTAATACAAATAAATTTATTCACTTAATTAAACTGTATGGGGTATCTTTTAAATGAAATATTTGCGTCTTTGGGAAAATCTTCGTTAACGTTCATGTTTCCTAATTAAATTTTATTTTACAAAAGTTATCGCTGCTCACTAAAAATGCATCTCTCAGAACTCGTTGGAACCATTGATTACTTCATAGTTTCATAGTATGTTTCTCGTACAACTCGGATCAACCTTGATCATATATATATATCTAGACTTAAGATTGATCACGTGTATTACCGCGCTTTAGATATAAAACTAACTACCAGTTTTTTTTTACCATTACCAAAACATTATTTTCATCAAATGTAGGTGAAGGTAACCTTAAGATGATCACCGGTACATTCTTACAATGCATAAATATTTAGACAAAATGAAAACCAAATTACATATTTTTATCATAAATGGGAGTTAACCTCGTGCGTACGTGGCAGGACAAAAACCATGTCCAAGTTTCGTTAGGTTAGTTCATGTTAGTAATTTTACATGAAAATTTTATTAGATTTTTTTGAAGGTTCTTGTATGATGTACTCGCCTATCAAATGTTATTATTACACTTTTATTATTATACTTCTGGAAACTTCAACAGTGTATCAATTTTATTGATTATCTTCTAATTGGCACAGAAACATAGACTTTCGAATTGAACGTCCTTGCACAGAACCATACCTAATAACAATATATTCGGGTACTTATCCCCTTCCCAGGACCGGGTAAGACGCCCCACTATATCGATCAAGATCTAGCTAGATTTTTGTCAATTTTATTTTAATGTTTCACCTGTGCCTCTCTCGTGCATATAGTATAGTGTTTTGATGTATGTAGGTAATTGAGCAAAAAAATATTCCAAATACATCCAATAACCGGACAAGTATACATGTGTTACCATAATATTAACGACATAAAAAATTTGTAGAAATGTTAACATGTGACGATACTTTTATAATTTTGTATTGTAGTGTAATTCAAAACTCAAAGTCACGGTCTCAAATTTTAATTTTATATTGGTATATTGGTTACGCGTTTCCCCCTAACCGGGCATCATCAGACCTTATTACTATGGTTAAAACAACACTCATAACAGTGTTGTTTTTAATATGTTGTGAAGATGTCAAGTCGTATGTTTTTATATATTTTAATTGTAATTTAATTTAACTTTAACTGGACCATGGTAATAAGGTCTGATGATGCCCGATTAGGGTGAAACGCTTAACCAATATACCAATATAATATTAGAATTTGAGACCGTGACTTTGAGTTTTGATTTACACTACAATGCTGAAGTCAAGTCTCTTTGTGAACCATGGACGGATTCTTTGAATTATTTTATAATAATTCTCTTGCATTTTTATAGTCTATCACTAGACAATAAAACACCTAATTTTACAGTGTTAAGACTATAAACCACAAATCAGTAAAAGCAATTAGCACGACTTGAAGGAATTTAGGAAAAATCCAAAATCTTTATCGACTAAATAAAACAACTTCAGGTTTTAGGTTAGTTATAACTAAAGGGCGGAATATATGCACTTTAATGCAGCCAAAATATGCGCATATACAGGGTTCTTGGTATGTATGGAAACGGTCGATTATCTCTTAAAGCACAACAGCTAGCAAAAAATATTCCAGATAAAGTTTTAGGGTTTTTTGTAGCCTATTGGAATTTTAAAAAATTAAGTATACAGGATGAGTCAGAAAGCCGTAGAGAAATAAAGTTACTTTTTTTTTAATGGAACACCCTATATCTTAGAATATTTTTGGATTTTACATAAAATTACAATTATTTTTTATTAAGTGCATTACACGCATAAACTTAATAGTTTCCGAGATATCGGCTTTTGAAAAATTACATTTTTAAATTTTGACGGCTTCTAGCTTTCTAACGGTATGTCTTAGAGAAAAACGGCTTACATGTCCCTATCTTAGTTTTTAAATATCTTTCTAAAAGTGTCAACTTCCGGTTAAACTGGATGTAGCTCAAATGCCGGAAATATAGTACTTCCGGTTTAACCGGAAGTTGCTATTTTTGGGAAGATAATAAAAAAGTAAGATAGGGACGTGTGAGCCGTTTTGCTCTATGGCAGACCGTTAGAAAGCTAGAAGCTGTCAAAATTCAAAAATGTCATTTTTTAAAAGTCGATATCTCGGAAGCTATTAGGTTTAGACTTATTAAAAAATATTTGTAATTTTATGTAAAATCCAAAAATATTCTAAGATATAGGGTATTCGATTAAAAAAAAAGTAACTTTATTTCTGTACGGCTTTCTGACTCATCCTGTATATTCATCTTTTTTTAATTCTAATAGATTTTACAAAACCATAAAACTTTTGTCTTGATAATTTTTTGTTAGCTGTTTTACTTTAAGAAATATTCGATCGCTTCCATACATACCAACGACCCTGTATATGCCTTGTTTGTCTTTAAAATATGCAGTTTTTTTGACCAAATGTGTATACTGCTATGCAATATTTCTTAATTTATTATAGTAAAATAGGGTAATGAACCACACGGGGTTCTAAAAAAGATATTTATGTAAAAAACATGCAAAAAAAAACAAAGAAAAATAAAAGTAAACAATTTTTTAACCTGAAATTATATAAGAGGCTTACTAAACATTTTTCAAAATTCTTAATTAAAAAGGATTGTCTTCTATCAGTAAAAATATGTTTATACAAAGAGAAGCTTCTTTTAACATCTACCTACTGATATAATCGGACAATACTGCAACTTAGGTATAGTAAAGTATAAGGCCAAGATACAACTTCTTTGGATGGTTTACCTTCATAAATCTTTTTTACTGCAATTAAGTATTTAAATCCTTCATTCTTTTTTACAGTTACATCCAATTTGTTCCTTACTTGACCTCCTACTTTACCGGGAATGTTGTTACATTTAGCGGAAAAAGTTTCAACAATACTAATTGAGTCTTTTAAACTTAAATTTCTACTTTCTAACTAGGATATTATATCCGGTATAAAACTGAAATTATCCTTAATAAAAACAGGATCTGCACTTTTTAACAATTCTTTACTTTGCACAACACACTGCGAATCGTCATCTAAATCCAAAATTAGTTCTTTAATGACTTCGAGATGTTCTGCGTAGAATATTGCGGCCTTAATCCATGTTCCTTACCGAGTAATTACAGGTTCTGGAGGTAACACTTTTTTTACATTTGAAATTAATTTATTTACTAAAAACTATTCAGTTCTGACGGTTCCTGCAACTCGGTTTATTCCATGTAAAAGACAAGCCACATGTACCATATTAGGGTAAAAGATTCTTAACTTTTGGCCTACTTTTACCATATACGCTGCTGCATCAGACAAAAGCACTAGAAACTTTTCATCTGGGACTGGATTTAGTAAGAAAAAGCTCGATAAAGACTGCTGAATAAATCGGGTTACGGTCACATTTTTAGTTTTGTCTAGCTGCTTAGAAGCTATTAAATATGGGGTTGTTGCTTTATCTTCTTGAAGTGCTCCAATCATAAGGTGTGCGATGTATCTGCCACAAGCATCTGTGCTTTCATCAACAATAATGTAAACATTTTTATACCACAGTGAAACCCTAATTACTTCTAAAACGTTTTCGTATGCTAAACACATTCCTCTTTCTAAGCGTGGATTCGTCAGGAATGGTTTGTTGACAATATTTTTGCAAAGGTCCTCTAAACTGCGGATTTTGCAATTTTTTAAGAGTATGTTTGCTGCGACCAAAGCCTTGCATAAGTATTCTTGAAAATTTTCCTTTTCAGATATCAATTTTTCTCCAACATTTTGAAATGCGTTTCTTACACTCAGCTGAACTGGCTCAGATTTCATTTTTTTAACCTCGATCTATGCAGCGGTGTTTTCAAATGTTGATCGATTTGGAACCTCTTTTCACAAACAATAATTTTTGCACAAGCTTTACAGACTTTTTCTCCACTAAACTCTAACTCTGGGAAATTTTTAATCCACGAAGACGTTTTCGCCACTTTAGACATTTTGAGCACAATTGAAATCACTAGTTTCACACTGAAAATACTGAAATCCTTCGACAAACTGAAACAGAAATACGTATTACAACCCGATATTAATAGAGTTTGTTAAGCAGGTAATAATAAGGCATTATTAAATGACAATAAATAACCCCTAACAATATACCTGCAAACCACGGAAACTCCCAAATAATACCTTGTGTATAACCAAAATTTAAATATTATTTATTATATAATAATCTTCAGACTGGAAAATCCCTAAAAGAAGTGCCGGACTGGACATTAAACCTATGACACATATTAACCTATGAGTCTACGAGTTTTCATGACTGGGCGTTTTTAATTCTTTGATAATTCCCATAACATAAAAATATGCAGGTAAAATAATAATTTGGTAAAAATATAGCTGGATTTATAAACTCGAAAAGTTGGCGAGGTTGAGGTTCAGTTGGTGTTGGAAATAGAAGTTCAATTTAAACTAAAGGGAACACTCAGTTTTATTTATACACTCGTTCATGTTGTTCATGTAAAGCTCATGTAAGGTTCGAAAACTTCCCGGGTAATTCGAGATAATCAATTTTTATGCTCGGAATTCGGAATATCTAACCTCACAACTTGACCATAACTTCAACCTCACCAACTTTTCGAGTTTATAAATCCAGCTTATGCATTTTATTATAAAATGGACAAAATATGCAAAAAAATGCATATATACCGGGTGTTGCATCGTCGAGCGGGACATAGGAAATCCCATGTAATTTTAAATGGGGTCAACTATTGGCTTCCCTAATTATTTTAGAGAAAAATTCTATTTAGGTTTATTAAAGAGCACTAAACCCCACATTCAAAAGAATAACCTTAGATATTTTTGATGAGCCCGTTTACGGGTTTTCGCCGATTTCTTTTTAACTATTTCTCCTTTTTATGGCCCCGTATTTGCGGGCACCAGTCAAGGTAAAAGATGACTGTCAAATAAAGTTGTCATTTTGAAATGTGTGCTTTATTGTTATAAAAACTCGTACATCGAAAATATTAAAGGTGTATTTATGAGTACACATTAATCTGAATAAAACTAAAATAAAGTATCCAATTACAAGGTTAATTATGACATTTTACATGTTTCAATATTTTACTAATTAATAGGTAGGTACTATTAAATTGTTAGAACTTTAGGATTTAAGAAGATGTTCAAATATTCCTCAAAATGACAACTTTATTTGACAGTCATCTTTTACCTTGACTGGTGCCCGCAAATACGGGGCCATAAAAAGGAGAAATAGTTAAAAAGAAATCGGCGATAACCCGTAAACGGGCTCATCAAAAATATCTAAAGTTATTCTTTTGAATGTGGGTTTTAGTGCTCTTTAATAAACCTAAATAGAATTTTTCTCTAAAATAATTACGGAAGCCAATAATTGACCCCATTTAAAATTACATGGGATTTCCTATGTCCCGCTCGACGATGCAACACCCGGTATGTACTTTGCATATATTCCGCCCTTTAGTTATAACAAACCTGAACTCTCCTAAATTACCCTTAGTAGGATTAAATCGATCTATATTGACGTCAGGAGCCTGTCATAAAACGTTGTATGTACATGTTCTTTCCAGACACCATGTAAATTTTCTTTCTATTATAAATATAGTTACTTTCTTAAACGAAGAAGGGGCTTTCAATCCTCACTCCCACCTTCCGTTAACTGTTATATGAATTAATGAATTTTCATTTTTTTTAAGTATGACCTGCAATAAATGCTGATATTTTTAAACCCTGGGATACTCAGGCACTGAAATTCGGTTGAAAGTTTGACACTACCCGCAGGCTTTTTACTAGTTACTATAATACAGGGCAGTTTAAGAATACAGATATTTTGGTTACCTGAAAAAATGTATAAATGACACACATATACTTTTATTGATTTGAAAAGCTGCTGAAACTTGTTTTTGACTCATGTATACCGTACCCATACCCAACTATCAAGCTTCTGACTTATAAACATTTAAAGAAAGATATTTCTATGCGGTTTGTAGTCAGTGTGCCTCCGAGATCACCCGATCTTAATCCAATAGATTTTATACTGTAATGAAGTATGATAAAAAAAAAATTTACAAATCACTAGTAAACTCTAGAGAATAGTTGTCATATGTATTAAGATCGGGTGACCTCGGAGGCCAATTCCTAACAATCACTGACTAAAAACCAAATGAGAATAACTTTTCCAATTAAATGGGTTATAATTGAGGGACTTATAACTATATCCAAAGTTCACAAATTCTGTCAGTGACTAATTTGATACCAATTACCAAATATAGGAAGCGACAGAATAAACAAATTGTATAAGTAAATGTTTTTTATATATATAATGAACTTTGCCGCTACAATTATAGTGGAATTAAGGGGCGACGCTGTCGTACAAGCCGCAATCAGCTTGATGCATTTAAGAAAGCACGACGATTCCGATACTGGGATTCTGAAGATTCGGAGAAAATAAATGTGGCAACACACAAAGACGTAATTCATAACTTCAAATGTTTAAAAATAAGCGTTCAATGGAACACCACGGAATTTGGGAACGAAATCCAGACAAGTCGTCGGAAAAAAATAATCCTGCCACAAAATACGACATTCGTCGCAAAGTCCATGGATCTTTTTTCCTCAATGAAAGATCCACAATAAAAAAATGATGGCTGAAATTAAGGACACATCTTCACCAAAAATATTTTCAAACGATCTTCAAAAGAAATGAATTTTAGGTATATCAAACGAAATCGAAAAAGCCTGCGTAGTGCTTACTAATTGAAAACAAATTAAATTATTGTATGCGGACGAAAATATTTGAAAAAAGTACAGAAGTTCCGGGAAAAAGGGAAAAAATTGTTTTACGCCGACGAAACAGGGCTTAATGAAGTGCACACAATTGAGAAGGTATGATAAGATTTAAATATTAAAAGTTCAAAGCATGCATTTATGGATCGATTTTCGCAAGGTCTAAGAAATCCTAGTGGATAAGGTCTTCGCCTGAGGATCAGGTTTTAAGGGTAAATGAAATAAATTTAATTTATAAAAAATTATATGAATTTTCGACGAGATTTCATCATTTATTATTATATATAAAAAAAGTACAATTAAAATTAAGAAAACGATAACAGATACGTATAGGTAATTAATAAGGAAGGTTGTTATGAAACTAATAAAGTTTGTAAAAAAAGGTTAATATACAGATTTTTATCCTGGTCTGCCAAAAACGTATCCTAAGTCGGCACAACCACTTAAAATATTGAATGGAACAGTATACTCTGTTGCCTAATGCGAGAGAGTAATAAAATGTAAATTTGCAGTGACAGGACCCATTAAGCAGGGTGGACAACTTGAAGGTTGCATTGTAAATTTCAGGTTAATTGCAATGATAGTTTTTAAAAATTCCGCAATTCAGATATTTAAGACGTACACACCCCAAATCGGTCCTAAATTATGGTCATCCTAATTAGCATACAATAAAAAGACAAGTTTGGTGAGTGAAAGTAATGTGACAGCCGATTTACTTCAGGTAGTTTATTACAATAATAAGTATAATAATAATTATGCTTTATTATAATTATAGAGATAGGCAAATAATTGAGATTTTAATTATTATAATATTAAGTAGATAAAAATTTATATGGAACAAAGATTAATATTTATAATAATAACCTACTATGTACAATACAACAACTTAATATTTAAATTTTAGTCGTCATGTAGTAGTAGTAGTTCTATGAACTATCGTTGTTGGAGTCCAGAGAAATAATAAGGGGTTCTACAGTATTTTCTAGTATGCTATCAGCTTCCCACATGCTTTCTTCTATTTTAATCACATGTTCGACGCACTTACTCCATTTTTCACAATCCACTGTCTTTATTCCCTCTAGCAAGAGGTTTCCAACGTCTCTTATTTTAAAAGTGGTGTTATGACTTGCTACAAACCCTTTTACTTGCACCCACACCAATTCTATAGGGTTTAATTCACAGTGATATGGCGAAAGGCCATTTCATCGACAACAAATATCGTACAAAGAGGTTTATTCAACTTTACAATCTTCAGTAGCTCCTTTTTTAGTGATATGGCAGAAGGCGAGGTACTGTTATATATCGTTTTGAAACGATTTCGTCGACAACAAATTTCGTACAAAGAGGTTTATTCAACTTTACAATCTCTAGTAGCTCCTTTTTTAGCATATCTTCATGAAATGGCTTCTTATTTATAGTAAGCCAATGAATGATGTCATTTTTTTTCCCAAGAACATGACTGTAACAGACCCAGGAGGAATAAGATCCAGCATTTGTTAGAAGTATTCTTTAAAGGCATCAGCATTCATGTCTTCATGATAGTCTTCAGTCCGTTTCGATTTAAATGCTAGTAAGCTGCCATCGACAAATCCATTTTTGCTACCAATATGACAATAATCATAGGTACAATAATAATAATTGGACTACACCTATGGAATCCGGCGAAGACCAGTGGGTTTCATAGTTCAATAATTATTTATAACTCTCTCGCATTAAGCAACAGACTATAGGTTAAGTGATATGTTTTTTCGATTTTCGCTACTAAACACAACATATTTTGGCGTTGTTTTGCATTTCTTATTGTATTTAGGAGCGATAATAGTGCATTCCTATTTTTTGTCAATTTAGGCATTTAATGTATTGGTTCGATTAGTGAAAATAAGTTCTAGCAGGTGTGTGCGGTACGGAAGTGGTTGGATAATTATTATCAGAAGCAGTGGATTGGCAAGAGAAGGCCTATTGAATGGCAACTAGATCACCAGATCTGCCACCACTCGATTTCTTTCTGTGGAGTCACTTGAAACCTATTGTATTCAAAACACAACCAGATTTATTTGAACAACTTCAGCAAAGGATTATCTAAGAATGTAGAGATATTTAACCTGAGACACTTCAAAGGGTCTGCAAACAGCTTGAATATCGGCTGTACTTTGTGCTAACAAAACAATCGTAACCATTTTAAACAATTCATAATGTAACACCCAGGTAAGGATTTCAAAATTCGACTTCTCTTATCATTATAGTTTTAAGGGGGTGCTTGTGACCGCTTAGGGAATGCAATCCCCCTAAAGTTACGGTGTTTCAATTTTAAATTTACTGCAACTCCGGTTTTATGCGTTTCGTGAAAATGTGTTATTAGGTACTCAATTGTTTGACAAAAAAAAAAAAATAAAGAAGATGATGCTTGTCTAAAATTGCATAACGAATTCAAAAATTACCAAATACGTGGGGGGTGTCACTTAAGATTTTAGGGGTAGATGCCCTGTGGGTCAGGGGGTTGAATTTAATACAACAACTACTTCACTAAATGTTTAGAGCATGATCAGCCGAAGAAATATTACATGTTTTTGTTATCAAATTGGCACCCTGTGTGTATGCGTTTAGAGTACACTATTTATTTTGTATTAGCCAAAAGTAAAAAATAACACGAATATTTAATTTAACAATATTGTTATACTTACTTTGGATAATATACTAATTTATTCACTAATAAATTATTAAAAGATGTTAAGAAATATTTTTATTAATTTATTATACTTTTATACACTTTTATATTCTGCGATATAAAATAGGTAGGTACCTGCAATTTTATGATAACCGAGCCTTGGCATTTTGCAGGTTTTAGGATTTACTTATAGTTAGGGAGGTGGTGGCAATATGGGTATATAATTAGTTCGTCGCTGACTGCAATATGAAATACAGTTTATCTGTTTTGATAAAATGAACCCATTAAAGAAGGTTTTGAGCTTGGAGGCCGCTGCTCTATTTAATTAATGAATTTCAAAATTGTAAAAAAATGTGCTACTAAGTTTTTATACCCAAAACTAGAAAATGTCAGTTAAACCGTGCGAACAAAAAATATTTTCATCCAAGAGGGCATGGACTAAGAAACGTAGAGCTTGGTTTATTTCTGACCGGTATATTAAGAAAAATTTGACATAAAATCAAACGATTGACATCTTTGATTGTCATCTATTGAAACATTTATTCCACTTTAAAAATGAACAAAATGTTACTAAAATCGGTCAGAAATAAAATTATCTATGTATCACTGGAATTATAAGGGTCTCAATTACCTCGGGCAATTGCTGTCCTAAACTTTGCCCTCGGTAATTAAGACCATTATAATTCCCTAGATACATAAATAACTATTAGATCACTATTATACGGGGATAATATATCTAACCAAATCTCGGTTGAAGTTGTGTCAAATTCATATTATGACATGATATGTCAAACTGATGAATAATAAAATAAGTAAACAAATACAAATTTAATTTTGTTCTGTACAAAATTAACAAAGTAATAATATAGAGAAGGGAAAATAAAAATTATTGAAATTGCTGAAATTGGCCACCGCCATGCATCAAGGATAAATTCACACGTCTCTTCATATTTTCGAAAGCCGTGACCAGGATCTCTGGAGAAATTCTACCACATTCTTGGACAATCCTTTCTTGTAACTGTTCTAAATTCTCTACCAGTGTTTTAAAAATATTGTTCTTTAAATGAGGAAAAATGAAGTAATCCATAACCGTCAAACAAGGTGATCTGGGTGGGAATTCAATCTCTGTTCGAAAATTAATCAATCTGTCGTGGAAATAATTGCGTAAGTAGTTAATAGTTTCGGCGGATGTATGGGCAGTTGTACCATCCTGTTGAAAATAACCGGAACGTAGTTCATCGTCAAGTAATTGTTCCACAAATGGATTCAAAATATTGTCCCTATATCGCTATGCTGTAACTGTGTCATGGAAAAAAATAGAACCAACAATTCTTTTTCGGTAAGTCAACCAGATATCAATTTTTGAGGGTGTAATGTGAACTCTACAAGAAAATGGGAATTTTCACTACTCCGCATGCGTGTATTCTTAGAATTTACATGACCGGTGTGGTGAAACCAGGCTTCATCAGAAAAGAATGTCAGGTCTAATAAATTACATATTTTCAATACATTTTGGGTAACCCACCGACAGTAATTCCTGCGTCTTTCAAAATCTGCAGCTCGTATTTCTTGGAATAGTTGCACTTTATAAGGAAACAAATTTAACTGTTTTTGAAGAATAGTCCTGCATGTTCCATAAGATCTTCCAACTTCTTGAGATAGGCATCTTTCACTTGTTGGCGTATTTTGCATTATTTCACGAACGTTTGCAACAAGTTCTTCTGTTCTTACAGATGGTCATCCACTTCTGTATAGAACCTGTTTTCCTAAACAGAGCCACGGTTCTTCTCAGGTAATGATAAAAGCCCCAGCAGTAAAAGCGACGTTAGGCAAATTCTCGCGAATATCGTCCATACACAAACGCTGTGATTGTATTGCCACTCACGATTTACTCTAACCCCGTTTCAAAAATAAGCTTCAACAATGACTTTTTGGGCGCTACCGAGTTGGGCACAGCCGATGGGAATTCGAAAAGCCTACCTAACAGTTGGGCACGAAACGAAATTTGAAGGGATTAGTGTAATCTCATTAGAGGGTGAACCTGACAGGTAGGTAATTTCCTAGAATATTTACTAAAAGGTATGATTATAAAATGTATATGGATACGAGGTTGCATAATTATTTGCTTCAGTTGTTAATTTTACCGGTTCGAAGATGGAAGTTAAAACTATGCTTAGTGAAAAAGGAAAGAAGCTGCTGTTTATAGAGTTATTCAAATTTTGTGTAGCTAAAGAAAAATAATAGCATTCATTGGAGGTGCGTAATCAAAAATCAAAGTGCTTAGCTAAGCTGTATACCCCCATTGCAGACTTTAACATCGTACTAAAGGACGATTTGGCTCATAATCATGGGCCAGAAGAAAACATTTGCAGACAAAAATTAATTAACTCTATCAAGAGAAAGGCTGCAAAAAATTTCTACGAGCGGTCATCAAAACTCATTCATCAAGAACTTCGTGATAATGTAGCAGAAAGTATTACAACAAATGACTTAAACTTAATCCGAAAGAATATTTATAAGTGCAGAAAAAGCCAAGTACCCACTTTGCCAAAGAATCGGAATGAAGGTTTTTCATCTCTCGCAACTTTGCAACCCAAAACTCCCAATGACGAGTCATTCTTATCGGTAAATAATGCAGAACTTGAAATTATAATTTTTTCGTGTTATGCAAATCTACATATTCTCTGTACTGTGGAAACTGTATTTATGGACGGTACGTTTAACTTTTGTGCCAAGCTTCTTGCCAATTTTTTAGTATAGTTGGATTTAAGGGTGGTTATTATGTACCCCTTGTATTCTGCTTATTGACTAGCAAAAGTGTATAAGTATCAATCTTTATTTAGAATTATGATTGATACGTGTAAAGACAATGATTTAATTTTTAGTCCGAGGAATATTATAATTGACTTGGAGGTAGCTATTCACAAAGCTGTTAATAATATCTGGTCTAAAACTAATATTATGGGATGTAGGTTTTACCTGTCACAAGCTTGGTCCAGAAAAATTCAATTTCTAGGGTTAAGTTCTAAATACAAAGAAAATACAGAAATTGGAAACATTTTAAGACACTTCTTTGGCCTTTAGTTTTTAGATCCTGGAGAGGTAGGTGAATGTTTTACATTCGATTTAGTTTTTGACTTGCCTGTAAATGTTAAACTTCAAGAATTTTGCGATTATTTAGTAGATAACTACATTAGTGAGGATTCATTATTTCCGCCGAGCATTTGGGCTTGCTCTACATCATCATTGTGTAGAACGACTAATGCGTGCGAATCGTTTCATTCACAATTTAATTCTAGCTTTTATCACCCACATCCTAATATCTATTACTTTGTCGATATGCTTCAAAATATTCAAAGTGAGGTGTACATTAAAATAAATTCGGCTTATAAGTTTCAGAAAGGATTGAGGCCCGGTATCAGAAAAAAACGGGATTTTGTAGAGAAAAAAATTGTAGAATATACTGGCAATATCATTGATAGAATAAGTTTTGTTAGAAGTGTTTCCTATAAATATGCGCCTAGTCTCTAAAAAATATATTATTACATCATTATTTAGAATTATATATTATTGCATTATTATTTAGAATTATATATATTATTATATTATTATTTAGATTTTTTTTTAGATTCTTATTATCTTTTTTAAAAAATTAATAAAATTATTAAATCAGCAATATAATGAATTTTTCTTGCCAGAAATTATTGAATGACCCGGTATATTACAAATACGTCCATTTAAAAAAAAATATTTCTAATAAACTTATTATTATAGTGCTTCATCGAGCACAGGTAGCTCCGTGCCCAACTAGTATGTAGGATTATAGGAACCCTTACTTGAGAAACAGATTACACAGGTAAACGTGCCCAACTGTTGAACTCCGGAATTTTTTATGCGGTTCCAGAAAACCCATTGCGTGAATTAAGCAAGGAATTGGATAAATTAAGGATGAAACAAATTACTTGTAACGACTGTTAAACATGACGGAATAACTGATTGATTAATAATGCTGGTATTTACTGATACCCAATAGGTATTAAGCTCTAACGCTAAGCAGTACGGTCTAAGATGCAAGGCACACAATGATGATAATAATTCTTTTCTCGCACGGTATTAACGTAAATAAGGGATTTTTATTTTTTTCTGGAGACCTAAAATAAAATTTGGCATAGGTTATCATAGCTTAAATTAATTCTTATTTAAGCTTGAATTAAACTCTTCTCACCAATTTAGTGTATAGGATAGGCTAAAGAAATTCAAGGAAATTGAGGTGTTTTCAGAGTTTTTTCTTTAAAAATGATACGTCACTGCTTTTTTTTCAAAATATGTTTTTGTTTTTTAATGGGATGTTATTTCTTAAGAGAAGAAGGCTCTTAAATTTTTCTGATATGACCAACCGTTTTCAAGTAATAATTTCAATACTGTTCTATGGTCATAGGCGACATGACAAGTTAGACAATGCTCTTTAGCTTTCTTTTCCTCATTGTGATACTATTAAGTATATCTTCTTTGAAATGGCGTTGATTTGTAATTGATTCTTTATTTGTTTAAAAGAAGGTTCGTGTTTAAGTTGTTACTTAAAATATTGCTTATCGCATTTTATTAAGGAGCCCGTCTCTTGGGTGTGTGTAGGGTTCATTAGAATGGGAGCGAATGCGTAAATATTTCGGTTTGTGAGACGCCTGTCGGTCTGTAATAGTTCGTAATAATTTTGTTAAAATGTTCAGTTCATGACGATCTTGGCCCAATAATTTTGTCTCCAAGAATGTCCGCCTAAACGATGATTTTCTGGGGGAAATGTGTGGTCTTCCCGAAAAACTCGCGGATTTTCATTATCTTAATGTCTGCAATTGTGGTTGTTAACAAAACAATTCAATAAATAATTTGACTCGTCGCTAAAGCAAATAATTTTTATTAAGGTATTCGCCCTTGGCATATTCATTTTGTATTTTGTAAGGGAAGAGTATTATTTTTTAAAATTTTGTGCACAAAACAATAGTAGTAGTAATATTCGTAAGCTTGACGACTTTCTGAATAGGAGCAGCAGTTGGATCTACAGCGAATTGAGAAAAACATCTGGGCAAGTACCTCAACCTGGCAAGCTTCATCCGAAACCCTTGCTTGTGCATTATTTTGTTAAATCCAGATTCAATTTCCTTGAACTTACGCACCAATTCTATGACATACTTAAGCCCGACGTTTTAATCTGGATGTCTCTTATTGAATACTATGGCCGTTCTACGTGCACTACGATTTTCAGTCCGGTAAAAGAAGCTTATTTCTGTTCGCTCAGCTACACTGATAAAAAAAATATAAAAATTCACACTGAAACATTGGTCACTTTTATGCCACACAAATATGTGTTAAATTACATCTTGCCCTAAATTATACATTTATCATGTAATTATGCGTCGTTCATGTAAAATTTTAAAATGTAAATCTACCACTAAGAATGGATTTTTACAGTAAGTGTGTAATAATAAAATGTAAATGTGCAATAGTATTGTTGATATGTAATTACACAACTTAGTCGACTTCAATTCATGTATATTTACAATATTTTAGTGTGTACTTCCACATTACACGTAGGTATATGTAAAATACCTCTTAATATTTACCATTTAATATATGTTTCTTTTTACGGTGTGTTATTATACCGTAATAATATTTAGTAAAAAAATTATATTCTATAGCTGTTAATGGGTTGTTTATTGGTAAACCTTTCTTGATGTATATAATCTATTTGTTTCATCTAAAAATATTTTGCTGGAAATTTACTATCTTTCCAGAAAAATATTTTTGGACAGAACAAATAGGTTATATCCAGCAAAAAAAGTTTACCAATAAACATCCCATTATAACAAAAATATTTTTTTTAACAAAAAAGGTTACCAAGCTGAACCCATAAAAAATATTAATAAGAACTGGCAAAATTTGTTGAAAAGGTGTGGTTATAAAAAAAACGACCCATCCGTTTAATTAAGTTTCTATTAACCTCAAGTTATATTAAGAATTAAGTTCTACAAATCTACATTATGCATAATAGATGTATAGATATTTTAAACTAATAACAAATTAAAGAAAATAGGTTTCCTTTTTATAAGAAATATAATACAGTAACAAATGTAACAAATAAGGGTATTAAACAAAAAGAACATTAAATGGCTTTCTTTGGGCTTTTACTTTAAATTGACATACGTAAACTCAGTAAAAAGAAACAAAAAGTAGTAAAATATGTTAATAAACATAAAGTGCAAACCAAATTGCAAACATAAGCAATAAATTATTTGATAAAACCTGGATTGCTTTTAGTGAATCAAATGACATTCATATTTTAAATACTCTCGAGAACTGTATGTAAAATATGAATTTGCCACAAGAGTACAATACTAACATGAGCATGGTAGGTACATAATATGCGACCAATAAAAAATTAGACAAAAGTTATTATTTAACAGCAATTGAAATATAAGACGTAGTTGAACGTAAAAAATATGGTTTTAAACAAAAAATATAGGTATGCTAACATAATTTTAATAGGATTGGTTGACGATTTTATGTGCTCTACTATTTTATCAGACAACTTTTTGTTAGCATCAATTTTCAACCTAACTGACACTAGCTTACGGTTTTAAAGAAATTACAATAAAAATATTACACTCTTAAGTTCAGTTACTTTACTAGTCGTAAGTTGTATAAATAAAACATAACTCTCTTAAATTCAAAAAACACAATTTTATAATAAGTTCGTGCATAGAATTGTCCCTTATCCTTTCCGTCAGACCCAATCCTTGGACGCGTTTCGCCGTTTACGGCTCTTCAGCAAGGCTCCGGGTCTGACGAAAAGGTAAGGGACCTCAAAGTGTTTTCACACAGAAATGCAAATAACCAAATGAGAATTGCAGCACGTGGCTACATCTCGTGGCAACCACACGTATCAACCCAACCAGGACAGCGAGAATCCATATAGGTTCAAACGCTGGCAAGGCGGCCCATCGCGGGCAAACTACGTTGGGTGTCGCTGGAAGCCAATGTATCGGTTCAGCCTACCGAAAGCCGAAAATTCAAAAAACACAAACTTATAATAAGTTCGGAGCCTTGCTGAAGAGCCGTAAACGGCGAAACGCGTCCAAGGATTGGGTCTGACGGAAAGGATAAGGGACAATTCTATATGCACGAACTTATTATAAGTTTGTGTTTTTTGAATTTTCGGCTTTCGGTAGGCTGAACCGATACATTGGCTTCCAGCGACACCCAACGTAGTTTGCCCGCGATGGGCCGCCTTGCCAGCGTTTGAACCTATATGGATTCTCGCTGTCCTGGTTGGGTTGATACGTGTGGTTGCCACGAGATGTAGCCACGTGCTGCAATTCTCATTTGGTTATAACTCTCTTAGGCTTGTATTATCAACTACTATAAAAAACAAAATAACATAATAATAATACAGTCTATTATTAAACATATTTATAAAACTTACCTGTCATTCTTTTTCAACCAGAAAAATAATTTAGAATATATAAATTAGCACAAAACTAAAAAATTGCTGCATCACTCAAAACAAAGAACGATCGAAATGATCGCACGCACGCATGTTCTGTGGTCGGAGCATCGGTGGTCTGGTAAACACGTGACCCGAACTGTTAATCTAATTGGTAGAGTTAACTAAGTATATTGTAAATTTACATTTCTTATGGATTTTTACATTGTATTTGGTATTTCTACATAGTTGCGTATAGACTCAGAATGTATTTTTACCATGCGCTGTTCAAATAAATTTTTTATTATTTTTGTGTATAAAAACAGTAAACTGTGTGTAAAAAATAAATAACCCCAATTTTTATCAGTGTACGGTGTATACGATTTTATTACTTTTCGAATTTTAAACTACCTTAAAATGACAGAGTGAAACATTGGTCAAATATTGACAATTGTGTAAATACCCGCCAATTAAATAGCTTGTAAACAAACCTTAGAAACATAATGTTTTGTGACTTGTTTACTTTTTATATTATATGTATACTTACTATATTAGGCGAATAATTGTGGTAGTGAAACGTCTTGAAATAGTTACGTTTTTACGCCAGTAATTATGAGGAATATTTTCAACAAGTAGCGAATACCTTGTAGATGATGATCTGCAGTAATTTTTCCAGCGATTGCCCCATTAATCCCTTATGAAAGATTTTAAGCAGACATAAGCATCATCCAGAGATATATCATTTTCAATGGGCATTCCACTAAGGATGCTCTCCTTAGCTAGATAATTAGCATGCTCATTACCACTCAATCCAGTATAAGCTTTTACCCACACAAATGAAATATGCTTTTTGCGCAGTGTATTGCGTCACAACAGTTTTTTAATATTCCATATTTCGGGGTTGATTTTATAGATCCAAGGTTAAATATTACCCAAAGCTTTAAGGATCGACATTGAGTCAGTAAGAATGACAAATTTTTGATTGGAGGATTCTAGAGTAAAGTTAATGGCTTCGCGAATCGCCAAAGCCTCTGCAGTAAAGATACTACATCATTTATTAATTTTAAATTTAAATTCATCCTGCATTTACGGAATATAGAACATTACCATCCGAAGCTTTGGAAGCTTCGGTAAAAATTAACATTGATTTGTTGTAGAGTGAAAGTTCAGGTTTTAGAATATGTCCATTAAGCTAGATGGTAGATGTTGGCTCACTCGACATCGCCCGGTGAAATACCATCGCATCGGCTTAGGTGACGTGAAGTTGCTCTTTGAGCTAACCTTTCGTCACTGTGCCGATGTCTCCGGTTTCCAGAGTGGGAAATATACAAAAATGCTATGATGATGGTTCCAAGATCAATATATTCCGGAGTTAAAAACGCCCCCCGATCGGATCTCCGGGTGGGGGCGGGTCCTGGCGCCTTATCAAGCGAGATTATCCCATCATCCACCATGTCCAGTAGCCATGCGGGTCCTTCGAACAATATTTTAAATGGAAATGGTGTGAAAACTGGAGTTGTTAAAAGACCCGAGATTAGCAACTTCCAAATTGACTTCTGCAATATAAGAGGACTGAACTCGAACATCAATGCAGTCCATCAACATCTACAATCTACCAAACCTCATGTATTTGCACTAACCGAAACCAAAGTCAGATCATCGATTAGTACGGTCAGCTATTTATATCCTGGGTACGACTTTCATCACCGATTTAGGCGGAATTTTGGCCTTTGTCTCTTTGTCCGGAGTGATATTTCTTGTCAACGAGAGGAGACACTCGAACCTAACGACTTTGATGTAATGTGGTTTAAAATATCAACGCAGAGAATTACTAAATTCATCTGCTGCCTTTACCGGCCGCCAAGTGATACCCATTATAGAGACTTGTTCTCCTCTCTTGCTAATACTGTCGACTTTTTGCAAACCCACCATCCCAATTCCGAAGTTGTCATCCTTGGCGACTTCAACGTTCATAATGTCAACTGGCTCAAATACTCAAACATGACTGACGAACAAGGTTGTGAAGCCGAATCCTTTGCCATCAGCTCTGGCCTCACCCAGCTGGTGGGTGAACCAACTCGGATTCCAGACCGAGATGGTGATTTTGCTAGTTTGTTGGATCTTTTCTTAACTTCAAACCCCGACTTGTACACTGTCACCGTGAAGCCGCCGTTAGGAACGTCTGACCACAACCTTATTTCGGCACTGAACAAACTGCCAATTAGTGCTGAAGAGCCTCCTAAACCACGCACGATATGGCATTACACATTAGCTAAGTGAGAGGACCTAAGGGACCATTTTGGAACCTTTCCTTGGCGGGACGTTTGTTTTACCTCTGATGATCCATCCATCAGTGCAACAGAAATATCGGAAGCTATCCTTACTGGCATGGAAGCCTTCATCCCTTTCTCAAAAAAGTGCCCTTCTAACGGCAAGCCTTGGTTTACCAAAAATTGCGAACGAGCTGTTAAATCAAAAAATTATTTCTACCGACAATGGCGTAAAAATCCTTCCGCCGAAAATCGTACCATCTTTGTTAACGCTCGAAACCAATGCAAGCAAACGATAAACCAAAGCAAAGAAGCACACAACCAGAGAATCAGAGACAAACTTCTTGAATGTCCTAGCGGCTCAAGATCATTTTGGTCGGTAGCTAAGGCCGTCAGTCAGAACTTTACCAAGTCAACCATTCCACCTCTAACACATTCTGATGGCACCATTGCGACCAAAGCACAGGAAAAAGCAAACTTACTGGCGGAACTATTCTCCTCACATTCAACGGTAAATTTTCAGGGAAATACTCCACCGAACATTACCCCTGTAGAATCGAGAATGCTTGAGATTGTTTTTCGCCACCGCCATGTTAGACGAATCTTGAGGAGTCTCGACACTAAAAAGGCTTCTGGTCCTGACGATATTCCAGTCATTGTAATTAAGACATGCGCTGACGAACTGACACCGGTATTTTGTAGGCTTTTTAACTTATCCTACAAAAAGGGAATATTTCCTTCTTGCTGGAAAACTGCGAGAGTCCAGCCCATACCCAAAAAGGCAAGACGACTTTGCCAAACAACTATCGTCCAGTCGCATTGCTCTCGGTTATATCAAAAGTTATGGAGAAGGCTATCAACGAAAAATTACTAAAATACCTGGAAGGCTTCAACATTATTAGTGACCGCCAGTATGGATTCCGTAAGTCTAGATCAACAGGAGACCTTCTCGCTTATGTTACTCATGTTTGGAACAACGCAATAGAACACCATGGGGAGTCCCGGGCGGTAGCACTGGACATTTCCAAGGCTTTTGACCGAGTATGGCACGAGGGGCTCCTAACTAAAGGGAGAGCATACGGAATTCCGGTTCAATTTTGTTCATGGCTGTCGAGCTTTCTTAAATACCGTTCTCTGCGAGTGGCGATGGACGGATTTCTTTCAGACACATTTAACATCAACGCCGGAGTCCCTCAAGGTTCTATATTGTCGCCCACCCTTTTCTTACTAAACATTAACGATCTTTTGGAAAAAACTAAAAATCCTATATGTAGCTTCGCTGATGACAGCACACTTGTTTCAACTTTTACTTTGGATGCTCGGACATCGGCTGCTAATGCACATCTCTATAGGCAGCAGGAGGTCTCACATCTCAACAAAACCTGGAAGAAATTCTGTCTTGGGGTGACAGTAACCAAGTAGAATTTCACGCTAAAAAGACCCAGGCGGTAGTTTTTTCTAAAAAAGTTAATGTTAAAGAACCGGATATAGTTATGGCGGGACACTTAATTCCCTTGGCTTCATCAATTCATTTATTGGGCAACAACTTTTGATGCTCTATAAAGCCCAAATTTGACCATCACTGGAGTACTGTTCGCATATTTGGGGCTCTGCTCCTAAACATATCCTGAGACTGCTAGATTCCATTCAAAGAAGAGCCATTCGCTTGATCGGTGACCATAGTCTGACAAACAACCTGGAAAGCCTTGAACATCGAAGGCAGGTTGGTGACTTGAGTCTATTTTACAAATATTTTCATGGCAAGTGTTCAACTGAGGTTGCCCGCTTGATACCACCCAGAGCGGTGCATGGTAGAAATACACGACGAGCCACTGCAGCCCACCAGTACGTGGTTCAGCTTAGTGTCCCTCGAACGACACTGTTTCAAAATTCTTTCATCTGGAGAACGTCATCACTCTGGAACGACCTCCCTGAGATCGTGTTCCCCAACGAGTATAATCTCCAAAGATTCAAGACCAACGTGAATCGTTTCCTGCGCACACGCACCGCTCCTAGAGCGCCATAAAGGATTTATCCTGTAGTGCTGTGCCTTATCATAAAAAAAAAAGAAAAAAAAAGCATTTTGTTATCAGTAAAGGGAGGAAATCTAATTCTAACTTCTTGGATGATGGGATTGAATTTAAAATTTGATTTGAAGTCCGACACAAAGTGAAGGAGAGTTTTTGTGCTGCCAATACTTATTGGTTAGATCGTACTTATTAAGCCTAGATATGTTACTGAGAAGATCTGTATCAAAAAAATCTCTGCTTGAATAGAAATATAGCACTAAGTGCTTCTCTACGGCGATGATGTCACAGCTTCTAAACAAACCTTAAAGGCTTTATACTGTAGTCGATTTAGTTTTTGTAAATAAGTATTACGACATGCTGAACCACACATAATACTGTCATAATCAATGATAGATATTATATATGATTTATAACTTGTTTGCTTTAATACTACATATTTGTGTTATTCATGTTTATAAAGACAATGGGTTAATGTTATTAAATGTTAGCATGCTATTTTGCACTTTAGCGAATTGAATACTTTCAAAATGGAAAGACCATTACGAGAAATACATTTTTTTTTATTGTTTTAACAAATATCTTTTTCACCTAACGTGCAAACCGATTTTTCTTAACATGATTGGATAGTCAATTTTATGTTCTTCGCAACAATATAGGTATCACTCGATATTTCAAAGTAAGATTGGCTGGAGGTGTGGAGGTCAATATTAAAATTCTATCAAATGTGTAAATAAACTTCCCCTTCTATATTAAACTAATCGTCCCCCCTCTATATTAATTTGGGGTGGTTTGTTTCGGAATGATTTATAAAAACAAATTAATTATTAATAAGCGCAGAGACATACACTTTATTACATTTTTAATTAACTGTCAATCTAAAACGCAAAGATGAAGTCACTGCAAAAATGGTTTTTATTTTTTCTTATTGTTAGATCTTCACACTTTACAACTCCTGACGCGCGAACAAATCATATAAAAAATTTTGTCAAAACGTCCCTAACTACTAATAAGTAAAATTCCAGGCAATTGCGTTGCTGCGCATTATATTTTAAAATTAGTAAAACCAGGTTAATAAGGCACTTTTAATTTGCTTATATGGATTAGTATGCACAGCAAGATTCTCAATTACATATGTAATAATGATCTTAACAAATATATATATGTAGTTCGAAAACTTAAAGAAGTTAAGTATCTAAATATATTCTGCAATTACCAATCAGAAGCAAATTAAGAAACCTGCTTGAAATTAGAAAAGTGAACGTATAAATTGTTCAAGCTAAAATACCACATTAAAATTTAAAATATCTAATTAAAAAAAATAGAGTTTGCAAATCTGTTTCTATAGTTTTTAACTAAGGAATCTGCCTAAAATATTTCGCAGTGTAAATGCTCCAATATTGTTATTCTGGATGACTGATAAACTTGATGAGCTATACAGGGTGATATACGGTAGATAGAACATTAGACGTTCCAAAATTTTGTTGTCTCTTTACATAAACGACATGCTCCACCCAGCTAAAACATTTCCGACAATGCGATATTACCGTCTCTACTAGAATGTAGTAAAAACTTTGATATTTTAAACGAAACACCCTATACAGGTTCGGTAAGTATATAGAAAAAAATCAGCACGGTAAAGGGGATGTTGAAATAAATACAGTTTTCCTTAGGTACGGAAATAATAGGGCTCCACAGAAGTACCTAGTGGTTCATGTTTTAGATTCTAGCTAGTGTGACACTAGTTTGTTTGTTTTAATAAAATTTTGGTGCGATGTGTAGCCGATAAAGACACATAAGTTCATACAAGAAGCGTTCTCATAATTTACAGGAAATGCAGAAACGGACTTGATACCCCATTAATGGGCCCTCAACTTTCAGAAGGTGCCATTTTACGAAGCAAACAACCTGTGACACAACAACACCTGATTTTTAAGATACCTTACTTTAAAACATCTGAATTTTGTTGATCGTCTTACAAGTACGATTAAATTAAAAAAATGAATTACTACAATAAAGCCCAGCAGGCTTTGTTTCTGTTTCTGAGTAATAATTAAAATGGACAAGATTTGCAAAGTCATAATTCTAGATTTTGTTAAGGAGCTTTAATCGTATGCAGAATATGCTGGCATGCATCTAATTTGTGGACAAGTACAATGCAATCTCCTTTGGAGGCAAGAAGTATGCTGCGAGATTTCCAAATAGAAATTTACCGTTTTAGAGAAACAGCTATAGAGTAAGGTGGAATAAAAAAAGCTTAAACTAATACAGCAGAGTCTCGATATAGTGAACTTATTAATGAACAGCTTTATCACTCCACCAAGGTCGTTCACTATTTAGAGTGCAGATAAAAATATACACCACGGATACTTACAACGTGTTTATTACGGAATAGCTGATATTTTAACTATTTTAATAATAAAATCAAATGAAATATGTATCCTAATAAAAAAAAATAGTAGGTACCTATATGTATGTAGTATATGTACATATGTACATTGTGCATATTGTATGTAACAGAAAATTAAAAAAAAACGTGTGATAGTGTAAATTTTTTTAATCAATTTAGCTCTCATGTCTTTAAGAGCAATTACTCTAGAATATTCCAGTTCATTCGAATTTTCTTCTGCATATTGAATAACAGTATTTAAAGATTTTAGTGCTTTACCAGTGAAAATCAACATGTCTGTTACAATGGGATTTGCAGCAACGTCACTGTTTTCATCCTCAATTTCAATTTCTTTCTAGCAAGGTTTCATTTGTTCACTATTCAGAGATTGATGTTATTATTTGTGTGTTCACTGGAGTGGATAGTTAGTTATATAGTATGTTCACCATAGCGAAACTCTACTGTATTTGCAGTTCCATTTTATGAAGTTTTTATCCCGTCGTCGTGGCGAGAATCCCAGAGCAAGAAGAACACGTTCTAGATGAAATTGCTGACAATCCAGCGTAATAAAGCTTGCGACTTAAATTGACACAATAAAATGGGTTGTTTATAAAACAATTTGAGAACAATTGCTTCATCCTTGCCAAGTTTAAAAAGTACCTACTGACAATATCTCGCGATGATTACCCCGCAAGATATAATTACTCGATCTGGGTTTTACAAGAATATAGAGTAAATCCACATTTCACTAGAACGGTTTTCTTGACGGACAAACCTGGCTTCACAAGAAACGGCACAATTAACTGTTATAATTTACATCTACCTGGCATGAAGAAAATATATAAAATGCATTAATACAGAACAAGCAATAACAATGATTTACGATTAACGTGTAGGCGGGGTTCATTGGGATCATTTATTGGACCTTTCGTTTTGGAATAAAGATTAAGTGGTGCTCTGTATTTATAATTCTCACAATGCAATTTAAATACTTTATTAGAAAATATACCATTGTAAACTAGAGCTCAGATGTGGTTTATGCACGGTGGTATTCCATCATATATTTGCAACGGGATGCTCTATTGTTTATCTGATAATAATAATTTTGGGAATCGGTGGATAGGTCGATTCGGACCTGATTTATGGCCACCAAGGTTTAGATTCCTTTTTTCGGGTAGTATCAAAGGACTTGTTTATCATCCCCAGTTAACACAAGAGAAGAGTTGATTGAAAGGATAACACAACATTACTTTTTTTCGAAACAAACGAGAAATGCATTTTTTAAAGAAAAGTTCCCAAGGTAGCTTGAAAATCAGTTTTACGCATTGTAAAATGACACCTGCCAAAATTTTGGTCCACGAATTAGGTTCAAGCCTGTCTATCTTCCCTGTTATGGGTTTATGAGTCTTTATACAGCGTGTGCGTGGATTTGCTTGCCAAATGGAAAACTTCTTTATTATCAATTTTTCGAAAAAAAGTTATTCTTTATAAAAAGTTTTGCTTTTAAAATTATTAAGATTGTCATAAGAATTTCTTTTTAATGTTGTACAGGGTGTCCCAAAAAACGAAAAACTTTAATTCTAAAGGTGAAAAAACTTTATACCAATATTTATTAACCGGCAAATTGGAAAGAGCGGAAAGCGCATTAAATCGTCAACTAATTTGTAGTATACAGGGCAATGATAAAGTTTTTTTTTGATAAACAATATGGATAAATAAGCCCCCCACGTTGTTCATCATACACCATACAGAACAACAGTAAATTATTGTTTTATTAAGTAAAGTTTTAAATAATGCATAATAATTATAAATTAAACTTTTACCTGTAAATAATTAAATGTTAAGGTAAAAACCTGTAAAGACACATTTCACGAATTGACATATGTCAATAAAACTTTTCTAGTTTGTATTTTTTCCTCTAACAATGAATTTAACTGATTAAGAAAAAGTCCAGATTGTTTTAATAGTTGGAAATAATTATCGCACAAATAGAGAAGCAGCCGAAGAATTTAACAATAATCACCCGGAAAGACCAACACCAATAACCCATCAAACAATAAGTAATGTTATGAGTAAAATTAAACGGTGCTCTCCAAACTTTTTTCGGAGAAGAGAAAACCAAGGTCAAAATAATCTTCCCCGCTTATACGATGAAAATGATGAACTTAATGTTTTGCTCTACATCAACGAATTCCCTAAAACTAGTTTAAGGCAAACGTCTCGAGATTTGGACTTAAAAATCTACTTCATTAGAATGGTTCTAAAAAAAACATAAAATTAAACCTTTTAAGCCAAAATTTACCCATATATTATTACCAGGGGACTCGGAATTGAGACTAGATTTTTCTGCGTGGTTATTAGGCTTTATGGAGGACGATCGCCGTTTACCTTTTAAAATAATTTTTTTAGATGAAGCTGTTTTTACGACCAGCGGTATTGTAAGCTCTCAAAACTCCCGTTATTGGTCAGTGGATAACCCTCATTGGGTTATACAGTGCCGAAACCAATATTCTGAAAAAGGAAATGTGTGGTGTGTTATAGTCGGGGACCGATTGTTGGGACCAATATTTTTTGATGATAATATAAACGGTGAGGTGTTTCTAAATTTTCTAGAAAATGATTTTAGTGATATGCTGGATGGCATACCTTTGGCCGGTATACGAAACTTATTGTTTCAGCTAGATGGGGCTCCCAAACATTTTGCATTGCAAGTTAGACATTGGCTGAACAGAAATTTTGCTAATAGGTGGATAGGAAGAGGTACAGATCAAGATTTGCGTTTTTGTCATTGGCCAGCGAGGTCCCCGGATCTCACTCCACTGGATTATTTTTTGTGGGGTGTCCTCAAAGAAAGGGTATATAAAAGGTGGTCCCGAGACAGAGAACACCTCAAGAGATTCAGGAATATGCCGGGCTACGAGGATATCAACTATCGAATGCCAATAGAAGTTTTAGAAAAAAATTTGTTAGGTGTATGATGAACAACGGGGGGCTTTTGAAATTTATTCTTCTATGTATATTTGTTCGTGTTTACTGTGTAATTGCAAGTAATTGAAAAACTTGTTATGTGTAAATATGTTTATATGATTGTCTAATAAATTTTCAATAAGGTTGTAAATTATCTAAATATTTTAATCACTCTGTATACTAAATTACCCTGCAAATAGTACATTACTTAATAATAAATATTGCGATGGTATTTATCCATATTGTTTATCAAAAATGTTAAGTAACTATTCAAAAAAAACTTTATCATTGCCCTGTATACTACAAATTACGATTTATTGCGCTTTTCGCTCTTTCCAATTTGCCGGTTAATAAATATTGGTATAAAGTTTTTTCACACTTAGAATTAAAGTTTTTCGTTTTTTGAGACACCCTGTTCAACATTAAAACGAAATTCTTATGCCAATCTTAATAATTTTAAAAGCAAAACTTTTTATTAAGAATAACTTTTTTTCGAAAAATTGATAATAAAGAAGTTTTCCATTTGGCAAGCAAATCCACGCACACGCTGTATATTAAATAAGCAGTTTCTTTCTGGCTCTAAAAGTTACTAAATATTACGTTACCAAGGTTCTCCATTTTTAATTATGTCGATTAACAAACAAATTTTCATTAAGAGATTTTAAATTAAAAAAGAAATATTTTCAATATTCCAAAGTGTTTAATCAACTTTAAGATATACTGCTTTTTTTTTTTTTTTTTAATAAAATCTTTATTAATCAAAAATCACATTTACAATGACATTCAACTAATTCAACAAACAATAAAAATATAAAATATATAGTCCATACTTAATTTATACTATTTTCGATTTTTTTCCCTTTATACTAGCTGAGCTATTAAGAGATAATACAAATTTGTTGAGTCTACTCATTTAGAAAAATAACTTTAAAAGCAAAATATCTTTTTATTTAAGTTCGTATTCTCTCTCAGAAGGTTGTATCTGTTTATTATGGCGATATTCTTAAATTCACTCAAGCTATTGTTCTTATATTCAAGGTTGTAAAAAATCACTGCCGATATAAACCATTTTATTATTTCACAGTCGCTTTTATTTGGTACCTTATCTGTTAATAGCTCATAGATGGTGTTACATCCCCCCAGGTTTACTTTAAATTTTTTAACTATTATGTTTTCTATCCAATTCCAAATCTCCTTTACTTTAACACAATTCTTAATTCTATGCATTAATGTATCTTCATCAATATTACACTTTTTACAACGTGGAGTGTCGGTAAGATTATGCTTTTCCAGCTTTTTTCCTGTTGAGTATACATCATTCACTGCTTTATAAACAGCCGATTTCCACTCTGTGGGTATAATACGGATTGTAATTACACTCCATACATTTTTCCAATTTACATTAACATATTTTTCTTCAATTTTTGGTTTTGAAATTGTTGGTTTTAATACCTGTGAGTATATTTATCTGGTTGTCACCTTGTCAGTTTTCGTTTTTTTTAAAATATTAACTATTTCGACAATTTTGTTAAAGACACCATTAACGTTATCATTGGCATTTGTTTCAAAAATACAATTTACAGGGGAATTATATGAAAATTGTTTTTCTTTAGTCCATGATTTAAACTGTGTTTTAATTAAAAGCGCTTTTGATTTTATTCCGACATTTTGTAAACCCAAGCCGCCTTCATTATATGATAAATATAGTTGTGGTCTACTTACCCTATATAAATGTCCCGTCCACAGAAATTTTCCTACCATTTGTACTACTTTTTGCACATACATCTCCGGCATCGGTAACACCTGTGCAGTATACCATATTTTGGAAAGAAGGTACGTATTAATGTACCATATCTTTCTAATTATATCCAAGTTTCTTGTTAAATCTTTAAAAATCATTATATTGATATTTTTAATTATGTTTTGCCAGTTTTCCTTTAAGGTTTCTTTGATTGAATTACAGAAATAAATACCTAATATTTTTATCTTAGTATTGTTTTGAAAGGTGTTATCTAAATTCTTTTGTTTTTCCCATGTCCCTAGAGGAAACACATGCGTCTTGTTTTGGTTAATAAGTGCGCCAGAACCTTTCCCATAAATTTCAAGTAGTTTAATGAAGTTAAGCAAATCATTGTTGTCACTGAGATAGACTACTACGTCATCAGCATAAGCTGAAACTTTGTAATTTTTTTCATTAACTTTTATACCGCATACCGTGTGATTTATTAACCTTAAGAAAGGTTCTATCGTTATGGCAAAAAGTATCATTGATAACGGACACTGCTTGAGAATGTTTAACAAATTAATGATAATGATGCATCATAATTTAATAATTATTCATTAGGTAATTATTGCATTTCATGATAAAACTTTTATAAATATGTTAAACGGTTAATTATTTTGTTTTCAAGTTCAAGACAACTATACATCTTTATGCCGTCGTGCATTTTTTATTTATGTTTATTTTATTATACTATGATTAATAAATAAATAAAGAACGTTAAAAAAATGTGGACCTGCCTATTATGCAATGCTTTTTAATTAAAGCAGTTATTTTAATGTGTGATTATTCAATTATTGCTGTGTTGCTGTCAAATTAAAATAATAAGGTGACTCAAACTAAATTTGCATACAATAGAAAAAATGTAAATCGATTATTTTGGGCAAAACGAAAGTAGATTGATTAGGATTAATATTAATATAATGATATATTGTTTATGATTTCACTTTATTTTGCAATATTTTTAATAATAATAGTTAAAGTGCAGTTGTTAAACCTTGGCCATAATACATTAATCGTTGTTCATTTTATAACGTATTTTAACTTTAGGTATTGCTTTTAATTTTTTTTTAAATTGCATTTTGATTTTAGTTCTTGTAGTACAAAGGCGTAGGTAATTAAATACATATCCCTCGTGAGTTTAATTAACATTTAAAAAGTGAATATTGTTTTATAGTGCCTATAAACTTTTCGGAGGAATATTTAAATTACGGATCTAAATTATTATCTTTTATATCAAACTTCAAGGATTCTACTTTCAAAACAAACCACCCTAAATATATCTTGATTTTGAGGGAAATAAAATTTGACAAAAAACCACGCCAGTTTTTAAATCGAGGGGGAAGTTTATTTAGAGTATTTTCAGCGAGTAAACCTGCAATATGGCGGCGGACAATTCATGTCAGCACACGCCGATTGTCTATAAATGAAGACAAAAATATTAAATTCCAATTCAAATTATAAGCAAAACCAACTTTTAATAGGTAGATCATATACAGTGTGTGAATAAAGTCTGAAAACCTCACAATACATGGGCCGATTTAAACCAAATTTGGTACAGCTGTCTAAGAGGATCTCACGCACCGAATGACGATATTGGCGTTGTTGCCAGCTACTTAGTTTTTCTGGAAATCAAACGAATTTTAAGTTTTTATATGTAACACATTACATTTGTTACACTTTTGATATAACACAATTTGTTCCTAATATCAGTAGTTTTCGATATAATGACTATAATTTAAAAAAATTATATTAAATGTTTAAACTGTTTTCCCTGTACAGCTTGACAGTGAGCGAATTATTTGTGGTTTTGTTAATTGAAATTCGTCCAAAACTCGACGCTACAAATCAGCCGAACTTTGAGGTTTTATGGTATAAACCTGATTCTTTAAGTGCCTCTATAAAAAGTAGTCATTAGGCGACAAATCAGGGGACCTAGGTGGCCACTCAATTGTACCCACTGTACCGATCCACCTATTAAACCCATTATATTTCGTATAGTAGGCACCAGTTCCATTTCTAAGAGCTCAAGGTTAAGTTGTGGTGTCAAATTTTCATTAATAAAAAATGGACGGATTTTGTGGTTATCCTCAAGCTCAGCCCACATATTTAATTCTTCAGAGCGTTAAGTCTGACCTTCTCTCATCCAGTGGGGATTTTCATTGGCCCAATAACTACAGTTGTGTCTATTAACTGTACCATTTAACATAAATGTTGCTTCATCTGAAAATACTATAATTGAAAAATTGGTTATTTCATCAATCATCAATAATCATAATATCACAAAATTCCATTATTTGCTCATAATCATCTTCTGATAGCTTTTAAACTACACAGCTGGCGACAATGTCAATATCGTCATTCTGTGCGTAAGATCCTCTTAGACAACTGTAACAAATTTGGTTTAAATCGCCCAATAAATTGTGAGGTTATTAAGTCGTTTCCCGACTGTACATCTGTCACGTTTCTTCGTGTTAAGTTAAATACAACATGTTAGAGAGAGACATATTGGTGCTAACTAAAACAAAACCATTATAGAATTACAGGGCAGGCCAGGCTTTGCTTGACATTGTTGTAAATGATTTGGTGTTTTGACTTGTCAACTTCAATTCGTTTTTATACATTTTTGTGCCTTGAAACTTTATTTAATTAATAATAAAAACAGTTCTTTCTAGAGCTATTTTCATCGTGCTATTACATTGCCCAGTGGCGGCTTGTGGCCATTTGAAGTGGGAGGTCAATAAAAAAAAAAGCGCCGCAGGCAAAAATTTTTTGGGTGCCACGCCCTTTTTTCAATGATGGTAATTTACCTGCTTTTCAATTATGAAAAGTAAAAAACACAACACCAATCCTCAAGAAATTAACAAAAACAATCAGGTTCATTATATTATAGGTTAGGTTTTTGTCAGAACGACAGAGAGACAGGATATATATATAGGGATGTATCGTAATATCAATAATATCAAATAGATGATATTTTTCTTTCGACATGTTTTTAAATTTTTTAATTTTTATTCCGATATATCAGAGTATCAATAGAAAAAAGTAACTATACAGGTTAGAGGGATACAACTGGCCACGCCGCATTTTTAAAACTATTTTTAAAGGCTAGAATTTTATGTCTTATATGCATTCTCAAAATTTCAAAAATATATTTCTATTAGTTCTCGAGATACTTCTAATGTGCCATCGAGTTTGGGAGACCCTGTATATAGCGATATATTTTTAACGATGAATGTATGTTCGTCAACGGCACCGCTCGCGCAGTGGTAGCGCTTGTGCCTTGAAACTTTATTTAATTAATAATAAAAACAGTTCTTTCTAGAGCTATTTTCATCGTGCTATTACATTGCCCAGTGGCGGCTTGTGGCCATTTGAAGTGGGAGGTCAATAAAAAAAAAAGCGCCGCAGGCAAAAATTTTTTGGGTGCCACGCCCTTTTTTCAATGATGGTAATTTACCTGCTTTTCAATTATGAAAAGTAAAAAACACAACACCAATCCTCAAGAAATTAACAAAAACAATCAGGTTCATTATATTATAGGTTAGGTTTTTGTCAGAACGACAGAGAGACAGGATATATATATAGGGATGTATCGTAATATCAATAATATCAAATAGATGATATTTTTCTTTCGACATGTTTTTAAATTTTTTAATTTTTATTCCGATATATCAGAGTATCAATAGAAAAAAGTAACTATACAGGTTAGAGGGATACAACTGGCCACGCCGCATTTTTAAAACTATTTTTAAAGGCTAGAATTTTATGTCTTATATGCATTCTCAAAATTTCAAAAATATATTTCTATTAGTTCTCGAGATACTTCTAATGTGCCATCGAGTTTGGGAGACCCTGTATATAGCGATATATTTTTAACGATGAATGTATGTTCGTCAACGGCACCGCTCGCGCAGTGGTAGCGCAGTGACGCATGACGAAAAATCTGTAACGATATAATATTTTTTCGATATCAGAATCAACATCCCTATAAAGAACTACAGACTGCCGACTGCAGAAATCAACGGTCTTCTGTCTTCTTCCCATTCATTCTAAAAATTGCAACGTGCGTCTAAGCTCAATCAAAAAAAAAAACGGCTGACAGCCGACAAAACCTCTTTTTCTTCGAATTTAATACAAGTGCGAGAGTGATAACATGCTATTTATTCCTCTCTTTACCCCCACAGGCTTTGTTGGGTGACGCTATTTTTCGTGGGCAAGCTCGATTTTGACCTGAAATTTTTGCGGGGACGCATAACAAGTAGCGTTACGTCTAGTTTGTTTTGCTGCGTGTGCATTGCATTAATAAATACGAGGGATATTTTAGAGGTAATAGTATCCGAGCAGTAAAGTTTGGTTGATTGAATCAATTTTAATTTTAAAGTTAAATATTAATATGTTAGGTGGTTGGTGACTTGGCGTGGGAGGTCATTGCCCAAATGACCTTATGGTAGAGCTGCCACTGACATTGCCGGTAAGTATATTTTAAGTATTCTAATTACAGAAAATAACGTTATATATTACATAATTCAAGTCCGGTTCTGTCCTTAAATGGCTGTCTGCTATTATATTGCTGTCAGTATTAGTCGCTTATTATATGAACAGTTGTCTGAGCTGACATAAACTGACCAAGTTCCCGTTTTATTTGACTAATTAAGTCAGATTATCTCCCCCCCTTACCTACGCTAAGGTTACCGGATTTTTAACTGAAATTGTTCGTCTTGGCTGATTTATGTGTTAACTGTCAATTTGACATACACTTGCAAAATGGTCGTTTTAGTTTCAATTCAGTCAAGATATTTATTTAAGTTAGCTTAGATCAGGCAAGTGACCAAATAATAAGCGACTTTTATTCCTACTAAAAATTTAATAGCTACAATATGATTTTTGTCAGATGATTTGTCGACCATTTTGCAGGTTTACTTGCTGAAAATTCTATACACATCTGATAGAATTTTATTATTGACCTCCACATGTCCCGCCAACCTCACCTTGAAATGTCAAATGACACTATCTATCAAGTGATACATCGTTTCAAAGGGCAATTAATTGCCTATCCAGCGGTGTTAAGAAAAGTGAAATCGGGTAATGGGTTTGCGAGTTAGGTGAAAAAGATGTGGGTTAAAACCAGTGGTTAAAACCATAAAAATTAATTTGGCGTAATTGTCCTTCCATTTTGAATATATTAGATTCTCCAAAGTGCAAAATATCATTGTAACATGTAGTAATATTAACGATCGCCACAGAAATAAGACAAATCTGTAGTATAAAAGTAAACAAGCCACAAAAACAATATGTTTTTAAGGCTCGTTTACAAACTATTTATTTGAATTTTATTTAAGTAATTGTCAATACCTATGATCAAACTCACAAGTTAACGCGAGCCGTTAATTTCAAAATTAAAGTGAGTGGGTTAAAATCCAATGCTATTTTCCATTTTGGTATGATGCAACTACAGTTAACGGTCGTGTTAATTCTCGATCTCGTCATCCTAAACAGGAGTGACGCAATCCTTAAAGTGAGTACTTTAGCATATTTGAGCCAATCAGGGACGAGTTCGGTTATCAATCGCGGAAATTTTGAAGATTGTTTGGAAATGTCAAGTTGTCAAGCGGTCAATGAACTTTTGCGAGCGGGTGACGGCCACAGCTGGGTTTTATTCACATATTTGTTGATTTTGGGCGATTTTTGCTTCAAAAATTAGTAATCGAATAGTTTTTGGTGAAAAATGCAGCGTTTGTTAGATGTATTAGCTCGTTTTTTATAAAGAAATGGAAATATATTAATAACGGTAAGTTAGAAACACAATTGTAAGTACATTGTTGGTATAGATTTTTACAAAGGATTTTACTTTCAGATTATTTTACTTTAAAAATCTTGAAATTACTGAACAAAGTTGATTTGATTTGATTTACAACTCCCTTATAGTGACTTTTATACCTTTTAGATCATAACAAAACATGAGAGGAGAGAATTTCGAGGAGATTTCCTTCTATTTACCTAAATCCGTACCAGCTACTGAATTACACGTAGAAGTGAATAAAATATAAGAATTATACCATTTTTTAATATTTATTGAAGCATTCAAATAGTTTCCTATAATTTACAAGCTGAAAAATACATGATGTTAAAGTTAAATTCAGCTTTGACAACAATTTATACCTAATAGAGGTAAGTTTTTAAACTAGGTAGCTAGATACTAGATAATTATTAAAACCTGGATCAACCAAGTATTGTTTCGTACAAATTACACAACTTGTGTTGTATTTATAGATCTTTTAGTAGGTACCTAATGTTTATAAAAAATTGAACCACTAGGGTCACAATTCAAAAGCCCAGGTAGGAATACAAAAGTGAGAGTAAGGGCTTTGTCCCTTGGTATTCCTTGGGCTTTGATCCATTTTTCTAAAATATTTACAACAGTTTTAAAGTTAGGAATAGAATAGAGAGTAGATATTTTTGTTGTTTACTGACCTAAGTGCTTGTAAAAATATCTCATAAGGTAAGGATTCAGGTTAGTTATCCTATCTATCCTATGCAGAGCATTCCTTTGTTTATTTTTAATAAAAATATCAACATTCTATCTTATTAAACCTTTTTTTACCATTTTATTAATAATTTGATTAGATCGACTAGTATTAAAAAAACATTCAGTCCTATTTTTATACCTACCAGTATCCTAACAAAGAACATATGCACCTGTAAAATTCAGAAACTAAAATATTACTATCGAGGAATGGTAGCCTAGAGCAAAGTTAATACTAGAAATATTTAAATAAGTTCGAATGTTATTTTACTATTTTTTGTTTGTAGGCAAATGAGGCAGAAGCAGCTGGATGCAATACGAAGAACTAGTATAGAATGGGCAGGATTAGAAATTGAGATGTAGAAGGAAAGAATGCCAATAAAGTTGAATTTAAAAATACCTGAAATGTTCTGTCAGAAACATGGACAATGGATAAACTTTAGACTGCAGTAAAGTCGCGACAGGAACAGGGTACAGCCCCATATTTATAATAAAAATATTAAATTATAGAAATTACTTTTAGATAACTTTAGGTATACTAAAATTCTAAAAGAATCGCTTAACATAACAGCATTGTTTAAAAACATGACTCTTTTTATATTTCCTGTATGAAGGTATCTCTGAGACTTCCTTAAAATTTTATCGCAAAAATAGTAGGTAATAGTATCTTTCGGTTTAGAAAGAAGTTAGTTGAGGTTACATTTTTATGGCATGTATCACATTCTAGTTACTTTTATTTTATTATTTTATTTACTATTATTTATTTGGAGATATATGTTGATTTAGGACCGGATTTAATATATTTTTTTTTTATATTAATTAAAATGCGACGAGGTCAGTAACGAACAAGGTCAACTCTAAATTATTAAAGACATGTTAAGGGGTTTTAAAATATTAATTGGTTAAATTACCACATTTTTCCGGAGGTACAGGGAACAGTATACTTATGATTTCCTGATCGAAAATTTTCTAGTTTTCACACTAATTTTAATATTACACAAAGAAGCTGTCTCAAAACATCACCAAAAGGATTAAACAATCAAGGTTACAGTTTTATAATAATTATCAAATAATAAATAAAATACTCCCGAATACGATTTTGTTTTGAACAAGTTTCTTTTGAGTTTTGGGTTACTTTTTTTAGTAAGCAGAAAGTGACACATATAAAATTCTAACGTTAACTAACTTCTTTTTAAACTGAAAAATATTATAGCTTTGTCGTGAAACCAAAATACAAAAAAAATTTAGCAAGTTCTTGATACGATATTATTTTAGTCTTGACAATCGTGTTGAATATTATTAGCAGTACCTACCTACCAGATTTTGTAAAAATTGTAAATGTGATTTTGCTCGCTAATAAATAAATAAGTAACAACGAAAATAGTTTATATAATGGTTTTACTAAATTAATATCTAAAATTACAGGAGTAACTTAATTGTTAAACCAAATTTACATTTTATAACGTAAAATTACAACTGGAAGCAGCAAACTAGTGTCATGTCTCATGGCTTTGTGTTTCATGTGGTGGGGTTTTCTCTATCTACTGCAAGTAGATATTCCAAAAACCTAAAATTGTTAACAGCTTTTTACAAATTAATTTTTTACCTAGCTACAGGGCATCCTGGAATGTCACTCCTGAAGTTTCCCATTTGACAAACCTACTTTTATGATTGCTCAAAAAAGGTTTGTTGAATGAGAATTTTGGAATGAAATTCAAAAATAAATCAAGTTTATTTTAACATATTTTTAAATTGTATAGTAATTATCCCCATGGCAGAAAGCAAAAACTAAAATGTCTACACATTACTAACGTCGAATAATATACTATGTAGTTTATAGTAGATGAAAGCGAGACCTTTTATGTACACTGAGCAAAATATCGAGTTGACATAACGCAAATATGAGTTATCCCAGACCGACGCGTGTTGCTAATAGGGGACAGCTCAGACCTCTGAGTTACGGCAACTAAACCGAAGAGATTGCATCAAATCACTGTTCATGAGGTATAATAGCCCTGAAGATGGGTTGTTTTAGCTAGCTAGCTTAGCTAATCGTAACTGCGATTGACGAACACATGTGACGTGGGCTGCAGCAACTCATTATTTAAGCTGCCAGAAACCAATATGGGAGTTGTGATGCGTCACTATTAGGGCTAGATTAACTCATGATTCGAGCTATAAAAACTGGACCTTTCAGTTGTTCTAGCTTACTTAACGACTATAGATTTAATCTGTCCTAAATGTTGGTAGGAAATCTCAATAGAGCCACGAAACACAAGGAATATTTAATAATATGTACTTTAATTAACAAACACTTGTTACGAGAACACATGCTAGGTTAACTGACATAAGTGACATCTAACAACATATGATAAACGTCAAGTGCAAAGGAAATACTCTATGAACGAAGCTAGGCACAATAAGGTTTGGCACTTTAAATATATTCCAACACTAAAATTGGATTATTCTCATTATCACGCACCTGTGTATGAGAACAAACTCTGAACAAAATTAAAAAAGCATCCCTCCGATCAACGATTGCGCGGATAGCAAGTCCAGTTATGTGGTCCATGAAAACGCGACGTGCACAAGATACTAATAACAATGGGATGAAGTTACCGCGCTAAATCGGCACGAGTGTGAATTCGGAACTTTCCGTGACTTTTCGATTGATGATTTACTCTCGACATGAGTTTTTAGAGCACTATTTACGACTTATTCCAACTCACAATAAATAACACATGGTAATGAGTTAAAATAATGCACGTCTGGGTCAAAACGGCACTTTAAAATCAGTTAGTAAGTTTTCCCAATCCAAAAACTGAGTTCAGGTAACTCATAAAATGGTTACAAAATGAAGGATTGTGGTAATCCCAAATGTGTTTAAAATGTTGATATTTGTATGTTGAGGCGAACCACAAGAAGCTGAGTTATTGTAGCGTTTTTAAATGAGTTGTGATAATTCGTAGGCTCAGTTTGAACAACATAGAACCGTGCGTTAAAGTAGCTCTAATTCTGTAACCCACGACATTGGTAAATCCATTTTTGTCAGTGTAGGGTTGACTACAGCCAATTATTAATGATAAGCCTTAGCACTTTTTTTTTATTAATTTTAAGTTTACACTTGCAAACGATTAGGTCAGGTTAGTCAACCGAAACGTTGTGTTCAAATCAAAATAAAACGAATAAGGATTAGACAAATTTCGACCTTTGTCATTTCATCTTTAAAATAATCTTCAAGATTTTACCTATTTCTAAATGACTGCAAAATAATATTGTCAAATGCTGCCTGCTTAAGGACACAAATAGACATCCAAATACGAACAGTTTAAAACGTAGTGTTCAAAAATTCGACAAACAGTTTAAAATGTAAAGTTAAAAACTCTTTCACACTATTATACAGCGTTATAGATGAGCAGCGAGGTAACACTATTTTTAAACCCATAAAGTGGTAGTTGTTTTATATTATTAGGCAACTTGTTAAAAATTTGGATGACAGTAGAATCTGGTCTGTAAGATATTGTTCATTCTTTTTGACATGTAACAGGCACTTTAATATGTACTGAGATAGAAAAGTGGGAATTTTTAGCTGTATAAATGCCTATCTGCAGTTTTTTCTCCAGCCTAATCCTAGAGTTATTCAAACTACTATCCTCTGCAGACCAAAAACTTGCCCTGACTGGCTTGCACAGCCTCATGTCAGGACTGCATAGGACATCACTGAGTGGAAGATGGCAAATATATACCATCCTCATTGTAACCTCTGACACACAATTTTTGGCCATGGCTTTTATATATAAGTTATTAAATGGTCTTCTTCCATCTTACCTTGGTGGATTTATTGCCCATAACAGTGATGTACATAATTACCCTACTCGAAATAGAAATGATTTTTATATCAAGAGGACTAATTCCAGGAGAGCTATGAATTCTTTATTTTTCAAAGGTCTTAAAGAGTACAATGATCTACCGAGATATGTCAAGGAGTGTTCATCGATTAATAGTTTTAAAAGAGAGCTTAGGACATTTTTTAGAAGTTAAGATAGGCTTTTCCGATATGATGATGTTTTGTAGCCTGAAATATAGATTTTATTTGAGTTTCTAGTGTTATATCTGAAGTATATTAAAACTTGTAGGAGTGTTTTTTAACAAACATCAGTGCACTAAGAATCAGAATACCTGGAAGTGTGAGAATCTAATGCTGCCGAAAGGTTTCTTTGCATGACTCAAGTGGGCTTAAGGAGTATTTTTTACGAATAATTTTTTTGAAGTTCTGAGTAGTTTGTCCTCAGTAAAGCACAAAAAGAGTTAAGTGGCTGTGGGCCAAAAAATAATATATATTTAACAATTGTTTGGGGTTCATAAAGGTTTTTAAGTTGACAAAGGCATAATAAGCAGTTTAGTTTTGCAGCAACATTGTCTACATGGGCTGTTTACTTTAATTGTGAGTCTAGGTGAAGACCCAGAAACTTGCATTGTTCTACTCTTGTAATAAAATTATTATTCAATTTTAAGTATAAATCAGGAACCTGCTGCTCTTTATAGAATGCCATGTAATGGGTTTTATTTGTGTTAACAACTAGATGATTTGTTTGGCACCAAACAGAAAATCTAAGCAGAATTGTATAAGTTATTTCAAGTAGTTGATTAAGTGTAGAAGCAGGTATGACTACTGTTGCATCATTTTTTCAAACCGTTTATAAATAATGCAAAAAGCAAGGGAGAGATTACGCCTCTTTAGGGAACGCCCTATCTGATATTTAGTTTCTCCGAATAGGAGCCCTAAAGTTTTACTCTTATTTGGCGATTAGAGAAAAATGATTCCAGCCAGTCAGAAATATTACCACGTATTCCCATAGCATGCAACTTTCTGAGCAAGATGGCAGTGTCGACGCAGTCAAACGCTGGGCTAAGATATGGAGTGATATTTTGGGGTAGTTCAACGGAAATACACAGAATTATAGTCATGCAAAAAAGGTGCATCCGAAATATTTTTAGGATGAAGCAGCAGGAAAGTTGTAGGTCTGTTTTTGTAGAAAAAAATATTCTGACGGTATAAGGAATGTACATTTTGGACTCTGTAATATTTGTATTTGATAATAGGGATCTTTTCCTCGATTTTAATGTGAAACATGATTATGACACTCGCCATAAAAGTAATTTAGTACCAGAAAATTATAACTATACTTACATACCTCCAAAAAAATGTAAAATACTGCATCATAAAAATTTTTAATTGTTTCTCAGACGAAATTAGAAACCTGCCAAAGAATAAACTAAAATATACCTTAACAAAATATCTAGTCAGTAAGGCCTTCTACAACCTTAATGAATTCTTTGATGATCCTGATAAAGGAATAATTCAGTGTTAAATTTTAAATGTTTGTTACAATTTTAAGCATGTGTAATTTTATCAAAATTGTCATTGTCTAAATGTAATGTAATTACAAATTTAAAATGGTTATTTACAAAAATCTCTCCAGACATTGTTCAACAGCCCCTATTGGTTTTTTTTTGATTATGTTTATAGTAAATGTAAGCATCTTATTATTGAACAAATAAATACTATTGTATTGTATTGTATTAAATCCAAAAATAGAGCTATAGTATAGTAATTAGAATCTATTGTTTTATAAATATATTCCAAGAGATCGTAAGCAGCTGTGCTAGTAGAGAAGTTTGAGCAATACTAATAAAAAATTAGGTAGGTACTTTTAGGGATCTTCCTTGTCTTCTAAGTCAGGCTTAATGCCTTTAACTTCTATTCATATTTTAAGACGGGACCTACCTTCACATTATTAGATAATGATCCTTTTATTAGTGAATAAAATTGAATCGAGTTTAATCACATTGGAATCTTCGTGAGTCCTGATATGTGCTGGTAATTTTAGGTTGGTCATATCCTATAACATCACATTATATCACTAAGAAAAAGGCTAAAATAAAAAAAAAAAACTAAAATTATACAATACATACTTTGCTTTCACTGCGAATAATCTCTTGAGTTATCGGTCTAGTTGAAAAGCATCTCATACCATAATCTCTTTTTTTCTAAGTGAGTTTTCTGACACAAGTTGTTCTCAATTTCTGTTAAGCAGATAAATTATTGAGTACCTACTTTAATTTTCATGCAGCAACCACATTCTACCGATGTTAATACATAAGTGTAAGCCGGACTACAAATACAAATACTAATAATCTTTATTCCCACTAGGAGCCCTAAAGTAATTAAAAGTATATTTAATATGAAGTACCTAGTAGGTAAATACAAATAATTGTTTAGTAACTAACCTCTTTACGTATCATATATTTTCTTTTACCATTTTCTTAGTGAAAACTTGTCACAGTTACCAATTGAAATAAACTTTGTCTTGTGTCTGTGTTCTTTACTGGTTAATACTTTGATTCCAATCCATATTCTAAAAAAAACAGCTGTAATAATGTAAATATGTAAACAAGCATTCAATTGAAATATATAAATAGGTACTTACGACATAAAATGATGTATCTCGAACGCACACTATAAAACTTTGTCTCTAAAATCTAAAATCTATACTATTTTTAGGTTAAGAATTCTGACACTTAAATCTGACAATCACATCCGATAACTTTAACGGCTCAGCTGTTTCTCCACCACAGTGAAAAATCAACAAGTAGGCTGTTTTCGGTTGTTGTCATGGAAACACTCACGTTAAAAGTTAAAGTGAGCATTTGATCATAGGGCTGAATGTTTGATTGAAAATGGTACTCTAGCTACAGAAATAATTTTCCTTCACGGGGCTGAAAATTGTTGTGCATGTAGAACTGCCATAGAATTAAATGAGAGGTACCCAGACAAAAACATCGAGCGTAAGGATGTCATGATATAGATATAACATTGGTGCGTAAGATTGAAGAAACTGGATCTATATGCAACAAAAAAAATCGCACAAACAAGGGTTTTAGATAAAGCTTGCGAGACGGAGGTACTCGATCAATTCGCTGTAGATCCAACTTCAGCTTCTATTCCGAAAGTCGTCAAGCTGACGACTATTTCTGCTGGTTCTGTGTACGAAATTTTAAAAAATAATTAATTCTTCTCTTATAAAATACAAATTTTACACGAACTGAATAAAGACGATTTTGATTGAAAGATCAAATTTTGTAAATTTATGTGCCAAAGGAGTGACGAAGACCGCACCTTAATAAAAAATATTTTCTTTAGCGACAAGTCAACTTTTTTTTTAATCGGTCTGTTAACAAACAAAATTGTAGATCTTATAGTTTCGACCGTTACTTGATGAAAATCCATATTTAACATATGAAAGAAAACACTAAACAAAAAACAATTACTTAGTGTTTTCTTTCATATGTTATAATTGTAGATATTGGGATATTCAATATCCGCGAGTATTTCGGGAAGGCCACGCTCAATTTCCCCATAAAATTAACGTTTGGGCAGACATTCTTGGGGACGAAATTATTGGGCCAACATTTCTAAAAGAAAGTTTAACCGGTCAATTGTACTTGAATCTTTTAGTAAATGTAATAGATCCACTTCTTGTACAGTTTTTGGAAAATCAAGTGGATCACAACGGCACCCTGGAACTGACAGAAGAAAATTTGTATTTTCAGCAAGATGAAGCGTCTCCCACTACGCTTTACCAGTTAGAGAGTGGCTTAACCGGTAGATAGTAAACTCGGCCGCTTAACAGAACACTTACTAATCCCACAGGTAAACTCAACCTGTTATTTTCTGCCTTAATAGGTAAACTCGGCCGGTAGATACCCCAAGTACCTCCTATTTTGACCCGATGTGGTCCATTAAAAATATCAGCAACCCGCTTTCTAAAATTGTTGGTATTATAACACTTTCATTGGTTATATTGCATTATGAAGGGGTTAGTTCAGGTTAGTTAGATGTATTTGTTTTCATTGATGCTCTAATTAGTTTTTAAGATGAAATTTATGTAAGGTTGCAAAGTATTCACTAGCCATACTTATGTACCTACCTAATTCGAACGCTAAGGCTAGAGTACCTTAAAAACAATGATTATAACAATGGGAAAGTGTCAACTTTAGAATTTGCTAAGTTAACTTCACATTATTATAGTTTTACTTATTTTCTATTCTTATGGTTCTACTATGGGATATTATATATATTTCTAAATAGTTCAAATTGATGTGCTGTTTCTAGGGTTAGTTCAGGTTCGTTATTGAGGTAATCTCGGCCGCCTTATAATGTGTGTACCAATCGCCCCAAACTATATCCTTGGATTACCAGGCCGAGTTTAACTATACAGCTTAAGACTTATATTGACCGCGAGGATTAAAATTTTCAAAGCGGCCGAGTTTACCTCGGCCGCTTAACCAACGGTTCCCTAGCAAATGGATTGGTAGATGAGGTGCAATAGACTGGCCAAAAAGATCTCCCGACTAGCCTTCTCTTGATTTGTTCCGTTGGGGCCACTTCAAAAGTCAAGTTTATAGAACCCCCCTTGAAAGTATTGAATACCTCAAAAAAGGAATACCACTGGAATGCAGGCTTATTACCAGACAAACATTCCTTAATGTACGAGAGGAATTTCAAAATAGACTTTATTATTGTCTTCCCAATCAAATAGTCTCTTCAAACTAATAAAATTAGTTATATTACTATTACATGTTTCCACCTAAACAGATAATGTTTTTGTGGCTTGTTTACTTTCATGCTACAGATTCATTGTAGCTTATAAGGACATTCGTCAATGTTACAATGATATTGTGCACTTTAGAAAACTTAATACTTTCAAAATTGAAAGAAAATTCCACCAAATTAATTTTTATTGTTTTAACACACATCTTTTCCACCTAACTTGCAAATCGATTACCCGATTTCACTTCTCTTAGCACGACTGGATAGGCAATTCAATGCCCTTTGGAACGATATATCACTAGATAGGTAGTGCCATTTGATATTTCAAAGTGAAGTTGGCTAGAGGTGTGAAGGTCAATAGTAAAATTCTATCAACTGTGTAATTAATCCTAATCTTATTAATTTTATTTCCCTCCAGATCAAGAGATATTTAGAGTGGTTCGTTTTGAAATAAAAGTCCTGTATTCAGGGTATCCTAAAAGGTACGGTAAAAAACTAAGGATAGAAGTTCATGTAACATTTTGTCGTATGTCCCCCTTCCATTACCGAGCTACAACCAGCGAATGGGGAACTGTTAAGATGGGGTTTTCTTAAAATTTTCGAAACCACTAAAGGTAATTACTTGAAATTTAGGTGTTCTAGTAAAGCTTATACGCCGAATAGAATTATTGTCATAAAAAAGTCGACCTTTTAATAGTAGCATCAGAAAGAGGAGAGGGCGGAGTATTAGTATGCCTTAGTTAATGTACTATTTAGTTCAATATAAAATAACATAAAGCTAAATCATTTTAGCTCACTGATAGAATTAGGTTCATCGAAAATATAGATTTCGGCCATGAGTTTAGTAAGGTAATTCGACCAATTATGGGCGCCCTTAAGGAAAAACTGCTTTATCTATAAAAGCCCTTTAATTAAAACGTTTTGGAATGGTCTCTGTGATGCCTTATGGTATTGTATTATTTGGACTAAAAAAAAACTTTTTATATACATGTTTTATTCCTTAAAGAAAAATACAAAGTGCCCATATTGAGAGCAGTGGTCCTTAAAATGAGCACCCCGGATCTTATTATGGTCTTCACACGAAACCAGGAGAAATCTCTTTTTTAATTAGAATTTAATGTTAAATATCTATTTTTGCAATACAAGTTCATGGTCTATTACTGAAAATTATTACTTTAAAGTATTTAACCAACTGTAACAAGTATATAGCTCGTTTGTACCGTTCGCTTAAACATTGATTAAAACGTTAATGAATGATTATTTCAACATATCTGTCGTGCTATCTATTAAACAATGATTAAAGGCAGCTAATCATTAATTAAATCAAACATAGCTTTTGGGACGGTTAAAGTAATTAGTGATTAACTTCAAAGTTTCTTGTATATTTTTAGCCATGGCAGATTGACTTTATTTTTATTTATTTTTCTGGGTCCTAAATTGGACTTCGTTGAAGACATGTTTATAAATGTCGATATGGAAATTATAGATATTCTTGATTTCGGATTTCTGCGTAAGATTTACAATAGAAAAACTAATTTTGACGAATTGAATAATATAACTTTCTATGGGCGTTTTTGCCTCACTAAAAGCACTGTTTTACATTTACTTTTTCAGAAGAAGACTATTAGTTATATTAGTAAGTAAATGGTTTTTAATTTAGTAAAGTGATTTTTACAAGCGTCTATTTTCAGGAACAATAGTCTTGCACCCATTGCTACTTTGTTTTGAATTGAATTTCTTTCATTAACCAATATAGTATTGTTAGTTTCTTTTTCTGTTTTCTACTACATTTTTATAATGCGCTCAAATCAAATGTTTGCAATAAACAGGTTTTCTTCCGCAGTTTGTCGGAATCCATCGCAACACAGTGGAAATAGAAATTATTTATTTAATATAAACCAAACTCAATGAAGCTGTCAAAGTAGTCAAACTTAAAGTGGTCGTTAAAATGTTATTATAACCTCCAAACTTAAATAAATTCACCATTCTGAAATTCGCAAGCAACCTAAACTTCCTTAAAACTGCACTGTTGCTAAGTGTATTCTCCGGTTAACTAAAGGAACTCTTATTTTTGATGGTGCAACTCATGTATAAATAATCATTGATTAAAAACAAATTTCCGATTAATTAATCATTATTTACACCGTAAAAGGCACGATCGACCTTAAGTATTACCATAATTTTTAGGCTTAAGTGTAAAAGAACTACACCTTGGGCACTTTAGAACAGCATTCTTCATGAATCCAGATGTGTCACATGCTACATTGTCGCATAGCTCCGCTTTTATCCTTATCGGATAAATATTAGTACCAGGGTTCTGAAGGGCACGGTTTCTTCGTACAGGGACAACTCTTTTCTTTCGCTCGTTTCTTTTGTGTTCCGCTCGTGAAAAAACAATTCTTTTCTTTTTTAAGAGGACTCTTATCTCCTTTTGCTCAAGAGCTTGATATTTTCTTCTTATTCGAAAACTGCTCTGGTGACTTTATAATTATTTATTGATTTTCAAGCTCGTGTTTTTCCTTTGGTACTGATCATCCCGGGTGTAGGATAAAAGAAACGTTCTACTCTGCTAAAGTAGACACTTGTCGCTTATCCAAGTCTGCAGTTTCGTTGGCTTGATCACTATTTAGGTCATCACTACTGCTTGAGCATCTAAGTTGCTGGTACTTGAACTTTCTTTTTATTTCTTGATGGAGGTGCAATGGTAGGTTCTTCTGGCTTTTCTGCAAGTACAGGCACTGCTCATATTTAGACATATACGTATGCTTGTTCTCGGAACCCATAACCTTAAACTGATGATTTTAAGTTTTGCTAGAAAAGAAAATGTTTCCACACAAACAAAATATGTCAATATTAGGCTTAAACATAGGGGTTTCCCGGGTTTCCACTAACCACACAGTCATTTTTTTTTGAGGGCCACACCCAAATGTTGTCAAGAATTCACCTTGAGTTCAAGTTAAGTATCTACCTACATTTTTGTTTTCGGAATGTAGAAAAGGTTTTTCGACGGTTTACGTTTTTGACAATCTAACCAGAACTAACCGAATCTCGTTATGTAGTCTATAATTAAGTTTTAATCGAATGTTCAAAAAAGAATACTGTCATGTTTTCTTATAAATTTATACTTGATTTGCTCGCAGTTTTCTACTGGTTTCTACGTAGATGTTTTCTACTGGCCCAACCCTGCCCAAGAGTCGTAAAAAGCAAGTTACCAAAATTTTATAATAGAAACTAATACAAAAAATATACATTGTTACCTTGCATTTACAGTTTGCTTTTTCTTAAAAGGAAACTCGGTTTGTAAATATATGGTTAATTTACACATATCATTTTGTTGCTCCATTCCATCGCAAAATAATAAAGAAAAACTCAAAAACAAAATACAAAAGTAAACAAACTCTCACAAAATTCACTAACACAAAAACAACAAACTCTCGTGAAAATCGCGATAGACTCCCGAATCCATGGAGGACATATTTCGTCGGTTTAATTATGATTTAAAAAGCGCGCGGTAGAGTCGTTACCCGAGCGGGTCCGAAAGCCAGCGCTGCAGACCGATGACCATCTCGAAACTCGACAGATTACGCATATACGGCTAAAAGCATGACTTCGTCCGGCAAATCAGAGGGCAGTATATGATGTAAGAAGCTGGTCAGAGAGGCATGCAGGGTAGGATTTAGTTTGAAAATTAGAAATAAATATTTATTATGAATTTCGACTGGCATAGATTAAATTAATTTTATTAAAAAATTTGTTTTCTTATGAAAGCACTAGAGGAAACGGTCCTTCCATCCCTTCCATGGACCGCACGCCCCTGGTATTTATGGTCTCACATTTGTGACACTGTAGCTCGGTAATGTGGAGGCATAGGACAAAATAATGTATGAACATCTGACCCTATTTCTCTTCATGATACTTACTCGATTCTTAGTTATTGAGTATACCTTTTTGTACACCGTGTATATTAATAATTTCAACGGTTTTAATACTAATGAATAATAACAATATAAATATTATTCATTTAAAAATTAATGATTCTCACATTTAAGTAAACTGCAAATAGGCCAAGCAATATTTCGATGGCCTTTCGCTTTAACCTATTGCCTTTTATGAAAGTGGTAGGTATATTGTGTATAAATGACCTCATAAGAAAATTGCATAGTGCACATTAGACAATTATTAATTCTTATGCAGTCATTTCGTATTGATGATGCGGATGGTTGTAAAACAATAATTATACAGGGTGTTACTTAATAATAGGCCATAATTATAAGGGCGTATTCCTGAACCAAATTCAAGTAGAAAAGTTCATATAAACATGTGTCCTAAAGAGTCTGCTTTTTAAGATACAGAGTGTCAAAGTTTAAAAAAAATCGTTTTCTATTAATATCTCAAAGATACTTTTGCCGATTCTGGTGAAATTTGGCAGTGTTATTCGTTGTGTTAAGACACTAAATTAGCACTAACTAGATGATAATTATGAGTTCCAGTAATATTATCAAAAAATGTACGCCCCTGACTTTTAATTTTACGTTTAATTTTTTAAAATTTTATATTGTTAAGCAACTAAAAAACAACTTTTTTGTGTCTTGATATTTTTTCGTATTTTACTTCGTTTTGAAGAAAATAGTTATTTTCCTAACAAGTGCGCAAAGTGATATATTTCCGCACGCAAGCATAGTTGGATGAACGACGCGTAGCGGAGTTCGGATAAATTCTTGCGTGCGGAAAAGCACTTTGCGCACGTATTAGGAACAACATTTTTCCTACGAGCTTCATATCAGATAAAAACAAAAATAAAAATAAGATATAATTTATTCAATAATTTTTAATTTAACTTTAAAAAAAGAACTAGGTATAGTACAACTAAAAATTACATAACAAAAAAAATAATAATAGAAAATTCAAAAATTACATAACAATAAAAAATAATAATAGGAAACTAAATTATTTGTTTATAACATTTATAACAAATGAGCAATCGCTGACATTATGCAAATTGATAGCCAATGCAGTAAGTTCATTCAGTGGGTGGTTTATGGTATGGCTTGATGAGCACTGACTTGGCGTGGAAGGACAGTTGTTCAAATAGGTCGATGAAGGTGTTAACTCAGAAGGATTTATGTAGCTTGATGAAGAAGGGCAGTTGTTCGTGGCCAATATTTTATTCGACATGTCCTTTTTTTAATTTGTCGAATCTTCAATGTAGCTCTAGGCGACAGTCGTCGATTTCCAGTTGTAACTAATATCCCTTATTTGTTTCATTAGATACTACAAAGATTCTTGAAGTATTGTTTTTACTGTCAGGGATTTTCACGACTATCAAATTTCCTTTATCCTCTATGTGATCAACCATTATTTTGCAAAGCTCATCGCGCCTGCAAGCACCGGCCAACCCACAAATGGTGGCGACTTTCATCAGGTGCTTCTTCCATAAATCTGGAAACTTCAATTTTGTCAAAAATTTTGGCCTTTTTCGGACGATATCCCACATTTTGCTTTTTTAGAAACAATGTTAGCTTGAAATATTGACTTAAATCCAAGTTAATTTTGATTTTAAGGACACTTTTTAACATAGAGTACTTACTCCATAAAGTATTTGGCTGAACTGATATTTGTCCCTTTGTTGCGGCACCAGTATTCAAATTGTTTATATTGCTTCTCGTATTTTTCTTGGGATTTCGCGGGCAATAAATTTAAATTTGCAGAATTTGCGGCCTCTAGAATGGAGTCTGGTAGCTCCTCGTCAGAGCTGCTCATTTTAACAGCGTTTATACTTTTTGAGGATTTGATGGAAAGAAAAGTGTCGGTGTTTGTAGATTCTTGTTGACATAGAAACGAAGGACAAATCTGACATCATGTGCCAAAATCAACATGTACAGGGTCTTCCAACGAGGACTGAACAGGGGCTCATTTTTGAGCTTCCTTGTATTTAAAGAAAAATCCAAAATAGCCAATCGATGTACTTTTTCCTGCAGAATTCAAAAATAAAACCAAAAATTTATTTGAACCAGAAACAAAAGAGTTTCGCTATGGATAAGGTGTTTTTTAAATGGAACATAGACATAGACAGAACATAAACGAGTGATTTTTTTTGTCCGTTCTGATTAAAATATTTAATATTGTGACAGCTATTTTTATTAAATTTTAATGTTTTATCCCGTATAATTTAACTTTAACCTGTTTGAAACATACACTAGGTAATAAAGGTATAATCACCTTTGAATCCTTCAAAGTCAAAAAATTTGACAAATTTTATTGTATTGACGGATATATTTCTGTGAAAATTTGCAATAAATCTTCTCCTTCCTTCTCTTGCATTTTCTTGGCATTTGTAGAACAAGATAACAATCTGCAATCTCTCATCTAATGAATATTTCATTTCGGCAATATTATAGTAAATTTGTCAAATTTTTTGACTTTGAAGGATTCAAAGGTGATTATACCTTTATTACCTAGTGTATGTTTCAAACAGGTTAAAGTTAAATTATACTGGATAAAACATTAAAATTTAATAAAAATAGCTGTCACAATATTAAATATTTTAATCAGAACGGACAAAAAAAAATCACTCGTTCCAAAATTCGTATAAAAAAAGCTATGTTCCATTAAAAAACACCTTATCCATAGCGTAACTCTTTTGTTTCTGGTTCAAATAAATTTTTGGTTTCATTTTTGAATTCTGCAGGAAAAAGTACATCGATTGGCTATTTTGGATTTTTCTTTAAATACAAGGAAGCTCAAAAATGAGCCCCTGTTCAGTCCTCGTTGGAAGACCCTGTACATTTATTGTTGCTTGGCAATATTATAATAATTTATCACTATACGAGGTACTTAAAAAATAGAATTTTTTTTCGTTTTACGCTGAAATACGAATATCGTGAATTACGATTAAAAGGTAAAAGAGAATACATTTGCAACGGCTTCGCACATTGCAAAAAATTGTCTACAGCTACAAAAATAAATATAAATATTTTTGAATAGTGCTACTTTTCCGCACTAGTGCGAAAAAGTGTAACTTTGCACACGGAAATGCGTGCGCAAAGTACTACTTTGCGCACGCTCGTAGGAAAAAAGTTTTTCGACATGCAATGAAGTGGCTTTTATTTTTTTTCTCGACAACGAAGATTCGAAAAAATATCAAGAGACATAAAAATTGTATTTTTGGCTGCTTAACCCAAAAACAATATAAAATTTTTAAGCAAGTCAGTGGCGTACATTTTTTTGTCAATATTATTTGTGAGACTGCCCCCCGGGATACCACTGGAACCCATAGTAATCATCTAGTTAGTGCTAACTTATCGTCTTATCACAGCGAACAACACTGCCAAATTTCATCAAAATCGCCACAAGGATCTTTGAGATATTAATAAAAACCTATTTTTTTTTAAACTTTGACACCCTGTATCTTGAAAACCAGATTTTTCAGGACAAATGTTTATAGGAACTTTTCTACTTGAATTTTGTTTATAAATGCGCCCTTGGAATTACGGTCTATCAGTAAGTAACACCGTGTATATTTATAATTCATTTTTATAAACCCTTCATTAAAACAATTGAAGCAAAATAGAGTCGTCGTATTTCGGGAAGCCACCAGAATATTGTGGCAATTTGTGCAATAACTCCTTCATTGTAAGTACCTACTCATAGCTAAATAAAAAAAATATACCTTATTAGTTACAAGATAATGCAATTTTAAAGCTGCTTTATAGTTTAATGAATATGACTTTAATTAGCGTTGAAGATTTAATACAGTCCATTATGGGTAAAAATAAAATTGCTTGTTATGTTTCACTATTTAATCAGTTACCTGACACGCGTGTTTCGACCCTTTCAGGTCATTTTCTTCTTACTTCTTTGAATATGACCTGAAAGGGTCGAAACACGCGTGACAGGTAACTGATTAAATAGTGAAACATAACAAGCAATTTTATTTTTACCCATAATGGATAATATACGGTTTCACCAAGAATGTAGCCCAACGCAAGTTAATTACATTTAATACAGTGTTTGAAATTTCCGGATCTAACCCTTAATATTTATTTATTTATTATTATTATTATTATTATCCATAAATGTTACAATAATATTATTATCAATAAATATTACAATATAAACAAATTTTACATAGGTATACATAATAAACAATTTGCTAGGTACTGCAACAAAAATTTTCAAGTAAAATAATTAATAACAATACAATTTTAATATTTTTGCATCAGTATTAAAGTAACTGCTTTTGATAACAATTGCACAATAATAGAGGGGCACATAAAAATTCTAAAATAAAGTCAATAAATGTGTTTCATCCAGGGATCTAAATTTGTATCCCTGAGTGTTTCCATCAACTAATGTTCTCATTAATTGATGTTGGTCATAGGGCATTTATCAAAGTTTAAACTGATATGTTTAATCATGAAATACAGAGACAAAGCTACGATATAATCATACTTAGAGAATCCGAAGAATATAGTGACAGCTCTTTTTATAGGATTTTTCTTTTTTGACATAGGTGACAAGTTCTACAAGAATTGGTCGGTTTTTAGAAACCTTTCATCCCATGTCTATAACAATTCGACAACACATCTTTTATTTTTCCTAACAGATTTTAACAATTTATGGATACAAATGTAGGTTAAAAAATGATCCATTCTGGGCATTTAGATATTATTGGTACACTTGATTATTATAAAAAAAAATTAATTTTACACAAGTTAATTTTAAAAAATAAATTATTATATGGAAAATTTCGGAAATAAACAAAAATAATTTGGACAAGATACTATATCTTGTTGTCCATGTTGTGTGTATAAAATTTCTCATACGTGGAGTGTGACTTTTGAAAACTAACAACTGACAACTGTCCTGTAAGGACCGAAACAGCACTGCGGTAATTGTCTGCCATGATAATTCCAATGTAACCTTATGATGGCATAGTCACCATTGATAAATTTTAATAACGTTTTTTCCAAATATTTCAATGACTTAGGCTGGATTTATAATTTTGAAAAGTCCCGACTGTTAAATGTTAAAGTCGGTGAGCTTCTAAGTTGTACAGTTCAGTTTCACGGTTTTTATAAAATTGGGCGAAGTTCGAAAAGTTCTTGTTTAAAATTAAGTTTAAGATTTAAATACAGTACAACATAAAAGTTTTACAATAATCAATTTTGGCAACTTACTTCTACTTTACTAATTTAGTTCTGTGTCACTATCACTATCGTCATCTAAACCTATTATTAAGGGTTAAACATTAGTACTCATACTCATATAATAATTTCTCACTTTAATTACATGTTGTATACAGTTTTTCCAACTGTCTGCAGAAATGTTACTTACTATGTTTTTTAATAATTCAACTATAGATGTATTTCAATGTGGGGGAATTATTATTCCTTCTAATATTTGATTTTATACTAAATACACAATACTAGCAAGGTCCATATGACCCTTAAAGGCGCCAGGCCTCGAACACAAATTAACATAAAACTAAAAAATTATATATGAATACCGGTGGTCAAGGGCGGTTTTAGCTTTTCAACATGGGGGGGGGGGGGGGTAGTTTGAAATCCCAATTTTTTTTTAAAAAAAGTAACCAGAATATAAGTGTGGGAGGGGGGGTCAGAAAAAAAATAGCGCCGTAGACAAAAAATTTTTGGGTGTCACGCCCTTTTTTCAATGATGATGCTTAAAATTCTAAATTCATGGGGGGTTAATTACCCTATTACCCCCCCCCCCCCGTAAAACCGCCCTTGCCGGTGGTGAAAATGCATTAACCACCAACACCGACCGCCGCACACTGGGGCAAGAAACCACCAAAACTGGCATTAAATAGAAAACTCAAATAAAAATTAGGCATATTCTCTTAATGCGGTTTACAAGACAAGCTATCAGTACGCACAAACAAGATATTTTTATGCTTCACATCGCGCGCAATGGCCATGAATTAGAGCTATTGCAGTAGCTTATCAGCATTATTATAATAAGCGGCGCGATTTAAAGTTTTTTATAACTAGTTTCGACTTGTGATTTTGTGCTAAATAATCAATATTAATATTGTTGAGCTATGGAATCTTCATCTTCAGGTATGTAACTAATTTTTAGTTACTTTTAATTTATTTCTAAGTAGATTAATATACGATAAAATAGGCTTAACTAATATGATCTCAGTTTTTTTTTTACGTATGACAAAATTTAAAATTATTTAACATTTTAGTTATGTTCCAAGGTAGTTCGAGCGACATACATTTTTTTAAGTCTAAGAGTTGAGTTGTAGGAATACAAAGATCTTTAAATTTTTTGCTACTTTTTGCTACTTTGACAGTTAGACATGTTTTTGTAGCAAGTCGTAAGTAATGTTTTATAAGTTAAGCCACATAATGTCTGATTTATGTATTATTTTGTTATAGGAACGGCTTTAAATACCCTTTTTATAACAAGAAGAGAACTTCTTGATATAATGAAACGTTCTGGAGCACGTAATTGCCAGACGTTTTTTTCAAAATTCAGAACTTTCTGCTCAAATTACAAAAATTGATTTAGAATTAATTAAAAAGCTACATTTAATTATGATTGTGGTATCCAGTGGATTTGACAGATGTAGAAAAATGCCGTCTATTTGCGCTTGATACAGCCAGATACTTCGTGTTCAAGTACCCTTGGTGTAATATGCCTTCAACATTACACAAATATTTAATTCGTGGCTCAGAAATTATATCCTCTGCACTTTTACCCATAGGACAATTGACCGAAGAAGCACAAAAGGCAAAAAATAAAGATTTTAAGAGGTAGAGCATTACTCCAGAAAATGTAGCAGAGAAAAAACCAACACGGCCATTTTCAACTTTTTCTTATTGACTTCTGATCCGGTGATCACCAGTAAACAAAAGACACCGAAGAGAAAGCTGCAACATCTGCCAAGAGAAGCTATTGAGTTGTTAAAAGTACCAACCGTTAATACATCTAGTAATAGGGATAACGACAGTCAAGATGATACCTGCGGTGATAGTGATGACCAGGGGAACGATAGTGATGATGATACCCTACGATTTATTAGTTAACAAGACCGACATTTCTGTTCATTTTTTTTTTCAATAAAATTGAAATCTGGTTATTAGTACTACTATTATGGCCGGTTACCATCCATTTATTTGCTTTTGTTTATGCCATATCATCCCAAAAATAATTATGAGACCAAAAATATTGTAAGAGGTAAATTGGATTTAATGCCAGTTTTAAAGGCTCCTTGCCCCAGTGTGCGCCGGTCGGCGACCAGTACCAGTAATGAAATTTTACTACTCCTCTTCCTGTGGGGGCGCGAAAATCCGCGTGCGCTCGGCGCGCTGGTTTAAACTTGCAAAATTTTGCGTGTTCGGAATCAATGTAGCAGGTTAATTTTTCATTATTGTCTTGATAAGCGCATAAGACGTATATAGTGCCTTATTTGCTATTACGTATCTACCGCAATTGTGAAAAATAATTACAAATAAGGTAAGTAAGTAATTAAGTAAATTAATTAAAAGGAATGCAAATAATTGTTTTTCTTTTTAATAACTTTTGTTTAAGAAACAAATTACGCTTAGTGTTTAATATTTTTTATTTATTTTATTAGATGGCCAGAGAAGAAAAAAAGAAATTGTCTGGTTACCAAAACTTGCTTAACAAGCGAAAACGGGAGGAAGACTTGGAGAAAACCGATTTCAAAATTAGTAACTTTTTTCGGAAGACCACACAAGACACTATTTCTGATAACAGTGATTTTCTACATTCAACAAAATCAAACTTGCCATCAGAATTAGAAAAGCAAGCTAATGAGGATGAAGATCCATAAGAATTAGATCCTGATACGTTTCAGTCAGTGTCGGTGCCATCATGTTAGAGTAAGCAAGACGAATTATCCGAAGAAGCGCCCCTTTCTAACGATCCAGGTCTTTGGGCGAGTGTATTGTCTCCAATCCAGCTGCAAGAACTTGTCGAAAAGGTCCAATGCATTATCAAAATAAAACTATGTATCCTAAAGACAAAAGTGGACGTAAGTTTTCCGATATATATTTTACTCGAATTTTGTTAAATGGTGAGAAGGTTCAGCGTTATTGGTTCCAATATTCTATTGAAAAAAATGCAGTTTTGTGCTTCTGCTGTAAAATATTTATTGACCCCAACCCCAACAATCCATTGACTTTAAAAACACTAAATTAAGTAACCAAGACGGGTTCAATGATTAGCATCATTTAAGCGAACATTCGAAAATCCACGAAAAGAGTAAATCTAATTTTGAAAATTTACGTGTCTGGTCAGATTTACTAGAAAGATTGAAAACGAATCGAACCGTTGATTCGGAAATGCAAAATTTATTAAGAAATTAAACTAAATATTGGCGCAGTGTCATTGAAAGAATAATGTATACTATTCAATTTTTGGCTAAACAAAGCTTGGCTTTTCGTGGTCCTAGTGACAAATTATTATTTGAAAGAAATAATGGAAATTTTTTAAAATGTATAGAAATGATAGCAAAATTTGACCCAGTCATGTCTGCACATATTAATAGATCTCAAAAAAATATTCCACTTTACCTTGGAGACAAAATTCAAAGCGAAACCATTAAATTAATAGGTGACAATATAAGAAATAATATTTTAAACGAAGTTAAAGAAGCAAAGTATTTTTCTATATTACTTGATTGTACTCCTGATGTGAGTCGCCAGGAGCAGATGTCTGTTTGCTTAAGATACGTTAATTTAAAAAACAATAAATTTAGTGTCAAAGAACGTTTTTTAATATTTCGTCCTATAAGTAAGTGATACAACAGGTGAAGGTTTAACCAACTTTTTACTAAAAACTTTGGAGAATTATGGTTTAGACATTTATAATATGCGCGGCCAAGGTTATGATATTGCGAGTGATATTGGTTCAAATATGAAGGATAAGCATCAAGGTATACAAAAAAGAATTTAAGACATTAATCCACGACCAATGTTTGCACCTTGTTGTAACCACGGTTTGAACCTTGTCATAAACGATGCTGTGAAATCCAATATTTCTAGTATAATTTTTTTTCAACTGTTCAAGAATTATATAATTTTTTTTCTGCCTCAACCAATCGGTGGTCTGTTTTGAAAAGTAACATTTCAAGTCTGACATTAAAGCCTTTGTCAGATACTAGATAGTCTAGCAGAATTGATGCAATAACCCCACTAAGATTTCAGTTGGGCAAAATCTACGATGCTCTTTATAAAATTTTATCCGGAAATAATTTTGACAATACTATAAAATATCTAGCTACCTCCCTAGGTAAAAAAATTAAAAATTATGAGTTTGTGTGTATGGTAGTCTTGTGGTACAAGATTCTAAGTAAAGTGGATGTTGTTACTAAGATTTTGCAATCAAAAACATTTAATGTTTCCCAGGCTTGCGAAAGCTTAAATAACCTCAATGAATTTGTAAAACAATATCGATCTGACAGAGGATTCAGTGACTTATTAGTACATGCCAAAGAACTAGCTGCTTGCTTAGAAGTTGATGCAAAATTTATATCCGCAGAAATTTTAAGGTCCCGAAATAATAAAAAACAATTTTCTTACGAAGGTGACGACCAACCTTTTGAAAATCAAATGAAATTTATAGTACATTGCTTTTTCGGAATGGACATTACTCTTTCATCCGTACATGAAAGATTTAAACTATTATCGTGTTATTCTGATGTTTTTAATTTGTTGTGGAATGTTGAGGATTTCGACAAATATTCTGACCAAAATCAATTTAATTTTTGTAAAAAACTGGAAGAAACCTTAACTGACAATGATCGAAACGAGAAACATATAGACGGAACAGAACTTTTACACGAATTACAATTTCTGCAAAATGGCGACAAAAACGCGACGTCTGTAGTAGAACCCCTTAATCACATTGCAATAAATAACCTAACTAACTCATTTCCAAACATTACGATTGCATTGCGCATATTATTAACCATTCCAGTTTCTGTAGCTACAGCCGAGAGGTCATTCTCTAAATTAAAGTTGATTTAAAATTATTTACGATCTAGAATGGGCCAAGAGCGGTTAGAAAATCTTGCTATCATTTCTATAGAGTCTGACTGTTTAAAGCAACTTGAAATGGAAAATCTTGTTAATGAATTTGCCAAAAGTAAAGCTAGAAAAGTCCAATTTTTGTAAGACCTCTCCATCATGTATCATGATCATGTATTATCGGTTTCAAAACAATCGCTACTTTTTGATACTGTTTTTGTTTTGTTACTATTGCTTCGTATTCTATTAGTATTTTTTGTGTACTTTCTGTTTCTCAAAAACAAATATAGACGTTAGTACTGAAAAGTATGGAGTTTTCTTTAAAAAAACGATCAACTATGAGGGAAGGGTGTTAATTTTAGCTTAATATTATAATTTATAATATTGGTTAAAGGCTCCTATCATTATTTCGCACGTCGGCGCCGAAAATACTTGGTGCGTCCCTAAATACTAGGGGGGAAGATGCAACACTCTATGTCCCTTTTCTGTTGAGAGCTTATCACACACGTATTCTTTATTAATTTTAAAAGCCTGTAATACTTCTAAAATATCCCGTTTTTTTTTTAAAGTTTCTTCAAAATATATATTACTATTTATCATAAAGTTTTGGATTTCTGCTTTTGTACTGTTAGAACTAGGAAACATTTTCACTTGACGACTATGATAGCTAGCATTGTACATTACCATAACGCTATTTTTGGGTATATTTTTAAGAAGTCGATATCCAAACTAATCTTCAAAAAGTTGTGCGTCAGTGTCTTGGTGGTAATCTAGAGAAGAGACTACTATGTTTTTGGCTGAAAGCAACAGACAGTTAGAAACAATCTATTTTGTGAACCAGCGTGCATTATTTTTATTTTCTTGTCTGTATTTGCAGGAGCCTTGGCTTGGCAATTTTTTGAAAAATCATTCCATCCTTTTCTTGCAGTGTCACATGTATGAAACCATGTTTCGTCAAAATAGATAATTGGTCGATTTATTCTATATTCTTAACCGACGATAAAGAAGTACTTGGTAAAGCAGACGTCTCGGTTAAAGCATAACTTAAATTAAAATCTCTTTATATAAGACCCACACGAAAAGAGCTAATTACATAACTCATTTTAGCCTGTTTGCGTTGTTATGTAATATACTATATTATCGTACTGAATGATGAAATGAATGTGATAAGTTCATTACATCACTGAGTGATGTAATGAACTTATCACAATACTCATTTTTAATCAAACTATGATTTCTTTTGTTCCGTCAGTCACTGTCATTTTTTGTGTAATGTCATTGCATAAATATGAAAATCATTTTGAATACATTAAAAAACCAAAATTCTGGGTCTTATAAAAAATGTTATGTATATCACACGTACGGTAAGGCTCATTACAGCACTCATGTGGTTACTACGACTCGGTCTACGACCTCGTCGTAGTAATATTCCCCACTCGTTACTGTAATGAAGCTCATACCGTACTAGTAATATAAATAACTATTTCAGCAAAGATTGGTACAAATTCTTAATAATTATTTCTTTCGCATCGGGAAATAAATGCTTTCTTCTGAAAGTGACACTACAAGATGCCCCACTCTCAGCACTAGCCCATGGATGCCACATTCCAACACTAATACAAAGAAAAATATTAGACGCCGACTAACCAAACACTAATATAACAAAATTCACTAGTCGGAAAACCAATTGAAACTAGAATTAATAAAAATAAAATAGCTATTTTTATATTATTATGTATTTATAATTACTTAAAATGCTATGGCAATTAGGGATGCAGATGTATGCAGGAGTATTTTATGGCCAGAGGAATAATTAGGTTTTTATAGCAGTCAAATATCAACGATATAATGTAAACTGTACTCTAATAAACTTGTTTTTAATTTCACTTACAAGGGAAACATAATCAGAATTAACACTGGTGAAAACTGTACAGTTTTTAACTTGCATGTGCGGGAAATTCTAGGATATTCTATTTGCCTGTGATCTGTACAGGGGGATTCACCATACTGTCTCCTTCCCTTAACTTTTCGATGTCTCGTGCTAGGCTAAAATAAAAATTTATTATGTAGGGTATTTAAATACCTTTTTCAAGGGTGTCAACAAATTCTCTTAGTCACTTCATATACAGGATATCGCATAAAGTTAAATTTTCTTAGATGGGACACCCTATACAGTTAACAACTAAAAGAGATAAAAAAAAGGTTAAATGGAAAGAGTTTTGTAGATCGATTCTCAGTCTTACGGTTTTTGTGATATTTTGGAAAAACTAAAATGTTGCATTTTCTTAAATCGCTTGGAACATTTTTATTTTTCAATGTTTTTTTAAATCTGTAAACACAATTTTTACGCCACTTTTTACATATAATTGGCTTGTTTGGTCGTATTTCGGTTACAACGTTTCAGTTTCCTAGAACCATCATCGACATTGTTTTTTTTTGTGACCGCCATATTGAATTTTGCTCACGGAAATGATTTAATTTTTGCTATAATATGATGCCAAACACTAATAAAAATATGGAAAATGTATAACCTCAAAATAATTTAAAAAATATGTTTAGGGTATGTTCGAACATATTTGGTGGTAACACTGATATATCAGATAATTTATTTACTTAAGAATAAAGTTAAGAAAATATCATCTATTCAAGCTACGGTGAAAATGTAATACAAATTTTGAAAATGATAAAAATCTAAATTAAGTATCTATCTAATAATTCGTTAAATCTGTTAATGTAATATTTCTGTTTAGTAGGATTGAACTTTTAAACAATTTGTAAATAAAGCAGTCTTCCTCCACAGTTTAATGATGAAAAGAAGAGATTTAAAAATGAAAAGTAAATGAAAAGCTCCCTATATGTTTCGAATGCTTAAGTACTCATTATCAGGGCATACTAAAAAGGATAGTACAAAGATGAGAACGAACAATGAATATAAAATAAAAGTTTAAGTAGGACTTACCTAACATCAAGTTTAGCGGAAATGTAATGTAAGTTGTCTCAAATTATTGAGTACAACTCACAGGATGGGAAATGTAAAGTTAAAGACTTGTTGTACGAACTGGTCATATTGACATATTAATTATATTGAAATTCAGATATAAATTAAGTTTTGATTATAAATGTGAAATTTAGATTAGTGAAGAAACATTGTGGATAAAGATAATAAATTAAGCTAAAACATTTGAACTTAAATTTAATATAAAGATTAACAATATTACTTTAGTTGTTAAATTTTTTTTTTAATTTCTTAATTGTTGGTGTTGTTAACTAACGTGGTGATATAGGGCTTTGCCCCATATTTTAGAAAAAGGGTAAAATTGTTTCACGAATTTATGAACATTTTTAAAAGTGGTTATAAAGGATTAAATAAAACCTGTGCTTAATCACAACCGTGGTATCTTCCGCAACGTGATTGTTGACGTGAGGTTAATTTGAAGAGAATAATGGCATTAAAGAGGTATAACCAGGTACCAGTATTAGAACTATTAAAATCAAAAAGTAATTGTTGATATAAAATGGGAAGATATAAATAACTCGATATTAGGTTTATAAAATCCATACAGAATCGATTGATCTTTAGTTGTCATCACTAGACGTTTAAAGTACTTGAGAATTGGCAGAACACAGACATCTGTCAACGAATGACCAAATTATAACGAAGCGGTTCGACAAGGACGGCCGCGATTGCAGCGCGCCCTATCGTAACTTATGAAATTACTGGCGAGAACTTTGAAACTTTGGTGTTTCTCTAAGGGAAGAAGACAACGCTTACATATTATTTTGCTATTCCATAGGTCTTAAAAATAAATCAAATATATTTCCTTGTATTTTAAAACTTTATTTTATGACAGGACACATAATATTTAAATTGTAATTAAATTGTTATATTCAGAATAATTTTAGAATATTTTTTAAAATAACAATGGTCTTGCAACTTTCCGTTGAATATAGCTTGTTGTTCATGTTGTTCATCTATCACCTCCTTTTTACCAGCTGCCCTCTTCTTTTAAGTACTCTTAAATCTAACTTGTTTTTCAACATTTTTATTAGCTGGCTGGTTTGAAACTTTTGCTTCTTCAAATTTTGGTTTTGCAAGGTTCAATGCCGTAAGTGCTTCTTCTAGTTTTAATCTTATTTCATGGTCATAGGTAGCATTTAAAATATAACTGTAAATCATATCCAGTTTTTTTTTTCATATTTGAATTTTCCCTATTACTTGCTTGTGATGTTAATAACACTTTAACTGTAGAGAGTTCATTTTCTTCACTGTTATCCATATTGAGATTTGCACTGGTAGAGATTATACTATTATTTTTACAGATGGCTTGAATATGTTTGCATATGTTGCGCCTCTAATAAAATTATCAACACATCTGCAAGTATAATCATGAATACATATTTGGCAAATTGTACATGATAATTGGCAGTTTCTAACCAAGCAGGAATATTCTTTCTTCTGAACAATGTATTTATGTTCTCTTTATTTTGGGATTTCACCTTCCAGGAAAGTCCAGCCAATTCTGATGTGTCAACTACTTCAATACTTTCCGCTCTTTTATGACTGGCCTGAATTAAGTTCATCATATAAGATGAATTTCCTTTGATCACTTTATTTACTTTTTTAAACATGTGATCGCGCATCATGCACATTAAGGCCTGCAAGCATTCATCGACTTTCTTTGATGTTTTGCCTTCTAAATGTATATGTTTGAGAACCTTATGCATTGCCTCTAGAAACATGTTGGTGTTTATACCTAACCCTTTTCTGTAGCGAAATGCCCACTATTCTGGTATTTTAGAATAAATTTGAAGAAAATAGTTTCCAAATTCATTGGTGGCTTTGCTTGAGGATAAATTAGTCAAAACATGCTCCAATAGTTTCTTAAATTCATTTTCACCAAGATTAAACATTGGTAAGGTCTTGAAAGATTCCCCACTTTTAATGAAAACCAGGATTAAACATTGGTAAAATCTTGAAAGATTCCTCACTTTTAATGAAAACCAAGATTAAACATTGGTAAAGTCTTGAAAGATTCCTCACTTTTAATGAAAACCAGGATTAAACATTGGTAAAGTCTTGAAAGATTCCCCATATTCTGTGGTATCAACCTCCTCTTTAAATATATTAATATGGTGGGTTGATATCATATGCTCGCTTAAATCTGAACATGATTTGACAATGTTTGAACAGACATATTATTAGATTTTTTGATCTATTACATACTATTGGCTCTCTTTTGTAAATGTTTCTCAAATGCACATACAAATGGTTCCGTTGTGAAAATTGTTTACAACAATAGGAACACTCAACATTGGTCACTTTGGAACAAACAAAAAGTAGTTTTTTTTAATAAACAACAAACGAACAGCAGTGTTAAAAAACGAAATACGGATCACAAAATAAATAGGTACAAAAGCCAACTTTTAAAAATGTCTGGGTCAACAAAAGATATTTGTCAGTTAAGGCGCTGCAGTCGCGGCCGTCTTTGGCGAACCGTTTCGTAAAATAAATGAGTATAAAACCCAGCTTTTAAAAATGTCAGTGTCACCTGTCAAAATAAGGTACTTGTCAGTTGTGGCGCTGTAGTCGCGGCCGTCCTTGTCGAACCGCTTCGTAAATTATATGGTTATATTAAAATGGGGTTAAAACAAACGAATTTTTTTGTACATAATATCTTGTACGTTTTGTAAGTGGGCTTTTTGATGTTTCAATAAACATGATTAGCAATGGCGTTAAATCTCACTAACGAACAAAAGGTGGATATGTTATATTAAAAATGATGTTGAAATTTACCCCGAACAACGACAACCCAGCAGAACGTATTTCCCTAAACTGACTAGAAACTTACTAGAATTTGGTAGGTAGTTTTAAAAAATCTCGTCCAAAAAATATGTAAAAGATAATGAAAATCGTAATACAAACATTTTAATGAACATCCGACATTATCAGCTACAAACATTTCTGGCACACAGCTTGGTATTCAAAAATTAACAGGTTCATGATATTTTAAAGGTTACTATATAAATACCATCCTTACACCCAACAATTGTACAAAGACTACAAGAAGGTGATTTTAATTGAAGAGTTATTTTCTGTAATTGGTATTGTGGTAGACGTCAAGAAAATCTCACTTTTTTGAATAATGTTTTATGGATATATGAAACACATTTCACAAACTGTGGAGTTTTATTAAAATTAATCACCATTACTGGGCTCTTGAAAACCCGCAATTACGCGAACCACGCAGATTGCAAGTACAATTTGACATTTGAATTTAATGTGTTGTGCGAAATGATTTGTAAGAAATATTTTATTTCGGTTGAAATGAACTTTACTCTTAGGAATATTTAAATTATTTGGCTTCAAAATTTATTTATTCGTATTATAATAATGGCGATGTACCTATGTAGGGAAGTACAAACATTTCTAGCGGATACTTTCAATGAAAAGGTAATAGCCAACAATGGTGCTGTGCGCTGGCCTGCTATGTCCCCGGACCTTACCTCTTTAGACTTTTATTTATGGGGATATGTCAAAAATGAGGTGTACAAATTTAATCCCTCTGAAACATGCCAAGCTCTTAAGCAACGAACTTGAACTATTTTGGATTAGTACTTTTCGGTGGCGGTCATAAGAAAAAACAAAATTGATAATGGTTATAGGAAACTGAAACGTTTTAACCGAAATGCAACCAAGCAGGCATATTCTGTGTAAATAGTGGCTATAAAAATGCTTTTACGGATTTAAGAAATATTAAAAAGTTTTTTCCAAAATATCCCAAAAACCCAAAGAATCAAAGTCTATCCACAAGCGCCAATAAACAACTAACATAATTTATAATTAACTTGTGTTGGGCTACATTCTTGGTGAAACCGTATACCCATTATGGATAGAAGTAAAAACTACTTGTTACGTTTCACAGTTTTAATCTTCAGTTACCTGACAAATGGATTTTAGCATTTTTCATAAACCATCACATACTGATATTACAATACATAACACTTCTACACATCTCTATACACATAAATTAGCCGCATACAATAGTTATATACATAGATTGTTAAATATTCCTTTATCCAAAGAGAATTATGCTAAAGAACTAAATATCATTAAACAAATGGCTGTAAACAATGGTTTTCAACCCTGCTTAATTGATAAAATAATTAAAAAAAAAGGAATATAAAATGGCAATAAAAGCTGCTTACCCGGAAATAATTTCCAAACCCTTACTTATATCGGTAAACCGACGGAGACAATATCAAGACATCTAAGGAATGCGTGGTTCAAAATTAGCGTTTAAAACTAGGAATACTTTAGGTAAATTAATAAAAAACAATAAAAGTAAAGCTAAAAAACAGGATAAATCTGACGTATATAAATTAAAATGTGGTTCTTGTGATAAGGTGTATATAGGACAAACAGGAAGACCGTTTAAAAAACGTATACAGGAACATAAAAGATGTTTTTTTAAAAATAAAAGGGATTCTAATTACGCCAATCATTTATTAGAAGAATCACATAATTTTGATGATGAATATACAATTTTACATGTAGAAAACAAAGGTCGAAAATTAAATACCCTTGAGACGTTAGAAATAAATAAACTTAAAAATTCCAACATATTACTAAACGATCAATTAGATTTAAATAGATCACCATTATTAAATCTATATAGATACACGTATTTTCCCATAATAATTTAGCAGCTAGTTTAAGCTTTATTCTCGTTGCCCTAATATTGGTAATTTTTGTATTATAGTACTCACATCTGAAGAAGGTACAGTGTACCGAAACAGCTGTTATGTGTTTATTTATTAAAATATAGTGAAAATCGAAAATTATTGTTTTCCTTAAGTGTTTTGAACATCTAATATGCATGGTTTTATAAGAGTTTCGGCAATAATATGCGCTTTTCCTTCCTTAGCTATACCTACGGTAACTTACTTGAAATTAGGCTTTACATGCTTTATCATTAATGCCACTAGCCACTAGAGAGGATAAGTTCTTTTAACTTTTATTCGTCTCCACCAACCGACGTTAAAAAAATCCCACAGGTGTTTATACTTATTATGGCCTGTTTGTAAGTGTCTTAGCAGTTTCGCTGGAGCTAATGAGCTGTTGTTTAAAAGTTTAAAACAGATAATACACTGGTCGTTCGTGACACTAGAGTAGCTGAATATAGAGAGTTCTGGACCAGTGGTGCTGGTGGTGCGTTTTACGATCTAACCCAGGTGGTGCAGGTGGTGCGTTTTACGATCTAACCCAGGTGGTGCTGGTGGTGCGTTTTACGATCTAACCCAGGTGGTGCAGGTGGTGCGTTTTATGACCTAACCCGGGTGGTTCGGTGGTGCTGTTTACAAAATAACCCGAAATTAAACCCGACTTTTTACGACCTAACCCAAGTGCTTTCGTGAGGCGGCTTCTTATCTAACCCTAATTTGAACCTTAATATTTATGAACTGACCCGAGATAAAACCCGACTTTTTACGACCTAACCCGGATGCTTTCGCGAGGCGGCTTCTCATCTAACCCTAATTTGAACCTGAATATTTATGATCTGACCCGAGATAAAACCCGACTTTTTATGATTTAACCTTAGTGAAACGCCGCTGCTAAAGCGGGATAATTAAATCCCAATTTTTATAAGCCATCCTTAAACCCAACTTTTTACGATGCGACCTGAGCCATCCTTAAACCAGACTTTTTATTATTTCCCCTTAGTTGAAACGCCGCTGTTAAAGCGGTATAGTAAAAAACATTATTTATATTTTCTAACTTAGTGAAACGCCGCTGGCGGGTAGTAAAGCGAAATAAAACCCTAATTTATATGGTCTAACAAGATAAGTATATTAAGGCGGTACATTATTTGCCACCGCAATAATTATTTATACCTAAATGATCCTCTCAAACCCTCTGCCGACTCGATTTAAAAAGAAAGGGACATAAACCTTTATTTATTATTCCGAAGGACCCTCATTAAAATTCAGTAGCATATCTAATAATTGTTTTCAATTTTTGCACCACTTATATAAAATACAATAAAATAATTACCATCTAGAACCATTAACTAGCGATTTCTTTGTACTGGAAATGGATAAATTATAGGACTATCTTGTAATGAGAACAGAGTAGACAATAAATAAAACTTAAATACGTATAAAATACCAAGCAGGTATAGGTACTATACAACTTGTGTTCGCCATCAGGTAAAAGCCCTCATAATGCTTTTATAAAAATTTTGGATAATATCATAATATAAGTAAATAGGGTACAATTTCAGGAAAAAAGTAAAAAAAATTAATTCACAGTGTAAAATTGTAGTTAAATGGATTGTAAATACGAAATAATATAAAAAGCTACCTTTTGTTTGCGGTGATGTATGCACAATAACTCTATATTATTCGATCCTTAAACTGAAAATACCCACTAGATAGGTATCATAAGCTGTATTTGTCATCAGGTAGAACCCTCAATAAAATTATGAATATCAGGCGTAGGCAACAAAGTAGCAATCTTAACTTATTTTCAACACGAGCATAAAAATATGGGGTTGTTAAATATTTTATAACCTTAATTCTCAATGACAACAATAAGCAAATCACGTTGGTTTTTTAATTTATTATTAATCTGGCTAACTTAAGAAACTCACAATATAACGACCATCCAAAAAAATCATAATACATTACTGGGTGTGAAAGCAATTGCGCTGCAAAATATAGTGTATACCGACTCTGAGCTAGTTAATTAAAATCCCAATTAGCGCTAAAAAAAATCAATTAGATATTTACTTTAGATATTTTAATAAAAAAAATCAATATTATTAGCGTCACCTACGCATAGGGTTAAAAAGTATGAGAAACTTTGTGAATATCATTTCCCATGATTCTCTCGACCACCACATCGATGTCACATTTCAATATTCTCACCAACATTTAACTTTTGAAATTAGCATAATAACAAATCCTTTACAATGAATTAAACAAACGCATACATAATTTTAAAATCACATAATAAGAATATAAGCTAAAATCTAACAAGTTCGGACTACTCGAATGACGTCAGTTTACATCTGTAGAGAATACCCAACTCTCAAATCATAAAAAATGGTCAAACTTTGTCGGTAAATACCCTTCTATGATGCAGGGGAAGGACAGGTAACTCGAGATGTTTATAAAGAAACGTTAAAGAACATTATTTGCTTATTTCTAGACTCTTAAAAATTAGATGCAATCGAACAATAAATGTTTTCATCATGTATATTTATGAGTAACACATTACCTTCGACATACATAAATTCAAATTGATAATTACTTGCCTTAGTACTTTTTTAGAAGCTTGAATCATTGCATATAACCGTCTGAGGATACCCAAACTTCCCCTAACATATTTCTCCGTAACCGGGGAAAAAGAGGTAAAAAAAGCAAAATAACAACTCCAAGTGTCTTTGCGAACAATCGGCAATAAAATAGAGTATTTCAGTTTTTAATTTTTCGTAAATAAAAGTTGGTTAGATTAATAGTCTCTGTGAATATAATAACATAAGCAAAGTGATATGCCGTAAATTTAGGAGTACAGTATAAATTATGCCTCTATTAAAATATACCGCAATAACTAACTACCAAAGGATTTTTGATATTTTGAATATATTTGATGCTCATAGCATTATCACATTTCCAAAGGCTCTAAATTTTAGAAAAATGTTCTAATAGAAATGTCTATCAATATAAAGTAAAGGTATTGTTAGGTTTTTTTAAAAAATACGACCTACAACAGTCTCTGCTACAGCATGGCTGACTCTGTAGAAACTTCTGTGAAACCATAATAATTATATCAATAATCGAGTCGTCCTTATGATAATATTTTCTTCCAATATCCGACTCCACTATCCATAAAAGTTATGTTAGAAAATTCATAATTGAGCGCATTGTAATTTTTTAAAAAGAAATTTACTTCACACACAAAGATGTAGCCATTCAATTCATGAAAATAATGCAAGTCAGTATGCGTATGCTATGGCTAACTGTTTAAATGTCTATTCCTTCCACGTTTGTCGGAAGAAATACTTTTTTTATACTAGTATTTTAGTTGAAAATAAGATCGTAAATCGTCTGTACAAAACAAGCGTCCCTTATGGATTTGAACGAAAATCATAGATTCGACTATTTTCATGAAAAATAAATCTAAGTACGGAATAATGCAGGAAGATTATCTATTTTCTTGGTTTAGAAAGTGATGTAGTTAAGATTTATAACTTAGGAATAAATAAATTATTATTAATCTTTTCGACCTATTTCTCTTGCATATTTAATTTCTTTGATAGTAAGAACTAATCTTTTTATTTTACAAAGTAAAAAAAAGCTAAAGATCGGCGTTGTCAGTCAGGTATAAGAACTGATTTAACACGATGGTTTTTGTACAAACGTTCACATACAATTGTATGCTTTTTAACCGATTGTGTCGGAAAAAATGACGATTTATAGATTAGATATTTAGACGAAGAGCTAACCTTCTCAATAAAGTATTGATTATTGCCCTGCTAGCTAGACAACACTTTTTATGTTAGTCAAAAAAAAATTTTTTTTCGGACGCTATTACAGATTTCATCGTTAACTAACAAACATTAAGACCAAAAAATTAGCGTGCAAGATGAAATGTATAGGTTCACTTCATTTCTACATTATTTTACAACTCTCAATCGCATTAAAAACAAGATCGAATAAAAAATAACTTATGACATATGGACGAAAAATGTTTTTCGGGCTATTTAGGTTAGCGGCCGCATTACGTCTGAAATACTACATTTTTCGAGCTTATAACATAATTTACTATTTTAACGTTAAAATAGGGGAAATGATGTATCGAAATGGGTACTTTTTTTTGTCGGTCACGAGATTATAGTTTCTTTTAAAATGAACTCTAATATGTACATCACCATAAACTACCTCTTAAGCCGTCTTAAAAATACACTTTTCGATTTGCCTCTATATTGATTTTCTAATATTAAATATCTACAATAGTCGAAATTCGCTCGCTAATACCTATGTATGCAAGGTTTCTTCAAAAAATGACAATTTTGTTGTTTAATGGCTTGAAAAAATGGAAAAAGGAGGTTTTTGCATTCATTTATTTGCAGATGAGTGTTAAAAATACTTATAAAACTCGGTATACCGAAGATCAAGCATTAATGAGAGGGTTGAGTCCTGTTTGCCAAATCCTGATTTTTAATTTGACGTTGGCAACGGTACAATTTTTTAACATTTATCATAAGAGGCGTATATTTTTGGGGCTTAGATCTACCAGTTTATCCACGCCCCATTTATTGTTAGTGCTTTAGTAATTTTACTTTCCAATTATTTTTTACCAAAACGCGTAGTTGAAACAGTGTCTATATCAGACGATATAATAAATTTTAAGGATTAATTTGCTTACAAATACACTTCAATTTATTTAGGCTAAAGCAGCCAGACATATACTGGAACTACGAAAACCCTATTACAATTTGGTTGCCTAGAGAAAATTTTGTAAAAAACATAGCTTTCTACACAAATGCTTGCACATTATGTACCTATCATTTTAAGATACCTGGCGACATCAATGTAAGCATTGACATAATGACGCAAGATATAGGTAGGTACTAGAATATTCAAGATTTCTATTAACGATACACTTCAGCATACATGCGAGATGTCATTAATGTCTACGGAAGGCAACAGACATACCAGCTATTTTTACATGGGATTCCATAGACTTGGACGCTTCTTGTTTAGAAATATTTGATGTCATCTTGAGGAGTTCCGTATTGAAGCATCAAACCTACCTGCCAAATAATTGACGAAATATGGGATATCATAAAATATGTCCCCCATCGAACTAAATGATCCTATAAACCAGCTTCACAGACCGTAATTTGTGATGCTAACACGATTAATACGCAATAGAACAAGATTAAGAAACAAAATTTAAAGTAGCTCTTTATCACACGAAAATAATTAAATAATTTACGGTTACAGAACAATAATTATTTTAAAAAGCTGTATAACTAAATATATTATGTTATTAGGAATATTCTGTCTAAAGTAACAGCTGATCTTAGTCGAAAATGAGATCGTATTATTGATTGTTGAATTCGTTAGGTATGAAATAAAATTAGAGATTTCGTCTATTTTTTCACGATTAAAAAGAATACCTCTATTTAGCTAAAAATGAAACGATTACAGTGGTAGATTAATTCACTTTACCAAGCATGTAAACTACTAATTTTGCAATAAATATCTTCTATATTTCTAGGTAGGTTTACTCGAAAATGTTGGGCTATTTTCATCAAAAATCCCGATACGAAATTGAAAAATTTGCCTATTTTTGTCGGTTTACAAAGTGATAGTGGAATATTGGTTTGATCAAAGAACAATAATTATTTTAAAAATGTTGTATAATTAACTAAATGTCGGTGTTATCAGGCAGGCAAGAAGTTATTTATCTGAATCTTATTTGTACCATTAGCGTTTATATACAAATGTTAATGGTTTTCAAAAATTGATATCTCGGAAATTATTAGGTTTAGACTTATAATACGCTTATTAAAAAATAATGACTACTTTATGCAAAATTCAAAAATATTATAAGATGTAGGGTATCCCAGTAACTTAACCAAAGATTTTCGGTCTTCGTAAAGCTTTATACGTTTCTTCAGCGTACCAAACATTCACTTTTTTTAAATATTGACATCGGGTTAGGATTCTGAACATAGGATTAACATCACTCCAATAGTGAACATGTTGCGTTGTCACAGTTCCATTCGTCGAAAAGTAAACAAAACCGTTTGAGCTACGTGGGGAATAAATAAAGTTGGCTTGTTGAAAAATTTTAATATTTATTAAGGTAAAAGACTATAAATATATCGATACAACACTTTGGCATTTCTAATACTACAAACATGAATATCTAAAATGTGATATTTACAACCATCAACTCTCTCTCCCTTCTCTAATTTTGGTACACCAATGCTGTCTTCTAAGTTTATAATATATGGCGTCCTGCAGTTTAATTCCGAAAATGTTTTAACTAAAAATTCCTCTTTAACACGTCCTTTAACGTAAATAATGTCTGCGTCTATCAGATTGTTGGATATGATATTATGTAGTTCCTTGTAATCGGTATCACCATAATTATAAAGGATACCATGATGATTTCCAAATAGATATTTGACTTGTTTCTTGCAAGCCTTACTTAAGGTGTCGAATGGTTTAACTGGTTTAAAAAAGTAACTTTTCATACTATTCCCATCATAAATAGCCAATTCTTTCGCGCAAAATTCAGGTATGTTAAATCCTTGAATATCGACTACAACGAACTTCATTGTCTGAAGACTCATGATGATGATGATGATTAATACAGGCAGCAAGCCAAGGTTATTACTACCTCTACACCGCAGCCTAAAAAGACTTATTGTGACGCTTGTTGCTCGATTTCTCATTAAAAGAGGTTAGTCACCCTTATTAGGCTGAGCAGCCCCCTTATCAGAGTTTTTTCAGGGGATACCCCCTGGGGGATTTGACTCTCCAGGTGGGTTGTTCTCCAGCGTGTCAGTGCGTAGCACTCTTTGATAATGTGGTAGGCTGTTTCCTCCTCCTCATTGCAAAGCCTGCATATGGGTTCGTCGTTATATATGCCCATGGTGTGCATGTGTTTCCTTAGAGTACTATGACCGGTTAAGAGGCCTGTCACGATTCTAAGCTTGTTTCGATTTAGTTTTAGGATTTCAGAGGTCATTGCCTCTGAGGGGTTATCCAGCATTGATTTGCTGTGTCTTAGCCCCGAAATGTGGTTCCAATATGACCGATGTTGTCGCTTCACCCACCCAGTCACGCATCCTCTTGCCGAGGCTTTTGGAACCCCAAAAACCGGTTCCGGCCCCATGAAGGCAGTAATTGATCCCTGCCTGGCCAAAGCGTCTGCTTTTTCATTGCCCTCTATGCCTTTGTGCCCCGGCACCCAAGCAAGTGTTACGACATTGCTGCTAGCCAGGTCTTGAAGACATTGAAGACAGTTCCAGACCAACTTTGAATTGATCTGATTACATGCTAGAGCTTTTATTGCTGCCTGACTATCCGTGAAAATTGAGATGTTTCTACCTCTGTAGCCCCTTCTCAGGTTCTCACGCAGGCATACCTCAATAGCATGTACTTCTGCTTGGAAGACTGTGGCATGTATCCCCAGTGGCACGCTAGTGTTATGCTTAGGAACAGCCCCATGAATTCCCGCGCCCGCACCTCCTTTCATCTTGGATCCGTCGGTGTACCATACTAGTCCACCCGACTGTTCTGCTTCTTCCTTTGACCTAATGCTCCAGTGTATCTGGGTTTTGTGTGGTTTGTGGAAGTTAGTGGTTGGGGTCATTGAATCACTGCTCATCTCCAATAATGAGTTCGCGATTATGTTTGTAATCCTGGTATGTCCGATTAAAGGCATGCAAGTCTCTGGATTTTTGTCAACTCCAGTTCTGCTTTTCTTTGGTCGGTTTTGGTCCACCAAACCACTGATCCGTATGTGATCATTGGTCTAACCACTGTCGTGTACAACCAGTGTACCATGCGTGGATTGAGTCCCCAATTTTTCCCTACAGCTCTTTTGGTGGCCATGAGTGCCATTTTACTTTTATTAATGATATTCTGCATATGGGAGTTCCAGGTTAGTTTTGCATCTAGGGTTATTCCTAGATATTTTACCTCCTGGGATATTTGCAGTTCCTTTCCGAAGAGTTTTGGTAGTTTTAGATCTTCCAATTTTCTTCGTTTTGTAAATGGGATCATCGTTGTCTTGCTTGGGTTTACCTTGAGGTTTTCCCTGTTGCACCAATCTTCGATGATGTTCAGAGCTTGTTGCATAAGTTCTGATATAACGTGGGCGTGTTTTCCCCGAATGAGTACAACTAAGTCATCAGCATACCCCTGGGTATAGAGCCCTCTGTTATTAAGTTCAGAAAGAAGGTTATCGACTACCAGGTCCCACAGTAGTGGGGACAGAACACCTCCCTGCGGGCAGCCTTTTGCTGCCAATACCTCCACTTTTTCACCAAACAGTGTTGCGCTGACCTGTCTACTGTGCAGCATGTTTTCTACCCACCTACAGATGGTCTCGCCCACGCCACGTTCAGCTAGTGCTGTTGTCATTGAACCGAAGGAGGTATGATCAAAGGCTCCTTCAATATCAAGAAATACCGCTAGGGCAATTTCCTTGTTTGCGAGTGCCGGTTCTATCTTTGATACTAATTGATGAAGTGCCGACTCACACGATTTTCCAGATTGATAAGCATATTGGTTTGCGTGTAGTTTCCTCTCATTTAGAGAGGTTTCCCTTACATGCTTCTCAATAAGTCTTTCTGCCGTCTTCATTAAAAAAGACGACAGTGTGATCGGTCTAAATGCCTTGGGTTGAGAATAATCTCTTCCAGGTTTTGGAATGAAGACCATTCTGGCTTGTTTCCACGAATGTGGAAAACAGTTGCAAAGCTAGCCCTTATTATCCTACAAATTATAGGAATGATGATTTGTTTGCCCTGCTGTATTAGTGCTGGGATCAATTCATCAGGTCCGGGTGCTTTGTACGCTTCAAATGTGTCAATTGCCCAATCAAGTCGTTCATGGGTTACGACTTCCTTTGCAATTTTCCAATCCCTATCAGTGGCCCTTAGATTTGGGTTTAAGATATCAGGAAGTTGTTCATTTAACTCTATCACACTTGAATCTGGAAGATGTGTTTGGAGCAAAATTTCCAAAGTCTCCCTTCCAGTTTCTGTGTGTTTCCCATCCGGTTTAAGGAGAGTCCCGATTGGGTTTATGGGATCCGTTGCCAAGATTCTGTGTAGTCTGGCTGCTTCGGGGGTGTTTTCAACCTCCTGGCAAAACTTTCTCCACGAGTTTCGTTTGGCTTTCCGTATATGGTTGCTATACTCCGTTTGCGCGGAGTGATATTCTTCCCATTTTCCGGTGATCTTCGCCAGGTTAAATAGTTGGCGTGTTTTTTTCCTCATGTTTGCAAGATCTTTGTTCCACCAGCTAGTGTCCTTGCTGATGGTTTTCCTTTTTAGAGGACAGTTGTTCTGATATGAGTTTAACATTGCTTCCTGTAATTGGTGGGAAGTTAGCTCTATATCAGTGGCATTTCTAATGTTTTTCTTGATATCCCTTGTGCTGATCGTTAGATCTTCCTTATATTTCTCCCAGTTTGTGGTTTTGGGATTCCTGAAAGTTGATATTGATCTCTCAAAATTTGAGAGATCCATACAGATGTATCTGTGATCCGAAAGCGATGGATCATCAGACACATACCACCGAGTTATCTGTGAGATTATACGAGGGGACGCCAGGGTTATATCAATTACCTCTTTACGAGCGCGTGTAACAAAAGTGGGTTCATTACCCCGATTTACCAGAACCAAGTCCCTAGCTATAATATAATCTAGAAGGTACTCACCTCTTTTGTTTATGTTACTACTGCCCCATGCAGTGTGGTGTGCATTTGCGTCCATACCAATGATGGTCTGTAGGTTCTGTTCCCTACAGTACGTTTGCAGTTTCTCCAAGTCTTCTGATGGAGGTGGACTGGGTGAGTCAAATGGCAGGTAGACCGAAGCGAGGACAGCTTCTGAATGGGTCCCCGCCAGTTTGTATTTCAGCTTTATTGCTGCCTGATCCCTAAAACAGAAATCGGTCAGTTTAAAAGCTTGTAGTTCATTTCTGACAAAGATGCAAGATCTGACATTGTCGGAAAGTGTGTTGTAAATTAACTTACCTTTAGCTTCTGTGAGGCCCCCTACCCTTCCCCTGAGTAGCCAGGGCTCTTGGATGAGGGCCACATCGAAGTTACCAAGGCATAAAAGTCTACAGAGGGCGGCTGTAGCTGCCCTGTTATGCTGTAGGTTTATTTGTATGACCCGCAGCGCCATCTTCCTTTTTAGGGGTTTTGGAGGTCCTGAAGGTAATCTCTTTAAGACCGACAAAGGCTTTAAAATCCCTCTTGGCCAGATCCTTCAGGCTGTTCTCAGGTATAGCGAGTACAAGGTTTAGGCCCTGTTTCTCGCTTTTGCTGTTTAGAATTCTCCAGTCTTCTGTTTTGAATTCCCTATTTTGGATCTCCAGAAGCTGAAGAATTTGTTTGGGTTCCTTGATCTCGAGATCATCAGTAGGAACCCAAGTTACCACCCTGAAGGTTTTAACGACATCCTTAGCGTCGCCGACTCTAAGGTTTGCCGCCTCCCAGGGTTGTAGGTTTGGCACCGTTTCCTGCAACCAGGTTTTGGTGGAGCTGTTTGCGCAGGTCATAAACAGCACGCCCCCCTGAGCATAGCTGTTCATAACCTGCGGACCCTCTCCCGTAGGAGACCTCCAGATTTCCCTGGTGAGTGCCAGTTGTATCTTTTTAGACTGCTCTTCAGACAGTCTTGCCTCCGGGTAGGTTTCCAGAGTAATCGCCATCTTAAAAGCAGAGAGAGTCTGTTTATACGATACCCCAGTAGAAGTACTGGGTTGTCCCTCATGTCTGAGTCTTTTAGGCTCCCTCTGCAATGGAGATAGCGACGGCGCACTGTCCTCAGAGCGTAGTCTCTTTTGATGTACTGGGTTTTTTGTTTCTTCCCCAGATGTACCAGAGGATCTTGCCCCCGATGTTTCCCCCCCTGAAAGTTTCCCAGCTTTTTGGGTAGGTTTGCCGGTCGAGGTTGTTGCTGTTAGGCTGCGATTTTTCCTAGGCTTCCTAGGTTTAATCGGCTCACCTTTAGCCCTTGCCGCTTCCACAGCTATTTTCCGGCGTTGAGCGCCAGAGAGCCGCTTTAAGAACGGAGCATGAGTGGAGACTCCAGGTTCTGCGGTGGTCTCTCTCAAGGTGGTTGTGGCTTGCTCTTGTTGAGCTTCCACTACCTCCATTGGAGATGGTTGTGGCACTGAAGAGGCCGTGGTTTGTTCTGTGCGAACTGCCTCAGCTCCCTTCGGAGAGGTGGTTAAATTTTCTCTTTCGTTTTTTTCCATTTTTTGTCCCACGAGTATATCGGAAATAAAAATCGACCCCAGCAGAGCCGTGTACCGGGGCAAGGCTAGATACTCCAGAAGGTCGCCTGGTATTCTAGAGGGCTCGTTTGCAGCACATCTCCCATGTGCCATGCATCCCTTAGGCACGGATTTCCTCACCACCGTAGGATTGGGTTTGAAGAGAGAAGAGTAGCGTGAAAGGTTTAGAATAGAAGAAGGAAGATGTGGTCAAGAGAGACCTTATAGGATAGTAAGAAAGAAGAAGGAACACGCCTAAGACAAGTTGAAGAAAGGCGTAGAACCGGCATAGGTTCCTCGGGATTGCTACACCCGTACTCACAAGACATGAGCCCTTGAGGAGGTTGGTCCGCGGTTACGGTTTTAAGGGGCATGTTGGAGAGTATTATTCCCCTCAACCCCTGGTATGACCGCAACTAACCACTGATCGCAAGATTCGTGGTCTACCCCCTATCCGCCACCTGGGGACGCGCCTGGTCAGGTTCCCAACCCCCGCAGAAGTTTCCTGCGGTGCCAGGTCTGAAGACTCAAATCAAACAAGTATATTTTCATATTTTTATCGCTCTTAAGTTCGATTTCAAAAGCACACCCCCACTTTTCGATAATTTCACAGTCTTAGCACATAGATCTTATATTTTTATTTACGATCAATTCATCTTTATTCGCCAATCGTCTCAAACGAGTCTGCTTTTGAAAGTAATATAGCCTTAGTATTCAGAAAATATTAATGATATCGGAGCCTAAAACATCCTTGACACTAAAAAATCATTGTGTTTCCTAACAAAACCCATCATCTTGTCTATTTAGCTTGCTTTCCTATTGTTTAGCAGGTTAAATAAAATTATTATTTCGCTCTTTTTGTCTGTACTGAATCGTTAGGGGAATACGTTTCTAGTTCTATAAGAGAGACAGTTAAAATTTATGTAAGCAATCAAAAATCCTACACTATGAGCTACTTAGTTAAAATTTCATATTTCCTTCCTGGGTCAGGCAAAATTTGTGATGTGTCGGGCAAAATTTATAAAAATACGAAAAAAATGCTGGATGCATTTTTAGCGTGACTTTCTATTTAATACCATCTTATTTCAAGGTATAATTCGGTTGTCAAAATGAGAATAAAATAATTTTCCCATGGTTTATATCATCTTAAAAAAGTCAAAAGGTTATATTCTGTAGAGGGTCAGATACATTCAAATTTAAATATTTTCTCCAAGAAGAATTTTAAGATAGTATTATAGTAAATAAAAATTCTATACCTCCAATATTTCTTGGAAACATATCGTGTTCTAGCGACATAACCCAAAAGTACCTCTATTCAGAAACGCATCGTACTTTTCTTGTCAAACTTGACTTTGTTGTAATGTTGTATGCAGAGCACTTTGAAAACAAAAATTAGATTAGAAACCGCCGCCTCTTAAGGTATACTTTTTTAGGTCTTACATAGGGTACACTGGTATACAGAACAAATGTCATCTTTAATTGTCTCATTGTCCCATCCATTACATTATTATAATCTTAAAGCACCTGTTACCAGCATTATCTGTTTTTATGGTTTTCATAAAACATAGCGATTACCGATGAAAATTAAACGAAAACTTAATAAATAACTTTTTTTTTCAACTGAAATAGACTGATTTTCGATGGAAAAATGTTACTTATAACTAAAAATGAATATAAGACATATACGCAATGATATTTAGAATAAATCAATCTTTTCTAAAATTACTATGAAATATTCACAAAATCGTTTCGTTATAACCAAAGTAGCAAGGCCTGCAGATTTCGTATAGAGTTCAAACGCGATACTGAGATGATCTTTTTTTTATATTTTTGTAGGATAATGCACCACTACGTTGTAAGTACTTGAGAGAGGACTTTCTTGAAAAATCCTCAAATTTCTCTGCAATTTTGTTCCTTCTAGAGTTAAATTCACACAGAAAACCCCGTATTCTTATCTTTCAGGTTGGTATATTAAAAAGGGCTTATTAGTATGGTTTAGAAAACAAGCAATATTAATTAACGGATGTTTTTTCGTCGTATGAAGAGTTGAAAAATTTTTTTTTCCACTCCAATGGTTGCGATGCAGAGAGTCGGGTTTCATCATAATCTTTCAGGGTAGCTCAGGTTTGATTGCATGTAGAGAGTCGGGTTTCATCATAATCTTTCAGGGTAGCTCAGGTTTGATTGCATGTACTAAGGTTAGTGCTCCTTGCAATCGGTTTCAGGTTTGACGCGCCCCCCTCAGGTTTGTTCAGGTTTCTCAAACACTTGAGAAACCTGAACAAACCTGAATTTTTTCAACTCTTCATACGACGAAAAAACATCCGTTAATTAATATTGCTTGTTTTCTAAACCATACTAATAAGCCCTTTTTAATATACCAACCTGAAAAATAAGAATACGGGGTTTTCTGTGTGAATTTAACTCTAGAAGGAACAAAATTGCAGAGAAATTTGAGGATTTTTCAAGAAAGTCCTCTCTCAAGTACTTACAACGTAGTGGTGCATTATCCTACAAAAATATAAAAAAAAGATCATCTCAGTATCGCGTTTGAACTCTATACGAAATCTGCAGGCCTTGCTACTTTGGTTATAACGAAACGATTTTGTGAATATTTCATAGTAATTTTAGAAAAGATTGATTTATTCTAAATATCATTGCGTATATGTCTTATATTCATTTTTAGTTATAAGTAACATTTTTCCATCGAAAATCAGTCTATTTCAGTTGAAAAAAAAAGTTATTTATTAAGTTTTCGTTTAATTTTCATCGGTAATCGCTATGTTTTATGAAAACCATAAAAACAGATAATGCTGGTAACAGGTGCTTTAAGATTATAATAATGTAATGGATGGGACAATGAGACAATTAAAGATGACATTTGTTCTGTATACCAGTGTACCCTATGTAAGACCTAAAAAAGTATACCTTAAGAGGCGGCGGTTTCTAATCTAATTTTTGTTTTCAAAGTGCTCTGCATACAACATTACAACAAAGTCAAGTTTGACAAGAAAAGTACGATGCGTTTCTGAATAGAGGTACTTTTGGGTTATGTCGCTAGAACACGATATGTTTCCAAGAAATATTGGAGGTATAGAATTTTTATTTACTATAATACTATCTTAAAATTCTTCTTGGAGAAAATATTTAAATTTGAATGTATCTGACCCTCTACAGAATATAACCTTTTGACTTTTTTAAGATTATATAAACCATGGGAAAATTATTTTATTCTCATTTTGACAACCGAATTATACCTTGAAATAAGATGGTATTAAATAGAAAGTCACGCTAAAAATGCATCCAGCATTTTTTTCGTATTTTTATAAATTTTGCCCGACACATCACAAATTTTGCCTGACCCAGGAAGGAAATATGAAATTTTAACTAAGTAGCTCATAGTGTAGGATTTTTGATTGCTTACATAAATTTTAACTGTCTCTCTTATAGAACTAGAAACGTATTCCCCTAACGATTCAGTACAGACAAAAAGAGCGAAATAATAATTTTATTTAACCTGCTAAACAATAGGAAAGCAAGCTAAATAGACAAGATGATGGGTTTTGTTAGGAAACACAATGATTTTTTAGTGTCAAGGATGTTTTAGGCTCCGATATCATTAATATTTTCTGAATACTAAGGCTATATTACTTTCAAAAGCAGACTCGTTTGAGACGATTGGCGAATAAAGATGAATTGATCGTAAATAAAAATATAAGATCTATGTGCTAAGACTGTGAAATTATCGAAAAGTGGGGGTGTGCTTTTGAAATCGAACTTAAGAGCGATAAAAATATGAAAATATACTTGTTTGATTTGAGTCTTCAGACAATGAAGTTCGTTGTAGTCGATATTCAAGGATTTAACATACCTGAATTTTGCGCGAAAGAATTGGCTATTTATGATGGGAATAGTATGAAAAGTTACTTTTTTAAACCAGTTAAACCATTCGACATCTTAAGTAAGGCTTGCAAGAAACAAGTCAAATATCTATTTGGAAATCATCATGGTATCCTTTATAATTATGGTGATACCGATTACAAGGAACTACATAATATCATATCCAACAATCTGATAGACGCAGACATTATTTACGTTAAAGGACGTGTTAAAGAGGAATTTTTAGTTAAAACATTTTCGGAATTAAACTGCAGGACGCCATATATTATAAACTTAGAAGACAGCATTGGTGTACCAAAATTAGAGAAGGGAGAGAGAGTTGATGGTTGTAAATATCACATTTTAGATATTCATGTTTGTAGTATTAGAAATGCCAAAGTGTTGTATCGATATATTTATAGTCTTTTACCTTAATAAATATTAAAATTTTTCAACAAGCCAACTTTATTTATTCCCCACGTAGCTCAAACGGTTTTGTTTACTTTTCGACGAATGGAACTGTGACAACGCAACATGTTCACTATTGGAGTGATGTTAATCCTATGTTCAGAATCCTAACCCGATGTCAATATTTAAAAAAAGTGAATGTTTGGTACGCTGAAGAAACGTATAAAGCTTTACGAAGACCGAAAATCTTTGGTTAAGTTAAAGTAGTCATTATTTTTTAATAAGCGTATTATAAGTCTAAACCTAATAATTTCCGAGATATCAATTTTTGAAAACCACTAACATTTGTATATAAACGCTAATGGTACAAATAAGATTCAGATAAATAACTTCTTGCCTGCCTGATAACACCGACATTTAGTTAATTATACAACATTTTTAAAATAATTATTGTTCTTTGATCAAACCAATATTCCACTATCACTTTGTAAACCGACAAAAATAGGCAAATTTTTCAATTTCGTATCGGGATTTTTGATGAAAATAGCCCAACATTTTCGAGTAAACCTACCTAGAAATATAGAAGATATTTATTGCAAAATTAGTAGTTTACATGCTTGGTAAAGTGAATTAATCTACCACTGTAATCGTTTCATTTTTAGCTAAATAGAGGTATTCTTTTTAATCGTGAAAAAATAGACGAAATCTCTAATTTTATTTCATACCTAACGAATTCAACAATCAATAATACGATCTCATTTTCGACTAAGATCAGCTGTTACTTTAGTCAGAATATTCCTAATAACATAATATATTTAGTTATACAGCTTTTTAAAATAATTATTGTTCTGTAACCGTAAATTATTTAATTATTTTCGTGTGATAAAGAGCTACTTTAAATTTTGTTTCTTAATCTTGTTCTATTGCGTATTAATCGTGTTAGCATCACAAATTACGGTCTGTGAAGCTGGTTTATAGGATCATTTAGTTCGATGGGGGACATATTTTATGATATCCCATATTTCGTCAATTATTTGGCAGGTAGGTTTGATGCTTCAATACGGAACTCCTCAAGATGACATCAAATATTTCTAAACAAGAAGCGTCCAAGTCTATGGAATCCCATGTAAAAATAGCTGGTATGTCTGTTGCCTTCCGTAGACATTAATGACATCTCGCATGTATGCTGAAGTGTATCGTTAATAGAAATCTTGAATATTCTAGTACCTACCTATATCTTGCGTCATTATGTCAATGCTTACATTGATGTCGCCAGGTATCTTAAAATGATAGGTACATAATGTGCAAGCATTTGTGTAGAAAGCTATGTTTTTTACAAAATTTTCTCTAGGCAACCAAATTGTAATAGGGTTTTCGTAGTTCCAGTATATGTCTGGCTGCTTTAGCCTAAATAAATTGAAGTGTATTTGTAAGCAAATTAATCCTTAAAATTTATTATATCGTCTGATATAGACACTGTTTCAACTACGCGTTTTGGTAAAAAATAATTGGAAAGTAAAATTACTAAAGCACTAACAATAAATGGGGCGTGGATAAACTGGTAGATCTAAGCCCCAAAAATATACGCCTCTTATGATAAATGTTAAAAAATTGTACCGTTGCCAACGTCAAATTAAAAATCAGGATTTGGCAAACAGGACTCAACCCTCTCATTAATGCTTGATCTTCGGTATACCGAGTTTTATAAATATTTTTAACACTCATCTGCAAATAAATGAATGCAAAAACCTCCTTTTTCCATTTTTTCAAGCCATTAAACAACAAAATTGTCATTTTTTGAAGAAACCTTGCATACATAGGTATTAGCGAGCGAATTTCGACTATTGTAGATATTTAATATTAGAAAATCAATATAGAGGCAAATCGAAAAGTGTATTTTTAAGACGGCTTAAGAGGTAGTTTATGGTGATGTACATATTAAAGTTCATTTTAAAAGAAACTATAATCTCGTGACCGACAAAAAAAAGTACCCATTTCGATACATCATTTCCCCTATTTTAACGTTAAAATAGTAAATTATGTTATAAGCTCGAAAAATGTAGTATTTCAGACGTAATGCGGCCGCTAACCTAAATAGCCCGAAAAACATTTTTCGTCCATATGTCATAAGTTATTTTTTATTCGATCTTGTTTTTAATGCGATTGAGAGTTGTAAAATAATGTAGAAATGAAGTGAACCTATACATTTCATCTTGCACGCTAATTTTTTGGTCTTAATGTTTGTTAGTTACCGATGAAATCTGTAATAGCGTCCGAAAAAAAATTTTTTTTTGACTAACATAAAAAGTGTTGTCTAGCTAGCAGGGCAATAATCAATACTTTATTGAGAAGGTTAGCTCTTCGTCTAAATATCTAATCTATAAATCGTCATTTTTTCCGACACAATCGGTTAAAAAGCATACAATTGTATGTGAACGTTTGTACAAAAACCATCGTGTTAAATCAGTTCTTATACCTGACTGACAACGCCGATCTTTAGCTTTTTTTTACTTTGTAAAATAAAAAGATTAGTTCTTACTATCAAAGAAATTAAATATGCAAGAAAAATAGGTCGAAAAGATTAATAATAATTTATTTATTCCTAAGTTATAAATCTTAACTACATCACTTTCTAAACCAAGAAAATAGATAATCTTCCTGCATTATTCCGTACTTAGATTTATTTTTCATGAAAATAGTCGAATCTATGATTTTCGTTCAAATCCATAAGGGACGCTTGTTTTGTACAGACGATTTACGATCTTATTTTCAACTAAAATACTAGTATAAAAAAAGTATTTCTTCCGACAAACGTGGAAGGAATAGACATTTAAACAGTTAGCCATAGCATACGCATACTGACTTGCATTATTTTCATGAATTGAATGGCTACATCTTTGTGTGTGAAGTAAATTTCTTTTTAAAAAATTACAATGCGCTCAATTATGAATTTTCTAACATAACTTTTATGGATAGTGGAGTCGGATATTGGAAGAAAATATTATCATAAGGACGACTCGATTATTGATATAATTATTATGGTTTCACAGAAGTTTCTACAGAGTCAGCCATGCTGTAGCAAAGACTGTTGTAGGTCGTATTTTTTAAAAAAACCTAACAATACCTTTACTTTATATTGATAGACATATTCTATTAGAACATTTTTCTAAAATTTAGAGCCTTTGGAAATGTGATAATGCTATGAGCATCAAATATATTCAAAATATCAAAAATCCTTTGGTAGTTAGTTATTGCGGTATATTTTAATAGAGGCATAATTTATACTGTACTCCTAAATTTACGGCATATCACTTTGCTTATGTTATTATATTCACAGAGACTATTAATCTAACCAACTTTTATTTACGAAAAATTAAAAACTGAAATACTCTATTTTATTGCCGATTGTTCGCAAAGACACTTGGAGTTGTTATTTTGCTTTTTTTACCTCTTTTTCCCCGGTTACGGAGAAATATGTTAGGGGAAGTTTGGGTATCCTCAGACGGTTATATGCAATGATTCAAGCTTCTAAAAAAGTACTAAGGCAAGTAATTATCAATTTGAATTTATGTATGTCGAAGGTAATGTGTTACTCATAAATATACATGATGAAAACATTTATTGTTCGATTGCATCTAATTTTTAAGAGTCTAGAAATAAGCAAATAATGTTCTTTAACGTTTCTTTATAAACATCTCGAGTTACCTGTCCTTCCCCTGCATCATAGAAGGGTATTTACCGACAAAGTTTGACCATTTTTTATGATTTGAGAGTTGGGTATTCTCTACAGATGTAAACTGACGTCATTCGAGTAGTCCGAACTTGTTAGATTTTAGCTTATATTCTTATTATGTGATTTTAAAATTATGTATGCGTTTGTTTAATTCATTGTAAAGGATTTGTTATTATGCTAATTTCAAAAGTTAAATGTTGGTGAGAATATTGAAATGTGACATCGATGTGGTGGTCGAGAGAATCATGGGAAATGATATTCACAAAGTTTCTCATACTTTTTAACCCTATGCGTAGGTGACGCTAATAATATTGAATTTTTTTATTAAAATATCTAAAGTAAATATCTAATTGATTTTTTTTAGCGCTAATTGGGATTTTAATTAACTAGCTCAGAGTCGGTATACACTATATTTTGCAGCGCAATTGCTTTCACACCCAGTAATGTATTATGATTTTTTTGGATGGTCGTTATATTGTGAGTTTCTTAAGTTAGCCAGATTAATAATAAATTAAAAAACCAACGTGATTTGCTTATTGTTGTCATTGAGAATTAAGGTTATAAAATATTTAACAACCCCATATTTTTATGCTCGTGTTGAAAATAAGTTAAGATTGCTACTTTGTTGCCTACGCCTGATATTCATAATTTTATTGAGGGTTCTACCTGATGACAAATACAGCTTATGATACCTATCTAGTGGGTATTTTCAGTTTAAGGATCGAATAATATAGAGTTATTGTGCATACATCACCGCAAACAAAAGGTAGCTTTTTATATTATTTCGTATTTACAATCCATTTAACTACAATTTTACACTGTGAATTAATTTTTTTTACTTTTTTCCTGAAATTGTACCCTATTTACTTATATTATGATATTATCCAAAATTTTTATAAAAGCATTATGAGGGCTTTTACCTGATGGCGAACACAAGTTGTATAGTACCTATACCTGCTTGGTATTTTATACGTATTTAAGTTTTATTTATTGTCTACTCTGTTCTCATTACAAGATAGTCCTATAATTTATCCATTTCCAGTACAAAGAAATCGCTAGTTAATGGTTCTAGATGGTAATTATTTTATTGTATTTTATATAAGTGGTGCAAAAATTGAAAACAATTATTAGATATGCTACTGAATTTTAATGAGGGTCCTTCGGAATAATAAATAAAGGTTTATGTCCCTTTCTTTTTAAATCGAGTCGGCAGAGGGTTTGAGAGGATCATTTAGGTATAAATAATTATTGCGGTGGCAAATAATGTACCGCCTTAATATACTTATCTTGTTAGACCATATAAATTAGGGTTTTATTTCGCTTTACTACCCGCCAGCGGCGTTTCACTAAGTTAGAAAATATAAATAATGTTTTTTACTATACCGCTTTAACAGCGGCGTTTCAACTAAGGGGAAATAATAAAAAGTCTGGTTTAAGGATGGCTGAGGTCGCATCGTAAAAAGTTGGGTTTAAGGATGGCTTATAAAAATTGGGATTTAATTATCCCGCTTTAGCAGCGGCGTTTCACTAAGGTTAAATCATAAAAAGTCGGGTTTTATCTCGGGTCAGATCATAAATATTCAGGTTCAAATTAGGGTTAGATGAGAAGCCGCCTCGCGAAAGCATCCGGGTTAGGTCGTAAAAAGTCGGGTTTTATCTCGGGTCAGTTCATAAATATTAAGGTTCAAATTAGGGTTAGATAAGAAGCCGCCTCACGAAAGCACTTGGGTTAGGTCGTAAAAAGTCGGGTTTAATTTCGGGTTATTTTGTAAACAGCACCACCGAACCACCCGGGTTAGGTCATAAAACGCACCACCTGCACCACCTGGGTTAGATCGTAAAACGCACCACCAGCACCACCTGGGTTAGATCGTAAAACGCACCACCTGCGTCACCTGGGTTAGATCGTAAAACGCACCACCAGCACCACTGGTCCAGAACTCTCTATATTCAGCTACTCACTAGAATCACCAACAGAAACAAAACCATACGACAAGTATTCGTGGCAGTACTTTCTAGTCTTAATTTTCTTAATTGCGATGTGAACAAAACTAAAAATTGTAGGTATAGACTCATTGCAGCTATTAGTATTACCCGAAATCTCTTTAACTTTTTCATCATGACTGGTCGAATCTATCTCTGGTTTCTTTTTCAAACTACCAGTTTTATGCCATTTATCCATGATAAATAAATATTATACTTATGGTCTATTATTGTTTGATAACTAACGATAAACAGGATTATTCATCATCTGTTCTCTCTATCGGCAATTCAGGCGCTTTAGGGGATCCCGAATTTTTTAGTAGGTGTTCGACATCTAGCTCGCTAGCGGGATACAGAGACACTATCAGAAACTTCTTTCTTTCTCTCGCGCGCCTATTAGGTCATGTTTATTAATGGCGTGAAGAGCGGCTGATACCGGTGACGTTGCCGACTTGAGCCTAATTTCTCATTACAATATTCAAATATTGATTGAATATACTTATGCGTTATTAATACAAAACAGTATGTATAGAATAGAAAGGAGAGAGAATTGCTGCTGAACTAACCTGCGTGCGAACGTGAATGAAGAAAATTAGAAAATTAAATCACTAGGGGGAGTTCTACGAATATTTCATTCACATTTTTGTGTGGTGATGCTATTTACTAATAATTATGTCTTATTGACCTCTTGGCGCGGAAGCCCAACCCCCCCCCCCCCCCTCTGGAACTCAGGTTGAGAAATACTGAAGGAACTCAACGGTTTTCAAAATATTCATATTTAAAATGGAAAATATTTACATAAATTTGATATGCACCTGGTAAAATTTCCTGCGCATAACCGGCTTTCTTTGTCTCTTTAAAATTTAAATATTTTGAACATCGCGGTCAAAAAATAAGAAAATAAATAAATGAAAATTATATCAAGTGCTGGTATAGCTAAAAGAAAATGTTAGTTTATTTGGCCCCCTTACATATAACTAATAATTCACACATAATCGCAAGAATATTTTTTCCATTTCTGTTGCACAATACTCATTACCATTATTTATGAGACAACCTGGTGCATGACCTTCTTATATCTATGTTTTGATTTTCTTTAATTTATTGTCATCGCTTAAACAATTTCCTTTTGATGTAAGAATTGCCATACACACCTACTCTGCTCTCCTAAAGATGACCGCGGTATGTTCATGAAATGATAAAATGAGAAATTAGCATTTAAAGTTTTTTACTTAGCCCTCCTTTATTTCAAAACACTTCAGAATTTTTTTTGTGGTTTTTCTAATAATATGAGTATACAATACAATGTTGCATTTTTAAAAAATTTAAACTTTAGTGGTTTGTTGAAACATTCACATACGGCTTTTTTTCTAAAGGACAATTAGCACAATGCCAAAGAAGAAAGCGGTATATATTGTGATTTCATTATACCGCTCTTTTAGTATCGGCGTTAGTTATAACAAGAAAAGGTTATATGATTGGAAGGTGTATATTTTCAAAGAAAACAGAGGTTGTAATACTCATTATTAAAATATTATATTACAAATTAACAAAATTGCTTCCTGTTTTTGGAGTAATCCCGCCAAGAGCTTTTAACAAAGTTTCTTTGTTTGCTTTTGGAATAGTTTAGGACACCAACAAACTGGTGCCTTTAATGGTTCAGATTTTGTCAAGGCTTTCTTGCATAAAAAATCTAAATTTTTAAACCCTTCCTCGCCTAATCATGTTTAATTTATTTATTTTTATTTCATTTATTACAGACTCTACAGATTACGCAATCCAATTACCGAGTAGGAGCAATTACACAAATCAACTAATCTATCTAATACTAATTACTTAAATGTTATAAGGATTTTCTAATTCTGCCTTAAGTTCTTTGAGCGAAAATTAAATATGACACATTCGGCCCGAATTTCATTAAGTCTTTTACACATAACAGTAATGTGGGAATTACTAAAATTATTAGTTCTTGCATCTTCAATACAAAAACTATATATATATGTATTATAAAATGGTATTAATTGACTTATGAGAATAATACTGAGCCATTAACTTGATTTGTTTGTTTATATTTTTGTATTAACTCTATTTTACGAATGTTAAAATCATAGTTTCCAGTTTCGTTGTAATTGAGGTATCTTAGAAATTTATTTTGTACTGGTTCAATGCAGTATTTGTGATTATCATATGTAGGACTCCATACCACAGATGAATATTCTAAAGTACTTCTGACATATGAAATGTAGAGCTGTCGTATATATTTAATATCCCTAAATGGTCTACTGTTTCTAACAATAAAACCATACATTTGTAGGGCTTTGTTGATGATATTGAAAATATGTAATCTAAATAGTAATTTTGAGTCAAAAGTAACTCCCAGATTTCGCATATCTTCAACCTGAATATTGAAGAATGAGACATCCTCGGGTGGCGTGTATTTGAACAATTTGTGACAAACGGGGTAGAGTTAAGGCCCGGTTGAGATTTTAAATCCGTCCATGGGTACAGGTCATTGTTGGTAATAGACTTTACCTCAATTCTAATGTTTCTTCGGACAGCTGTAACAAAGTCGTCAAAATCATAAGTATTTCCTTGTCTCTTAAGCGATAGTTCGACTTGTACGGCTTTCTTACTTGGCAAGTACTCATGTTGATGCAACAGAAAGCGCTGGACACCAATAACTAATTTTTTTATTTTTTGAACATTAAACGTTAATCGTCATTTTTATAAGTCCAATTAAACAAAACACATTTTTAGGAAATTATCAGGTTCTTTCCGACCGGATATTGGACTCAATACGCAATCATAAAAATAGACATTTCCTAATTTTTAATGGCACATTTTAACTAAATTTTGCAAGATGCATTTTTTGCCTTAAAAGCTGCAATTGCACTTATTGGGTAATAAAACAAAATCGAGGTTTCCAAAGCAATTTAGTAAAATTACTGTTCCTTAAACTACATGAGCATAATAATTATGGTTATAATGGTTTCGTGGTTTACTTCATTATTTCATAAGGTTAATTGTTTTTTCTTACCTTCGAATTATTAATAATCTGAAATCTTTAAGTGCTTTAACGCCATCAATGTTTTTTTTTTTTGGTTTACAGGACTTTCATTTTAAAACTAACCACCCTAAATATCTCCTGATTTTGAGGGAAATAGACTTGGAAAAAAACACGTCAATTTTTTGTTGAATTTTACTGTTGACCTCCACACCTCCAGCCAACCTCACTTTGAAATGTCAAATGGCATGACCTATAGAATGATACATCATTGCAAAGCGTGACAGCCGACTTCTGGTATAGGCATGACCGGCCGCTAAACAATATGTGGCCGACTTCTATAAAAACTGATATTTTTCAGAACAACTCAAAAATAAAATAATTGTGTACTTTCTCAAGTATTTCCATGCTTCCTCGATTTAATGTATAAACTTTACAAGGACACATATTATATCATAATTTTAAGTATTAAATGAACAGATTTATTTGAAACACAAAAATAGTATGATCAAAAAAGAGTCGGCCTTTTTTCGAAGGATGCTAAAATTTATAAATTAGCTGATTGCTTTTTGAAATTTGTTCAACAAAATTTAATAAAAGTTTCATGCAAGCTAAAAAGCAAGTAGGTAGCCAGGAACAAAAAAGACATATACCGGGTGTCCCACTAAGAATGGCTGTCGGCCGTATCTCAGAAAGTGTTAGTCGTATGGCTTGCGGAAAAAAATATATTAGGTAAAGTGGTCATGAGAAATTGCTGGAAATTATTTTCAAGTTTCTCAGACTGGCGCTAGAGGGCGCAACAGTAACGGTAAATATGAATCATGAAGTTTCCTCAAAAGTCGCCTAGTTAAGGTATCCCGAAAATAAAATTTTTGTATATTTCGAAGATTTATTAATAAAATTCACCTATAGAACGTGTTCTTCACTTTTCAAATAAAGTGGTGGGGGAAGGTTGAACATTATTTGTAATAAATGCTGATAACCTCGGTCTGGCTTAACATAATTTAGTAAACTTAGTTTTGTTAAAAAGGGCTTTTCTCACTCTATATATCATCTTATGAACTACGGCAATATGTGTTTTACACTAGGCGCTAGGGGGCGCTGTCTCACAACTTTACAAACATTGCGCGTTTTTTCCATAATTGTAAATATAATTTTTACCTAATTACAAGGACGATTAAAAGTCTAAGAAGTCAGCGAAAACCGCAAGTTAATATCTATTTTCAATCCGGAGATATCGACAACAATAATCATAATTACGGAACATTATGATTTTATTTTCAAGTTGGCATTGTAAAGGTTTTTTTAAGAGTCAAATATGCCTTGGAAAAACAAAATATAATGTCTTGCCAATTTTGACAAACTTATATCCTGATCCAGCAAACCCTTTCAGCGATAGCTGAAATATCCAACATTGCCCTCAATAGGTATACGTTTTTGTGCGATGAATACCTTTTGAGCATCGACTGAATGAAATTTGTATAACATACCATAGCTCCAAAAGCAACGGATCCACTAATCTAAAGGAAAATTCAAAAGAAGGTACGTATGTTTCAAGCAAATATATCGTTACGACAATAATTCTCAGTGGCGCCCTAAATGTTCAAGTTGTCGCCCATCGTTCTGTATACACGACTCCAATCTCTCCCTGGTTGATAATATTGCAGTTTCCACCTCTGCCATAGGGATACGGCGGTTGCTGTCCATTATCCTTTCTATCATGTTTTCCCTTGTGGTGCATCTGGTAACGAAAACCAAATCCTTCAATCTCCCCCATAAATAAAAATCTAGGCATGTTAAGTCAGGTGATTTAAAATAGAAATTACCACTTTCATTAACAGTATCACAATATATTCTATAATATTACCTGGCAGGCCACGGAAATATACTCCCTCTTCCTATCCACCTTGCAGGAAATGTGTCATAATTACTTACCTTTCTTCTTATAAAATCGTATGCACAGTAGAGCGAATAACGCCCAAGTCTCTAACAATTAATCTAATACTAATTTGTGGATTAAATTCCACATATGCCAAAACATTTACAATGTTTTCCTCGGTTCGACCTCGGCGGCGTCTGCGATATACAGGGCGACGAATACTTCCAGTAGTACGAAAATATTCTACTATCGTATCGGCGCCTTTGAGGGTATCGTAGTGCGTAAACCCGTTCAGCAATTGTTGCATTTCCCAAACATTCAAAATACACCGCAATGATGTCAACCGCTTCTTCAAGTAACAGAGGCATTTTGAAAATCAAATACGACACAACACTGTTGGCACGACAAAAATTTTGACGTAATAATGAAAGGTGACACGCGTGCACAGTTTCAATTCATATTTTGTTTTTCCAAGGCCTATTTGACTCTTAAAACAACCTTTACAATGTCAACTTGAAAATAAAATCATAACGTTCCGTAATTATGATTATTGTTGTCGATATCATATCTCCGGATTGAAAATAGATATTAACTTGCGGTTTTCGCTGACTTCTTAGACTTTTAATCGTCCTTGTAATCAGGTAAAAATTATATTTACAATTATGGAAAAAACGCGCAATGTTTGTGAAGTTGTGAGACAGCGCCCCCTAGCGCCTAGTGTAAAACACATATTGCCGTAGTTCATAAGATGATATATAGAGTGAGAAAAGCCCTTTTTAACAAAACTAAGTTTACTAAATTATGTTAAGCCAGACCGAGGTTATCAGCATTTATTACAAATAATGTTAACCTTCCCCCACCACTTTATTTGAAAAGTGACGAACACGTTCGATAGGTGAATTTTATTAATAAATCTTTGAAATATACAAAAATGTTATTTTCTGGATACCTTAACTAGGCGACTTTTGAGGAAGCTTCTTGATTCATATTTACCGTTACTGTTGCGCCCTCTAGCGCCAGTCTGAGAAACTTGAAAATAATTTCCAACAATTTCTCATGACCAATTTATCTAACATATTTTTTTTCCGCAAGCCATACGACTAACACTTTCTGAGATACGGCCGACAGCCATTCTTAGTGGGACACCCGGTACAATAGGAAAAAAAGATAGAATATCATTCCGACATCAATGGTGGTATCAAGAGCTTCGCAGCGACTTTCATTCGGATCGATTCGCATCGAATGCGTACATAATCGCGTTTACGAAAAAACATGATAGATTTGGTATGTATCAAATGTTCGTAATCTGGCTGCTGTTCTAACGCGGGGTAGGGATGTCAATATCGGAAAAAACTATCGATATATTGTTATGAAATAGCATGATTGTTACGATATTTTAAAAATATATCGTTTTATTACTCCGCTATATCGAAAAAATAATTATCGATATTTTGATATATCGATACTTTGTTTGGTTTTTGAGTTGGCGTAATGTATATTGTGTTTCTAACAATGTTTGTCTTTTTTATACAATAATAATATGCGAGAGACATAGTTTACAGACTAATATGACAGTCTGATGTGTCGGAAAAGAGCACATGGTTGGTACCTAGTGACCGTTAGTGTTAGTGGCCCTCTAGTAGCCTGATGTTTTAAACTATTTAAACTAGGGTTCGAAACATATTTTGTTGCGGGGTCGCCTATATCAGTTTCACTCATGTGCTGTAAACAATCGAGAATTCAAAACGAAAACGAAATTCTTTTCTTTTTATTGTCCCGTTTGCGGTTGCCGCACGCCGGCGCGGCGTGTTCAAATTTTCATCTTGACATACTAATACTGACCGAATTTGAGTCGGCCGCATGGCGAAGATATGTTATTTGTTGGGAATAGGAAAACGTTAAGGTGATACCTAAGTAGAAAATATGCGGTCATTGAAAAAAATATCGACTTCGATACTCCAAATTTAATATCGATATGTCGATATTTGACCCAAAAATATATCGATGATAAATATCGATATTTTAATATATCGATATTTTTTAACAACCCTATTGCAGGGCGTCCGAGTTTAAACTCCTATCCAGGTCCAAATGTTGAGACAATAGACAAATCGATCCTCAAAGGTGTTTCGTTGAACAAAAAGTTTTATATTTATTTTTTATCTAGTTTAACAACTAAATTTAGATTCTCAGTTTATTTACCAATCCAAGAGGTAAAAATCGGTACTTACCTCATGCCAACGCGTATTCATTTTATGGACACTTATAATAAATTAATATTCCAACAATATCCTAATACAAAAAGTTTCTTGCAAAAATCATAAATAGCAATAACCTTTCTTCAAGAGCTGGTTACCTAAAAAAATAATTGATAAACTATCTCAACTTAACCTCTTGCGTGCAGGTATTTGAAATTTTGCAAGATTTTATGCTATTATGGTTGGCTAGATTGGTAATTCATTTATAATTTTGCCTACAGTCATTTATAATGAACAAGTGCGTATTTGTTTATTTATTTGTTTATTTATTTATTGCTTGGAAAACAGCAAATATTTGCAAATGTAATGCTTATGTAGTCCATGTAGCACCTTTCTTGTTCTCTTGACTTAAGCCGGCTATTCTCTCGATGGTTGTAAAGCAAATCTTTATGAGTGTGATAATTATTTATTTACCTAATTAATTTAAAATAAATATGTTTGTGCCTTTTATTATTTAATTAAATAATTAATTAAACATTTTGTGTAATATACGATTTTGTGATCTACATTATATGCATATTCTAACAATAGTATATTATGTATCTAGTAGGAAAAATAACATATTATTTTCGGATGAGGATGCAGATTTGTAGACAAGGCATAGCCGAGTCCATTGAGCGTCCGACAAAATATGATCACACAAAAAAATGTAGTAGCAAAGTGAAACTAATAGTTTTATCATGAAACTAACGTAAGCATGAATAGGACCAAGCATAACCCAATCACATATTAAAGTTAGTTAATTCTTAAAATTTATATTCACTGTGATATTTCATATAGTCAGTTTTATTATGCTGTTAAGTTGAAATAATAATAGATATGTAATATTTATGAGATATTATATCAACTTGAATAGAAATTTGGCATCAAATTAGTACTAATATATGTTAGGTCTGAAATTAAATTAATCTCAGCGTTAATGAACGTATACATACTTAGAGTCAGAATTAATGTTTTTGTTGTAATAATTAGTTTATATCAAATAGAATATACTTTGTGGTTATACCCGTAATATTTTGATTATTATTTAAATTAGCTGTATATTTAAAATATTAATACTCTATCGCAAAAGAAACAAAACGTATGTTTCAAAACTAATATAAGGGATTTTTAAATTGAAAATGATTTAATAACTTCGTCTGAAAAGTTTCACTCTCGAGGTAATGGTTCCATATTCCATGAATAAATTAAACAAATAGTAGGTACACTGCACTGCACAAAGAGACGTTCTTAAAAAATGCAATTAAACCAAAAAAAAACCTGTACGTGTCGGACTGCAACGCAGCGTCGCTCGAACCCTTCCACTTCTAATCAAAGAGGATCTTCCAATCAAGGAATATATTTTATTTATTTATTTATTGAATTCTTTACAAACACTATAATAATTAATAGTAATTATATGTAAAGTTGCATACCATCTAGCTAGAACAATAGAATAACCTATAATAAACACAATAGAAACATATAAAACAACAAAACAAGAACAATAGAAAAGAAGGGAAATAATAAAGTAATATACTTAGCAGAAGTTCACAGAATGAATTCAAGAAGTACAGCCTTTAGTGTTTTTAAATTGATATGAAATATGTCTGTTTGGACCTCGCTTAAAATTTCGTTCACCACAGCCATATCATTTTGTTAAAAGGAGATATACTGCTTGGTTTTACACTAAATAAGTAGTTTTTGTTTAATAGGGAATCTTAGGTTTATTTTTGGTACATTAAAGCGTATATAATTTATTAAGTTGCAATCCTTATACTTAACATTATTTAAAATATAATACAGATATATCACAGCCTGCTTTTTTCTTCTTTGTAAAAGAGACTCAAACCTAAAGTCATCAAGCATAGATTTGTATGAGACCTTGCAAGGGTACATGCTATTCTTAAAGACATAAAGGTAGCGTAGAAACCTCTTTTAAACCCTCTCAATAACCTACCGGGCGCTGTTGCCAGATTATTTGTCAATTGGCAACATCGCTTTGAGCACCTGTTGCTATGTCGATTTCCCCGACTGGAACTGGCAATGTCGAAGTCGAAAATGATGACTGGACGTTCTTCATATTTTGATATTCTTCTGATGTATGATGGCATCCCTTTTTGCCAAATATTTCTTCGTAAGCTGAGAGTAGGGATTTCTGAAGCCCAACTGTATGTTCCAGCGATGCCAGCAGCTTTTTGGACATGTTGTATTCGCGTCTGACACACTCCAATTCTTTTTCCAGCAGGATTTCATTGCTGTTCGTATCATTCTTCTGCGCCATTGTTTGTGTTACAATTTTCTCCAAGGCATTTATTTTTGTCTGAAATTCTGCTGGAATTGCATTTTCGCTTACGTTTTCGTCCTTCCGTGCTTCCATTTCCGCTTCTTTGGTTGAAAGAGCGTCGCTTACTGCTTTGTTTACTTTTGCTTCACGGGCGACCTTGGTACAGGTTGTACAATTTACAAGGTTTTTACTGCCACTAACGACCATTAGGCCCGTAATTCGTAGTGCACACGATTGATGGTAAACTCCTTTACACCCGTTACACTTTATCACAATTTTTTCCACGTTTGATTTGCAATATCTGCACTTTTTTGCATCCGCATCGACAAGATCATCCTCAAAGGACACCATTTTGATTACTGATTGATAGTATCGATATCATCAAAGTAAGACGAACTGTCGCGAGAATTGTAAAAATTTCTGTAAAACTACTTTCTAGACACAGTTTAAAAATAAGGAATTTTCACTATTTTTAAAATGATCATATTTTACAAGAAATATCTTTAAAATAATTATAATTTTATGACATATCTTCAATTTAGCATGTTGGTTGTTTTTATGTTTATTCTAAAACTACTCTAAAAATTTAGTTTTAAAACTATCCTAGTTAGGTTTTATATTTAATAAAACTGCTATACTTGAAATAATAATAAAGTAGATTTATTTTATATCTATTTTATAATTGGTTCAATTATATTTTTTAATACTAACGTTATTTAGACTGAATCGAGTCCTAGGCTTAAAGTATTGTTTATTATTTTCAATGTAAACATATTTTTATAAAAAGTATTGAAATTAGATTTTTTTGTGTGTGTTCCTACGAGGTGCATATACCATTTTTTCTGCGATCGAACATGAAATAGAATTAACTTCAAGCTTGTATATACAGAATGACTGTTTATATTTTACTCAATAGATATTTCGGTTAATGTTGGTCTTACACAAAAGTTGAAATTAGCAATTTTGAAGTATGCTTTTATTGACATTCAGAATCCGTTATCAGAAAAAGCAATAAGACGCCAAAAACTTTTAAAAAACCTGGTATTTTTTAAATGAAACACCCTGTATTTTAATATCTAGAGCTGGTTCTCCTGATTTTAAATATACAGTGACTCCCAGAAGTAATGTCTAAATTCATTTAAAATTCAGCGGTGTGTTTTTTGGAAAAACGCTCAGACTCGTCGATTTTTATTTCCTAATGTGGTTTTACTGATGGTAGATTCATGCATACAGGGTAGCCCAAAAATAAGTTACGACCATCAACTCCTTTTTTTTAAATGAAAACATCTATTTTTTATTGCATTTTTTGAATTTTGCATCGAATTCTAAGTATGCTTCATGTACCATGTCCTATACCTGAACTTAACAGGAAATTACTATTGACCGTATTTCTGAGGATTTATTTGCAGACCGAGCAAAATATTCCATTAATTGTGTGTTTATTTTATTTTTCGTTGTTGTTGACTTATCACCGTTTAGTTCCATAGAAACTGTATGACAATTTTACTTGAAATAAGTAATTGTCAAGCGTAGTTGCAAAGTTGCGGTTTTCACAATGGTAAAGTTAACGAAACGAGAAAAAATTGAAATTCTATGCATGGTTGGGTTTGGTGATAAAACATGAACTCAAATGGAAACAGCTCAATTATTCAATGAAATCCATCCTGATCGTCCCCCTATATATCAAAAGGTGGTGAGTAGAATAGAGGCTAAATTTAGAGAATTCGGTCACGTTAGAGATTTGCTTAAATCTGCTCGTTCTGCTCGAGATAAAAATGAACAACTTGACGTTTTGCCTTCCTTGGAAGAAAATCCATGTACTCCTCTGTCGCATATTGGGGCCGATTTATACATCTGTTGATGACCGAACAGTTCAAAAGCACAAATATCACCCATACACAGTTATTCCAGTGCATTAGTTATTTGAAGATGATTTCGATAGGCGAAATGAGTTTTGTGAACGCATGCAAAATATGTTCAATCCAGATAATAATTTAGTAAAAACACTATTTCTTTCAATGAAGCTACGTTCTGTTTGAATGTTAATTTGAACAGAAAAAATTGTCGTTATTGGGCAACAGAAAATCCGCATTGGATGATGGAGGTTTAGAACCAGTATTCTCAAAAACCAAATGTGTTGTGTGGAATAGTGCACGAAAGAGTAATTTGTCCATTTTTCTTTCAGCAGTCTTTAACTGGACAAGTATATCTAGACTCTCTCCAACTTGAGTTAGTTCCAGCATTAGTGGCTTTTTCCGAATCCATTGGACTTAGACTCCCCTGACGAAGAACTGATGTTCCAGCAAGATGGTGCTCTTCCGCACTATGCTGCCACTGTGCGTACATTTTTCAATCGGTGGATAAGAGAGAGTAGACCTATCGAATGGACTGCTAGGTCGCCAGACCTAACTCCGCTGGACTTCTTTTTGTGGGGTTACCTCAAATCGAGAGTATTTGTTGACAGGCCAAACAATCTGCAGGATTTGCAATAACTCTGGAAATGGTTGAAAACGTGCAAAGAGAGTTTATTGATCCCCTCGGATATTGTCAAGCTGTAAATGGCGCACATTTTCAACATCTAATTTGATTTGTTGTTCTGTTCTTTTTAAATAAACAGGCCTTACTTATTGATATGTTTAATCGTAATTTTTTTGATAACTTTTAAGGTTAGGTATAAGACGAGGTACAGAGAACATAGTTAGATTCGATGCAAAATTCAAAAATGAAATAAAAAATACATGCTTTCATTTGAAAAAATGAAGTTGATGGTTATAACTTATTTTTGGGCTACCCTGTATACATGAATTTACCATAAAAAACCCATTAGAAAATAAATGTAAATTGGTCGTGTTTTTCTAAAAAAACACACCGCCGCTGAATGTTACTTCCGGGACTCACTGTATATAGTTTATTATGGTTATTTTCAAAAAAAGAATATATTCTCTTCTTACAAATCTATGAGGTGGTGTCCCATCCTGTTGCCATATTATATAAAAAAAAATTAATTTTTTTCGAGAACTGACGAAAGTAACCATAATAAACTACACAGGGTGGCAACTATTTAATTGTCCCCTATTGGTATTTTGTAAATGGTAACTCCTGCGAAGTTGATTAAATTAAAGAAATTGTGCCATCTTTAAAGTTTTTTAAAATCCACTAACTGCGTTGCTTAGTTGTTTTTGATTTCTAAGATACAGGGTGATTTGTTAAAAACGTCTAAAACAATTCTTTTAGTCAAGAGGTCCTCAAGCCTCTCACGAGCCAGAGGGTAACATCAAGACTAGTCTGGGAATGCCAGAATAAACTGAGAACCCTGGCGAACAGAAATACTGTTAAACTATTCTGGGTACCGGGTCACAGAGGCATTTTTGGCAACGAAAGAGCAGACGAGCTCGCGAGGTAAGCATCAGCTGCACCATACATTGGTCCTGAACCAGCTCTAGGAATGCCTAAATGCACAGCACGAGAAGCTATTAAGCGATGGACTAAAAATGGAAACAAAGTCTACTGGAACAGACAGGGACTCAATTACAGCAAGAGAGCTATGGGCAGTATTAGTCCTAAATTCTCAAAACAGTTGCTTAACCTTAGCAGGAACCAACTAAGAACAGCAACGGGAATCCTAACCGGACATATGGCTATCAAGGATCACCTGAACAAAATGAAGATATATAATGGAGATCTTAGCTGCAGGCTCTGCGGCAAGAATAGGGAAACTGTCTATCATGTTGTCTGTCAATGCAATCCTTGGATCGCAGACGCTCTGCCATATTCGGTAGAGTAAAACTGGAACTGAATGAAATAACCCCTAAATCAGCAGTTGACGTACATAAACTAATACACGGAACCAAGATAACCAAGTGAATACAATAAAACGAAGGTTTGCACAATAGGCCTACTTATGGCCGAAGTGCTCCGGATAAGGACGGGCCTAAGGGAAAAAAATTCTTTAATAACTCAAAAGGTTTTAGTTTTAAAAGAACGTCCTTGAAATAAAAATTTTATAGTTTTTTCTTTTCTATAGAATGGCGTTATTACTTTTTGTTTTAATATCACTTGTTATAACTGAGATATTATGGCCACTTCATGTTTTTAAATATGAACCTGGATCTTTTCATTTTATTTTTCAACGCACATATTACCCAAAATACAATAATGTACCGCTCAACACCATTTACTTACGTGTTGGCACAAATTATACATAAACAGAAAAATGTTGAAAATATCTTCAATACCTATGCCTATGGTTTGCTCAAATATTATTTTCTTTTGATTTAGATATAATTGAATCAAAATAGAAACAAGTAAAAACATCGTATTTTATTTAAAATGCTGTTTACGAAACTTCACCTAAGTACAGCAGAATGAAAATTAGGCACAAAATTAAGACATTCAATTGTGATTCTAGAAAATAACTATAAACATTTTACTTAGTAATATCCAAGGCCTTAAAATATTTAGATATTTTTTTATTCGCGATTTAGTCGCTTAATTTTGCGAGTAATTTTAATTCAGTTGTACTTAGGTAAAGTTTGGTAAACAGCATTTTAAATAAAATAAGATATTTTTACTTGTTCCTATTTTGATTCAGTTACATCTAAATCAATTAAAAATAATATTTGCAACAAATCACTGAGAACATTTTCAAAACTTTTCTGATTATGTATGATTTGTTCCAAAACGTAAGTAAATAGGGATGAGCGATACATTAATATATTTGGAGTAAAATGAGCGTTGAAAAATAAAACAAAAGAATCCAGTTCCGTATATAAAAAAACTAAGTGGGCCGTGATAACTCAATTATAACAAGGGATATGAAAAACGTGACCTAATCTTGTAGAGAAGAAAAATTACAAAATTTTTATTTCAAGGAGGTTTTTCTAATATTGAAAGCTTTCGAATTATTAAAGAAATTAATTTTAGACGTTTCTAACAAATTGCACCGTATATCAAGAATCAAAAACAATTAGGCAACACAGTTAGCAGATCTTAAAAAACCTTAAAAATGGCACATTTTCTCTAATTTAATGAACTTCGTAGAAGTTACCGTTTAAAAGATACCAATAGTGGACAATTAGATAGTTGCCACCCTGTATATATTTGAAATTAGTAAAACGAGCATACATGGTGTTCCAGTTAAAGCACACCAGGTTATTTATAAATTTTAAGTTTTTGATGCATTTTTGTTTTTTCTGATCATGGATTTTGAATGCCATAAAAAATACATCAAAATTGCTAATAATTTAAATTTCTTTACAATACTAAGCGAAATATCTATTGAGTAAAATATAAATAATCACATGTGTGATAGATAGATATGTATGATAGGGTGGCCTTCGCCTCGTCCACTGCGACCTTTTCAGATCTAGTGTGGTTCCCTGTTACATTTAGAGGACGTGCTCCAGCTTTATCCTCTTAATTAGACCTAACAGCCTTGTCAGCGGCTGCGTTACGTAGTTTCCTGCATCGGGGTGAGTTAGGCCTGTCTGTGCTAGTCTCACTCTAGCTAGTCCTTCGCATTCGCATAGGATATGTATAGGGGTCTCCTCTTCTTCGTTGCAGAACCGGCATTCAACTTCTTCTGCCAGACCCATGTTGCTCATGTGTTTCCTGAGCCTACAGTGTCCTGTTAATATGCCTACTACTATCCTAACGGACTTTCTGTCCTTTCTTAGTAGGTCTTCTGTAAACTTAGGCGATGGTCTATTGAAAAACTGTTTTGCCTGTCTTTGTCCTGGTGTTTCCTCCCATGACCTTACGGATTCCTCTGTGATCCATTGCTTGATGGCTTGCTTGATTCTTGCTTTAGCAATGCCGCAATACAGTTCTGGGCCCACGAAGGTCGTTGACGATCCTTGTCTTGCCATTTCATCGGCCTTTTCGTTTCCCGAATGGCCACTGTGTCCTGGGACCCATGCTAGGGTAACCCTTCTATTTTGGCTCAAATCATTGAGAGCCCTCGCACAATCCCATACTAGCTTAGAGTTTACCTCCATGAAATTTAGCGCCTTTAGTGTTGCTTGACTGTCGGAGAAAATGGCAATGGAGCGGCTATTTTCGCTTTGCCTATATATTTCTCCCACGCAATGATGTATTGCGGCTACTTCCGCTTGAAATACGGTGGTTTCTTTTGTTAAGCTTACTGAAATCATTGTTTTGGACTTTTGTCCATAGATTCCAGCTCCCACGCCTTCTTCGGTTTTCGAGCCGTCTGTGTACCAGACGGTTTCTGCCCTGATGGGCGGACCATCTTTCCAGTCTTCCCTGTCTGGTATCACTATTTTGTAACTTTTATTGAAGTTATACTTTGTGGCCATGGCATACCCTTTCTAGCCTTTGATGTTCCGCCCCCTGCGATTGGCTTATGGGCGGCTGTCCTTGTATTAGTCTGTGCAGGACGGACCTTGCTTCTCCTTGGACGAATATGTGTAGCGGTGGCAGGTTGAGTAAAACCTCCATCGCTGCGGTAGGCGTGGTTCTCATGGCCCCTGTGATACTGAGACATGCTTGTCTTTGGATGCCACTTAACAGCCTGATCGCCCCGACCTGTTGGGTCTTGGGCCACCATGCTATTGACCCGTAGGTTACCATGGGTCTAATTACCCTCGTATATAGCCATAGAGTCATTTTGGGGTTTAACCCCCAGTTTTTTCCGCACATCCTTCTGCATCTGCCTAGGGCTATCGATGCCTTTTTGGCTATGTTCAGGATATGTGTTTTCCATGTGACTTTTGGTCGAAAGTTATGCCTAAGTACTTTACTTCCTCCGAAAATGGAATTTCTGTTCCTCCAGACACTGGTGGTTTGAGGCCTTGCAGTGCTCTTTTCTTAGTAAAGGGAACAATTTGTGTCTTCTTGGCGTTGACGGATAGTTTTTCACTCTTGCACTAGTTGTGCACTATATTTAGGGCCCTTTGCGTTCTTTCTGAAATTATTCCAGCAAATCGGCCTCTGATGACTATTGCCAGATCGTCAGAGTATCCTAGGCAGGTAATGCCTTCTTGGGATAGTCTTTGCAATAGGTCATCAACTAGGGTTGCCCATAGTAATGGCGATATGACGCCGCCTGGCGGGCAGCCTCCGCCTGCTATTGCTTCGATTGTGGACCCTCCTAGAGAGGATATAATACTCCTTTTTTCCAGGGTGGCTTTAATCCATTGGCATATGCTTGGCGGGACTCCCCGTCTGCTTTGTGCATTCACCAGCGAGTGCGTTGTGGCATTGTTAAAAGCTCCTTCGATGTCTAGGAAAGTGACCATGGCTATTTCTTTGTCTTCTACTGACTTTGGAATTAGCCTGTTTAGGTCATCCAAAGCCGCATCTGTTGATTTTCCCGGTTGGTATGCATACTGGTTTATGTTGAGTGGTGATCGTACTAGGATTTCATCCCTTATAAATCTGTCCACCAACCTCTCTAGTGTTTTTTGGAGAAAAGATGTCAGACTAATGGGTCTATATGATTTTGGCGTTAGATCTGTTATTCTGCCTACCTTGGGCAAGTAACGAGTGATTATTAATTATTTTGCTCAAGGGCGGCTGTGACCCAGTATACATAGTGTAGCAGTAGCGGGTAGATTAAATCATAGGGCGAATTTGCAAGAAAGCAGCGTTGTCACGTTGAAAACCTAAAATAATGTTTTTTGACGGTATGTAATATAAAATCCTGAGCTATCTTACTTTGAAAGCCTAATTTATATGGCCGCCTCCTACTTCTAGACACCTTCTGATGTTTCTTCTTACCCTCAGAGACACATTAACCAATACGTTTGGAGAATTATTAATTTCGGCAATTTTTTCTGAAAGAATTTCGATCCGATATCTCTCAGCTGTAATTGTGCCATCAAAGTAAATTGGGCCTACTATTCTTCTAGAACTAATTGCTGCCCACACACCAACTTTTTGAGGATGAAGAGGTCTTTCTACAAAAACATGCGGATTTTGCGTATTCCACATTCGCATATTTTGTGAATTAACATAGCCTGATAAAGCCTCATCGGTAAAAAATGTTTTTTCAAAAGCACCACTATTTTCTTCTTGAAAATTGTTTAAAAACCATTCACAAAAATTAAGTCTTTGGGGAACGTCATTGGGAAGGAGTTCATGAATAGCCGTAACACGATAAGGGTATAGATGCAGATCCTTTTTCAAAAGTGTTTGACATGTACTGTAGCATAAATCCGTTTGCTGAATTTGTTGAGATAAATGCCTAATAGAAGTTGAAGGATTATTTTCCATAATTTGTCGCGCTTCTTCAATAACCTCATTCGATCGTTTCGTTGGTCTTCCAGCCCCTTTTTTATGTTGAACAGAACCAGTCTGACGAAATTTATCAATTAGGTATTGTGACCCAGTACGAAAATTATGAAAGGTCACCGCAACATCAGGAAACTCGGTTCGAAATTCATCAAAGCAGTCATGCATAGAGTAATTCCACACACCGCCTATTTTGTTTCCATTTCTAAAAAAACTTTCAACAATAAAAATTTTTTGTGCTTCACTAAACATTTTTACTGCAGAACTTTCAATCCGGCAACAAAGCTTTACCAAAACTTGATACGCTGAAAAATAAAAAATTAAATCATATCCTGCAAATAGCACTTTATAATAGTCAAAAGACGACTCCCCGGAGAAATATTAGTTAAAGCAATAGTAACCTACCTTCAAATAACTGCAAAAATTACAAAATTTCTCCAATTTTTAAACTTTACAAATACACAAATTTAAATAAGACGTAAATGTCATAAAACAATCATGTCATCTTATCTACGCAGTACGGCCATGATGCTTTTAAAATGCATGGCCTCCCTTGAGCAAAATAATTAAAAATCACTCGTTATATGACTTTGACCTTTTGCCATGACGTTGGCACATATCCCCATGCCAAACAGGCTTTGAAGATTTTGCACAAATGTGGTACCAGCTCCTCCACCCCCATCTGCAGCAGGGCGGGATACACTCCGTCCACTCCAGGAGATTTAAATGGCTGAAACCTATTTATGGCCCATCTGACTTTATTTGGTCTGGTGATTTCTGTGGCCAGTTTCCATTCCTCCGCGCTTGGCCTTTTGTAGCTTTCGCTCGGATTCATTGGTTCTCTTATGATAGTGGATGCCGGGAAATGGACCTTTAGTAGTTCCTTAAGGCTTTCCTCCTTCGTTTCTGTGTAGGTTCCGTCGGTCTTTTTAAGGAACCCTACTTCTTTTGCAGTAGCTCCATCCTTTGCCAGGACTTTGTGTATCCTTGAACATGCCGGAGTGTCGTTTATTTCGTTGCAGAACTGTCTCCAGGAGGCTCTTTTGGCTTTTCGGATTTCTTTGTTGTACTGCGTGAGTATTGTTCTATATGTATCCCAACTTTGGTTATCTTTGGCTTTATTAAACGCCTTTCGCACCTCAGCCCTGAGCTTTTCGAGGTTGATATTCCACCAGACAGTTTTGTAGCTTCTGTGTTGTACTGTTTTTTGCGGACAGTTTTCTTGATATGTCATTATAATGGCTTCGTTCATCATTTCCACTGCCAGCTCGAGTCCTTGTGTTTCTCTTATTGGTGCTGTGCCATCTTTGAGAGAGTCCCTGAGTGATTCTTTAAAACTTTGCCAGTTAGTTTCTCTCGGATTTCTGTACCCTTTGACTGTAAGAGAAGTGTTAAGATCGTAGCGAATTTGCCTGTGATCTGAGCACGAGGGCTCCTCTGACACATGCCAGTTTTGTATTATATCACTTACCTTATTTGTACTAAGCGTCAAATCTAAGACTTCTTTACGGTTTTTTGTGACGAAGGTAGCTATACTTCCTATGTTATTTATAACTAACTCTTCTGATAAGATAAAGTTAAACAGTGACTCACCTCTTTGATTGATGTTCGTGCTTCCCCATACCGTGTGGTGTGCATTAGCATCACATCCTATGACGAGTTGTAGACCCTTATCCGCGCAAAATGCAACTATGTCGCTTATGATGTGCGGTGGACAATGTGGACATGTCCTCTCGTCTCCAAGGAAGTAGGCGGAGCATATGACCCAGCTCTTCTCTCCTTCCTCCGTGGTTGCGGTTAGGATACCTGTAACAAAATCCCCGGTGCAGAGCAACGGAATAAGTGTACATTTCACCCTATTGCTATGTATTATGCAGGCCCTTGGTCTTTCTGCATTAGAGCAGTATAATACGTTACCTCGTTGTGGCGTTAGGCCTGCAACTCGCCCTTTGTATAGCCATGGTTCCTGTAGTAGGGCAACATCCAAGCCTTCACTGTTGAATCTCTTGGTAAGCGTTGCCGAGGCGGCTTTTGCGTGCTGGAGATTTGGCTGCAGGAACCGTAATTCTCTCCTCACCTCTTCGAAGAGGATGGGATTTCTTTGGAATCTATTTGGACTTCGTCCTCCTCCATGGCTTCGTCCGCTTCTTTGGCGAAGAGCCTTTTGAGCGGACTTACACCAGTAGAAGAGGGCTTGTCCTTATTGGAGGGTTTTCCTTTTTGTGCGGTATCGTATATGGCTTTTTTACCATCTTGGGTTTTTTCTGGCTTTTTCCCTTGCTTTTTTGGTACCTGGCTTTTGGTGCCTTCTGTTCCCTTTGGCTTTTGTGCATCCTTGATCCTAAAGCGTAGCTTTCCGTAACCGAAGAATGGACACATGCCGAGTTTTATGATCTCCTCCTTTGACTCGTTGTCCACGGAGAAGGTCCATAGTGTACCTTTGGAATCTGGTGTTGACGCCAGAACAGTCCACAGATGCGTTTTTATGCCTTTGTTCCCTATTCGGAGTCTGTTGATCACATGTGTGAGGTGAATAGACAAAATTTAATATTTTTGTATACTGCTTGCTTCAATGCTTAGCAACGAATAACAGCACTGGAGTATGACAGCGGTTTGCTTTTTTCTTCTACCAGAAACATTCTCAGATGCGTTTCGCTGTATAACAGCTCGTCAGTGAGGCTATAGGTTTTGACAAAAGAAAAAAGTATAAGCGTTTGTTTTAAAACAGAACGAGAGGGATGAAAAAAAAATGAAATCAGATGGCTCCATTTTGTGGTGCTCGTAAAGGATGCCAGTTTGTGGACGATCGCAAAAAAATTTGTATTTTTTTATTAATTTATTTCTAAAATTATGATGAGAGTGATAATAATATATGTATATTATTATATTGTTGTATGTTTCAGAACAATGCCGGAGTCCTCAATACTGACACTAGCTTTAGCTGCAGTTGGATCTCTTGTAATATTTTTCTTTCTACTGGATGTCGTATGGAGCTTACTTCAAGTATCAAGGGCAGTATTGGCACCACTGTTCTTACCAAATGAAGATAGTTCTTTAGCCAAAAAGTATGGATCTTGGGCTTGTAAGTATTTGTCCTATCCTATCTATAATATATATTCGTTTTAAATTGGTGAAAGATATTTTCTAAAATTGGAGATTTACATACTTTTCGATAGGTAATAATTTAAGTTTCTTCTGTAAAATTTTTTATAACTACTTAGATATGAATTACACACTAATTTATTAAGTTCTCAATTTTTTTGGAAGTAAATTTAAAACTGAATAAGCAAACATTAAAATTGTTCATAGTATAAGGTTTTCTACGCCACATTTTTTTTAAAATCATGTTTCCTTCAACAACGTTTTAAAATAAGGTATGAGATATTGGTATCAAATTAAAGGGAATTGAAATATCTTTTCGAAAAAAATGTAAAATACGGGATGTTTCGTGTCAAAAGAAACGAAAACTTGGTTTTAAATTCATTAAGTTTGGACTAAAATGTTGAACACTCTGTAGTACTTATACCAATTCTAATAACAGTTAGGTGATTTTACATGTTATAACTTTTCTTTCCTAAATTTTAGTAAAAAGATTCGTAAAGATATTTAAAATACAACGATTTTTATGTAAAATCGTTTTTAGCCAAAAATCCATTGAAAAATTCATATCTTAACAACGTCGCATTTGATGATCAAAACTTTTTAAAGTAGAATACAGGACTACTAAAGGCTTGAATATAATATAAAAAATGTATTATGTTCCATTTAAAAAAATATATGTATGGCCCACCCTAGATTTTTGAGCCAATATTTAAAATTATTTTTAAAAAGTGCACAGCGTTAACCTGTACAACTTTTGTATAATTTTTTTTTTCCTTAAGTCGACCGTTAACGAGATTTCGTTCACCGGCACACTAAATGAACACTCTGTATAAAGAAAATAACAAAGGCCCTAAGACAGAACCCTGTGGTACTCTTGTTCTCATTGGTATCTAACTGGATTTTTGTATATTAGATTCTGATTTAAGAATAACACAGTGAGCTCGATCATTAAGATATGATTTAAAAAATCATACTGCATTTTGTGATAGCCCGAAGTAGCGAAGTTTAGCTAACAACATTTTGTGATTTATAGTGTCAAAAGCCTTACTAAAATCTGGCAAACCTAAACATGTGTGTTCATATCTTTTTATATTTAATCGGACTTCAAGACTAGTAGTTGTGCTAAAATTCTTACGACCATCTGGAATTACTTTAATTGACTTAGCAAAGCCACATATTTCTTGATAGATATGTTTTTTAAGAACTACTGGCAGGATGATAGGTCTTAAGTCCTTAAGTTCTTTAGGATTGGAAATTTTACCTAATTGTTTTATGATTGCCCGATTCCATAGTGGAGGATAAAAATTTTCTAGAATACAACTATTTATTATGTTTAATAATGGCTTTAGACAAAAAGGTAGACATAATCTTACGTCTCTTATTGATAATAAATCCACGCCGATAGCATTCGTATTTATGATATTTAAAAGTTTTTTGAAATCTAACCTATTCAATAATTTAAAATTCAGTTGTGATGTTGCATTCCTTTGCCTACTTAATTAATAAAATTCTATTTTTTTTTCTCTCATGTAAAGTCTGATACAGCGTTACAACTTGCAAAATAGTTATTGAGAATTGTTGCATCAGAAAACTTCTCGAGCAAGCTAAAATTTTTGTCGTGAGATAGATATAATCTGTTAGCACGAGTTCAAAAGTCCATTGCGTTTTTTTAGACAATTAATTGAAATATGACATTTTTTCTCTAGTAACAGCGTGTTTAGTAAAATTTCTAATTTGTCTATAACAATTTGTGCAAGTGGCCTTCCTGGCGACTGTTCAGGAGGGGCTACCGTTCCAGATTTTCATTCCCTCAAAAGCCTGTAGATTGTTGATTCATTTCGTCAAGCACACCCTTACAAAACAATGGGTGAAAATTGTTCGTCATTTTTATAATAGACGCACAAGCTTTCGATAACATGTTCTACTATGAAATAGGGTACCTACCAGTGTAATTTAAGACCAGGTTGCTGTTATTATCACATCTATGGTTTATTGCGGTTTTACGACTAATGACCCTTCACTGTGTTGTCAACTATTAAGAAATAGACAATAAATGGCTGGAGAGTGTACCTATAGGTTGGAATAAAATCTTTATTTGCTATTTTGTGTCGCAGTAATAGATAGGTACACAAGAACCGCCTAACATTAAGCAAGCCGGATACAACTATATAATTAAGATCTATTGCAGTGTTTAAAGTATGCGTGAACACCATTATCAAGTAGCAAACATATTTACAAAGCGCCCACAGTTATTATTCTTTTTCATTTTTACTTTCGATAAATGCCAAGTGCAATCTAAGTATTAAAAACTGTGTAAGCCGAAATGTAGGTTAACAGTGTTTACACACCAACTGTACAAAAAAAAATCGTAGCTGGCAGAAGTTCATTGTCAGATGTGATGTAACGTAATAACCTTAATGGATTTTTTGGCAACGAAAATAATATAGCCTTGTAAAATAAAACCAATCAAGTGTAAATTTACCTTATGCTGGGATGTTTTATTTTATTTTTAAAAATGAAAATAATTAGTTAATTTATTTATATTATATTCAAGTTATTAATAAGCGTCAATAGCAAATATTATTTGAGGGGTTGTGAATATGGTAAATAGGGGAGAGTTGCCAATATTGTACCACTTTTTTATACGTAGAATTATCTGCTTTAGATAGAACTTTTTTTTAAATAAAAAAACAGATTTCAAAACATGCAAACTTTATGCATCCAAATCCTAACTTGAAATCCAATAGGAACATACACATTTTGCAAAAAAAATAGAAATTTTAAAAATGTTAACAGTACAATTTAGGAAACCAGCTGGCGAACTCCGTAACGCGTTAGAAATAGAGATAGAAAGGAAAAAAGATAGAAAGAAATTATCTTGCTATGGGCTGTCGCTACTCCTTATGGTTCTTTCCTATCGACTTCGGCTAAAATCGGGTATAGAAAATTGCGTACTGTCCGACATGAAAACGTTGATCTTTTTTGGGGATTTTAGTTTTGCAATTTAAATGTTTAGTTATAATTATGTCATTATGTCAATTTTTAACCTATATATTATTTTTTCACGTGGTTTATATCGTTTATATATTGTTATAGTCATATTTCGTTGTTTTAATTGTTCTATAATTTGAGAATATCTACCGATTTTGGTAAATTATGGATCCTCTAATAATGCACTTTGTGCATGAAGCTGAAGAGGAACAGCGGAGAGATCTTCTTAGATTGGAAAGAAGAAATTTGCGCGATGAAAGCAATGTTTTTGAGTTACCCGAAAACGAATTTAGAAAACGATATCGCCTGAGCAAGGATTTGGTACGGAACCTTGTGGAGGAAATTACGCCTCACATGCACATAGGACAGCGAAACAAAATTTCAATTTTGTGCAGAGTTATCGCCTCATTAAGATTTTTTGCTCAAGGATCCTATCAAAAAAGTGTTGGAAATGAAACTGCTATGGCTCAGCAAACTTTCAGCAAGGTGCTCTCCGAGGTTTGCATAGCCATTGAGGCGATAGCTCATCGATGGGTGAAATTTCCAACAACGGGAATTGAAAAGGATGGCAAAAAAATGGATTTTATGGCACAGTTTGGTTTTCCTGGGTGTATTGGATGTATTGATGGTACTCAAATTGCAATCACGGAACCTTTAGAAGACGAGCATCTTTATTTTAATCGGAAACGATACCATTCAAAGAATGTACAAATAATATGTGATGCAAACCTAATAATTCTTAATGTCAATGCAAGATATGGCGGTGCCACGCATGACGCTTTTATTTGGAGGAATTCTACAGTAAAAAACCATTTAGTGGAAAATTATGAAAGAGGTGACAGAAATAGCTGGCTAATAGGAGACAGTGGTTATCCACAGGAACCATGGCTTATGACTCCTATTAGAGGTGTGCCAGCGGATTCTCCTCAAGGAAGGTATTCTACTGCATTAACCCGAGCTAGAAACTGTGTGGAAAGGTGTATAGGTAGGTAAAAGGAAACAATATTATATGGGTATTTTTTTAAGTGTTGTTAACTTTTTTGTATACTCCTTAATTGAATGAGAACAGACCTTTGAAATAAATTTTATTTTAGGTGTTGTAAAGAATAGATTTCGCTGCATTCTTAAGGAAAGAGTTTTAAAGTACCATCCTTTAAAAGTAGGACAGATCATTAATGCAGTCTGTGTCCTGCATAATATGTGTGTACGAGCAAATATTGAAATGGAAGACAATCCGGAGCCAGAAAATGAAGATTTAATAGAGGATCAAAGGCCAATCAACAACTTCGCAGACCAAAATGTTTTAGGCTTAGGCCAACAGCGTAGGATGCAGTTAGTTAATATGTATTTTAATTAATTTGATTGATTTGAAATCTTCTGTTCTGTTCTTTTTACATTTTCTATTTAAAATTTTTTATTTATTTATTTTATATACATACTTATACTTTCAATTGTACGATTATAGTAATTATTATTATTATTATTAAAAATACTACTTGTATCCTAACATGAATAAATTGATTTTGATTTTGTTTTCAGTAGTAAAATAATGCAGTTATATTGTCACATATTAACAATGTTTTGTTACTTTTCAAGGACACAATTAAAATCGTTGAAATAAAAAGGCTGTATTTTTGGGAGAACATTTTTATACAGGGTTGAAACTTGTTACATATTAAGAAACATTGAGAGTACATTACAAATATTAAATAAATAAATAATACAAACACTTACATTATCTAACCACATTAAGAAACATTATCTTACAATTATAAAAAAATCTAAAAATACAAACACTTAACATTAAATATCCGATTCACTTTTATTTCTCATGAAATCCACATAGCTTCTCGTGGTGGCTGCTATGTCTTCAAGGCAACTAGCTATTTTAGCCACATTGTTGTCGATATTTGTTAGCCTCTGCAGAGTCTCCTCATGCATTCGATTGAGGCTAACAAATCTTCTAGACTTTTCGGTTGACCGAAGAACTTTTTTCCTTGGGGGGGTCTCGTCACACTGTCCGTCCATCTTTCTTTTCGGTGTTGTCAGTTTTGTCAATGGTGGAGGTAAGTTGGTGTCAAAACGAGTAAGCTTTTAAGAAATTCTCTATTTATAGAAAGAAATATTCTTTCTATGTGTTATGGAGTTCGGCAGCAGTTTCCTATATTGTACTGCCGGGTTCCTAAATTGTACCTCTAATCAAAATTGGGCAAACATAATTCGCAAATGAACTCTTCATTATCGCCTACTCCTGCGCACTCTTCATGAGCCCATCGGCGGCATAGTTGACACAATATCCATCCCTCTCCAGATCGGGGATTTAAATAGGTACTTCCACAAAATAGGCATTCGGCATCATTTTCGTTAATTTCCGATGCTGAGTCTTCAGATGAGCTGCTAGAACTTCGCATTTTTTTCTTACGGTTTTTCATAAATCATAAAAGTTCATAACTTTCTCCCGATTAAATCCTTTAACCCTAGCCATAGATGTTGACTCGGGCTGTCGCACCGATAATTCAGGATTGCGTCTCATGAAGCTGTAAAACCATTTCTTTCCTGCCATTTTATTTTCTTTGTTGAAAGTGTGTGATATTTTGAATTTTTCGGCCACTTCATAGGCTAGCTTTCTCACATCTTTTATTGTTAATCCGAACAACATATCTTCAAATTCCAGAATGCGATCTTTTAAAGTTTCTTCCAATTGCTTACTAAAAGTGGGCATGCGACCAAACGATTTGACATTTTTATTGGCAATTTTATTTTTGGAGAGACAATGTCGCTTAAAGGTTGGTTTTGGAATATTATAACGCCGACAACATTCATTTAGACCTACTTCATTAGTTCTGTAGGCATTTAGAGCTTTTTCCATGTCTTCGGAGCTCCACTTTCCATATTTAGCAGCTCTCGGCATCTGAAATTTAAAACAGATATAATATAGTTGCTTAAATTGTACCAGTACTATATCGGAAACGTCAAGGGGTACAAATTAGGCAACTTCCTTTTTTTTTTTTTTAATGCCAACAATTTTTCTCCTAATGATTGTACATTAAAAACATTTAGGTAGTGTCTTCTCAACATCCTAAAAAATATAAATATATGAATTTCTTACCTTTTAAGAAAAACCACGTACGATCTTATAAGACGACTGAAAAATTACGATCACAGCGCAGAACAATATACTTCGTGGTACAGCACAAGCGCCTCTCACCATAGCCGAAAATGGACTACCGCGAGAATTTCTTTAACGACCGATGGTTCTTTGTCGACATACACCGTTGGCAATTGTTACGCAGTTTTTAAAATAACGTTGTGGTACAATTTAGGCGCTGGTACAATATTGGCAACTCTCCCCTATTGATTATAATTGAACCGCAAGTAGACTACTTATATCTACGATTATTTATTTGAAGTAGCTAGGTTTATTTGAAATTTCCAATACTCATAAATTAATAGTAATTTTTGCCTCACTTTTACGATAGGCAAGTTATATAATAATAAGTACATATATACAGTGATAGGCTAAAATATGGAACAAATTCATTTAAAAATCAGGTATTAATTTTTTGAAAAAACGCTCGGACACGTCGATTACAATTTTTTCTTCCGAATTTTTTGCCTCAAGAAATTATACAGGGTGTGTCAAAAAGTAGATGTAGCAAAAATTTTTTGTATTTTAAATGGACCCCTATTTTTTTCAGTCGAATTTTGGATTCTACGTCAAGTTCTGCGCATAATTCATGTAGCATACCCTATCCTTATCTCTAACTCTAGAGAAAAATTACATCATAAAACGAAATTTTTCTTTTAAAAAAGTTACATGTACCTACTTAAAGGTAAACAGGTAAATTTAAATGAATTGTCACTACGATAGCAAGCCATGTGTCAATCAAAAATGATTTTAGGTATACTTTTGAAAAACGGTGATCATGGTGCATTTAAATGAAAGTTAAAGAATCGAAATTTTAATTTTAATTGGATGTGGAGACAAAACAAGAAATCAAGAAGAAGCTTGTAACTCGTTTAGCGCTAAGTATCCAGAACGACCGATTACAAGATCTACAGTGAGTAAAATTGAGAAGAAATTCAGGGAAACAGGGAATGTGAAGGATCGTCTACGGCCAGGTTGTCCAAAAATTAGTGAAAACACAAAATTAAACATTTTGTTAGAAGTTGAAGATAATCCCCATAGTGCATCCACTGAAGTAGCCCTTAATAATGATGTGAGCCCACGATCTGTTTTGCGGGTATTGAAACAAGAAAAGTACCATCCGTGCAAAATTAGGTTGCTGCACGAGCTAAACGAAGATGATTCCGACCGCCGACTACAGTTTTGTGAAACTATGATGGAAATTTGCAACTTAAATCTATTTTTCCATCGCAACATACTTTTTAGCAACGAAGCCACGTTTTGTTTGAATGGTTCGGTAAACAGACAAAATTTTCGGTATTGGATGAGAGAACAGCACACGCAAAACCCACAAAAAGTAAATGTTTGGGCAGGGATATTAAATGATAGAATTATTGGACCTTTTTTCTTCGATGGAAATCTTACAGGAGACCGGTATTTACAATTTCTTCAAAATGAATTAATTCCCACACTAGCAGCGCATTTTCCAAACCCGAATCAGCCTAATCTACCAGAAGCGTCTATTTGGTTTCAGCAGGACGGTGCTCCGCCTCATTTTGCTCGATAAGTACGAGAGTAATTGAATACTGTATTTACCGAACGATGGATAGGTAGAAGAGGACCCATAGAATGGCCTGCAAGATCTCCCGATCTTACACCAATGGATTTCTTTCTTTGGGGTTATTTGAAATTAAAAGTGTATAAGGATAAATCACAAAATTTGGAAGACTTAAAATTTAAAATTAGATATGAAATTAGGCAAATTAATGAAAATACTGTAAATAATGTTTTAGAAGGGGTTTTAAGTATATTGGCATATTGTCAAGAAGTTAATGGTTGGCATTTTCAACACTTAATAAAATAATTTTCGTTTTATGATGTAATTTTTCTCTAAAACCGTTAGAGATAAGGATAGGCTATGCTACATGCATTATGCGCAGAATTTGACGCATAATTCAAAATTGGACTGAAAAAAATAGGGTTCTATTTAAAATACAAAAAATTTTTGCTACATCTACTTTTTGACACACCCTGTATAATTTCCTTTTGAGGCAAAAAATTCGGAAGAAAAAATTATAATCAATGTGTCCGAGCGTTTTTTCAAAACATTAATACCTGATTTTGAAATGAATTTGTTCTATATTTTAGCCCATCACTGTACAGTGGAAGTGTGAAGGTTGAAACAAATTCATTTAAAATTCATGTGTTTTTTTTTCCGAAAAAAACGCTCGCACCCGTCAATTTTTTATTTATATTGTGTATTTTTTGAAACTTATTTCATGTAGACAGATTGTCCTAAAAACAAGTTATGACGGCTTACTTAATTTTTTTAAATGGATATCCCTATTTTATAATATTCCTTTGGATTCCGCATAAAACTCTACACATATTTCATAAAATATGTCATATACTTAAATCTAGCCGTTTACGAGAAAATTGATATTCGGACTTTAACACATGATTTTCATGAACACTGTTGTAAATAAAGCCTTTGATTGTTAGGTTGTCACACTGAGAGTGACGTTTGTCCCCTGATTTAAGTAGTCGTGTCTTAAGTCAAAGTGTTTGGCAAAAGTTATTTTGATAATCTTCTAATTTTAAAAACTGGTACGCTTAAGTAAAAGAGAGCGAATAAAAATATTAATAATGACTGGTTATGGAGATAGAATGCGCACACAAATGGAAGATTGCGAACTCGTCAATAACAAGTATCCTCGCAGAGAACCGATATCTCGATCTACTATCAGTAAAATAGAAAAAAAAATATAGAGATCTAGGTCACGATAGGGACAATTATACGAAAGTTCGACCTGCGGTATTAGAAGATACACAATCAAATGTGTTATTGTCGGTTCAAGAAGATCACCATAAGACCAGTAGTACTATTGCTTAGGAAAATCATATCTGCAAAACATGCATACTAAAGTATTTAGACAAAAATAAATTCCATCCTTGCAGAGTCCAATTGGTTCATGAACGCAATAAAGATGATCCAGACAGAAGAGTCCAATTATGCGAGATAATGATGAATATGTGCAATAATCATCCACAGTTTTTGAAACAAATTGTATTTTCGGATGAGGCAACGTTTTGTTCGAATGGAAGTGTAAACAAACAAAACTGTCGGTATTGGGCTACAGAAAATCTACGCTGGATTATGGAATGTCACACCCAACATCTTCAATAAACTAATGTTGGACATTTGACAGGTGAAACATATTTAGAATCTTTAGAAAATGATCTAGTACCGTACCTAGCCACATTATACTCTAATCTAGAAGATCCTGATGCACCGAACAATTTTTTGTGGTATCGGCAAGACGGAACTGTGGCCATTACACCCGCCATGTGCGTAAGTACTTTATTACAGTTTTTTCCAAACGATGGATTAGCCGACGAGGTCCAATTGAATTACCGGTCAGATCTCCAGATTTAACCTATTTAGATTTGTTTTGTGGGATTATATTAAGTCTGAGGTATATTTTAACCGGCCAAACAATATTGAAGATTTAAAGAACAGAATAAGAGGCAAAATAATATTGATAGAACCTTACGTCGTCTATAACGTTTTGTAAGAATTTGAAGATCGTCTCGAATACTGCCACACTGTTGGTGTAGGTCATTTCCAACATTTGATAAAGTGACTTTTAGTCTCTTTTGAGTTCTCTTTTCTTTTCGTTAATACATTATGTGTTGTTGTTTTAAGTTAAAACGCAATTCGTGAAATACAATGACATTAGAACTACTAGACGAAACGATTCATTCATAATTCCCATAAAAGTATCGAATATTATTGTTTTAAAATAATTGGCAAGTGCGAGAGAGAACGGCAGATCTCTTAGACCCGATCGGCAACACTGTAAACCGTCCCGGTTTTGATCGCCAGTGGTGTAGAGCACTGCCGTCTCGAAGAACCGAGATGGTAGTGTGTAGAAGTTAAAACCTAACAATGTATAAAAATTTTTGTTCTAGTAATACCAAAGAGTAACACAACCAATTACTCCTTGGTAATACGTAGGTTTATATTAGGAGCACATTTTAAAATTATTTTGAAATATACTGGGTGGCTCAAAAAAAGTTATACATACACCAAAGTTGCAAAATTTTAAATGAAATATCCTGTATATTACTGTTATGGTTTATTTAAATGACCTGTGTGCTTCAAACAACTAAACTGGATATTTTAAATCATATTAACTATTGGACACCTGGTGTACTAAAAAAAAAAATTTAAATGTGCCCCTTAATGACCTCACTTGACCTGAATGACTTTATACCTACTGAAGCAAAAAATAATTACTTTTTAACAATGTGTTGTAAATGAACACCCTGTATGAGTACTAATTTGATATACCTTTTCCTATAGATGGAGCATTTTCTATAGCTGCATAATTTTTAATAGGTTTAAATTCTCGTACTTCCGAAACAGTTTCGGTGATTGAGGATGACATCTCATCAATGTTAGGACTGTTTATTTTTAAAATGATAAATTAGTTTAGAATAATAAATTGTGTTAATTAAAATTGATAAAGATGTAAAGTTACCTAAAAAGAAAATATGCTTACCCAATTCCAGTAGGACCAGGAACTGACATTAAATTTGGAACAATATATTTAGGCCTAAAATAAAACGAAGAGATGAACATAGAATTTTTTTCTAGATTCAACAAAAAAATAAAAGAAAAAGCCCAAATAGCATTTTTTCCATGATAAACATTTTTTTGAACAACTTTTGTTTGCATAGGACCTACGTACCTTTGAGTATTAGGAGAATTATAAATAATCTTGTAAGGTTCACCAGCAACTCGATTGGCATCATCTGATTTAACCAATATACCATCAAAGCATAACTTAGACATCCTTAAAATCAGTGGCGTATTAACCCAGCCCCGGGCCTGTGTTCCAAAATCTCAGTCGCCCCCCCCCCCCCTATTGTATAAAGGGATTGTTTATAAAGATTAAATAAACAGAAACCGTTTTTTTCCGTTTTTTAATTTACGTAATCTTTATATTATTAAAAAGTCAAGATACAAATACACTGATACTTTTAATTACATTTTAAATGTAAGTATTTGTAAGAGTAAATAAATACCTAAATAAAAAACAAAACAAAATAATAAATTATACTGTACTAAACTAACGAAAAGTTAACAGATTTAAAATGAAATAAAATACAAAGAAAAAGGAAAACAGTGGAAAACACTTTAAATACATAAAAAATTAAATAAAACAGTTCAACAACAATCCAAATATAAAAACTAAAATACATTTAGACAAAGAAAAGCTTTTCTTCCTTGCTTTAGATTCTGCAAATGTTGTCACGATATTTTATGTGCGAGCAACATCATTTTTAATAAAAATTATGGCTAGAAACGATAATCGCTCTTGAGACATGGTGTTTCTTAAATAGTTTTTTATTAGTTTTAATTTTGAAAATGACCTCTCAGCGGAGGCCACAGAAACGGGAATTGTTAAAAATATGTTGTAAGCAGTTATAATTTCGCTAAAACTGAAACAAGAAGAAAAAATTTTAACTAGAATGGAATCTATTAATTCATGTATGGAATTATTTCTTGTAATTCATTGTATTCATTCAGTGGATAACTCCCAATGTGAAATTTATGATGAAGCTGAGAGATAAGGCCTTTTCTAAGTATAAAAAACTTAAAACTGATGATACTTGGACACAATATAAAATGTTGCGGAATCAGGTTAACATTACTGTTAGAGCGGAAAAAAAAGCTTTTCTTCAATTCACCTTCAAGAGGGACCCACAAACTTTTTGCGCACCATTAAATATCTAAATTTGAGCTCTAACTGTTGGTTCAACTAATCAGACTTTTATAGATCGTCAGTATGTTAATAAAAGATTGCATCAGGCTGAATCATTTAAGTTCGCTGAAATTACTAATGAAGATGTTAATAAAATAATTAGCTGCCTAAAAAGTAATGCAATTGGGACTGATGGAATCAACCTAAAAAAAGTTACTTTATATAACCCCGTATTTAACTGACCATATGTTTCATAATTAATAAGTGTCTTTCAACTGGCTATTTTCCTAGTTGTTGGAAAATTGCTAATATTGTACCTGTGCCTAAAGTTTCTAACCCCAATCAGCTATCTGATTATAGACCTATCAGCATTTTACCCTCTTTTACGAAAATCCTTGAAAGGGTCGTGGCGAACCAATTAACTTATTTTTAAATACTTACAATATTCTTCCTCCCTCTCAGTCTGGTTTTCGGAAACACCATAGCACTACTACAGCTTTATTAACTATAACTGACGACATCTTACGAGCTTGGGATAAAAATCAATACACCTGTCTTATATTGCTTGATTACAGTAAAGCATTTGACACAATCAGTCATGATATATTACAGGCTAAACCTAAATATTTTGGTTTGGGTGACATAGCTTTAAATTTCTTTATAAATTATTTTTCCAATAGATCACAACGAGTATTAATTAATAACAGCCCTTCTCGAGCCCTCAAGATCAGCAGCGGTGTAGCTCAAGGTAGTATTCTCGGTCCGTTATTATTTTCTATTTACACTTCCGATTTTTCAAATTCTCTTAAGTTTTGTCATTCTCATCAATACGCAGACGATACTCAAATTTACTTTTCTTTTCCGCCGTCTGATGTGGCAACATCTGTTGATAAAATTAATCAAGACCTTAACAATATTGCAAATACTTCCATATCCCATAGTTCAGTTTTAAATGAGCGAAAGATGCAATTAATATTGTTTGGTAAGTTCAAATAATCTATAGCTGATAATCCACTATTTAGTATTTCGGTTAATGGCACCGTGATAAAACCTACAAACAACTGTAAAAACTTGGGATTGAACATTGATTCAGAGCTAAGATTCTCCGCTCATGTCTCCTCTCTTATTCAAAAAACGTATGCCAAATTAAAACTTTTATATATGCACCGCGAAATTTTTAATAGATCTACTAAATTACGACTTAGCGATTCCTTAGTTTTATCACCGTTGAGCTACTGTGATATTGTCTACTGGCCTGCTCTCCTACAGAGAGATAGAGACAGCTTACAGAAACTCCAGAATGCGTGTCTTAGATTTAGTTATAATGTTCGCAAGTTTGATCATATTACTCCTTCTTTAACTGAATCAGGATGGCTTACTCTCAAGGAAAGGTTTGAACTCCATCTTGTGCATCTTGTCTACAAGGTTGGGCTTAATAAACTTCCCAAATATCTATTTGATAAACTTGTTAAGCGATCTGAATTACATAATCTTCTAACTTGGGATAAAAATCAATGCACCTGTCTTATATTGCTTGATTACAGTAAAGCATTTGAGACTTATATAGTATGCCTAGACATTCCCATGCATTTTTTCAGCGATCATTTAGTTATGTAGCAGTAACCGCATTTAACTCTTTACCTGATCATATCAGAATGGCTTCCAGCTCTGATGTATTTTGCAAGGGTGTAAAGAGTATCCTACTCGCCAATCGTAGGCCACGTTGAGTATCGTACCTTTGTGCCAACTAAAGTAATTCAGCCTCTTTGCTGTCTGAATGTACGTTTTATTAATTTACTCATTTCTTCCATTGTTCTTCAACTTTATATTTATTCAATTTAACAATATAATTATATAGTTTATTTTTTCATTTATTACCTATTATTTCTTCTTTATTTGTTTACTTGTTATATTAGTTATACTTAATATATTATGTTTATTTTTAAATTATTTATTTGGCAATCACTTAATTAGGGTGGTTGTATGAGCAGCTATAGTTGGATACCGCCACCCATAGTAAATATGTGTTTGTTTATATTTCTTTTCAGACTAAATAAAGGCATTATTATTATTATTATTATTATTATTATTATTTTGAAAGCACTGTCTAAAAGAAATTAATTGTTGGGAGAGTGTATCCGAAATATCTTCTGGATATGTTAGATATAAACACTGACCCATTTCATATAATTTTTTGTCTGAAAGAGAAGAACTGCGCAACACATCAGGGTGCAATGCTCGAAAAGTTGAACATATCTCGCGTAGTCCATAACTTCGACTGTTTAATTGAATAATAATTATATCCAGTGTTTTAAAAAATATATTAATTTTAAACCAGTCTTCATTTGTTTGGATTTGATGATAGTTATTAATTTCATCAAAGAATATTTTTGGCCTACATATTCTTTTTTTTTCAAAATTCAGTGACAGTGCCCCATTCCTTTGCTAAATCTACTGCTTCTATTTTTATTAAATTAAATTCGTTCCGCATTTGTGAAATATTTTCATAGGATGTAGTAAACATTTTTGCCGCCTGGTCTATATTCTGCTGTTTCTTTTGTAAAAGTTTAGACACAGTATCAATATTTTTTAACAGTTTTGTTTCCAGAACGATTAAAAAAACGGTCACAAATTTCTCCAACTGATCTTTCAAAGATTTGGCTTCGTTAATTTCAGAGCTATTCGCCGAAATTAAAATATTTTTTGAGAGGGCCTTTAAAACATCTACATATCTAAACCGGAGAGCTTCTAGCGCATCATGTCTTGATGACCAATGAGTACGAGTTAATTTTTTTATAGTAGTTTTTGTCTTTGTTGTACTTTGTAAAAGTGCCCATCTTTTTATACTGTGCCCAAAAAATACATAAACACTTTCAAGTAAGTCGTAAAAATGTCTTACTTCTGTAACATTTTTGGAAGAGTCGTTAAGGACTAAATTTAGATTATGTGCTGCGCAGTGCACGTATGGAGCATAAGGTGTAATACTTGATATTGTAGCTTGAACACCTTGATAGATACCACTCATATTTGCAGCGCCATCATAGCCTTGCCCACGAAGCTTTTCTATGGGCAATTTATTATTTTCTAGTATGTCCAATATAGAACTACTAAGGCTTGTGCCAGTTTGGGCTATAACTGAGACAAACCCAAGAAAAGATTCGTAAATTACAATTTTTGATGGCCTATTATACTCATATTCAGCAACTACATATCTAGCAATTATACTTAATTGGTCAACTTTTGAAATATTCTGGGTGGTATCAACTATTATCGAAAAAAAAGGAGTATTTTTAATTTTTTTAATTATATTCTTTTTAACAGCATTCTCCAATATTTGAATAATTTCGTTTTGAATAGTTGAACTTAAATAGGTTACAGAATTTTTCTTCTTGTTTTCTAACAAATTATTTAAAACTTGATCATATTTTGACAGTAAAGTAATTATTGATAAATAAACTCCAGGATTTTTCGAGTCTAGGCTTTCATCATGACCTCGAAAAGGTAAATTAGAAGACGCTAATGTTAAAGTTACATCAACAACACGCATTAAGACCTGCGAGAGTTTAATCGGAATGTATTGCACAGGTTTATATGGTTTATTTAGAAAACTGTGACATGTGTATATTTTACATGCCAAAAATAATAATAATACTTACCCAGGTCTTTCTGTTGTTTTTTTTTGTGCATGGCCCCGAATGGTCTCTTGCTAACCGCTTCGTTTCTAAAATACTTATTATGACATTAGCGAGGACCGGATGGGCCCGTGTTCCCGGAACACACGGAACACTGCCAGGGACGTAGACAGGAGGGGGCCAAGGGGGGCCACGGCCCCCCCTGTTTAATGCCAGGCCCCCCCACTGGCCCCCCCCCAATCCTAATGACCCTACCTATGTTATCCTTATTTTTTATTTTCTATATAAATAAATTAAATAAACGATTTTACAATTTACGAAATTATCACGAATAAAAATACACATCATAAAACTGGAAATTCAATAATAATAATTAGTATTTACAGACAAAACCAACGCCACGGGATACTCAATATCCGTCGAACGGTCGGTCGATATTCCAAGTTCCGAGAAGTGGAAAAACGCGGAAGCGGTTGCCAAAAAAAAAACAGATTTAAAGAAAATGATGATGTTTTAAAGGGAATTTCTTGTTTAAACCCAATAAACAAAGAACATTTTCTTGATTATTCTATTTTGAAAAAAATGGCCATTCATTATAGTTGTGATGCTGAAGGCTTGGAATCAGAAATAAAAATTTTAAGAAAAAGCATTTTAAATTTTGAAAAAGAAAATAACATAGAGGTTAAAAATATATTTCAACTATTAAGTTTTTTAGACAAATATAAGATTGCATTTGCCGAAATGCATAAGATAGTTTTAATTGCCGTTGTTGTTCCTGTGTCAAGTGCTTCTTGTGAAAGAACATTTTCTTGTTTAAGAATTATTAAAAACTATTTAAGGAATAGAATGGGCAATGACCGACTGACACATCTTGCCATTCTATCTGTCGAGAAATCAATCGTAAAAAAAATAGACCTTGACAAAGTAATAGATATATTCGCCGAAAAGAAGAGAAGAATAGATCTAACTTATTAATAACGTAAAACGTTGTATTGTATATACTAACATAAGTTTAAGTAGTGGTTTTCCAAATTTGCGTTTAAATGCTTTTAAAAAAGCACTTCATATGTTTTTAGATTTGTATCTAAAATGTTTTCGTATATTAAATCCGTTTATTTTTAATATTTTTTTTTTGTTAAAAAAAACAATTTTGAGGTACAGTTGTGTTCATAAAAAAGTAAACGTGAAAAGTGAAAGTACAAAGAGGTTAGGTTAAATGTCACAGTGTCATAAGAATTACATTAAAACCTGTCAACGCACATAACCTTTTTGTACCACTTTTTTATGAACTAAACTGTATATATGTACAGGGTTATCCAACCAAGACTAGACAAGGCGATTTTTTGACTTTTCCTGTACTTTTATAAAAAAAACTGAAATAGCCATCTTAAGTCATTTTCTCCCGCGAATTCGAATATCTTCAGCAAAAAACAATTGAACATCAAACAAAAGTACTAGGGGTCACTTTGATATTTTTTTAAATGGGATGCCGTATTTTTAATGAGCTTATCCGATTTCTCATATAAATTTTGATCTAAAATGTTGGATTTTTTTTTGATTTTTTTTTTTGGATGAACATTTTCCGAATTTAAAACTGAAGAAAAAAGGCGTTTTTAAATTAAAAATCCAACATTTTAGATCAAAATTTATATGAGAAATCGGATAAGCTCATTAAAAATACGGCATCCCATTTAAAAAAATATCAAAGTGACCCCTAGTACTTTTGTTTGATGTTCAATTGTTTTTTGCTGAAGATATTCGAATTCGCGGGAGAAAATGACTTAAGATGGCTATTTCAGTTTTTTTATAAAAGTACAGGAAAAGTCAAAAAATCGCCTTGTCTAGTCTTGGTTGGATAACCCTGTACTTACTGCGTTGAGGTTTTTTTAAAAAAAATTTAGTACAAAATTGCACTATATGACCCCCAAAAACAAATTTGGATGTGCCCCAACTGGCCCCCCCAAAATAAACACTCTGTCTACGTCCCTGAACACTGCTAGATACGCCACCGCTTAAAATAAATAAAATGAACTTCTAATTAATATTAAAAGGGTTTCATAATGAATACATGAATGATAGGTAATTATACTTATTAGAAACTAAAATTTTTATTTGCCATAAATAGAACATTTTCTAATTTTATTATTAATAGATATTACTTACGCCAATGGTTTTTTTGAGGCAAGTGGTGTTCCAATAACAGTTGACTCAGAACTAAAAAAACAAACAAGGATATTTAATATTTTAAATAATTCTAATAGGCAAACCAAAACTCGACACCTCCAAATTTTACCTGTTAGAGAGGTCCTCTAAAAATAACAAGCTTTCACATTGACGAGAGTTTGCTCCCTTTCTAACATATTTGGACCATTCGCCCTTACTAAAATATCTGCAGGAAAAAGTGATCCGAGCCCAACTCTGGATTTTTTCGTAAAGGTTGGTTATCCAGAATACCCATTGAAGAAAACCAAAGTTTAAACAGAATGTTTATATGTTATACATTAAACATCTTAATAAATAGGTACCTACTTAAATTTAGGAATGTGATTTTAATTTTACAGTATTTTTCTAGCCGATATCTTTTTACTTGTTTACTGTTAAGTAGCTACCATGAGTTATTTATCAATATCTACTCTTAATTGTTTCTAAATATTACAAAACTTTTTTCATTGTGCATAAAAGGTTTAATAAAAATGGTATACACACAGCATTACTAAACGACCCTATATGCTACACCAATGCTCTCTATAAAACAATAACCTAACCATACTTACCGATGAAATGATAAATTTGGATTAAAATGATCTACTTCTTTACACACAACACAGGCATGAACCATGATTGTTTATTTCTACATGCACTAATGTTTAGGCAAATAGGAAATCAAAAATAAACTGCAATAACGGCTCAAAAACACAAGCTAGCTGTTATGACACACTGCCAACATCGCAATCGCCACCGTCATTCAAAGAATGTCTCCGGTTGTAAAATCATTCTACAATGTTGCCGTAGTGCCTGATATACAGGGTGTTATGGAAATGACTTATTATATTTTAAGGGGCCACTCCTGAGGTGGTCTAGAGTTACACTTGATAGTTTTTTTTTCTAAAATCGGAAGTATTTTGAATTTTGTAAAATACCTTAAAACCGGACTATGTGCGCCTTCCATGATAGTTCAATGCCCCTGAACACATGTGTTTTTGACAAGACAAACTGCTGGAATGGTAATTGTTTAGTTTAGTGCAATTAATGTTGAATTTTGTGCTAAAATTTCGTATATAGACTAATTGAGGGTAGCTGATCACAATTTTCCTTTTGCGTTTTTACGGCAAATGCACTGGTTTTGAGAAAAAAAAATGTTAAAGTTTTTCACTTACAGGTTAGGGTATTCTTTTGTAAGGATGTCTTTAAGAAATAATAAATTTGTAACGATTAAAACAAATTTATTAATTAGGTAATTTAAGGAAAACATAAAGCGATAAAATTAAATCAAAGGTGTACCGATAACCGACCATATGAACTCTAAAGTTCTTAGTCAACTACTTTTCTTTTCAACTTGCTTTCTTCAGCACCTCGACCAAATCTAACAAAAACAAACCGTCAGCGTATTTTGTCTGGAGCCGATCCGAGGTTTGTTTATTTCGATATCTTTGGGTGTCGCGTTTCACTTTCCTTTCAATTTCCTAGATTTTATGGTTTTCCCTTCAAAATATGTGATAAAACTTTCACAAAACTATCTGTTCATAAAATAAGAACAACATTTTAGCAAAAAAACAATGGAAAAGGCACAAATTTAATTAAATTCGTTGTTAATACGCCGACAAAGTAGAAGCGTCTCTTTTCAGATTCATTGCACTCACGTTGCCAGATTGTTCTTCTTTTTCTTGTAGTTATTAATGGCTTCCATCCAGGAGAATGATATGCTAGCTCGAGCCAATAGGATTCATTCAATTAATAAAAATGAATTGAAAAGTATAGGCAATTTATAATACACTAACAATCTGACAACATGGGTGCAGTGAACCTGCAAACAGGCTCCTTGTACCGTGCAGTTTGCTTCTGCTTTTTTGGCCAGCTGTCAGTGAGCTGTCTCCCGTCTTTTTCCAGATAACGTAGAGTTTTCTGTTCGCTTACAAGTTATCCCGTTTTTCAGAGTTTCCTTGTGGCATATTTCGTTTATTTCAACTCAGAAGTGTATACTATGACTCCGACAAGTAATATTTTATTGGAAATAGCAACATTTTAGGATTACATGCAAAATAACATACCGGTGAGTTAGAAAAACTTTAACATTTTTTTTCTCAAAACCAGTGCATTTGCCGCCTAAACGCAAAAGGAAAATTGTGATCAGCTACCCTTAATTAGCCTATATACGAAATTTTAGCGAAAAATTCAACATTTGCACTAAAGTAAACAATTACCCAAATCAGCTGTTTGGGTCATTGGCGCGTAGGTGTTTTGGACCTAAATTTTTGAAGGCATTTTTCTCGAATTTCTAGCTTCGAGCGCCATTTATAGCAATGTTTCCCCAATTCGTCTCGACCTATATATTTACGGGTTAAAAAATAATAAGTCATTTCCATAACACTCTGTATATAATAATAATCTCAATACTTTTTAAGGTTTTTAACAGTTTTTAATAAAATATTCGTATAACATTACAAGCATGAATGCATAATTTGATACGCACAGCTTAACTTTTTTGTATATTAGGTTCTGGACGTTACTGCAATTACTAACTCAATCTTTTAAAAACAGTTTTCCCTAATATTTCTAACAGACAGATAAAGCTGGCTAAGGTCTAATTTTGAGCGACAGAGATAAATAATAAAGAGGGAATGATGATTTGCCACATACAAATGTAAACAATTAGGTCTGGTAGTTCTAATGTTTTTGGTGAAATATGTTTAGAATTTTATGCAGAATAGAAAAAAATATTATAAAATAGGGGTATCCATTTAAAAAAATAAAGTAAACCCCCTAAATTGTTTTTGGGACAACCTGTATACATGAAATAAGCTTAAAAAAATGAACAACAAAAATAAAGGATTCACGGGTCTGAGCGTTTTTTCGAAAAAAAAACACATACATTTTAAATTAATTTGTTCCAACCTCTCGCTCTCACTGTATAATAATAATAATATGATTATTACATTGACCGCAGATAATTTACTCCTGACAATACTTGCAATGAACATATACCTAGATTGTTGCAGTTTCTTCTTGATTTGGTATGACTTGTAAAATATTTATATTGGCATGGTTATTTCTTTTTATCGTAATTTTATTGAGGGAATGGAAATCAACTATCAACCTCCTGGTACCATCTGCTTGATTAACAACTAGAAGTGCTTGGCTAGAGTAAGATAAGTTTGTTACTTTCACGAATAATTTTAGCTTCTAATAACTGGTTAATCATATTTCTTAATATTTGTTTATGTTTGGAACACACTTCATATTTCTGTCGTGACCCAGTAGGAAAATAAAGTAAAAATGTTGAAACCAATCTTATTGGATAAAATGTAATGTAATGTAATACGAAGCCAAGCGGCAACGTCGCATTCGTGCTAAAGTACAATGTTTTTCATCAACAACTAAATGCTAATAAATAAAAAAATACATTAATTTCAAATGCAATATAAATGGCAACACCGCACATCAAAGTGGTGGCATCGTTGTACAAATCTATAAAATATACGTTCAAATTAAATCCTATAATGTAAACAAAGACTGTCTGCTATTTTATAATATTCTCTAAAACTATCAAATAATATTAGCTTCCACGTGCGTAGCAACAAGCATAAGCTATTTGATTGGCCGATTGATAGTGGCCTGATGTATAGACGTTGCGCTTGAGTTCGACGTGTTAACATTTGATTGGTCAAGGTGTTTGAATAGGGTTAGTATCATATTCTGAAGTGTAAACAAATCAGTGTCAGGCACAAATCTAAAGAGATAAGTTATCGCTCCGTGACGGAAGAAAGCCATCACGTTAAAAAGTTGTTAAGTGTTTATAAAAGTGTTTTGACTAACATGTCTTGTTAGTAACAGTGTCAATCACAAATCTAAAGAGATAAGTTGTCGCTCCGTGACGGAAGAAGCCATCACGCTAAAAAGTTGTTAAGTGTTTATAAAAGTGTTTTAGCTAACATATCTTGTTAGTAATGTTGTAGCCCATGCTAGGGTGAAGAGAGGAGGAATATTATCACTCTTTTAATAAAGAAATAATGCAGTAAAATTCAAAAAGGATTTTATTTTCCTATTTATTAACAAGTTTGAACCAGTCGACTAGTGGAGATACAGGTTAAAGTTTTGTGTACCTCATTGTTACAAGCGTGAGTCGCACAGTTTATCTTTCTCGTTAAGACGATATGTCCGATAGGTTACCGGCTTATCGGTAGTTCAATTGATAATGAGATCGAGTGCACTTTACCACGATTATTAAGGTCGGAAAATATACAGTCTTCATATTATTATTCTAATAACATGTTACATAAACTATTTTCTTCTTGCTCCGAAAGCTGATCTTTTCTTTCATCTTTTATCCGTTCTAGTACACCTTCTTTATTTCTAAAACTAAGATCATGATCAATGCGATAGTAGGTACATAATGCTCTTATTTTCAGTAAAATTTCCCCCGATAAGAATCTTGTCATCGAAGTTCACATCAATGATATTAGTAAATGTAATTAAGTATTTAGTTTACCTTAATTAATTTGATTTCAAGATTTAACATACTGTGTTTAAATGGCTTCAAATTCTAAAAACCCAGATAACGTAATGTCCTCCTCCAGTGATTTTATCTTTAACCTTATCTTTTTTGCTACATCCAATTTTATCAAAGAGCAGACACTTCCTAAGGCTATAAACGCTTGAATTTTATTGCCATTAAGTTAAACTGTCGTAGTAAATATTGAAGAGTTATTTTTACTGTTTATTAATTTACCATTTTCGCTGCACTAATACACATAACTACCAGCCGAGTAATAGTTTTGGTAAAGTATCTACAGAGGCCCCAAAAACTAAAATGCATGTATGTATGTCCTGGGGTCAAAATGGTCATGATAGAAGTGAGTGCAAAAATAATGACAAAAGAACAGGGAGTCAAAATATGTTATTAGTATTTACACAAGGTATCCCCAAAAAAAAAGTTCAGGAGATGAAAGTGTTGGTAGCGCCAAAATGTAGCACTCTGTATACTGGCTCTGACAAAATTTTATTGTAGAGATTTCAAAAACTAATAAGTGTATCAAATTTTAAATAATTAGTTCGTTTTTTGGCTGTGCCCTTAGATTTATTTAATGTCTGTTATAATAAAATTGTCTGATCACTTATAACTCTGAGGGTTATATTCAATAATATTAATCCATTCCTATTTAATGCCCGTTATAATAAATTTGTCTGATCACGTAAAGATCTGAGGGTTATATTCAATAATATTAATCCATTTCTATTTAATGCCCGTTATAATAAAATTGTCTGATCACTTATAACTCTGAGGGTTATATTCAATAATATTAATCCATTCCGTAATTTCCATACTTATTGGATCGATTTCTATGATTAGCGTTGTAATATTTGTTACTGTTGGCTGCAAATTATTCGACACCGACATATTAAGAAGATCATTTTTACTTACAGATTTCCTTTTGTCACTTTTTTTGCTCTCTTTCATTGCGCTGATAACCACTGCCACTGCTAGATGACGAAGAATTATCCCCTCTTCGAATAGAAGGCGTATAGGAAAGCTTTTTTGATCTACTTTTTGTATTTGGCATCTTGCATAGATATTTTAAACCATCGCACAGACAGTTGAACCATTTCTGATGTATTTTATTTAGCCGACATGCACAGAAACGACTTAATAATCCCGAAAGTCAGTATATTTCCCAAAATAATAATAACAATATACAGGGTGTCCGGGGAGGGGGGGGGGGGTGGCTTAGTTTATTTATTCCTAATTTTTGTACACGACACATTTAAAAAATTTTACCCAAAAATTATAATTCCAGTAATTTTTCTACACAAAAAAGGTATTTTTAAAAAAAATTATTGGGCCAATGATTTAGGAGAAAAATCGATTTATTTAAATCATTGCATAAAGTATTATCGAATTGTGTTTAAACTAAAACATCAAAGTAGTCTTATGACAAATACAAATTTGAAGTCAAAAAAACATCAAAAAGCCCATGGTTAGGGTTAAAATAAATTGACAATGACAATAATGAAGTCAAAAGGTTGTTTTATTGTAATTTTTAAACAAAACAAATTAGGAGTTGTTGGTTTAACAATAATAAACTGAAAAAAGTAGAAAAGTTACAACAAATGTTGAAAATGGTTTTCATTCATATCAATACAACCAACTAAACGATTTCTCATTGATGTCCGTACTCTTGCGAAAACTCCTTCCTTATTACGAATTTCCTCGCAACAATAAATAACACGCTGTTCCAATAATTGTTGTACATTTTCGACAGGTACTGAATATACCAGAGACTTCAGATATCCCCAAAGAAAGTAATCCAATGAATTGTGATTAGGTGAACGGGGAGGCCACGCAATGGGCCCACCTCGGCCTATCCATCGGTCTGGATATGTTTGATTTAAATAATCTCGATCCAATCTACTAAAATGAGGTGGAGCCCCATCATGCATAAAATAGTTTGTAAGTCTTTGCTGGTACGGCACATTTTCAAGTAGAACAGGCAAAGAGTCTTGTAAAAAATCTAAATATACAGGGCCATCTAAACGTTGAGGCATAATGTATCGTCCTATTAATCGATCGCCCAATATACCTGCCCAAACATTAATTGAAAATTTATTTTAAAATCGACTTTCGAAAATTGCATGGGGATTTTCTTCTGCCCATACATGGTTATTATGGAAATTTACGATGCCTTCACGGGTAAATCCTGCTTCGTCAGTAAACAAGACTTTATGTAGAAAAAAACGCTCTTGATGACATTTTCTCTGCATCCACTGGCAAAACTGCCCGGATTGGCTGCAACGCATTCAAGCACTCTTTCTTTTACTTGTGGAGTCCTAGTAGTACGGCTTCTCCCAGTTTCATTCATATTTGGCCTAAAAGTTCCGGTTTCTCTTAATCGTTGATGTAAATTAATGATTAATTTCTCACAAGGAATTTGACGGTTTGGAAAATATTCTTGGTACAACTTGCGAGCTTCTCGAGCCCAACCATTAGCTTTGCCATACATAAAATGTATATCAGCTAACTCAGCAAATGAATATTCTGCCATCTTTTAAAATTTTCACCTTAATTAATCAAAAACACTTTGCACTTGATCAATAATCACTACAATAAATCGCAAAAACGTCATTGTTAATATATTTTAACGCTAACCATGGGCTTCTTGATGTTTTTTTACTTCAAATTTGTATTTGTCATAAGACTACTTTGATGTTTTAGTTTAAACACAATAAACCGATTTTTCTCCTAAATCATTGGCCCAATAATTTTTTTTAATAACACGTTTTTTGTGTAGAAAAATCACTGGAATTATAATTTTTGCGTAAAATTTTTTAAATGTGTCGTGTACAAAAATTAGGAATAAATAAACTAAGTCACCCCCCCCCCTGACTAAATTTCATACCAACTCTCAATATCATAAATTAGCAATATAAAAGAGGAACTAATCTTTAGAGGTCACCTTTGGACGGCCATAGCTTCCTTATAAGACATTTAAGGACCTACATTCATAAAGTCTGTGCGTTTTAAGAAGTCCGCTAAGCCATAAAACCTCTTGAGCATTATGTCGGTGGCTCTCAAACAATAAATTATATTGAAGGTAATTTTGGATGTTGATGAATTACATTTTCTAAATAAAATAATTTAAAGTAAATAAAAAATTAGTTTAGGTAAAGAAAAATAATAATTTTTTAGCTTTTGTAGTATTCAGACAAATTAGTTTTACGAATTATTTTTTATAAAGTTTTGGTTCTAAAAAGAACCGATTTTGTAGTCTTGCGACAGAACGTACCTACTTGTAGATAGGTACTACTAAAAGTAGTCTTCCTCTGCATTTGAAATTTCACCCATGCTTTCAGACTCATCAGAATCAACATCATCGTCATCATCATCATCATTCGTAATAATTAACGGTCTTACTTCGTCTATAACCTGTTCTGTCTCATAAGATTCAAAAATATTTTTTTCTGTGTGTTCAATGCATTTCCGCCATTCTTCTTTGCCCGCTTGGCTAAGCGCCTCCTCCCATAACTTTATAACGCTAGGCTTACCGATATTTTTACAGGCATGTTTGTCATAATAGTTCTTGCTAATACTTCATACCAATTCAATTGCGTTGTAATGACAATGGTAGGGCGGCAATCTCAAAACTTGATGTCCATATTTGAGGGCTAATTCGTCAACAACATACTTTTTTTTAAATGACTGCTCTTTACACTTGCTTAAAAGTTCACTTTTTAAATATAAATTTTCATGGTTTATGTTTTTCTTTGACAACCACTCTTTTATTTCTTCCTTTTTCCAGCTGCTTGTAGGGAATTTCTCTTCGAGTCTCGTATGGTAAGAGGCATTATCTAAAACAATTAAGGAAGGTTTTTCTAAACTTTTTAAAAGTTTTTCCTCGATCCAATGCTCAAAAATTTCAGCATCCATATTGCCGTGATAATCATCAGTTTTTTTTGTTGATGAAAATATCAAACTGGCATTTAAAACAAAACCTTCTTCATTATCACCATGTATTATAATATACCTTTTTCCATTACTTGCACGGGTTAGTTCAGTTCATTGAATAACAATGCTTTGAGTCATCCTGCCAAGACGTTTTTGTTGAAGTTCCGTTTGCAAATACCCATGTTTCGTCAAGAAAAACAACTTGTCTTGACAATTCCGATTTTTTGTTGTTTAAATAATCCCTTAAAAATTGCCATATTTTCGAAACAACATTGGACAGTTCGCAAAGCAGTTTTCTGTTGTTCGTTTTTTTATATTTGAAACCCATATGTTTTAAGATGATGGACAAACTGTTAGTTCCAATATCGCAAAGTTTTTTCTGCTTTATCTTTTCAAGAATAGCTTTGAGGGTAACATATTCCTTGGCTTTATACATATCATAAACAATATTCCTAATAGAGAGTTTTATCCCTTGGGATAAATCCAAGGTTTTTGAATGGAGTCGAACCCTTTTATATGGTCTGTGCAAATCCTCTTCACTCTTTTTTCGAAGTCTTCTTAAGGTCTTTTCTGAAATGCCGCAAGCATCAGACGTTCGTTTTTGCATTGCCAAAACAGACTCTAACGGGCCCGAGTTATCTTTTTCTAAAGTAAAATAACGTTCCACTTGTAATACCAAACGGCGTTCACCTGGAGATAAATGCCTTCTAGGCGATGTGCCACCTTGCTGAACATTTTCCATAAATTTGCTTAATAACTGATTTTAATTCACACACAATGAGAAACAAACTAAAAGTGAAAAGCACAACTACTTACTTAAAATAAAGTAGAACATACCATCCCGCACTTCAGCAAATTTTAATTATTTCTTGGAAAATAGTAATTATTATGAAGATTTAATTATAATAATCCCAAAATAATGTCATTATCGGAAAAGTATATACCTTACAAAATCATATTTAACCATTCCGCACTTGAGCAAATTTTAATTGGTTCTTGGAAAATAGCGATTATTATATAGATTTAACTATAATAATAGCAAAATAATTTAATTATCTATTTAATTATTATTTATGCTCAACGCGTAATTCTAAGATAATTTTGTTTTGAAACCTCTGATTTCGCCCAGTAATAGAATACAGTAAACCAGTGGGATGTTCGGTGTGATCAAGATGCGAAGATATTGTAACTTAACCGACTTACTGTTTTAAAAGCGATAACATCCCTTGGTGATTTAATCCGATATCGGACTTCTTAAAACGCACAGACTTTATGAACTTTTTTTCATCTTTTCATGTGCAGAATATCCCCTTAAAATATACGAACGAAGTTTCCGGACACCCTGTATATTTACGCTCAACAAAAATTACTATCCCTATTTTACTTATGAACTGTATATTGTTGATGGCGCACTAGGTTAATCTTCTAGTGGTTATATTAATTTTTACAGCGTGGCCTATAGGGTTGCTCACTGGCTCGTTAATTTTCTGCTACCTTTGACTAAAACAATTGTTTACTTAAACACTTGTGATTTCATTCTTTAATGCAGGTTACCATAGCATATTACAAGGATTTACTATAAATACACTGGTCGATACATAACGTACATTAGTAATTGCTTCTTTACATTTTCTTCCCAACTATCACTTTAAGGTACATCACAGAACGCCCCGTTATCGTAGGGAGTTTAATTTCGTCAGATAACGAGAAATCGCTAGCTGCTTAGTTTTAATTAAGAAGAAACCATTAATTGCCCAAAAAGGACTTAAAATCGTGAAGCGTAAAAAAATCCTTAAAATCTTAAGGGCGCCTGCTTCACGAAACCATCGTGGAAAACTGCTCTCTTCCCCTTTGCACCGTGCTTGTTGTCTCTCCATCAACCGGCGCGCAATGCGACCCAACCTATTCTTCGCCCAATAGGAAGCTTGGGTCCCAATGACGTTTTACAAGTCGTGACTCGTTTTTAACTAGCTACGTGACTGAATGCCAATAACTAATTGAACAAGTTGTAACCCTTTTATAATTTACAACCAAACAATAGCAGAGATTGAAATCGCACGCACACAGCATTTACTAACCTATTCTCTTTGACGTGTTGATACACGTTTCCCCAACAATTGTAAGCAAACTCTTGTGTTGGGTCTGCTGCCCTTGTTTTATTATATATTAGCCTCTGAGCTGATATAACTTACGCCGCAGGGACATGCGACATGGACAAATCTAAATTTTGGATTTTCCTTTGTCTAATACCTGCAATTTTGCCATGAGAGTCATGAGACAACCCTATTTGTCGTAAAAGTTGCCTCATCGCTGCTTTTAAAAAATTCATTCATTTTCTAAAAATGTATCCTCAAAAATCTTTTACACATATCAGCTACTTCAAACCGACCTGTGTGGGTACTGGAAAAAATAATTACCTCTACGTTTCTTTTGCGCTTTTCGCGGAGTTTCCTTATTTTTACGAGAATGATAGGTTTTGCCGCCAGAAACTTTTAACTTTATTTTAGCTGCCGCGACTGACCCTGTACCACTTTCCTTAGTTGTTCCATTTATATGGTTTTGTTTAAATAACAACTCTAACAGTAAAGCGTTAATAATACACGGACCATATGTTCAACTTAAATGCTGTAATTTTAATGATTTTATCGTATAGTGACATTTACCACGTACCATACAATCTACGGTGGTACTTGGAAAAAAAGCCATTCATCAACGAAAGCTAAACCGAAATTGGTTCATGGCTTCTTTCTATGATACAAGCTCAAATCAGTAAAATTTAGCACTTGATCTCTTTGATATTTCAACGCTTGACTTATTGGGGGAATCGGTTTTAAAAATTCCTGTTAAATGTTGCACCCTCGTTTTCCACCATTTGCCGTTTGGAATTAGCACCCCTAGAATATAGTTTATTTAGGTACTTAGTTTTTAAAGAGGACAATATTTATCCCATTAGGGGATTTGATCACATTTGACTGCTAACTCGTTTTAATGAACCAACCCTTTTTACTAGAAGGGAGGTTCAATCTGTCCGGTTTCTGTATGGGCTGTTGAATTTTAGGGTTGATTGTGCTTCTCTCCTCAGAGATATTTGTTTTCGGGTTCCGCGTTTGAGGCAATTGTTAATTCATGGTTTAGGTATCATTAAGCATAGTATTTATATATATTTAGAATTTCCTTTAAGTGGGCTCTCTGTAGGTCTGTAGCTTGTTGGAAATAAAGGCTAAATAAATAAATAAATAAATATACTCACTAATGAACTTCTGTAAAAAAAAACAGACAACAAAGTTTTGTTAAAATACCATTTTAAACACCTTTTTAAGTTTTGCATCGTGTTTGATAATTTTCTTCTAAAGTCATAGACGTTTTTATCTTGATCATTATCTCATTATCTGATAGTGATATTACGAACTATCACTTAGCGTTTAAAGTTTTTTTTTAATATGCGTTCAGAAACTGTTGCACTAGCTGTTGCATTGAATGGCGATGGTCGTGATATAAGCTACATGCAAATATCTTGGGAAGGGCCAGGAGCAAAATGCGATCAATCGCTTTCGTCCGATGAGTGAGAACACACCAATGATCTAGTAACCATGTGCACACATCAGTATATACAGGGTGTCCCGGAAAATGTGTTAAATCTCTCGGATTCTAATAGGACATGAAAAAATAAGATGGCAGGTTCCTATAAAATTTTTTCTTACAGGCCCTCCCTACGGAGATATGTGCCACTGAAGGACGCCGCTGGAAAAAATTGGATTTTCTTAAATAACTTTCAAAGACCTTAATAAAAATTTAATGTGATGGACACTAGTAAGGACTTATTAAAAAAGTATCCTTTTTAGTTTACCAAGCTTTACAACTTAATGCTTAAATTTTTAACACCCTGTATGATAAAAACTTGAAAAAAATTAATCTGGGTAGCTTGCACCTTAGACTTGGTTATTGTCGATAAAATGGACCATTTTCGATAAAAACAATAGTAAACGGTATATTCTGCTGTGGCTAAATGAGCAATGGTCAAGGCCAAAAGAAGAAGAAAAAAAAATAGTAAACGAATTCATGGTTTATATTTAATAAAAAGGGCCATGATTTCTATATTGTTTCTCGACAACAAAGTGTGATACGCAAGTCATTTAAACAATAAAAAAGTTTCATTTTAAGTTGTTTCATCCGAAAAAATATAAGAATTTAAAAAAAACGCAGTGATGGAATAGGAGGAACCTTGACGAAATTATTAAAAAACTGCATAAGAGGGTTCAACATGGGCTCCATGAGGTCTGACACACTCGCGGGCATGCCAAATTGAGGACTGGTGTACCCGCCACAGTAACCCAGCCTTAGTCCTTATCACATTACAATGAAACGTGATTATCTGTAAAAGTTCCTCCCTAGTGCCGACCGGAGTGGAATACACCAAGTCTTTCAGGTGGTAAGTGTTCTACTAAATCCGGAAAAGCGTTTTGGAGGAACTCTGTTTTGGCAATACAAATGATCCAATCAAGAAATTGCCAATGACTCCTGCCCAGGTATTAATTGATTGAAACTGATGTTGATGATGCGAAACAATAGAACTGCATTCTACGAGGAAAATCTTCAAAATCATGTACTTTTTGCAAATGATATGGATATAACAGCTATTCTGGAAGAACTTCATGTACTATTATTTTCAATGTATTTCGTCGCAACCGATAAGGCTGAACCTGTACCTGTTTGGATCGTTATTCCTCTCAGCCGGGTCGGCTGAGGTACCGCGAAGTCGATCGAAACGTCGTAACTGTTAAGGGGCAGGACTACGGGTAGGCTTAGAAATACGCTGGTCCCTTGGATTTTTAAAGTCTGGGTTCTTCCACCTAAGGGAGGCTTTTCTCGTCGTGGATTAAATGTAACGCTTGAAGAGCTCGAAGAATGAGAACTTGTAACATGTCAGGATTTTCTGGCAGTTGCCTAGATTCGCCCGGCTCCGATGATACCATAGGGGTTGTCGTTGTGGGAACCCACCTCTTACCCGGTCGTTCGGGAATTTCGACCGCCCCAACGCAAGTTGGAGAAGTACAAACCCGAACAGGGGAAGAAGGAGTTACGGTCTGAGTGTCTGGATTCATTTCAGAATATTTAGAAGTTCCAGAGACCGAACTGATAGGGGAGGGCAAATTAATTTCGGAGTAAATGATTTTAAAGGAGGGCTGTCTGTCGTTATGTCCAGTCTATATCCTTACAATAATCTATATACAACGTCGTTAATCACTACAACTAGAAGGCACGGCCTTTATAAAACAACCCTTATAAACTAAATACGCAACTTGGGCGATGGATTTCTCTTCTCTCCTTCCACCGAACATATATAGATACAGTCCTACGCAGGTTCGAATAACCGTTCTTGGAGCGAAGATTATTCACTCTGATGGATATCTACTGTATTCGCGGCACTCGCGAAAATCTTTACGCTCTAGCACTTTGTTCAATGACCGAGTTGGTCAGATGTCCGTGCGTTGATTACAATTAATTGGTTTTATAAATAATCGAAAGAAAATCCAACTTTCACTACGTGGTTCAGCGCTCACATCCGTCGCTCTTATCTATCCCGGTCGCGGCCTTGACGAATCCGAACTTGCCGTACGAATAATAAAACGTGGGCTGATTGGATGTCCCCTCGATTCTAAGAAAGGTTTACGCAGAAACCACTTAATTTACACGGTTAGCTATTCGCAGATAGCTGCACATTAATCTGAGATACGGAGGAGCTCGTAGGGTCAGTCCGAACGTATCTGTCCACAATATTCCATATGACCATCAAAGGTCGTCATCCGAGTTGAGTCCAGGCAACACCAAACTAAGGAGCTAATACTTTATAACACTTTTTCCGTACTACCTATTATTCAGAGATATCCCGTTCCCAAAATAAACTTTGGGAGGGAAAGTAATACAAAATTAACTTTTTTAGCTGCGAAAATGAGTTTATAAATTTCCCAAAAATATTTTCAAAGTCCTATTTCAAAAAATAAATTTTGGGCAGGGGGATCACAGGAAATGAACTTTTTACTTCTAAAAGTGACTTTATGAATTTCCCCAAAAATATTTTCAAAGTTCTATTCCAAAAAATAAATTTTGGGCAGAGGGTCACAGGAAATTAACTTTTTTACTTCTAAAAATGACTATGAATTTCCCCAAAAATATTTTTAAAGTCCTATTTCAAAAAATAAATTTTGGGCAGAGGGGTCATAGAAAATTAACTTTTGTACTTGCAAAAATGAGAATATAAATTTCTCCAAAAATATTTTCAAGTCAATTAACTTTAAACAAATAAAACTACAATACAGAGAATGAAGCCAGATGGCTCCATCTCGTGGTGCTGGTAAATAACACCAATTTCAAAGCATACCTGCACCTGAACTAACCTGAACCCCTAGCCTCACTGATGAGCTGTTATACAGCGAAACGCGTCTGAGGATGGTTCTGGCAGAAGGAAAAAGCAAACCCTTTTCAAATAAAACTACCCCTAATCAACAAAGATCCGAATAGTTCCTCCGTCATCTGATACGCTAGCACCCCATCGTTAACCCTCCAGGAGATGCAATCTACAGCATAAATTGTATTTAGCCCTATCAAAATACACCTCTATCAGGCGCGAAGTCTCCACACAAAAAAGAGTTTTACTCCCCTTTCAACAAAATTTTTCTTAACTTTCTTATTTTAATTTACTACTGCTATTACGTATTCAGACCATTCGGATTCTCCATCTGTAAATAAAAATTATGACAAACTACAAAAGTTATACGGACAATAAACGTTACCAAAATCCACAAAATCGAACACCCACACCGCGACAATTTAAAATTAAAACTTCCACGTCTCGAACTAGAGAGCCCGCTTTAACACCGGGAATTTTTCCTACACCGGCACGGCGCGACACAATTTTTGCTTTTCGACGTGGTGTTAAACCCAAGTTGCCGCAAACTTCAGTGATTTTAATACGGTCTGCCCTATTTATGCCTTAGCCGTTTGGGCTTCGCGTGCCGGACGACCACAACCGATACCAGACCCGCGTCCTGCAGCGTTTTACACTCTGGTTTCGCGGAAATATCAAAATTATTTAATTATTCTGGGTGTTAGGATTTTCGATGCAACTGCACGCTATTTTATTAAATATTTTTAATATTTAATACAACATGTATTATTAAACTGTGCTGATAATTTTCGAGTGGTCGTTGGTGGAGTGTCATCTACAGCATTTAAAATATTTTTCTCTAATTGCGGCGTACGTACGGTTCTTCTTAAACCAGCATCAGTACTATTTTTTCCAAACTTTCCTAAAATTATGAAGAAAGTTAATAATATGTATTATCTTATTAACTGGAATCGCCCACCATTCTCCCTTAGACGTTGGCTAACTTGTTGAATTGTCTTCTGGTTTGGCATAGTACGATTAGGAAATCTTTCGTGCTCTAGCCTTCTGCCTTCCAAAGAATTACAAGACGCAAGACCATACACCAGATGCATATCTGCATACTTAATAAACGTGTATTCCATAGTTCGAATTAATTCACAATTAAGTTCACCACGAAATCCAAAAATCAGTAAATAAATATCGAAGTAAAGGATCGACGTGTCGGTGATGCGAAAGATGACAAGTTCTAAAATGCAGAACATTTTATTTATTTCGTACCATAGTAACGCTTGCAACAACAATACGTTTTCTTGGTGCCGATAAATAAATAAAACGCATATTTTTTGCGAACATAGGTCTTCTACAACTATTCGTTTATTATTCTTTTTCTCGAAAACGGTTCATTTATCGGCAATAAACGAGAGTTCCTTTTTTTTAGTTTAGGGTGCAAGCTACCCAGATTTATTCTTTTTAAGTCTTTATTATACAGGGTGTCAAGAAGTTAATCATAAAGTTGTACACTTAGTCCGCCCCTGGTAAACTGAAAAAGCTAAATGTGTTTCAAAGGTGCTTTAAAAGTTATTTAAGAAAAACCGATTTCCAGCGGCGTCCTTCAGTGGCGCATATCTCCGTAGCGAGGGCCTGTAAGAAAAATTTTTATAGAAATTGGTCATCTTATTTTTTCATGTTCTATCTGAATCCGAGAGAGTTCCCAAATTTTCGCAGACACCCTGTTTATGGATGAAATGGACGTTCAACTGGCCTTCTGCCCTAAATCCAATGCTGCTACTTGTATATCGCAGATCAATATCGTAGCTTTAGGATGTTTCGATTTTCCACTTGTCAGCTTGTCCTGTACTGACAAGAACCAAAGAGTTCGAAATCGGTCTACAGCAAGCAGCACTGTAGCATTCTATCATTTGAAATAGAGATTCCTTCTTTCTTTCCGATAGTTTTTGCAATCTGAGTACTAGTCAAGATACGCCTTATAATTTAGCGCTCGTTGGGACATATATACCAGAGAATAGCTGTTTTAACATAATTTGGGTAATCCTTATTACCTCTCTAGAGACCAAAGTTTCTCCATATTAATATGTCATACTATGATTCCCACTTGCCACTTAGTATTCGTTTTTTATAGTAAACTATTTTTATTTGGTAAACCATTAAAGATAAAAAACTCGGTTCAAGAATACATTCACCCGACGCGAACAACTGCAGTACACAGTATGAATCTCAAAAAATTATGGCACTCTGATTGGCCAACTCAAAGTCATGTTTCCATACCGCCGCTAATTTTTACTAAGAATGACGTTAAAGTTTCGGCTGCAAACGATCGGGTGACGCGCATGACGGTGCTTTTCAACAGCGACAACGTGGTGTGCGAATTAACATAGCCGACGAGTTCATGCATACAGAAGTATTAATTAAATCCAAAAATCGAAATTGGTACATACATATTATTATAGAATGTTAATTTAGATGAAGAATAAAAGAAATAATAGAATGTTTAAAATTTAAAGTAGTGCTGCAGCTCGGCAGCTCCTATTTAAGAGTCGCTACTGTAAGTTTGATTATTTGTTTAAGTTATTTGTAATGTTTTGAATGTTTGCTATTGTTGGAAATTGCATAGATTACTTTAAACATATGCGTTCTTTTTAGAATAAAGATATTTATATGAATCAAAAAAGGAACGTTAAGAAATGATGAGGCTTAAAAATCTCATACAACGAAACACTATTGTGTCGGTAAAGACTTCCACAGAGTGTTCAAAAATTTAGGGCAAAATTTAACTTTATATACCAGGAATTTTTTAGAAAAGGTTACTTTCGGTTATTAACTTTAATTACCTATGTTTGTTTTAGCAGTTTAGTGCAAACCATAATATCCATAATATTATTAATGTCAGCAAGTATAATAATGTAATTGAATTATGATTAATCAGCACCTATTTGAGTATGGGTCGAAAATTGTAAAAAGATATATGAATATAGATTGTAGTTGTGACCTGAAGTAAAAGGTGTATTATTTATGGGCTCAGACCAATTCCACCAACCTTTTAGTTAGTTCAAATATATAATATAATAAAATATTATTACACTGCACTGGAAGACAACGAATACAATAAGTATATTTTTCTACTACTAACATGAGAGAACCCTATTATTCACCTCATTTGTCTAATAAGAAGTAGTTCATTATTAACCTAGGTAAATAATGATGATTCATTAAAACCCCATAAATGGAAAAACTAAGAAAAGAGGCACTGGGTCAGTCGCGTCAGCTAAAATAAAGTTAAAAGTTTCTGGCAAAACCTATCGCTCTCGTAAAAATAAAGAAATCCCGCGAACAGCGCAAAAGAAAAGTAAAGGCAATTATTATTTCCAGTACCCACACAGGTCGGTTTGAGGTAGTTGACATGTGTGAAAGAGTTTTCAAGGCTCAACGCAATTCCACCAACCTTTTAGTTAGTTCAAATATTTAATATAATAAACTATTATTACACTAATAAGACACACACTAGTAAGACAACGAATCCAATAAGTATGTTTTTCTACTACCAACATGAGAAAATCCTATTATTTACCTCAGTTGTCTAATGAGAAGTAGTTCATTATTAACCTAGGTAAATAATGATGATTCATTATTTACCTAGATTAATATTGAAGATTTTATTATCTTTTTAAAGAAATTGGCTGAAACTTTATTGATTTAACGAAGTGAACATGAAAAATAAACTCTAGAGAATGTGCTAAGATAATGAAAATTATCAAAAACTATGAAAATCATTTAAAATAATAGTTGATTAAAGGTACAGTTATTACAACTCATGTACCTACACTGCGGCATTTCCACTATTAATAGAATTGCCATTATTTATTATAGGTAAATTTACTTTAGTATTATGAATATTTTCGATAATTTGTGAACGCTCATTAACACTTGGCACTAAGTTATCAGTCTGTAAGTTTTCTGCCAGACCATCTTGACGTGCAAGAGAAGTGGAGGGTAAACTTAAATTTTCATTGGATAAGATGGATTTTTTTACTAGTTTGGCTGTTCTCTTTTTGTTCGCTATCGATTCCTCAATATATCCTTCAGCTACTATCGCCGACTTTCATCCACAGTGCCTTTTTAGGCTTAGTAGGTCTCCTTCATTTTCTGCTAGAAGTGTTGCCGAGCTGCGCCGTAGAGAATGACCAGTGTAACACTCAGGATGTTGTAATTTCAGAAATTGAGCTATAAAATATATGGTACTTTACTAATAATATTGTGCCCAATATTTTGTCTATGATGTTTACCCTTGCGGTATAAAATAAATAGTTTTCTAATGTCAGTCGGCCGGTTAGTCAAGTATTTTTTTGTGACGTTAATCCATTGCGGTTCGACAATGACAAATCTCCTGGATGATCCATTTTTTGAGTTAGGAATACTTATCACAAAAATCCCATCTCGGATGTCCACATCATCAAGAACCATATTGCAAAGTTTGTCTGTTCTGCAAGCACCGGCTACGCCAATTATCACAATAGCCTAGAATTTAGAGCTTGTTAAAGCAGGACAAAAAATGAGTATAACAAAATCCATACCTTTTTTGATAAACATTCATCATCAGTGGCTTTATTTAAAAACATACCAATTTCTTCTTTCGAGAATACACGTGATTTTTTAGGTTTATAGGCGACATTTTCTGTTTCAGAAATGCTACTATTTTAAAATACTTAAAAATATCGATATTCTCTTTTAGTGAAAGAGTTGATTTCAACATTGAGTAGCTTGCCCACAACGTTGATACCTTATTGTGTTCCGATTTTTTCTTAAAATAGGACAGCATGCCATTTTCAGTAATTTTAACGACTTTTTTTTCTTCACACCATTTCTTTAATTGAGTCTATGCCTTCACACAAAGTCGCCTTGATTTTTCAGGGAACAAATCATGGCTCGCACTGGCCGCTGCCTCTCGAAGCTCAGGTGGGGTACAATTTTCCAATTCTAAATCACTGTCGCTTTGGTCGCTAATAGTTAGAGCCGCGGTGACAAAAATGCCTTGGAACTCGCAAACGGATGAAAAGCACGTTTTTGTATAGTTCGAGTGTCGTTCTCGAAATCCGTGTTGTCGAGTAGGGGTCTGGCGCTCGGCGCTGAGCGGCTATATTTTTTCCAAATTTTGACCAGCGGTTTAAAAAAACATTTCTTTCCCAAACGGATGAAAATTACTGGAGGGCATCTAGGCAACCCTCCAATTACCGGAAAAATATTTTTATCCGATTTGATCCTTGCCGTAACCACCAGTACAATTAGATGGACCCAAACTCCGAAATTAAAAAAAAAATCAGCCGCATGCATGCAACCGGACTGAAATGAATCGTTATTATTTACCTATGTTATTAAAAAAAAATTTGATAAAGTAATTCCCACATGGATGAAAATTTGCACACAGGTTTTTTGACACCTACAGAACATCGAAAAATTATTTTCATCCAAATTTATTGCGGCCAAGACCAGATCTTCCAGAACATGCTCCGATATATTCATTATCACCGGAAACTCCAGGATCCGAATGTTCAATCTTTAAAGTAGAAAGGCCGATTACAATCAAATTGTATATTATTGTCCTAAACATTGATGAGAATATTTTCCTCTGATTTGACGATTATGAAGTGAAAACTCTGACTTTTAGACCATATGAACGCGACAAGCACATACTTCATCCACATTTTAGTTAGTATATATTTAGTAGGGTTTGACTCGCTTTGCTCGTGGATGAAATTTGGTTATTATAGTCGCCTTATATTTTGTGTTAGAGATTCGGATTTTGACTAGATTAATATTAGAAGACGGTTCTTTCCCATCCTGGTGACTCCCCAAGCAAAAATCTGCTTCTGACAGCAGGATTATTGGAATTTCAGCTATCGTCCAAGCGTCTTGTTTTTCCGGTTGCTCCGATTGATACCAAAGTATATATATAGTCACATATTTTCGGATATCAGAGGAAGGTTCTGATCCAGTTTGGTGCCATTCCGATGGAAACTCTGAAAATGGCAGCCGCAAAACGCGCTACTCAGCGCACAACTGATCGATCATAAATCGATGAAAAAAAAGATCCTAACTGAAAGCTGGTTGCTCCAACTGGCACCAACCTTGAGAATCTTACTACTGGATGTCAAGAAAAGATTATGAGCCTGTTTGGTGCCATTCCGATGAAAACTCTGCTTCTGGCTGAAGGTTCATTGGAATTTCAGCTCTCGTCGCGCTTACATCCAAGCGCCTCTAGTTTTTCCTATTGGTCCGATTGCTACCAAAGTATAAGTATACAAATATTTCGGGATGTCAGAGGAAGGTTTTCTCCCAATTTGGCGATTAATGAATTAAAACTCTCCTCCTGGCAGCCTACATCCATGCGCGCAGGACGTTTTTCGGCTGCAAGAAGGAGAGTTTTTATTTATTTATCACCAAACTGGTTCAGAAGCTTCCTCTGATAGCCCAAAATATGTGGTTACTGTATGCTTACTAGTGGGCAATGTTATTACACTCATATTATGGAAATAGGTTAAAAAAATTATTCGATCTGCAAAATCAAAAACCGCCCATAACTTTCTAACCAGTGATGGAAAATGAGTCGTGGGTTCATTATATTTGGGGGTTATTAATGAAGGTTGCCCAGGGTTCAAGAACGATGAGGAAGACAGAAAAGCGGGAGCGGGCTGATAATCAGCCAATTTTCACGAAAATATACGCTTTCGTGCTTTCAAATACAAAATCTAAAAAAATTTTTACTTACCATTGAATAGTCACTCAACATTTTACCGCCTCTCGGGAGCATATCATTTTTTTAATATTTTTAAACCAGAGACAAATAAGTTTAAGAAGCTTCCATCTAAATCTCGCAGAAAATTTTCGAAGAACTCCGGGATCAAAATCACGCGTGCTGGCGAGGTTTTTTGTTATTTGGCATAGTTTAGCCAGGCTCATTTTGGATGAAAACTTTTTTTTTTTAATAACATAGGTAAATAATAACGATTCATTTCAGTCCGGTTGCATGCATGCGGCTGATTTTTTTTTTAATTTCGGAGTTTGGGTCCATCTAATTGTACTGGTGGTTACGGCAAGGATCAAATCGGATGATAATATTTTTCCGGTAATTGGGGGGTTGCCTAGATGCCCTCCAGTAATTTTCATCCATTTGGGAAATGTTTTTTTAAACCGCTGGTCAAAATTTGAACAAAATATTATAGCCGCTCACCGCCGAGCGCCAGACCACTACTCGACAACACGGATTTCGAGAACGACACTCGAACTATACAAAAACGTGCTTTTCATCCGTTTGGGAGTTCCAAGGCATTTTTGTCACCGCGGCTCTAACTATAAGATTCTCAGCCATATTTTAATATTTTATTGTAAAACTTTTACTTAAAACCTTCAAAAGGTGGCCATAATTATTTTAGAATAATGACGTTTATTGAAACCAATCAGTTTCAATTATTTTATTCATTGCCTTGACAACTGAGCCCCAGGCTACTTAATATTTCGATATGTTTGAATAATAGAGGAAATGGCTAATTTTAAAATAAAAATGAGGTCTTTTGGTATTAGTTTGGCTGTTACAAGTAGAAAAAATTCAATATATACCTCGGTTGAAAAGGCCATTATTGACTCAATTCTCACCCTAGGTATATAATATTCTATTGCAATCTTGGCGTGTATTATTATTTTACCACCTGCGGTTATTTAAAATTCTAATGTCTGACTAATTTTTAAATGAAAAAGTCAAAATAACATTTCGCTTTTAATAATAATTTTAGTAATTTCAATTCAAAATAATAAGAAGTGGATGAAGTAGCTGTAAATAAATAGTATACAAACTTCGGTGTAAAGTTTCATTACCGTTTTGAGATTTGGTTAACCGAGGCGCGAAGCGGCAAACTAACCTGAACTACCGACTTTCTCGGCAGTAATGAGGCACTTTTCACCTCGGTACGTAATATACTATTACAAAATTAATATCAGATAATTATCAAGATAAAACTGCCTACCACTTGGGAAATAAATGATAAAAATTGATACAAGACCTAAGAAGTTATTTAAGATTGACTTTGTGTTTCCAGTACTTTTTTTATAAGAGTATAATAATTTTGATCGCTACTTACAAATCAGCAATACGATTTAAATTTGACCAATAATGTCAGTGGGTATACACATTTTTTCCTTAAAACATCCTTTGGCCACTCTGTATATCTATCTATATTTTTTGTAAATGCTTCTTACAACATAATTGTGCTGTACTGTGGTAGACATAATTGATTCGTTTTCTAAATATATGAACTTTGTTCTATTGCAAAATTTCACCATTCACCGTAACCCATAAGCGATTCTGTGCTTATTCTAGACAACTTGAAAATTGCGAATTTGGAGCAATAAATGCATTGCAATGAACTGTTGCAGCATCTATTTTCAATACCTTATCTGAAAAAAAATTAGCAATAAAATTGCATAGATTTAACATTGGCAAAGCACGAACTTAGCTAACCGGTTTCCTAGATTTTTTAATAAAGGGTATTAATTAAAATGCGTTTATTTGTTTAACCTCCGCATTTTCGATTGCAAAACCGGAACATATTGCAAAATCTACGAGTTCTTAGTCAGTAATCTCACGCTTGGTTAGCTGCATCCTATAACTAGTACATGTAGGTACCTAGTTTTACATCCTTTTTTATTTTTGATTGGTATGCCTAAAATTTTGATTTTGCAAATTAAGCAGTCTTGGTTAAACACAGACTTTTTTTATGAATATATGCGATTTTTAGATGGAATTACACAGTGGGTTAATTGTTGTTTTTTTGCTCCAGGGCTGCTAAACTGCTGGAACTTTGGAATGCATAAGGAAAATTTTCAGTCTATATTTGAAATTAAATATCTCAGGAAATATTGAAGAGATCTGAAGGCTATTTGAAGTGTATTAGGGCTTATTATTCGGTTTTATGGCAGATTGATTAGTTTTGGTGTATATGAATTTTAATTCATCAATACTGCGTGCAAAAGGAACAGTGCAAATTCATGGAGACGCCATTTCTTTCCAAAAATACATTTTCGTTATTTCTGGGTTTTGGAAGAATCTGGTTCAATTGTAAAAATATATTTCGGGTATTTTGAATACACGTCGTAACTACTTAATATTAAACTCTAATTCCGTTGTCGGTAATTCCGTTGTCGGTAATTAGAGTTAATTATTCTAAAAAAGTGTTTTCAACTTAATTTTTTTTCCTAGTTCTTCGTTTTTTTCGTGTTTTAAAAATTTTTTATACGTGGCGATAAAAAGGTATATTTTCAATACTTAGAAAATAAGTATGCTCTCAAAATTCAATGCAAATTTTTATTTCATTTGGCTTATTTACAAAAAAGACACATTTTTAGTTCAAAGATGATGATGATAAGCCAAATTAAATTAAGTAACCAAATAAACAACGCTATATAAAACATAACAAAATCGAGATTAATATTTTGCCCCTCCTCTAATGCGTATTACGTCGACGCATTGTGGAATTAAAATTTATACAAACCATAACTAATCAATCTACCCTAAAATCAAACAATAATCCCAAATAAGCTTCAAACCGCGTTCAAATAATAAGTCCTGAGATATTTAATTTTAATTATAGACTAAAAATTTCCATGTGGGTTTTAAAGTTCCAATAGTTTATATACGAATGCAGGAGATTATTTTTACGCCAGGGTATTTACATTGTTGCAACAAGATTTAAAAATACTATCTCGCAGTAGGCTTTGCAATCTCCGTGTGTCGTTGATTAATTTATTTTACCGTGCGAGCAAAAATTGTTTTCATCCAGGAGGGCATCCCTGGAGAAATGTTACCACATCCTTGGATAATCCTTTCTTGTAACAGAACTGTTCTTAATTTCTAACTGGTTTTTTAAAAAAATTATTCTTTAAATGAGGAAAAATAGAGTAATCCATAACCGTCAATCAAGGTGATCTGGGTGGGAATTCAATGTCGATTCGAAAACTGATCAATCTGTCATGGAAAAAATTGCGTAAGTAGTTAATACACTACGCCCATTAATTATCGAATATTCAAAAATGCACGCCCAAATTAATAAGCTGGTATTTTGTTAATAGTGAACCAATTTTGAATTTTTTTTTCTTAAATGATAGATATAAGATTCTAGAGTTTAAGGCAGACTAGTGTACGTGCTGATACGTCTTATTGTACGGGGTAGCGCATAAAATCTAGATGCATGTAAATTTCCTAAAATTTAAAACTGACATATCTTACATAAAAATTGAATTTTATTTATTTTTTAAACTAAACCAATTAGACATCTATCTGCGTTAGAGACTGGCCAAAAAGTTTCGCCATGCCACTAGAGGCAAAGAAAAAATTACCATTTCTTCCGAATAAATTATGTTGCTGATAAAATGTTTGGTAAACAATCAATGCGTCATTTTATATCTTTTGGCTTTTGCTAAATTTAGAATAAAAAACATGTCAACAAATTAAGTCTATAATACAGAGTGCCACGCAAATATCTATCCATTTAATTCATTTACAGAAAATTTATACAAATACAAATTCAGATACAGGAATATCCAGTTCATTATTAGGTAACCTAGGATATGGTAAGTAAATGATATCTGTATGTTTGACATTAAAAGTTGTTAAAGTTTACCATACTAAGTAATTATGAACGCTAATCGATTTTTAACACCAGAACAATGTTCTTATGCTAGGGGGTTGTATGAACAGGGTCTTTCTCAAGCAGATATTGCTAGAATTTTAACCAAAACTCAGGGAACAATATCCAAAATTTTAAGAAGATATCGAGAAACTGGCTCCAACCAAAGAAAGCAAGGACAAGGTCGACCAAGAAAAACCACCTATAACCAAGATAGGTTTGTTCGTCTGCAGTGTACAAGACAACGTTTCATTACCAGCACTCAATTACAGACGCAATTTTCAAATACGTATGGTCCTATGCGAGTGTGCAAGCAAACGATCCGAAATCGCTTAAAAGAGGTTCAGCTTAGGCCATACGAGGCAGCGCAAGGCCCTAAATTGGAACCAGTACATCGACGTGCACGTTTAGGATATGCTAGGGAACATGTGGCTTGGGGTGAAGGTGAGTGGGGTAATGTTCTATTTAGCGATGAGTCCCGGTTTTGTCTGTATAGTAATGATAGGCGTCAAAAAGGGTTTCGAAGGCCTGGTGAAAGATTTGCACAGTGTAATTTTAAAAATACTATTAGTTATGGAGGGGGCTCAGTAATGCTTTGGGGGGGGAATATCATTAGAGGAAAAAACGGACTTAACCTTTATAGAACGTTTAACGGCCGACCGATACATTACAGAAATTCTGCAGGAACACGTAATACCTTTTGCTCCTGCAATTGGAGAACATTTTATTTTTATGCATGACAACGCGCGTCCCCATACCGCCAGAATTGTCCAGGAGTATTTAGCTGACACTGGAATTTCTGTAATGAATTGGCCAGCTCGAAGCCCGGACCTAAACCCCATTGAGCATGTGTGGGACCGTATGAAGAGGCAAGTCCGTGCGGAAGTTAACCCGCCGCAAACTCTTCTTCAATTAAAACAAGCGCTGCATCGAATATGGCAGAATATTGACCAAGATTTTATAAGAAATCTAATTTTAAGCATGCCACGACGGTGTCAAGAAGTGCTCAATGCTCGTGGAGGCAATACCCGATACTTTTTTTGTTGGTGCATTTTTCATTATTTCTCGAACGTTTGCAACAAGCCCTTCTGTTCTTACAGATAGTCTTCCAGCTCTTTTTTTATGTTGTAAAGAACTTGTTTCCCTAAACAGTGCCACGCTTCTTCTCAGGCAATAATAAGAATCCCCAGCAGCAAAAGCGCCGTTAGGAAAATTGTCGCAAAAAACCTCCATGCACAAATGCTGATTGTGTTGCCACTGTTTCGTAAAAAACATTGTGTAAATTATTCAAGAAATTGGATAAATTAGCGATTAATCAAATTACTTGTAACGACTGTTAAAGATGACGGAATAACCGATTGATTGATAATGCTGGTATTTACTGACACCCAACCGGTATTAAGCTCTACCGTTAAGCAGTACAGCCTTAGATGCACACTTTGATGATAATAATCTTTGCTCGCACGGGACTCCGTTTGGATTATATTTCAACTGTCTTATTATGTCTATTACATGCGGGTCTCCAGGTTTTTTCCATGCCCGCTTGAGTTAAAGTTACTGACTATACTCTGTTGCTAAATGCGAAAGAGTAATGAAATGTAAATTTGCAATGACAGGACCCATTAGGCAGGGTGGACAACTTAAAGGTTGCATTGTAAATTTCAGGTAAATTGCAATGATAGTTTTTAAAAATTCTGTATTTTAGATATTTAGGACCTACATACCCCGAATCGGTACTAAATTAGGGTGACTCTAATTTGCATACAATAGAAAGACGAGTTTATTAGAGTATTAAGTATAATAATAATTATACTTGATAATAATAGAGATAGGCAGATAATTATGATACGTATTATAGGCAGATAATTAAGATACGTATTAATTATTCTAACATCAAGTAGATAAAAAATTATATAGTAGTAGTAAGTGATAATAATATGAAAATAGATAAATTGGACTAAAAATATTAATAAAAAAAAATCTACTATGCACAATACAACAACTTAATTTTTAAACTTTAGTCATCATCTTCCGAGTAGTCCGATGAACTATCGTCGTTGAGGTCCAGAGAAATAATAAGGGGCTCTACAGAGTTTTCTAGCATATTATCAGCTTCCCACATTCATTCTTCTATTTCAATCACATGTTCGACGCACTTACTCCATTTTTCACAATCCACTATCTTTATTCCCTCTTGCAAGAGGTTTCTAACATCTCTCATATTAAAAGTGGTGTTATGCCTTGCTACAAACCCTTTTACTTGCGCCCGCACCAATTCTATGGAGTTTTATTCACAGTAATATGGCGGAAGGCGAGGTACCGTTATATTTCGTTTAGAAGCGATTTCGTCGACAACAAATTTCGTACAAAGAGGTTTATTCAAGTTTTCAATCTCCAGCAGCTCCTTTTTCAGCATATCTTTATAAAATTCATTTCCTTCAAAGTTTTCCATAGTTTCTTCTTACCCATGGGTGGAATGAAATCATCCTTTTTCATCTCAGACATTATTTTGTCCAATATAGGTATTTCTTTTTTTAAGTAAAACGACTGTATGATTCTTTTGGGGGCAGTCTTTTCATCCTCATTTATTACAGTTTTTTTTCTTCCTGTACTTCTCTTTGGTGACCTGATGGGGCTGCGTTTATCCTCGGCTTTTTATTTACAGTAAGCCAATGAATGATGTCATTTTTGTTCCAAGAGGACGTTGGTATTTTTTCAGATTTTCTTGAGTGGTAGCTGGCATTATTTATTACTATAACAGACCGAAGAGGAACAAGATGTAGCATTTGCTGAAAGTGTTCTTCAAATACATCAGCGTTTATGTCTTCATGATAGTTTTTAGTCTGTTTTGATTTAAATGCTAGTAAGCCGCCATCGACAAATCCATTTTTGCTACCAATGTGAGTAATTATTAATCTTTTACCTTTTCCCGAGGGTGCTTTTATTCCAGTGGACCATCCTTCCATGAAAGCTTGTCTCGCGCTTTTCCTGTCATATTTTATCAACGGTAAATCCTTCATTTAACCAAGTTTCGTCCATATACTAGATATTCCTGTTTTCGCTTTGAAACTAACCGACTGCCCTCAAATATCGTCATCGCCAGCAGATGATTTCGTCTTTCTCATTTAAAAGTGATTTTCCGTTTTGAATTTTTCATTACAAAAATTAATTTCCTTCAAAGTTTTTCATAGTTTCTTCTTACCCATGGGTGGAATGATATCATCATTTTTCAATTCAGACACTATTTTGTCCAAGGAAGGTATTTCTTTTTTTTAGTAAAACCAGTATATAATTCTTCTGATGGCAGTTTTTTTTTATCTTCATTTATTACAGTTTATTTTCTTCCTGTACTTCTCTTTGGTGACCTGATGGGGCCGCGTTTATCCTCGTGCACAAGTTGGTATATTGTTGACTGTCCGAGCTCAGTCATATTCGAATATATTTCAACTATTTTTGCAACTCCGGATACTGAGTTTTGGTGGCGAAGAGCGTTGAACACATTGAGAATAATAATTTTCTCATTTTTAGAAAGCGCAGTTTTACTAATTCGTTTCTTAGCAACAAATTCAGAAACACTAGCCATTTTCAAGAACGAAGTTTTCCAACAACTGCCGGAAAGTAACTAAACATTTCAAATTTTTGAAACAGTGAGGTACAGGTAGGTAAACTACCTGTGCCTCTACCTACCCGATCTCGGGACCCCTGACAATAGTCATAGGTACATACAATAACATTAATTGGACTACACCTATGGAGTATGGCAAAGACCACTGGGTCTCATAGTTCAATAATGATTTATTACTCCCTCGCATTAAGCAAAAGACTACTTATATCAATTTTTTTAAAAATATACTTTTAATACCGTATGGGTGTTTTGGCGAGCGAGCCGCATCCTGGAAACATAGTCCATCGGGAAATTAATAGGAGGGTACAAGAGAGAGCACAGAGATTCAGAAAGAACTGGTAAATAAATACAGAACAAAACTCAAACACGCGATAACAACGAGAATAAAATTAAAAGTGAGTATGGTTAGGTAGATATGAAATAAGCTCTTAGGTTGGCAGTTCCTGATGCAAACATGCCAAAAACTTTATTATGAATATAATTCTTTTCAGTTCTAGCATCGGTTTATCGCAAATAACAAAGCCAAATATAATATATCAAAATTTTGTATTTATGTAATGTTACAGTTGCTGGCCGTAACTAGTACAAATTCTTTGTCGGCAAACATATGGTCGCTAGTTATTTGCAAGCCATCGTATTAATATGCGTTAAAGCACAGATCTATATTAAAGGTAGTTATAGAAGAAATTTTCGAGTTTTTATACAGGCATCTTACGATTAGATTAGATTAGATGCAACTCCAATGGTTTATACAAACTACCATATTATGACATTAAAACAATGCTATTAATCCAAATATATTATTTAACTTCTGAGAACTATAATAGCCATTCGAAAAATATCAATAACAATACAAATAAATTTCTTATTACTATGTTGGGTAATTCGAACATAATGGTATTTTGTCATATGTTACATGTCATGTCATCATTTTAGTTAATAATATTTAATAATGCTCATGGGGTCTATGCACTTTATTTGTCATTAATTTAAAAGTAATGAATGGTATATATGAAGGTGCGTGATGTTTTGCAAGATAGCATCAGCGGACTTATAGCAGTAGTTTTGTAGTCCTGTATGCATGGTGGTGATGTCGTCTAGTAGGCTTAAAAATATAATGAAGCGAAATACAGACCTTAAAGACCTTAATAATAACAGCCATGGACGTCAAGTTAATGAAATTCTTATCGAGTTTTTGGGAATAGCGCAAATCTACAATTTTTTGATAGTTTTTGTCAATATCTACACCATATGTTGATCACGAATCTGAAGTTTTCTTCTTAAAATTATTAGGAAAAAAATTAAATCAAGGTTTGGTTTTTCTTTTCTTTCTAATTTTTCAAATTTTGCTAATTTTCATAAAAAATAATTTCTCGAACTAAACATTATTTTCATAAAGCAATACTATAATAATTCAGACCTAAAACCTTAACTGAAATTTGCTGAATATTCATACAAAGTGGCAAAAAGGTCGCGCATAATTCCTGTAACTTTTGTATTACCTCCTATACGAAAAAGTGACTTTATGAAAGTTGTTCAGTAAATTATTCCCCACATGTCTACCTGCATGGATTTTTTCTGTTATTTCTGGTTTGATTGCCATAGAGAACAAATTACTTTTTTTAAATGGAACACCCCGCATGTGGTTGCATATTTGGATTCTACTGGGAGAACTCTGACTTTTTTGTAATTCAAATTTTTATTTATTTAAAATTGTAACAAACTTTATAATAACAAAATAAGTAGCCTAGAAAATTGAACAACTTAACATCGGAATAATAAACAAGTGAAACCTTTTCAGTGGATCAGGTGTTCAAAATGACCACCATTTTCTGCTAAGCAGAGCGCCAGTCGATCCCTCAACCCGTCTATAACGTTTAAAAGGAATTCCTCTAGAATGGCCCGAACTTCAGAACTAATTCTGACTTTTAATGATTCTAATTCATTAGGACGGTTAACGTAGACTTTGTTCTTTAAGTGTCCCCGCAAAAACAAGTCGAGCGGGGTTAAGTCCGGGGATCGCGCTGGCCAGTCAATAGCACCTCTTCTGCCTATTCAACGTCCTGGAAATTGTTCGCTTATGTATTATCTAACATTTGCCTTATAATGCGCAGATGCTCCATCTTGATGGAACGGTACCTGTTCGTTTATACCATTATTTACACCCGGTAAAACCATTCTGCAAGAAGGAATTATGTGATTCCTGAGGAGGTCCAGATATTTTTCGCCATTCCAATTTCCATTAACGAAAAAGGTCCGACAATATGTCTATCAACTATGCGCGCCCAAACATTAACTTTTTCGGGCCTCTGAGTATGAGTATGAGTATTCTCAGCAAACCAATAACGATAATTGTATCTATTAACAATGCCATTTAAATGGAAAGTAGCTTCATTTCAAGAAAATTATATTTATCGCGAGGTTATTATCGTTATTGCATCTTTCCATCATCAGCTCACAAAATTCAGCTCTTCTATCAAAATCGTCCTCGTTTAACTCGTGCACTAACTTTATCTTGTAGGGATGCAACTTCTCCTGCTTAAGCAAATGATGAGACACATTAAAATCCATTGTCAATGGCTTGGATGATTGTAATAGATTTTCATGTATTGAGAGCATGATATTCAAAGCTTTGTCTCCCCCGGTTGCTGTTTTAGGTCGACCTGATCTAGCGGCTTCAATAACACTGCCTGTTTCTCGAAATTTCTTTACCACTCGACACACCGTTGACTGATTTATTGGAGGCGTAGTTGGATATGAGGCATTGAAAAGTTGACAAACATGATCTTGCGATCTCTCCATATTTCCTTAACCGCTCATTATTAAAATTTCAACTCGTTATTTCTCATTCAGATGAACCATAGTGTAAACAAATTAGAAATCATACAACAGAAAATTATACAGGAACTCAAAATTGACACTTAGGTCGCTGTCATGAAAACAACTTGACTCAACTGGTGAGTATTAGGTAGGAATAATTATAATTAGGAAGTTTTTCATTTTTGAGCTGTCATTATCTCGGAAACGCTTGCAGATAGGTGAAAATTTGAAATAAAAAAATTCAGAGTTTTCCCAGTAGAATCCAAATATGCAATCATATGCAGGGTGTTCCATTTAAAAAAAGGAAATTGGTCTCTATGGCAACCAAACCAGAAGTGAGAGATCATGCTTAAAAGTTACAGGCATTATGCGCGACTTTTTTGCCACTCTGTATATTTGTTGCTATTTCTTACTAAACTCTAAAGGTGCGTACAGACCAATCGAACGAGCGAGCGAGCGTTTATTAATGTTTTTTTTTCTTATAATACTTGCTCAACCAAGTATACAGGGTGTCCAGATTTCGTGTGCTCTCATATAGCAAGTCCCCTATTTTAAAAGATGAAAAAATGGGATTTGCGGCTTAATGTTCTATTTATTTATGAAACTTTCATTGCCCCAAACTAAATTTTCATGGCCCTCTCAGTTTCTGACATACAGGGATTTTGAAAATTTGTCATTTCTGACGCTCCCCTATATCTCGATTATTTGATAACTATTCGAGAGTAGAATTCAGTGGCGTAGTTAGTTTTTCCTAAAAAGTATTTTATTGAGTTATGACTCAAACTTAAAATAATACACCCTTTATATTTATTTTTTTGTCTTATCCCTCTCTTTAAGAGCCTTTCAAAAATATAAAATAGTCCGTATTTATTTCTTTTAAAAAGGAATAATTTTAATATTTTTTGTAAAATTAACCATTTTTCGTATAGAAGGCTATGCCCGCAAATAAAAAACAATATTAACAACATTATTTTTATTATACAACTTTATATTATTACATAACTTTAAACCAACAACAAAACAAATATATTATTTTAATAAATTACAAAAATTGCTCGAATAGGGTTTCGTTGTGTTCTAAACACTTTCGACACACCGTTTCGATCCTTCGCTATGCATTTAATAAAATAATTGGCCTTCCCTGCAAAAGCCTAAAGGTTTGATGGCTAACTTCTTGAAGTTTGTCAATATCGTGGTATTGTCTCTTATATTACTGATTTTTTATATACCCCCACAAATAAAATCCAACACGGAAAAATCAGGTGATCTTGGAGGCCACCTGACAGGTCCATTTAAACAAATTTAAATAATATGTAACAAAAAGCTAATAATAGATAACAATAATGATTAAAACTTTTTATTTTTATTATGAATATTAATGATACCTTACATATCATTTTAAAACTTACCTATTAAAATACAGCTCCGAGGCTGTGTTCGCGTCTTCATTAGCTTGGATAAAACAAACACACATATCGTGTTTTTCATAATTTTCATATTTATTATTTTGTGCCATGTTGAACAATATTTCACAAAAAAACAACAATCCGTAATGGCGCATTTATAGATTTGGTTTTCTGTCATGGCGATAAGTGGTTGACCCTGGCATAGCCTTCGATTCTATACGAAAAAAGTTAAAATTATCCCTTTTTAAAAGAAATAAATATGGACTATTATATATTTTTGAAAAGCTCCTAAAATGAGGGATAACACAAAGAAATAATATATAGTGTGTGTGGATCATAACTTAAAACAAAACTTTACCGAATTTGGTTGTCTGTCATGGCTATCCGTGATTGACCATGGCATAGCCTTCTATACAAAAAATGATTAGTTTTACATTTTTACCTTATTGATAAGTTATCAAATAATCGAGACACAGAGGAACGTCAAGAATGACTGTATATCAGAAACTGAGAGGGCTATGAAATCTTCATTTGCGGCAATGAAAGTTTCATAAAATAATAGAACAGTAAGACGCTAACCCCACCTTTCTATCTTTTATAATAAAGGAGCTGGTATATGAAAACACACGAAAACTGGACACACTGTACACACTGGACAATTATTGCTTTTAATCTTGTGTTCGCAGAGAGATCCGAAAGTTGGAAGCAGAATATGGTCGATTCAAACAAGTTGCTTTACCTACACGGAAAAAAGAAAATACTCGTTTTAATACTATTAGTTTCAGTTTAAGACTAAGTTAGCTTTGTATATACTCAAGAGGATATCGTTTTAAAAAGAGAATAGGAAGTTCTTGTACAACCTGATTTAAATTAAATATATATATATTCAATCATAACATTTACGAATTTATATTGAGACATGCATTTTAATTAATTTGTGGATATGTAATTTTAAAATAAGATCATAGGTAACTTAGCTGGAATATGATGAGTTTCTTAAAAGAAGTATTTGGTTTCATTATTTTGAAGATTTCAGAAGAAATTAAATTTTAGTTTTAAACCTGCGACCTATCTAAAATAACAGACTATTTTTTTAAAGTAAAGGGACATTTTGTTGTTTTGAAAGCATATTATACTGAAATTGAGCATATATATTGTCGGTTTAATAAGGACGATTAGATATTATTTTAAAAATAGTCATTTATAGTTTTAAACTGTAAATATCTACCCTTCAAAGTACACATATCATATGTTCATTTTGAACATGTTAAAATATTCAATTTGAGGCACTCATATTGCCAATTATAAAATACTATAAATTCAAATGAAGTCTGTAATGAGAAAGTTATGGTTCTTGAAATTAGACGGTCACAGACTGTTACATTATTTTCCGACGTTTCACAAACGATTCCATGTGGCATCTTCAAGGATTGTAACTATAAGGGATTAGAGCACTGAGTGAATGAATCGATTTGGTGAACATTGAAATAATTCCAGTCAGTTATCTAATCAGCCATATATAGAGTAAAAAAAATCCTTACAAATGCCACGTGCAATCGTTATTGGTGGAACGTCGAAAATGTATGTAACAGTTTGACACGCACAAAACTTCCGTAGGTTTTTAACTGAAATAAGTTTAAACAAATACTGACGCGTAAAGACACGACCCACCGAAACCATGGACCACAATAACTGGATTGTCTGATTGTCTCGCCACTCGCGCCCGCGATGCTTTTCGGGAAAATTTCGGTTGCTTTCGTAGTACGACGGAAATCGTAAAGCTAGGAACAAGTATTTTGGGTTATTAAAACTATCATATTTACATTATACTTTCAAATAGCAACTCAAATTGAGTATTTCAAAATTTCAAACGAAATGGTTACGATGCCTTGTTTGGAGAATATAATACTTTATTTTGAAGCTACTAATCTTTATTTTAAAAATAACTTATAGTCACAGTAAAAATGTAAAAAACCTTGAAGTACAGAAATGAACGAATCATATAGAAATTTGCAAATATTTGTTTTAAAGTAACTTTCTTAAAGTGAAAATATGTATTGAAGATATGAAAATCTTGTTTTAAATATTTTCAAATGTTTAACTTAAACTTCTTTCCTTCAATTAAGGTTTTCTAGTTTAAATATAAGTAAATATATCTGAAAATATCAAAATGTTCTGTTTGAGAATATGTTTTTTTCTGTGTATGTATTTATTGTGCTTCACGATTTATTAAATATTTCTTCAGAAATGTCAGTCCCAATTAACAAACAAATTTTTGCTCACATAAAACTGGTTTTTCTCTATATCCTTCAATTAACTTAATTACAATATCATTTGATCACTTTATTCTCAAAACTAGAACATAGTAAAAATAAGTCAACAAAATGAAAATAGTAAATTACGTTCTACTATCTGTCTACATTAAACAAGCATAAACACGTATTCCTTTGATGTACCGACAACTGCCGGATCATCAGAGATCAGGACCGAGCGATCATTTGCTCGCGCGCTCATGTTCGCTAAACACTCCACACCGAATAAATTACTTAAGCTATGGTTTCCTCAATAGCGCCACCGCGATATAGCAGCCGTCAAAGTACGGTCAACGTAGATCAAAAAACTTTAAGCTAACTGCCACACTGACACTGCTTTGAATATGACGGCAGCGCTTTATTACGTTACGGTGTTGAGTAACGCTCTGTTGGAAACAACTTGTACTTAAATCGTACAGTAGCGTTTGTTGTGACGTCATTCACTGGATTTTGACGGCCGCTATATGACGGTGCCGCTTAAAAAAAAACCCCAGCTTTCGGTGAATCCGTGTTTGCTCTCGCTCGCTCTTGCTCACTTTTTCAGTGAGTACGCGCCTTAAGACAATACTGTTTTTTTTTTAAACGTATTGCTTGCATCATTACGCCTTATTACTGAGTAGAAATCCTTTCTAAACTTCTTTTCCTGTGACTGTTTTCGATGTAAAAATAAATAATATTTATTTACATAATATATCTATAAAATTGCATTTACCTCCTAAACGAAACCAAAATTACAAAAATTCACTGGCCGACACATTTTTGTAACATAGCCCATTATTTTCACAATGCTAATACCTTTCTAATAATAGAAAAAATATTTATAAAGCCCTAATACGTACCACTTTTCAAGGGGCTCATTAGACCCTTTCATATTGGCAGGTAGTAAATTTGGGTGCATTTTAAAACAGAAAGATAACCTAAAATGGATTGTTTATAAGATTAAACTTATTCTCTTAACAGTCTTCTTTTAAGTTTAGAACTGAGTGGTTCTGTGTAGTTAACCCATTTAACACTAAAACTATTTATTTTCAAAAATAATTAATTTTTTTGTAGAAGTTAGTCTATTAGACGAAGTTAATGATAAAAAAAATTTAAAAAAAAAAACCCAAAATATTGCGAATGGTCAAAACGTGCTGTCCTTTTAAAAGGTTGGTGGGGCTATATACTACTAAAAAATTGGTGCAGATTAAATACTTTATTTTGCCTTTAGTAAAGTAATACACTAATTTGTGTGATAGTTTATGAAACAATCCTTGGGATGTAATCCAACATCACATTTCTGGCATATAAAATTAGATTTTCTGTGGCACACTGCACATCTTCGCTGATTATCGTTGTACACTGGTGGTCTAATCTGTCGTATCGAGAAAACTCATGTAAGTTTGTAGGAGGCTACTATCCTCGCCTCCCATATTTTCGTTGTAGAATTGAATGTGTTGTGGTTGGTCTACGTAGATGTATTTTTTTTCTGCTTGTGAAAAACGTTTAACTTTACTCACTGGTAGGACTGTAAGGGCACTTGAAGCTACATTTACCACGTTGTTATCATTCCACTTACAAATAACTATTTCACTGTCAGCCAAAACATACTCAAAACTACCTCGTTCTGTTTTTTTCATAATCGCAGTATTGGATAGAGGAGCTTGTGGAATGCGGTTCTCCCTTAGCGTTCCAGTAGCTTGTATTCTTCTTATATTTAATTATTTAAGGAGAGAAAGTGAAGTAAAGTACTTGTCAAAATATAAATGAAATTACTCGTATGGAAACTCCCTTAGAATATTAGCATATTGTATCACCTCAGATGCTCCAAGTCCCATATGTTTGTACTTCTCAGACAGTTTACTTGAAGAACCTTGATAGGGGTCAAAATAAACAATATAGCCAAGTCGTAAAGCTCCAACCCAAAATTTGTACCCCTACCGGATTGGGTTTCCTCTAATAAATTGTTTTCCACTGTGGCGGACAAAATAAGGAATCATGGATTCATCGATGCTGTGATTTTTCTCAAGTAGGGCCTGATCAAAAAACTTTTTATTTAAAATATCAAAGAGAGGTCTCATTTTTGAATATTTGTCTTTCTTGTCCAGCTATGTATTGTCGTTGCAATGGATATTGCTTATAATGTACTGAAATCTATCGCGGGAAATTGCTTCACACACCAATTTATTATTGGTATCGTTTCTATTTTGCCAAAATATTTGTTTTCTAGGAAGAGGTACATATCCACTGAGAAGAACTGCAATAAAACTAAGTAGTTCATTGGAAGTAACATCACCGGCACGATTTTTTTGCTGGGCAAACGTGTTAGAAAAATGTAGTAATAAAATTGATTTATTACGTCTTCATCAAAAAATAACTTAAAAGTTGTTGCAGGTGAGAGATTGATCATTACTTCAACTACAGGTTTCCAATCAGAAATAGGCATTGCCTCTAAATCTTGGTTGGTATAATTAAATTTTTTAATTTGTTTTGGTTTGCGCTCGACGAATGCTGACAAAGGTTTATCGTCATCACTGTCCCAATAATCATCGACCAATTATCGGACATCTACTTCAGCTCTAAGTTGAGCTCCGGGCAGATTATTTAGCTCAACTAAATTTTCATCTCCTGAGTCTTCGTCAGTATCACAATCTTCGTTGGCATTTTCTGGTGGAAAGATTGCTAACTGTTCTGGTACTTCAGTATCATCAATATTTTCGATTTCTTTTAGCAATTCCGACAACTTTAAGGGCTTTTTCCAATAACTGAAAAAAAATATCAGTGAGCAAAAAGTAATATATAAACCTACCGTCCTTTTAAAAGGACGGACGATCTTTTTGCTAAGTATTTATTATAATCATCACAAAAAATAAATGTTATGACACTAGTTACAATTCTACAAACTGAGGGAACCTTCATAAATACAAAATACAATAGATATTTACGTTATAAGTCCGGTAAATCAACTTTTACAGTATGAGTGAAATGTGAAATTTTGAAACGAATACTGTAAAGGATTTGCCGGACGAATGACGTACAATATTTTATTTCATACTGTTCTGTTGTAATTATAATTATGTTTTGAAATTATAATGAAGTTTTATTCTGCGTCGTATATTTGAAAAGTGCTTATATTTACTGGTGGAACATTGTGTGTTTGACATTGATTTAACTAAAACTTACAAATTTCAGTCCGGTAAAAACATTTTACAGGACTAGTCCGGTAAATAGCTATTTTCCTAACAAGTGCAGAAAATCGATTTTTCCGCACGCAAATGCCGTTGACAGCACGACGCGTAGCGGAGTGGTGTCAAGCATTTAAGTGCGGAAAAATAGGTTTCTGCACGTGTTAGGAACAATACTTTTTCTACTAGCGTGAGGAAACAAATTGAAAATAATTTAAAAAACGGAGTTTTTTTTTTAATTTTTATTACAATGAACAAAATTTTACAATATTAATTCGTTCATCTCTTCATCGGAAATCATTTTGCGTGCCGAAGAATTCAGCAAAACTCCAGTAGAAAAACTGATAAACTAGTTTAAATTTATAATATTCTGTTGACAGTGACATACAAATCAACAACTGGTTATATACACCATAGCAACTAAGATATTTCAAAGGTAATATGATGAACAGTGACTTCAAATCGTACAGCATTTAATTTAATTAAATTTAATTTCAAAATATAACAGTGAGTAGCTAGAAACGGAGAGAACGAGATCAGGTGGTGCTGGTGGTGCTGGTGGTGCAACTAACCCAGGTGGTGCAGGTGGTGCGTTTTACGATCTAACCCAAGTGGTTCGGTGGTGCGTTTTATGATCTAACCCGGGTGGTTCGGTGGTGCGTTTTATAACCTAACCCGGGTGGTTCGGTGGTGCTGTTTACAAAATAACCCGATATTAAACCCGACTTTTTACGACCTAACCCGGATGCTTTCATGACGCGGCTTCTTATCTAACCCTAACTTGAACCTGAATATTTATGAACTGACCCGAGATAAAACCCGACTTTTTACAACCTAACCCGGATGCTTTCATGAGGCGGCTTCTTATCTAACCCTAACTTGAACCTGAATATTTATGATCTGACCCGAGATAAAACCCGACTTTTTATGATTTAACCTTAGTGAAACGCCGCTGCTAAAGCGGGATAATTAAATCCCAATTTTTATAAGCCATCCTTAAACCCAACTTTTTACGATGCGACCTGAGTCATCCTTAAACCAGACTTTTTATGATTTAACCTTAGTGAAACGCCGCTGCTAAAGCGGGATAATTAAATCCCAATTTTTATAAGCCATCCTTAAACCCAACTTTTTACGATCCGACCTGAGCCATCCTTAAACCAGACTTTTTATTATTTTCCCTTAGTTGAAACGCCGCTGTTAAAGCGGTATAGTAAAAAACATTATTTATATTTTCTATCTTAGTGAAACGCCGCTGGTGGGTAGTAAAGCGAAATAAAACCCTAATTTATATGGTCTAACAAGATAAGTATATTAAGGCGGCACATTTGTCACCCCGCAATAATTATTTATACCTAAATAACCCTCTCAAACCCTCTGCCGCCTCGATTTAAAAAGAAAGGGACATAAACCTTTATTTATTATTCCGAAGGACCCTCATTAAAATTCAGTAGCATATCTAATAATTGATTCCAATTTTTGCACCACTTATATAAAATACAATAAAATAATTACCATCTAGAACCATTAACTAGCGATTTCTTTGTACTGGAAATGGATAAATTATAGGACTATCTTGTAATGAGAACAGAGTAATAAAAAGTAAATAAAACTTAAATACGTATAAAATACCAAGCAGGTATAGGTACTATACAACTTGTGTTCGCCATCAGGTAAAAGCCCTCATAATGCTTTTATAAAAATTTCGGATAATATCATAATATAAGTAAATAGGCTACAATTTCAGGAAAAAAGTAAAAAAAATTAATTCACAGTGTAAAATTGTAGTTAAATGGATTGTAAATACGAAATAATATAAAAAGCTACCTTTTGTTTGCGATGATGTATGCACAATAACTCTATATTATTCGGCCCTTAAACTGAAAATACCCACTAGATAGGTATCATAAGCTGTATTTGTCATCAGGTAGAACCCCCAATAAAATTATGAATATCAGGCGTAGGCATCAAAGTAGCAATCTTAACTTATTTTCAACACGAGCATAAAAATATGGGATTGTTAAATATTTTACAACCCTAATTCTCAATGGCAACAATAAGCAAATCACGTTGGTTTTTTAATTTATTATTAATCTGGCTAACTTAAGAAACTCACAATATAACGACCATCCAAAAAAAAAATCATAATACATTACTGGGTGTGAAAGCAATTACGCTGCAAAATATAGTGTATACCGACTCTGAGGTAGTTAATTAAAATCCCAATTAGCGCTAAAAAAAAATCAATTAGATATTTACTTTAGATATTTTAATAAAAAAATTCAATATTCTCATCAACATTTAACTTTTGAAATTAGCATAATAACAAATCCTTTACAATGAATTAAACAAACGCATACATAATTTTAAAATCACATAATAAGAATATAAGCTAAAATCTAACAAGTTCGGACTTCTCGAATGACGTCAGTTTACATCTGTAGAGAATACACAACCCTCGAATCATAAAAAAATGGTCAAACTTTGTCGGCAAATACCCTTCTATGATGTAGGGGAAGGACAGGTAACTCGAGATGTTTATAAAGAACATTATTTGCTTATTTCTAGACTCTTAAAAATTAGATACAATCGAACAATAAATGTTTTCATCATGTATATTTATCATTAACACATTACCTTCGACATACGTAAATTCAAATTGATAATTACTTGTCTTAGTGCTTTTTTAGAAGCTTGAATCATTGCATATAACCCTCTGAGGGTACCCAAACTTCCCCTAACATATTTCTCCGTAACCGGGGAAAAAGAGGTATAAAAAGTAAAATAACAACTCCAAGTGTCTTTGCGAACAATCGGCAATAAAATAGAGTATTTCAGTTTTTAATTTTTCGTAAATAAAAGTTGGTTAGATTAATAGTCTCTGTGAATATAATAACATAAACAAAGTGATATGCCGTAAATTTAGGAGTACAGTATAAATTATGCCTCTATTAAAATATACCGCAATAACTAACTACCAAAGGATTTTTGATATTTTGAATATATTTGATGCTCATAGCATTATCACATTTCCAAAGGCTCTAAATTTTAGAAAAATGTTCTAATAGAATATGTCTATCAATATAAAGTAAAGGTATTGTTAGGTTTTTTTTAAAAAATACGACCTACAACAGTCTCTGCTACAGCATGGCTGACTCTGTAGAAACTTCTGTGAAACCATAATAATTATATCAATAATCGAGTTGTCCTTATGATAATATTTTCTTCCAATATCCGACTCCACTATCCATAAAAGTTATGTTAGAAAATTCATAATTGAGCGCATTGTAATTTTTTAAAAAGAAATTCACTTCACACACAAAGATGTAGCCATTCAATCCATGAAAATAATGCAAGTCAGTATGCGTATGTTATGGCTAACTGTTTAAATGTCTATTCCTTCCACGTTTATCGGAAGAAATACTTTTTTTATACTAGTATTTTAGTTGAAAATAAGATCATAAATCATCTATACAAAACAAGCGTCCCTTATGGATTTGAACGAAAATCATAGATTCGACTATTTTCATGAAAAATAAATCTAAGTACGGAATAATGCAGGAAGATTATCTATTTTCTTGGTTTAGAAAGTGATGTAGTTAAGATTTATAACTTAGGAATAAATAAATTATTATTAATCTTTTCGACCTATTTCTCTTGCATATTTAATTTCTTTGATAGTAAGAACTAATCTCTTTATTTCACAAAGTAAAAAAAAAGCTAAAGATCGGCGTTGTCAGTCAGGTATAAGAACTGATTTAACACGATGGTTTTTGTACAAACGTTCAAATACAATTGTATGCTTTTTAACCGATTATGTCGGAAAAATGACGTTTTATAGATTAGATATTTAGACGAAGAGGTAGCCTTCTCAATAAAGTATTGATTATTGTCCTGATAGCTAGACAACACTTTTTATGTTAGTCAAAAAAAAAATAATTTTTTTCGAACGCTATTACAGGTTTTATCGTTAACTAACAAGCATTAAGAGTGAAAAATTACCGTGCAAGATAAAATGTATAGGTTTACTTCATTTTTACATTATTTTACATTCGACAAAGAATAAACATCAATTTATTGTTTATTTTTTGAGGGAGTACTGGATGGTACAACTCTTCTGGTGGGAGAATTGTGCATTTAATTAAACCATCTATATTATTTAGGTTTAATTTGTTACACGCATCTCCTACATACACTTCTGAATGTGATAGTGGAAATTTAGAACTCTTACAGATGTACGGATAGAGGGAACAAACATCGGCGTATTTAATTTTTTCCGTATCTTTTATTTCATAGTATTCGCATGTATTTCCTGTTCGTCCTCCATAAAAAGCATCTCTTGGATTTAGTTTTGTCAAAATTTTATTGTAATGGGTATTAGTATAGGATTTTATCTCTGGATTATTTTTTAATAAATTTCTAAAATCACACTCCCACATTTCATTAACTAAAAAACCGAAATCTTTTAGTCTCATAATTTTTGCCTTTGTGGTTTCATATCTTAAATTTAGCGTTTCTGAGGGGTCCTCGGAAAGAGGATCGTTCCTGCCGAACTTGTAGCATACAGTACATCCATGGAAATAACATCCTTGAAATTCAAATACCTCATTTGTTTCGGAGCAGTAACCATCAACTTTTACACCATTTAAAACAGCTTCTTTACCATTAGCAGCATGTAAGATGTTGATTTTTCTGTGATTCTCGATCCAAAGTAACCAATCTATGGCAATTTTGCTCTGCCTGTTTCTCCATCGGTATCCATTTTTTGGTATGATTCCTATAGTATTAGGCTTCAAAAAATTTCTTCTAAAAATTGTATTGCATGCTGAAGCAATAGTTGTAGCTTCAGTAAATGGACATACATTGATAGTTTGTATAAGTTGTTCTCTAAACTTTAAACATGATTGCGCAAGGATTTCGACATCCGATACGCAGTAGTCTACCAGATCTCTTTGCATATCGAAACCATCATTTTCATGTTCTACAAACCATTTAAGAAATTTGGCTCTGTCTTCTTCTTTCATACTATCTGAGGAGTAATATTCAATTGATGGTAGAGGTCCTATATAGTTTTCATTTGCCTTTGTATTAAATAGGTGCAGGAAGTAGCCTTTTTTAAAAATATCCTCAAGTCCAAATGCCTTTGGTAGTTTGGCTTAAGGCATAGGGAAATAGTTAAGTGAGTCGATAAATTTTACATTTTCAAGTTGCATCGTAATTATTTTGGTACCTCTCATGATTAACTCAGGTGTAAAATCTGTCTTTGTCATAATGTAGTTTAATATAAACTGGTGATCAAAAGCCTGACCATTATGGGCTATTACAATAATTTCTTTAAAGTTTTTCCTCATTTGTAACAAATGGTTAGTAAATGTTCCCGCTGGGTCTATACCTCTGACTTTTTGTAACTTTAGACCACATTTTTTTACAAGTATCTGCTTCAGAATCCATACACTCATCGCAGTATTGTTTGAAAACACAGAGATTGACTTGATGTAAAAAACGTTGAATTTTCCAATAGTTTGTCTTGGCTCGTCTCTAAATCGTAGAATACAAAAAAGATCATCTTTAATCTTAGGTTTTCCCTTATCAGGCCGAATATAACATAGATGATCCTCGGATGCATGTTTATTACAAATTTTACAGTAAATTTCACCACATGCATGTACTCTTTTGGCTTTAATGGTTTTTAAACAAATAGAACATAGTTTAATTTGTTCGCATACTGTAAATTTGCCTGACGAATAATCCTTTTTATGATTTTCGTAACAGTTTTGACTTCTAAAAAATCATAGACAGTCCTGGCATTTAATTTTTATTGCTATTTCACAAGCAGAGGCTTGCTGACATGCCTGACAGCTTCCACCACATCGGTGCTCATTTTTGTGATCATATGGGACGTAACACTTTTCACAAAAATAGTTAGAGCAAAAAGCTGCTGTCAGCGATGTAATTACATTAAAATGGCTTTTGTAATGTAATAAGTTCAGCCGTTTATTGCTTTCAGTTGAACCTTCAAATATAATATTTCGTCCTTTTGATCCATAGCTATAAACAACTAATTTTTATTCTTTTAGATGATTTTGAAATTGTATTAACTCGGGAATTCCACCTCCTGCCTCAGGAATGCTAATTTTAGCTCTCTCCAACAATGATCTTGTTCTTTCGGTTTGAATTTTACTAATATCTCTTCTAACCTTACTGAATTCGGGATCTCTTTTATTATGGGCAATGACGACTACCAAAGCACGTGGTAAACACAGGTTATCGGTATTTTTAATACTTATAATACCTCATCGCTTGTCGCATTCCTCGTGAAAGCTGTTATAATTTTTTCCTCTTCCCCCACCAACAGATAATCTAATAGTTGTCACACTAAGACAAAATGATTCTGTATTAAGACCTGCTGAGTTTGACTGATAAATGCCACTTATAACACTCCAAACATCTTAAAAGGTTATGTCTTTAGCTGCTTTGAAGCGAATCCAACCTTCTCCTCGGTTGAAGTCTTTAGAGCAAAAACTAAAAGCCACACGATCTAAGGGTTGTAGGCCTTCTGTAGCGTTTTGAATAATTTGATTAATTCCTTTTTCCACCCAACCAACTGGTTCAACTCCCTGTGGAACAGGTTTTAACTTAAACTCTAGAGTGCATCCTGTAAGGTTAAATTCTCGTAACTTTTTAACAACGTCTTTAACAATAATAAACTTCTCCATCTTTCTTTTTTTTTTTTTGTTGTTTTATAGTCTACTATCTACCTACATAAAAAAAAAAAAAAAAAACAAGTATATTTTCATATTTTTATCGGTCTTAAGTTCGATTTCAAAAGCACACTCCCACTTTTTGATAATTTCACAGTCTAAGCACATAGATCTTATATTTTTTATTTACGATCAATTCATCTTTATTCGCCAATCGTCTCAAACGAGTATGCTTTTGAAAGTAATATAGCCTTAGTATTCAGAAAATATTAACGATATCGGAGCCTAAAACATCCTTAACACTAAAAAATCATTGTGTTTCCTAACAAAACCCATCATCTTGTCTATTTAGCTTGCTTTCCTATTGTTTAGCAGGTTAAATAAAATTATTATTTCGCTCTTTTTGTCTGTACTGAATCGTTAGGGGAATACGATTCTAGTCCTATAAGAGAGACAGTTAAAATTTATGTAAGCAATCAGAAATCCTACACTATGAGCTACTTAGTTAAAATTTCATATTTCCTTCCTGGATCAGTTAAAATTTGTGTTGCGTCGGTCAAAATTTATAAAATACGAAAAAGATGCTAGATACATTTTTATCATGACTTTCTATCTAATACCATCTTATTTCAAGGTATAATTCGGTTGTCAAAATGAGAATCTAAAAAATCCTCGTGTTTCCTCACAAAACCCATCATCTTGCCTATTTAGCTTGCTTTTCTATTGTTTAGCAGGTTAAATAAAATTATTATTTCGCTCTTTTTGTCTGTACTGAATCGTTAGGGGGATACGTTTCTAGTTCTATAAGAGAGACAGTTAAAATTTATGTAAGCAATCAGAAATCCTACACTATGAGCTACTTAGTTAAAATTTCATATTTCCTTCCTGGGTCAGACAAAATTTGTGATGTGTCGGTCAAAATTTATAAAAATACGAAAAAAAAAATGCTGGATGCATTTTTAGCGTGACTTTCTATTTAATACCATCTTATTTCAAGGTATAATTCGGTTGTCAAAATGAGAATAAAATAATTTTCCCATGGTTTATGTCATCTTAAAAAAGTCAAAAGGTTATATTCTGTAGAGGGTCAGATACATTCAAATTTAAATATTTTCTCCAAGAAGAATTTTAAGATAGTATTATAGTAAATAAAAATTCTATACCTCCAATATTTCATGGAAACATATCGTGTTCTAGCGACATAACCCAAAAGTACCTCTATTCAGAAACGCATCATACTTTTCTTGTCAATAATTGTCTCATTGTCCCATCCATTACATTATTATAATCTTAAAGCACCTGTTACCAGCATTATCTGTTTTTATGGTTTTCATAAAACATAGCGATTACCGATGAAAATTAAACGAAAACTTAATAAATAACTTTTTTTTTTCAACTGAAATAGACTGATTTTCGATGGAAAAATGTTACTTATAACTAAAAATGAATATAAGACATATACGCAATGATATTTAGAATAAATCAATCTTTTCTAAAATTACTATGAAATATTCACAAAATCGTTTCGTTATAACCAAAGTAGCAAGGCTTGCAGATTTCGTATAGAGTTCAAACGCGATACTGAGATGATCTTTTTTTTTTTATATTTTTGTAGGATAATGCACCACTACGTTGTAAGTACTTGAGAGAGGACTTTCTTGAAAAATCCTCAAATTTCTCTGCAATTTTGTTCCTTCTAGAGTTAAATTCACACAGAAAACCCCGTATTCTTATCTTTCAGGTTGGTATATTAAAAAGGGCTTATTAGTATGGTTTAGAAAACAAGCAATATTAATTAACGGATGTTTTTTCGTCGTATGAAGAGTTGAAAAATTTTTTTTTCCACTCCAATGATTACGATGCAGAGAGTCGGGTTTCATCATAATCTTTCAGGGTAGCTCAGGTTTGATTACATGTACTAAGGTTAGTGCTCCTTGCAATCGGTTTCAGGTTTGACGCGCCCCCCTCAGGTTTGTTCAGGTTTCTCAAACGTTTGAGAAACCTGAACAAACCTGAGGGGGGCGCGTCAAACCTGAAACCGATTGCAAGGAGCACTAACCTTAGTACATGTAATCAAACCTGAGCTACCCTGAAAGATTATGATGAAACCCGACTCTCTACATGCAATCAAACCTGAGCTACCCTGAAAGATTATGATGAAACCCGACTCTCTGCATCGTAATCATTGGAGTGGAAAAAAAAATTTTTCAACTCTTCATACGACGAAAAAACATATGTTAATTAATATTGCTTGTTTTCTAAACCATACTAATAAGCCCTTTTTAATATACCAACCTGAAAGATAAGAATACGGGGTTTTCTGTGTGAATTTAACTCTAGAAGGAACAAAATTGCAGAGAAATTTGAGGATTTTTCAAGAAAGTCCTCTCTCAAGTACTTACAACGTAGTGGTGCATTATCCTACAAAAATATAAAAAAAAAAAGATCATCTCAGTATCGCGTTTGAACTCTATACGAAATCTGCAAGCCTTGCTACTTTGGTTATAACGAAACGATTTTGTGAATATTTCATAGTAATTTTAGAAAAGATTGATTTATTCTAAATATCATTGCGTATATGTCTTATATTCATTTTTAGTTATAAGTAACATTTTTCCATCGAAAATCAGTCTATTTCAGTTGAAAAAAAAAGTTATTTATTAAGTTTTCGTTTAATTTTCATCGGTAATCGCTATGTTTTATGAAAACCATAAAAACAGATAATGCTGGTAACAGGTGCTTTAAGATTATAATAATGTAATGGATGGGACAATGAGACAATTATTGACAAGAAAAGTATGATGCGTTTCTGAATAGAGGTACTTTTGGGTTATGTCGCTAGAACACGATATGTTTCCATGAAATATTGGAGGTATAGAATTTTTATTTACTATAATACTATCTTAAAATTCTTCTTGGAGAAAATATTTAAATTTGAATGTATCTGACCCTCTACAGAATATAACCTTTTGACTTTTTTAAGATGACATAAACCATGGGAAAATTATTTTATTCTCATTTTGACAACCGAATTATACCTTGAAATAAGATGGTATTAAATAGAAAGTCACGCTAAAAATGCATCCAGCATTTTTTTTTTCGTATTTTTATAAATTTTGACCGACACATCACAAATTTTGTCTGACCCAGGAAGGAAATATGAAATTTTAACTAAGTAGCTCATAGTGTAGGATTTCTGATTGCTTACATAAATTTTAACTGTCTCTCTTATAGAACTAGAAACGTATCCCCCTAACGATTCAGTACAGACAAAAAGAGCGAAATAATAATTTTATTTAACCTGCTAAACAATAGAAAAGCAAGCTAAATAGGCAAGATGATGGGTTTTGTGAGGAAACACGAGGATTTTTTAGATTCTCATTTTGACAACCGAATTATACCTTGAAATAAGATGGTATTAGATAGAAAGTCATGATAAAAATGTATCTAGCATCTTTTTCGTATTTTATAAATTTTGACCGACGCAACACAAATTTTAACTGATCCAGGAAGGAAATATGAAATTTTAACTAAGTAGCTCATAGTGTAGGATTTCTGATTGCTTACATAAATTTTAACTGTCTCTCTTATAGGACTAGAATCGTATTCCCCTAACGATTCAGTACAGACAAAAAGAGCGAAATAATAATTTTATTTAACCTGCTAAACAATAGGAAAGCAAGCTAAATAGACAAGATGATGGGTTTTGTTAGGAAACACAATGATTTTTTAGTGTTAAGGATGTTTTAGGCTCCGATATCGTTAATATTTTCTGAATACTAAGGCTATATTACTTTCAAAAGCATACTCGTTTGAGACGATTGGCGAATAAAGATGAATTGATCGTAAATAAAAAATATAAGATCTATGTGCTTAGACTGTGAAATTATCAAAAAGTGGGAGTGTGCTTTTGAAATCGAACTTAAGACCGATAAAAATATGAAAATATACTTGTTTTTTTTTTTTTTTTTTATGTAGGTAGATAGTAGACTATAAAACAACAAAAAAAAAAAAGAAAGATGGAGAAGTTTATTATTGTTAAAGACGTTGTTAAAAAGTTACGAGAATTTAACCTTACAGGATGCACTCTAGAGTTTAAGTTAAAACCTGTTCCACAGGGAGTTGAACCAGTTGGTTGGGTGGAAAAAGGAATTAATCAAATTATTCAAAACGCTACAGAAGGCCTACAACCCTTAGATCGTGTGGCTTTTAGTTTTTGCTCTAAAGACTTCAACCGAGGAGAAGGTTGGATTCGCTTCAAAGCAGCTAAAGACATAACCTTTTAAGATGTTTGGAGTGTTATAAGTGGCATTTATCAGTCAAACTCAGCAGGTCTTAATACAGAATCATTTTGTCTTAGTGTGACAACTATTAGATTATCTGTTGGTGGGGGAAGAGGAAAAAATTATAACAGCTTTCACGAGGAATGCGACAAGCGATGAGGTATTATAAGTATTAAAAATACCGATAACCTGTGTTTACCACGTGCTTTGGTAGTCGTCATTGCCCATAATAAAAGAGATCCCGAATTCAGTAAGGTTAGAAGAGATATTAGTAAAATTCAAACCGAAAGAACAAGATCATTGTTGGAGAGAGCTAAAATTAGCATTCCTGAGGCAGGAGGTGGAATTCCCGAGTTAATACAATTTCAAAATCATCTAAAAGAATAAAAATTAGTTGTTTATAGCTATGGATCAAAAGGACGAAATATTATATTTGAAGGTTCAACTGAAAGCAATAAACGGCTGAACTTATTACATTACAAAAGCCATTTTAATGTAATTACATCGCTGACAGCAGCTTTTTGCTCTAACTATTTTTGTGAAAAGTGTTACGTCCCATATGATCACAAAAATGAGCACCGATGTGGTGGAAGCTGTCAGGCATGTCAGCAAGCCTCTGCTTGTGAAATAGCAATAAAAATTAAATGCCAGGACTGTCTATGATTTTTTAGAAGTCAAAACTGTTACGAAAATCATAAAAAGGATTATTCGTCAGGCAAATTTACAGTATGCGAACAAATTAAACTATGTTCTATTTGTTTAAAAACCATTAAAGCCAAAAGAGTACATGCATGTGGTGAAATTTACTGTAAAATTTGTAATAAACATGCATCCGAGGATCATCTATGTTATATTCGGCCTGATAAGGGAAAACCTAAGATTAAAGATGATCTTTTTTGTATTCTACGATTTAGAGACGAGCCAAGACAAACTATTGGAAAATTCAACGTTTTTTACATCAAGTCAATCTCTGTGTTTTCAAACAATACTGCGATGAGTGTATGGATTCTGAAGCAGATACTTGTAAAAAAATGTGGTCTAAAGTTACAAAAAGTCAGAGGTATAGACCCAGCGGGAACATTTACTAACCATTTGTTACAAATGAGGAAAAACTTTAAAGAAATTATTGTAATAGCCCATAATGGTCAGGCTTTTGATCACCAGTTTATATTAAACTACATTATGACAAAGACAGATTTTACACCTGAGTTAATCATGAGAGGTACCAAAATAATTACGATGCAACTTGAAAATGTAAAATTTATCGACTCACTTAACTATTTCCCTATGCCTTAAGCCAAACTACCAAAGGCATTTGGACTTGAGGATATTTTTAAAAAAGGCTACTTCCTGCACCTATTTAATACAAAGGCAAATGAAAACTATATAGGACCTCTACCATCAATTGAATATTACTCCTCAGATAGTATGAAAGAAGAAGACAGAGCCAAATTTCTTAAATGGTTTGTAGAACATGAAAATGATGGTTTCGATATGCAAAGAGATCTGGTAGACTACTGCGTATCGGATGTCGAAATCCTTGCGCAATCATGTTTAAAGTTTAGAGAACAACTTATACAAACTATCAATGTATGTCCATTTACTGAAGCTACAACTATTGCTTCAGCATGCAATACAATTTTTAGAAGAAATTTTTTGAAGCCTAATACTATAGGAATCATACCAAAAAATGGATACCGATGGAGAAACAGGCAGAGCAAAATTGCCATAGATTGGTTACTTTGGATCGAGAATCACAGAAAAATCAACATCTTACATGCTGCTAATGGTAAAGAAGCTGTTTTAAATGGTGTAAAAGTTGATGGTTACTGCTCCGAAACAAATGAGGTATTTGAATTTCAAGGATGTTATTTCCATGGATGTACTGTATGCTACAAGTTCGGCAGGAACGATCCTCTTTCCGAGGACCCCTCAGAAACGCTAAATTTAAGATATGAAACCACAAAGGCAAAAATTATGAGACTAAAAGATTTCGGTTTTTTAGTTAATGAAATGTGGGAGTGTGATTTTAGAAATTTATTAAAAAATAATCCAGAGATAAAATCCTATACTAATACCCATTACAATAAAATTTTGACAAAACTAAATCCAAGAGATGCTTTTTATGGAGGACGAACAGGAAATACATGCGAATACTATGAAATAAAAGATACGGAAAAAATTAAATACGCCGATGTTTGTTCCCTCTATCCGTACATCTGTAAGAGTTCTAAATTTCCACTATCACATTCAGAAGTGTATGTAGGAGATGCGTGTAACAAATTAAACCTAAATAATATAGATGGTTTAATTAAATGCACAATTCTCCCACCAGAAGAGTTGTACCATCCAGTACTCCCTCAAAAAATAAACAATAAATTGATGTTTATTCTTTGTCGAATGTAAAATAATGTAAAAATGAAGTAAACCTATACATTTTATCTTGCACGGTAATTTTTCACTCTTAATGCTTGTTAGTTAACGATAAAACCTGTAATAGCGTTCGAAAAAAATTATTTTTTTTTTGACTAACATAAAAAGTGTTGTCTAGCTATCAGGACAATAATCAATACTTTATTGAGAAGGCTACCTCTTCGTCTAAATATCTAATCTATAAAACGTCATTTTTCCAACATAATCGGTTAAAAAGCATACAATTGTATTTGAACGTTTGTACAAAAACCATCGTGTTAAATCAGTTCTTATACCTGACTGACAACGCCGATCTTTAGCTTTTTTTTTACTTTGTGAAATAAAGAGATTAGTTCTTACTATCAAAGAAATTAAATATGCAAGAGAAATAGGTCGAAAAGATTAATAATAATTTATTTATTCCTAAGTTATAAATCTTAACTACATCACTTTCTAAACCAAGAAAATAGATAATCTTCCTGCATTATTCCGTACTTAGATTTATTTTTCATGAAAATAGTCGAATCTATGATTTTCGTTCAAATCCATAAGGGACGCTTGTTTTGTATAGATGATTTATGATCTTATTTTCAACTAAAATACTAGTATAAAAAAAGTATTTCTTCCGATAAACGTGGAAGGAATAGACATTTAAACAGTTAGCCATAACATACGCATACTGACTTGCATTATTTTCATGGATTGAATGGCTACATCTTTGTGTGTGAAGTGAATTTCTTTTTAAAAAATTACAATGCGCTCAATTATGAATTTTCTAACATAACTTTTATGGATAGTGGAGTCGGATATTGGAAGAAAATATTATCATAAGGACAACTCGATTATTGATATAATTATTATGGTTTCACAGAAGTTTCTACAGAGTCAGCCATGCTGTAGCAGAGACTGTTGTAGGTCGTATTTTTTAAAAAAAACCTAACAATACCTTTACTTTATATTGATAGACATATTCTATTAGAACATTTTTCTAAAATTTAGAGCCTTTGGAAATGTGATAATGCTATGAGCATCAAATATATTCAAAATATCAAAAATCCTTTGGTAGTTAGTTATTGCGGTATATTTTAATAGAGGCATAATTTATACTGTACTCCTAAATTTACGGCATATCACTTTGTTTATGTTATTATATTCACAGAGACTATTAATCTAACCAACTTTTATTTACGAAAAATTAAAAACTGAAATACTCTATTTTATTGCCGATTGTTCGCAAAGACACTTGGAGTTGTTATTTTACTTTTTATACCTCTTTTTCCCCGGTTACGGAGAAATATGTTAGGGGAAGTTTGGGTACCCTCAGAGGGTTATATGCAATGATTCAAGCTTCTAAAAAAGCACTAAGACAAGTAATTATCAATTTGAATTTACGTATGTCGAAGGTAATGTGTTAATGATAAATATACATGATGAAAACATTTATTGTTCGATTGTATCTAATTTTTAAGAGTCTAGAAATAAGCAAATAATGTTCTTTATAAACATCTCGAGTTACCTGTCCTTCCCCTACATCATAGAAGGGTATTTGCCGACAAAGTTTGACCATTTTTTTATGATTCGAGGGTTGTGTATTCTCTACAGATGTAAACTGACGTCATTCGAGAAGTCCGAACTTGTTAGATTTTAGCTTATATTCTTATTATGTGATTTTAAAATTATGTATGCGTTTGTTTAATTCATTGTAAAGGATTTGTTATTATGCTAATTTCAAAAGTTAAATGTTGATGAGAATATTGAATTTTTTTATTAAAATATCTAAAGTAAATATCTAATTGATTTTTTTTTAGCGCTAATTGGGATTTTAATTAACTACCTCAGAGTCGGTATACACTATATTTTGCAGCGCAATTGCTTTCACACCCAGTAATGTATTATGATTTTTTTTTTGGATGGTCGTTATATTGTGAGTTTCTTAAGTTAGCCAGATTAATAATAAATTAAAAAACCAACGTGATTTGCTTATTGTTGCCATTGAGAATTAGGGTTGTAAAATATTTAACAATCCCATATTTTTATGCTCGTGTTGAAAATAAGTTAAGATTGCTACTTTGATGCCTACGCCTGATATTCATAATTTTATTGGAGGTTCTACCTGATGACAAATACAGCTTATGATACCTATCTAGTGGGTATTTTCAGTTTAAGGGCCGAATAATATAGAGTTATTGTGCATACATCATCGCAAACAAAAGGTAGCTTTTTATATTATTTCGTATTTACAATCCATTTAACTACAATTTTACACTGTGAATTAATTTTTTTTACTTTTTTCCTGAAATTGTAGCCTATTTACTTATATTATGATATTATCCGAAATTTTTATAAAAGCATTATGAGGGCTTTTACCTGATGGCGAACACAAGTTGTATAGTACCTATACCTGCTTGGTATTTTATACGTATTTAAGTTTTATTTACTTTTTATTACTCTGTTCTCATTACAAGATAGTCCTATAATTTATCCATTTCCAGTACAAAGAAATCGCTAGTTAATGGTTCTAGATGGTAATTATTTTATTGTATTTTATATAAGTGGTGCAAAAATTGGAATCAATTATTAGATATGCTACTGAATTTTAATGAGGGTCCTTCGGAATAATAAATAAAGGTTTATGTCCCTTTCTTTTTAAATCGAGGCGGCAGAGGGTTTGAGAGGGTTATTTAGGTATAAATAATTATTGCGGGGTGACAAATGTGCCGCCTTAATATACTTATCTTGTTAGACCATATAAATTAGGGTTTTATTTCGCTTTACTACCCACCAGCGGCGTTTCACTAAGATAGAAAATATAAATAATGTTTTTTACTATACCGCTTTAACAGCGGCGTTTCAACTAAGGGAAAATAATAAAAAGTCTGGTTTAAGGATGGCTCAGGTCGGATCGTAAAAAGTTGGGTTTAAGGATGGCTTATAAAAATTGGGATTTAATTATCCCGCTTTAGCAGCGGCGTTTCACTAAGGTTAAATCATAAAAAGTCTGGTTTAAGGATGACTCAGGTCGCATCGTAAAAAGTTGGGTTTAAGGATGGCTTATAAAAATTGGGATTTAATTATCCCGCTTTAGCAGCGGCGTTTCACTAAGGTTAAATCATAAAAAGTCGGGTTTTATCTCGGGTCAGATCATAAATATTCAGGTTCAAGTTAGGGTTAGATAAGAAGCCGCCTCATGAAAGCATCCGGGTTAGGTTGTAAAAAGTCGGGTTTTATCTCGGGTCAGTTCATAAATATTCAGGTTCAAGTTAGGGTTAGATAAGAAGCCGCCTCATGAAAGCATCCGGGTTAGGTCGTAAAAAGTCGGGTTTAATTTCGGGTTATTTTGTAAACAGCACCACCGAACCACCCGGGTTAGGTTATAAAACGCACCACCGAACCACCCGGGTTAGATCATAAAACGCACCACCGAACCACTTGGGTTAGATCGTAAAACGCACCACCTGCACCACCTGGGTTAGTTGCACCACCAGCACCACCAGCACCACCTGATCTCGTTCTCTCCGTTTCTAGCTACTACAGTGCGGAAAAATCTTTGCCGCACGGTGCGGAAAAGTGGATTTTCCGCACTAAAACATGTGCGGAAAATGCGTTTTTCCGCACGCTAGTAGAAAAAAAATTTTACCGGACTTATTGCTGTAAAACCTTATTTTCTGGACTAAACTCAAATATATAAAGGTGTGTTTTACAATACAGTATGAAATAAAAAATATTACAGATAAAACTAGAGATTACCTACTTTTTATCTCACATGGTAAATGGCGTGTTATCATAACCACAAAATGTCACCTGTTTCCCCGTCAACAATGCAAGAAATACAATAAACCTATTAAAGTATGGTTCTTAACCCTCTAAATAATTAAGCATACGCACCGTCATCTAAATTTTTTTAATCTTATCACGTGTTAGGTTACTAGGTTTCTGCCATCCTTTTAAAAGGATGCATGGTAGGTTTAAATGGTTTAGGAAAGTTTTTTCAACGACGGAAATGTCAAGTGAAGCGCGTCGCCGCTGCAATATTTCTGTGGAGAATTTTTGGTGAAGTCACATGCCGGGCCACTTTCTGAAAATGTGAAAAAAGCCTATTTCATATATTTTGTGGGCTCCCCATGTGTGCTGTATTAGCTGTAGCGTGTCATTGGTGCAGTAGATTAAAGGGAAGAGAAAAAGTATGCATTTTACAGTTCGAATGGTATAGCGAGAAACCACCAATCATTTTCACGATTTCTACTTTTGCATGACAAAGACTGAATGTTACTTCAAAAAAAAGCGCAAGATCGAATATCCGAATTTGCCGTCTGCCATAAAACCTGTTCTTTAGAATGCAGACTTACCAGTGCTCCTTTAGATTGGCATAATATTGTTTTGGGAGATAATACGCATCATTAGGCAGCTCCGAAGAATAGTAAACCGACCCACTTTTACTCCAAGTCCCAGTTCCGGCAAACTACATTTGATTATTTAAAGTGAGTTAAATGATTTAGTATGTGATTTGGGGTTGTCAAAGCAACAATCAGAACTTGTTGGTTTCCGTCTTAAGGAGTAAACTTACTAGTCAAAGAAACAAAAATTACGACTTTTAGGAAAATAAATGCTACGTTTTCTAAATTTTACAATATGGAAAATTCGTTATGCGCGTGTACTGATATCGATGAGTTAATTCAGGAACTCAATATCGAGCATTCTCCTTGTTAGAGGCGCTTGCTGATAGACTCTTCAATATAATATGATATAAATATATATATATGCGAGAACTTTGCTCTCTACCCACTTGTACTTCAGCGCTCGTTGGGGCATGTAGCCAGAGAATAGCTGTTTTAGCATAATTTGGTTAATCCTTATTGTATAAGGTCTCAGCAAGTGGCTAGAGAATAATAGTTCTCAAAATATACATATTTATCGAGAGGGTAGTCGTTGCTGACTAGTTGAGAAATAAACTAGTGAATACTGGGGAGTGCAGCAAATGAAAGAACAATCTTTAAAGTTATTCCAAGCTTTCGCAAATCTTTATTTCATTTCCATCCTCAAGGAGACTACAAATTTATATATAATGAAATTAGGAAAATTGTTGTGATCAATACTCAAAATGTTTACTTACAAATTTCTTGAGATTGTTCATAAAGGTCTTCGTATAAATTAAAAGACTTGTAAGAAGAAAACTTGTTGAAATCTAAAGTCAATTTTATATAAAGTTAACGTCTGGAAGTACTATTAAAACCATTGTATAGGGACGAAGAAACACACAATTTAAAATGAAAATTTAGAAATTAACTGGTTACATTTTTAAATAATTTTGTATAACTCAAATTTTTTTATGGAATTTTTAAGGGGGAAAAAATGTCCAGCGTATAATTATTTTATGTGACTGAAGTAGGTTAGGAATTACTGCTATTTTTCTAACATTCAGTATGTCAGAAATTTTTAATGCGGTTTCCAATAAAAATAGTATTATTATAAGGTTTTAGATTTAAGTGTTAAAATGCAGTAAACCTAAAACATCGTTATACCGTATCATATTATATGAGGTTCAGAACTTATTGGAATTGTTAGTAAGAAAATTATTATCTAAGTTGAGAAGATATGAATAAATTACACTTAAATGCTGAATATCTGTTTTTTTGTTCATACAATTTGGTACTTGAGCAATAAATGTCATTTCCAAAAACAATCTTTTATTATAGTTAGTTTGTGTGGTTAGAATCTCAGCTGAATTAAAGTTATTGTTATGATCAAACTTATTTGCATGTTTACATATCTCTGGATGGTGTCTATAATCACTCCTGTGGTTCGTGATTCTACTAGACAAGGGTCTCTGAGGATGGAAATGAAATAAAGATTTCCGAAAGCTTGGAGTAACTTCAAAGAGTATTCTTTCATTTGCTGCACTCCCCAATATTCACTAGTTTATATACATATTTATATGTCATATTATGATTACGACTTGCCAAGTAGTATTCTTTTGCTATTCATCAATATAGTTTAAAAACTGTGTTATTACATAATGGAAATTTAAAACCATCTATACCAGTTGTCCATTCAGTTACAATGAAAGAAACCTATGAAAATATGCTCATCCTTTTAGATAAAATAAACTAAAACCGGTACAGATATGCGGGAGTTTAAAAGTTAAGGCAATTCAAGTGGAACTTTAGGGAGGAGCTACAAAATATGCTATTTTCTTTGTTTGTGGGACAGTCGTGCAGCGAATAAACATTATGTAACAAAAATTTGGCAAGGAATGAATTTCAACCGGGATTTCAAAGTATGTGCCCCTCGTAGGCCCAAAAAACGTCCTTTTGCCTCCTTCGCATTAAACTTGGACTAATGAAAAACTTTGTGAAGGCTACGAATAAATAAGGTGAATGATTTAAATACCTAAGGCAAGTCTTGCCCCAGTTAAGTGATGGCAAATTAAAAGGAGGTTTTTTTATTGGGCCACAAATTTGAATAATGGGTGATAAATGTTGTTTTTTGAAGAGAGAAGATGTGATTGAGGAAAACATGGAATTAGTGTGTTTGAAATAAATATGCTTGCTTTTTTCTTAGACGTTAACTTAATTTAAATTATAAATATAATTGATATACAGGATTAAGAAACTTGTGACATCGTTTTTTCAATAAATATTACTTTTTCTTTAAGATAAAAGTTGGTTTAATCCTAGCGATTTATTAATGCAATATTGAAATAAAAATTTACCACATATTTAAAAAGGTTTTTTTTTTCACGAAAACGATTCGTTTTGTGAAAATCCATAAAGAATACCGTTATTGTATTTGAACTATCACGAATTCTGGGACGGCATGGTCAAACATTGTACATTACACAATATTGCATTTCTAATGGCCGTCTGTATATACAGCATTGTCTTTCAGTATGATATGCTGACATATCGTCGGGTTACAAGCAAAATACATTAAGTCAAAAAACAGAGTTTTTAGAAATTAAGCTTTTAATTTTTATAATTTGTATTTTGTTTAGTAGTTTCAATGCGTGCAACTTTTTCTTATATTTTATATTGTCGTAATATTTTTACATATCTCTTATTTTGAATTTTGAATTTCGCTTTTTTAACGATTTTTTTCTTCAATTGCAGGGACTTAATGGGTTTTTCATGTAAGGATTGACTTAATGTGTTTTACTTGTATAATATTAAGGAAAACTGCGACTTCTAATCTTTTCTTTATTTAAAAAATAATATTATGTTTTAACAAGAACACAAATACAAGATATCTAAATATTATTACAAAATAACATTTTAGATAACGTTTCGGAAAGAAAATAGTTAATAATATGAAAAAGAAAACGATTCTAGCCATCCATTATTAAAAAATATTAGTCTTCTTTTTCTTCGTCAGCGTCATTTTCACCTCGTTCTGCGGTTACATCTCGAACAGAAGATGAATTGGGCAAATTTGTATACCAGGCATGGAGGGACGAGGGAATAATATTTTTTTTGGCAAAGCTTTAAGAGGTCCTTTTTTTGGGCAATGGAGATGGGTAACTATTTTGTATATAGCTGTGGGATAGTTACATTTTCAAAATTACCCCCTTTTCCCCTTCTATTTGATGCACGCTTTTCGAACCCATTGTGTAGCTTTTCGTACTCATCACTAAATCTGTATTTATATTGAATCGTGATTGGAAACTGCTTGTCATATTTAAAGCATTTTACTTTCAACCAGTTGACATTATTTCCTTTCTCATCTTTCTTTCTTTCTTTTTTTTAACGTTTCTTTTCCAAGTTGAGGGTCTTGATGTGCTCCATCTATGTCTCTTTTTACTCTTTCTTCGGTTTTCTTCGTTTGGAGTCCCAACTTTATAATTATATTTATTTATATATCTATTTATAACTTTTGTGTCGTGTTAGGGACTTTATTTTTGCTCTGAACGCTTGTGGAAGACTTAGCTAAAATAAAACCCATTATAATGTATAAATGCGCCAAGAAATGAAGCTTTCAAAATGTTAAAAGCAATCTTGAACAGTAAACGTGGTTGTTTCATGCAATATAGCGTGCCTCAGTGCCTCGTATTTGAATATCGTAGATGTTAGGGAAAAATAATAATAACTTGAAAATATCTGTATGACTTAAATTATCTTAGCTTCTGAAACATTATCGATTTTAACGGGTGTTAGCATTGAATAGGTTTTTCGCTGATACTTTCTGAACATGTTTGGGAAGAGGATTCCAAAATAAAAATAATGAATTGTGTGACAAGAAGGAAATAATGAAAACTGATTTTATTACTATGCAATATTATTGTATACTAATTCGGTAAAAATGCTTGAAATTCATCCATATGCACACACACTCGCATACAGACAAACTTTATTATCACTGAAATAATTTTTACAAAATTAAAAATACATTTTTTTGGTACAGTATCCAGTTAAACCTATCATAATATTTCATGTTAAAGAATGATTGGCAACGTTGTTGACATTTCATAGACTAGTAATTGTCATTATATCTTAAACGCCAATTTATTAAAAATCTTTACAATTTTCCTCACCACTTAATAATATTGTAATTAAAACAGTATTTGGTAACTTACCTGTGAAATTATTTTCATATTTCTTCAATTCATGAAATATTTTATCAATACGTCTCATTGTGTAATTTACTCTAATAAGGCATGAACGAAACTAACGCCGGTTATGAAAATTTTGAATGCGAATCGGGATTTTTAACCGGTGGCGACCTGTCGGGCAATTGAACAAAGTCCACTAAGTCGCAACGCCGCATAATGTTACAAGTAATTTGTTCCAAGAAAAATCCACTAAGTCACTTAATGGGTTTTACCTGAACAAAAGTGATATTATTTCTGACTTAGTGAAAACAGTAATATGGGAAAAGATAGGCATAGATAAATCGAACGACTTAGTGGGTCTTGCCAAAACATAATAGTAGATTATACCACGAGTCAATAATGATAGCTATTATTCCCGAGGCTCGGTTCGTAAATATTCTGAGGTAATAATAGCCATTATTGTGAGTAGTATACTCTACTTTATCTACGACTAATTTATTAATTTGAGATTTTTAATGAACAACTTTATTTGTCAATAACATTAAAATTAGTAATAGTACAATTAATAAACTGTATTGGTCGAGAACTATGAATAAGTTTGGAAGAGTTTTCAATACAAATATTTGGAATGTCGGTTGCTGCAAAGGAAGAAGATGTTTCATTACTATTTATTTGTTTAGTAACAGTATCTGCTGTAGTTGTCTTGTTTCTCATAGACTGATCAATGTAACATTCAGCTACTTGTGTAGATTTCCAGTCCCCATGACGCTTTAATCCAGTTATATCGCCTCCTCCATCAATGTACAGAGTGGCAGATGATCTGCGATAACAATGGCCGGTATAAGTTTGAGGATTTGGCAAGTTTAAATATTTGGCAATTTGTCTACCAATGTTTGCAAATTTGTTTTTTCCTATACGTTGTATTGTACATTTGGATTTTTGATAATTTAGAAAGAATGAATTGATTTTTACATGTGACGGGCGGAGATCGATGTACTTCTTTATAATGTTGTAAAACGTACTGTTTATGGCGAATGTTCGTACAATTTTGGTTTTAGTCTTGGGTATTGTTATTAAGAAGTTTGTTTGAAGATCCTTTACGTCTTCCATATTCATTTAATAAAGCTCGTTTGACCGGCATGCGCCCATAATTCCAATAATTAATATAACCTGAAGCAAATAAGAATATGAGTTTTTTAATAGATTAGATTAAATACCTATGTATATTTACCTTATGTAAAAGAAAAACTTCATCAGGAGCTTTGTCAATAAATGTCTTAATTTCTTTCGAGGTCAGAGTGGAAGATTTCTTTGCTTGAAATCCTTCAGATTTTCTTTTTAAAAACGCTCGTAGTTTTCCATATTTTTCCAGATCAACGTCATGGTTTATTCTCAACATAGATTTAATTATTGAATAAAATGACCATAATGAAGATGGTTTGTATTTTGCACTTAGTTCAGCGAAATAGGCTAGTAAAACATTTTCGGAAAATGAATTTGTGTTATTTCGAAGACGCCATTCGTTGAAGGTTGCGTATGTTTTATTATAAATAGATTTCGATGTTTCCGGTATTAAGGTAGATGTTGTTGCTGTAGCTAGTTGTACAATTTCTGGAGGTGTACAAGTAAAAGCCTCTTCATTTTCATCCATCCCAATACGAATACATAAACACTACGCGTTTGACAGTGACACTTTTGACTTGGTGTATTTTGTTTCCATGATATTATTTGATTTGAGAAATTTTGTGATTGGAGCGGGAATAAGGACTATTAATCCCTTGTCATTATTCCCTACGGGATTAATAGGTGGCATTATATTGCGAAAACCACAACTATAATACTTACATTATACATTAGTCGTAGATAAAGTATTAAAGTTCATGTAGCTGACGTAAATAACTCAATTAAAAAAAAAAATGACTTAGTGTGTTTTGCTTGTAAGCCGACGATATATTTCGTGGACCTTGTGTAAAGTAGTGTGATTTTGCAAGTTATATTTTAATGGAATTAGCAAATTCACCTGAAAATAAAAATGTAAACAATATTTTTTTCAAACACATTGAGATTCGTAACCGGGGCCCTCAAGATAAGGTTAGTTTGTCAGTCAGTTTAATTCGCTGTGTCCGTTATTCCCAATAACTACCAACTTAGTTAATAATAATCGAATATCAAAATTCTAACCTACTATGACAATAGCCTGTATAGCTTATTAAAACTCATTTTCGTAGCATTGCAGCATTGTTATTCTGTAATGCTTATTATTACTATTGCTTATTCTTCTCATATATTAGTAGCGTGTGTGAGTCGGACGAACATGGAAATATTTTAAGCCGGAACAAAAGTACCTCCCCCCCCCCATTTTCGAGGATACTGAACACGATGGCGGAGTTAGAATTTCTCTTTGAAGTTGCGCAACCCCCCAAAACGGCCAAAAACCACCCCAAGAGGGGTTAAACGCGCTTCAAGAGGTTTCCCTGCCGAAAAAAATACTTTCACCCCGTTTTCGAGGATGCTGAGCACGGTGCTGATGTTAGTAATCGGTTGCGAAACCCCAAAGAGAAATTCTAACGCCGCCATCGTGTTCCGCATCCACGGGGGGGAAGGCACTCTTGTTCCGGCTTAAAATATTTTCATTTTTCGGCCTTTTTCCGACTCACACACGCCAGTATATCATGGATTAGAAGGGCTAATACGGGGAAAGGCGGGGGGGGGGGGGGGCTTATAGATGAACACTGTATCTATCTTAATATTGGGAAAAAATAATATTCTGTACTTTTTTCCAAATTTCTAATTCTGTTCCCATATAATACATACCGAATGTTAGATGCAACATAACCGATAAAAAAGCAGTTTTGTGTAAAATATTTTATGCAAGAGTCATTAAATTAATTAAACAATAATAGGTATATGAGTATAATTTATTGGATAATGTACAATAATTAAATCTCTATATTTATTAAGCAATTTTATTTTAATTTGCAATTAATGGGGTAATTACTTTCTGAATTTTGTTGCAATTCTTTATTTCTGATATAAACTTGGAAAATACATTATTTTAAAATTATTTTAAGAGTAGACCTAAATAATATCTACTTATTATGTAATTGCAAAAGACATGTGTTATAATATATATGAAGTGAGAAAGACCGAAGCGATATTTTTTAATCGGTATTATTACATACATATAAAATTTGAATTCATAATAATCACGAGAACAGAAGAGGAATAAACTTACAGTAAATCAAAGCAAATCTCGTATACCAAGGTATTTTTTACCTGTTAAAACATTTTATTAGCTATACTAAAAAAATATATAAAACAATTAATACTACGAGTATTATAAAAAAAAAATGAAGAAAAGGTAAGCACTTTTTTAATGTTAAAATTAAACGCATTTTGAACATTAACATTATTAATTTAAGAATTATTTTGGGAATGCTCCCCAATGATTTTTGATTTAGTTTGTATATGTACTTTAGATTCTAAGTTATTGGATTGATAATCTTAATTTTTTATATCAACTTTGATCAAGTAATTTTTTGAGAAGTAATTCTCTATTTTCTATTTAATATATTTTTTCCAGTATACAATTTGCTATTCAATTAGACCGCCCTGCCAACTGTAACTCTCCTTAAACTGTCACAAATCACATGTTCTCTAACACGTGCGTGTACTATAGAACATAAAAACTGTTCTTATTATTAATTGGCATATTTTTCCTTCATTTTTAGTTTAAAACGGTTTATAAATTCTAGCAGACTTTCCTTACTTAAATCTTTATCTTAAAATATTTTTCTTCTCCCTTTCAATCAGTTGGTCATGAGTAGATAATGAAAAATAATCGATTATTCGATAATTTCGATTTAATCGATAAATCGGACAATCAAATTAATAGTCTGGTCATTTATTTGGTCCTGATCGTTTGGTAAATAATTAAAACAATTGAGTCAGCACCCCTATTTGTAAATACAGTAAAGCTCCGCTAATTCGGATCAATTGTAGCTAGCTCAATCCGGATTAGTGAATAATCCGGATTACCTGAGCAACATTAAAATATATAAATATTGTTGAAACATTTATTATAACTAATGACATACATAATATTATTTTCAAGAAATATTAAGCAACCCTGAACATTTTAAGATAACTGTTGCAAATATATAATTATAAATCGAATGTAAACTCAAAATTTATGGAAAAATTCTAAAAGTCTTGTTTGGTGAATGCACCATTATTTAGCCTCCACTGCGTGTTGCCGTAGCATTCTGAGAATAGTCAAACTGTTTAATTCGACTTTGTTATCCATCGCTTACTGTATGCAGGTACTGAAACTTCTAATTGCCTCTTCATGTTTAACTTTTAGGCAACTTTTTCATCGGAGGAACTATTGACACTATCCACTGATAAATAGTCTTCATCTCCAATGATCTATTCACTTATTTGAGATTTTTTTGGTTGGTGATTATCAGCGTTAATTTTCTAAAACGTATTTCTGATTTCAGCAAATTCTTGTGGGTCCAGTGACAGCCATCTCTCATTGAGAATCGACAAAGAAATGTAGCCATCTGAATCCCTTCAGTAATGTTCTTAAGAGCCCCTGAAATGTTACTTTCCTCCAAAGATAGAACGTGGACCAGAAGGCTCTGTCGATAATACATTTTGGTTAAACGTAACTTATTTTGATCCATAGGTTGAATAAGTAGAGTGCGATTGGGTTGCAGAAACATGGTTGTTGGTTGCGTCTTCGACTGGAGCATTGTCGACTAATAAAATTGCTTTTCTATTGAGGCTATACTCTACTTGAAATTTCCTCACTTATACAACAAACGACTAGTGACACCATTTTGAAAATAGGGTAGAAGCGATCCAGGCATTTTTTTGTTGAATGAAAGTCAATTGGAAGGCTAGCGCCATTCTTAATGGCTCTGGGATCCTTAATGACCATCATTTTAATTATAAGTGTACCGTCGGCGTTTGTATAGGAAAGCTTGTTTACCCACTATCTGCTTGCAATAAATTTGTTTTCACTATCCTCCAGTTCTGGATATTCTGATTTTCGTAGAATTTTCCTACGTATTGTTGTTGAGACATAAATTAAAATGTAATTGTAAATACAAGAACGCACTACTAATAAGTTATCGTGTAACAGAAAAAGAGTAGTAGTACGTACCGACTTTCTTTTCCATAAACAATGGACTTAAACAGGACGATGCTATGTCCCCGCTCCTGTTTAACATAGTACTCGAAAAAATTGCACGAGAGGCACAAACCAGAACACTGTTGTTTGTGGGACGGGGAACTCGCCTCATTCTAGCCTTTGCGGATGATATAGACATCGTGGGAAATACGACCATTGACGTTAAGGAGGATTTTTTCAAATTGGAAGATGCTGCGAAGAATGTTGGTCTGAGGATCAATGAAGCGAAAACAAAATATATGACCACAATGAGGACTGAACAAAGCGACAGAATCGGACAGAACGTTACAATGGACCAATATAATTTTGAAAGGGTCCATCAATTTAAGTATCTAGGGGCTACGATAACGTCAAACAACAACATGACTGATGAAATTACTGCCAGAATACAGAGTGGCAATCGCTGCTGGAATGCAGTACAAAAAATTATAAGGTCTAAGAATATATCTCGCAAGACCAAGGTAAAAATCTACCAAACCTTGATCAGACCTATTGTGACATATGCATGCGAAACGTGGACCCTGACAAAGCAAAATAAGAACCGATTAAGAATAGCAGAGAGAAAGTTCTTAAGGGGCATATATGGACCAATAAAAGACGAAGAAACACAACAATTCCGTATCAGAACCAACGCAGAACTTAAAGATATATATCGACGACCTGATATTGTCAATGTGGTAAAGCGGAAAGACTCAGATGGGCCGGCCACGTTAAAAGACAGTAACACGATCGTATGGTGAAATTGGTATGGGAGCAAGCACCAATCAACAAACGTCCGTTAGGAAGACCAAGATTGCGTTGGAGAGATAATGTGTCAGCGGATCTGCAAATCCTAAACATCGTCAACCCGGAGCAGATGATGATGGATAAACAGCGATGGAGGCAAATTGTGAAGTCAGCCAAGACCCACCCAGGGTTGTGACGGCTACAGAGAGAGAGAGAGAGAGAGAGAGAGAGAGTACCTACGTACCCCATTATTTTTTTCTTATTATTTTTAATATTTGAAATTGTGGATGTACCGACACCATAGTTATCTGCTAGCGCCTTACCACTGACACCACTATCAAATTTTCGCAATATATCCTGTTCTTCGGCTAGAGTTTTGTGTGGCCTTGTGTGTGCCATGTTGATTTAAACTGATTCGGGGGTAGCTCTTTTTATAGGTTTGTTTTGGTTGTAAAATAAGGACTTATTTCAACCAGTTCAAGAACTGCGCAGATTTCGATGTGCAATAAAGTAAATCCTTGAACTGTTTTAGAATGGTTTGTACTTAAAAGAAACCGAAACAGTTTATTGGAAATGAAAGGAGGGTAAAATTTACCATAACCCCAAATATTTCAAATTTCAAAAATACCTTTTAAGGCTCAAATGAACAATTTTAATTTCTATAGTAAAATTAAATAAGCCTGACACCTAACCGATAACTATCCGTGAGCTAGTGCGGTTGGTTTTATTGTTTCATTTTCTGTAAGAGTATTAAGAAAAATTCTACTGGATAGCTTGCAATATAGGGTTGAAATTTTACTTCAAAGAATAAAATTGTAATTTATTATACTACATATTTATTTAACTGAACACCAGGAACTCGTTAAAACCAACAATTATGTGTTGGATAGCACAAACTCTGTTCAAATTCTAGCGCTAAGCTAACTACGATTGTTCTGGAGACTTTAAAATGTTCTGTAAACTGAGTGTCATGTTGACAATATTCTCAGCATATAACTCGCTTTATTGTTCATACTGTACAACTTCGGTACTAAGTTAATAAATATATGTTCAACTTCTGAAGACGACCTGGAGCCTGGATGATGGAGGTTCACTGCCAGTACCCTCAAAAAATCAATGTGTGGTGTGGAATAGTGCGCGGAAGAGTAAAGGGTCCATTTTTCTTTAACAGTCTTTAACTGTACCTACAAGAATATCTCGAATTTCTTCGACTTGATTAATTCCCGCATTAGTGGCTTTATTTCCAAATCCATTGGACCCAGATTTCCCTGACGAAGAACTAATGTTCCAGCAAGATGGTACTCTTACGCACTATGCTGCAACTTTGCGAACATTTTTGGATGAAGTCCTTCCCAATTGGTGGATAGTAAGGAGAGGACCTATTGAATGGCATGCTAGGTGGCCAGACCTAACTCCGCTGGACTTATTTTTGTGGGGTTACCTCAAATCGAAAGTATTTGTTGACAGGCCAAACAATCTGCAGGAGTTGAAAGAGAGGATCCGAAGAGAAGTGCATGCCATAAGTCCGGAAGTGGTTGAAAACGTGCAAAGGGCGTTTTTTGATCGCCTTGGATATTGTCAAGCCGTTACTGGCGCACATTGTCAACGTTTAATTTGATATGTTGTTCTGTTCTTTTTAAATAGAGGTCTTACTTATTGATATGTTTAATCGTAATTTCTTCGATAACTCTTAATAGAGGTAGTAGGTCATGTAGAAAAAAATTAAAATTAATGTTTTAAGAGCTATGGAAAATATTACGATTTCGATTTTTTGTTGTTGCATGCCCAAGTAACAATTTAAATGCCAACAAGTATTTATAGGTTTTTATCACAGGTTTAAGAAGGTAAATAAACCGAAGTGTGTTTTATTATTTCTTTTGTGTATACCAATTTATCTGCAGATAATATGTACTTAAAAAATGCCTTCAAGTTATCTTTAAACCAAGTTGTTAAATATTTTTGCTCTTTAAGACCTATTGGTTATATAACCACTTAATTGTTGCATTAATCAAAACCACAATCAACTCATTAAGGTTTATAGAGGATTTCAAATCTTTTAAGTTTTGTGGTAGACACCTATACATTTTTGGGTTTTATGGAGTTTTAAAATATGGTTTTTAAGTACTCCTTACGATCAAGCAATAAAACGAATAACTCTTAAGTAGTCCTACCGTTATTATATGTTATCATAAATACTATTTACTTTGGACCATAATTGGTAAAGGCTCTTTGAAACCTAATAGTTTTTTGGTAGCTTTAGTAAGCTAAGTTAAAACCTTTTGGTTTTTACAAAGCACCTATAAATCCTTTGGTTCCCCCACTTACGCCTTTAAACTTTGAGAGAGGGGGCATATAACGCATAGTAAACGCCATTTTGTGATTGCTAACTCTAGTTAGTGTCAGTACAGTGCGGTGCGACAAAGCATTTTATGCACTTAGTAAAAATGTCTACTATTTTGGATAAATACTTGAGGATTAGGAAAAGTAGTCACTTTAAAAGAAAATTAAAAAATGATTATAATTTAAACCGTTTAAAAAAATGTCATAGTCAGTTATTAGAGAACAAGAACAAGGACGAACATGTGTAGAAATATGTCATGGAACATGCCCATTCACGCCATTCTGCAAATAAACTAATATCACTTACTATAGGTAAAATAAACCAATAATACACTTATTATAGGTATTTAATATTATAACAAAACTCTTTAAAACCTACTTACTTGTATTTTTTTCACTTTTGCTTGCTCACAGTGCTTACACACACGAAGTCACGAAATAAATGTTTTTTTAGGTTATGTTATCTAAGTACATTTAGATTAGAGGTTGTCAGAGACAAATCTTAAGTGTTTTAAGGAATAGTAGTAAGGCTGGGTAAAGTCTTAGAGGTTTTAAAATTGTAATGAAGTTATTGAAGTGGAGCAATTGGAATTTAACAAAACCTTTTATAAACATATTTTACAAACCCACAAACTCTTAATAGGGCATTCTATTAAAATAAACGGTTTTATTAATTTTTCAGTCATGTTTCTTTCCGTTAACTACGGCAGACATGTTTAAATAAAGTTAGGGCAACAGTGTTTGGTTATATTTTTATTTATTATTACATTTAGCCTGCAATTATCAAAAATATGTTAATATGTTATATAAACCCCTAAATAGCCTAAAATCATACATAAACGTCGTTAATGAAGCGAGGTGTTCTGACCTGTCTTCACATATTTCTGTATCTTTGACAGTAACGGATGGTTCATGAAATATTGCCTGATTTAATAAAACACATTAATACTTTAACATGTTTCGTTTATTCCATTTTGATTTTTACATCAATTTAATCTTGTAAAATTTCCACAGGAACAACTTATTATGTTCATGTTGACATTAAGCTAAAACTAGGGTTACAATTTTTTTTATTAATTGTAAATAATAATTAATAAGCTAACAAATGAAAGGCGCGTGATTTTTTTAAAAGTTTTTTTTTTATATACTTTATCAATAAAGTGGCCGGGGTTGACAATTTTTTATTACTACGTTGTTTATTAATATCAAATTATAAAATGTTAGCACATGCAGATATTTTAATCGAGGCAGACATATTTAACTATACTTGGTGACATTTTTTGATATTGACAATTTAAGTGCAACAAGTCTTTGACAAATAATTATTAAAGACACAATAATAATAAAATTATTTATGATGGTTTCAACTCACGCATAAAATTTGATTGCAAGTACTAACGGTTTTAAGAAGGCCTTATAAAATGTTTTGCTTGCTATCCTTTTTGATTCCTTAACTTCTTTCTTAGAATCTTTTTGATTAGATGAGACAGATGGTGTCCAACAAGTTGATTATTATTGGCTGCAAGTTGGTCTTCCAGATCCTTAAATCCTCTGTCGGCAATTACCTGGGCCCCTGTATCTAATTATGTCGATTCCTCGACTATCACTTTGTCAGTACTTCTACCACCAAATCCAGAAGAAACGTAAGAAATAAAACCTTTATGTGTATATGCTATTACGTATTTCATGGTGTTACAACCCTAAGGTATATTTTCACCATAAAAGGAAGGGTACTATCCGTTCACTTGGTTTCCGTATTGAGATTTGAAAACAAGGAATAAGAAGTTTTTTTTTAACTTCAAATAATTATTTAAAGTGAACAAATTGATAAAGGTAACCTGCTAATAAAGGTATTAATACTACTACTACTAATATTATGTAGGATAAATTTAGTTTGATCTTTCTTAGGGTTAAAAGAATATCGAATCTATCCGATTTACGTTTTTGTACTAGCATATTTACAATGAATAATGAATGGCTAGGCATACCTGAATAAAGTTTTAGATTTTCTACTATCAACAGAAATGTTCTCTTTTGTATTTCTTTTGGAATGCCTATATGTTTTCTACTATTGGAATCTGAATCCGACAAGCTTAGTTGCTAATAAAATAAATGTTGTAAAGCCGTTACTACTACAAACTGAATCGATACTATTTCCTCCCAACCGCATTTTCTTCGGAACCTTTTCCTTAAAAGGGTATTTTCTCTTTTTCCCCATTTTTGGCAATGACAAATCTTCACTTCATTGGACTCTCTTGCTGCGAACTTCAGTCTTAAGCAATACTTGAACACCCATGTCACAAAACAAATAAGAGACCCATATCTTTATTCCTGTTTACCATACCATTTTCCTGCTCGATTGTCAATAGAGATTTCTGAAGTTTCAGGAAATAACAAGTTATTAATCAAGGATTGCTGTTATTTTTTTTGTAAGAACCGTCACGATAGTTTCGACCTGTGGGTGGAGTTTTTTTCAAAATCAAAAAGCCTTTGTACCCCTTATATCATATATTTTGTAGGCTGCTTTCACATTGACATATATTTAAACTTACAAGCAATGAACGTGGGATTTTTCAGAAACAAAAACATTCCGACGCATAGCTTTCTGCCAAACTTTTCTAGTTGCAAGATCAAAAGGCACGCTTATAAACAGTTTTTCTGGGACATTTCTTAAAATGTTACAACACTTAGGAACCACACGATATTTATTAGAAGCTTTTTTCTCAATTATTTTAAACCAGCGAGAAAATAAAAAATATATAATTTAACTATTAAACGCCGTTTCTATACAGAAAAACAATAACGCGCGCCACACGCTTAGTAAATCTCGACCGTCATTCGATCAGCATCTGCAAAGTGACGTCACGCGAAGCTCCGCACCGTTTTCGCGCGGTCCAACTTTGATCATTTATTTAAGGGCTTAAATTTCTGAATAAAAACTTAAAAATTTGGAAATTATCTAAAAAAGTATTCTACTTTCAATCTCTAAAATAAAAAAAAAAGTTAAACGGGCCTATTGGATACATCTTTCATAATTTCCTGAACGCACTGAATTGAACTGCTTTTTGCCAAATGAAGTCGACCATAAATCAATTTTAAACTATTCAAGAAGACTTATTACTTAATTGATTTTGAACAAGTTATGTTGTTCGTATTTCACCGGTTCAGATATGACTGTGATAATATGATCATATCCCAACTGTTCGCGTCCAATCATAAAATCGCATATCAATTTGAAAGCCGTCTAAAAAGTTTAATCTACAAACACTATTAAAAGTAGACTTTTCAACGCTTGTTGTCAGTGTCTAAAATATAATTTTGTGACACTAATATTAAAAATAACTACAAGAATCTTCTTAACTTTAACTACTAACATTAAAATTTATTTAATTGTACAATTTGAGCAACCAGAAATATTAATAGAGGCTTTGGACAATTCTGTTCTTATTTTCCAGTGAGTTTTTAATATATCTTTCTACCACAGTTAAGGACCTCCATCCCCCGTATCCTTTTGAAAGTTCTAGTAAAGATAGTAAAGTGACCGAAAACCAATGGAAACAGTGACCAGTGTATAGTCACAGAATTTCTGTGGTATAGTTATGTTTACATTATATCGTTAACCTTTACTACTTTACTGCAATAAATCAACTACCTGATTAAACAACATTGTGTAGGTCAGGTCCAAACATCTTCAAACCGTAGTAAATGGATTCAGGGTCAGCTTGAAAATATAGCTATCTACCTATTGATTGATTTTTATTTTGAATTAAAGAAGCGTTTTAAACCAAGTGAAAGTAGGTCAATTATTATTGGGTATATTTTTAAGAAGTCGATGTTCAAACCAACTTTTGTTTGTACGTCAGTGTCTTGATGGTAATCTAAATCTAAATCTAATAAATCTAGTAAATCTTATCTAGAGAATAATTTGCTATGTTTTTAGCGAGAGCTACAGACAGTTTGGAACAAATTCATTTTGTTAACCTGCGTCTATTATTGTTAATTTTTTACCTTTAGTTGAAGGAGCCCTGGTTTGAAATTTTTTCGGAAAATCATTACATCCTTTTCTTGCAGTGCCATGTGCATCGAGCCATGTCTCTTCAAGGTAAAAAATTGGTCGATTTTCTCTTCTACATGGTTTAATAGTCATTAAATATTTATGACGCCATTCCCGTAAACGTTGAGATTCTATTAAGGTTGGTCTTTTATCAATAGTTTGATATTTAAATCTTATTTTAAGCAAACTTTTTCCTAGGCTTGATACGCTTCAAGAAATATTTGTTTCGTCGTTGGTAAGCCTCTTTTTTAAGTAAACCTACCCAGATTATTTTTCATACATTTGATGCATTTTCCTTCCTAATAAATCCAAATCATTCTTGTCAACACTTCTAAATGTGCCACAGCCACTTTGCTTTTTTCTGGCAGTAATCGGTCTCAGTAATATATCATTTACTGAAGTTAAAGAAGTGCTTGCTTCGGATCTGGAAACGTTAAGAATTCTGATATTATAACCACAGGCATTTTACCGAAACTATTGATACCAACTTAGCGCATTTTATTATTGATATATTTGATAAAAATCTGAAAGCTGCTGGCCGAAGAGCTCTGTATTTTCTGTACAAATTCAAATAAAATGGCTCAACTGCAGTAAAAGGTCCCGAAACCCTAGTTTTTATATCTGGAATGTTCACCACTAATGTAGTATCCAAAACTTCGATGTTGTCGATTGTCAAATGGCCCAGCTCTCCTCTTCGACAAGTACCAAATATAATCGTGGCTACTTTCATCATCTGATGAATCAGAAGCTGCTCAATTTAATCTCTCGTCTAAATAATACTTTTTAGGTTAATAGTCTTCTCGTTTTCGTTTCAAAGAAGTGACAAGTTATTTACTAATATATATATATTACAATTTGAATTATTATAATTATATATTACAATTATCCATCTAAAATCGCAAAAACTCAAAAAAGAACGTTTTTTACAAGTTATTGGCAGCAAGATTTTCGTAACTAACAACATTACATATTGGTTGCCATGTAACTAACAACATTACATATTGGTTACCATGTAACTAACAACAAAGAAATAAGGTAAGTAACTTGACTTTTATGGCTTTAATTCTAAATTTGGTAAAATAGGTATTAATTTTTTTGTTCATTTTACTGTATGGTTTATTAGTGTTTGTAGATAAAACATTGTAGGATCTGAGAATCTGATTTTTAAAGTATTTTTATTGTATTTAAAGGGTTGGACGACTTGCTACGCTTGTTATCGAATTTCCCTTCTCACAATATAAAATGACACTTTTAACACTAACATCATGAATAACTAACCCAGAAAACTAAACGAAACTGAAGCGACACGGAGCAAAATTCGTGGCCCTGTATGTTCGATTGCCTACTTGGGGTGGCCATTTTGCAATTAGTATAAACGTCAATGTCATCAATACGTTGGTCAAAATCTGGCGACACGAACATCAAAGTGGCTGACGGCTTGTGTCGCTTCTGTTTCGTTTACTTTTCTGGGCCATCCCACACAACACAATCATGTCTCACAAATATTTCGTATTAGTTTCTCCGAAAGATTTTAAATATTCCAAAACATTTATGATATATTGGTGAAATGATTCAGAAACCCAAAAATGTCCCATATAAGTAATAATTCATGTTATGCTTCTAAACATTTTATTTGCTTTTCTGAGATATTTCAATAAAATTTCTTTTAATATCTCTGAAATTATATAAATTGGAATAATATATCATTCAATAACAAGAACATATTTTTTATTAAAAATTGTATTAATTACAATGAATATACAAAATAGGATGCTTATTTATCTTTAAAATTCTTCTTTATGGACCCTTGGAAATAGAAATTCGAAGATTAATACTTTTAGTATGAATCATAATAATATTATGTGGATATTATATTATAGGTCCCTGATAGAAAAATAGTAATCGCTAATATAAGGACGCTGCGTATATCAATGTTTGATACATAAAAACATTCTGCAATATTTTATCTACAAGCACCAATAACCAAACACTAAAATGAACAAAAAAATTAATACCAATTCAGAAATAAAGCCATAAAAGCTAAGTTACTTACTTGATTTCTTTGTTGTTAGTTGCATGATAACCAATGTGTAATGTTGTTAGTTATGGAAAAACTCGCTGTCAATAACTTTAATTTAACAACATTATTTTTTGAATTTGTGCGATTTAATGCACTGAAAATAAAAAGGTCGCGGCTGCCATGAAAAACCAATATCAGGCGCCAGTGTCAGATGAATTGTCAAGGAATTATAATTATTTTCCTGTCATAGTAAATATTACTAGTGCGGTTTTAGACTAATAAAGTAGCTCATAACTCACACGTAGGCTATAACCATAACTTATAGTGAGTTATGGTTATTACACAAATAAAACTCAAAGAAATTAAGCTAACATCCTTTTAATGCTTTAATATAAGAATATTATGAAATGTCATAAAATATCAATTGACTTATATGGAATAATAAATGACCATGCTAAAGTTTTGTCCGTTATCTTTTGAATTTCGACTAGAACTTCTTCCGTATTTTAAAATCAACACTCAAAAGTTGCAAAATTTTTACTCTCATTTTACTTTTCAACATTTTTCATTAAAAAAATGTTAATTAATACAGGATTTTCTAGTTTACATTGAAGCACTATAATTTTCTATTAATTTTGATGTTGGTGTTGGATAAAATTTTGTATGCCACAGGACTGTTATTTGCATATGTTGCTGAAAAATTATTGTAACTATAACACTTGCCCAAGACCTCCAGGTCTAATTTTTCTTTGCGTGACTTATATGCTACATAACCCACTCGTACAATAAATAACTATTATTCTTATTTTGGAGACACATATTTGGGGATTTTTTAAGATTTAATAATTACTTTAGCATGAATTTCGATTGATAGTAGTTTTCTGAATCATTTGGGTTTCCGGATAAGGGAACTTTTTAACAAATCACTTATTACTAACCAATTAATAATTAATTAGTGTATTTGATTTACGGATTTTACATGTCGCAATACTTAGGTTAATTTCATACGTTTATCTACCTCTTCGGGATTTACTATAATATTAATAACATAATAACATTAAAAATAAATTAAAGAAATTTGTATTAATTAATTATCTAAGTAGTAGGTATCTAATAATGACTAGAGATAATGTGCACAAGAAATCACTTCTTACCGAAGAAAGAGTCATCAACAAGTCAAGCACATGTAAAATTTAAAAATAACATGTTATATACAAGGTGTCAAAATGTATACCCTGTTTGAGATTGGAAGACAGTAATAAACCCTAATTAATATGCTCACACGGTGCTAAAAATGATTTTAATAGGTTCTATAGCGATTTACATTGCATATCAGAGTCTTTCTTTCTTTGTTTGCCTAACTCACCCAGTAAAATGCCAAAATACAATAGTAAGTTGATTTTTCAGACCACTGAGTAGCTATATTTTTCTAAAATAGATTAAATAAAAAACATAACTGGAGATTATCGGCACACTATCTTTATTAATGCAGCGTCGTTTGTATGTGTGGAAACGGTCGATTATTTCTTAAAGTAAAACAGCTATAAAAAAGTATTGAAGACAAGAGTTTTAGGGTTTTTAGGAGTTTATTAAAATTAAAAGAAAATAATTATACAGGATTAGTTAGAAAGCCGTACAAAAACAAAGTTACTTGTTTTTAAATAGTAAACTCTATATCTTAGAATATTTTTGGAGTATGCATCAAATTGCAATTATTTTTAATAAGTGCATTATAAGTCTAAACCCAATAGTTTCCGAGATATCGACCTTTGTAAAATGACGTTTTTGAACTTTGACAGCTTCTAGCTTTGAATACGTACGTCTTAGAGTAAAACGGCTTACATATCCCTATCTTAGTTTTTTATTATCTTCCTAAAAGTGTCAACTTCCGGTTAAATCGGATGTAACTCAAAAGCCGGAAATATCGTACTTTCGGTTTAACCGGAAGTTAATGCATTTGGAAAGATAATAAGAAAGTAAGATAGGGACATGTAAGCCGTTTTGCTCTATGGCGTACCATTAAAAAGCTAGAAGCTGTCAAAGTTCAGAATATAGAGACTTTTTATATACAAATATACCAGTTTTATTAATTAGCTATTTTATCATAAACGCCCCTAAGTTAATAACAACCGGCTGGACGGTTTCTTTAATTAAACTTATATTTTCTGCTTTTCATTAATTACGTGTTCTGTTGATTTCCTTAAGCGCTTCCTCAAAATGCTTTCGAACATTTTATATGTGGCATATAGGTACTTGTCCCTTGAGCTCATATTAATTCTATAGGGTTTAGTTTGCAATGGTAGGGAAGAAGTCGGTAGTACTGTAATATTCCGTTTTTTTGCAATTTTGTCAACTGCAATAATTGTCAGTAGCTCTTTTTCACTATATCGTCTTTAAAGGGTATTTGGTTTTCTAAAAGCCACTGAATTATTTTTGTTTTTATTCAAGCAATTATAGGCATCTCTTCGCATCTTCTTGAATGGCATTGAGCATTGTTAAAAACAATGCCAGAGCACGTTGGGATAAACTTAATAATTGTCCCAAAATAGTCTTCAAACGTCAGCATTCATATCTTCTTTGTAGTCACCGGTGTGAACTGACTGACATGTTAATAAACCATGTTTCAAAAAGCCATCTACGCTACCGATACGGGTAATAATTAGGCATTTTTCTTTTCCAAAGTGCTTTTATTTCTGTGAATAGATCATCCAAAAACGCTTGACGAGAAAGGATTACATTCTAATCCTCTCATAACTACTGTATATTTTTCGTTTAGCCACGTTTCGTCTAAATAGTACAATTTCCTATTGATTGCGGAAATCTCGTATTTTTCGTAAATAATCTCACCTCTAACATACGATTTCATATTTTTCAATTAATTAAGATGATTCTGTTTTTCCCATCCAAAATTTAATTCCTGTATAATTTTCCAAAGCTTATCTCTTTTCATTTCAGGAATATCTTCTTTAATTGCAATTAAAATTGTATCAAAAGTGGAAATTTTGTTTTTAAAATAGAATTAATGTTGTTTCCTCCTTATAATATTTTTTTTTCGTCTTCGTCTCAAGGCTTCTATGCCTTTTTGATAACGGTTTTGATTCTTTTCCTCACGTATGAGCCTGTGGATGGTCGACTTGACCAGTGGCGGCTTTAGGATTTGGTCTTGGGGGGGGGGGCGCAAAAATGGTTTCTTATGGCGAAGGCGCCCCTCTGCGCCGCAGGCGAAAATTTTTTGGGTGCCACGCCCTTTTTTTGGTTAAAATACCTAATTCTAATTTTTCTTCCAAACTTAGAGAACTAAAAAACAAACTTAAAAATAAAATAAGATTTTTTTAGTGTTTTTTTGTCAAAATCTTAAAATGGATGGATTAAAGCCGCCACTGGACTTGACTACGTTAAGTACAATGAATTTTTTGTTGATAGATAATGCACATTTAGTCGCACGTTTAACTGAAATGAATCCCGAAAGACTTTCCATTTTTAACATAACTAAAAAAAATACGATACATATGCGAGATATTACACGTGGCGACAACTCGTGTCAATCGAGCTATCCACCCAACCAGACCAGCGAAGATTTAGAGAAGACCAACCGCTGAAATAAAACCCGCGTAAGCAGGTTTCTAATGTCAGGTGGCACTGAAAGCCAATTGTCGGTTTCTGCGAACTGAAAACGCGATGTAAAAGATAGAAGTTTGTCCCAGTCTTGCCGATGAGCAGTAATACGCCGAAACGCGTCCAAAAATTGGGTCTGACGAAAAGACAAGGGGGGATAAACTTCTTTCTTTTCATCACGTTTTCACAAACCGACAATTGGCTTTCAGCGCCACCTGGCATTAGAAACCTGCTTATGCGGGTTCCATTCCAGCGTGTGGTCTTCTTCAAGTCCTCGCTGGTCTGGTTGGGTGGATAGCTGGATTGCCACGAGATGTCGCCACGTGCAACATCTCGCATTTGTATAGTTATATTATGTGTGTGAGGACCCTTTCCTTCTCGTCAGACTCCATAGCTTTGCCGAGGAGCCGTAATACGGCGAAAAGCGTCCAAGGATTGGTTCGGACGAAAGGAAAAGGGGCAAACTTCTTTCTTTTTAATAAAAAAAAATATTAAGAGTATTTATAATACGCCGCAAGCGCTGACGCTCATAAAAGTTCTTACTTTGCTTAAGGTGCCAGGCTTGCTTAGATGTTGCCAACTTAACTGATAACATTACCAGGTACCTTTGTAATTAAGACAATATATTACTTCTAAGAATTAACAGACACCCTTTTTTAGTGAAGGCCAAACTTTAACATGCACTGTAACTCACAACCCATTTTTATATGGGAATTCATACCTACTACAGTGTATAAAGAGAATTCTAAGCGCGTTGTGTGTAGGTTAATCTGAGGGGTTGTATAATTTTTTTATCAGATATTTTAGATGATCTCTAAAGTTTAGTTTGTTTTCTATTATGAGACCTAGATTGGTATCGTATGCTTTCTAGTTAGAGGTAGGAACTCGTTATTTAGCGTCAGATGAAAGTTATTTTCTAAACTAATGGAGTATGCTATTTTCGCTACTAAACATAAGTAATAAGATTTCGAGGTGTTAATTTGGAGACTTTTAGATTAGTTAGTGCGTCGCACAGTGGTTCCGATAATTAATCTGACTTGACAAAACTATTTCTTTTTATAATTGGGTAAATATATCAAAAGAATGTATGATTTTATATATTTTCCTGTAAATATTTAGTGAAAAAAATAATTTTTTCTTTTTTTTTTTGAAATTTTGTAAAATATAAGGAAGTAATAGGAATAAATAAAATCATATAATTAAATAAACGTACATTTATTTAATTCTCATCATCACTATCATTGTCATTATAATCTGGAGGTTGAAGTAGTCTCAGAACATCGGGAGATAAACTTTTACTTCTTTTTTGACGTTTAATTCGAAGACTGCTAAGAACTGGATCCGAAGAAAGCAATAACATATGCATCATGTCCGTCATTGTATCGATTCTAGAAAATTTACGGGAATGATATTCCCTAAAATTTTTGTAATCTTTATTTCGGGCCTCTTGTGCTTCTTCCGACATCATTCCGACTGGAAGTATGGCAGCTTTTATTAACTGTGTACCATGCAGTAGTATCTTATGTACACTTTGTGGCATATGATACCATTTATATTTTTCAACGTATAATTCTGCTGTTGTAAAACAATATTTTTCAAATTCCTCAATATTGATACTAAATCCACTGGCTATTGTTTTGAGGATTGTTCCAAATCGCTGGATGAGCTCTTCACTAATACCAGTTATATTTGATGCCAGAGCTGGATCTTCGAAAAACCTTCGCGCAGTGTTCCCATCATTCGTCGTTCCAAACCCAGGTTTGGGTATATCAACTAGAAGTCCCATTTCCTGTCGAAACCGATCTTGTATTATTTTCTTTCGTGCGTCAACCTGAGCCTTCATTTCTTTTCGTATCTGCCACGATCTTATATCTAGTCTGTAAGATATGTGCAATATGCACTAAAAAAATTTTATCCAAGCATGAAGACTTGATAGGCCTAGGGATAATGCTTCTTCATTAGGCTTTTTCTGCATAACCAAGGGAATATTGTTCATTTGAGAAGGGGTGGCCCCACACACATGGCAGTTTTGTGCTGCTTGATTTGAAAGTACACTACATACCTTTCCGTCGATCATCGTAAGAACCAATTCTTGTTTTACAGTAATGTCACGACCTTCTACTTGTACTACTGTTGGTGATAAAGCTGCTATTTGCACTTTTATATTGTCGATTTCTGTTTTTGTTAGTGTTGAGGTCTCTTTTTTTAAAATTAATTTAATGGGCCGACAATATTTTGTTGATGCAGGCAAACTATTTTGCCACAAAATGATCTTTTCTTGTCTTGTACTACTGCCAAGAATAGGATATGTAGTCATCTGCAATGGGACAATCGATACGATAAATATATATGCATCATCTACATCTTCTTGTGTGTCCGAAAAAAGCTGTTTATATTGACTTTGTCCAGAGGCCCCATCACAGCCCCATTTAAACACTATGTTAATTATTGGAAGTGTGTCTGTTCCTACACGTACTTCTCGTAAAACCTCCATTTGTACTAACATCAAACGATTTATGGTGTGATCAAGCAGTGACTGCAACTCTACTTCCCCAGAGTAATCGGTGATATTTATGCTTTCTGGATAGCACATTTTTTTTGCCTCAAGAAGCTGGTGGTAATTTGGAAAAATATCAGCATTGTGAGCTTTTGATATCTGACGCATAGATATATATTGATCTTTGGTAAATTTTTTATCTATAAAAAAGGCTAATGCCTCATCACTTGTCATTTTAGTTGGCATTTTACTCTGTGGAGACCAGTAAGCTTTTTTTATTTTTGTTGCTCTTTTGGGTGAATACATTGATACTTCCTTTACTATTTGGGCTGCATCACGTCTGCCTGTAGATCGTAGGCTCATTTGAGCTGCAAGAATAATTTCACTAGCAGGAGTTTGGTCTAACAAGGGTTTTAATTTCCTCTTTCGAGATCTATCACTGCTCTGATTAAAGAGTTTTCGGGGTCGATCAGTGGCTCTTTTTCTTGAGCATCGTCAGCTTCAAAAAACGATATATTTACATTCAACCACTCACTATTTTTCTCCAAAAACTGTTTTAAGATATAATGGCTGTTGGTCCAGCGTTCTTTAAGTTTCTTGCAAAACTCTGCAATTTTTTTTTGCGCTTCTTTAAGAATATGTTCATCAGGTTCCTCTAAACCACTTTCAGTCATTATGTAATTACAAACACAGGGTAATCTTTTTGAAATGTTGGGTTCATTTCGCCAAATTTCAAATAGGTCTCGTCTTGATATTCTGACCTCCATTACTAAAAATAGTAATAAAAAAAAAAGTTGGTTAAACATGGTCAAAAAACTATTATTATCGTACACTCAGATGATTAACTTACACGCTAAATACAAATTTACAACAGACTTCGATAGCCTTTGCTATTGCAGGCTTGCTATTTAAATTAATAATGAAAAAAAATACCGAAATTTATCGTTACTCAACATGTTAAGAAAACACAAAAATAGCAATACGTAAAAATTTAAAAATATGTTAAAAATAAAGCCCAATACCTGTTGTTTATTGCCTCAAAGTACCTTGGTCCAACAATAACAATGCACACTTACACAGGTAGTAGTCCCAAACGTAACTATCGATCGACCGCTAATAGCAAACCGACAGTTATCCATAACAACGAATATATTTGATCTTGCGCAGATTCTACAACTTTGTTATCTAAAACTGGTGGTGTCTCATAGTTACACAACTATATAGGAACCCAATACAGTGGTATTTACATCCTTTTAAAGCTACCACTTTAATACCTTTTGTCAAGTCAGATTTTTAATCGGAACCACTGTGCGTCGTGGTAGTTGTCTATTTGAAAGCCTATCTAGATTTAAGTACCATTAGCGCGCTGCGTAGCCCTACATCTTTGAATATTTTACTTTTGTAAAGAGGTCTGCGATGTAAAGTACTTATAAATAATAATTGGGCTAGTATTAAGCATTACGGTACTTCTGACATAATAATATACAGGGTCCGCCACTTAAGAGAGACTAGGGATGGTTGATACACTTTTTCGATATTTGCAGATTAAAAGGCTACTACTAGATTTTTTTAGTTTTTTGATTTGTCACAATGTTCTTTAACATAATACTGAAAGATTTCCATAATTATAGTGTTCGTCGTTAACGATGAAATACTTTCAGTTCCAAAAAAAGTGACGCACCTAATTTTTGTTGCAACTTTGAAGCTTTGTCATTTCTAAACGAATGGACCGATATTTATTATCTTTCCATTTGTTGGTAGGTAATTCCGTTACTTTTAGGAAAAAAATAAACTGGTAGACATTTTTTTGAATCCCCCTGGATGATAGTGGAAAAACTCAAGCCATGTTATTTTCTTAATTTTTGACTCACCCTGTGCGTTAATCAAGTAAATGTATAGAAAGCGCTTACACTCTATATGAAAGTCGCTTCTTTTACGAGTATTTTGATTTTTTGTTCATTAATTTATCTCTAAAATTGTCCGAGTTTTTTTGCTGAAACCTTGCATATTACCAACTTTATGAATTTATCGAGAAACAGTTTTTAACAGATACGAATTTAAAAAACATTTTTATTAAACATAAAATTATAAACTAAGATAACTGCTTAATACCGTGTATTGCCTCCCCTAGCAACTCTAAGAGCTTCTAATCTACGAAGCATACTAGAAATTAGGTTTCTTATCGTTTCCATTGGTATGCAATTCCATTTTTCCACTAATGCATATTATGCTAATTCTGCGAGATTTTTAGCATGCCTCTGGCGAGAACGTACCTTTCTCCCTAGTTCGTCCCACAAATGTTCTATAGGGTTCATATCGGGGATTCTGGTAGGCCACTGTTATGTGGTGATATCCGTAGCTTCTAAAAAGTTTCGAACAATTGCTGCGGTGTGTGGTCGGGCATTATCCTGCATCAATATAAAATTATTGGCCACTAACTCTGCATGAGGTAAGACATACTGCTGTAAAATGTCAATATAGATTAGCGCTGTCATCGACTGCCTTAATGTAAAAACATGGAGGGGTGTCTTTCCATTCATTGAAATCCCTCCCCACACCATATCCGACCCACCATTATAACTTTCACATTCTGTTATTAAATTCTTATTAAACCTTTCACCTGTCCTTCTCCAATATTCTATTTCTTCCATCCACCATGTTAAGGCAAAACCGTGATTCATCCGTAAACAGACATTCGACCACTCACGAATATTCCATTGTCCATAATTTTCAACGAAGTTTCTTCTAGCAGCACGATGTTGTGGCAATAATTTTGGACCTTTTGTAGGTCTCCTAGCTTTCAAATTAACTTCGTTTAGACGTCGACATACCGTTTGCTTACTTATCGTAACGTAACACCCCGAATTTAGCGAGGATCTTGCTGAACATTTACCGCATTATTTGATCGATCACGCAATATCCTCAATCTCAAGAAGCGATCATCTCTTGGAGAAGTTTTTCGAGGGCGACTAGCAGTGCTTCCTGTTTGTTCGTACTTGTGGATTGCTCTACGAGCACTTGCTTCATGGACACCCACTGCACGAGCGGCGTAACGTTTACTACGCCCATCGTTAACTAAAGTAACTAATGCTGCTACTTGTTCTGAACTTATTTGAGGCATTTTATGTAATTTTAGCCACTAAAACTTTTATAATGACATTGACTTTTTTAATGACACAACGATAAAGGGTCAAATATGGAGTAATTGCCTTGGCAAGGGCAATTGTTTTTTTAAAGGCAATGTGACCCTACAATAAATTACATTTGTGGGATAAACGTAAGGTTTCAGCAAAAAAGCTGTGTAGTCAACAACAGTAATGTCTTGAATATCAGGCAATTTACATTTGCTGCAATCCAATCTCTTGACCAAATTAATTTTCCATTCGCCAGCCACAGAAGCATCAGAATTGATAAACTCGTCTTCGATTTCAGTTAAAAGCATATGACCAAGCAATAATTTTATTGTTGCCTCGGGTTGTCGGATAGAAATATCTTTATTTCTATTCATAAATCCCCAAAACCAGTCGTATCCAGCAATTTTTTCTTCGTTCCACTTCTTTGGGTACTTTCCTTTATGATTTCTTGCTGCAAATGCATATGCCAGCTGCCTGGGTTAAACTGTTCCCAGGCCATGATGTAATTGTACTGCCATTTTTAAGTTCGAAGCTAGCATGGATTCCTCCTCACCGCTAAAAATTTGATTGACACGGTAATTTGATTCATATACTATTTCTTGATTAGACTCTAAGCTGGTCTTGTACTTTTCAGCATAGCGCTTAAGGTTAATTTTATTAATGGGGAATTTTTAGCAGTTTTTCTAATCCCTATTTTTCATTAACAAGTTCCCTAACGGCTTTTTCTAATAAATCAGGAGGTACATGATGAGTGTGTGCTTTGGTTGGAGTCTTCGGCTTATAAAGAAACGGCATCTGGAAATAATTAAATTGGAAAGACGCTGTTTCAATTGTTTTTTATTAGTTTAACAGGTGCAGTACAAGAATGAATCCATAAAATAATTCCCTTTCCTGGTTTTAAACAAACTAGCAACATTTTACAAGCAACAAGTTACAAAATCCTACCATGTTCATAACTGTAAAGCATACAAATTATAAAGCCGTATCAAGTATCCCCATATTTACTGTATCAACTATCCCCAAGGGGACAATTTTCCACAAATTTACTATTTCCTAAATGCCGGCATCTAAAGGTAAATCTAACCTTAACATTCTAAAAACCAAATCTATGATTATTAAAACAAGATAGACCCAACTTCACAAAGATTTATATTCATTCAGTTTTACCAATAAAAGGGCAAAGGTCATTACTTACTTTTTCCTTTAAAAAACACTTTTTCTTCTAAAAAATCACACTATAATTCTGTAACCATCCAAACAGGTGTTATAAATACAGTATTAATTAAATAAATTTTCCGGAAAATATCCTACAACTTTTCAATTTAACGCTGTTTTCTAAAACCTGAAATAAAAGAGTTGATGGGGGGTGACATTTATAATGGATCAACCGGTACAGGGGAGCCAATATTTAGCCACCTCAAAATTTACATGGGATTTCCTATGTTCAACTAAGCCATGCATCATCCGGTATACAGTTTTAAAGATCTTGGTAAAGCCTTAAAAACAATTTGGTATATCGCACAAAGTTGTAGATCGAAAGTTAGGCAAAATACGGGCCTGGTCAGTTTTAAGTGGCGGACCCTGTATACTCGTGTGGCGGCGAAAAACAAGCAACACAAACTGCCCATATGTACTTGATAATTTTGGTTTAAAAATGGAACACCAGTTCGGGGTTATTTGTTAAATTTACACATTAACGCAAATTTTAAATTATTGGTGGTTTAGGAATGAAATTTTTTATCAAAAATATTTTTTTGTAGTGATCACTGGCTCAACCGATGGAATTGGTAAGGCATATGCATTCGAGTTGGCTAGAAGAGGAATTAATATTGTTTTAGTTAGTAGAAGTTTTGACAAACTAAATCAAACTCAGAAGGAACTTGGTAAGTTCGTGCGAATTTCTTTAGTTAATTTTGTTTCGTTCTTTAGTTCAGATTTGTTTATCCGAGATCTTTTATTTTTTCTTTAATTCATAGATCTTTGATAGACGATTTTGTGCTAATGGGCAAAAATCTGAAGATTATCTTAATCATCTTTAATAAGTGTCGTAAAATCCGACAACTTTGCCCATTGCAGACAGCATTGTCCAAGAAAGGACCTACATTATTATTTTTTTTAATCTAAAAACACTTTGGTTTCTTGCAACACTTCTAACGGCCGACCAAACCTGTTACTTTATACTCAGTTTAAATAAAGTGGTCTATGCAGGGACGCAGCACCGTCCATATGGGCAAGGTCGTGCGGCGCACGACGGCGCCAAGGCCTTAAAGGCGCCAGGCCTTCAACACAAATTAACATAAAACTAAAAAATATATCTATGAATACCGGTGGTGAAAATGCATTATTCACCAACACCGACCGCCGGTCGGCGACCAGTACCAACAATCCATTTGGACTTTGGAGAATTATGGTTTAGACATTTATAATATGCGCGGCCAAGTCTATGATAATGGTTCAAATATGTAGGGTAAACATCAAGGTGTACAAAAATTTACAGTCCTTTACAAAGATGCAACCGGGGAGGACATTGAAAATGCCGAAGCAGAGTGCAACGCTTGTGACTATTGTGAGATTTGTGATCTGCGAAAACTCATAGATTTGAATGTTATATTTAGGTAGCTGATATAAGGTTTTATGATTCATAATATAAAAAAATAGTAAAATAAAGGTTATAAACTCTAACGCGCCTCTAAGGTATGGTTTGGCTGGAGCAGTCAGCGGCCGCGGCTGGCGTTCGCGATTGGTATAGTTGGAGTCAAGCAAATATTTGACGCGTGACACTTCCATCTTGTCATATTTGTCCAATACTAGGTTATTTCGATTTCGCCAACTTTATTACAGCTGATCCTTAGTCAGGGCCGGACTGACGAATATTGTTATTTATAAACCTTTGCAGAAAATGATTGCTGGGAAATTGGTCTAAAAATATGAATTTTAATATAAATAAATTTGTTTTGATAAATTCTGTGCATTGTAATGGTGGGATTCAGGATTGACCATTAATATCACAGGTCTTAACAAAAGCAATCTTAGTAGTGCATAACGATTAGTAGTGTATAACGATTAAATTAATAAATAAAATGCGGATCTGCAGCCCATATGATTTTACCAAATCGACGAGAAGGTAACTCGGTTTATGTATATCTCTTTTTAGTCATATAAAAGGATAAAGATACAAATACTTCGAGTGGGTGGTAATTATTATAATATAAATTAGCCATTAGTAACTTTTATATTATGAGTGGCCTGCCGTATTTGACACCCATGACAATATGGAAGTGTCACGCGTCAAATATTTGCTTGACCCCAACTATAGCTCGGTACTGGTTTAATGCGATTTGTATGTACACGGTTTCACTGCCGCAGCTCAGCGACACAGCGTTCGCCGTCAATTGCAGTGGCTGCGTTCGGACTGCTAAAGAGACCAGTCCAGCCGTGATCGCTCAGCAGAATGCCACCGTTTTTGGCAATTGCTGACGAGTGTTTGATAGAGGAGGTGCAAAAGTACCCCCCTTTATACAACTATGAGAACGAAAATTACAAAAATGTTGTAATGAAAGAAAATGCATGAAAAAAAGTGGCAGCAAGTGTAGGGAAGAACGGTAAAATGTACAAAACCATTCTGTTTATTTTTCAGCGTTACATTACAAAGCTTATAACTAGGGTAGACTGGGGCAACTGCGAAGCCCTTTTTAATAGTTCAAGTTTATTTCCTTCCTACTTCAAATATACAATATTTATAAAAGTGTCTTTGTAAGAAAGTAATAGTTTAATATGTTTACTTTTCATACTGCATAGGGCACTCATGAATTATTTTTGAGATCTTGAGATTTAAATGATTTTTTTTTGTACCGAAATTTTACACTTAGGTACCCCAAAAAGGAAAAGTGTAAAATCGGAATACAATTTCCATGCACGTTCGCAGAAGTGGTAATGGGAAAGTGTAAATGAAGTTTATATCTCCCATGCCAATTTTTCTTTTTACAGACTTAAAAAAAAAATAAAAATCTGGGAAGTTATGAACTTTTTATTGTTGGGAAATTGTTAGCCAAGCAAATCATAAAAACGAAAAATTAAAAGGTACCTCTGAAAAATAATAAGTAATCCAAAATAACCCCCAAAAAATTCCTAATAACAAGAATAATATTTTTATAAACGTATTTATCCGTTCAAAACCCAATGTTTGGCTTTAATCTTTAAAACTGTAGGAGTTATTCCCAAGGAGAAACTAAAACAGAAAAGAAAATTAAAGTTTAAAAATTCGAATAATTTTATGGAACTTTTTAAATATTGTATCCCGCAAATTTCACATTAAAATGAAAACCTCCTCGGCGTGTTACTACCGGTTCAGGTAAACGAGTCACTATATCGTCTAGCTATACTACATCGACATCATCGGTGAGTGGCCATAAAAAAATTGTATTTTAGTTTTCTAGTAAACTTGATTTCAAAGCCGTTGTCAACAGTATTTGCCTGGCCAATAAAATGTTTCTTTGCTTTTGGTAATTTTTGTTTATTTCAGGAATCTGATCTTCGCAATCCGATTCTAAAGTGAAACTTTGATCCGATTTCATAAAAGTACACTTTCATAATCTGATTCACTGGAGCTGGATTCAAATTGATACGGACTTGGCCGACTTTGTTCACTCTTTCGGTCAATTTTCATAGCTGGTTTAGATATAGTAGATGAACTTGTAGAGATTTTTGACTGACTACTTGCGATAGTACCTGCAATGGTTTGGCTACCTTGAATTAAGCGCTTTCGTTTCCTTGGATTAGAAGGAGGACACTGTCGGAGCGAATCAAGTAGTAGATCATCAAAACTTGCCTTCTTTTCTTGCCGATTTTCGGTTGTAGCTGGTACTACAGGTTCAGTTATAGGATCCTGATGATTATTTAGTATATTTCTTCATTTTGATCAGAGCTGACAATTACTTTGAGATTGGTGGCACTAGATGCTGAAGGAGCTGTAAGTAATTCTGCATTAGATGCTAGTTTCCTTTTAAATGAAGCGCCAGATGTAGAAGGCTTTACTGTTTTTAACATTGACTGTTCGGAAGTAGCGGTTTTTTCTGTTACATTCGGTGCTACAGCATCATGTTCATTCCTTTCAATATCAATGCGTTCTGGCCTCGGTTGTAAATCTGTTACAGATCTTTGATTTTTTAAGTGTTCCTGTCATCTTTTTAGGGCATCGATGTCATACTTTTCTTTAGGAATAACATGTCTATTAAATGGAACAATACCACCCTTACTGAATCCTGTTTTTATGATTCCGGAATCTACTTCAGCCCAGGTTTTCACTAGCAATGTGGCGAAGTCCCTTTTTGGTAGTCATTGTCCCTGATGACGTCTTTGCCATGTTATTACTTCCCTCTCCCATATTGCCTTAAAGGATCTAAACATACTCAAATCGAGAGGTTGAAGTAAATGACTTGTATGGGCTGCAGTTTAGGTATATGAATATTTTCTTCTCTTGCGGCTTGAATTAATAAGCAATCCATATGCGAGACATGCCCATCATATATAACAATAATTGGTGCCTGATCACGAACCAAAGGAATAAAAGTCTTTAGAAAGTAATTTCTAAATATTTCGGAGGTCATCCATCCATTGGCGCTGGCTGCATTTACGGTGTCTTTGAAGAAGTCTTCATTTCTTTCTGAAATCCAGCAATATTATTGCCTTTAAATATTATCAATGTTATTGCATTTAAATATTATCAATGGTGGCAATTTTCTACCACTAGCACTTGCTCCTGCCAGGACGGTTATATTTTCTCTGCCCGATCCAGCAATAATGCTTGAAGAGGGGTTGCCTTTCGCGCCAACAATTTTAAGACGAGAAGGATCTGTACACAGTGAAGTCTCATCTAAATTGTAAATACATTCAGGACGATCCTGAAGACTCAACTCCAATATAGCCTTTTCCAATAAAACAAAATATTGGTCTATTATGAATGGGTCCGTAGATTTCTTTCTGCAGTACTCTAAGCTTTGTGGTTTCTTCATACTCAAAGAGTGACGTTGTTTAAACTTTATTAGCCAGTCTGTGCCTGGCATATTGTTCTTAAAAGGATTGGGAATATTATTTAAAGTTACAAAGTCCCGAACTTTTTCTTGAAGCTCTCGAAGTTAATCAATATCCCCACTTCTCCATTGTTTTTATATTTTCGGCCAGTGGACACTTATCTTGCCAAGAAAGTATTGGAGGTCGGCCCTGTGTCTTGTTTTTTTCGCCACGGCGGCCAGTTATTCTACAGTAGATTGTAATGTATGGGATTCTGAATTCGGTACTAGCCATCGACATGGTTAATTGACCTTGATTGACGGCATTTACTGCAGCATTTAATTGCTCCTCCCCATGGGCAGCCCTATCGGACTTTCTTTTATAATTTCGTACCATGACGTCAACTCTCTGTAAAGAATAAAAGCTTTAAGTGCCAATGAAGTTTAGCATTCCCAGGAAAATGAGGCAAGTGTAAACTAACCTTTACACTTTCCCCATTACAACTTTCACACATGCCCCACATTATGTTTTTTATGGGGGAAGTGCAAACCTGTTCGTGAGTAAAAACCGCTTTTAGATTTGGTCGGTATATATAGGATTTTAAAGCTACAACAATTGACTAAACATAAGAAAATGCAATAAAACTAAAAGTATATTATAAGTATTTACCTTTGACCAATTTTTTATGGAAATATCACACACTATTCAACGGACCGATTCGGAGGTTATGTTACAAATGACTACTCAGAAAGAAAAAAACACCTAGTAACTCGCCGGGAGTAGATAATTCAACAGCGCTAACGTATAGTTAGTTGCCTCGAACCACACAGACAAGTAAACTTTCAATATTGCCTGATTGGCGCTCTGATTTTCCACTTACCCCATTTTTACTCTTGCCCCAGTCTACCCTATACCATATTCAAATCCAAGATTATGCATACGAAGGAAATTTTGATCAGTACTTAATGACAACCGTAACTCTATTTTGATTGGTCAAGCGGCAATAAAACTAAAAGGCCCTGGGCGACAGGGTTGAATTTAGTTTACCCGTTATTTTCGCATTATTGCATTGTATCGTTTGGTGTTATTGTTTGTTATCAATATTTTGATATAAATATTTGTGTTTTTGACCGTTGTAGTGCTAACCTGAACTAACCTGAATATGTGTCCGGAGTTGCCCCGTTTTGATGTACAGAGTGTTAAAGTTTTTTTAAAAAATCGTTTTTTTTTATTTCTGTAAATATCCTTTTCCCGATTTTATTGCAATTTGGTACCGTCATTCATAATGATAAGAGGCTGAATTAGCCCTAACTAGATTAAGTTTATAAAGTCCAGTGGCGTCCCGGGAAACACTTCAACGGATATTATTGACAAAAAAATGCACGCCACTGACTTTTTTCTAATTTTGATATTTTGATATACCAACTAATGATACAATTTTAAAATGTTTTGATTCTTTGACGTCTTAATCAAATTGATTGGTTTACTTGGTATGCTGCAGCTTTGATTTAAATATGGTATAGTATAAATTAAAGTGTTAATATGACGCTTGTCGAAATGGAGGAATTTGAGCTAACATCTCCTCTTCGTCTTCTTCCTCCAACAACAGCATGCAACTAATGTTATCGGCGTTCATTATAAATCATAGATAAGCGCTTTCACTACGAAATACGAATATGATCTGAAACGCGCTGCTCCAGCCGCGCCAGCCAAACCACCTTGTGGCGACGGCCGATTGCTACGCTCGATCGCGAACGCCAGCCGCACCCGCTGACTGCTCCAGCGAAACCATACGTTTACTCTCGACTTGTTCTGATCCCGATCATTTTAATTCGGTGTGACGTCAGGGACAAATGCAGCACAAGAATTTTGTTGAATTCCGTACCCATACTAACATGCCCGTGCGATAATATAAACATTTTCAATGTTAAAATGCACGCCACTGACTTTTTTCTAATTTTGATATTTTTTTCGGATATACCAACTAATGATACAATTTTAAAATGCTTTGATACTTTGACGTCTTAATCAAATTGATTTGTTTACTTGGTATGCTGCAGCTTTGATTTAAATATGGTCCCTATAGTATAAATTGAAGTGTTAATATGACGTTTGTCGAAATGGAGGAATTTGGGCTAACATCTCCTTTTCGTCTTCCTCCTCCAACAACAGCATGCAACTAATGTTATCGGCGTTCATTATAAGTCATACATAAGCGCTTTCACTACGAAATACAAATATGATCTGAAGCGCGCTCCAGCCGCGCCAGCCTGCACCCGCTGACTACTCCAGCGAAACCATACGATTACTCTCGACTTGGTCTAATCCCGATCATTTAACTCGGTGTGACGTCAGGGACAAATGCAACACAAGAATTTCGAATTCCGTACCCATACTACGTGTCCGTGCGATAATATAAACATTTTCAATGTTAAAAAGAATTTTAGACATTAATCCACGAGCAATGTTTGTACCTTGTTGTAACCACAGTTTGAACCTTGTCATAAACGATGCTGTGAAATCCAATATTTCTAGTATACATTTTTTTTTCAACTGTTCAAGAATTATATAATTTTTTTTTGCCTCAACCAATCGGTGGTCTGCTTTGAAAAGTAACATTTCAAGTCTGACATTAAAGTCTTTGACAGATACTAGATGGTCTAGCAGAATTGATGCAATAACCCCTCTAAGATTTCAGATGGGCTAAATTTACGATGCTCTTTATAAAATTTTATTCGGAAATCATTTTGACAATACTACAAAACACCTCCCTATAGGTAAAAAAATTAAAAATTATGTTTCTGTGTATGGTAGTCTTGTGGTACAAGATTCTTAGTAAAGTGGATGTTGTTACTAAGATTCTGCAATCAAAAACATTTAATATTTCTCAGGCTTGCGAAAGTTTAAATAAAGTCAATGAGTTTGTAAAACAATATCGATCTGACAAAGGCTTTAGTGACTTATTAGTAGATGCCAAAGAACTAGCTTCTTGCTTAGAAGTTATGCAAAATTTATATCCGCAGAAATTTTAAGGCCACGAAAGATTAAAAAATAATTTTCTTACGAAGGTGACGACCAGCCGATTAAAAATCAAGAAATGAAATTCAAAGTAAATTGCTTTTTCAGAATGCTAGACATTACTCTTTCACCCGTACATGAAAGATTTAAACTATTATCGTGTCATTCTGATGTTTTTTGTGGAATGTTGACGATTTCGGCAAATATTCTCAATATTCAAGATCAATTTAATTTTTGTAAAAAACTGGAAGAAACCTTAACTGACAAAGATCGAAACGAGAAAGATATAGATGGAACAGAACTTTTACACGAATTACAATTTCTGCAAAATGGCGACAAAAACGCGACGTCTGTAGTAGAAACGCTTAATAACATTGCAATAAATAACCTAACCCACTCATTTCTAAACATTACGATTGCATTGCGCATATTATTAACCATTCCAGTTTCTGAAGCTACAGCCGAGAAGAGGTTATTCTCTAAATTAAAGTTAATTAAAAATTATTTACGATCTAGAATGGGCCAAGAGCGGTTAAGAAATCTTGCTATCATTTCTACAGAGTCTGACTTTTTAAAGCAACTTGAAATGGAAAATCTTGTTAATGGATTTGCAAAAAGTAAAGCTAGAAAAGTCCAATTTTTGTAAGACCTCTCCATCATGTATAATGATCATGTGTTTTCTGTTTCAAAACAATCGCTATTTTATTTCTTTATTTTTTTTTAGTATTTTGAATTAATGTTTTGTAACTTTGATACTGTTTTTGTTTTGTTACTGTTGTTTCGTATTCTATTAATATTTTTTGTGTACTTTCTGTTTGTCACAAATAAATATAGACATTAGTACTAAAAAGTATAGAGTTTTCTTCAAAAATCAACGATGAACTATGAGAGAAGGGTGGTAATTTTAGCTTAATATTATAATATTGGTTAAAGGCGCTTATCATTATTTCGCACGACGGCGCCAAAAATGCTTGGCGCGTCCCTGGGTCTCTGCTGTCCCAGTTTTAATAAAACGGTAGGTAAGTAAAATTTTCGTATTTCCACGTTTTTTTTTTTTAAGTAAAATGCTAACTATGGCAAAAATCACATATTATGGCATGTTCGTATGTAGTTCACACTAAAGTTTCTATCAGATCTGCTTAACATAGTTCTTAATAACCTTTAGAGGTATAAGTAAAACAGTGTTGCCACTTCATCGAGAAAAATTAAATAATTATTATTTTGTTTCTGGTTTTTACAGAAAACATTTTTTATGCTGTATTTACTTATAATTCGGATAGTATGTGTATACTACAGGAATGTGCACCTTTTTTAGATATCATGAGACGTATAAGAAAACCTGTGATCGCAACAATATACAAATTATTCCCAGGAACAGACTGAGAGCTACTGCTGATGGCCTGATCTCAAGGGGCGCTTAAAAGAAATTTGAAATTCGCAGAAGAACATTATTAAACAATAATGCTTTGTTAAACTTCAATAATAATAGATCAGCAAACACCAAAGAAACTCATTAAAAGGGGAGGCAGAAAATGCTTAATATCCAACCAGGGGCATCTATAAGTTTTGAAGAAATGCCATTGTTAAATACTTCAGTCTTGATCCAGTGAGATAATAGTAACCGGTGAAAAAAGTAACCTGGGCCTGAAGAGCCTAGTCAACTCCTTAACGCTGAAAATATGAACGAAGAAGACCAGAGCATACTGGAAAATGAAATAGAGAATAGAATTGTAGGGCCAGATAATCTAAAACAAGGGATGTATGTGGTGGTGCAGTTACTAAAAACAGCTGCAAATATTTTATTGGGATCATCAATAAAAATGATGTAAACGATAAGTTCTTTAAAAAAATAAATATTTTATTACAGATATTGATGAGATATTGTAAATGTTTATGATATTGAAAGACTTACCATTCCCTAAGATTAACAGAAGGGGTGTTTATACTTTTCCTAAAATCTATCTTGGTACAATTTGTAATTTTTTAAAACAGTTTGACTTAAAGTTCCTATTTATTTGCTCATTCGTAAACAAGTATTATTACTAAGAATGTTTTTGTTTAATTTTAAGGATTAAAATGTTTCTTTGTTTGTTTAGTATTTAAAAATCAGTAAAGTTGTTTTTCAAAATCGTTTTTGTTTTTAATTATTTTGTATTTTAATATGTAAAAAGGTCTTTACAAAAACCTACCACATATTCTTCAGACCAAAATTAGCCGATTTAAGTAAACTTACCTTAGTACAAAGTTGCTTAGTTTGGGCGCTAGACGGCGCTGAAGTGACAATTTTTAAATCGTTTTTGTGGATTAATTCAAAAACTGTTCGTATTATTTTGCCGAAATTTGATACGTTGGCATAGCTTTATGGGGCAAAAAAACCCATGTCACAATTCTGATTAATATCAGTCCATGGGCGTCGTAGAACCTGGGTTTCTTACTAATTGCTTGTTTCAGATTTCTATGCCAATGAAACAAGAGGAGTTTGGGCACAAAATTTAGATAAACCAACTCATTTGCTACAAAAAAGCTACTCTTGATAAGATTCGATTCCTCTGACGGTTTTCGAGAAATTTGCATTTTATTACTTAATACCTAGTAGTTTTTACCACGTAGTACTTTGGTTTTATACGCCAATGGAAGATAAGAGGTTTAAGTTTAAAATTTAGATTAAACCAACTTATTTACTACAAAAAACCTCTTGAACAGTTTTCTTATCATCTGCTTTTTGTTCGCACGGTATTTTTCAGGTATGTACAACACGACCATACAGCTCACAAACGATTGTTATTGTTGGTTATTATTAGTTTTATCTGACAACATAATATTATTGTCAAATTTGTAGCATTTAATATTGTTGCTAACGTTCAATCATTTTATCTGCTTGCATTAATTATTAGAAAACTTTTATTGTCGTGAATTATCATGGCGGTGCAATACACTAATGCAGAATATACCGATATGATATTGGTATTTGGGTATTGCCAAGGAAATGGTCGAGAATATGTCAGAATCTACTCTACTTTGCTGCTATTGAAAGACGCCTGCGGGGAACGACCAATTTACTCCTAAAGCCATTGATAATGGAAGATAGCGTTTTGTAAGGGTTCCTGAAGTCGAGAAAGACATTTTAGAACGTGTTGCAGAAGATCCAGAAATAAGCACCAGGAGGCTAGGTAGGGAAATCGGGGTGTCCAAAGATATTGTTCATGAAGTACTTCAAGAACAGTTGCTATATCCATACCATAAGATGCCATTTCAAGATCTTTTACCTTTTTAGTCGGCTTGTTTATAGGCAAAGAGAAGAGAATCCCAACTTTGCCAACAATATTTTGTTTACCGATGAAGCATGTTTCACAAGGAGAGGGATTACAAATTTTCATAATGAACATGTTTATGCGGATAAAAATCCACATGCTATCAAGGTAAAACATTTTCACAATGAGTTTAGAATTAACATGTGAGCTGGAATAATTGGTAATCACATTGTTGGTCCTATCATTATTCCACAAAGATTAACCGGGGAAATTTATTTGCAACATCTACAAAATTCGCTGCCAGATTTGCTTTACAACTTCGTAGGGATATGTGGTTTATGCACGATGGAGCTCCACCACATTTTGCATTATATGTTAGAAACTATTAGAATCAGCAGTACCCAAATAAATGGATTGGTAGAGCTAATGCCCCTGTAAATTGGCCACCGCGATCTCCGGACTTAAATCCATTGGATTATTTTTTATGGGGCATCTTAAGACAGTGGTTTACAGGACAACTCCAGATAACGCAGAACAACTATGGCAACGTATTTTATATGCAATAAATATTCTTAAGGGCGATGAACAAGTTCTGCAAAGAGTGTGTTTTAATTTTCTTCGACGTATAAATCTTTGTATTCATGAAAATGGTGGACATTTTAAGCAATTTTTATGATATTTCTATTTATTTCTGTTTATAATTTAGTTATTTTTTTGTTTTTTTTTCTAAAAACTAATACATATTAAGTAATAAAATGCAAATTTCTCGAAAGCCGTCAGAGGAATCGAGTCTTATCAAAGAAACCTTTTTTGTAGCAAATGAGTTGGTTCATCTGAATTTTGTGCCCAACCCCCAACAAGCAATTAGTAATAAACCCAGGTTCTACGCCCATGGACTGATATTAATCAGAACTGTGACAAACACAAATTTCGGCAAAATAGTATGAGCAGTTTTTGAATTAATCCAGAAAAACGATTTAAGAATTGTCACTTCAGCGCCGTCTAGCGCCCAAACTAAGCAACTATGTACTAAGGTAAGTTTAGTTAAATCGGCTAATTTTGGTCTGGAGAATATGTGGTAGGTTTTTCTAAAGACCTTTTACAGACACCCTGTATATTTAATATATATTTTTTTTTAACCAACTTCAAAATGTTAAAGATATCTGAGAGAAAATTGGAGAACTGACGTTCTGCCATTTCCCATTCTTTTATCTTTTAACGTTATTATTTACCGTCTTTGTCTTTTAAGTGTTTCACCCCTTTAATAAATAGACCTTTTAAGCTGAAACCCTAATTCTGTTCACAGTAACATAATATCCCGTGACCAATTTTACTATTTACGCTGTAATCAAATATGACTGATGTCAAAAAGTGACAGCTACGACGCCATTTTAAATTTTTTTAAATTAAGGATCACTATATTTTCGAAATCGGATTGCGAAATGAAATTCTCTCGTGTGGTTACTGCTGAGGGTTACCATTTAAAAAAATTCAAAATGGCGTCGTATCTGTCACTTTTTAAGTTCTGTCGTAATTGATTATAGCGTAAATAGCTTGGTCACGGGACATTATGTTACTGTGAAAAGAATTGGGGATTTCAGCTTAAAAGGTCTATTTATTAAAGTAGCGAGACACTTAAAAGTCAAAATTGATGAAGGCAATTTAGGAATCCCCGTATTTCCGAGACGACTGAAAATCAATATCAACAACTATATGGTTTTGAAATCGGACCGCGAAATGCAATTCACTCGTGTGGTTATTTATGTGTGTTGCCATTTGAAAGGTTCAAGATGGGATCGTATCTGTCAAATCTGCGAACCTAAATATTTTTTGATATTAAATTTAGCTTCCTTGTCGAAAATCATTGACAAATATGTAATTTGTTTTTTATTATAGTCAGCAGGAAACTCGCCAATTGGGCGAGACACTTAAAAAATGTCCCTGTAACTACTTTATGTCATGCTTTCACTTGTTTTTTTTTAATTCATAAAGTTTTAAAGTGGCGTTTTTACTAGATTGCTTTAATTTTAAACATGTTTTCGTAGAAAAATTATTTTTGAATATCAACTTAACTTCCTTTTCAGGTTTAAATCGGAAATAGATTATATTATAGTCTGTTTCAAAAAACATGTGACATCGCTCGTGTAGTGATTCCTTACCAAAAAATAAGACAAATGGTTCCTATCAACATAGGTCCGCAGCCGCTTTAATTTTAAGATACAGGGTGTTGAAAATTTGAAAAAAAACTGTTTTTTCCAAATATTTTTGAGATCGCTTTAGTAACAGTTTGAATTTTAGTAGGTGCTAACTAGGCATAAAAAACATTTATTTCATATAAAAGGTACGCTCTGCTTCTACTAGTGGCGTCCGCGCTAACATGTATTTTGATATTTTTAACGAAAAAAATTATACGCCACTGTTTTGCTTTACAATAAATTTTATTTCCAAAATTATGCTTTATTACTTAGCAAGAATGGTCTCTAGACTTTTCTTCGTGTTACCAACGGTTTTCGATATAAAAAATAAATGACAGTAGTTGATAATCGCTGTGCCCATATCAGAGTTTGATAAAATTGCATTTATCACATAAACAAAGCCAAAATCGAAGGATACTTCGCATTAGACATTTAACTGCCTACATAAATGTCTTATCAAAAAAGAAAACGGCAGTGGCGTACATATTTTTTGCCCAGCTATCTCAAAAATAACGCGGTAATTTTTTCATATTTATCTTATTTTTCGGTAAGGAATCACCACACGAGCGAAAGCACATGTTTCTGTGTAAATCAAACCATTTAAATAACTTCTGTAAACTATGTTTGAAGTTATACAGTGAGAACGTAAAGGTTGGAACAAATTCATTTGAATCATTTTAAAAAATTAAATAAATAAACTAAAAGTCACTTTATCAAATGTTGGAAATGACCTCCACCAACAGTCTGGCAGTACCCAAGACGATCTTCAAATTCTAGCAGAACGTTATTAACGACATAAGGTTCTATCAATCTTATGTCGCCTCTGATTCTGTTCTTTAAATCTTAATATTGTTTGGTCAGTTAAAATATACCTTAGACTTAAGATAACCCCATAAAAAGAAATCTAAAGGGGTTAAATCTGGAGATCTGGCCGGCCATTTAATTGGACCTCGTCGGGCAATCCAACGCTCGGGAAAAACTGTATTAAGATACTCACGCACACGGCGGGTGTAATGGGCCGGAGCTCTGTCTTGCTGATACCACAAAAAATTGTTCCGTTCATCAGGATCTTCTGGATTAGGGTATAATGTGACAAGGTACGGTACTAGATCATTTTCTAAATATTGTAAATATGTTTCACCTGTCAAATTTCTGTCAATAAAAAAGGGTCCCAAAATTATATTTTCAACAATAGCGACCAAAACATTAACTTTTTGAGGATATTGGGTGTGACATTCTATAATCCAGCATGGATTTTCTGTAGCCCAATACCGACAGTTTTGTTTGTTTACACTTCCATTCAACCAAAACGTTGCCTCATCCGAAAATACAATTCGTTTCGAGAACTGTGGATGATTATTACACATATTCATCATTGCCTCGCAAAATTGGACTTTTCTGTCTGGATCATCTTCAGTGAGTTCATGAACCAATTGAAGTTTGTAAGGATGAAATTTATTTTTGTCTTAATACTTTAGGATAAATGTTTTGCAGATATGATTTTCCTAAGCAATAGTACTACTCGTCTCATGCTAGTCTTCTTGAACCGACAATAACACATTTAATTGTTTATCATTTAATACCGCAAGTCGACCTTTCGTAATAATTGTCTCTATCGTGACCTAAATCTCTATATTTTTTTTCTATTTTACTGATAGTAGATCGAGGTATCGGTTCTCTGCGAGGATACGTATTATTGAAAAGTTCGCAAGCTTCCATTTGTGTGCGCATTCTATCTCCATAACCAATCATTATTAATATTTCTATTCGCTCTCTTTCACTTAAGCGTACCATTTTTTATTATTACAAGATTATCAAAATAACTTTTGCCCGACACCTTAACTTGTGGAAATACGACTCAGATCAGGGGACAACCGTCACTGTCAGTGTGACAACCTAACAACCAAAGGCTTTACTTGCAACAGTGTTCATGATTGAAGTAATAATAAAAAATCATCTGTTCAAATCCGAATATAGATTTTCTCGCAAACGGCTGAATTTATGTATATGGCATATTTCATGAAATATGTTTAAGATTTTATGCAGAATCCAAAAAAATATTATAAAATAGGGGTACTCATTTAAAAAATTAAGTGAACCGTCATAAATTGTTTTTGGGACAACCTGTATATATCAAATAAACTTTAAAAAATACTTTTTTTTTCGAAAAAAAAACACTTGAATTTGTTTCAACCTTCACGTTCTCACTATATATAAGATTTAAAATGAATAACTAATGTGTGCTTATAAATTGATCTAATTTATTTTAATAGATTTTAACACGATTTTCCCCATGCCAATTGAATACGTTGTTTTCCAGACGCCATTTTGTTTTTTGTAAAATTGCTCTTACGCCGCCATTTTCGAAGTAAATATAAACTTGTGGTATGTTGTCGAAGAGGTAATTTTGAGAATAATTTGATGCTGCAATAAATAATACAGGTTACCATTTAAAAACAAGAACTTGATGTAACATCCTTTGAAACCGGACGTTTATTTGTCCTTTAGTTCAAAATTAAGATCCCGTTTAAACATAGCAGTTACCCAAACTTAATAATAAGTAATGCATATTTTATTATAGGTAAAGGGTGATTTTTTAAGAGTGTCCGAACTTCTATCCGAGAAGGCTGTGAAATGAACTGTCACTTTTCGCGCTTGTAGTGTCAGAATTATTCAGTAGCCGCGTTCGGCAAATACATCAGACCGCTTAGATTTGATCTGAATTGTTCGTTTATGACATCTGGATGTAGGGAAGTAAATGTCAACCGTTCGGCAATTAAAATCTGAGCGCTCTGACGATGATCTTTTTGCTCGGAGTTTTTGATCGGATGAAAGCGATTAATCTCAAATCTCAGCCAGCTGAGTTAGTGAGGTTAAGTTTCATTTGAAGTTTGTTCTTAGTTTTGGTTTGAAATTTGCTTTGGCGAGGACCTTGTAAGAAAGTTAACTTTAAAAAATGAAGGAAATAGAACTTTATGATGCGGAAGAACAAAAACGGTTTACCATATTGGTGACAGACGAAAATTTACCAAAATCATTACGTCTTCCTCATCATCGTCTTCAAACATAAGTTAATAGCAAAGAGGATATAGGACAGTTGATAGCCTCCTTCAATTAGGGCCAATACAACAGTAGGAATACTCATTTTTAGTAGAAAAGGGGAAAAATAGGTTATATTACTTGAATCAAAACAAAGCAGTTTTTATTTTTGACTTTGACAGAGATCAGTTGTTTGGTACCGTTCTTTTATCACAAATTTCTCCGACTGATCTGTGGTCACGTGACAAAAAATCAATTCAATCGCAGATGTATTTGCCGAACGCAGCTAGTATAGTCTGGCAAATCATTATGGAAAGAATAACACCAGAGCAACGCTTGGAAATTGTCCAAATTTATTATCAAAACCAGTGTTCTGTGCACTTCGTGAATTCTATGGTGCCCATAATCGCCTAACCGAACGATGTATTCGCCGAATTATAGACAAATTTCGAACGCAATTTACATTACTCGATATTAAAACAAAAACCAGACAAAAATCTGTGCGTTCCCAAGAAAATATCGCCGCTGTAGCTGCCAGTGTTGATGAAGACCCAAATTTGTCAATTCGTAGACGTTCGCAAGAAGTTGGGCTTTGTTATTCGACTACGTGGACAATTTTGACTAAAGATCTTGGTCTGGTGCCTTACAAGATCCAGCTTACCCAAGAACTTAAGCCGCAAGATCATCGTTTGCGTCGTACGTTCGCTGAATGGTCTCTTAGTCAATTGCAACTTGATCCAGAATTTAACCGCAAAATTTTGTTCAGCGACGAAGCTCATTTTTGGTTAAACGGTTACGTCAATAAACAGAATTGCCGCATTTGGAGTGAAAATAATCCCATAATGATTTAACAATTGCCGTTGCATCCAGAGAAATGCACGGTATGGTGTGGATTATACGCCGGTGGCATTATTGGGCCGTATTTTTTTAAAAATGAAGCTGGAAACGGCGTGACAGCTAATGGGGATCGTTACAGAGCGATGATTAATGACTATTTATTTCCAAATTTGAATGGTATTGATTTGGAGGGGATTTGGTTCCAACAGGACGGAGCCACATGTCATACAGTCAATGCAACACTGGATTTATTGAGGGAAGATGTCGGTGAGACAATTATTTTCGAGAAATGGCCCTGTCAACTGGCCCCCAAGGTCGTGTGATTTAACGCCATTAGATTATTTTCTGTGGGGTTACGTTAAATCATTGGTCTATGCCGATAAACCGGCAAATATTGACGCATTAGAAGACAACATAACGCGGACAATTGCAGACATAAGTCCCCAATTGCTTGAAAAAGTGATCGGAAATTGGATTGACAGAATGCGCTTTGTTAGAAGAAGCCGCGGCGGACATTTGACCGACATTACTTTCAAACATTAATGCCAATAACAGTGGTATGCACCAAAGGGTTTTGACTGTAGTTAAGTATCTAACTGTAGTTAACTTCAAAATTGTTATGCACCGTCAGTTTAATTGGTCTTAACAAAAGTTTAAATTAATCCCCCAAATTTCAGGGATTAAATCATCAGTTAACAAACTTGAACAATGTGCGCAGGCGCAGAACCCAAAAAAATATCGACAAAAGGACGTCACGCCTGTCATGACCTAACCTAACCTAGTTTGAGTTCTGTTTTGTTCATTTTCATTAAAAATTGTGTCGCTATTTTATTAATATTTTAATTTACACGATGGAAATTGAGAAGGAAATCATGATTAATGACGATCTTGATGCTGATAATGATGTGGTGTAAAATTCGGAGCCCTTTTTCTTTTCAATGCTTCCATTTTCATGCGAATATTTCGTATAAATATATAATATAGGAAATATGTTTGCCAATAATTAATACTTAACATCAACCTCAGACGAACACAAATTCTGAGGCATCAACCATAAAATGAGAATAAAATCGCAGCTGTTCAAAATTGTCTACAAAAATGCGGAAAACGCGGCTTGGCTTGACTGTCAAAGTCAAAAATTCCATGGTAGGCAATCTTAGAAACAGAAATAAACTAGATATCGCGACGCTGCCAGATTGTCGCGGGATTTGACGCAAGTTAAGTAAACTGAGTTCGGTGCATAAGGAATTAACTTTCGTTTGATAACGCTAGTTAACAAACTCCAGTTAATTTCAAAAACCGCGCATACGGCTGTAAATGTTATTTCACATAAAGTAAATAGTTTAGAGATATCTAATATGGTTGTTGTTTAATTTAAATTTAAAGTTCAGTCACTCTTAAAAAATTACCCTTAGTTACCGATTCTTTTTATTCGATTATTTCTTATCGGTTACATACATTTTGACTAAATAAGAATTCATAATTTGCAAGATTTTAAGTCTATTGCTTTAGTAAAATAAACAACACCTGCATATTTTTAAACTTCAAAGTTGGAAGTTAACCAGACTGGAGCTTTGTCAAAGTTTTTGGAACATAAAAGTTTAATTAACATAAGGCAACCGTGATTTTCCTTTTACACGTTACAACCATTGTCACAAAATATCTCCCTTTTGTAAACCTCAAATAACCATACAGGGTGTTACTTAATGATAGACCGTAAGTCATAGGGCGCATTGTGTCGTAAAAAGTCTAGTTTTTAAGATACAAGGTGTCAAAGTTTAAAAAAAAATCGGTTTTGTAATAATATCTCAAAGATCCTTTTGCCGACTTTGGTGAAATTTGGCAGTGTTGTTCGCTGTGATAAAACGCTAAGTTAGCACTAACTAGATGATAATTATGAGTTCCAGTGGCGTTACGAATAATATTGAAAAAGAAAATATACGCCACTGGCTTCTTTGAAATTTTATATTGTTTTCGGATTAAGCAGCTCATAATACAACTTCTTTGTCTCTTGATATTTTTTTGTATCTTACTTTGTTTTCGAGAAAAAAAATTAAAGCTACTTCATTGCATGTCGAAAAGTTTGTATTTTTAGCTGCTTAACCCGAAAACAATATAAAATTTTTAAACAAGTCAGTGGCGTACATTTATTTTGTCAATATTTTTCATGAAACTGTCCCCCGGGATGCCACTGGAACTCATAATTATCATCTAGTTAGTGCTAACTCAGCGTCTTCTCACAACAAACTGCACTGTAAAATTTCACTAAAATCGGCAAAAGTATATTTGAGATATTATTAAAAAACCGATTTTTTTTTTAATCTTTGACAGCCTATACTTTAAAAACCAGACATTTTAGGACACATGCTTATATGAACTTTTCTACTTGAATTTGGTTCAGGAATTCGCCCTGGGAATTACGACCTATCATTAAGTAACACCCTGTATAAGGGTGTTTATTAAACATATGACAAAAATTGAAGGGGCTGGACTATTCTAAAAATATTTTGTGTTTTCATGATTTTTGAAAAGTCGCTTTGGAAGATACTGGGCGAGAAATATTCTCGACAAAACCAATTTTGACATATTTCAAATTATTAATGTAGTCGAAATAGAAGTATGAGGTAAAGTCCGTCTATCTATCTTACAAACTCATTCTAAATGCTAATCCCTTACCGTCAATAATAACCTATTGTGTGAGGTGTAAAAAATACGGTATCCTGATCTGGGGACTACAGGTACGGATCTATTTAAAGATTATTATCCTATTATATTTTCTCAGTAATCCTCTTAAAATAATTGGGGTAAAATAAAATAGGTTTATTTTGGTTATTTAAATATGCTGATTTTTGGTTTTAAAATTCAGTTAGATGTTTCTATTGGTTTAGACAAAAAGTTATTTGTTGCCAATTAAACGTAATATCTAAGAATTTTTCGTCCGTGGAAGGAAACTAGTACGCCAAGTGGATCTATGGGTCGTAATAAGAACCAACTAAAGCGTGATATGTTATCAGTTGACACAAAAAAAGTAATCTTCGACGTTAACAACACTCTTCCTGAACGTGGTTTTTCAAAATTTGGTGCAGTGAAGAAAGCGGCAACTTTGACACGCAGGTCAGTGAGCACAGTGTGTTTTGTTGTAAATAAACCTATAGTGGAGAGAAGAAAGAGGAAAGACTCCTCCTTTACTATTAAGAAACTAGACGCGACGAATGTCGATATAATTCGTAGAAAAAGATATGCCATGTACAGGGAACAAATGATCCCCACTTTAAAAACCCTATTGCAAAGATTTAAAAAAAAATGATACAGGAATAGAATTTTGTCGTGAGACCCTAAGGAAATGTATTTTAAGAAACGGTTTTAAAATGAAAAAAATTAACAAACGACAAGTAATTATGGAATCGGCCTGGTTAAAAAGATGGAGAATGGAACACCTAATTGCAGTCTATGGATATAGACGGGATGAAAGGGATATTATTTATTTGGACGAGACGTGGTATGACACACACGAAGTTCCAGATAAAGGTTGGGTAGATTTATCGGATCAATGCAGAACCAAAGCTTCATCAAATAAAGGTAAGCGTATAACAATAATTCATGCTAGGACAAAAAACGGATTCATACCAAACGCTTTGGTTTTATCAGCCAAAAATATAAAGAACCCCCTTGTTGAGAATCACGATGATACTACGGCAGAACAATTTGAACACTGGTTTAAAAACAAATTATTACCAAATATACCACCAAATAGTGTGATAGTGATGGATAATGCGTGCTACCACAGTCGTAGGTTAAATAAAGTTCAGTGTTCCAATGACACAAAAGTTACCATTCAGGATTATATGATGGAAAATAATATGTATTTTGAGGAAAATTACACGAAAAAGCAATTGCTCGAAATTTTAAAATCATTTCCAATAAAAAAGCAATATTATTGTGACACTTTGGCGGCAGAAATGGGTCCTACCATGTTTAGACTTCCTCCTTATCATTACATGTTAAACCCAATTAAACATATATGACACCAGCTGAAAGCATCGGTAAGGAGGAATAATGTTTCGCCAACCTTAAATTCTTCTGTGACAACTTTAGTACAGTCATATACAAAATATTCCAAACAATAGTTGGGGAAATTGTAAAGCGCATGTTTAAAAAGTAGAAAAATCATACGTAAATATAGGTCTGTTGCCCAGAGAAAATATTATTATTGTGAACTTGGATGACGACAGTGACAGTGAAGCTGGCTTGGGTTAAAATGTAATAATTATTTTTCTCCACGACCATTACTGAATGCAATAATTCCAAAATAATTTTGGATAATAGAATGTAAAAATTCTCGCTCTTGAGTTGGAATATTTATTCTGAAACACTTGCTCCTTATGCGTTTGCGTGTATTTTCATTCCATAACAAGATATGGAATTAATATTCTGTAATTGATCTAAACGACATAGGTTGCCATGAATTTCGAAACTGTCAGTGTCAGATAAAAATGGCCGCGTTGTAATAATTATTTTAGGACAAATTTTAGTGCAAGTCAAAAAATGAGTGAAAAATCGGATGAATCAGATATGGAATTGGATATTACTCCACCTGAAATTACGAATATTGCGAATAAATAACTTAATTGCTTTGTACAGATTTTATTTGTTTTTATTCGTACTTTTTGGTCGTGGAGAAAATATAGTCTGCTACTCGGTTAGAATCTACTATTCTGACACGGTACATTTTTGTAGGTACATGTATATTTTGTTTTAATTAATAACCGCCCTATATGTTATAATTTTAATTGTATTGTGTCTTATATACTGTTATATTATTATTTTATTATTATTACTTATTATTAAATTACTTTGAAAATATGTTTTTGCGTTTTCTTTCTAACATAAAAAATCAGTACGACACTTTTGATGCATACAATACAGGTAGATGAAAAAAAATATTTTTTTCCATGCGTTTATATATACTTATTATTATCTTAAAGCAGCGCAACCTTTTATTCTATCAGCAACAAGTGCGTCCCTGCTTTCATTCGATTATCCGCTGGGTCTTATCGGCATTAGGGATTAGCATTTATAATGAGTTTGTAAGATAGATAGATGGACTTTACTACATTGGGCTTACTGAGTAAAATTATTTTAAAAATGCGTTATTATCTTTTAAGCAAATCAGTTTAATCGTGAATTTCATTTGAATACGTCTCCTAATTGATCATTTTGTATGTACCGAATTTGTTTAGACTGATTGACGTTTTGTTTTTTGACGTATATTTTCTGTCTTTAAGAGTTAAACCTTGGTTAGTGAAGTACTCTATCATGAATCTCTATACGAACGCGGAGATGACTGACATGCATTTCATTTACGGACTTGCTGATGGCAATTCTACACGCTAGGCGGTTGCACATTTTCTGACCGTAATGTTCCTGATAGAAAAATCTTCCAAAGTATTCACCAACGTCTTCATAAAACAGGCACAATAAAACTAAGTAGGGGACCAGGAAGGCCAATGACAGTAAGAACCGTAGAAGTGGAAGAGAATAGACTGGACATGATAGAGGAAGATGCAGGTACTTCTACTCGAAAAAATTGCAAATACTTTGAATGTAAGTAATGGGACTGTCAGGAAAATCCTTAGTGACTATTTGTTGTACCCATACCACATACAACGCATTCAGGCACTTCCTCCTGCTGATTTTCCTCCACAGATTGCATTCTGTCAATGGCTTTTACACACATTGTTTTAAATCCCTCAACTACTGGCGCTGATTATTTTTATCGATGACTCAAATCTCTCAATTTCTCAAGAAATGCAATAAGGAGTTTTGACAACAACGAAACAAGAAAATCCACATGATTGACTTAAAGATCGTTTTCAACATCAGTTCTCGTTGTTTGGGTTGGAATTGTGGGTGACTGGCTAATTTGACCGGTATTTCTGCCAGGAAGACTTGCCAGCGAGGTGGAACAGACGCTACCTCAGTTTCTGTAGGATGTACCATTGGCAACAAGAAATACAATGTGGTTTAGGTACGATGGTGCACCAGCGCATTTTATTGTGATTGCCAGTGAACTTTCAATATTAACATACGGAGAACTTATGGCCTGCTCGATCCCCGGACTTAAATCCCCTGGATTATTTGAGAATGTGGAAGATTTAAGAAATCGGATAATTGCTGGGTGTAACTTATTAAGAAGCGACCCTGGTGTTTTTGAAAGGGTTCGGTATTCAATGAGGAGAAGATTGGATTATTGCATCCTAGCTGGAGGTAGTAATTTTTAACAGTTCTTGTAGATTAAGAAACTTCACAAGTAATTTTTGGTAATACGATGTTGTTATTGTCGAAAGTTTTTGTTGCCTTGTATCTTCAAAATAAAGCGGATTTTCAACAAACATAAAAGGACCAAATATTTTTAGAATAGTCCAGGGAATAACCCCTTCAATTTTTGTCATATGTTTAATAAACACCTGGTATACTATAGTTAAAAATAATATATGTAAAGCAATATTATTTTGTTAATTTCAGAGGCTGCGTATACTGTTAAAACAAAAATTATCGAGGCTGACTTTACACTAGGCAAAAAGGCAGTTGAAATCGTAAAGGAAGCTGTTGGAAAGCTACCAATAAGCATTTTAGGTAAGATAATGCTTTACCTATTAAGCTTTTATAAATATATAAACAAATGATTAAGAAATAGTATCAAACGCCTACCCAATTAGTCCTCCTTTGAGTATATTTTTTCAAATTATATTTTATCATTTGTCTCCAATTGTCTCTATTTTTGGTCCCTAAAACCGGTTGTGGGTTTGATGTAATTTTTCCAGCGCGTCGGTTGTCTTCCCCTAGATATTTTTCCTTCATATGGTCTCCACTTCGTCCATCACTTATTCTTACACCTGACATCGAAACCCCATTTAAGTTCGGCAACTTTCTTTCATACATCTTTTGCTTTTGTTACACTTCTTCTATGTATTGGTTTCTTATATGTTCTTCCAGTAATATACCAATAATTTGCCACTTTATGTGCTATTTTGAACATTTCCATGGATTTTATTTTTTCAAATAGCCGGTTCGGAGTGCTTGGGGAGGAACTTCCCAGTAGCTACCCATGCCGGTCGTTTTCTTTCTTTTTATTTCCTGCGTTTAATTTTCTTTTTCCCAAGACACTATAATATGACCTTTAATAATAACAATATTATGACAATAATTTTAATAATTTTCTATTTCCTGATTTTCAATGATGATATAAGGTCTTACTTTTGTTGTGACAATGATCATACGGAGTCCACTTTTTGCTGTTTGCAGTTATCATGATTCTTCTCTATTATCGGATATCAAGAATATATTATCAGCATATTTTATAGATGACTTGATCGTCTTTTGTTGACAAGTATATTTTTATCTCGCCAATATAGTTGTTTGAATAGCTCTTCGAGTACTTGAGGTGATCAACTTTGAGGACAGAGAATCCTTAATTATGCCTCTTTTAATTATGATAGGCTTGGCGTTATTATAAACTTTTATAGCGGAGGTAACGTTTGCATATATGCATTTGACAGTTCTTTAATTATTGCTCATTGTGTTAAAAGCTGAAGTGAATAAAAGCCAAACATATTTATCCATATAGTAATCTATTATTTCTGGTGGTCGTTTTTTCTGAGATTTTAATACCGCGAGGTATGTGTATTATTTGTCAAGAACTTGTCTTATCATTTTTCTTATCTCTTTATCCGGGTTTCTAAATTCATCATACTCTTTTCTCTGAACAAAGTAAATTAGCGTCTTCATTTCACACACTGCGACATGTGACGCTACCATAACGTGGACTAGGAGAAAACCAGTCGTCCTGCTCCACCTGATTCAAATATTACATTGTTGCCTGGCAAGGTATTTAATGACGAAGTGGCGTATCAAAATATGTATTTCTATAATAAATTTGAAAACTGTAACATAACAATTCAAATTGAAGAGTTCAGGTCATTGTTTAATTTTTTATACATTATTTATATTCTTGAATGAAATTATAATAAGTCAATATATACGTTAGTTTCAAAACTCGTATTCATTGAATAATTAATTAATAAATTCTCAGTTTCCAGTGAAAAAAACCTATATATTATGCAAAGTATCTATTTAAATGATAATGTTTCCTTATCGGGTGCTTAACTTATTAGGTAGTCAAATTATCGACACAGTAAAGAAGCTTTTTACTTTCATTTAAAGAATATCAATTAGCGAGTCTAATCAATGTGTACAGTTTATTTGCATAATTGCTAAGTATCTTCTTCAGTTTGGAAAATGAGTAACATTTGATGTTCATTTCGATAGGAAATGTTTGCAGCACGCCGCAGGAGATACAGGATCTTTCCTCATTTATTAAGACCCACGCTATAGCATTTATTTAAAGACTAATAAGAAAAATAAGTTTTATAACTAACCTAAACTTTAGAATTCTGTTTTTAGAAAAAAGGACACATTCTTCCGATTTTAAATAAACAGAGTGGAGGAACGGACCAAACTCTAGGAGTGTATTATACACGTGAAAGCAATGTAAAAAAACCAATATGTTCTTATCCGTTATGTGTCCAAGTTATGGAGTGGTTAAAAATTTTTATCTAGCGCGCCACTTGTATCCAAGTTTTCGCATAATACGACTATGCCATGTTCGAGACTCAAAAACATTTAATAATTTTCTTGTTTTGACAATGTGTCAGTGTATTGGGACAATAATTGAACGTTTATTTTCAAGTTTAAAAAATGATCAAAGTGTTACAAGATGCCAAACACCTATTCAAATTTAGAATATGCAAATATGGTGTTTGTTTATGCTGTTGAAGAATTGAAGAACGGTTTCCACGTCAGAGACATCCTAATAGAAACGTATTTATCAGAGTTTTCAACAAATTGTGCGAGACCGGTAAGCTTCCTAGCAGAAAGTATTCCTGATTTATGCAACGAGCAGCTCACGAAGAATTGGTACTCAACAAAAAAGAATAATAAACACTCCACGAATAACGCTTATATCAACATGGGCGCCTAAATTACTTGACCGCCAAGGTATTTTGCCCCATCAACCTAATGTCATCTATGCTTAAAACGCTAGAAAAAGTGTAAGATAGACATATAAGGGATGACGTTATGGGCGACGGACCATTCCATGAAGACCAACATGCCTACCGGAAAGGAAGATCAACAGAAACGGCACTCCAACAATTAATAAAAAGAGTGGGGAGAACGTTAGAAAATGGCGAGGTAATGCTTTGATCCTGAACATTGAGGGAGCGTTTAAAAACACTTCCTTTGCCTCCATCACAACAGTAACCAGAAACATAGGACTGGAAGAAACCTGCTGCCGATGGATAGATCACATGCTTAGGGGCAGGGTTGTGTTCACCTCACTTCTGGGCGAGACTCAGGCGGTTCTAGTGGCAGGGGGGAGTTCTCTCTTCCCTGCTCTGGAACCTCGTCATGGATGGCCTTCTGAGGGAACTTAGTGGAGCGGGATACTCAATTTTGGGTTATGCTGATGATCTGGTAATCACGACACAAGGAAAATTTAACACCACTGTGAGAGATAGAATGCGGGGGGCACTTTAAGTGGTGGAAAAATGGATAGGACGGGAAGAACTAAACATCAGCCCTCAAAAAACCGTCATAGTTCCTTTTACAAAGCGAAGAAAAAAAGATGGATTGGGGCCCCTAATCTTCCAAGGAGAAACGTTGCAGTTGGCTTGGGAAGTAAAATATCTGGGGGCCATCCTGGACTCTAGACTTTGTTGGAATAGTCACATGGAAAAAATTATCCGTAAATCTGAAATTACTCTTGCAAGGAGAATGTATGGAAAGAAATGGGGTTTATCTCCCAAGACGGTGCACTGGATGTACACCAGAGTGGTGATATCCTCAATTACCTACGCATCCGTGATCTGGTGGTCAAAAGTTCTGCAGAAGACCTCTATACTGAAGCTAGGAAGTCTTCAGAGACTGGCCTGCTTAGGTATAACAGGGGCAATGAGATCGACCCCTTCTGCAGCGATGAAGCGCCTTCTTGACCTCCCTCCTCTTCACTTGATGATACAGGAGGAGGCGAGAATAAGCCACCTTTAGATGATGCTGCCGGCCTCCAGAGTAAAGAAGGTAGGTCACGAACTTATAGAAGACATAGCACATGTGCCGGAGATGAAGATGAGATCAAACCATATGACACGAAAATTTGTTTATGACACACTCTTTGAGATAAACATTTAGGATCGAACCGTGTGGACAAGCAACGAACCAGATTTTCTGTCTGGAGCTCTGGTATGGTTCACCGATGGATCTAAGACAGAAGAGGGTACAGGGGCTGGGATATACGGATTAAGACCAAAAAAAGACTTGCTCTTTCCCTTGGAAAAACTCTCAACAGTATTCCAGGCAGGAACCTATGCCATACTACAATGTGCATGGGAAAGTAATAACCTAGCCTACCAAAATAGACGAATCTACATGTGCTCAGACAGTCAAGCGTTCCTCAAGGCTCTCACGAGCCAGAGGGTAACATCAAGGCTAGTCTGGGAATGCCAGAATGAACTGAAAACCCTGGCGGATAGCAATACTGTTAAACTATTCTGGGTACCGGGTCACAGTGCCATTTTCGGCAACGAAAAAGCAGACGAGCTCGCGAGGCAAGCATCAGCTGCACCATATATTGGTCCTGAACCAGCCCTAGGAATGCCTAAATGCACAGCACGGAAAGCTATTGAGCGATGGACCAAAAATGAAAACAAAGTTTACTGGAACAGCAGACAGGAACTAAATTATAGCAAGGGAGTTATGGGGGGAATTGGTCCGAAATTCTTAAAACAGTTGCTTTAGCTCAGCAGGAGCAAACTAAGAATAACAACGGGTATCCTAACAGGACATATTGCTGTCAAGGATCACCTGACCAAAATGAAGATATACAATGGTGATCTCAGCTGTAGGCTCTGCGGCAGGGATAGGGAAATTGTCTATTATGATGTCTGTCAATGCGAATCCCTGGATCGCAGACGCTATGTGATATTCGGGAAAGTACAACTGAAACTGTATGAAAAAAACACTAAATCAGCAGTTGACGTATATAAACTAATACACGGAACCAAGATAACCGAGTGGATACAATAAAACGAAGGTTTCACAATAGGCCTACTTATGGCCGCGGTGCTTCGAATAAAGGACGGGCCTAAGAAAAAAAAAGGCTTATATCCGTACCATGTACAAAGAGTTCAGCACCTAAAACCGGAACATTTTTGTTTGTGAAACATGTTTTCTATTAATCAAAGTAATAAACATAAAGTAATCTGTCAACGTCGCACCGACGTCTGCGAATCGGCAAAGCTTCAATAAAGGGAAAACGCCGCCTGTGTTTAAGAGTCTTTCAGTCTTCTAGCGTAGCGGCAATATATTTTTATTCTATTTAACTGGCAAAACTGCCAAATATCTAGCCTACGGCTAATAAACTAGTGTTTCATCCCGCAGTATCACGTCTTCTTAAATATAAAAACGTGCTATGTTCTAAACTAAATAATATTAAATAATTCACGTCTACGAAAACCGTTAACCGGTAGCTTGCAATAGATTTGCGGCTTCAAGAATATGTAAATTTGATTCTGTGATGTTTTAACCGACAAACGGAAACATCACTTGAATGCTTCAACGGTCGCGTCTCGTTGGTTGGTCAATAGACCTCTCAGACTAGAGCGCTAGAGCACCATAAACAAACCAGTGTCCTATTAGACTTCGAAGCAAGCAAATGCTTCACGTGGCTAAAATAATAATAGCACGTGTTTTGATCTGACATGTGTGTCAAGCAAAGTGATTTTCTAGTACGTAAGTAAGTAAGTGATATTTTGAAGACGCGTGCCCGGTAACAGAGGTTGCTATTCTTTTAAACGTATAGTAAAAGTACCGTAAATTTCACAGTTAAATAGACTACATTCTTTGTGTTTGGTTAAGACGTGCACGAAGTTGCACCTCAGTGTTTTGCAGTTCGCGTAAATACGTGAAACATTCCGTTTTATACAAAACATGTTTTTCAAATAACCCTCGTGATATTCAGATGGCAACGAGGCTGTAACTAATTCAAGTTTTGATTCATTCCCTACGGTAAGAACCAATGAAATCCTAACAGTATCTCGGTGTAGTGCTTTAGGGTTGTTAAGATGATGTATCAGTGTGTAACAATGTAAATAGTGTAAAATTGTGTGATGAAGAGTGGAAGAATAAAAAGACATAACAAAATGAGATTAATTGGTTCAGTAAAACTAAAACGAATAAACCTTATACTGTGGGTGATACAGTGTCTATGCGAGGCCAGGGCAATTCCTTGTCTAAAACAATTATGTTAAACGTATGAAACTTCGTCAGTGGATAAATAATAATTATTCTGCTGTATCGCGTATACTTTTTACGGATGAAGCAACATTCACCCGTGACGGTATTAATAATAATCATTACTCTCATGTATGGGCAATCGCAAATCCTCACCCAACAGTCGAAAGTAATTTTCAACATCAGTTTTCGGTAAATGTGTGGTGTGGTAATACCACAGTGGTATGCTCGAAGTTATTTTAATTGACCATTTCATTTTGGAAAATCGCCTCACAGGAGACCACTGCTCTAATTTTTTACAAAATGAATTGGAAGGGCTACTAGAGGATGTTCGTGTAAAAATCAGAATGCAAATGTACTATCAGCACGATGGAGCTCCTGGACATTTCGCTTATCAGGTCAAGCAACATTTGGACGAAAGATTTCCAGGGCGCTGGATTGATCGCGGTGGTCCTATTAATTGGCCTTTAAGATCTCCAGACCTCACGCACTAGATTGTTGTTTATGGGGCTGGTATAAAAATTAAGTGTTTAAAGTAAAAGTGGGCACTCGGGTGCACTTATTCGACGTATTAGAAATACTGCAGTCAATATTAAAGAAGAAAGACATGAAGCTATTAGGAGAGCAAAAAATGTTTAGCTATCAATGGCAGTATCTTTGAACATATTTATTAAAAGAACGCCATGATAAAGAAAATGTTAATGTGTTAAATTTTGTTTATTTGTTATTGCGCTATAACTTGAAAACAAATTGAAATCGGATAAGAACATAATATGGAGTTTTTCACATTATTTTCGCGTTTATAATACACTCCTGGAGTTTGATCCGTTCCTCCCGATTCACCCTGTATATTTAATGGAGAAACATACAGCATGTAACAAACCTACTTTTTTCTACTGCTGAATACTTTTTCAGTTAACAATGTGGGTAAACAATATGATTACCCGATGTACCTGGGTGAAGTTGCAGAAGAAGACCTATGGGACATCATAAAAATAAATGTAGGAGCAGTAACACTTATGTGTAGAGCCTTTATAGAAGATATGAAGAAAAGAGGTAAAGGAGCAATAGTTAATGTTTCATCAGGGTCAGAGCTTCAACCGTTGCCCTTTATGAATGTGTATGCTGCAACTAAGGTATTTATATATATTATATTATATATACCTAAAATTAAATTATTAATTTACGTTTTTCCAAATATTAACATACATCAAATTTTAACTGTACAATTCCAAACACTTCAAGAATTATTTATATTACTTGTATAACTACATTCAAAAGCAAATTAAGATATACCGTGGTCAAAAATTAGTAAATGTTAATTTAAACTTAACTCTTAGTGAGATTCGACAAATGATACATTCAGAATAAAAGCGAGTAAATGAGTTAAATACTTTAAAATCTATTTTGAAAAAAAATTAACATACAAAATCGTTTCTTAAAAAAAATTATTTTATTTAAAAATTATTATTTTCTTTTACGGGAAATGCTACAAAGCTTTACAAAATAATATGATCCCATGTGGTCGAAATTGGTGATGGTTTATGAGGTGTTTTAAAAATACCAGAATGTTGCATTTTTATATCGGTAGTAGATTTTTATATCGCAATATTGTTTATACTTTGTTTCTTAATGCGAGAGAGTAATAAAATGTAAATTTGCAATGACAGGACGCATTAAGCAGAGTGGACAACTTAAAGGTAGCATTGTAAATTTCAGGTAAATTGTAATGATAGTTTTTTAAAAATTCCGTATTTCAGATATTTAAGACGTACGCACCCCGAATTGGTCCTAATATAGGGTCGCCCTAATAAGCATACAATAAAAAGACCAGTTTGGAGAATAAAATGAAAACTACCTGTAGTAACAGCGGCTTTACTACAGGTAGTCTAAATATTAATATTTATAAAAAAGATCTACTATGGACAATACAACAACTTAGTTTTTAAATTTTAGTCATCATGTTCCGAGTAGTCCGATAAACTATCTCCGTTGGGGTCCAGAGAAATAATAAGGGACTCTACAGTGTTTTCTAGCACGTTATCAGCTTCCCACATTCCTTCCTCTATTTCAATCACTTGTTCGACGAACTTATTCCATTTTTCACAATCCACTGTCTTTATTCCCTCTTGCGAGAAGTTTGCAACGTCTCTCGTTTTAAAAGTGGTGTTATGCCTTGCTACAAACCCTTCTTTTACTTGCGCCCGCACCAATTCTATGGGGTTTAATTCACAGTGATATGGCGGAAGGCGAACTACCGTTATATTTCATTTTGAAGCGATTTCGTCGACAACTAATTTTGTACAAAGAGATTTATTCAACTTTACAATCTCCACAAGCTTCTTTTTCGGCATATCTTTATAAAATGGCTTGTTATTTACAGTAAGCCAATGAATGATGTCATTTTCTTTCCAAGAAGACGTTTGTATTTTTTCGGATTTTCTTAAGTGGTATCCATGACTATAAAAGATCCAGAAGGAATAAGATCTAGCATTTGCTGGAAGTATTCTTCAAAGACATCAGCGTTTATGTCTTCATGATAGTCTCCAGTCCGTTTTGATTTAAATGCTAGTTAGCCGCCATCGACAAATCCACTCTTGCTACCAATGTGAGATCTTTTACGTTTTCCCGAGGGTGCTTTTATTCCAGTGAACCATCCTTTCATGGAACCTTGCCTCGCTCTTTTTATATGTATATCCTGCCATACTTTACCAACGATATAACCTTCATTAACCAAGTTTCGTCTATATAATAGATATTCCTGTTTTCCCTTCGAAACTGTCTAATTGCCCTCAAATATCGTCGTCGCCAGCAGATGATTCCGTCTTTCTGTATTAAAAATGATTTTCTGTTTTGAATTTTTTCATAACAAAAATATATTTCCTTTAAAGTTTTCTATAGTTTCTTCTTACCCATGGGTGGATTGTAATCATCCTTTTTCATTTCAAACATTATTGTGTCCAAGGTAGGTATTTCTTTTTTAAGTAAACTGAGTGTATGATTCTTCTGATGGCAGTCTTTTCATCCTCATTTATTACAGTTTCTTTTCTTCCTGTACTTCTCTTTGGTGACCTGATGGGGCCGCGTTTATCCTCGTGCACAAGTCGGCATATTGTTGACTGTCTGACTCCAGTTATAATCGAACACATTTCAACTATTTTTGCAACTCCGAATGTTATATCAAATAATAACTGGACTACGCCTATGTAATACGGCGAAGACCACTGACACCGAAAATATAGCTGCGCAAGTAGGTTTTATAGTTCAATAATGATTTATTACTCTCTCGCGTTAAGAAATAGACTATAAATCTGTAAACATATTTTTATACTTTTAACATAGAAAACGCCTATTTGGTCAAGTCCTGGTTACAATGTTCTGGTCTCCTGGAACCATCATCATCTTTAGTTTTTCTTATAACTATATCGTTCTTATTGTTGTACGGAACTATTAAGTTATATTGCGCATTCTATGAACTAAAATACGCATATGCAGGGTAAGCCAAAAAATACTTTTTATGACCAATTTCTTTTTAATGTAAACTTAAGTTTAACTTTCTCATTTTTAACCGTTATTTATACAGAGCAAGTAAAATATTTGCACATTTTCATTATTTTATGCCATAAGAAGTTATTTATCATCGTTCGGTAGTGCTTGTTCGTTTTCCCTATAAAAGAAGTATGGTCCAATGATATACCCTCAGACCAAAAATCGGACCAAACTGTGACATGTTAAGAATTCATTGGCTTTTCTTGGATTTCCCTAGGAGTTTCACTGAGCTAGATACAACAATTTTGTTTATTGACGTACCCACTTAAGTGAAAATAGACTTCGTCGATGAAGATGATTTTGTCGCAAAAATTACAACTACCTTCATATCAAGCATCCAATTACCAAATGTACGGCTTTGCCCGTGATCACCTGGTTTTAGTTCCTGTGTTACCTGAATCTTGTTAGAATGAAGAGTCAAGTCATTTTGCAAAATTCGTCATGTCGTGGATTTAGTAATGCCCAATTGTTACGAGCGCCGTTCAATGGACATTCCGGGACTACCAGGCGCACTCTCATGAACAGACTCAACATTAGCAACTGAACGACTTCGACATGTACGTTCTGGTGGCTTCACATCTTTATCAGACCCGGTGGTTTCAAGTGGTGTATAAGGTGAATAGTTCTTTCTAAGGGACGATTATGTACGCCAAAATAATCACGAATTCTGCGATATGCATTAATAACAGAAGATGCATCTTCAAAATAAGTCTTTACAATGTAGACAAGTTGTTCTACTATGTACCTCTCCATACAAGATGTTGTACTGGTCTGCACAATGCAGCAAACAAACCTAAAAACTTGAGGCAAAAAATGTGGCAGCAAGAAGCATCCGGAAATTCTTATTGGAAGACCCTTAAGGGTGGCATAGGCATAGCACTCTTTTCATCATGTGAATTGATGAGTGAAGAGCCGCTTGGCACATAGCTGGATCCTCTGTTATGTTTTTACCCTTCATAACCTTTGATATAACCAAGGATATTCCGAGTTCGATGCCCAAGAACTGGTCCAGTTTCAGGGGGATTCGATTCGGATACACCATTTTTCACCTGTCCCAACCAATTTTCCATAAAGTGTATTATAAAAGATAATTAACATTTTGAAGAAATCACTATGTATGTTAACCTTTTTTTTTATCTTTAGTAGTTTCTTATTAGCTCTCCTTATTATTTATAATAATAATAATAATAAACAATTTATATTAACCAAATAAATTTAAGCATACCAAGTACAAAGTAATAATAACAAAAAATAAATTTAAAATTAATTATACTACATTTATAGGTTTATAAGGGCCTGTTATTACGCAGACAACTGGTATTGCGCGAACAACACCAGATACTATTAAGGCCAAAACTTATATAATATATTAGTTTTCAAAACATTCTAAACTATAAAGAAAAACCTAAATCATAGTGGCAAACAATATAATATAATGGTAGATGAAAAAAGAACAAAAGAGAAAGGAGGGGCATATTAATGGAAGCAAAATTCTACTGACTCGAGAACAAGAGGTTTTTATATTTACTTTTAAAGACAATAGCCGAGCATTCAACATCACGTGCATCCAAGGAATTGACGCAAGAGGCAAAGTTGTATGAAAATGATCTTTTGAAAATTTCTTTTCGATGTCTAGGGATATTAATAATGTTATTTCTACGAAGATTCAGGCTATGAATATCATTTCTAAAAACAATTTTAGTGAATACGTATGAAGGGGCTCTGGATTTTAAAATTTTGAGGCAAAAAGAAGCAAAATGTAATTTTCGTCGATTATGCATATTAAGCCATCCCGCATTTGACAAAAACTAAGAAATTATATGCGTTCTTCTGATGCCATAAATAAGCCGCAAACACGAGTTTTGCATTCGTTGTATTCGGCGAGAGCCTGCACTATCAATACAGGGGCCATACACAACATCACAATGATTAAAATGGGACAGTACTAAAGTGTTACATAACAATTTTTTTATTTCAGAGGTAAGAGAATGCCTGTGATTGTAAATAAGATTTAGGGTACAATATGCCTTTCTGACTTTTACTTTGATGTGTTCTCTAAAACGAAGATTAGAATCAACCAATAAACCCAAGCTTTTGGAGAGACTTTTATATGGTATTGCTACATTGTTAATAGTGATGTTCAAAGAATTCTGTACCGTATTTCTTAATGTTTCATTACCAAACAAGGTGATGGATGATTTGGATGGGTTGATTTTAAGTTGATGGTCCCTGGATGCTTCGATTAAATTCTTAAGATCTAAGTTAATATTTGTGTTAACAGAATTCAAATCAGAAGTATCAAACGAGCAATATATTTGAGTATCATCAGCATATAAGTGATAGTTACAATAATTTAAAGTTTCGTGAAATTTTCCCGTATAAATTGTATACAATAGAGGTCCTAAAATATTACCCTGCGGAACTCCAGTAGTCAAACTAAGGGAATCCGAAAAGCATTCCGCTATTACCAGCTTTTGAGTCCTGTGAGTTAAAAAAGATTTAATTAGTTTAATAGCCCCATCTCCAAATCCGGTGTAATGTAGAATCAAGAGCAATATAGAGTGGTTGAGCATATCGAATGCCTTTGTAAAGTCCAAAAGAATAAGAGCACTTATCTTTCCATCATCACAAGCTTTAAGAACATCATCGACCACATCTGACATAGCAGTGTCACAGCCAAAACCAGGACGAAAACCAGACTGCTTAAGGGGTAAAATATTAAACCTATCCAGAAAATATCGTATTTGACCATCTGAAATTTTTTCTAATATTTTGGAAAAGGTTGGGAGGATACTTATTGACCTTAAATGTGAAAATTCTGTGGGTTGACTGATCTTTGGCAGAGGCAAAACATGGGCATTCTTCCAAGAATGTGGATAGTGAGAAGTTTCTATGCATTTATTAATCACATGAGTTATAAAAGGAATAATATAGGGGCAACATAATTGAATAAGTGTAATATTCAACGCGTCACTGCCAAACGCTTTAGATTTTAAATTCATTATTATTCTTAGTATATCATTTTCAGTCACCAGATGAAATTTCAGCTGATCAAGAATACCTGGTTTAACGTTATGTTGATAGAAATTTAATAAATTAGGGTCAGGTGTCTGTCCAAAAGACACAGCAGAATTAATAAAAAAATTATTGATATCGTTAGGGTTAGAGAGATGGCCTGGAATGACGTTATTTTTATTTATGATAATATCTAGTTTTTTTAATTCCGACCATTTTTCTTTTATTGAAGAATTCGAAAATCTTTGCCGTAGGTATGCTTTCTTTTCCGCCCTTATTGCAGCTGTGGTGTAGTTCCTTAGTTGTTTGTAAGAAGAGTAATGCTCTACCTGTCTTGTATTCTTAAATCTTTTTAATGCTTGGTTTCTAAGTCTTTGAAGAAATTTAACATTATCAGTTATCCAAGGCGCATATTTTTTATTTCTTTTCTTACAAATTTTAAGTGGGGCATGCATATCAAAAAACAGTAAAATTGATGAGCTTAAAAAGTTTACTTTTTCTTCAATGGCAGGCATATAAAAAATATTTTCCCGAGATCTGCCTGAAATCTGTCAAAGTTAATGTTTTTTAAAGGTCTATATTTAAAGGATATTAGAGGTGGACTTTCAATGACCGGGGGAATTTTAATGAAAATGGGAAAGTGGTCTGACAACAGATCATCAGCCACACCAGCGCTAAGAACATCAGACATATTGCAATACAGTAAATCAAGCAAAGAATATGATTCATCAGCCATCCGTGTAGGTTCCTGAATATATTGCCTAAAATTAAAAATATCAGCGATGTCTTCAAGTTGTTTAGCATTATTACTATCAATATTCAATAAGTTAATATTAAAATTACCACAACAGATAATGTTATCATAAGTTGTATAGAGATTTGAGAGTGAGTCCTCGAAGTAATCAAAAAAACTTTCTAAATACCCTATACCTATCTGTTACCGTTTTCGAGGTATTAAGTAATTCCCATTTCTAGCAACGAACGCTAATATTTTTGAACTTTGAGATACTAAAGCACCCTAGGTTGAGAGTTAAGCAAAACCCAGGGCTTTTTACGTCATGTGTCATATCACTGATTTTATCAGCCTCCGATATCACCCCATATTAATCTATTCGTTTTTAACGTTTTAATTCCTCATTAGAGGAATGTTTATAGAAAAAATTGGATCCTCCACGACGAATGTAGTCAATAAGCGCTGGGACATGGGAACACTGGGAATGGGGAAAGTTTTTTTTTTTTAATCTAATTTAAAAAATACAGATGTGTCATTTGAAAAATCTACTTTTGAACACATCCACTGAAGTATTCCATCACCCCTTTTGTAAATATAAAAAAATGTCTAGGCAGGTAATAAAAAATACGAAATTTATATATTATAGCGAGACTCAATGTCACAAATAGAAATAAGGCCAATTGGAAAATTACTAATGAACTTAGAGGTCACGCGTCAAGGAATAGTTTAAATGCAATATAATATAAATAAACGAAATTCATCAAAATGGTTTTAATTTATGTTCTGTAGAACAAGCTGAAGAAACGAACAGAGAATGTTTCTCAAAATCAGGATCCCGTTTCCTTCCTGCGTTTAAGCGTTGATTAACATTTGGAGTTGTCGGATGTTGTTCAGGAAATCAGATTCAGAAATGGGGACATGCCTGGATTAGATAATATATCAGTAAAGATTATAGATAACCTGCCGTATTATACTTTAGATTGTTTCTTTCAGTGCATAAATGAGAGCTAACAAGACATTACCCAGATTGTTTGAAAAATGCGTTAGTGATCCCAATACATAAAGGTGGCGACGCGGACTGACTCCCAAACATTCGCCCCATCTCCCTGTTACCAACAATATGAAAAAATAATTGAAAATATTGTAAAAAGGCATATAATTAGACATTTAAACAAGCACAAGCTGCTGAATCTAAGTAAGTGTAGTTTTCAGGAATCTCTGGGCACAGGGGATGCAATATTCTTGTTCTTTGAAAGCATTTACTGCGGCCTTCGATTGTGTAAACCTCGATATTCTTTTCAAAAATTAACAGTTATATGGCTATATCTCAAAAACAAAAATATTAACATTTTAGTTTAACTTTGAAACTCTTTTTGCAGGGTGTCCGGATCAGGATACGGAGCGGCGATATCTCGGAAACGATACGTCTCGCAGATTAAAAAAAAAAGTTATCATTATAGAATAGAAAGTAAATACCAATATTTAATATTGGCATTTCTAATTCTTAATAATTAATAAGATAAACGATCTAATGATTTTAATTATTTATTTGTTTTTCTACGATTCAGTGACTTTTAAAAATAAATTAGCCGTTACGCCCTCTTGAGACAACTTCCGACACTTGGAATTATTTTTAATGAGTTTCTCTTGATATATTTTATAACGGTACCTAGCTTTTTTTTTTTAAACTGTGAGACGTATCGTCTTCGAGATATGGCCGCTCCGTATCCTTATCTGGACACCCTGTATACCAGATACTCACATTGAAATAAAGCAAATTGTCGGTAAATCCGCAACACCTCGTATTAGACAATTTTGAATAAAGTTTCTGCGGATTTACATAGATAGTAGCTTAAAATTCTTATGTCACATCACCATTCTAAATAAAAAAAAATTTTAGGAGTTGCTATGCTGTAAGGGTCGTTTCAAGTTAACTTGGCAGTGTTGCAGCAAAATTAACTTTTACTTTTACCCCCCCACTAGCAAAAAATTCCATTAAAAAAAATAAAAATTTATAGTCACCTCCCTCAATATTTGAGAATTATTCAATTATTAAAGACATTTAAGGGTTAAAGGCTTACTAGTCGATAAAGTCTACTATAACCTGCAGAAATACTACAATGATAGTTATTAATTAGGATTTTTATAATCATATTTGTTTTGCTTACGGGTCTGGTCAGTCCAATTCCAATTTTATTCTGTGATGAGTGGCTGCTTTGATTTGTTTAGGTGCATTTAAATTGTTGAAGTCATTTTATGTCTGTGTATGTTAAAGTCTGTAGGTTTACTTTGTTACTGAGAATGTAACATTCTTTCAACAATAAAGTATATTTGATTGATTAATTGACATTTTTTCGAGTTATCATAATACCTGTATTATTATACCGCCCTGTATATTGCAACTAAGATATGACCATAGTGTGCGGATATTGACTAGCTCTCAACCAACTATCAGTGCCTTAGCATCTCAGAGTTCAAAAATATCAGCATTTAGTCCAGGTAATGGTTTAAAAGAAAACAAAAGGAAATTAATTGATATCTCAAGAACTGTAGTAAATAGGTATAGAGTAATAATATAGAAAGTTGTTGAGAAACTACTAGATATTGTAAAGAGGTAAACTATATGAGGCTATGAGTGCAATAGTGGACTATCCCCAAATTGCATAAACGCAAAAAAACGAATTTAAAAATTGTCTGAATATTGCAATTTAAATTAAATTTATTTTAAATACAGTTTCAGGTTTTATTTAAATTGGTTTATAATATGAATCAGCATAGATTTATAAACAAATTTTACATTTTATCTAAATATTTTTTTTTAGGAGTTAGATGTGGGTTAGTCCACTTTTCTTCTAAGTAAGTAAATTAATTTATCAGTTTAGTCCATTTTGATTAAAAACATTCTATTATTATTCATAAAGGTTTAGTAAAAACAAATCAATGAATAACGTTTATTAAAAGATATATTTTTCAAATACAAAACTACCATCAAAACGGGCGACAAAAATTTAATCTTCATCTTCTTCAGGACCATGTAACAGTTCGCCGCCAGTTCCTTGTGCTGTAGATCGAAGATTTTCATAAAACGCGTAATACATCGGAGGAATAAATTCCTTTAGTTGAAGGAGATCTTTCTTTTTGGCATCGTTAATGACGTTACCGTTAGGGTATAATAAGGGAAGTTTCGATTCCGGCAAAAGTGATTTTCTCTTACTTATATCCACAGTTTCAAAGGGAACATCATTGTTATTAGAGTACTTGAACTGAATATCGAATGGGCAATGAGATTGAAAACGCAACCATTGCATCTTTAGCCATTCTACTTTGACATTATCTTTGGATATTTTTCTATTGGTGATATTATTTTCCAATGGTTTTGTAGAAAAAAAATTAGAACTTTTCATTTCTACCAATTTGAATGGATTTTTTTTTCTTGCATTTGTTATAACCTTATTCCAGTCATCGGGAATAAAAATATTGGGATGGAATTTCTTTTCTTTCTCAATAACCCCAAAATCTTGATCACAAGGTAAGTAGGAATGACCACTTAGCAAAAATTTGTGATCTATTTCTTCAACTTCAAATTCAGTTGATGAAACTATGTAATTACATAGTACAGACATTTTTATATTTCGATTCTGACCCCCACACTGGTCAGAATACATAACAAGTTTTTTTGTAGCAACAAAATTTTTGATATAGTATAGGATACAAGATCCGACCTCTTGAGGACCTCTTGAAGCCACTGATTCATTCCATACAAACATGTAGGAATCATTGGTTGCCATGTTATGAATCGAAAAGCAGTAAGTCCAAAGCTGCCGCTTATAATAACAGATTCCTGTTGTCAAAACAGGTGTGGGCAAGGTCTTCATCAAGTCAAAACATATGACTGTAATGTCTTCTTCTTTCGATAACTGAGCGTCTTGTTGTAAGCTGTCCCTTGCACTTTGAGCTTTTCTTTGGTGAAGTTCACGCTCGATCTCAAGTTGCCTCTTTATTACTTCATCAACTGTTGATTTAATTTTTATGTTGAATAGATCACATTTCTTGCAGGAATCTGATATGGGTGGATGAAAATGTAAGTTAAACTCTTTATTAAAGATTTCTCTAAAAACGAAATAAGAAACCGAATTGTTTGATTCATTTTTGTACAAATTGTACATTTTTCCAATACTTAAATCTGGAGCAAGGTATCTCCTGTGATTGCTCTTTGGTCTACAGTAGTGAGATTCGTAGCTTGGGAATTGCTTAATAAAATCCCTAACTTTGTTTTTCTGCGCTTCATTAGTTTTATTAGCTGGTGGGTGTTTCCCCCTTTTATCGCATGGTGATGGTGCGCCGATTGGTTTAGTCTTTAGTAGTCTATCCAGTCTTCCAGATGAAACACAGCCTGGAAAAATGATTTGCAGACCTTTTTTTCTTCTCCCGTGGCATCAGGTATATAGTAGATTCTTGTTTTATCTCTCTGAGAGTTTTGGTTTTCGGTGTACTTCCGTAGTTTGTTTACAACCTTAACTAATGAAAACAGATAAGAAGTCTGTAAATTGAAACTTTGTAAACCATAAAAACTTGTGTGCAGTTCCCTTTGCCGTTCTTCGGGTAGTAAAAGATGGCATTTATTTTTGCAGACACAAACGAATGGTTGGAAAGGTTTTGAAGGCACTGTTTTTCCAGATTTTGTTATATATTCTTCTCCGGCACATCTTTTCTTTTTATTTACAGCTCGCCTCCAATTCTGTTCACGACGAATACGTTTTTTTGGCTTAAATTCCTTTGTTTCTTCCTCTTGCGTTTCCTCGCTACTTGTTTCTATTGCCTCATTTACTCCACCTTCTTCTGATGGAACATATTCTGATCCTGAATCTTGATAAGGATCAGACTGATCCGAGTCTAACGTACCTGGAAAAATAAAAAAAAAATATGAAAAAGTTAAATTGAAATAGGTTAGCGCTTGTTAAGTGGTAATCTTTTCATAAAAAAAAATATCTTAAAAACTTTCTTAATCAATGATAAAAACCTAACTGACGTCATTGATGTTACTTTAAGAGAATTATAAAAGTAACACCTCTGTTACTTTAGTCACGGCCTTCCTGAATCTCGAATAATATATCTATAACATAACCTAGCATTTAAAATTTACTTTTTGATCCCAATTTAATTAAAAAAGTATTTAATCTTTACTAACAAAGTTCTATAATACTTACATTCCATTGTGGTGTCCTGATTATCCATTTTACAAAAGATAATGGCAATATTTGCACAATTTTAGCACTGAATAAAGGCGGCATACATAAACAACAACAACTGTCAACTACAACTAATAACGCGATTGGTAAGAAGCAAAATGGACCAACCGCACTCAGTCCACTTTGCTTCTGATGTAATAGGCAAATCCTAAAACAGCAAAACTGTGTATGTGCTGCCATCTATTAGGAAAATGTTAAAGGTGGTTTGGTCCACTATACATTTGAAAGATTATCATATTGTGGTTTACAAACTGCAATAAAACAGAAATCTAGTTTTTGGGGGTTAGTCCACTATTGCACTCATAGCCTCATATAGGGTATTCCGTTTAAAATATCAAAATTGCTACTTTACTTTCTAGTAGAAGCGGAAACACCACATTACCTAAAATATTTTAGCTGCATAGAGCTTGCCCTTTTATACAAAAACCAAATTTATGAAGCCAGGGTCAACCGCTTTCATATGTGCGGTGTGTTCGGGGCATACAGGCCGCCCCAAGCCTCAACACTATTCCAAAAATCAAAACAGCGATAAACCATAAGTATAAATATTCCACCCAATAAATAAATTTAAATTCTATACTTATTGTAATTTGTCACACTGTCAGAGCTTAAATCTTGTAGTCAGCGATGGAGACAAAGTGAGCTTCGAATAAATATATTTTTTAAATCTAATTCATAAATTGTAGGTTTACTTCTCGGCGTCAAATCATAGGTAAAGCCATTTTCAGATACTAGTCCGTATATAGAAGCAATAACATCACTTAAAACATAAATTGGTGAAATATATGATGCTTTAGTTGAATCAAAAGATGATGCAACTAAACATAAATACGATAGCAACTTCACTGGGCAAGAAAACGAGTACCTTCAAGTTTTTACGTTTAACAATAATCTGGAATGCAATTCGTAATAAAGTCAACGTTATGAGTAAACTTTTACAAGGCCCAAGATTCTATATTAAAGCTTCAGTTCAAGCCCTAGAAACTCTAAAAAATTTCTGTCAAATTAAGATCTGACGAAAAGTTAAAAATATTTATGGATACCGCAAAGCGAATTGCTACCGATCTTGACATAGAAAAATAATTTCCTCTTCTAGGGGTAGCAAGGGCATAAGAAAACGAAACTTGATTATGAGCACGAAGATGAAAGCATTTCAGATCCGGAAAAGTCTTTCAAAATTAATTTATACTTTAAAATTTTGAAAAAGATTTCACTTAGTGCAAAATTATTTATTATATAAAAGAATATGGTGATCTCGGGGACCATGAACTAAAAGCCTACTGTGCTAAAGTCGAATTAGCCCTAAGACATGACGAGTTAAACCACTGCGGCATTAACAGCGGAGAATTAAGACAATAGAACCCCATCTTAAATCCGATATGGATACAATTAGACTTATTAAATACATACTGCAAAATAATTTGACATCCTCTTTTTCAAATTTAACTATGCTAATTAAAATTTTCTTGACACTCCCCGTTACTATTGCGACCGGAGAACGTTCGTTTTCTAAACTGAAGTTAATAAAAAACTATCCTAGATCATCTATGAGTCAGGAACGATTATATCGGCCTTAGCAACTCTGGCTATTGAACATGAATTGTGCGTCACAAAAGACATCAATAGCGCGTTAAAAAAATTTGCGGACACAAAAGCCCGGAAACTGCAATTTTAACTTTCGTAATAATTCGACACGTTAGTGTTTGAAAGCTTATATACTATATCACAATTACCTATGGTAAGTTTTTTGCGAATTATTTATTTTTATTTTGATATTACAGTTTTTATAATTAAATCATATACGTCTTATATGCCATCCATCGTGGACCACCCTGTATAGCAGTAACATGTTATGTTTATTTAATGGTAAAATCTCATTGCACTTAAGTAAAAAAGTAAAAGGTTATGTACGTATATAGGTGTCATTGAGGAATAAAATGAAAAATGTAGTCCAAGAACAGCGTGTTAAATAAAAATGGCACATGGTAAACTTTAGTATTAACAATTGATAGTAACATTTTTGCCATTTTATTGTCCTTATTGATTAAAACTCATTTGTTCGTAAAATTGTGTTGAACTTAAACATTTTAATTAAGGACACGCATAGGTGCCATTGAAAAACGTTGTAGATCAAAGTATTACATAAATGGTACTTGGCGCTTGGCACACCTACTTTACAGCTGTTATTATTCCGCGCATTAATTTATATGTGATAATTAAATACTTATTTTATATGCATAGTTGGTATAATTTTAACTTTTTGTATTGCTTGACGAAGAACGGAAAATTTGTGTATACAGGGTGTTAATGAATGTCACGCAGATATTTAAGGGAGTGACAGTGCTCGTCAAAATGGGAAAAAAATACCAGTGATCATGTGGTCAAAAGGCTTCATTTTAAAGCGTTATTTTTTTTTTTTCGTTTTTTTCGTGTTTCTCGCATATTTTCCGAGTATACAGTAGAGATGGGCAAATAACATAGATGTTTCACCTCCAACACCGATTTTTTTTTTCATAAAATCGATGCTTATTGTAAACATCGAAACATCGATGTTTATTTTAAATATCGAAATATCGAAATAAAATCTCAACTCAACCTCCGAACCGTGTAGGATCGTCTCAAAGCAGTTCTAAAAATGGCGCTACGAGTTCACTCTGTGTCAAAATTCTCATTAGGAATTTTAAGGGGTTTCCCCTGCTCGTTTTTTTTTTGTCTCCCCTGTCGGCCTGTCCTGTTTTTAAAACTGACAATTGACAGCTAATGAACTGTTGAATGGTTGGAACGTCACACGAATTACAAAATACGAATAATACGAATTATTATAATAAGTTTATTACTATTTCTTCCAAATTGTGAAAAATTTTAAAGCATTCCTAAAAGTTGTTTTGCAAAAATTAGAGAAAAGCGGTTTAAAGTTTGTTTTAAAGATTGATATTTGATTACTTGAAAATCTATCCAAGACGACCAAATTTGTCAGCAGGTTTTTTGATAGTGAGATTACACCGTAATAGTTGAGACTACATTAATTAGCCAGTATAGAAACTAAAAATGTCCCCATGTTCACGAACAGAGTCGTATTATACAGGGTGTCTCTAAAAGGTGCGGAAAAAATCCTACCATAAATTCCTGAGACTTAAATATGACGATCTAACCCAACTTACCTCAGTCCAACAGTGAATGATTTCGACGATTTGTGGGGGCAGAAATTAAAATCTGCTCTCATTCTTATTGTAAAGTTTATAGGGCGCCACCTGTGATACCTTGCACACATTTAAAACAAAATAACTTTTTTAAGCCACCCTGTATTTAACTTCTAAATAAGAACTCTTATTCTCCAACGCCTTTTACCTAAAAAAGGTAGTTGAAAGAAATCGTCCATTTTTCTCCAAGAGGCCTGATAATTAATTAATACGTTTAAAAACGTTAAAAAAGCACAAAGTCTCGGCCTCAAATTGAATTATATTAGCATTTGGTTACATGTTTCGCTCTTGAAGGAGCATCTTCAGACCAGATATAACAACATTACATGAGAAATAACAGCACAAAACTAACAATTACACAGAACAAAAATGTAAATTTAAAACTTCTTAAAAAACTGTCTTACATCATACAAAAATATTTATATATAGTGTATATTATATACAGTATTACAATAGTGACGTGTTAAATATTTTTGTATGATGTAAGATAGTTTTTTTAAGAAGCTTTAAATTTACATTTTTGTTCTGTGTAATTGTTAGTTTTGTGCTGTTATTTCTCATGTAATGTTGTTATATTTGGTCTGAAGATGCTCCTTCAAGAGCGAAACATGTAACCAAATGCTAATATAAATCAATTTGAGGCCGAGACTTTGTGGGTTTTTAACGTATTAACTAAAAAAGGTATACGGAGTAATAGTTGATTTGAGCAGGCGGTTTTGAGATATCTGGATTTAAAACATTCACTACGAGTCTAAATTATTGTAATAATTGAACACAATTTGAAGCGAACGCGTGAAATAAAAATAACTGTCACTAAAAACTAAAAAAAAAAACAATTACATAAATGTGTTGTTAATTTTATTCTCTAGTGAAAACAGTCAATAAGAGATTTATCAACAACAAAAATGTAATTTATTATAATTTTAAAAAAATGCTTTGAACAAATGTTCGAAATGACCTCCATTTTCGTGTGTACAAAGATTAATACGTTTTAAAAAATTAAATTGAACTCTTTGGAGCATTTCGTTATCATTTCTCAAAGCGTCAAGTCCAGTTTGAATACGTCTCCTTAATTCATCTTCTGTATCTAGTGCCTAGAATACACAAGGGTTTTCAAAGTTCCCCATAAAAAGTAATCCATCGGTGTCATATCAAGGGATCGAGCTGGCCAATTTGCGGGTGCATCATTGCCTCTACCTATCCATCTATTTGGATACTGTTCGTTCAAATAATTACGTACGTTTAACGAAAAATGTGGAGAAGCACCGTCATGCATAAACCACATTCCTCTTCGAGGTTCCAAGGGCAGGGGATCTAATAAGTTTGGTAATTGGTTTCGCAGATGTTCCAAATAATTTCCGCCATTTAGTCGAGGTGGTACAATGACAGGATCAATTATGAAAGTGTCTATGATTGCTGCCCATACATTGATGTTAAACTTATGCTGGTAATGGGTTACTTTAGTTTCTTCAGCATAGACATGTTCATTGTGCAGATTAGGTATGCCACTCCACGTGAAACGCCTCATCTGTGAATAAAATTTTTCGTGTAAAGTTTCTATCTTGATTTCTGTGTTCTTGGATATACCGGCAAAAAGCTAGGCGTAGTTCAAAATCATGGGGTAAAAGATCTAGTACCCGTTGAATATGAAATGAGTGCAGTAGTTGTTCTCTGGTCACCCTATTAACAGTATCTTTGCATGCCCCTAGCTCTAAGCCCAATCGTCTGCTGCTGAGTTTAGGATTCTCTTCAGTCCGATTTAGAATATCTTCCTCCACCTCTGAAGTTGTTGATATTTTCCGTCTAGATCGTTGTGAAACAAATAGTGATACGTTACGACGGGGCGGTGTGCTTGTTGCCACTAGGAAGTGCTTGACTGCTAAGAGGATTACCATGGAATGTACAAGTGTTGAGCAGGTTCTTGTTTCAGTCAAGCTGAACACATCGGTGCTTATACTTGGATGTGTCTATATGCCACCTGGATCGAGCCCTGAATTATTTAATGAACATTGTAGTGGTATTGAACGTGTTATGGAGAGTCATCCGGATAGCAATGTTATCATTGTTGGGGATTTTATTATTCCAGAATGTGCTTGGGGAAACGATGAGTTTGGTTTGACTGTAAATGGTCCACTGAATTCACGTGGAATTATTTTGGCAAACTGTTATTGTTGTTTTAATTTATATCAAGTAATGGATATTTACGTTATAAGTCCGGTAAATCAACTTTTACAGTATGAGTGAAATGTTTCGAGACGAGGCGACGAAGGAGCCGAGTCTGGAATTTTGAAACGAATACTGTAAAGGATTTGCTGGACGAATGACGTACTAGATATTTACGTTATAAGTCCGGTAAATCAACTTTTACAGTATGAGTGAAATGTTTCGAGACGAGGCGACGAAGGAGCCAAGTCTGGAATTTTGAAACGAATACTGTAAAGGATTATTTGCCGGACGAATGACGTACAATATTTTATTTCATACTGTATTGTAAAACACACCTTTACATATTTGAATTTAGTCCAGAAAATAAGGTTTTACAGCAATAAGTTCGGTAAAAATTTTTTACCGGACTAGTCCTGTAAAATTTCTTTACCGGACTGAAATTTGTAAGTTTTAGTTTAATCAATGTCAAACACACAATGCTTCCACCAGTAAATATAAGCACTTTTCAAATATACGACGCAGAATAAAACTTCATTATAATTTCAAAACATAATTATAATTTTCAACAGAACAGTATGAAATAAAATATTGTACGTCATTCGTCCGGCAAATCCTTTACAGTATTCGTTTCAAAATTCCAGACTCGGCTCCTTTGTCGCCTCGTCTCGAAACATTTCACTCATACTGTAAAAGTTGATTTACCGGACTTATAACGTAAATATCTATTATTTCATACTGTTCTGTTGAAAATTATAATTAAGTTTTGAAATTATAATGAAGTTTTATTCTGCATCGTATATTTGAAAAGTGCTTATATTTACTGGTGGAAACATTGTGTATTTGACATTGATTAAACTAAAATTTACAAATTTCAGTCCGGTAAAGAAATTTTACAGGACTAGTCCAGTAAAAAAGTTTTACCGGACTTATTGCTGTAAAACCTTATTTTCTGGACTAAATTCAAATATGTAAAGGTGTGTTTTACAGTACAGTATGAAATAAAATATTTTATTTCATACTGTTCTGTTAAAAATTATAATTATGTTTTTAAATTATAATGAAGTTTTATTCTGCGACGTATATTTGAAAAGTGCTTATATTTACTGGTGGAAACATTGTGTGTTTGACATTGGGTAAACTAAAACTTACAAATTTCAGTCCGGTAAAGAAATTTTACAGGACTAGTCCGGTAAAAAAAATTTACCGGACTTATTACTGTAAAACCTTATTTTCTGGACTAAATTCAAATATGTAAAGGTGTGTTTTACAATACGGTATGAAATAAATAATGTTTTAAATAGTAGGAATGCAGCCCTTGACCTTGTATTTAGTGATCTGGGCAGCATTGTAACACAAGAGCCTCATGATTTAATTTTTGCTAATGGTATTCATGATAATGCTATTAGGTTTGATATTCCACTGGGCAGTGCTGCTCAGGTTACTGGGTATGAGGAATTTTATTATGATTTTAGAAATTGTGATTATTTTTAGATCAATGAGTGTCTTGCGTTGGTTAGTTGGAATTATGTTTTGAACTTTAATGGTGTTAAAGCATCTTCAGCCTCTTTTTATGGCATTCTATATGATGTGATTGAGAGATTTGTACCTCTTAAAAGATATAAAACTTCTACATTTCCCAAATGGTTCACTGCAGAGTTGCGACGTTTGGTTATCCAGAAAAAGATTGTTTACAGGCAGTTCAAGGAGTCGGGCGATGAAGATTGTTATAATCAATTTATTGAAGTGCGGGAAAGCTGCAAGCACCTCAGGAGGCACTGTTATGATGCTTACATTGGTAGGATTGAGAATGGGATATCGGAGAACCCAAGACGGTTTTGGAGCTATGTTGCTGATCTTAGGAATGGGCACGACTTGCCTAAGAATGTTGAGTACAATGGAATTGTGAGTAGCAGTATATCGGAGACTGTGAACTTGTTTGCATCATTTTTTTCGACCGTGTATTCACCGGACGTAGTGGCACGTTTACATGAGCCGTTTTTTGAGCTTGTCTGTATGGAAGGCTGCAGTTTGAGCGTTTCTGGCGTGTTTGATGCCATAACTTCATTGCCCTCGCGCCTTTCTGCGGGTCCGGATGGGATACCTGCCTCCTTTTTGAAACAATGTCAGTTTACGTTATCCTTGGCAATTCATAAACTATTCAACTTGTCCCTGTCATCAGAGATCTTTCCGATCTTCTGGAAATCATGTTATCTCAAACCAATATTTAAATCAGGTAATAGGAGAAGTGTTAATAACTACAGAGCAGTATCTAATCAGTCTGATGTTCCGAGATTGTTGGATTGTCTGGTCGGTCAAAGATTGTCATGGGAATTTAGACACCTAATTAATGAGGAGCAGCATGGCTTTATGCAGGACAGGTCGACGACTACAAATCTGGTCCTGTACCAGAATTTTGTTTGTGGTATGGAGGGTGGACGGCAGGTTGACTCTGTTTATCTAGACTTTTCTAAAGCTTTTGACAATCATCGTTTACTTTTGGCAAAACTGGAAAAACTTGGTATAGGTGGATCATTTCTTGAGCGGATCAAGAGTATCAGACAGGACGCAATATGTTAGGTGTAATGGATCAGTTTCAGGCCCCATCCGTGTGCCATCAGGAGTTCCGCAGGGTTCCCACTGTGGGCCTATTATGTTCTCCTTGTTTGTGATGGATTTGGTGCAGAGCATTAGATTCAGTAAATGCCGATGACTTTAAGGTTTTCAAGTCCGTCGACTCGCTGCAGGACGCAGATGATCTTCAGCGGAACCTCAATAGTATTTCTGAATGGTGTGAGAGGAATTGTATGGATGTAAATGTGGCCAAGTGTTTTCAAATAACCTTCACTCGTTCAGTACAACCTTTGAATTATCAGTATAGTCTAAGTAGTGTAGATTTGCCTATGTGCACTCATGTAAGGGATATTGGTGTCACTTTTGACAGCAAGATGTCTTTTAATGTTCACATTACTAATATTATACCGAAAGCCTATCACATGCTGGGTTTCATTCAATGTATCTCGACCGATTTATCTGTGTTAACTTTTCGTAATCTCTATTGTTCTATAGTAAGGTCTTTGCTGGAATATTGTTCAGTTGTTTGGTCACCGTCTTATGGGTTGTATGTTAAAGCCATTTATAGAGTTCAAAGAAAGTTTTTGAGGATAATAGCTTTTAGATGTGGTTATCAAAGAGGGATTATCAATATGATGACATTTTTTTCGAGTTCAATCTTCAGTCACTGCAGACTAGAAGGTAGATTGCTGATTTATGTTTTTCGCACAATGTTTTGAGTGGTGGCATACGATGCCCGGAACTGCTTACCTTGGTCCCGTTTAACGTTAGTGTAAGGAGAGGTAGAAATACAAATATTTTTGTTGTATCGTTTCACCCAACTAATTATGGCAGGAACAACCCTTTCACTCGTTTATTAGATAGGGCTAATCAATTTAATAATAGATATGATAATGTAGATTTATTCAGTTCTAGGCTGGTTAGTTTTAAGTCTTTTTTAAGAAATGTTGTGATGTAATTATATGTGTGATTTTACTATTTTCGATTTACTACTGTAATATGTAACAAATTTTATTTTGCTATGCTATGTGATATTCATATTATTTATGTTATTGTTTTAAAATTAGTTTAAAAATTTGATTGGTTGTTATGCTGGTGTATTTTGTAAAATGGCATTGCCGTTAATAAATAAATAAAAAAAAATAATGAATAGAAACAGGCGCAAACCTACTTGTTTCACGGAGACGTCTTTCAACTGCCGCGAAGGTTTTATGGTTTGGTAAGCGACGATTCGGAAATCTTTCACTGTATACTCTGCAAGACTCTAAACCATTTTCTTGGCAATATCCACAAACCAATAACAGATCGGTCATTTTTTCGTTGGTATATTGTACGGCCATGACGAAAAGAAATTTGAAAATTGTTTGACAATTCAAATGTATGCTTGAATTATTTTTTAGATTCGATTTGACACCAGTCAGTATTTAGTGACTGAGTTTTTTTGGCACTGGTTTAGTTGTTGTAATTTAACGCCTTCGCTTCAAATTGTGTTCAATTATTACAATAATTTAGACCTGGCCATACACGAAGTGAATTTTTTAAATCCAGATATCTCAAAACCGTCTGCTCAAATCAACTCTTACCCCGTATACCTTTTTTAGGTAAAAAGCGTTGGAGAATAAGAATTTTTATTTAAAACTTAAATCCAGGGTGGCTCAAAAAAGTTATTAGCGAATATTGTGACAATACGCCAATTATTAAAAAAATTATTCATGAAAAACTAAAACCAAATTGAACTTTTGACACTCTGTATCTCCGAAATCATCCACTTTTGGACTGAGGTAAGTTCGTTATATTTGAGTCTCAGGAATTTGTGGTAGCATTTTTTCCGCACCTTTTATTATTATGTGCGAGATATATAGCAGCCTTCTCAATTGAGGTATATATAGATTTTCTCTAGGACTAATACTAAAATATTATTAATTTAATTCGTTTAGATCTTAACATTAGCCATATCTGCCTCATTTTTAAAATATTTTCAGATTCAAGTAGCCTGAAAGAAATGCGATTTTAAATGTCGGTTTGTAGTAAATTGGTTGTCGTGTCGACATTTTTAAATATGACAGTTTCCTTTTCAAATATCTTCCAATTTATGACGAAAATTTCTTTTTTACTTAAAATTTGATACTATTTTTCGGAATTTCTTCATTTAAAATGGTTAGTCAAGGCTCAAAACACATAGCATGTTAAAGAAGCGGTGAGTACGAATGCTAAAATCATGTAAAACTTATCTTTATTACACAGAAAGTTTTGATTTATTATCGTTATTTTACTTAGGTGACTATCTATTTTCGTTATTTCCCTGGAAAGAGAAATTTTACTTCTCAATAGAGAAATGGAGTAAATAATGGCGATTTCCCAAGTGAGTAGTAGGAAAAATATAGTATAACTACAGTAAAATTTGAATTCTTAGAAAAAAAAATGCAAATAATTATGACAGATTATCATCAAAACATTCATTTATGGCATAAAAAGCTTTTTCAACAATAAATTTTTAACAGTTATTTAAACATTTTAAATATAAACTGGAAGATAATATAATAATAATAATAGTAATAATAATAATAATAAAACATTAATTAAGAAAAAAACATAATAATTTTTATTTCGATGTTCTTTCAACATGGATGACTAGTTTCGATGTTTTTATTCGATGTGCCCATCCCTAGTATACAGAGTGTTACATTTTTTGCGGTACCTACACTTTCACTCTCCTGAACTTTTTTTGGGATACTCTGTATAAATACTAATATTGCCTCCCCGTTCTTATCTCATTCTTTTTGATCCCTAACATTATTATCGTAATTATCTGTGCTCATTTTCTAGTTATTGGCGGAGATAGCCGTCGATGCAAACCAAATATTATCCAAGTAACTAGATTAAAAAAAAGTCGTCGGTTAGCACCCTGTATATTCGAATTTTATTGCACAATATCCCCGAATAGTTGTCGAAATGTTGAAAAAGTTTAATCACTTCACCGCAAACCGTTATTCAAGAGATTTTAAAAAAAATTGAAAAAATGTCAATTTGACACCACTACTACGACGTACGCACAAGTACTAGTTGTAGGTGGAAGTGCGTATAAAAATCGGGTCGTTCGACCCGATTTAACAACAACCGTATAAGAGAAAGATAAAAACATTTTTTTATTATTTATATTCGAAATAATTTGCCCAAAAAGATGTAAGTAAATTATTTTAAAAAAATACCATATATTTTGCGGTGTTTTATGTATCACTAAGCAGTATTTGCATAATCATGTCAAGGCAATTAGATGTTTATACATCAAGCTTTACCGTAACCTACACCCATAATTATTGTAGCAGAATTTTGCAAAAAGTACTCTGATTCTTAAATAAGATTACTACTTTTGAGGCAATAATTATTGAGAGGATGTGGGATATTACTAAATTTCTTTTAAATATTAAAATATGTAAGTATTTAAGAATAACAGTCAAATATTATTATATTTAAGCAATTTATTGCAATTTTTTAAGGTAATTGCTCTAAATGGCTTTCATAACTTTCACGGTTCATGTCATGGCCACTTCGAATGTAATAAAATTATTATTAACTGTATTAGAAGAAGAAGAAAGGTGCCTTTTTTCAGCTAGAATAGAAACAAAAATATGTATAATATGTACACAGGGTGTCCGGTAAGACCTCCTAATTTCTGGAGAGCATACAGAGGAGATCTAAATAACCCTAATCATTAAACCATGCTGCAAAAGATGTTTTACATCATCAGGGAAGTCAGAAACGGACTTGCCATTACACTCGTTGGTCCAAAATTTTGACCGGTGTAATTTGACAGAGCTGGAAACAGATTTTTTAAATACTCTGGTAATTTCTCTTCAAAAAAGGTACTTTTAATTTACTTCGATGAAACTGGCGGTTTTTGAGATACATCGGTTTGTATGTGAAAGACTAAAAAGATACTAATGCTAAATACAAATAGCTAAAAATAAAATACGCAGTATATGGTAATGTGCATTTAATTTTTGGGAAGTGCTTTCCAATTCTTTGAAGGCGAGGAGACTTAATGCTGAAAGATTTCCAGCTCAGACACGTTCAAAAACCTTTTAAAGCGTTGATCGGAGCTTAATTAATTTACAATGTTATTAAAATACAAAAATAATTAAAACATTTAAATGTTATTTTGACAAATATTCAATATGGGCTCCACGTACTTCAATACATTTTTTAATCTTCGAATATTTTCCCGCTGCACTGTAAATAATATTCCGGCATTATTACGGACATCGTTAGAATGCTGTGTTATTTTCTCTACTATATATAGTTATTCTCTAGTATTTACTGCCGTTAATTAAACTAGTTCTTTTAGGTGTCCCCAGAAGTAAAAGACTAAGAGATTTAGGTCTGGAGAGTACTGGAGACCTTGGTGGCCATAAAACAGGCCCACCTCGACCTATCCAACGAGGTCCGAAAGCGCTTGTTAAGTGTTGACGTACTATACGGTTATAATGAGGTGGACCACCATCATGCATGTATCACAGTTGCATTCTTCTATCAGGAGGGGCACGTCTTCCAATAAATTGTTCAAATTTTTCTGCAAAAATCGTAAATAAATCTCACTATTGAGTCTTTCTTCCAAAACAAACCTATAAGGTTATTCAGATATTGCCAGCACACACATTTACCATAAACCTTGTTGATGTTTGTTTTGAATAATGGATTTTGATCAGCCTAAAAATGTAAATTATGTGAGTTGATTATGCCATATCTTGTAAAACCGGCCGGCTTCATCGGTAAACAAAATAAGGCTAGAAACATTTAGATTTACGTTATGTTGCTGTATAAACCAGTTGGAGTATTGATGTCTTGCTGGATAATCATCCGGAGGCATAGCGTGTACTTTTTGAAAAAGGTACGGGTGAAGTAACTGTTAGCCGTAAGCCAGAAGCGGTAAGAAATAGTTTCATTTCATTTCTTACCTTACGGCTTCGGTCGATATCGGTCGCACTCGTACAAATCCGTTTTGTTTATATCCAGAAATTTGATATGCTCTTTTATCTAATTGTATATTTGTTAATAAATAACAACACAATATTGCTCCAACTATAATAATGTTTTCATCAGAATCTATAGTGTGTAAGTCTGGAAACGGCTTAATAATAACACAACAATTTATTAGCCGATTTAAACCAAATTTGGTACGGTTGTGTAAGAGGATCTGATGCACCGAATAACGATATAGGCGTTGATGCCAGCTTTTTAGTTTGTCTGGAATTCGAACGAATTTTATATTTTTAAATGTAACACCCTGTATATTTTTCCATTTATAGTTTTAACTTTAAACTTGTTACACTTTTGCTATAACATACTTTGTTCCTAATATCAATAGTTTTCGAAATAACGACGTGTTTTGAAAATATCAACAAATTGTGTTTTATTTATTAATAAATAAAACAGCAGTTCAGTTTTGATGTAAAGTAATAAAAGCTGTCATTTTTATATGCAAAAATGTTTTTAACTAAAAGTGGAAGAATTACAAACCTTATGATGACAGGATATGGCGATAGGGCAGGTCTTACGAAGAGGTTAAAAATCTATTTAATGACGCATTTCCAAACCGAAATCCAATTTCAAAAGCAACTGTTCTAAAAACAGTCCGACGCGCGACGGTTCGAAGAAACCGCAAATTGTAGAAATAGGACGACCAGCAGTAGCAGATGAAGAGAAAAGTTTAGAAATTTTACAACATGTTGTTGAAGCCCCTGTTTCTTCATTAAGAATAATTTCTTAAGTAAGTGACGTCTGCTTTAAATCCGTCCATAATATTTTAATAAAACATAAATATCACCCTTTCAAAATACATGTAGTTCAAGAGTTATCAGAAGATGATTATGAGCGAAGAATTGAATTTTGTGATATTATGATGTCAAGGTTTGACCAAAATAACCAGTTTTTCAAATTTATAGTATTTTCGGACGAAGCAACATTTATGTTAAATGGTAAAGTTAATAGACACAACTGTAGGTTTTGGGCAAATGAAAATCCCCACTGGATGAGAGAAGGTCATACACAACGCCCTGGAAAATTGAATATGTGGGCTAGGCTTCTGGGTAACCACAAGATTGGTCCATTTTTTATTGATGGAAATTTGACATAACAACTTTACCTTGAGCTCTTGGAAACGCAAATAATGCCTACTATACGAAATGTGATGGGTCCAAATGATGCAAGTACATTCTTCCAACAGGATGGCGCTCCTCCCCATTTCGGTCGAAACGTGTGCAAATTTTTAAACAACACTTTTCCGAATAGGTGGATCGGTAGAGGGGGTACAATAGAGTGGCCACCTAGGTCCCCTGATTTGTCGCCTAACGACCACTTTTTATGGGGACACTTGAAGAACAGAGTTTATACCACAAAACCTCAAGATTTGGCCGATCTGCAGCGTCGAATTTGAATTAATAACGCCAGAAATCATTTACAACACAATTGAAAAATTTTATTTTCAATTAGCACACTGTCAAGCTGTACAAGGAAAACAATTTGAACGTTTAATATAAAAAATATATTTTTTCTCAATTGTACTCGTTATTTCGAAAACTACTGATATTAGGAACAAAGTATGTCATACCAAAAGTGTAACAAATTTAAAGTAAAAACTACAAATGAAAAAATATACAGGGTGTTACATTTAAAAATATAAAATTCGTTCAAATTCCAGACAAACTAAAAAGCTGGCAACAACGCCAATATCGTCATTTGGTGCGTCAGATTCTCTTACACAACTGTACCAAGTTTGGTTTAAATCGGCCAATAAATTGTGATGTTATTAAGCCGTTTCCAGACTTTATACACACACTGTATAGTTGAATCAACCAACAAATTGTTTTACCAAATATTACACATAACCTCCAAATTCGTACCAAGGTTCTTTAACTATTTGGAATATGAACGGGTATGTCGTTACGGCTTACGTCTTACGTCTTATCGGCTATCAATTACGTCGTACGTTATGGCAATTCTCAGCGCACCTGAACTCTAATAATTCTTTCTAGTCATCTTTTACCAGTTTCCCCTAGGCTCCGATCAACCATTTGAAAGGTTTTTTGACTTGGCAATGTTCGGTTAGGGAATATTACAGAATAAAGTCTTCTTGCCCTCGAGGAGTCGGACAGTGCTTCACCATAACTTAAATGCATATCATTATTTTAAATTTGTTTTACTTGAAGGCTGTTTTGCCAAGTTCCGTCAATAGTAATTCATTATGTAGGTAATAACTATAACAATCTGATTTCTACCTGTTTGCGGTTAGCATTAGTAACTTTAGAGTGTATCGCATAAGAACCGATTTATCTCGAAATCCACCAGTTTTATCGAAAAAAATTAAGAGTACCTTTTTTGAAGAGGAATGACCAAAGTAATTAAAAAATCAGTTGTCAGCTCTGACCGTTCCTGACTTCCCTGACGATGTAAAATATCTACTGTAGTTGTAGTGTATAATGACTCTTTATGGACTGTATGAAATATTAAAATTCCATTAAATTAAACAAGTCGGTTCAAAAGTTAGAACCAAAAAAGTAAATCGCTGAGTACCCCTTTGGGGCTCTGTATCTCCGTTAAGGGGCACCTTAGAAATTTTTTTCTATGACCAATTAGAGTTATTTCACCTCCTCTGTATGCTCCCGAGTAAATTAGAAGGTAGTTACCGAACACGAATAAAATCATGGTTCGGCTCCCAAAAAAAAATTTTTGTACAACTGCCATTAGAAGTGACACTTTTAATGACAGTCAACAGTGTTAAAAGTGATTGTTTACGTGGAAGCGTGTTAAAAATATTTTTTTTATACATTTTCTTATGATGAAATCAAATAAAATTATAATAATAATTTTAGGAAGTGCAAATTTTTATTATCAGTATTTAACAATTAATGGATTACTTATGAACATTAATATTAATTGTACAACTAGAACAATCGCTAACATTAATGCCTTGCGACTTTAGGGAGCTTCGCAACACATTACTAGAATCCCCAGTACCATCATAACTATAGTAGAAACCGGAAGTACAATATTGGATGATGACGTTCCAAAATCTGCCGAGTTGTTAGAGGTTGGGAGAATTTTTGTGATTATTTGAATATTAAAATGCATTTGAAGTTTAATGTCATTCCAAATTCCCCTATTTTATTATCGAAATAGGGCAGTTATACAAAAAACATTGTATGATATTTGTGTTAAAAGTTATTTTATTTTGTTCGTGAAATTGTTCAATTCGCTCCGCTCATTTCACAAACTTTTTCACTCACAAAATAAAACATCACTTTTAACACTCACATCATAAATAACTATTTAACAGGCAGGGAATTTTATAAACAATGTCTTACTCTTGAAAAGCTAAACTTTTGGTCAATTTATGGTGTTTCAAAATTCTTCACCGAAACAGAACATGAGTATTGAGTATCTACCTATTACGTTAATTGTTTTTTAGATTTTTTTTTATCCCAGTCATATTTGATATTTCTTAAATCTATTGGAATAACAACCTTCATTTCGCTTCAATTAATTTTGGATTTATGAACTTAGGTAACTTCGTTAAAAAATGCACCACTTGAAAATATTAGCAATACAAAAATTAATTAAATTTTTTTTATGTTTCGTCGGCATTCACATTTGCTCATAAAGATTAACTATAAACAAAGAAAAGGAAACATTAGAACACCATAATTAAATTTCAGAAACCATCATGACTGATGTTGACTGATATAAATTTAAATCCAAATCGTTTTCTCAGCGGGTTAATTTTCTTTTTAGGAAATTTCGTGGCTTTAAAAGTTCCCTTAGAACAACTACAACCAACAACCTGATTTATTGCAATATGTACAAGTAATATTTACATGTTTAATAAACAAACAACATCTTAAGTAGCACGATAATAAGCTTTCGTTGAGATGTAAGCACCAGCGCCGCCAAGGGCGCTACTCCCTATGCTCAGTTAGAGACTACCGATATCTACTAGTTTTTTGTTAATTATGTGCGGTGAAGGTAATAATTCGATACTAGTAACCCAGATCAGATGTGAAAGTGTACATTTAACACGTTAACTCAAATTTATTTAAAGCTCCACTCACCTGTGATGGCCAGCCATCACAGGGTATGGTCGGCATACCCCTGTACCAGTTGTATTGTATTTTAGATTTGGGTGCTGTGGTGTCGATAGTGTTTATGTACAGGGTGCCTAGTTTACGTGTGTTTTCATATACCAGCTCCCTTATTAAAAAAGATAGAAAGATGGGGTTTGCGGCTTACTATTCTATTATTTTATTAAACTTTCATTGCCGCGAACGATATTTTCATAGCCCTCTCAGTTTCTCGCATACCTACAGAGCGATTTTGAGAATTTGTCATTTTTGACGCTCCTCTGTATCTTGATTATTTGGTAACTTATAAACAAGGTTAAAACGGGTTATTACAGAGTTCTTTTATGTAGAATTCAGTGGTTTAGTTAGTTTTTTTCTAAAAAGTTTTGTTTTTGAGTTATGACCAAAACTTTTGTTTTTTTTTTAATGGACTATATATTATTTCCTTGTGTCCCTCTCTTTAAGAGCCTTTCAAAAATATATAATAGTCCATATTTATTTTTTTTTAAAAGGGATAATTTGAACATTTTCTGTAAAATTAATCATTTTTCGTATAGAAGGCTATGCCCGCAAATAATAAAACAAAATAAACAACATTATTTTTATTACACAACTTTATGTTATTACATAACTTTAAACCAAATATATTAATTTATTAAATTACCAAAATTGCTGGAATTGGGCTTCGTTGTGTTCTAAACACTTTCAACACACCGATTCGATTCTTAGCAATGCATTTAATAAAATAATTGGCCTTCCCTGCAAAAGCGTAAAGGTTTGATTGGTAGCTTCTTAAAGTTGATCAATATCGTGGTATTGTTTCTTATATAACTGATTCTCTATATACCCCCATAAAAAAAATCCCACTCAGAAAAATCAGGTGATCTTGGAGGCCTGTCAGGTGGTCCATTGGTACCAATCCATGTCCATCCTGTCGTTCTCGTGGAAATATTACGTGATGATTCTCTTGGGACCAGTCCTTGAATTATTTCAGTTTAAGATACCAGAACTCGTAAAATAAGCATACCACCCTTCTTTCAAAATTAGCGTTTTCCTACAACATGGAATATCGAGGCAAAAACAAATCAGTGGTTCATATTTCCTATTTCCATTGTTTTGGTTGGCTTATTGACTAAGATAGACTAACATCATGTAGATTTTAATGTTAACTATTAATAATGCTTTATTATTCATTATTTTTAGACATACGTAAAAAATTTTACACAAGCGCTGCGATATGAATACGCATCGCAAGGCCTGACAATTCAGCATTTGGCTCCCATGTTTGTAGCTACAAAGATGAATCATTTTAGTGATAGAATTTACCAAAGAAGTCTTTTTGTTCCGGATCCAGAAAGTTATGCGAGATATGCGGTAGCCACCTTAGGAAAACTGGACGATTCTAGTGGATATTGGGCGCACGGAATACAGGTAACACCTAATTTAATTTCTGTAGTGATCCTGTTTATGGTATAAAAGGAGACAATATTGAGCTACTAAAAACTACTAAAAATTCGCAAAATTGACAGAAAATGGTATACTGCATAATAACCTAAGAAGCTGACAGGTTGTTTCAAATTTCCCGTAAACAACTCAATCAACAACGGTTGTTAGGTTTTATTGACAAATGTGAACTTCGATAATTAAAATTTATTTAAAAGTATCTGCTTCTAATTTATTAACAATTCCAAAAATTTAATTTGTAACTGTGTTATTGCTTTTTATTGCCGTTTGTGGAAAAAATATTGTATGATATTTGTGTTATGAAATATATCATATACTTAAATTCAGCCGTTTGTGCGAAAATCGATATTGGGATTTTAACAGATGATTTTTTTTATTATTACTTAAATCATGAACACTGTAGTAAACAAAGCCTTTGGTTGTTAGGTTGTCACACTGAAAGTGACGATTGTTCCCGGATTTAAGCAATTTTGCCTTAAGTCAAAGTGTCTGGCAAAAGTTATTTTAATAATCTTGTAATTTTAGAAAATGGTACGCCAAAGTAAAAGCGAGCGAATAGAAATATTAATAATGATTGGTTATGGAGATGGGCACATAAATGAAAGTTTTCGAACTCTTAAATAACAAGTATACTCGTTAAGAACCGATATCTCGATCTACTGTCAGTAAAATAGAAAAAAAATATAGAAGTTTAGGTCAAGTTAGGGACAACATCCGTTCTAAAGTATTTAGACAAAAATAAATTCCATCCTTACAAAGTCTAAATATATATACTAATTAGGAAAATATTTCCTAGCCATCTGATGTAAAAACCTTATACTATAAGGTCGTATTTGGCTAACACTGTTAGCGCTACAATACTAAATTGATTGCTTAAAACTACCAAAAAAGGAAGACCTAACAGTGTTAGCCAAATACGACCTTATAGTATAAGGTTTTTACATTAGATGGCTAGGAAATATTTTCCTAATTAGTATATATATTTATTCTACTCCATCTGACAAGTAAGGATTTTTAAAGATTTTTACAAAGTCTAATTGGTTTATGAACTCAATGAAGGTAATCCAGACAGAAGAGTCCAATTTTGCAAGATAATGATGAATATGTGCAATAATCATCCACAGTTTTCGACACGAATTGTATTTTCGGATGAGGTAAACTTTTGTTCGAATGCAAGTGTTAACGAACAAAACTGTCGGTATTGAGCTACAGAAAATCCACGCTGAATTATGGAATGTCACACCCAATATCCTCAAAAAGTTAATGTTTGGGCCAGCATTGTTGAAAATAGAATTTTTGGACCCCTTTTTATTGCCGGAAGTTTGACAGATGAAACATATTTAATTTTTTTAGAAAATGGTCTAGTACCGTGCCTTGCTATATTATACCGTAATCTAGAAGATCCTGATGCACCGATGAATTTTTTGTGGTATGAGCGAGACGGAGCGAGTACCTTAATACACTTTTTTCCGAACGATGAGTTGACCGACAAGGTTCAATTGAATGGCCGGCTAGATCTCCAAATTTAACCCCTTTAAATTTTTTTGTGGGGTTATCTAAGATACCTATATGTTAACCGAACAAACAATATTGAGGATTTAAAGAACAGAATAAGAGGTGAAATAAGATTGATGGAATCTTACGTCGTTAATAACGTTTGCAAGAATTTCAGGATCGTCCCGGGTACTGTTGGTGGAGATCATTTCCAACATTTGGTGAAGAGACTTCTAGTTTCTTTTGAATTTTCTTCTCTTTCCTCTTATAAATACTGTGATGTTGTTTTCAGTTAAAACATAGTTTTCTAGCAAACGGCTGAATTTAAGTAGATGACATATTTTATGAGCCCAGCAGAGAAAGGTATCGTCCGCAAACAGAGCAAATAAAACACTAACGTCTAACCGAGCAATATCGTTTATATAAAGTAAAAATAACGATGGACCCAAGACGGAGCCCTGTGGAACTCAGTGGTGTCCTTAGTATAAGAACGAACTCTGTTACTTTTCCGATCTAGAACTTGAACTACTTGTTTTCGTAAGATCTAAAATAGTCATGTACGATAACTCGAAATCCATAAGACGTAAGCTTTTCCAAGAGTATATCATGGTTCAGACAACCATACGCTTTTGCAAGGTCGAAGAACACTGCCGCGGTGACGTCTCCGTCATTGAGACCAATATATATATTATTTAAAAATCCAGAGACAGCATCCCTTGTATATTTTTTGGACTGGATTCCAAATTGAGTCGAAGACAAAATAAGGAACCCATCCAAATACGATGTAACACGCACCCTAACCACAGACTTCACAATCTTTGAAAATACTGATAAAAGGGATATAGGTTGGAAGTTAGAGGCATTTTTAACTTTTCCGCCTTGATCAATCGGAACAATCAGTGAGTTCCTAAGGCTACTAGGAAAAATGCCCTCGGTAAAAGACCAATTTAAAATTTCAACAAGTTTTTCGTAAGCACTTTTTGGGAGTTCCTTCACAACCCTTACTACAACCTTATCCAAGTCAGTAGATTCCTTATTTTTAACGCCCTTGACAATATATCGATTACATCTGAAACAGAGGTCGGTGCTAAGTTAAAACTATTAGGCAAGTTTAGTTTTAGTTGATTAAGAGAATGAGAAAAGTGTGTCCTATCGTTACAGTTAATAGTACTCGTGGTGTCTCATACTATATTAATATAATAGTCGTTTAAGTGATAAGCAATGTCATATGGATCAGTAAGTTCTTGAGAGTCTACTTCCAGTCCAATTTTGTTATTTGTTTTAGATGTGTTTCGACCAGAGAGTGATTTACAATATTCCAGGTCCTTCTTTTTGAATCTTTAGAATTAGTGATCCTGCATATAATACCGATTTTTTTGCTCGCATGATTACATTTTTTAATATAGTTTTGTATTTCCTAAAATATATGTGAAAATTTAGATACTTTGTAAATTTACCAATGTAAGATAAGCATCGCTTATTACTACAAGATATTCGCATTTTTAATATTATGAATTATTTTCTTTTATGCTTACTTTTTCTTTATTGGGAAATAAAGAGTTTATGCAATTTCTTGGAAAAGTGTAAATCCATCAGATGGAGAGATACTGTTAGCTAGAAAAGACCAATCAGAGTTGATGACCTTATTTTCAAATTTTGTGATGTTTCTTAGTGAGTAGTTGTTGTAGCTTCAGTTTTAGGTTTAAGGTTTTTTAATGAAAGTTTTCTTTTTATCGCCCTATGTAAACAATCTAAAAGATGGTAAACAAAAATTTCGATATATCCTATATCAAACATGATATTCCGCATTTAATTGAAACAAACATGAATTTTAAATTACGGTCTAGGCCAGCAAGTCTGGTGTGATTAAATTGCACTAAGAAAATGGGATGCGTTTCGCTCTAATAAACGCAACTAGTTTCAAATGAGTAAGTTTTACTTATGGATGTTGATGTAGGATATAGATATAAATGATGTCATAATAAACTATTATTAGCTACTGATTTTACACACATTAGATAGTTGTTGATGTCGGTTAGAGGCAATGGCCGGAAGGATATGTCAAATTGTAGTTTTGACACACAGAACGTTATTAGGTATTCGTTTTAACAAAACAAAATCTTGTAACTATATCCAACATAGTATTAGGTAACGTAAGATACAAAAAAAGATATCCTTAAAGCAAACCGTACAATCAATCACGCTCACGCACAAATCAAATTATTAGTGTATATTATTATACCGCTAAGTACAGGCAATTTAATGAAATTTTAATATTTGATGTATATATATATAGAGACTCATAAATAATATGCAGCGTAACATTGGTCAAGATTCCAAGGTATTTTGGCAGTATTTAAAAAAACAAAAAAGAGATAGATTCTATCCCCAGTAAGAGCACTTGAGTGGTATTGAATATGAAACCTAAGATGCTATCTATCGTATATTTGCTGAATATTTTGGTTCTGTTTATGAATATGCAGATGACATAGAGAATGTTCAGTTTATTGACGAGTGTAAACTGTTAGTTTTGAGAATGTGTATGAGGCAGTCGAAGGTCTGAAAATTAATAAGGCTGCCGGTCCAGACAACTTCCCAGCATACATTGATAAGGGGTTGGTGGGCTTCTTCTCGACTCCATTAAAAGTTTTGTATAATATGTCTCTCGCATTTTTCCTGATAAGTGGAAGGAAGTGAAAATATGTCCGGTATGGGGGGATAAAACAGATTTTAAAAAATTAGCGATATTACCTGATCCAGCTAAAATCTTTGAGTCAATAATTTATAAACATATATGTATACAGGGCTGCCCAGAAGTCCGGAATAAAATTAATATAGCCTTAACCTGTAACTTTTGGGGAAAATGCTCGGACACGTCAATTTAGTTTTATATATGCTTACATTTTGACGTTATTCGTTTATTTTTTTATAGACATTTGTCAAAGATGTGACGAAATTGATCGTTTTTTTTTAAATGGAAACATACAGCTTGTGATACATCATTTGAAAGCTAATATCTCGAGACTTAACGCCTCTGTAGTATTTTCTTTGGGGATATTTCAAAGAAAAAGTTTACCAAAATAGGCCAAATAATATTGAAGATTTGAAAAACAAAGTTAGATTGGAGACACATAACATATCGGCTGAAGTCATTCGAAATTCCGTCGACGGATTTTACCATCGTCTGGGAACATGCCAAGTAGAGGGTGGAGGACATTACCAGCATTTGCCACGTTAAACCACATTTTTGTTGTGTTTTGCTTCGTTACATTTTTATTTTTTTTGACAAAATAAATAACAAATAAACCATAACTATTGTTAAGTCACAATGTCACAAAATGTCAAAACGTGAAACAATATTCATTACCTTGAAAGGTAAGAAAAACATTAATGATTTATCATTTCGGTTATTTAAATAGGGATTTTTTTTTAAACTTTTAACAGTCGCCATTTTAAAATAGGTTGACAGAATCGCGTCAAAATTTATGAGCATACTATATGAGCTATTAGCTTTGAAATGATGTAAGTATCACAAGCTGTATGTTTCCATTTAAAAAAAAGATCGATGTCGTCATATCTTTGACAAATGTCTATAAAAGTACAAACGAATAACGTCAAAATGTGAGCATATATAAAACTAAATTGACGTCTCCGAGCATTTTTTCCAAAAGTTACAGGTTAAGGCTATACTAATTTTATTCCGGACTTCTGGGCAGCCCTATAACTTGGTTTCTAGACAAATTTCTTTAAGTCAGCACGGATTTATGGAAAAAAAGTCTACTGTAAGCAACCTCTGTAACATTACTCAATACATATCCAAAAGTCTTGACAATAAGTACCAAGTTGACGTAATTACACTGATTTTGCCAAAGCATCTAATAAAGTGTCGCATAGTATTCTTGTAGCAAAACTGTATAATGAATTTGGGTTCCATCCTAACTTGTATCACATCTGACAAACAAAATCTAACAAAATCTTTCTTTCATTCTATCAAACAAATGTCATGATATGAATTAGAATGTCCCACAAATCCTCTTTATATACCCCTTCATTAAAACCTTCATAGGAAGAACTTCATTTTTCTTGATAACCTGCCAAATGTGACAAACCTTATACAAATACATTTGAATTAAAAAATTTTATCTAACATTTTGGTATGCTGATTGCTTTCACTGCTTAATACATTTTCAAATTCTAAAGCTCCATCAACGTCAAATTCCACCAATAAATTTTTTCTCTACTGCTAATACTAACAGCAACATTTCTTTTGTCTCTTGAGGATGAAGGTCACTATCTTTGAAACATGTAGACTTATTAATATAAAATTGAGCATTTGATTGCTCTTCGATTAAACTAGTGGAGAAAGGCTTTTGGACTTTATTTGCTTTCCCTAGAAAACAAAAAGTTATAATAAAAGGCTATCAATCGGACTGTTTTCTGGCAGGATCGGGGGTACGACAGGGCTCTAACCTTAGGCCATTTCTGTTTCTGCTATTTATCAATAGTTTAACTAGGGATATTTCCAATAGTAACGTTTTGTTATTTGCAGACGATCTTAAGTTGTATTTAAGAACTAAAAACAATAATGATTCACTATTAATTCAAGAAAAATTAAATAGATATTAATAAAATGGTCTAATGAAAATAAATTAAAATTTAATACAACAAAATGTTATGTCCATAGTTTTCACAGAAAAAAGACACCAATTCACTTTGAATATCCAATGAATGAAGCTCCATTGGCTCGGGTTGAAGATATGCGAGATCTTGGAGTTACTTTTGACTCAAATTACTATTTAGATTACATATTTCCTATATCACTAACAAAGCCCTACAAATGTATGATTTTATTGTTAGAAACAGTAGACCATTTAGGGATAAATGCATACGACAGCTCTACATTTCATATGTCAGAAGTACTTTAGAATATTCGTCTGTGGTATGAAGTCCTCAATATGATAATCACAAATACTGCATTGATCGAGTACAAAATAAATTTCTAAGATACCCCAATTACAAAGAAACTGGAAAATATGATTTTACATCCCTAAAACAGAATTAATACAAAAATATAAAGTACCAAATTTAGGAAAACGTAGAATGATCGCGTCAGGAATATTTATGTACAAATTATTAAACAATCAAGTAGATGTCTCAGTGTCATTCTCACAAATCAATTTTTATATACCATTTTATAATACAAGAAACCCTTTAACTTTTTATATTGAAGGTGCAAGAACTAATAATTTTAGTAAATCCCCCATTAATGTTATGTGTAAAAGACTTAATGAAATTCGGGTCAAATGTGACATATTTAATCTTACTCTCAAACACTTTGAGGTAGAATTATAAAATCATTATAACATTTAAGTAATTATTATTAGATAGATTAGTTGATTTATGTAATTACTCCTACTCTGTAATTGGATTGCATAATCTGTAGAGTCTGTAATAAATTAAATAAATAAATAAAAAAACCATACTACGATAGATGGTTTACATCGTCAGTGAAGTCAGGAACGAACTTGCCATTACACTCGTTAAGCCAAAATTTTGACAATTGTCATATTACAGAGCTGAAAAATAATTATTTTAACCACTCTGGTCATTCCTCTTTACAAAAGGTACTCTACATTTATTTCGATAAAATCAACCGTTTTCGAAGAAAATAAATTTTTCGTATAACACGTTATTGAAATAATAAATCAGAATACCACAATAAAACACCAGTCGTTTTTATTTCATTAACAATGTGTTCTTGACAACACTTTTCCAATTTGTCTGATTGATGATGCCCGGTTGTACAATTTGCGCTTAAGACCGAGTTCAGCTAAACTGAGATGCGTCTTAAACTGCTATTTAAATTCATAGAGCGTTATATTATACATAGAAACTTATGCCCAAGTTTAATTATTCAACCTTGCTTTCTTGAATGAAGTTAAGTCCACAAATTGAAATCGTTGGATTAGAGTACCGACCTACTACACCAAGTAATTATAGAAACTTCTCATCGTCAGTAATATTTTCGAAACCCAACTTAAACCTTATTTGTACAACCGGGCATGGAGTACATAAGACTTAAGTAATGGAGGAATATTCCTATAAGAAATATGCTGACATGCATCTAATTCAAGCTCTCGGCAATTGTGTGGAGGCGAGAAGAATTTATTTTAATACATTTCCAAATCGATGACTACCGTACCGAAGAACTTTTAAAAGAGTTGATCGTAGCTTAAGAGAAATAGGTAAAAACTTTAGTTAAATAAAAAAAAAATTCTAAAAGTAGCTAATCTTTTGCTTATCCCTTTTGGGAAGTTTTTGCCGCATCGTTGTAGAGAAGGGCCTCCAGGAAGAGCAAGGGACCCTCAGTTAGAGGAGGAAATTCTGAATAAGATTGCTGAAAATCCCTTTAATAGAGTTAGAAAAAGTAGTACCAAGTACAGGGTCTCACCCGATTGGCGATTTTCCTACTAATTAAAATAAAAAACAAATTACATATGTCTCAATGATTTTCAACGAGGAAGCCAAATTTAATGTCAAAAAATATATGGGTTTACAAATTTGACAGATACGACGCCATCTTAAATTTTTTTAAATGGCAACCCTCATAAATAATCACACCAGTAAATTGCACTTGGCGATTCGATTTCAAAAACCTATAGTTGTTAATATTTATTTTCAGCTGTTTCGGAAATACGGGGGTTCCTAATTTGCCTTCACCGATTTTGTCTTTTAAGTGTCCCACCCTTTTACACTGAAAGTCCCAATTTATTTAATTTTATTTTTATTAATTTTCGTATCTGTCACTTTCTGACATCTGTCGGATTTGATTATAGCGTAAATAGCTTGGTCACGGGAAATTATGTTACTGTGAAAGAAATTTTAAAAGGGTTGATCGTAGCTTAAGAGAAATAGGTAAAAACTCATCTGTCTATTTATTAAAGGGGTGAGACACTTAAAAGACAAAATCAATGACGGCAAATTAAGAACCCCCCCGTTCTTCCGAAACGGCTGAAAATAATTATTAACAACTATAGGTTTTGGAAATCGGATCGCCAAGTGCAATTTACTCGTGTAGTTATTATGAGGGTTGCCATTTAAAAAAATTCAAGATGGCGTCGTATCTGTCACTTTTTGACATATCTGTCTTATTTGATTATAGCGTAGATAGCTTGGTCACAAGAAATTATGTTACTCTGAAAGAAATTGGGGTGTTCGACTTAGAATGTCTATTTATTAAAGGGCACATCGATGAAGGCAAATTAGGATCTACCGTATTTCCGAAACGGCTGAAAATAAATATTAACAACTATAGGTTTTTGGAATCGGATCGCCAAGTGCAATTTACTCGTATGATTATTTATGAGGGTTGCTATTTAAAAAAATTCAAAATAGCGTCGTATCTGTCAAATTTGTGAACCTATATATTTTTTGACATTAAATTTGGCTTCCTTGTCGAAAGTCATAGAGAAATATGCGATTTATTTCTTATTATAGTCAGTAGGAAAATCGCCAATTAGGTGAGACACTTAAAAGAATGTCGTCGTACATGCGACAAAGTGGGTTGTTCATGAGACCCTTCGAGAATAACTGCTACTGATTATCACCGTCCAAAAAGTACATGTCATGCCTCCCGCTGATTATCCTGTAAGAGCCAACTATATACGCAAATTGGTTTTTACAACGATTTAGGCAAAATCATAATTTTACTAGTATTGTTTTGTTCACGGACCAAGCATATAATCTGGCATGAAGAAAATCCTCATGCAATAGTACAGATGAAGCACCAACAAAGGTTCATAGTTAACATGTGGGCGGGTATTATTGGGATTCATCTCATTGGATCGTTCTTTATTGAAGGAAGATTGAATGGTGCCATGTATTTGCAATTCTGGCAACAAAATTTACAAAGTATATTAGAAAATGTACCCGTAAAAATTAGAAATCAGATGTGTTATGCACGATGGTGCACCGCCCCATTTTAGCAATTTAGTTCGTCAGCACTGATTAAATACTCTTGGTAATCGATGGATAGGTCGAGGTGGTCCTATTTTGAATTTCTTTTTATAGGGAAATTTATATAAAGAGGCTTGGATATTCGACGCCAGTTCACACCAGGGAAGATCTGATAAAAAGATAACACACCATTTTAACGAAATTCGAGACAATCCTGAAATGTTGTTTCAAGTACAACGAGAAAACATTCGTCGGCTAAGGAAATGTATTGAGGTACAGGGCGACCATTTTGAAAATCTGCTGAAGTAAACACGAAAATATTTCATACTTTAAACATTCTTGCGTTTAAATGATTTCCGAAATGTCAACCCTTTCAATGGTTCCTTCATGCGGCACACCTCGATTGTGAGCATCAACGACATGAGATAATGACAAATTTTATTATTTTAATGCGAATTATTAATTATGTTGTTATTCGATTTACTGCGTGTAAGTGTTAATAAACTTGATTATTAAATAAAATTCGAAAATGGCTATGTTTGTCGAAACAAATGTAGAGTTCCTTTTTTGAAGAGGAATGACCAGAGTATTTTAAAAATCAATTTTCAGCTCTGTAAAATGACACATGTCAAAATTTTGGCTCAGCGAGTGTGGTGGCAAGTTCGTTCTTGGCTTCACTGACGATGTGAACCATCTACTGTAGTATTGTTTTTTGAGTCTTTATGGCCTACATAAAGTAATAATATTTCATTAAATTATATACGTCGGTTCAAAAGTTAGAGTCGATAAAAGGTAAGTCGCTGGGTACCCCTTTGGGGCTCTGTATCTCCATTAAGGGACACTTTAGAATTTTTTTTCTATGGCAGATTAGGGTTATTGTCACTGCTCCCGAGAGTATGCCATATGCTTACCGGGCAACCTCTTGTAAGGCACCCTAGGTAAAAAGGTAGAGGTGAATAAGAAATAGAACTGTCTGACATTTTTATTTTAAAGACATGATTGTTATTGTCTTTGCATAATACAGACTTTAAAAAAACAAACATAACAACAAGGAACCTTTAAATTATAAATTTAAGCTAAATGGGAGACCTATCATCCACGTTCTACTTCCAAACATGTTCTCCTTCTTCATTTCATAGGATTGGTGAGCACTTGACGAGTTGTTAATCTCCTGAAATTTATTTAATATCCTAGCCTGTAGGTCTTCTAAATTTTCGCAAGAGATTTTGAAAACCGAGTTTTTAATGCGTGGTGAAACCGTAGGGGCCACCTAACTAGTATATTATTATGTCATTCTTCGACAAATTCTTCCAAAACACTTAAATTATCTAGAGTTAGGTACATTATATACAGCGAGAACGACTAGTGTTACTTGTAAGCATTAAGTCATCATTTTGTCAAGAATTTTTTTTTTTACTAGCTCTACAGGAATGTACCGGGTGATCTATTATAAATGTCGCCCCCTATTAACTCTTTTATTTCAGGTTTTAGAAAAAAAGTGTTAAATTTAAAAGTTGTAGAATATTTTCCGGAGAATTTTCTACGCCTATTGAAATTTATACAGGATGTCCCAAATAAGTGTTGTGAAATAGTTATGCTTTTTAAAATGGGATACCCTATATATTATTCTATTATAAGAGAGCCCTTTAAATGCTGATTTCAAAAATATATGACACATAATAGTTATGTTTAATATTTGGCCCAAAATACGCCAAGAAATAAATTTTGACTTAGTTGGCCGTACATCACCATCTTGTCATGAATCGTGTCATCTTTTGTTTAATAATGACAATAAGGATATCTTTAATGCTTGATTTCGGAAAGAATTAAATAGTAAAACTGTTTTATTATGGTATTTTCTGAAGACGAAAAATTTGAAATTGTTTCTTTATATATTAAAAGTAATAAAATTGCAGCTCAAGCAAGACGTGAATATATGGAAATCCATAGAGAAGATGGCAATAGACACCCACCATCTAAAAAGGCATTTAAACGTATTTATGTATTATTTCAAAGGATTAAATCCTTAAAGCGCAAAAAGAGAAATACTAATTTAAACCAAGATGAAGAATTAGACGTCTATTTATATTATATTGGTATGATACATATTTTCTTTTTGCAATTTTGTTAGGTTAACTATGCAATATTTTTTTTTAGAAAACCCTTTAAACTCTATACGTGACGGAGTTCTTGAATTGCTCTTCAGTTTTGGAAAAACTTGGAGAACTTTAAGCAAAAATAAATGGTGCCCTCCTTTTAAATTAACAAATGTGCAACACCTAGCTGAGGAAAATAAAGCCCAAAGACTGATATTATATAGGCTTATGCTGGAAATATTGGACAATGACCCACTTTTTTTTTATCAAATTTTATGGACCGACGAATCATCTTTCACGACAGCAGGGGTTTTTTTTTTTTTTTTTTATGATAAGGCACAGCACTACAGGATAAATCCTTTATGGCGCTCTAGGAGCGGTGCGTGTGCGCAGGAAACGATTCACGTTGGTCTTGAATCTTTGGAGACTATACTCGTTGGGGAAGACGATCTCAGGGAGGTCGTTCCAGAGTGATGACGTTCTCCAGATGAAAGAATTTTGAAACAGTGTCGTTCGAGGGACACTAAGCTGAACCACGTACTGGTGGGTTGCAGTGGCTCGTCGTGTACTTCTACCATGCACCGCTCTGGGTGGTATTAAGCGGGCAACCTCAGTTGAACACTTGCCATGAAAATATTTGTAAAATAGACTCAAGTCGCCAACCTGCCTTCGATGTTCAAGGCTTTCCAGGTTGTTTGTCAGACTATGGTCACCGATCAAACGAATGGCTCTTCTTTGAATGGAATCTAGCAATCTTAGGGTATGTTTAGGAGCAGAGCCCCAAATATGCGAACAGTACTCCAGTGATGGTCGAATTTGGGCTTTATAGAGCATCAAAAGTTGTTGGGGTGTATAGAGGTTCTTTGTTCGGAAAAGTACTCCAAGCTTCTGCGAGGCTGCCTTAGCAATGGCCGCAACGTGGCCATGCCAAGACATATGACTATCCAGATTAACGCCCAATAAATCAATTGATGAAGCCAAGGGAATTGAGTGTCCCGCCATAACTATATCCGGTTCTTCAACATTAACTTTTTTAGAAAAAACTGCCGCCTGGGTCTTTTTAGCGTTAAATTCTACTTGGTTACTGTCACCCCAAGACAAAATTTCTTCCAGGTCTTTGTTGAGATGTGAGACCTCTTGCTGCCTATAGAGATGTGCATTAGCAGCCGATGTCCGAGCATCCAAAGTAAAAGTTGAAACAAGTGTGCTGTCATCAGCGAAGCTATATATAGGATTTTTAGTTTTTTCCAAAAGATCGTTAATGTATAGTAAGAAAAGGGTGGGCGACAATATAGAACCTTGAGGGACTCCGGCGTTGATGTTAAATGTGTCTGAAAGAAATCCGTCCATCGCCACTCGCAGAGAACGGTCTTTAAGAAAGCTCGACAGCCATGAACAAAATTGAACCGACATTCCGTATGCTCTCACTTTAGTTAGGAGCCCCTCATGCCATACTCGGTCAAAAGCCTTGGAAATGTCCAGTGCTACCGCCCGGGACTCCCCATGGTGTTCTATTGCGTTGTTCCAAACATGAGTAACATAAGCGAGAAGGTCTCCTGTTGATCTAGACTTACGGAATCCATACTGGCGGTCACTAATAATGTTGAAGCCTTCCAGGTATTTTAGTAATTTTTCGTTGATAGCCTTCTCCATAACTTTTGATATAACCGAGAGCAATGCGACTGGACGATAGTTGTTTGGCAAAGTCTTCTTGCCTTTTTGGGTATGGGCTGGACTCTCGCAGTTTTCCAGCAAGAAGGAAATATTCCCTTTTTGTAGGATAAGTTAAAAAGCCTACAAAATACCGGTGTCAGTTCGTCAGCGCATTTCTTAATTACGATGACTGGAATATCGTCAGGACCAGAAGCCTTTTTAGTGTCGAGATTCCCCAAGATTCGCTTAACATGGCGGTGGCGAAAGACAATCTCGGGCATTCTCGATTCTACAGGGGTAATGTTCGGTGGAGTACCTCCCTGAAAATTTACCGTTGAATATGAAGAGAATAGTTCCGCCAGTAAGTTTGGTTTTTCCTGTGCTTTGGTCGCAATGGTGCCATCAGAACGTGTTAGAGGTGGAATGGTTGACTTGGTAAAGTTCTGACTGACGGCCTTAGCTACCGACCAAAATGATTTTGAGCCGCTAGGACATTCAAGAATTTTGTCTCTTATCCTCTGGTTGTGTGCTTCTTTGCTTTGGTTTATCGTTTGCTTGCATTGGTTTCGAGCGTTAACAAAGATGGTACGATTTTCGGCGGTAGGATTTTTACGCCATTGTCGGTAGAAATAATTTTTTGATTTAAAAGTTCGTTCGCAATTTTTGGTAAACCAAGGCTTGCCGTTAGAAGGGCACTTTTTTGAGGAAGGGATGAAGGCTTCCATACCAGTAAGGATAACCTCCGATATTTCTGTTGCACAGATGGATGGATCATCAGAGGTAAAACAAACGTCCCGCCAAGGAAAGGTTCGAAAATGGTCCCTTAGGTCTTCCCACCTAGCTGATGTATAATGCCATATCTTGCGTGGTTTAGGAGGCTCTTCAGCACTAATTGGTAGTTTGTTCAGTGCCGAAATAAGGTTGTGGTCAGACGTTCCTAACGGCGGCTTCACGGTGACAGTGTACAAGTCGGGGTTTGAAGTTAAGAAAAGATCCAACAAACTAGCAAAATCACCATCTCGGTCTGGAATCCGAGTTGGTTCACCCACCAGCTGGGTGAGGCCAGAGCTGATGGCAAAGGATTCGGCTTCACGACCTTGTTCGTCAGTCATGTTTGAGTATTTGAGCCAGTTGACATTATGAATGTTGAGGTCGCCAAGGATGACAACTTCGGAATTGGGATGGTGGGTTTGCAAAAAGTCGATAGTATTAGCAAGAGAGGAGAACAAGTCTCTATAATGGGTATCGCTTGGCGGCCGGTAAAGGCAGCAGATGAATTTAGTAATTCTCTGCGTTGATATTTTAAACCACATTACATCAAAGTCGTTAGGCTCGAGTGTCTCCTCTCGTTGACAAGAAATATCACTCCGGACAAAGAGACAAAGGCCAGAATTCCGCCTAAATCGGTGATGAAAGTCGTACCCAGGATATAAATAGCTGACCGTACTAATCGATGATCTGACTTTGGTTTCGGTTAGTGCAAGTACATGATGTTTGGTAGATTGTAGATGTTGATGGACTGCATTGATGTTGGAGTTCAGTCCTCTTATATTGCAGAAGTCAATTTGGAAGTTGCTAATCTCGGGTCTTTTAACAACTCCAGTTTTCACACCATTTCCATTTAGAATATTGTTCGAAGGACCCGCATGGCTACCCAACAGAAAAAACTTACTTTACTGATCCATAGAAAATCCGGAAAAATATTTTGAAATTAAAGCTTATAGATAATATGCCACTTAACGAAGCGACCCAAATTATATGCAACAAGATGGAGCCCCCCCCCCCCCCCATAATGTTGCTCGAATTAGAGACTACCATAATAACAAATATTGAAGATGGATTGGAAGATACGGGACAATTACGTGGCCAGGTAATAGTCCAGACTTTATACTTCCAGATACATTTTTGTGGGGTTTAAAAAATAAAATTTATTTCAGACAAAACGATAATAGTAATATTATTAAAGAAGAAATTAGGAGGGAAATAACCAATATAAATAATAATCATGCTAACTGGCTTAATAAAGCTTTAGCTGAATTAAAAAAGGGTTATCGACTATGTATTCAAATGAATGGTGATCACTTTTAACATTTAGCCGATTACAAGAACTAAATAGATAGATAATAATGTATATTTTTTTTGTTATATTATTATTTCCTATTGTTATTATAGAGTTATGTATATAGGGCTATACAGTTGAAATAAAGTGTTACAAATTGGTTATTAAACTTGTGTTTTATCAATATTGCGGTAAAGTATGAAACAAAAAAAAATAAGACAGATGTAAAAACAAAAGACAAGACGATAGTAGCTAGAAACGGACAGAGCTGGATCAGGTGGTGCTGGTGGTGCTGGTGGTGCAACTAACCCAGGTGGTTCGGTGGTGCGTTTTATAACCTAACCCGGGTGGTTCGGTGGTGCGTTTTATGATCTAACCCGGGTGGTTCGGTGGTGCGTTTTATAACCTAACCCGGGTGGTTCGGTGGTGCTGTTTACAAAATAACCCGAAATTAAACCCGACTTTTTACGACCTAACCCGGATGCTTTCGTGAGGCGGCTTCTTATCTAACCCTAACTTGAACCTGAATATTTATGAGCTGACCCGAGATAAAACCCGACTTTTTACAACCTAACCCGGATGCTTTCATGAGGCGGCTTCTCATCTAACCCTAATTTGAACCTGAATATTTATGATCTGACCCGAGATAAAACCCGACTTTTTATGATTTAACCTTAGTGCAAACGCCGCTGTTAAAGCGATATAGTAAAAAAAACTCGATTAAAATTTTATCTTGTTCGCTAGACCAATTAATTCCCAAATATTATAATTAAAACATACAATCACTACACTGGCGCACCGTCAAAAATCGTGCTTGCACTATCCCAACGTACAGAGCGTCCGCTTCAGAAAATACGGTGCCGTATTTTTTGCGCCGAACGCTCTGGAGGAACACACTCCGATTTGCAAGTACATACACGCTTTGTCGCGGCAAAGCTCGCCGTCAAATTACGGCCACTCTTTTGCGGTACCGCTTTGTAGGAAACCAAAGCTTTAGTGAAACGCCGCTGCCCCAGAACTCTGTCCATATTCCTCTACTGTGTTAATTTATGCGGGTAATAAAACCGACAAGGGTCGGATCGGCCTGCATACTTATAGAGGTAAAAAACCGCTTTAGAATGTTTTTGGTATATCTTTTTTAGATAATTTTGGGGGAAATAATTTGCCTGAGATGCCAATTAAAAAAGCCTACATTTAATTGTATTTTAGATTCTTGAATTTTGTACATGGATTAAAAATCTACTATTTCTTGAAATTGCATACATTATGTTAGATAATTATTAATATAATGTTATTAAGACTTTGTAAATATCTGTAAAAACTGTTCTAAATCGTGTCATTTCTGAAAATTGTATACTGAGTGATTAGAATTTAGTAAAAAATTAAAAAAATGTTTTAATGTTATTAAGACCTGTGAAAATTTGTAAAACTGTACAGAATTGTATTATTTTCTGAAAATGATATACTGAGTGTTTAGAATTTAGTAAAAATTAAAAAAATGTTTTAAATTTGTTAAATCATGTGAAATCTTGTATAAAATGACTAGAACCGTTCTTAATCATGTCATTTCTGAAAATTGTATACTGAGTGTTTAGAATTTAGTAAAAAATTAAAAAAAATGTTTTAACGTTATTAAGCCCTGTGAAACTTTGTAAAAAAAGACTAAAACAGTCGCAAATCGTCCTATTTTCTTAAAAGTGTAATCAGCAATAAAATAGAGTATTTCAGTTTTTAATTTTTCGTAAATAAAAGTTGGTTAGATTAATAGTCTCTGTGAATATAATAACATAAACAAAGTGATATGCCGTAAATTTAGGAGTACAGTATAAATTATGCCTCTATTAAAATATACCGCAATAACTAACTACCAAAGGATTTTTGATATTTTGAATATATTTGATGCTCATAGCATTATCACATTTCCAAAGGCTCTAAATTTTAGAAAAATGTTCTAATAGAATATGTCTATCAATATAAAGTAAAGGTATTGTTAGGTTTTTTTAAAAAATACGACCTACAACAGTCTCTGCTACAGCATGGCTGACTCTGTAGAAACTTCTGTGAAACCATAATAATTATATCAATAATCGAGTTGTCGTTATGATAATATTTTCTTCCAATATCCGACTCCACTATCCATAAAAGTTATGTTAGAAAATTCATAATTGAGCGCATTGTAATTTTTTAAAAAGAAATTCACTTCACACACAAAGATGTAGCCATTCAATCCATGAAAATAATGCAAGTCAGTATGCGTATGTTATGGCTAACTGTTTAAATGTCTATTCCTTCCACGTTTATCGGAAGAAATACTTTTTTATACTAGTATTTTAGTTGAAAATAAGATCATAAATCATCTATACAAAACAAGCGTCCCTTATGGATTTGAACGAAAATCATAGATTCGACTATTTTCATGAAAAGTAAATCTAAGTACGGAATAATGCAGGAAGATTATCTATTTTCTTGGTTTAGAAAGTGATGTAGTTAAGATTTATAACTTAGGAATAAATAAATTATTATTAATCTTTTCGACCTATTTCTCTTGCATATTTAATTTCTTTGATAGTAAGAACTAATCTTTTTATTTTACAAAGTAAAAAAAAGCTAAAGATCGGCGTTGTCAGTCAGGTATAAGAACTGATTTAACACGATGGTTTTTGTACAAACGTTCACATACAATTGTATGCTTTTTAACCGATTGTGTTGGAAAAAATGACGATTTATAGATTAGATATTTAGACGAAGAGCTAACCTTCTCAATAAAGTATTGATTATTGCCCTGCTAGCTAGACAACACTTTTTATGTTAGTCAAAAAAAAATTTTTTTTTCGGACGCTATTACAGATTTCATCGTTAACTAACAAACATTAAGACCAAAAAATTAGCGTGCAAGATGAAATGTATAGGTTCACTTCATTTCTACATTATTTTACAACTCTCAATCGCATTAAAAACAAGATCGAATAAAAAATAACTTATGACATATGGACGAAAAATGTTTTTCGGGCTATTTAGGTTAGCGACCACATTACGTCTGAAATACTACATTTTTCGAGCTTATAACATAATTTACTATTTTAACGTTAAAATAGGGGAAATGATGTATCAAAATGGATACTTTTTTTTTTGTCGGTCACGAGATTATAGTTTCTTTTAAAATGAACTCTAATATTTACAACACAAAATATCCTTTAAACCACATTAGTTTAAAACTCGTCTGTCGCTTTCCCTCTATTGTGAGTTTGATTAAAGTATAGCGTAGTATATATTTAGATGAATTTCGCAAATGTTGAATACTTTCAAAACTGAAAAAGCCGCCCTTTGCAATAAATATCTCCGTAGAGTTAGCTACCCTGCAGATTAAGGGTATTTCAGCGGATAATCATATACAAATTCAAAGATTTTGTCTATTTTAATGGATTAACAAACAATATCTATAGGATGACTTTACTGATAAAAAAAAAATAACAAAAATCTATTAAGTCTAGGCTCACATGAAATTCCATAAAGAGCAGCTGCATAGCCTTATCACATCAAACTATATTTTTATTTCGTTCTATTGTCAAAAGTCTGTGTTTAGGAGATTATCGTTCATTTTAAAATGAACTCTAATATGTACATCACCATAAACTACCTCTTAAGCCGCCGTAAAAATACACTTTTCGATTTACCTCTATATTGATTTTCTAATATTAAATATCTACAATAGTTGAAATTCGCTCGCTAATACCTATGTATGCAAGGTTTCTTCAAAAAATGACAATTTTGTTGTTTAATGGCTTGAAAAAATGGAAAAGGAGGTTTTTGCATCCATTTATTTCCAGATGAGTGTTAAAAATACTTATAAAACTCGGTATACCGAAGATCAACCATTAATGAGAGGGTTGAGTCCTGTTTGCCAAATCCTGATTTATAATTTGACGTTGGCAACGGTACAATTTTTTAACATTTATCATAAGAGGCGTATATTTTTGGGGCTTAGATCTACCAGTTTATCCACGCCCCATTTATTGTTAGTGCTTTAGTAATTTTACTTTCCAATTATTTTTTACCAAAACGCGTAGTTGAAACAGTGTCTATATCAGACGATATAATAAATTTTAAGGATTAATTTGCTTACAAATACACTTCAATTTATTTAGGCTAAAGCAGCCAGACATATACTGGAACTACGAAAACCCTATTACAATTTGGTTGCCTAGAGAAAATTTTGTAAAAAACATAGCTTTCTACACAAATGCTTGCACATTATGTACCTATCATTTTAAGATACCTGGCGACATCAATGTAAGCATTGACATAATGACGCAAGATATAGGTAGGTACTAGAATATTCAAGATTTCTATTAACGATACACTTCAGCATACATGCGAGATGTCATTAATGTCTACGGAAGGCTACAGACATACCAGCTATTTTTACATGGGATTCCATAGACTTGAACGCTTCTTGTTTAGAAATATTTGATGTCATCTTGAGGAGTTCCGTATTGAAGCATCAAACCTACCTGCCAAATAATTGACGAAATATGGGATATCATAAAATATGTCCCCCATCGAACTAAATGATCCTATAAACCAGCTTCACAGACCGTAATTTGTGATGCTAACACGATTAATACGCAATAGAACAAGATTAAGAAACAAAATTTAAAGTAGCTCTTTATCACACGAAAATAATTAAATAATTTACGGTTACAGAACAATAATTATTTTAAAAAGCTGTATAACTAAATATATTATGTTATTAGGAATATTCTGTCTAAAGTAACAGCTGATCTTAGTCGAAAATGAGATCATATTATTGATTGTTGAATTCGTTAGGTATGAAATAAAATTAGAGATTTCGTCTATTTTTTCACGATTAAAAAAGAATACCTCTATTTAGCTAAAAATGAAACGATTACAGTGGTAGATTAATTCACTTTACCAAGCATGTAAACTACTAATTTTGCAATAAATATCTTCTATATTTCTAGGTAGGTTCACTCGAAAATGTTGGGCTATTTTCATCAAAAATCCCGATACGAAATTGAAAAATTTGCCTATTTTTGTCGGTTTACAAAGTGATAGTGGAATATTGATTTGATCAAAGAACAATAATTATTTTAAAAATGTTGTATAATTAACTAAATGTCGGTGTTATCAGGCAGGCAAGAAGTTATTTATCTGAATCTTATTTGTACCATTAGCGTTTATATACAAATGTTAGTGGTTTTCAAAAATTGATATCTCGGAAATTATTAGGTTTAGACTTATAATACGCTTATTAAAAAATAATGACTACTTTATGCAAAATTCAAAAATATTATAAGATGTAGGATATCCCAGTAACTTAACCAAAGATTTTCGGTCTTCGTAAAGCTTTATACGTTTCTTCAGCGTACCAAACATTCACTTTTTTTAAATATTGACATCGGCTTAGGATTCTGAACATAGGATTAACATCACTCCAATAGTGAACATGTTGCGTTGTCACAGTTCCATTCGTCGAAAAGTAAACAAAACCGTTTGAGCTACGTGGGGAATAAATAAAGTTGGCTTGTTGAAAAATTTTAATATTTATTAAGGTAAAAGACTATAAATATATCGATACAACACTTTGGCATTTCTAATACTACAAACATGAATATCTAAAATGTGATATTTAAAACCATCAACTCTCTCTCCCTTCTCTAATTTTGGTACACCAATGCTGTCTTCTAAGTTTATAATATATGGCGTCCTGCAGTTTAATTCCAAAAATGTTTTAACTAAAAATTCCTCTTTAACACGTCCTTTAACGTAAATAATGTCTGCGTCTATCAGATTGTTGGATATGATATTATGTAGTTCCTTGTAATCGGTATCACCATAATTATAAAGGATACCATGATGATTTCCAAATAGATATTTGACTTGTTTCTTGCAAGCCTTACTTAAGGTGTCGAATGGTTTAACTGGTTTAAAAAAGTAACTTTTCATACTATTTCCATCATAAATAGCCAATTCTTTCGCGTAAAATTCAGGTATGTTAAATCCTTGAATATCGACTACAACGAACTTCATTGTCTGAAGACTCAAATCAAGCAAGTATATTTTCATATTTTTATCGCTCTTAAGTTCGATTTCAAAAGCACACCCCCACTTTTCGATAATTTCACAGTCTTAGCACATAGATCTTATATTTTTATTTACGATCAATTCATCTTTATTTGCCAATCGTCTCAAACGAGTCTGCTTTTGAAAGTAATATAGCCTTAGTATTCAGAAAATATTAATAATATCGGAGCTTAAAACATCCTTGACACTAAAAAATCATTGTGTTTCCTAACAAAACCCATCATCTTGTCTATTTAGCTTGCTTTCCTATTGTTTAGCAGGTTAAATAAAATTATTATTTCGCTCTTTTTGTCGGTACTGAATCGTTAGGGGAATACGTTTCTAGTTCTATAAGAGAGACAGTTAAAATTTATGTAAGCAATCAAAAATCCTACACTATGAGCTACTTAGTTAAAATTTCATATTTCCTTCCTGGATCAGGTAAAATTTATGATGTGTCGGACAAAATTTATAAAAATACGAAAAAAAAAAATGCTGGATGCATTTTTAGCGTGACTTTCTATTTAATACCATCTTATTTCAAGCTATAATTCGGTTGTCAAAATGAGAATAAAATAATTTTCCCATGGTTTATGTCATCTTAAAAAAGTCAAAAGGTTATATTCTGTAGAGGGTCAGATACATTCAAATTTAAATATTTTCTCCAAGAAGAATTTTAAGATAGTATTATAGTAAATAAAAATTCTATACCTCCAATATTTCTTGGAAACATATCGTGTTCTAGCGACATAACCCAAAAGCACCTCTATTCAGAAACGCATCGTACTTTTCTTGTCAATAATTGTCTCATTGTCCCATCCATTACATTATTATAATCTTAAAGCACCTGTTACCAGCATTATCTGTTTTTATGGTTTTCATAAAACATAGCGATTACCGATGAAAATTAAACGAAAACTTAATAAATAACTTTTTTTTCAACTGAAATAGACTGATTTTCGATGGAAAAATGTTACTTATAACTAAAAATGAATATAAGACATATACGCAATGATATTTAGAATAAATCAATGTTTTCTAAAATTACTATGAAATATTCACAAAATCGTTTCGTTATAACCAAAGCAGCAAGGCTTGCAGATTTCGTATAGAGTTCAAACGCGATACTGAGATGATCTTTTTTTTTTATATTTTTGTAGAATAATGCACCACTACGTTGTAAGTACTTGAGAGAGGACTTTCTTGAAAAATCCTCAAATTTCTCTGCAATTTTGTTCCTTCTAGAGTTAAATTCACACAGAAAACCCCGTATTCTTATCTTTCAGGTTGGTATATTAAAAAGGGCTTATTAGTATGGTTTAGAAAACAAGCAATATTAATTAACGGATGTTTTTTCGTCGTATGAAGAGTTGAAAAATTTTTTTTTTCCACTCCAATGGTTGCGATGCAGAGAGTCGGGTTTCATCATAATCTTTCAGGGTAGCTCAGGTTTGATTGCATGTAGAGAGTCGGGTTTCATCATAATCTTTCAGGGTAGCTCAGGTTTGATTACATGTACTAAGGTTAGTGCTCCTTGCAATCGGTTTCAGGTTAAAGATTATGATGAAACCCGACTCTCTGCATCGCAACCATTGGAGTGGAAAAAAAAAATTTTTCAACTCTTCATACGACGAAAAAACATCCGTTAATTAATATTGCTTGTTTTCTAAACCATACTAATAAGCCCTTTTTAATATACCAACCTGAAAGATAAGAATACGGGGTTTTCTGTGTGAATTTAACTCTAGAAGGAACAAAATTGCAGAGAAATTTGAGGATTTTTCAAGAAAGTCCTCTCTCAAGTACTTACAACGTAGTGGTGCATTATTCTACAAAAATATAAAAAAAAAAGATCATCTCAGTATCGCGTTTGAACTCTATACGAAATCTGCAAGCCTTGCTGCTTTGGTTATAACGAAACGATTTTGTGAATATTTCATAGTAATTTTAGGAAACATTGATTTATTCTAAATATCATTGCGTATATGTCTTATATTCATTTTTAGTTATAAGTAACATTTTTCCATCGAAAATCAGTCTATTTCAGTTGAAAAAAAAGTTATTTATTAAGTTTTCGTTTAATTTTCATCGGTAATCGCTATGTTTTATGAAAACCATAAAAACAGATAATGCTGGTAACAGGTGCTTTAAGATTATAATAATGTAATGGATGGGACAATGAGACAATTATTGACAAGAAAAGTACGATGCGTTTCTGAATAGAGGTGCTTTTGGGTTATGTCGCTAGAACACGATATGTTTCCAAGAAATATTGGAGGTATAGAATTTTTATTTACTATAATACTATCTTAAAATTCTTCTTGGAGAAAATATTTAAATTTGAATGTATCTGACCCTCTACAGAATATAACCTTTTGACTTTTTTAAGATGACATAAACCATGGGAAAATTATTTTATTCTCATTTTGACAACCGAATTATAGCTTGAAATAAGATGGTATTAAATAGAAAGTCACGCTAAAAATGCATCCAGCATTTTTTTTTTTCGTATTTTTATAAATTTTGTCCGACACATCATAAATTTTACCTGATCCAGGAAGGAAATATGAAATTTTAACTAAGTAGCTCATAGTGTAGGATTTTTGATTGCTTACATAAATTTTAACTGTCTCTCTTATAGAACTAGAAACGTATTCCCCTAACGATTCAGTACCGACAAAAAGAGCGAAATAATAATTTTATTTAACCTGCTAAACAATAGGAAAGCAAGCTAAATAGACAAGATGATGGGTTTTGTTAGGAAACACAATGATTTTTTAGTGTCAAGGATGTTTTAAGCTCCGATATTATTAATATTTTCTGAATACTAAGGCTATATTACTTTCAAAAGCAGACTCGTTTGAGACGATTGGCAAATAAAGATGAATTGATCGTAAATAAAAATATAAGATCTATGTGCTAAGACTGTGAAATTATCGAAAAGTGGGGGTGTGCTTTTGAAATCGAACTTAAGAGCGATAAAAATATGAAAATATACTTGCTTGATTTGAGTCTTCAGACAATGAAGTTCGTTGTAGTCGATATTCAAGGATTTAACATACCTGAATTTTACGCGAAAGAATTGGCTATTTATGATGGAAATAGTATGAAAAGTTACTTTTTTAAACCAGTTAAACCATTCGACACCTTAAGTAAGGCTTGCAAGAAACAAGTCAAATATCTATTTGGAAATCATCATGGTATCCTTTATAATTATGGTGATACCGATTACAAGGAACTACATAATATCATATCCAACAATCTGATAGACGCAGACATTATTTACGTTAAAGGACGTGTTAAAGAGGAATTTTTAGTTAAAACATTTTTGGAATTAAACTGCAGGACGCCATATATTATAAACTTAGAAGACAGCATTGGTGTACCAAAATTAGAGAAGGGAGAGAGAGTTGATGGTTTTAAATATCACATTTTAGATATTCATGTTTGTAGTATTAGAAATGCCAAAGTGTTGTATCGATATATTTATAGTCTTTTACCTTAATAAATATTAAAATTTTTCAACAAGCCAACTTTATTTATTCCCCACGTAGCTCAAACGGTTTTGTTTACTTTTCGACGAATGGAACTGTGACAACGCAACATGTTCACTATTGGAGTGATGTTAATCCTATGTTCAGAATCCTAAGCCGATGTCAATATTTAAAAAAAGTGAATGTTTGGTACGCTGAAGAAACGTATAAAGCTTTACGAAGACCGAAAATCTTTGGTTAAGTTACTGGGATATCCTACATCTTATAATATTTTTGAATTTTGCATAAAGTAGTCATTATTTTTTAATAAGCGTATTATAAGTCTAAACCTAATAATTTCCGAGATATCAATTTTTGAAAACCACTAACATTTGTATATAAACGCTAATGGTACAAATAAGATTCAGATAAATAACTTCTTGCCTGCCTGATAACACCGACATTTAGTTAATTATACAACATTTTTAAAATAATTATTGTTCTTTGATCAAATCAATATTCCACTATCACTTTGTAAACCGACAAAAATAGGCAAATTTTTCAATTTCGTATCGGGATTTTTGATGAAAATAGCCCAACATTTTCGAGTGAACCTACCTAGAAATATAGAAGATATTTATTGCAAAATTAGTAGTTTACATGCTTGGTAAAGTGAATTAATCTACCACTGTAATCGTTTCATTTTTAGCTAAATAGAGGTATTCTTTTTTAATCGTGAAAAAATAGACGAAATCTCTAATTTTATTTCATACCTAACGAATTCAACAATCAATAATATGATCTCATTTTCGACTAAGATCAGCTGTTACTTTAGACAGAATATTCCTAATAACATAATATATTTAGTTATACAGCTTTTTAAAATAATTATTGTTCTGTAACCGTAAATTATTTAATTATTTTCGTGTGATAAAGAGCTACTTTAAATTTTGTTTCTTAATCTTGTTCTATTGCGTATTAATCGTGTTAGCATCACAAATTACGGTCTGTGAAGCTGGTTTATAGGATCATTTAGTTCGATGGGGGACATATTTTATGATATCCCATATTTCGTCAATTATTTGGCAGGTAGGTTTGATGCTTCAATACGGAACTCCTCAAGATGACATCAAATATTTCTAAACAAGAAGCGTTCAAGTCTATGGAATCCCATGTAAAAATAGCTGGTATGTCTGTAGCCTTCCGTAGACATTAATGACATCTCGCATGTATGCTGAAGTGTATCGTTAATAGAAATCTTGAATATTCTAGTACCTACCTATATCTTGCGTCATTATGTCAATGCTTACATTGATGTCGCCAGGTATCTTAAAATGATAGGTACATAATGTGCAAGCATTTGTGTAGAAAGCTATGTTTTTTACAAAATTTTCTCTAGGCAACCAAATTGTAATAGGGTTTTCGTAGTTCCAGTATATGTCTGGCTGCTTTAGCCTAAATAAATTGAAGTGTATTTGTAAGCAAATTAATCCTTAAAATTTATTATATCGTCTGATATAGACACTGTTTCAACTACGCGTTTTGGTAAAAAATAATTGGAAAGTAAAATTACTAAAGCACTAACAATAAATGGGGCGTGGATAAACTGGTAGATCTAAGCCCCAAAAATATACGCCTCTTATGATAAATGTTAAAAAATTGTACCGTTGCCAACGTCAAATTATAAATCAGGATTTGGCAAACAGGACTCAACCCTCTCATTAATGGTTGATCTTCGGTATACCGAGTTTTATAAGTATTTTTAACACTCATCTGGAAATAAATGGATGCAAAAACCTCCTTTTTCCATTTTTTCAAGCCATTAAACAACAAAATTGTCATTTTTTGAAGAAACCTTGCATACATAGGTATTAGCGAGCGAATTTCGACTATTGTAGATATTTAATATTAGAAAATCAATATAGAGGTAAATCGAAAAGTGTATTTTTACGGCGGCTTAAGAGGTAGTTTATGGTGATGTACATATTAGAGTTCATTTTAAAATGAACGATAATCTCCTAAACACAGACTTTTGACAATAGAACGAAATAAAAATATAGTTTGATGTGATAAGGCTATGCAGCTGCTCTTTATGGAATTTCATGTGAGCCTAGACTTAATAGATTTTTGTTATTTTTTTTTTATCAGTAAAGTCATCCTATAGATATTGTTTGTTAATCCATTAAAATAGACAAAATCTTTGAATTTGTATATGATTATCCGCTGAAATACCCTTAATCTGCAGGGTAGCTAACTCTACGGAGATATTTATTGCAAAGGGCGGCTTTTTCAGTTTTGAAAGTATTCAACATTTGCGAAATTCATCTAAATATATACTACGCTATACTTTAATCAAACTCACAATAGAGGGAAAGCGACAGACGAGTTTTAAACTAATGTGGTTTAAAGGATATTTTGTGTTGTAAATATTAGAGTTCATTTTAAAAGAAACTATAATCTCGTGACCGACAAAAAAAAAAGTATCCATTTTGATACATCATTTCCCCTATTTTAACGTTAAAATAGTAAATTATGTTATAAGCTCGAAAAATGTAGTATTTCAGACGTAATGTGGTCGCTAACCTAAATAGCCCGAAAAACATTTTTCGTCCATATGTCATAAGTTATTTTTTATTCGATCTTGTTTTTAATGCGATTGAGAGTTGTAAAATAATGTAGAAATGAAGTGAACCTATACATTTCATCTTGCACGCTAATTTTTTGGTCTTAATGTTTGTTAGTTAACGATGAAATCTGTAATAGCGTCCGAAAAAAAAATTTTTTTTTGACTAACATAAAAAGTGTTGTCTAGCTAGCAGGGCAATAATCAATACTTTATTGAGAAGGTTAGCTCTTCGTCTAAATATCTAATCTATAAATCGTCATTTTTTCCAACACAATCGGTTAAAAAGCATACAATTGTATGTGAACGTTTGTACAAAAACCATCGTGTTAAATCAGTTCTTATACCTGACTGACAACGCCGATCTTTAGCTTTTTTTTACTTTGTAAAATAAAAAGATTAGTTCTTACTATCAAAGAAATTAAATATGCAAGAGAAATAGGTCGAAAAGATTAATAATAATTTATTTATTCCTAAGTTATAAATCTTAACTACATCACTTTCTAAACCAAGAAAATAGATAATCTTCCTGCATTATTCCGTACTTAGATTTATTTTTCATGAAAATAGTCGAATCTATGATTTTCGTTCAAATCCATAAGAGACGCTTGTTTTGTATAGATGATTTATGATCTTATTTTCAACTAAAATACTAGTATAAAAAAGTATTTCTTCCGATAAACGTGGAAGGAATAGACATTTAAACAGTTAGCCATAACATACGCATACTGACTTGCATTATTTTCATGGATTGAATGGCTACATCTTTGTGTGTGAAGTGAATTTCTTTTTAAAAAATTACAATGCGCTCAATTATGAATTTTCTAACATAACTTTTATGGATAGTGGAGTCGGATATTGGAAGAAAATATTATCATAACGACAACTCGATTATTGATATAATTATTATGGTTTCACAGAAGTTTCTACAGAGTCAGCCATGCTGTAGCAGAGACTGTTGTAGGTCGTATTTTTTAAAAAAACCTAACAATACCTTTACTTTATATTGATAGACATATTCTATTAGAACATTTTTCTAAAATTTAGAGCCTTTGGAAATGTGATAATGCTATGAGCATCAAATATATTCAAAATATCAAAAATCCTTTGGTAGTTAGTTATTGCGGTATATTTTAATAGAGGCATAATTTATACTGTACTCCTAAATTTACGGCATATCACTTTGTTTATGTTATTATATTCACAGAGACTATTAATCTAACCAACTTTTATTTACGAAAAATTAAAAACTGAAATACTCTATTTTATTGCTGATTGTTCGCAAAGACACTTGGAGTTGTTTTTTTCTTTTATTTTTTCTTTTCTGTTTTCTTTTTCGGTTCTTAAGAAATGCTAAAGAATCTGTACAAAACAAGTCACGAATTAACTAAATAGCCACCATTTCACTAAATACTTAACACTCAGTATACAATTTTCAGAAATGTCATGATTAAGAACGGTTCTAGTCATTTTATACAAGATTTCACATGATTTAACAAATTTAAAACATTTTTTTTAATTTTTACTAAATTCTAAACACTCAGTATACACTTTTAAGAAAATAGGACGATTTGCGACTGTTTTAGTCATTTTTTACAAAGTTTCACAGGGCTTAATAACGTTAAAACATTTTTTTTTAATTTTTTACTAAATTCTAAACACTCAGTATACAATTTTCAGAAATGCCATGATTAAGAACGGTTCTGGTCATTTTATACAAGATTTCACATGATTTAACAAATTTAAAACATTTTTTTTAATTTTTACTAAATTCTAAACACTCAGTATACACTTTTAAGAAAATAGGACGATTTGCGACTGTTTTAGTCATTTTTTACAAAGTTTCACAGGGCTTAATAACGTTAAAACATTTTTTTTAATTTTTTACTAAATTCTAAATACTCAGTATACAATTTTCAGAAATGCCATGATTAAGAACGGTTCTAGTCATTTTATACAAGATTTCGCATGATTTAACAAATTTAAAACATTTTTTTTAATTTTTACTAAATTCTAAACACTCAGTATACACTTTTAAGAAAATAGGACGATTTGCGACTGTTTTAGTCTTTTTTTACAAAGTTTCACAGGGCTTAATAACGTTAAAACATTTTTTTTAATTTTTTACTAAATTCTAAACACTCAGTATACAATTTTCAGAAATGACATGATTAAGAACGGTTCTAGTCATTTTATACAAGATTTCACATGATTTAACAAATTTAAAACATTTTTTTAATTTTTACTAAATTCTAAACACTCAGTATATCATTTTCAGAAAATAATACAATTCTGTACAGTTTTACAAATTTTCACAGGTCTTAATAACATTAAAACATTTTTTTAATTTTTTACTAAATTCTAATCACTCAGTATACAATTTTCAGAAATGACACGATTTAGAACAGTTTTTACAGATATTTACAAAGTCTTAATAACATTATATTAATAATTATCTAACATAATGTATGCAATTTCAAGAAATAGTAGATTTTTAATCCATGTACAAAATTCAAGAATCTAAAATACAATTAAATGTAGGCTTTTTTAATTGGCATCTCAGGCAAATTATTTCCCCCAAAATTATCTAAAAAAGATATACCAAAAACATTCTAAAGCGGTTTTTTACCTCTATAAGTATGCAGGCCGATCCGACCCTTGTCGGTTTTATTACCCGCATAAATTAACACAGTAGAGGAATATGGACAGAGTTCTGGGGCAGCGGCGTTTCACTAAAGCTTTGGTTTCCTACAAAGCGGTACCGCAAAAGAGTGGCCGTAATTTGACGGCGAGCTTTGCCGCGACAAAGCGTGTATGTACTTGCAAATCGGAGTGTGTTCCTCCAGAGCGTTCGGCGCAAAAAATACGGCACCGTATTTTCTGAAGCGGACGCTCTGTACGTTGGGATAGTGCAAGCACGATTTTTGACGGTGCGCCAGTGTAGTGATTGTATGTTTTAATTATAATATTTGGGAATTAATTGGTCTAGCGAACAAGATAAAATTTTAATCGAGTTTTTTTTACTATATCGCTTTAACAGCGGCGTTTGCACTAAGGTTAAATCATAAAAAGTCGGGTTTTATCTCGGGTCAGATCATAAATATTCAGGTTCAAATTAGGGTTAGATGAGAAGCCGCCTCATGAAAGCATCCGGGTTAGGTTGTAAAAAGTCGGGTTTTATCTCGGGTCAGCTCATAAATATTCAGGTTCAAGTTAGGGTTAGATAAGAAGCCGCCTCACGAAAGCATCCGGGTTAGGTCGTAAAAAGTCGGGTTTAATTTCGGGTTATTTTGTAAACAGCACCACCGAACCACCCGGGTTAGGTTATAAAACGCACCACCGAACCACCCGGGTTAGATCATAAAACGCACCACCGAACCACCCGGGTTAGGTTATAAAACGCACCACCGAACCACCTGGGTTAGTTGCACCACCAGCACCACCAGCACCACCTGATCCAGCTCTGTCCGTTTCTAGCTACTGACGATTCATGATAAGATGGCGTGGCACAGTCTGGCGTGGCACAGTCAACTAAGTCAAAATTTAGGTCTTGGCGTATTCTGGGCCAAATATTAAACATAACTATAATGTGTCATATATTTTTGAAATCGGCATTTAGAGGGCTCTCTTATTATGGTATAATATTCAGGGTATCCCATTTTAAAAAACATAAATTTATTTCGCCACACTTATTTGGGACACTCTGCATAAATTTTAATAGGCGTACAAAATTCTCCGAAAAATATCCTACAACTTTTGAATTTAACACTTTTTTCTAAATTCTGAAACAAAAGAGTTAATGGGGGGTGACATTTATAATGGATCACCCGGTACCTATTAGCAACGCTATTAGTATTTTGAACTTTGTTTAGTATAAGGATTTCCGAAGTCCAAGTAAACTTGCTTAATAGTAGTGATTTATGTAATATTTAACCCTACTATGCATTATTTCTTGTTTTTCTCGGGAAACAATACATTAGGTATATGATTCCATTTATCGAGAAAAATCAACAACAAATATTTTAGTCAAAAAATTTGCTCGTCTATGGTGTTCCGTAAGTGGTACCTATACGTCCAAAAACATTACCTGACTTATCAATAAGAACCCGAACACAAATTAATACAAAAACACAGTTTCATTTTCTTAGTAGGTGAAGGTACGCAGTTTCTTCAACATTTAGTTTTTGTTTTGCTTCTAAAAGAATGTCCGAAACATTTGTATCTTTTATTTTAACCGGATTTAAAGGTGCGGGGCCCTGGGGCCACAAGCAGATGAAGGCCCATAATTATTTATAGAATAAGGTAAAAAAATATATTCTCCCGATTCAGTATAGTTCACGTCCAGATAGATTCTCAATTATGAATTTAAAAATTTTGATATTATGATTGAAAAACTATCAAATATTGGCAAAATATAGGCAGAATTCTGAATTTGTCTATTATTGCTTTTGAAATTTTTGTCATTTTTTTTTCGAAAATAATTTGAAAAAAAATTAATTTGTGTTTCAGTCCTTGTTGCCCACCTCTAACTTCGGCCCTGGCGACGATCAACATTTTTACTATTACCCGCTGGATGCAGCAATGCTACAAGCTGGCGATTTTTTTTCTTGTACTACATAGTTTCTATGTTTGTTGCCTTTCCTTTGACAATACCTAAATTACTCCGTCGGCTCAGTGTCCTTATCGAACACGGTATTACGGTATCCAATCGTATTAGTGGGTGCGGTACGTGAAAAAACGTGACATTTTGTGTTACAAATTTATTCTTTGCCACAATTGCTCTGGAGACCCAACTAAATGATTTGACTGGCAGGACACTTGAGATTTTTTATTTGTTCTTCAAAACTACCTCAACTCTTTTGGAAAAAATGTATTTATTATAAAAAAGCTGATGTTGAAGTCGTTTTCGTATGATTTTGATATGGCAAGAACAAACCCGATATCAAAAAATAGTTTGCTAGTTATTTTGTACTTTTTTTTTGAACATTTATTCAGCCAAAAGTACGAAAATTCCAAGCTGATCATCTATGGTGTCATTTCCGAATAAAGTGACGTCGCTGACTAAGAAATGCAGTAAAATAAAAGTTTTAGAGGTTATTTGTAACAAATTTATTAAATAGTAATAATAAAATAACATTCCAGCGGTTTTTGTTAATTGAGTGTTCTTCAAAACTTTTCTAATCTTCCTCTGGTGGTGGGTATCTGAAACAGTATAATACATTTTACCGATTTAAAGTACAGGCGCGGTCTTCCGCATAAATGTATCAATTAAATACGTACTCCTTGTTGGTTCATTTTCCGTGGCATACAGTAAAACCGGAGAAGCATGAAAAATCAGCTCTCTGCATGCTTCCCAAATCCACGGCAGATCAGTCCAGTCCGGTGTCCAGGACTCCTTATCGGTCTTCTTCCAGCCCCACTTCTCTGGAGAAGGCACGCTGGACTCAAAGCTGAACCCTGACTTTGAGGTACTTTTGCCTGTGGATTGCTAAGTACAAAATCTGGCACAAGCGCATAGTTCTCCGATAAAGCGGGCACTTTGCGCATTCCTTTCGGAGCAACGTAGTGAAAATTTGTTAAAAACTGTCTTACAGTCCCCTCATTCGGGTATGAAAGAATCTGGAATACTGATATACCTGTACCTTGAAAAGCATACTCTAAGGTTGTACTGGAGGGGTTGTGATCGATATTATCAATTGGTGAGAAGAGAAATACTTTTTTTCGTAAGACTGATGGGATTCTTCCACTCGCTCTAGAACTAGGATGCATACTTGAGCGGTTATTTCAGTAACTCGGTTTGCAGAAATACTCAAACAATGGTTAAGTTGCTCCTCGTTTGTGCATATGTTGTAAGAGCATTGTATATAGCAAGAGGTGGCTCACGATCTTTCTTATAACGTACTATGCGACCTCCTAGAGCTCGCTCATGAAAATTAAAAACAGTTAGCTGACAAATAGTGACAGCGACCTTGGCAGCTTCTGAGTTCTCAGATATAGCCTTTCTATAAATAATTATGTTAACAACAGCAAGAAGGGGTGGGGAATGCAGTTTCTTTCACAGTCATATTCAAACGACCCTGTGAATGGCACTCGTGTAGCCGATATAGTGTTTCCTAGCTTCAGTACAAAATAATGAAATGCATTATCATCTTGGTCCCCATAATGAAGCTAACAATATTAACAAAAATTAAATTTAGTTTATAGAAGAAAAGTAGAGAATATATTACCTATCCTCTAATGTTGCGTTAAGCTGTGGGAAATGAGCGAGAACCTCTTCCCGGAACCTAGTTGCATGTGGAGGGGTAAGAGTCGGATGTGGCACACCATGAAGTTGGGCAAGTCGTAGGTGGTACAATTTACGCAAATCTGCCATTTTAAATACAACATTCACACCAAGACTCTCAAGTTTATCCTGAATATCTAGCATCAGTTCTACGAATGCTATGCCTTCACACATGATAGCACTCCCACCCTTTTTACCGGACATCACTGCTACTAGGTCGCCACCAGTTTCAAGAGTTGCTAATAAAAGGGTATCATTCAGTAATGTAGCGCAGTGCTTCACATGATTTAAATGTTCGTATGTGGCGCAATGTCTCAAATTTTTATTTTTGCTGTCACCCGGTTCGTTACACAGGTATCCTCCTATAAATTTACTTTTGCGGTCCTGGATCTCGTTAAGTGAGGGTCAGAAACAGTATTAGCTGGGGAGTCAATGGAAACTGATGAACTTGTAGCGTGTGGATTGTTTAAAGTCTTATTTTCATCTTCAAGTAATTTTCGAAATCTGGATGGCATGATGTATGGATTTGCACATACTTTGTGGAACTTAGCCTCTGTGTTCTTCAGTGATTCGTAAATTCCACTACCATTATTAAGGTGCAGAATACAGTAACCGGATTGATGATTGGTAGCTTTAAGACTTTCCAGATGTTTAGTATTCTTTAGCCCAAATCTCTTTATGACGCTATGGAGTTTGTTGCAGGGCATCTAAGGTCATTTCTATTCTGGATTGACAAATAACACACTTTGACCAATTAATAGTGGCGGTTACAGTTTCTAAAGGAACAGGGACCGCCACCCGTGCACGTTTACTTCTATTCCCATGTCCGCCGTTTAACTGCTGCCGACGAAAATTAGAGTATAAACAGCCCTATGATCAAACACACAAGTTAACTTTTAACGTACCGTTTCCATGACAACAACCGAAAGAAGCCTACTTGTCAATTTGTCACTGTGGTTGAAAAACAGGTAATTTTAAAGTTAGCGGCTAGAGTTAACTTGTGTGCTTGATCAAAGGGCTGAATAAATGTTAATAGTTTTCCCACTATTTTTTACAAGATGAGCCTGTCGCGGCACTATCGCCGCCCGGTATTGCAATAAAGGGTATCGTCTAGTACGCCAACCCTATCATAATTTTGGAGTTTTATTAGTGCAGCGGTGTAAAGGAACAAAATAAATCGTAAATTTTTTATAATAAGAAACAATTGTTTAGTTTGAATTAATTAATTATAATAATGTCACATGTTTATCCCCCCAAAAAAAGGGAACATTATTCGCTCGCCGAATTGGAGGAAATCCTCACACAAAGTGATTGCGAACCGAATTATTTGTCGCCAAAAAAGGCCCAGAAGGTGGATTAAATAAATGAATAAAGTAAAATTTAATTAAATAAAGATACAAAAATAAATTGTAACCTGTAAAAAATATTTTGACGCTTCACCCGAGAAGATCCAAACAACGAGAAGCGACAAAATCCCGAGTTTAGCATTGATTAAATGGGGACCAAATTATATGTCATTCACCTTGATATTTTGACAGTTGGTCGGGTTATAACACTAAAAGAAGCACTAAAACGACGAAGAAAATGCTTTACACTGAAATAAAATATATATATATTTATATAAATAAAATAATAAGAAGTAATTTTTTCATGAATATCTTCTGTGTTTCATGTAATTGACTTTCCAGCAAATCTCGTAAAATCAAGAAAAAATCAAATAAAATAAAAATATTTTTGAAATGTTTTATTGATTGTGTGTTACTTACTGATAGTACATTTTAGAAAGGAAATAAAATAGTATATTACATACCAAGAGTGGTAAGAAGCCTAATACACAGGATTTCGAAAATTACGGTACGAGTGTTAGCGAAAATTGCCCTTGTTAATGCAGACATTATAATATTACGTAACTGCTCTTACGCACAGCTTGGCTTCTTACAATATAGTGTGTGTAATTAGAGTTTTACGGATAAAGTAGACGTAGTGGGTTCTTACTAATATAGAAGTAGAAAAACAGTATTTTCTTATGTATCTCTTTATTTCTCTTTAAATATTGAACAGCAGTTTTGTTACCGTTTCTTACATTTTTAATCAACAATCCTAAAACTAAAATAAACAATGTTATACTTACCTAGGTCTATTGGTCCTTAAATGTACGTAACAAATAAGGGTCATAATTTAAAAGGTTTATTGTGATATTTTTATTATAATTATAAATTTCTGCATTACTATTAGGCACTGCGGAAAATCTTATGATTTTTTTATAATATGTAAATGTATATCTATTACTACTTACTCTTTGCTTATTTTACCTGATCTACGCGTAGAGATATGATATTATTCGATAAAAACTACCAAATAAGAATAAGTACTTGTGCTTTCAGGAATTTTTTTCAAAAAAACACAAGATCTGTTAGGAAAATAAAAACATGTTCTTTTAGATTAGTTTGATATTTTTGCCTTCCCGTCGCCTTTGCTTAAAAAGGTACTTATTTTTATACATTTAATATCAACTTCACTCGAATAACGTAATAAATAATGGTAGGTCTTTTCCATATACCTTTCACGTAATAAAATACAGCAGATAAATACAACAAAACAAATATAAACAAATGCATCATAGAAGTGCAATTGTACTTACCGTTCAGGATCCTTTGGAAATGAAAACATGCTTATTCCTTGACCTTCTTTTGAGTGACACCCTCAAAACGCACAGGTATTACCAGTCATAATTTTATAATAGCACAGCACCCACAAAAATAAATTAAACAATACACTTCCTTCAACAAAAAATACACTAAACTCGATAACGATAACTCATCGACAACCGGACTAACGGGCCGGCTTAAACTTATGACAGTTGTCCGGGTTACCTCCTACTACATTGATTTCGCCAAATGTCATATTGTCGCTTCTCGTTTGGGCTTCACTGCGGATATTGTCATTTAGCGCATCACTGAGGGAATTGCTGCCTGCCAAGGCACGCCACAGCGAAAGGGTGAAAAAAACGCCTCTTATTGTATTTTAGCATATTCGCACCAAGGGAAATTGATTATGATGGATAAATAATTTTAACGTTTTTCTAGTTGAACAAAAAAAACAATACATGTAAATGTATTGTTTTTTTTGTTCAAAGTTTTTGAAGTTCTCTATAAGTTTAAGGGTGTTTTGTGTTAGTTTCTGTTTTTGTGGATATCGAGTAGCAAACGTATCACACGTTCTTGATATTACTTTATCACATTCTCCATAAATAATAAACAAATTTAAGTAATCTTCGTTTGAATTATTTAAGCGTCCCGGCATGATTCTTGATACTTTTTAAGTGTCAGTGACATTTAGTTACCATTTGATTGTTTTCTACTGCCATCATGCCCAACTGATAGTAACTGAACTGAAAAGCCGTGGCATTTTTACAATAGAAAAATATTAAATTGCCAATCTTTCAGGAACTATTAATTTTCTAAATAGGCAACATTATACAAATTTACTCTTATTTTTAATGCTGAATATGATAAAATTATAAAAATGGGTAGTTTCCATTTGAAAAAATGAACTTTTGACATGTTTTTCGATTTCATTTCTACTATTCTTTTTTGAACACCCTGTATTAATAATTATCAAAATATCATACGAAGTGTGCTAAAGTAGACCTCTTTCTACAAAAAAATAACCCAAATTAAATAATAAAGGCTTCCGTACAGGAAAAATTAATAACTATTTTTTAGTCTGCAAACGTCATTTTTGACGAAAAATTTGAAATATGTCAAAAACGGTTAGACCTAGGTATAGAACATTATACATGAAAAGTAATTGGAATTTTATGGGGAATCTAAAAATGAAATAATATATAGGGTGTCCCATTTAAAATAAGCACGTTGACATCTACTTCCGGTATAACCGGAAGTGTCAGATTCTTAAAAATAGTTTAGACGAATGTGCCCCATCGGCATTAGTAAGCCACCAAAATTTCAGATTTTTCTTAATTATAGTTTTTCCATAATCGATCGATGCATTTCCCGGTGGGACACCCTGTATTGCTTGCTCCATATGTAGCACTGAACATAATTCATATGATAAATTATAATTATAAATTATGTGATTCAAGCATTCTCATAAACATTTCAATTTTTTTTTAGACTTTCTTTACAACTCTGCCACCAGAATGGATCAGAATGTATATTGGAGGATATATCAACAGAGTATTTAGAGAAGAGTACCTGAAGTCTGTTGCCTCTAACGCCACAGGCTCACAAAAAATTAAGTAGACTAGAATATGTATAGGTGTATATGAATTAATTTGTGATCAATTGTATGAGCTCTAACACGATGTCAGGTTAGTTGGGGTTCAGATTAGAAAAGCTTGTACAGATTATCTTTTTTATATGTAACAATCACATTAATTTAATACTTAAGCAGAATCAGTTTTATCTGACGATTTCAAACATTACCTTTAGGCAAAAAAGACGTAATGGGCGATCTATCCACAGTTGTTTTGAGTGACGACTTGCTAAAATTGCACAGTTCTATCGAACCCACATTTAGCCTGACATTTTTTTCTTCCACTGTGTGGACCAAGAAACCTATTTTCCATGCTAGTAGACAATGTAAAATAATCAGAATTCGAATATTATCTGACTATCATTGCTTTTAATTTGTTTTCAACAAAACGATTTCGGCTACTATGTCTCTAACCATTTTCAATTGTAGCTTGGCGGTTTCGTGTCTGTAGGTATGTAATTGGGAAAATCTTTAAAAGTTTCATGTGCTCAAAGCAAATTAAAGACAATCGAAGTCCGACAACACTCGCATTTTGAAGATAAGTCCTACTAATAGATTTGTGATATAAAATTAATAATTTTGCCCAAATATCTATACTTATGTTTGATGAGGCTAATTAGGATAAACGTGGGAGAGACGCCTCAGTTTTTGCAAGTGTGAAATTTTATAAGAAAAAATGCAATATAATCAAATCGTTTATTTTTTACAGGAAAGTTACTCTTATACACTATGTGGCAAACAACAGTTTACGACATTATTTCAAAAAAATAGAAATCTAGAAATTAAAATATCAGAAGTTTTAAATTGCCATCTCTCCCACACTATGTGGGAGAAATGCCATGACACGAGGGAGGGATGCCATACATAATATTTTGTCTGATTAAATTTTTTTTTGCATACTATTTCCTTCCACAATTATTGCGATGGGGGAAGTACATATTTTCTGGGCATTCTGAAATAGTAAATACCTTGTTTAAATTTAACAGTAAAAAACACATATCATATAAGCCGTGGCGTCTCTCCTTATTTCGGAGGATAGATGCCATACAGTTAAAATAACACTCAGTTTAAACAATGATACAAAAATATTTTTTATCATGTTAAAAACAAGCTGAACAAAACATTAAAACAGGTACTCACTTTAACTAATCTCCGCTGTACCTACTTATGGCATTCACTAGAACACAATATGCTCAAGATTTTCATCGATAATTTCACTCATTCATATTTCGACCAATAATAGCAACGCATTTTGACGTAAAAAATATTTATAGTGGAAAAATTTTGACAAGTTGTCAAACGAAATTTATTTATTAATTTCGCAGTAGTTTTCTTTACAAAAGATAACTTTGTTTGATATTTTTGTCAGTAAATTTAATTATTAGTTTTCTTTTTTTTTTTCATTCGAGAAATAATCTTACCAAATACCATTCGTGCATCTAATTTTTCCTGTGGAAAAATTAAAAGCACTCATGGTATTACCCCCGAATAAATTACGCAGAAAAAAATATTTCTTAACAATGGCAGCCGAACAGGCACTGACTCGTTACGACGACAGCGTCGATAAGTAGGTAGTTCCAGTATAAAGTATAGGACTATCTCTTTCACATCGCGAGATAAGGAATGTGTGGCGTCTTTCCTCATATGGCGTCTCTCTCACTTTTACCCTATTGTGATTTGTTCGAAAAAATTATACTCGGCTGAACTCCTTTTCTACATAAATCTAAAGGCGTCAACTTAATTAATAAGAAAAATACTTATATTCTAATATTATAAATATTTATAATACCTACATACAAAAAAAAATTGTTTTATTCCATATAAACCCTAAAGTTGTCAAAGTTACATGATGTTCTAAAAAAAGTTACAGCTTATGAATAACCGGTGTAAAATATTATAATTTTTAAATAATACTTAAATTAACTTGTTTCGTACACAAAAAGTGTCAAGGATAGACCTTATATCCGATCTTCACACATTTACAACTCTTTCTCTTTGAATTAGAACGTCTGTTTTAAGGTCATTCTAATAATTTATTTTCGTTAACTGTTGTTGAAATTCCGCTTATAGTGGAGATATTCAAATTTAGGGCAGCTGCTACACGCTAAAAATTAGTAAAGTAGAAACAAAATATCTAGACCTTAAGATACTCTTTAAATTTACTTCTCTGTACTGCTGTCAAGGGCAACAATAGGCCATTGTTCTTCCTGAAAATAGCTTCTTAGAGAAGCTATTAGCTCTTTGCACCGACTATTTAAATGCTTCGGCATTTTTTACAAATAGTAAACAACGTAATCGATAGAGATATGTATGGGTTCGTATCAAAGAAGAATACTTTAAGTTTGTAGTAAATTCAATATCGCATAAAGTTTTAATATTTTTTGCTCAAATTTAATTTTATCGTGTTTTCTTACGGATTTACAATTATCAGCTGATTGATGACGTGCCTTGAAAATTGTTTTGCATCAACTGTATATATGTATATTGGAAATCAGGAGAAGAGCTTTACCGATTAAAAAATAAAATACACGGTGTTTCATTTAAAAAATACCAGGTTATTTAAATATTTTAAGTTCTTGATACCTTTTTATTTTTTCTGATAACGGATTCTGAATGACCATAAAAAAATACTTCAAAATTGCTAACTTAAACTTCTTTGTAAGACCAATATTAACCGAAATATCCATTGAGTAAAATATGAACAATCACCCTGTACAGGGACATTTTTTTAAGTGTCTCACCCGATTGGCGATTTTCCTGCTGACTATAATAAAAATTAAATTACCCATTTCTCAATGATTTTCGATAAGGAAGCCGAATTTAATGTCAAAAAATACATAGATTTACAAATTTGACAGATGAGGCGCCATTTTGAATTTTCTTAAATGGCAACCCCCATAAATAACCACACAATTGAATTGCATTTGGCGATCCGATTCTAAAACTACATAGTTGTTGACAATTATTTTCAGCCGTTTCGGAAATACGGGGATTCCAAATTTGCCTCCTTCGGTTTTGTCTTTGAAGTCAGGAATCACACTGTGCGACCATTATCGACCGTCCGCGATCGACCAACAATTGAAATAGTTCAAATTCACGGTTCTAAGTCACACTAATCGACCGACCACAATCGACCGCTGTTATGAAAATGTCATACCTGAGATTTTAGGTTACGTATATTTCACAGAAATGTTTACAAACTAACCTTTACTGTTCTGTGTATTTTACACGCAATAATATACTAGTTATTAAAATATCTTATCAATAATTATTAGCTAAAGACAAAACCAGCGTCACAAAGTTTAGTTAGGTTAGAGTTAGGACGCGCACGCCACTTCCACTTGGTGTAAAATAAAAATAACTAGAAATTTTGTCATGCGCATTAAGTGGGATGGTCCGAGACCGACCAAATTTCCAGCAGGTTGGAATTTCAAACACGGTCGTCGTAAAACGGTCGCGGACGATGATTTAGTGTGATCTTTGTGGTAAGAATGTACGTGTTGGAAATTTGATCGTTACCGGTCGATCGCGGACGGTCGATCATGGTCGCTCAGTGTGATTCTTGCCTAAGTGTCTCACCCCTTTAATAAATAGACCTTCTAAGCTGAACACCTTAATTTTTTTCACAGTGACATAATTTCCAGTGAGCAAGCGATCTACGCTATAGTCAAATCCGACAGATGTCAAAAAGTGACAGAGACGACGCCATTTTTAATTTTTTTAAATGGCAACCCTCATAAATAACCACACGATTGAAATGCATTTGGCGACCCGATTAAAAATTAAGGTGTTCAGCGTAGAAGGTCTATTTATTAAAGGAGTGAGACACTTGTATGTATGTATGTATGTTTGTTTTATGGCTCTGGTTGAAACCAAATGGCCAGCATCTCTCTTTATTTTACTTTTTCTTCTAAAAATTTTCCGAAATTTTTCCTTTAGGTATTATACATTATAACTTTAACTTACCATACATATTTCATATCCATCTATATATTTTCATATACAAGTTTATATAATTTAAGTTGATTTTTTTTTTTCCTTTTTTTTCTCCTCTTTTTTTTTTTTTTTTTGTGGTACTGTTTGATGTTTTTTTTCCTTTTTTTTTTTTTTTTTTTTTTTTAATTATCAAATATTACAATTTTTATCCTAACCTACTAAATTAAGTATTGGTTCTTTTATATTTTTATTTTTGCTTCTATTATAAACTGGTATAAGTATCTATAAATTTTTATATTATTAAGTGAAAGTAAATGGTGTAGGTTATATGGCAATTCTACCAAACCTGCTAAATTACTAAAAAATGTAGTTCTATAATTTTTAAATCTGATGCAATTGAAAATATAATGTTCTAAATCTCCCATTTCACCGCATTCACAATTTTCCTCAGTTTGCAAACCAATTCGTTTCATATGTTTAGGATATAAGGCATGAAAGCTTCGGATACGTGAAATTGTCCTAACAAAATTTTTACTTGACTCCTTACAGAACCATGTTCTTTTACATATATTTGGAAACATATTTTTATAGGCTTGTCCCTTATCTGAGTTTGTGTATTGCTCCTGCCAAGTATGTACCATTCTTTCTTTAGCTTGACTTACTATATCGCTATAAGGTATTTTAAAATTTGTTGGAGAGCCACTAATAGTAGCTTCTTTGGCGGCTTTGTCAACTAATTCATTTTCGGGTATGCCTATATGGGCTCTAACCCACACGAAAAAGACGTCTTTATTTAAATTCCTTAAATTGTCATATAAATTTGCTATATCGCTAATCAGGTAATTAGCAGGTGCAATATTCAAACAATCTGAAATTTTTATTAATGAGCTCTGACTATCGGAAAAAATAACAAATTTATTGTTTTTATTAAAATCCCTACAATACTTCAGTGATTCCAGGATAGCCCAGAGCTCAGCTGAATAAATTGAAGAACCATCGGGTAATTTAAATTTTTCCACAGTTTTAGTTTTTTTGTGATAGAAGGCACAGCCTGTCTTTTTATATAGAACTGACCCGTCAGTGAATATTTGCTCATACGATGCCCAAGTAGTGAGTTGTTCTTCTAAAAATTTATGTTTTAAAATAAATTGATCTTCTCTGTTATTATTTGAGATAATTACTTTTGGCCTATTATTAATTATTGAGTAGTTTAATTGAAAGAAAGGTAAAGTGTTATTACTATATATTGTTTCTTTATTCTGGGTTATCCAGGAATAACTTTGTACTAACAAGGGTAATCGTTTAACTTTCCAATAGGAGTGTGTGTAACATAGTATGGTAAGTTGGTTTATTTTATTTATTATTATGCTATCTTTAGATATAAGTTTAAGCAGGAATTTGTCAGTGACAATGTTCCTTCTCACACATAATGGTGGTTCTTTTACTTCCGCTTCCATTATCGATACAGGCGTACTTTTTAAAAAACCAATGCTTTGTCTAATGCATTTATTTTTAATAATTTCCAACTTTTTTAAATGAGTTTGTGCTGCTGACCCATAGAACACACTGGAATAATCTAATATCGAGCGAACAAAGGCTTTATAAAATAAGAGCGAAATGTTTGGATCAGCCCCCCATTTTTTGTTGCTGAATGCTCGGATGACATTTAATCCGTTTTCTGTTCTTTTTACAAGATATTGTATGTGGTCTTTCCAATTTAACTTTCTGTCTAAATAAAGGCCCAAATATTTGACAGTTGTTTTTTGTGGGATTGTCAATCCTTCTAGTTGGATGGTGTTTGGCTCTTGTTTTCGACTTCTTGAAAAGTTACACAATACTGTTTTCTCCGCTGATATGCTAAGCCCGTTATCTTGAAACCACTTTAAAATATTTTTCATAGGTACTTGCAGTTTTTCCTTGCATTTTTCGGAGGATTTGTCTGTCGTATATAGACATATATCGTCAGCGAACTGTAGGATTTTGGTATTGTTATCATCAAACAGGTTTTCAATATCATGGGTATAAATTATATACAGGATTGGACTTAAGATGCTACCTTGAGGCAGGCCAATTTTTGATTCCTTAGCTAGGGTTATTCCGTCATTTGCGCGTATATAGATCTCACGAGTGTTATATATGTCATATAGGTTCCTTACTATTTGATCTGGAATTCCCATTTTAAGCATTTTCTCAGCAAGTATGCTATATATCACATTATCGTAGGCTCCTTGTATATCCACGAATAGGGCGGTTGTGCACTGATTTTTTGTGTATCCTAATTGTATATCTGTTACCAAATTGGCGATAACCTCCTGCGTTGATGTTCCCTTTCTGAAACCAAACTGTGTTTTTGGAAATAATTAATTTTTAACCAACCAAAATTCGAAATAATAATTTATAATTCTTTCATATGTTTTAAGGACACATGACGCCAGTGCAATCGGTCTATACGATGATGAAAGACCTATTGGTTTATTTGGCTTTTTAATTGGCACTATAATATATTGCTTCCACTCTTCTGGTATTGGATGATTTCCAGAAAATATATTATTATATATTTGGAGTAGATTCTTTTTTGCATTGTGTGATAGCTTAAATAGCATTGAATAATGCAAGTGATCCTTTCCGGGGGCTGAATTATTATTATTTTTTAGTGCTCTCGTTAGTTCATTAATGCTAAAAGGTTGGCTTAAAAAATGTTCATCATTATGGTTATCTGCAAATCTTATTGGATAGCTTATATATGGTGGGGCTAGTTTGCTGTGAAATTCATCAATCCATGGATCTTCTTTGGAAACTGGGATTATATTATCTTTTTTTCTGTTCTTAAAACTATTTACTTTTTTCCAAACCTCTGTGATTGGTGTATTTTGATTTATTGACAGACAAAATGATTTCCAATTTTCCCTTTTCTCTTGTTTAATGGTTTTTTTAGCTTGAGCATCTGCTTTTTTAAACCTAATTAGATTTGCTATGTTAGGGTTTAATTTATACAATATATAACATTCCTTTCTTTCTTTTACTACATTACTACAATTTTCATTCCACCAATGTTTGCCTCGCTTCTTTTTTCTGCTATTCCCTGAAATTATTGGAATCGATTTTTTGGAAATGATATCCAAGGTATTAATGAACCCATCGTAATTTAGAGTGCTATCTTCTGGGAAATTTAATGTTGATTCTACAAAAAAGGATTCCCAATCGGCGTTATCGATATTCCATTTTTTGTGGCTGGTGTAGGAAACAAATCTTGCAGCTATTTGTCATGACATTATAATAGGTAGATGATCCGATCCATAGGGATCGTCCAAAATGCTCCATTCAATTTTATCCTGCATACATGGGGATGCCAATGAGAGATCAATCGCGGAATTATTGCCTCCTGAAGGGTGTAATCGTGTAAATGCTCCATTATTTAGGAAAATTAAATTACTGTCATTTATTGCATCTAATAATGTTTTTCCTGGTGAATCATTTTCATAACATCCCCATGCGGCATGATGTGCATTAAAATCACCGCATATTAATACAGGATTATTAAATAGCGAAAAAAAGGTATTCCAAGTATACGTTGATATTTTGGCTTGAGGTTTAATATACAGTGAAACGAGAGTTAGATACGAACCATTACTTATTGTTACCTTAGCAGCTACATATTCAATATTAGGAAAACCTAAACCTAAAATTTCGGAAAATTGAATATTATTTTTAAATAAAATAGCTACACCTCCTTTACCATCATTTCTATCTTTCCTAACTACGTTATATCCCGAAAAGGATATATACCGGCCTGGTTTAAACCATGTTTCAGAGAGTAAAGCAATATTTATTTTATTTTGTTCTAGGAGATTTTCTAAGTTTTCTTTATTAGACATAGCGGAACGGCAGTTCCATTGGCAAATATTCAAAGCTTCCATCTTTTCCCCTTCTCTTTCCTTTCCTTTCCTTCCTTTCCCTTTCTTCCTTTTTTTATTAAAAAAGACTAGATAAAAGTTTTGAATTTATGAGATTTTCAAGATCTTGTTTGTTGATATCAAAAGTATTTTTTTGTCTTAAACTATTTAAAACTGAAAGAATTACATCAACCATTTTGTTTAAGCTTAAATTTTGTTTATTTAAATCATAAGATGACGAACTTGGTTGTTCTTTTAAGGCATTTAGATTTGATTGATATAAACTATCACTTAAAAGATTGATTTTGGGCTGGGAGACATAACTCTGTGATAGAATTTGTTTATGTTGTTCGAAAACTGGGTTAGGCGATGATGGCCTAGTTCTTTTCGTAGGGGTTTTAATTTGTGTAAAATATGAGGAACTTGGTTTTTTGTTGTAATTTTTAACAGATTGAGAGTTAATTTCAAAGATTTCATCTGACTGACTAAGATCTACATTATTATTTGAATTATTTGATAAAACAGATGCGTATGATGTTTGAGCCAAACACTGTTCTGCTTCTTTATAAGAAAGGTTTTGATTAGCCATAGCTGACTTAATATTTTTCTGTCTAGAAAACTCCGCGCATTTTTTAATTTCATTTGTGGCATGATCGCCTTCACAATGAAAACATTTTATTTTCTTGTCTGCATTATCGCATTCCTCTAACTTATGATCGTCCCCACATTTCAAGCAACGCATTTTGCTTCTACATTGCTTACTAGTATGCCCATAGCGAAAGCAATTGTAGCATAAAATAACCCTTTGCACGTACGCGAATCCCCGTATTTCCGAAACGGCTGAAAATAAATATCAACAACTATATAGCTTCAGAATCGGATCGCCAAATGCAATTGAATCGTGTGGTTACTTATGAGGGTTGCCATTTAAAAAAATTCAAAATGGCGTCATATCTGTCATTTTTTGACATCTGTCGGATTTGACTATAGCGCAGATCGCTTGCTCACGGGAAATTATGTCACTGTGAAAAAAATTAAGGTGTTCAGCTTAGAAGGTCTATTTATTAAAGGGGTGAGACACTTAAAAGACAAAATCGATGGAGGCAAATTAGGAACCACCGTATTTCCGAAACGGCTGAAAATAAGTGTCAACAACTATATAGTTTTAGAATCGGATCGCCAAATGCAGTTCAATCGTGTGGTTATTTATGGGGGTTGCCATTTAAGAAAATTCAAAATGGCGCCTCATCTTTCAAATTTGTAAATCTATATATTTTTTGATATTAATTCGGCTTCCTTATCGAAAATCATTGACAAATATGTAATTTGTTTTTTATGATAGTCAGCAGGAAAATCGCCGATCGGGTGAGATACTTAAAAAAATGTCCCTGTAGGTACATATCCCTATGCGCCCGTCAAAGTTTCATAAAATTGCATTTATATCCTAAACCAAGCCGAAATCAAAAAAATTTCAAAAGGTACTTTGCACTATAGATATTGGACTGACTACATCGCTGTGCTATCAAAAAGGAAATAAACAGTGGCGTACATATTTTTTTTCTTTCGCTTACAATTTGTAACATTGTGACTCAAAATACCGCCGTTGCCGACCTATATGTATATGAACTAATGGGGTTTTTTGGAAGCTTTTTCCCCAAATGCCAGCCGTATTCCAGTTTATGACTAAAATTATCTTCGTCAACCTACTTTTGAATCCCCCTGGGATAATGAATTCAGTCATAGCACGCTTAAAGGCCCTGCCGGTAAGAGTGTGTAGTGCGGTAAAAATAAAAAAGTGTGTAGCCTTAACCAACGGGCCAACGTCATCGGCCCCGGTGAAGCTCTAGCCTGGCGGTCCTTGGTTTGGACCTGGACTTAGATTAATTAGGCTAGGGTAAAATACTTATGTCGGGTCAATAGTTAAGGTGCCATTATATTTATCAACAAAAGAATAATAAAGATATTTTAAAATTAATTATTACTGTTTTGAAATTTACTTAGAAATTTTATCCTTGAGTTTGGCCATACCTATACTTAATTAACATCCTGTGTGCACACCTACTGTCAATATTGACATTGTTTTCCCGTTTAATTTTGTAAACGGAAATAAAGACCTTAAAATTTTTATAATTTTTTGTTTTCCTCTTAATTACACTGAGCGAAATATCGAGTTGATATAACTCAAATATGAGTTGTCCTAGATCGACGCGTGTTGCTAATAGGGGACAGCTCAGACCCGTGGATTACGGCAACTAAATCGAATAAATTGCATCAAATCACTGTTCATAAGTTATAATAGCCCTGAAGATAGGTTATTTTATGCATTGGACCCAACTTAAATTTTTGGTAAGCTAAGGCTACCGTAGCTAATCGTAACTGGGCTTGCCGAACACACGCGACGTGGGCTGCAGCAATTCATTGTTTAAGCTGCCAGAGACCACTATGGGAATTGTGATGCATTACTACTCGGGCTAGATTAATTCAGGATTCGAGCTATCAAAACTTGACCTTTCAGTTGTTCTAGCTTACGATGATTAACTTAACGACTATAGATTTAATCTCTTCTAAAGTTGGAGTATCCTCGTTTTCACGCACCTGTATTAGGAGAACAAACTCAGAACAAAGATAAAAGATCCCGCCGATCAACGATTGCGCGGATAGCAAGTCCAGTTATGTGGTCCATAACGACGCAACGTGCATGAGATACTAATAAGTAATGACAATGGGACGAAGTTTCCGAAGTTACCGCGCCAAATCGGCACGAGCGCGAATTCGGAACTTTCCGTGACCTTTCGATCGGTGATTTACCCTCGACATGGGTTTTTAGAGCACTCCTTAATGACTTATTCCGACTCAAAATAATTTACACATGGTAATGAGTTAAAATAATGCACGTCCGGGTCAAAACAGCACTTATGGTTACAAAATGAAGGATTGTGGTCATTACAAATGTGTTTAAAATGTTGACAAAAAATCTCTTTCTGTGTTAAGTCGAACCAAAAGAAGCTCAGTTATTGTAGCGTTTTTAAATAATTTGTGATAACTCAGTTTGAACAACATATAAACGTGCGTTAAAGTAGCTCTAGTTCTGCAACCCACTACATCGGTAAATCCATTTTTGTCAGTGTAAGCTTTTTTATATTATTGGTTAGGTACCACCTTAACCTAAGTTTAACCTAATAATGATGAAATTCTAGTTAAATCACAATCTATGGTTTCAACCAGAAATGACTACAATTTGGCGAACTATTGAATTAATTGAATATTTGAACCACTCCACGCCCAGGGCTCTATGAGAGCGACTTTAAAAGAGCTCTAGGATAGGTAGACTATTTTGAAAGGAAACACAGTTATTGATTTTTGGATTTTCGGAATATTGTTAATTTTAGGGCATTATAATATGATGAATAAGTCCATTATACAGGTGAAATATTATAATATGATGCATAAAATTTCTTGTTCGGTTATATACAATAACAGACTTTTTGTACTTTCTACACCCTATTTATTTATATATGAAACTTATCGATGTGAGGCTTGACAAGTCGACTTTGAAAAGCCGCCACTGCCCTCCTTACCGTCAATATTCGATCTAGCTATGACCAACAACTAAAAGTAAACTACATACCTGCCCTGCGGTCCCCTATCTACCTCAACAAAGTATGAAGTATTTTGACAAAATATACTTTTTGAGGTCTATATGTAAAATTTCCTTAAACCAGACTGCAACTCAAGAATTCCAGACTAAACTGGTGTGATAGAGTATGATGATGAACTAAAATATCTGGGTTTGAGCGTCGATAAGCGGCTGGCTTGGAACACAGGACAACGCATAACAACTTTGAAAAAGCCAACGGTTAACTTGGTGCTATCTATTGCCTCATCAACAATAAAAGCAGACTAAACTTACGCACCAATACTACTGTACAGAGTGTCCAGTTTTCGTGTGTTTTCATATACCAGTTCCCTTATAATAAAAGATAGAAAGATGAGGTTCGCGGCTTACTTTCTATTATGTTATGAAACTTTCATTACCGTAAACGAAATTTTCATAGCCCTCTCAGTTTCTGACATTTTCAAAATTGTCATTTTTGACGCTCCCCTGTATCTCAATTATTTGATAACTTTTCAATTTTTTTTATGTAGAATTCAGTGGCGGAGTTAGTTTGTTTCTAAAAAGTTTTGTTTTTGAGCTATGACCCAAATAAAAAACAATATTAACCATTTTATGTTTATCATACAACTTTATATTATTACATAACTTTAAACCACCAAAATAAAGTAATTTAAAAATATATTATCTTTTCAAATTACAAAAATTGCTGAATTGTGCTCCGTTGTGTTCTAAACACTTTCAACACACTTTACCCCATAAGAAAAATCCAACACAGAAAGATCAAGTGATCTTGGAGGCCACCTGACAGGTCCATTTGTACCAATCCATTCATTGGGAAATATTCTCTCACTATATGAGAATTGTGACTCGGAGCGCCGTTTTGCTGGTAATAAATATTATTTAAATCGGCCAAAGGAACATCCTCTAATATTTCCACTATATAGTGCATCTCGCATTATATCTAGGTGTCTATTTACGGTTAAAGTTCCTTCATAGATAAAATACTTAATTTTAGTGTCAAAAATAAAGCATGACAACACTAAATTCAAACCGACCTTGACGTTCTAGTGGAAATATTACGTGTTGGTTCTCTTAGGACCAGTACCTTAAATTGTTTTGGTTAAAGATATCAGAACTCGTAAGATAAGCCTCGTCGGACCATACCACCCTTCTTTCAAAATTTTAGTTTTCCTGCAACATTTGTAGGTACCAGTTGCAAAAAACTATCCTACGTTCTGCATTACCGGGATGCATATTATGTTGGACGAGATGGTATTTCTATGGTTTATGTGATAATATAAGAAAAGAAAGAAGTTTGTCCCTTTTCTTTCCGTCATCTTGCATATGTATCTGATAATATGTAGTACTCAGCGCCGGCTTAACCAGGGGTCTTTTGGGTGCTGTAGCACCGGGCGGCAAAATCTTAGGGGCGGCGCGCGAAGCGCGTAACGACCCTTAAAATGTCAATGTATCCTCTTTATTATTACTTTTTTAATTATTAAACCATAATACGAAAAAAGCTACAAGTTAGTTTAGGGATTACTATCCATTAATTTAGATTTATTTATGTTTTTTTTATTTTTTTTTTGTAAATTTTTTTGTACATTTTTTAAAATAAATGCTTCAAAAAAATTGTTTTGCTTTAATGTTGTTTTCGAACGGGCGGGGGGCGCTGCGTTTTTGTAGCAGCGGGTGGCAAACGACCTTAAACCGGCACTGAGTAGTACTGGGTCTCCGGGGAACCCAATAAAATACATTAATATTTCCTTACTTTTTCTAATTCGTCCACAGTAAACAAAACATAACTAAAACAACCACCTTTTCTCTTCGCTTCCATAGAATCTATACTCTAAAAACCCCCTCTCGCTCAACGTCACGTCACTTTGCTTTCCCTGGTCGTCAGCAGAGGGCGCATGGCCTAAAGGCGCGTAATTCCATTCGAATACATGGCGCATACAAAAATACTACAAATATATAGTTGTATAATAAAAATAATGTTGTTAATTTTGTTTTTATTTGCGGACATAGCCTTCTATACAAAAAATGAATAATTTTACAAAAAATGTTAAAATTATCCCTTTTTAAAAGAAATAAATATATGGACTATTACATATTTTTAAAAATCTCTTAAAAAGAGGGGCAAGGCAAGAAAATATTATATAGGGTGTCCCATTTAAAAAAATCCAAGTTTTGGTCATAACTCAAAAATAAAACTTTTTAGAAAAAACTAACTACGCCACTGAATTCTACATAAAAAATTTAATCATAGCCCATTCTTACCTTTTTGATAAGTTACCAAATAATCGAGATACAGTAGAGCTTCAAAAATGACAAATTTTTAAAATGTCAGAAACTGAGAGGGCTATGAATGTTTCGTTTGCGGCAATGAAAGTTTCATAAAATAATAGAACAGTAAGCCGCAACCCCCATTTTTCTATATTTTATAATAAGGGAGCTGGTATATGAAAACACACGAATATTGGACACTCTGTATAAGACAATTATTCGACCAGTGCTTCTTTATGGTAGCACCTCCTGGTGTACCATAAATAAGTCGACTTTGCGCAAACTTTAGACTTTTTAAAAAAACAATATGCTTCACGATACCCTACACAAAGACCTACAAATACCGACAATATCCAAACATATAGACAACCTTATTATCGATTATTACAAACGGACGGACGTCTCTGTGAATCCTCTAATCACACATACACTCCAATCCCAATAAATCATAGAGAGTAGCGAGAGACTGGCCCACTCCTCACCAGTGACGGCTCGTGGGTTGTTAACCAGGGTGAGCAAGGCAGACAAAAATTTTTGGAGACCACGCCCAGATTTCTGCTATAATAATATTTGCATTGAATATAATAATATATATTATATGATAAATAATTTAATTTTTTTTAAAGTTTCTATGCAAAAGGTAGGTTTAAGAAAATGTAAATCACATACCTATTCTTTATTTATGATAATGATATTATGTAGTATCACATTTTTTTGGCCATGACCCCCCCCCCCCTGAATTGGCGCCTACTTCGATATATTATTTTTATTTCTTTAGATATCACAACTACTAATAAAATAAACATATAGTTTTTTTTTAGATTAAAACTTAAAAAAAAAAAATTGTGTTTTTTTTTTTTAAATATTTTTCCTTCCAACTACTCGCTAACTATAAATTAACTACTATAAAAATTTGGAGTTTTTAAAACCTGTTAAATTAATTCTATACGGCGAATTTAGATGTTGCAAAATGGCGACAAAATGGTGAAATTACGGCATAAAAACAGACATTTCTTTTTAAATTTTGGTTTTCTATTAAGTACCTACTTACCAATAATTATTATGACAAACTCGACAGTCGTTCCTGGTAAAATCTATTATGAGAATAAGTTTCAATGCGCTTTAGACACGAGCATCCTCGTTCATTTGACACAGATGTGGGTGACAATCGAGTCGAATAAGTAAATGCTTTGTTTACCAAATAAAATACATGAAGTTCTAGTTGAGTGAGGTATATGCTCTTTGGAAACATCATACTTTTGGAAATGACACAGCACTACGAATGATTTTGATTTTTTCCCCTTTCTATTTGAAAATAAAATTATTAGCCATCACAATAGTTTAATTTTGGTTTCACCGAAATTGATACATACAGTTATATCTATGTAGCTATATAGATATCCGTAAGCCATGCGTTACTTTGATACGATTTCTCTGAAAATGACGTATTACTCCCCTTAGCTCACTCCTGTGTTAATTAAATTTAAAATTTTACCAAAGGTTTTGTTTTTCAACACATAACACCTAATCTCTAATTTTATACTAATTTGGTTCTTTCCTTTTAAGAATAATCACAAAAACTTTTGAAACAACAGATCGATTAACAAAATCTTTTCTGTCGACAATGAGTATTAGACTGTTAGACATAACCTCACTTTCAATTTAGTGGCAGGTACGAAATTGCCGATCCTGGGTTTTAACTTCGATACATGGTGTAATTCATGGGGTAAGTTTAGCCTATCTTCAAGCCTGAAATTCTTATTCTTCGTTACCGATATTTTAACGACAGGGTAGGCATGCCGACCCCAGTCTGGGTTACCTAAATATAAAAACAATTTATTTTATGACGCCTGTAGTTTCTGAATAACACTATGACATCCGGGGTTACAAGGGCGATTTGACGCGGTTATTCGCTTGCAGTTTGAGTCATTAATGTTAAAGTGATGTGGATAAATAATAGAATATTCCGTCCGTTTTCTGTTTCATACTGGGTCGACACTGCCGATCCTGTCGACCCTGAAAAGCCGCCAGTAACCTAATCCCCCTCCCCCTCAATAACCGATCCAGCTACGACCAACAATTAAAAGTAAACTACTTCCGTGTGGCCCCCTATCTGTCTCAACAAACTGTGATGATCTTTTTTCTGAAACACAGTAGGATAATAGAAATCAATATCGCTGACTAACTTACGAAACAAACATGCACCAGTGTATAGGTACGCATTTTTTGGCTAATAAATCTAATGTGTGGATGTTTTTAGAAACACCCTGTTATACTCTACTATGTACAGAGTTATTATTTATATTTAGCTCGATGGATATTTCGGTTACTTTTAATCAAAAAAGTTTGAATTCGCCATTTTGAAATTTTTTTTATGGACATTCAGAATTAGTTATCAGGAAAAACAAAAATGCACCAAAAACTTATAATTTTTAAATATCCTAATATTTTTTAAACAAAACAACCTGTATTTTATTTTTTTAATCGCTAGAGCTCGTTCTCCTGATTCTAAATATACTTATACCGGATCCGCCAACGAAGCGGAGACGGAAGATTACATCCTTATCGAAGAACTTATCAAAAATACTAAAACAGCATTAGGTCTGGAATTAAAAGTGGAATATTTTAACAATATTTTACATTATACAGGGTGACTCAAAAACTTAAGGCGAACACCCTATATCTTATACTATTTTTGGATTCTACATGAAATAGCAATTCATTTTTAATAAGTGCATTATAAGTCTAAACTTAATAGTTTCCAAGATATCGACTTTTGAAAAATTACATTTTTGAACTTTGACAGCTTCTAGCTCTTTAACGGTAGGTCTTAGAGCAAAACGGCTTACATGTTACTTTTTCATTATCCCCTCGAAAATGTAAACTTTTGATAAACATTTTTAGCAAGATTTAAAATATTTTTAAAATATGTCAGTTTTAATTCTTATGCTGTTTCAGTATTTTTGATAAGTTTTTCAACAAGGATGTAATCTTGCGTCCCCGCTTTGTTGGCGGATCCGGTATTATGGATATTTTTTTTTCGAAAATTAATAAAAACACCAATACGTGTAGTATGTCCGGCGATGTGGTAGACAAGAGGGCAAAAAAATACGATTGTCGATGAAAAAAAACATTTTGTATACAGGGCATCCAAAAAGTTAAAAATTCAATTTTTTTACAAGAGTAAAGAAAGTACCCTTACCCTAAAGTTTTTAGCAAAGTGCTATTTAAGAGAATTGTTTCAAATCATCAAATCTTCTATGGTTTGGTTTTTATTAAGTTTGGATAGCAATATAATTTTTGCTTTAAATTTGTATTTCACTGTAAAGTTTGGTAGGTGTACCTTTGATTTTGTATACCCTTAAGTATCACCTTTGATTAGGTACCTCAGTAATAAATTATTACAGTGTCAAGCAAAACGTCATTGTTAGTAACTACTTTTTTTTTTTTTTCGTCAGACTCTATAGCCTTGCCGATGAGCCGTAATACGGCGAAACGCGTCCAAGGATTGGGTCTGACGGAAAGAAAAGGGACAAACATTTTTCTTTACTTTTATAGATTTTATTAGTTTACAATGTTAACAACGAGGCAAAGAATACATCTAATCCAATGTTATGGTAACAGAACACAACAGAACAGATACGTTATTGAAAAATTTCATGCAAGGTTCCCCAATACACCAACTTACCCGTAACCAAATGGGCGGTCTGCAAGCTGGTCAAGAAACTTCGTGAAACGGGATCCGTATTAGACTTAAAAGAAGCAAAAACATACTACAATGAAGATGATGCAGCGACTCTACTCGGTCTGCAGTCTGTTAGAGAAAACCCCACACTGTCCTTGAGGAAACGAGCTACACAACTACAGGTGGGCCAAAGACGTACTATTCAAGAAATTTTAAACCAAAATAAGATACATTCCTGAAAACCCCGTTATAACCACACATTAGAATAGAACGATGATGGCAAAAGGTTGGATTTTTGTTTGTGGATATGGAGTAAGATTTTGGTCGCTATTGGAGTGATCTTAATCCTATGTTCAGAATCCCAATCCGACGTCAATATTTAAAAAAAAGTTAATGTTTGGTGCGCTGTTTTCTACTATGGTATAATAGGACCAAATTTCTTAAAGAATACTTGTAATAGAAATTCTTATTTAAATATGTTAAATACTTTTTTTTCTGATCATTTGGAACAACTGCCATTAGATTATGTAAGTATTAGTAAGTAACATGTACTTCTAGCAAGATGGATGCCCGGCGCATTTTGCTAGAGAAGTAAGAGAATGTTTGATTTGGAATTTGGACAAAAATGGATCGGGCAATATGGTCCAGTCTTATGGCCTTCAAGAAGCCCCGACCTTAAGTTGTTAACTTATGGTAATTCACTGCCAAATGATGAGAACATTTTAAAACAAAGAATTATACAAGCTGTAGAAGCCACATCCCTATAAGAAGTGCGGAGGAGTTATGACTTATCTTATAGCCCAACTGGAAAAATGCGTCCTTCATGGTGAAGCGGTGTTTGAATAATTATCGGTTAATCAAAGCCACCAACTAAGGATTTAATGCATTTATTACACATGTAACTGTCCAAGGTATCCAGGGCGTTTCCTGCTATACAATAAGCAATTAATTCTTTCAAAATATCTTCGAAATATCAGATAGCATGAAACTAGGGCTTTCATCAGTATTATGTAGTTGCGTTTTACATATATGTTAGTAGCGATACCTGAAAATGTTGTACCTACTGAAGATAAAAACTTAATACTTTGTCCAGAGGTAGGTTACTACATAAATTATACAATAGTGTCAAGAAACGCAGTACTAAAAGAATGACATTCTGGCTTTCATAGGCTCAATTATAAAAAGGCTTAATACTGTGGGTGTTTCTTAAGTAAGTAAAGAAAATTTATTTCTCTTGAGACGATTTTTTTACAAGAAGTTCATATCAAGATGTGGCCTAAAATGAAAGTCAAAGTTTCTAAAAAAATGCCTTTGGTTTTCGAAAATTTAGAATGTAGACATAGGACCTTAAAAGACATCAATTATCCTACACTAAGCATCTCTAGATTCTTCAGTGGCGTATGCATGATATACTAGGTAACTTGTTGATCTCAACAATGTGGTAGGTACGCCACTACATTATTTCCAGAAGTTTTTTTACCAAACCTTCATGCCTTTTTACCTCTTATGTTTCTTGCTGCATATAACAGCTTACGAGTTTTTTTCAAAATAATGAATCGATGTTGCATAGCCTCCCGTAACTTTAACAAAATACCTGACTTATCTATGTTTTTCTTATTTGCAAAAGTAATTTGTCACATTCATAAAAAATATTATTTTTATTTGAGTTGGCACCATTTTAAATGTGCATTCTAGTTGGTATTGTCGTGTTTGTAAGTTTCCTGTTTTTCTTTTACTAATAATTACTGTTACATTTTTAAACTAACAAACCCAAACAATGGTTAACTATATAAACGCCGATATGGGAGACATCCACTTTGTATATGGACTTGCTGATTGAAATGAAACAGATTTACCAAGAAAGATTTCCCAGCGATAAATCCCAAATCTTTGCACGTTCGTAAGAATTTATTAACGCTTAGTAGAAACGGGCTTATTTGCAAGGGCAAGATATATTCAGGGAGGCCCACCACAACAAGAACTCCTGCTTTGAAAGAAGCAATTTGAAACGTTTGCGTCGTCCACAAACAAGCAATAGCAAAATTGGCAACCTGCAGCTTGGTGTGGGTCATCAATTACTATAAGAAAGGCATTATTAACTACAGGTTATTTCCGATGGATTCAACACAAAATCGTATAACATTTCTCGACTAAGTGCTTTTTACAGATGAGGCTAACGTCTCCAGAAACAAAATGATGAGTTTTCATAATTACCACATTTGTAGCGACGAAACTCATTTTCAATATGAATTTTCATTAAACGTATGGGTAAGGATAATCTCTGATTTTTTAATTGTTTCCTTTTTTCTCCTAATGGTGCTACATACAAACGATTGCCTCAAGAAGATTATCCACTTTATTAGAAGACGTCCCACTTAGGCTAAGAAATAGAATGTGCTTTATATTCGATGGTGCTCTGGCACATTATAGCTTAACTGCTCGGAAATTTTTAAACCACTAATTTACCAACCAATAAAGGAGTGGCCTGCAAAATCCCCTGATTTAAATTTATTGGAGTTTTTTCTGTGGAGTCATTTAAACACATTAATTAATACAGATCCTGCACAAAATCTGGACGATCTCAGAAACAGGATAATTCAAGGATCTGATAGAATACGAAATACTCCAGGTATTTTTAAACATGTGCGAGGAAATATGAAAAAGAGGTCTGCAGCTTGAACCATGACTGAAGGCGCTCATTTCTAGCAATTCATTTGGTACGTAGGTACCTACATTATTTCATAAAACTATTGTGTATGTTAATAAAAAAAAAACTCGTAAGCAGTTATATGCAGCAATAATCACAAAAAGGTTTTCGTAGAGAAAGACATGAGGCTTTGACAAAAAAAATATAACTCATGAAACAATGCAGTGGCGTCTCGCTTAGTTAAGATAATTAAGTTAAAAATCTTTAAAAAATCCTTTACTTGTCAGATGGAGTAGATAAATATAACATACTAATTAGGAAAATAATTCCTAGCCATCTGATTTAAAACCTTATACTATAAGGCCGTATTTGGCTAACACAGTTAGCGCTACAATACTAAATTGATTGCTTAAAACTACCAAGAAAGGAAGACCTTTCTGTTGGTAGGATGCTGCTACCTATGGACCGGTTTCGAACTTATTGGTTCTCGTCAGCATAGGGTAAGCGCAGACATACCTAACAACAGAAAGGCCTCAAGTCTTTATAACCAGTTTTATCGTCCTGCTCAGGCAGTGAACGATAAGTGGCGCCATCTCTTAGAAGTTTTAAGCAATCAGAAGAGAGGACTATACCATTAGGTACATTAAAAACTAAAAATCTTTAAAAAATCCTTTACTTGTCAGATGGAGTAGATAAATATAACATACTAATTAGGAAAATAATTCCTAGCCATCTGATTTAAAACCTTATACTATAAGGCCGTATTTGGCTAACACAGTTAGCGCTACAATACTAAATTGATTGCTTAAAACTACCAAGAAAGGAAGACCTTTCTGTTGGTAGGATGCTGCTACCTATGGACCGGTTTCGAACTTATTGGTTCTCGTCAGCATAGGGTAAGCGCAGACATACCTAACAACAGAAAGGCCTCAAGTCTCTTATATGTCTGCGCTTACCCTATGCTGACGAGAACCAATAAGTTCGAAACCGGTCCATAGGTAGCAGCATCCTACCAACAGAAAGGTCTTCCTTTCTTGGTAGTTTTAAGCAATCAATTTAGTATTGTAGCGCTAACTGTGTTAGCCAAATACGGCCTTATAGTATAAGGTTTTAAATCAGATGGCTAGGAATTATTTTCCTAATTAGTATGTTATATTTATCTACTCCATCTGACAAGTAAAGGATTTTTTAAAGATTTTTAGTTTTTAATGTACCTAATGGTATAGTCCTCTCTTCTGATTGCTTAAAACTTCTAAGAGATGGCGCCACTTATCGTTCACTGCCTGAGCAGGACGATAAAACTGGTTATAAAGACTTGAGGCCTTTCTGTTGTTAGGTATGTCTGCGCTTACCCTATGCTGACGAGAACCAATAAGTTCGAAACCGGTCCATAGGTAGCAGCATCCTACCAACAGAAAGGTCTTCCTTTCTTGGTAGTTTTAAGCAATCAATTTAGTATTGTAGCGCTAACTGTGTTAGCCAAATACGGCCTTATAGTATAAGGTTTTAAATCAGATGGCTAGGAATTATTTTCCTAATTAGTATGTTATATTTATCTACTCCATCTGACAAGTAAAGGATTTTTTAAAGATTTTTAGTTTTTAATGTACCTAATGGTATAGTCCTCTCTTCTGATTGCTTAAAACTTCTAAGAGATGGCGCCACTTATCGTTCACTGCCTGAGCAGGACGATAAAACTGGTTATAAAGACTTGAGGCCTTTCTGTTGTTAGGTATGTCTGCGCTTACCCTATGCTGACGAGAACCAATAAGTTCGAAACCGGTCTATAGGTAGCAGCATCCTACCAACAGAAAGGTCTTCCTTTCTTGGTAGTTTTAAGCAATCAATTTAGTATTGTAGCGCTAACTGTGTTAGCCAAATACGGCCTTATAGTATAAGGTTTTAAATCAGATGGCTAGGAATTATTTTCCTAATTAGTATGTTATATAATTAAGTTATCTGGTATACCATACGCACGGCACTGGTAAATCGAAAGATGCTTAGTGTAGTGTAATTGATGACATTTAAGGTACCTACTATGCATGGATTGTAAATTTAAATCATTCATCTTTATGCGTTTCGTAGATTTCAGGATTTTTATTTTAAGTTGACACCCTGTATATTGGAAATGAAGCCTTTTAAACCGCAAATTTATATAAAGTTTTTATTATAAAATTGGCTCTAAAATATGCTCTTAAATTTTTTGTAGTTACTAAGCAAGCACCCTATAATTATAACAGCTTTTATCACTATTTTTCCAATGTTATAGTTATATTTTCCAATGTTTTTCCAATGTGCATACGTTGTTTTGTAATAGTATATTAAAGTACAAGTTTTATAAAGCTCATTTTAGCGCACGCGCACGCGCACGCGTCTGTATTAGAAAACGAGCCTCTTGCGGCGAGTTTTATAACGGACAAGTGCGTTAATAGCTTTATAAAACGTGTGCTTTATACTTCTTTTTTCTATTTTGGCATTTCTTTCAATAAATAAATCTATATTTAAAAACAAAATAATATACATACAAATTTTCAAAATTTTTAGGCCTAAATATAATGTTGGTAACACAATCAAATTATTTATCATAGTAGCCTTGAAATGAATAAATAATTTTATTCTCGTGTCAGCAGTTTTGTCACGAAGTTGTCTAATTTTTCTAACATAGGTACCCACATAATTTATGGAGCAAGATGAGTTTAGTTTAACTCCCTCGAGGTTAAGGAAAATTGCGGTAAATTTTATAGTTCTATGTTTTATAATATAGTAAATTTGTAAGATTATTTGATATTTTTTTAACTCATTTCCATTTCATAGAATTTATGCAACCAAACATACACGACAGCATAATAAAACATTTGTGAACATCATTACCAACCCCAGAAAAATAAAGAAAACGGTTTCATAAAAAGTTCATTACGATACTGAAAACGATATCGAAACAGCTTTTTTATGAAACCAAATTAGAAAATAGTTATTTACGATATAAGTGTTGTAAAGATTCATATTACAACACGAGATGTTAAAGTTGTTAAACGAGGCGTCAGCCGAGTTTAATCAAACATCGAGTGTAGTTATATGAATTTACAACAAGAATATTGTACAAAATTTTATCTACTTTCATCTATGAATAAAAATATTTGGCAAAAGGCATTTTTAAAAAGAAAAATGCACCTGCTATTAAAAATCGTTTTGTAAGGGCATCTATTACAGCACTAGTGCTGTAATGGCATCTATTACAGCACTAGTGCTGTAATAGATGCCCTTTTAAAACGATTTACAGAACTGTAAAATTCATATTACTAAATGAAAGTAGATAATAGTATATTCCGTATTAAGTGTTGTAAAAAGCATATTATGCACAAATGGAAAACGGTAATTACATGAGTGCGTAATTGCTATACAACACGCAATACGTACTATACTTTTTCTACGACTCTTACATCACTTAATAATAATTTATAAAGTATCGATTTAAACTTCAAATCTCAAATAATGACAATGTCACTGTCAAATTTTCAAAACGCAAGATAGATAAATGTCACGATTTAAGTGGTTCAAGGACAACTTGATTGTTATACTAGGAACCATAACGCACAGTCGTGCGTTTTAATTTTTTACGCACAGTTGTGCGTAAGAATGGATTTACTTATAGTACATAGAGTGAACTGTACGTAAAACAATGTTTACTAATATAGGAGTAAAAAAACGCCATTTTGCCTTTGTAAAATCGTGCATATTACTATTTTGAAAATAATTTGATTGTACAATTTTATAATAAGAACTTGGGGTAATTTCCAATCAAACCGTCAGTGACGATAACTTGGTTCCTAGGTTAAAATTAAGATCCCATACTTAAACATTGCAGTAACCCAAATTTGAATTAAATATCTGTTAACATAACACTGTGGTGCTCTGTACAATGATTTTGTTTACACCCGGTATTCTATAAAGCTCTTAAAATAAATCAAATTACAACTTATCATTGTAAAAAGTACCTATATAAAAAAGTTCACATTATTATGACATTATGTAGATCTTTATTTAAGAGATATAGGAGAAGTAATTAGAGTTGCCTACTCTTAAACAAGTTCCTTTTATTTCTTCGTTCGTGAGTTCTTTAAATAGCAGTACCGTTTTCTTCTTTCTGCAACCGTGACGTCACCTGCTAGCCGTTCGGTATGGTGTCTAACGTTTAGCGCGCCAAACATTTAAACCTTGCAGGAATATTAGAGGAGCGCTTGTTTACGTTAGGGCACAGAAAATGTAGCTAGCTACTAACCGTTTTGGATTTATAGAAATAAGTGCTTACTTAATAGTTGTTTACACTATGAACTATTGGACCGATTTTTTTCTCGCTGGATTAAAAATAATTTCAGTAATATTCAATATACCGTGCGATGAAATATTATTTTCATCCAAGAGGGCTTGGACTGAAAAATGGAGGGTTTGGATTAGATTAACTAAGATAATAAAATAGTTAAAATTGTCTCAAATTCATATTATGACGTAATATTCTGTAAAACTAAACGGAACAGAAGCGACACAAGCCGTCGGCCCCCTTGATGTTCGTGTCGCCAGATCTTTATCGACGTATTGATGACATTGACGTTTCTACTAATTGGTGCACTGGAACAGAGTTAAAAATATCGAAAAATAGCAATAATTCAAAACGTACACTGGAAAAAAGTATTATTTACAGTTGAACAAAACTTGTGTAACTTTTCTGCGGTTCTTGTCTTTATTAGTTCGCATGTCTCTATTGGATTATTTAAGCGTATAAATATTTTCAATCTTATATACAATTATACAGACATCACATTGAAACAACAGGTATTAAGCTCTACCCCTAAGCAGTACGACCTTAGATACAAAGCACACTTTGATGATAATAATTTTTGCTCCAGGCAACGTTATAATAATATAATACAGTGAGTCCCAGAAGTAATGTCTAAATTCATTTAAAATTCAGCGGTGTGTTTTTCGGAAAAACGCTCGGACCCGTCGATTTCTATTTCTTAATGTGTTTTTTTCTATGGCAAATTCATGTATACAGAGTAGCCCAAAAATAACGACTAATTTTCATTTTTTCGAATGAAAACATCTATTTTTTTATTTCATTTTTGAATTTTGCATTGAATTCTAAGTATGTTTCATGTACTATGTCCTATACCTAAACTCAACAGTTATCGATAAAATTACGGTTGAACATATCAACAAGTAAAACCTGTTTATTTAAAAAGAACAGAATAACAAATCAAATTAAATGTTGAAAATGTGCGCCACTTACGGCTTCATCATATCCAAGGCGATCAATAAACTCTCCTTGTACGTTTTCAGTAGAGGAAAACGGAGAGAGCGAGGCCAGGTGGTGCTGGTGGTGCTGGTGGTGCAACTAACCCAGGTGGTGCAGGTGGTGCGTTTTACGATCTAACCCAGGTGGTGCAGGTGGTGCGTTTTATGATCTAACCCGGGTGGTTCGGTGGTGCGTTTTATGACCTAACCCGGGTGGTTCGGTGGTGCTGTTTACAAAATAACCCGAAATTAAACCCGACTTTTTACGACCTAACCCGGATGCTTTCATGAGGCGGCTTCTTATCTAACCCTAACTTGAACCTGAATATTTATGAACTGACCCGAGATAAAACCCGACTTTTTACGACCTAACCCGGATGCTTTCGCGAGGCGGCTTCTCATCTAACCCTAATTTGAACCTGAATATTTATGGTCTGACCCGAGATAAAACCCGACTTTTTATGATTTAACCTTAGTGAAACGCCGCTGCTAAAGCGGGATAATTAAATCCCAATTTTTATAAGCCATCCTTAAACCCAACTTTTTACGATGCGACCTGAGCCATCCTTAAACCAGACTTTTTATTATTTCCCCTTAGTTGAAACGCCGCTGCTAAAGCGGGATAATTAAATCCCAATTTTTATAAGCCATCCTTAAACCCAACTTTTTACGATCCGTCCTGAGCCATCCTTAAACCAGACTTTTTTTTATTTTCCCTTAGTTGAAACGCCGCTGGCGGGTAGTAAAGCGAAATAAATCCCTAATTTATATGGTCTAACAAGATAAGTATAATAAAGCGGTACATTTGTCACCCCGCAATAATTATTTATACCTAAATAACCCTCTCAAACCCTCTGCCGACTCGATTTAAAAAGAAAGGGACATAAACCTTTATTTATTATTCCGAAGGACCCTCATTAAAATTCAGTAGCATATCTAATAATTGATTCCAATTTTTGCACCACTTATATAAAATACAATAAAATAATTACCATCTAGAACCATTAACTAGAGATTTCTTTGTACTGGAAATGGATAAATTATAGGACTATCTTGTAATGAGAACAGAGTAATAAAAAGTAAATAAAACTTAAATACGTATAAAATACCAAGCAGGTATAGGTACTATACAACTTGTGTTCGCCATCAGGTAAAAGCCCTCATAATGCTTTTATAAAAATTTCGGATATTATCATAATATAAGTAAATAGGCTACAATTTCAGGAAAAAAGTAAAAAAAATTAATTCACAGTGTAAAATTGTAGTTAAATGGATTGTAAATACGAAATAATATAAAAAGCTACCTTTTGTTTGCGATGATGTATGCACAATAACTCTATATTATTCGGTCCTTAAACTGAAAATACCCACTAGATAGGTATCATAAGCTGTATTTGTCATCAGGTAGAACCCCCAATAAAATTATGAATATCAGGCGTAGGCAACAATAAGCAAATCACGTTGGTTTTTTAATTTATTATTAATCTGGCTAACTTAAGAAACTCACAATATAACGACCATCCAAAAAAATCATAATACATTACTGGGTGTGAAAGCAATTGCGCTGCAAAATATAGTGTATACCGACTCTGAGGTAGTTAATTAAAATCCCAATTAGCGCTAAAAAAAAATCAATTAGATATTTACTTTAGATATTTTAATAAAAAAATTCAATATTCTCACCAACATTTAACTTTTGAAATTAGCATAACAAATCCTTTACAATGAATTAAACAAACGCATACATAATTTTAAAATCTCATAATAAGAATATAAGCTAAAATCTAACAAGTTTCGACAAGTTGAAACTTGTCAGTTTACATCTGTAGAGAATACCCAACTCTCGAATCATAAAAAAATGGTCAAACTTTGTCGGCAAATACCCTTCTATGATGCAGGGGAAGGACAGGTAACTCGAGATGTTTATAAAGAAACGTTAAAGAACATTATTTGCTTATTTCTAGACTCTTAAAAATTAGATGCAATCGAACAATAAATGTTTTCATCATGTATATTTATGAGTAACACATTACCTTCGACATACATAAATTCAAATTGATAATTACTTGCCTTAGTACTTTTTTAGAAGCTTGAATCATTGCATATAACCGTCTGAGGAGACCCAAACTTCCCCTAACATATTTCTCCGCAACCGGGGAAAAAGAGGTAGAAAAAGTAAAATAACAACTCCAAGTGTCTTTGCGAACAATCGGCAATAAAATAGAGTATTTCAGTTTTTAATTTTTCGTAAATAAAAGTTGGTTAGATTAATAGTCTCTGTGAATATAATAACATAAACAAAGTGATATGCCGTAAATTTAGGAGTACAGTATAAATTATGCCTCTATTAAAATATTCCGCAATAACTAACTACCAAAGGATTTTTGATATTTTGAATATATTTGATGCTCATAGCATTATCACATTTCCAAAGGCTCTAAATTTTAGAAAAATGTTCTAATAGAATATGTCTATCAATATAAAGTAAAGGTATTGTTAGGTTTTTTTAAAAAATACGACCTACAACAGTCTCTGCTACAGCACGGCTGACTCTGTAGAAACTTCTGTGAAACCATAATAATTATATCAATAATCGAGTTGTCCTTATGATAATATTTTCTTCCAATATCCGACTCCACTATCCATAAAAGTTATGTTAGAAAATTCATAATTATTGAGCGCATTGTAATTTTTAAAAAGAAATTCACTTCACACACAAAGATGAAGCCAATCAATTCATGAAAAATAATGCAAGTCAGTATGCGTATGTTATGGCTAACTGTTTAAATGTCTATTCCTTCCACGTTTATCGGAAGAAATACTTTTTTTATACTAGTATTTTAGTTGAAAATAAGATCATAAATCATCTATACAAAACAAGCGCCCCTTATGGATTTGAACGAAAATCATAGATTCGACTATTTTCATGAAAAATAAATCTAAGTACGGAATAATGCAGGAAGATTATCTATTTTCTTGGTTTAGAAAGTGATGTAGTTAAGATTTATAACTTAGGAATAAATAAATTATTATTAATCTTTTCGACCTATTTCTCTTGCATATTTAATTTCTTTGATAGTAAGAACTAATCTTTTTATTTTACAAAGTAAAAAAAAAGCTAAAGATCGGCGTTGTCAGTCAGGTATAAGAACTGATTTAACACGATGGTTTTTGTACAAACGTTCACATACAATTGTATGCTTTTTAACCGATTGTGTCGGAAAAAAATGACGATTTATAGATTAGATATTTAGACGAAGAGCTAACCTTCTCAATAAAGTATTGATTATTGCCCTGCTAGCTAGACAACACTTTTTATGTTAGTCAAAAAAAAAATTTTTTTTTTCGGACGCTATTACAGATTTCATCGTTAACTAACAAACATTAAGACCAAAAAATTAGCGTGCAAGATGAAATGTATAGGTTCACTTCATTTCTACATTATTTTACAACTCTCAATCGCATTAAAAACAAGATCGAATAAAAAATAACTTATGAGATATGGACGAAAAATGTTTTTCGGGCTATTTAGGTTAGCGACCGCATTACGTCTGAAATACTACATTTTTCGAGCTTATAACATAATTTACTATTTTAACGTTAAAATAGGGGAAATGATGTATCAAAATGGATACTTTTTTTTGTCGGTCACGAGATTATAGTTTCTTTTAAAATGAACTCTAATATTTACAACACAAATTATCCTTTAAACCACATTAGTTTAAAACTCGTCTGTCGCTTTCCCTCTATTGTGAGTTTGATTAAAGTATAGCGTAGTATATATTTAGATGAATTTCGCAAATGTTGAATACTTTCAAAACTGAAAAAGCCGCCCGTTGCAATAAATATCTCCGTAGAGTTAGGTACCCTGCAGATTAAGGGTATTTCAGCGGATAATCATATACAAATTCAAAGATTTTGTCTATTTTAATGGATTAACAAACAATATCTATAGGATGACTTTACTGATAAAAAAAAAAATAACAAAAATCCATAAAGTCTAGGCTCACATGAAATTCCATAAAGAGCAGCTGCATAGCCTTATCACATCAAACTATATTTTTATTTCGTTCTATTGTCAAAAGTCTGTGTTTAGGAGATTATCGTTCATTTTAAAATGAACTCTAATATGTACATCACCATAAACTACCTCTTAAGCCGTCGTAAAAATACACTTTTCGATTTACCTCTATATTGATTTTCTAATATTAAATATCTACAATAGTCGAAATTCGCTCGCTAATACCTATGTATGCAAGGTTTCTTCAAAAAATGACAATTTTGTTGTTTAATGGCTTGAAAAAATGGAAAAAGGAGGTTTTTGCATCCATTTATTTCCAGATGAGTGTTAAAAATACTTATAAAACTCGGTATACCGAAGATCAAGCATTAATGAGAGGGTTGAGTCCTGTTTGCCAAATCCTGATTTTTAATTTGACGTTGGCAACGGTACAATTTTTTAACATTTATCATAAGAGGCGTATATTTTTGGAGCTTAGATCTACCAGTTTATCCACGCCCCATTTATTGTTAGTGCTTTAGTAATTTTACTTTCCAATTATTTTTTACCAAAACGCGTAGTTGAAACAGTGTCTATATCAGACGATATAATAAATTTTAAGGATTAATTTGCTTACAAATACACTTTAATTTATTTAGGCTAAAGCAGCCAGACATATACTGGAACTACGAAAACCCTATTACAATTTGGTTGCCTAGAGAAAATTTTGTAAAAAACATAGCTTTCTACACAAATGCTTGCACATTATGTACCTATCATTTTAAGATACCTGGCGACATCAACGTAAGCATTGGCATAATGACGCAAGATATAGGTAGGTACTAGAATATTCAAGATTTCTATTAACGATACACTTCAGCATACATGCGAGATGTCATTAATGTCTACGGAAGGCAACAGACATACCAGCTATTTTTACATGGGATTCCATAGACTTGGACGCTTCTTGTTTAGAAATATTTGATGTCATCTTGAGGAGTTCCGTATTGAAGCATCAAACCTACCTGCCAAATAATTGACGAAATATGGGATATCATAAAATATGCCCCCCATCGAACTAAATGATCCTATAAACCAGCTTCACAGACCGTAATTTGTGATGCTAACACGATTAATACGCAATAGAACAAGATTAAGAAACAAAATTTAAAGTAGCTCTTTATCACACGAAAATAATTAAATAATTTACGGTTACAGAACAATAATTATTTTAAAAAGCTGTATAACTAAATATATTATGTTATTAGGAATATTCTGTCTAAAGTAACAGCTAATCTTAGTCGAAAATGAGATCGTATTATTGATTGTTGAATTCGTTAGGTATGAAATAAAATTAGAGATTTCGTCTATTTTTTCACGATTAAAAAAGAATACCTCTATTTAGCTAAAAATGAAACGATTACAGTGGTAGATTAATTCACTTTACCAAGCATGTAAACTACTAATTTTGCAATAAATATCTTCTATATTTCTAGATAGGTTTACTCGAAAATGTGGGGCTATTTTCATCAAAAATCCCGATACGAAATTGAAAAATTTGCCTATTTTTGTCGGTTTACAAAGTGATAGTGGAATATTGATTTGATCAAAGAACAATAATTATTTTAAAAATGTTGTATAATTAACTAAATGTCGGTGTTATCAGGCAGGCAAGAAGTTATTTATCTGAATCTTATTTGTACCATTAGCGTTTATATACAAATGTTAGTGGTTTTCAAAAATTGATATCTCGGAAATTATTAGGTTTAGACTTATAATACGCTTATTAAAAAATAATGACTACTTTATGCAAAATTCAAAAATATTATAAGATGTAGGGTATCCCAGTAACTTAACCAAAGATTTTCGGTCTTCGTAAAGCTTTACACGTTTCTTCAGCGTACCAAACATTCACTTTTTTTAAATATTGACATCGGGTTAGGATTCTGAACATAGGATTAACATCACTCCAATAGTGAACATGTTGCGTTGTCACAGTTACATTCGTTGAAAAGTAAACAAAACCGTTTGAGCTACGTGGGGAATAAATAAAGTTGGCTTGTTGAAAAATTTTAATATTTATTAAGGTAAAAGACTATAAATATATCGATACAACACTTTGGCATTTCTAATACTACAAACATGAATATCTAAAATGTGATATTTACAACCGTCAACTCTCTCTCCCTTCTCTAATTTTGGTACACCAATGCTGTCTTCTAAGTTTATAATATATGGCGTCCTGCAGTTTAATTCCGAAAATGTTTTAACTAAAAATTCCTCTTTAACACATCCTTTAACGTAAATAATGTCTGCGTCTATCAGATTGTTGGATATGATATTATGTAGTTCCTTGTAATCGGTATCACCATAATTATAAAGGATACCATGATGATTTCCAAATAGATATTTGACTTGTTTCTTGCAAGCCTTACTTAAGGTGTCGAATGGTTTAACTGGTTTAAAAAAGTAACTTTTCATACTATTCCCATCATAAATAGCCAATTCTTTCGCGCAAAATTCAGGTATGTTAAATCCTTGAATATCGACTACAACGAACTTCATTGTCTGAAGACTCAAATCAAACAAGTATATTTTCATATTTTTATCGCTCTTAAGATCGATTTCAAAAGCACACCCCCACTTTTCGATAATTTCACAGTCTTAGCACATAGATCTTATATTTTTATTTACGATCAATTCATCTTTATTCGCCAATCGTCTCAAACGAGTCTGCTTTTGAAAGTAATATAGCCTTAGTATTCAGAAAATATTAATGATATCGGAGCCTAAAACATCCTTGACACTAAAAAATCATTGTGTTTCCTAACAAAACCCATCATCTTGTCTATTTAGCTTGCTTTCCTATTGTTTAGCAGGTTAAATAAAATTATTATTTCGCTCTTTTTGTCTGTACTGAATCTTTAGGGGAATACGTTTCTAGTTCTATAAGAGAGACAGTTAAAATTTATGTAAGCAATCAAAAATCCTACACTATGAGCTACTTAGTTAAAATTTCATATTTCCTTCCTGGGTCAGGCAAAATTTGTGATGTGTCGGACAAAATTTATAAAAATACAAAAAAAAATGCTGGATGCATTTTTAGCGTGACTTTCTATTTAATACCATCTTATTTCAAGGTATAATTCGGTTGTCAAAATGAGAATAAAATAATTTTCCCATGGTTTATGTCATCTTAAAAAAGTCAAAAGGTTATATTCTGTAGAGGGTCAGATACATTTAAATTTAAATATTTTCTCCAAGAAGAATTTTAAGATAGTATTATAGTAAATAAAAATTCTATACCTCCAATATTTCATGGAAACATATCGTGTTCTAGCGACATAACCCAAAAGTACCTCTATTCAGAAACGCATCGTACTTTTCTTGTCAATAATTGTCTCATTGTCCCATCCATTACATTATTATAATCTTAAAGCACCTGTTACCAGCATTATCTGTTTTTATGGTTTTCATAAAACATAGCGATTACCAATGAAAATTAAACGAAAACTTAATAAATAACTTTTTTTTTTTTCAACTGAAATAGACTGATTTTCGATGGAAAAATGTTACTTATAACTAAAAATGAATATAAGACATATACGCAATGATATTTAGAATAAATCAATCTTTTCTAAAATTACTATGAAATATTCACAAAATCGTTTCGTTATAACCAAAGTAGCAAGGCTTGCAGATTTCGTATAGAGTTCAAACGCGATACTGAGATGATCTTTTTTTTTTTTATATTTTTGTAGGATAATGCACCACTACGTTGTAAGCACTTGAGAGAGGACTTTCTTGAAAAATCCTCAAATTTCTCTGCAATTTTGTTCCTCCTAGAGTTAAATTCACACAGAAAACCCCGTATTCTTATCTTTCAGGTTGGTATATTAAAAAGGACTTATTAGTATGGTTTAGAAAACAAGCAATATTAATTAACGGATGTTTTTTCGTCGTATGAAGAGTTGAAAAATTTTTTTTTCCACTCCAATGGTTACGATGCAGAGAGTCGGGTTTCATCATAATCTTTCAGGGTAGCTCAGGTTTGATTGCATGTAGAGAGTCGGGTTTCATCATAATCTTTCAGGGTAGCTCAGGTTTGATTACATGTACTAAGGTTAGTGCTCCTTGCAATCGGTTTCAGGTTTGACGCGCCCCCCTCAGGTTTGTTCAGGTTAGTTGAACCTGAAACCGATTGCAAGGAGCACTAACCTTAGTACATGTAATCAAACCTGAGCTACCCTGAAAGATTATGATGAAACCCGACTCTCTACATGCAATCAAACCTGAGCTACCCTGAAAGATTATGATGAAACCCGACTCTCTGCATCGTAACCATTGGAGTGGAAAAAAAAATTTTTCAACTCTTCATACGACGAAAAAACATCCGTTAATTAATATTGCTTGTTTTCTAAACCATACTAATAAGTCCTTTTTAATATACCAACCTGAAAGATAAGAATACGGGGTTTTCTGTGTGAATTTAACTCTAGGAGGAACAAAATTGCAGAGAAATTTGAGGATTTTTCAAGAAAGTCCTCTCTCAAGTGCTTACAACGTAGTGGTGCATTATCCTACAAAAATATAAAAAAAAAAAAGATCATCTCAGTATCGCGTTTGAACTCTATACGAAATCTGCAAGCCTTGCTACTTTGGTTATAACGAAACGATTTTGTGAATATTTCATAGTAATTTTAGAAAAGATTGATTTATTCTAAATATCATTGCGTATATGTCTTATATTCATTTTTAGTTATAAGTAACATTTTTCCATCGAAAATCAGTCTATTTCAGTTGAAAAAAAAAAAGTTATTTATTAAGTTTTCGTTTAATTTTCATTGGTAATCGCTATGTTTTATGAAAACCATAAAAACAGATAATGCTGGTAACAGGTGCTTTAAGATTATAATAATGTAATGGATGGGACAATGAGACAATTATTGACAAGAAAAGTACGATGCGTTTCTAAATAGAGGTACTTTTGGGTTATGTCGCTAGAACACGATATGTTTCCATGAAATATTGGAGGTATAGAATTTTTATTTACTATAATACTATCTTAAAATTCTTCTTGGAGAAAATATTTAAATTTAAATGTATCTGACCCTCTACAGAATATAACCTTTTGACTTTTTTAAGATGACATAAACCATGGGAAAATTATTTTATTCTCATTTTGACAACCGAATTATACCTTGAAATAAGATGGTATTAAATAGAAAGTCACGCTAAAAATGCATCCAGCATTTTTTTTTGTATTTTTATAAATTTTGTCCGACACATCACAAATTTTGCCTGACCCAGGAAGGAAATATGAAATTTTAACTAAGTAGCTCATAGTGTAGGATTTTTGATTGCTTACATAAATTTTAACTGTCTCTCTTATAGAACTAGAAACGTATTCCCCTAAAGATTCAGTACAGACAAAAAGAGCGAAATAATAATTTTATTTAACCTGCTAAACAATAGGAAAGCAAGCTAAATAGACAAGATGATGGGTTTTGTTAGGAAACACAATGATTTTTTAGTGTCAAGGATGTTTTAGGCTCCGATATCATTAATATTTTCTGAATACTAAGGCTATATTACTTTCAAAAGCAGACTCGTTTGAGACGATTGGCGAATAAAGATGAATTGATCGTAAATAAAAATATAAGATCTATGTGCTAAGACTGTGAAATTATCGAAAAGTGGGGGTGTGCTTTTGAAATCGATCTTAAGAGCGATAAAAATATGAAAATATACTTGTTTGATTTGAGTCTTCAGACAATGAAGTTCGTTGTAGTCGATATTCAAGGATTTAACATACCTGAATTTTGCGCGAAAGAATTGGCTATTTATGATGGGAATAGTATGAAAAGTTACTTTTTTAAACCAGTTAAACCATTCGACACCTTAAGTAAGGCTTGCAAGAAACAAGTCAAATATCTATTTGGAAATCATCATGGTATCCTTTATAATTATGGTGATACCGATTACAAGGAACTACATAATATCATATCCAACAATCTGATAGACGCAGACATTATTTACGTTAAAGGATGTGTTAAAGAGGAATTTTTAGTTAAAACATTTTCGGAATTAAACTGCAGGACGCCATATATTATAAACTTAGAAGACAGCATTGGTGTACCAAAATTAGAGAAGGGAGAGAGAGTTGACGGTTGTAAATATCACATTTTAGATATTCATGTTTGTAGTATTAGAAATGCCAAAGTGTTGTATCGATATATTTATAGTCTTTTACCTTAATAAATATTAAAATTTTTCAACAAGCCAACTTTATTTATTCCCCACGTAGCTCAAACGGTTTTGTTTACTTTTCAACGAATGGAACTGTGACAACGCAACATGTTCACTATTGGAGTGATGTTAATCCTATGTTCAGAATCCTAACCCGATGTCAATATTTAAAAAAAGTGAATGTTTGGTACGCTGAAGAAACGTGTAAAGCTTTACGAAGACCGAAAATCTTTGGTTAAGTTACTGGGATACCCTACATCTTATAATATTTTTGAATTTTGCATAAAGTAGTCATTATTTTTTAATAAGCGTATTATAAGTCTAAACCTAATAATTTCCGAGATATCAATTTTTGAAAACCACTAACATTTGTATATAAACGCTAATGGTACAAATAAGATTCAGATAAATAACTTCTTGCCTGCCTGATAACACCGACATTTAGTTAATTATACAACATTTTTAAAATAATTATTGTTCTTTGATCAAATCAATATTCCACTATCACTTTGTAAACCGACAAAAATAGGCAAATTTTTCAATTTCGTATCGGGATTTTTGATGAAAATAGCCCCACATTTTCGAGTAAACCTATCTAGAAATATAGAAGATATTTATTGCAAAATTAGTAGTTTACATGCTTGGTAAAGTGAATTAATCTACCACTGTAATCGTTTCATTTTTAGCTAAATAGAGGTATTCTTTTTTAATCGTGAAAAAATAGACGAAATCTCTAATTTTATTTCATACCTAACGAATTCAACAATCAATAATACGATCTCATTTTCGACTAAGATTAGCTGTTACTTTAGACAGAATATTCCTAATAACATAATATATTTAGTTATACAGCTTTTTAAAATAATTATTGTTCTGTAACCGTAAATTATTTAATTATTTTCGTGTGATAAAGAGCTACTTTAAATTTTGTTTCTTAATCTTGTTCTATTGCGTATTAATCGTGTTAGCATCACAAATTACGGTCTGTGAAGCTGGTTTATAGGATCATTTAGTTCGATGGGGGGCATATTTTATGATATCCCATATTTCGTCAATTATTTGGCAGGTAGGTTTGATGCTTCAATACGGAACTCCTCAAGATGACATCAAATATTTCTAAACAAGAAGCGTCCAAGTCTATGGAATCCCATGTAAAAATAGCTGGTATGTCTGTTGCCTTCCGTAGACATTAATGACATCTCGCATGTATGCTGAAGTGTATCGTTAATAGAAATCTTGAATATTCTAGTACCTACCTATATCTTGCGTCATTATGCCAATGCTTACGTTGATGTCGCCAGGTATCTTAAAATGATAGGTACATAATGTGCAAGCATTTGTGTAGAAAGCTATGTTTTTTACAAAATTTTCTCTAGGCAACCAAATTGTAATAGGGTTTTCGTAGTTCCAGTATATGTCTGGCTGCTTTAGCCTAAATAAATTAAAGTGTATTTGTAAGCAAATTAATCCTTAAAATTTATTATATCGTCTGATATAGACACTGTTTCAACTACGCGTTTTGGTAAAAAATAATTGGAAAGTAAAATTACTAAAGCACTAACAATAAATGGGGCGTGGATAAACTGGTAGATCTAAGCTCCAAAAATATACGCCTCTTATGATAAATGTTAAAAAATTGTACCGTTGCCAACGTCAAATTAAAAATCAGGATTTGGCAAACAGGACTCAACCCTCTCATTAATGCTTGATCTTCGGTATACCGAGTTTTATAAGTATTTTTAACACTCATCTGGAAATAAATGGATGCAAAAACCTCCTTTTTCCATTTTTTCAAGCCATTAAACAACAAAATTGTCATTTTTTGAAGAAACCTTGCATACATAGGTATTAGCGAGCGAATTTCGACTATTGTAGATATTTAATATTAGAAAATCAATATAGAGGTAAATCGAAAAGTGTATTTTTACGACGGCTTAAGAGGTAGTTTATGGTGATGTACATATTAGAGTTCATTTTAAAATGAACGATAATCTCCTAAACACAGACTTTTGACAATAGAACGAAATAAAAATATAGTTTGATGTGATAAGGCTATGCAGCTGCTCTTTATGGAATTTCATGTGAGCCTAGACTTTATGGATTTTTGTTATTTTTTTTTTTATCAGTAAAGTCATCCTATAGATATTGTTTGTTAATCCATTAAAATAGACAAAATCTTTGAATTTGTATATGATTATCCGCTGAAATACCCTTAATCTGCAGGGTACCTAACTCTACGGAGATATTTATTGCAACGGGCGGCTTTTTCAGTTTTGAAAGTATTCAACATTTGCGAAATTCATCTAAATATATACTACGCTATACTTTAATCAAACTCACAATAGAGGGAAAGCGACAGACGAGTTTTAAACTAATGTGGTTTAAAGGATAATTTGTGTTGTAAATATTAGAGTTCATTTTAAAAGAAACTATAATCTCGTGACCGACAAAAAAAAGTATCCATTTTGATACATCATTTCCCCTATTTTAACGTTAAAATAGTAAATTATGTTATAAGCTCGAAAAATGTAGTATTTCAGACGTAATGCGGTCGCTAACCTAAATAGCCCGAAAAACATTTTTCGTCCATATGTCATAAGTTATTTTTTATTCGATCTTGTTTTTAATGCGATTGAGAGTTGTAAAATAATGTAGAAATGAAGTGAACCTATACATTTCATCTTGCACGCTAATTTTTTGGTCTTAATGTTTGTTAGTTAACGATGAAATCTGTAATAGCGTCCGAAAAAAAAAATTTTTTTTTTGACTAACATAAAAAGTGTTGTCTAGCTAGCAGGGCAATAATCAATACTTTATTGAGAAGGTTAGCTCTTCGTCTAAATATCTAATCTATAAATCGTCATTTTTTTCCGACACAATCGGTTAAAAAGCATACAATTGTATGTGAACGTTTGTACAAAAACCATCGTGTTAAATCAGTTCTTATACCTGACTGACAACGCCGATCTTTAGCTTTTTTTTTACTTTGTAAAATAAAAAGATTAGTTCTTACTATCAAAGAAATTAAATATGCAAGAGAAATAGGTCGAAAAGATTAATAATAATTTATTTATTCCTAAGTTATAAATCTTAACTACATCACTTTCTAAACCAAGAAAATAGATAATCTTCCTGCATTATTCCGTACTTAGATTTATTTTTCATGAAAATAGTCGAATCTATGATTTTCGTTCAAATCCATAAGGGGCGCTTGTTTTGTATAGATGATTTATGATCTTATTTTCAACTAAAATACTAGTATAAAAAAAGTATTTCTTCCGATAAACGTGGAAGGAATAGACATTTAAACAGTTAGCCATAACATACGCATACTGACTTGCATTATTTTTCATGAATTGATTGGCTTCATCTTTGTGTGTGAAGTGAATTTCTTTTTAAAAATTACAATGCGCTCAATAATTATGAATTTTCTAACATAACTTTTATGGATAGTGGAGTCGGATATTGGAAGAAAATATTATCATAAGGACAACTCGATTATTGATATAATTATTATGGTTTCACAGAAGTTTCTACAGAGTCAGCCGTGCTGTAGCAGAGACTGTTGTAGGTCGTATTTTTTAAAAAAACCTAACAATACCTTTACTTTATATTGATAGACATATTCTATTAGAACATTTTTCTAAAATTTAGAGCCTTTGGAAATGTGATAATGCTATGAGCATCAAATATATTCAAAATATCAAAAATCCTTTGGTAGTTAGTTATTGCGGAATATTTTAATAGAGGCATAATTTATACTGTACTCCTAAATTTACGGCATATCACTTTGTTTATGTTATTATATTCACAGAGACTATTAATCTAACCAACTTTTATTTACGAAAAATTAAAAACTGAAATACTCTATTTTATTGCCGATTGTTCGCAAAGACACTTGGAGTTGTTATTTTACTTTTTCTACCTCTTTTTCCCCGGTTGCGGAGAAATATGTTAGGGGAAGTTTGGGTCTCCTCAGACGGTTATATGCAATGATTCAAGCTTCTAAAAAAGTACTAAGGCAAGTAATTATCAATTTGAATTTATGTATGTCGAAGGTAATGTGTTACTCATAAATATACATGATGAAAACATTTATTGTTCGATTGCATCTAATTTTTAAGAGTCTAGAAATAAGCAAATAATGTTCTTTAACGTTTCTTTATAAACATCTCGAGTTACCTGTCCTTCCCCTGCATCATAGAAGGGTATTTGCCGACAAAGTTTGACCATTTTTTTATGATTCGAGAGTTGGGTATTCTCTACAGATGTAAACTGACAAGTTTCAACTTGTCGAAACTTGTTAGATTTTAGCTTATATTCTTATTATGAGATTTTAAAATTATGTATGCGTTTGTTTAATTCATTGTAAAGGATTTGTTATGCTAATTTCAAAAGTTAAATGTTGGTGAGAATATTGAATTTTTTTATTAAAATATCTAAAGTAAATATCTAATTGATTTTTTTTTAGCGCTAATTGGGATTTTAATTAACTACCTCAGAGTCGGTATACACTATATTTTGCAGCGCAATTGCTTTCACACCCAGTAATGTATTATGATTTTTTTGGATGGTCGTTATATTGTGAGTTTCTTAAGTTAGCCAGATTAATAATAAATTAAAAAACCAACGTGATTTGCTTATTGTTGCCTACGCCTGATATTCATAATTTTATTGGGGGTTCTACCTGATGACAAATACAGCTTATGATACCTATCTAGTGGGTATTTTCAGTTTAAGGACCGAATAATATAGAGTTATTGTGCATACATCATCGCAAACAAAAGGTAGCTTTTTATATTATTTCGTATTTACAATCCATTTAACTACAATTTTACACTGTGAATTAATTTTTTTTACTTTTTTCCTGAAATTGTAGCCTATTTACTTATATTATGATAATATCCGAAATTTTTATAAAAGCATTATGAGGGCTTTTACCTGATGGCGAACACAAGTTGTATAGTACCTATACCTGCTTGGTATTTTATACGTATTTAAGTTTTATTTACTTTTTATTACTCTGTTCTCATTACAAGATAGTCCTATAATTTATCCATTTCCAGTACAAAGAAATCTCTAGTTAATGGTTCTAGATGGTAATTATTTTATTGTATTTTATATAAGTGGTGCAAAAATTGGAATCAATTATTAGATATGCTACTGAATTTTAATGAGGGTCCTTCGGAATAATAAATAAAGGTTTATGTCCCTTTCTTTTTAAATCGAGTCGGCAGAGGGTTTGAGAGGGTTATTTAGGTATAAATAATTATTGCGGGGTGACAAATGTACCGCTTTATTATACTTATCTTGTTAGACCATATAAATTAGGGATTTATTTCGCTTTACTACCCGCCAGCGGCGTTTCAACTAAGGGAAAATAAAAAAAAGTCTGGTTTAAGGATGGCTCAGGACGGATCGTAAAAAGTTGGGTTTAAGGATGGCTTATAAAAATTGGGATTTAATTATCCCGCTTTAGCAGCGGCGTTTCAACTAAGGGGAAATAATAAAAAGTCTGGTTTAAGGATGGCTCAGGTCGCATCGTAAAAAGTTGGGTTTAAGGATGGCTTATAAAAATTGGGATTTAATTATCCCGCTTTAGCAGCGGCGTTTCACTAAGGTTAAATCATAAAAAGTCGGGTTTTATCTCGGGTCAGACCATAAATATTCAGGTTCAAATTAGGGTTAGATGAGAAGCCGCCTCGCGAAAGCATCCGGGTTAGGTCGTAAAAAGTCGGGTTTTATCTCGGGTCAGTTCATAAATATTCAGGTTCAAGTTAGGGTTAGATAAGAAGCCGCCTCATGAAAGCATCCGGGTTAGGTCGTAAAAAGTCGGGTTTAATTTCGGGTTATTTTGTAAACAGCACCACCGAACCACCCGGGTTAGGTCATAAAACGCACCACCGAACCACCCGGGTTAGATCATAAAACGCACCACCTGCACCACCTGGGTTAGATCGTAAAACGCACCACCTGCACCACCTGGGTTAGTTGCACCACCAGCACCACCAGCACCACCTGGCCTCGCTCTCTCCGTTTTCCTCTACTGTTTTCAACCATCTCTGGAGTTATAGCACGCACTTCTTTTCGGATCCTCTCTCTCAACTCCTACAGATTGTTTAGCCTGTCAACAAATACTCTCGATTTGAGGTAACCCCGCAAAAAGAAGTTCAGCGAAGTTAGGTCTGGCCACCTAGCAGGTCATTCGATAGGTCCTCTCCTTCCATCCACCGATTGGGAGAGGTTTCATCCAAAAATGTAAGCACAGTGGCAGCATAGTGCGGAGGACCATCAGTTCTTCGTCAGGGCAGGGAAGTTCTGGGTCCAATGAATTCGGAAATAAAGCCAGTAATGCTGGGCGATAGATCTATTCATTAAAATTACGCTGTAGTTTGTTCTGATGTAATTTTGGTTGCTTAAATATTTATATACCAGGGTAAGTTAAAATGATGTTTTTAGTCGTATGTTTAAAACGTCCTGTGGCAAAAACACGCCAGAGAACCTTGTTTAAACATGATTTACGATAAAGCTGGATGTATTCCTATTATTTTGTTTTTTGAATCATCTGGTTATCTTGTTTCTTGTACGAGATACACATTTTTAATTGAAACGCTGCATTCTTTCAATGTCAATAAAAATAATCAGCGTAAAATAATCAAGTTAGCTAGTGGTTACTTTATTAGATAATTCTGGCAGTGACATTGTCAATATTAAAATCGTAATTAAAATGGTGTTAACCACTGCAGACGTGGGTAAAATCATCGCTTTATTAGAAGATGGTCGAAATAAAAGTTATGCTGCCCGTACTTTACGAATTGCGCGATCTACGGTACAAGATGCTTGGAATAGGTATCTCGAGACGGGAAATCATACCAGAAGGCCAGGGTCTGGAAGAAAAAAATCAACCACCTTAGCGGACAACCGTTTCATATTACTAAAATCATTAAGGGATCGAAGAGCTACCGCCACTTCACTAAAACATGACCTACAGCAGGTACGTGAAAAGAACGTTAATGAAGTAACCATAAGAAGACGGTTAAAGGAAGCTGGACTTAATTCCCGCAGACCTGCTGTAGCGCCTCGATTGCTTCCTCACCATCGTCAGAATCGACTTAAATTTGCAAGGCAGCATGTTATTTGGACAGAAGAAGAATGGCGGAACGTATTGTTCACGATTCACGGGCGAATCAAGAGTTTGTCTTCGATCGCCAGATGGGCGTGAGCGGGTTTACCGGAGACGTAATGAACGGTTCGCTGACTGTACAATACCGGAGCGACTTTCGTTCTATGGCGGATCTGTGATGATTTGGGCGGGAATTTCTAGAGAAGGACGTACAAACCTTATATTTGTGGAAAATGGTGCTCTTAATACCCATAGATATATTGAAGAGATACTACAGGAAGCTGTTATTCCATTTGCCCCTTTCATTGGAGCAGAGTTTATACTCATGCAAGATAACGCCAGACCACATGTTGCGCATGTAGTAAATGAGTTTTTGGATGAAGTTGGAATTCGATGGTTAGAATGGCCACCCTGTAGCCCAGATCTCAACCCAATTGAGCATCTTTAGGATGAATTAAAAAGACGTGTTCGTCACCGTCCCAACAAACCTACAACTTTACCAGAGCTCAGGTTAGCATTAAATGAAGAATATGAAGCCATTCCTCAAGAATATGAAGCCATTCCTCAAGATAAAATAATAATCTAATTGATTCCATGCCACGAAGAATGCAAGCTGTTATTGCGGCTAGAGGTGAACACACCCGTTATAAACATTTTATTTTAATTTTAAGTGCTCCAATGACAACTTTTAATGTTTGAAGTAAAAAATGTTTTTTAAATGCAGAGTTTCAATTATAAATGCGTAGCTCGTACAAGAAACAAGATAAATTGATGATTCAAAAAACAATATGCTAGGAATACATCCAGCTTTATCGCAAATAATGTTTAAATAAGGTTTTCTGGCGTATTTTTCCACAGGACGTTTTAAACTTCCGACTAAAAACATCATTTTGACTTACCCTGGTATATAAACATTTAAGCAACCAAAATTACATCAGAACAAACTGCAGCGTAATTTTAATGAATAGATCTATCGTCCAGCGAAAAATCATTGCAATAAAGTCAAAAATAAAAAAGTTATGCCGTATTGAAATTATTAAAAAAATTTAGGTGCCGGTTTTTCTTGTCGGTGAGTTTATTTTACGCCACACATTTATTTTTTGACGGTACGGGCTGTGAACCTCCATCATCCAATGCCGATTTTCTGTTACCCAATAATGACAATTTTGTCTGTTCACATTACCATTGAAACAGAACGTAGCTTCATCGAAAAAAATAATATTTCTTACTAAATTATTATCTAGGTTGCACATAGTTTGCATGCGTTCACAAAACTCATCTTGCCTATTGAAATCATCTTCAAATAAGTCATGCACTGGAACAACTTTGCATGAATTTTCTTTTAAGGAAAGCAAAACGTCAAGTTGTTAATTTTCATCTCGAGCAAGACGACCAGATTTAAGAAAATCTCTAACATGACCGAATTCTCTAAATTTAGCCCCTATTCTACTCACCACCGTTTGACATATTGGAGGATGATTAGGATGGATTTCAGTAAATAATTTAGCTGTTTCTATTTGAGTACGTGTTCTATCACCAAATCCAACCATGCATAGAATTTCAATTTTTTCTCGTTCACCATTGCGAAAACCGCAACTTTGCAACTACGCTTGACAAATACTTATTTAAAGTAAAGTTGTCATACAGTTTTTCTATGAAATTAAACGGTGACAAGTCAACATTCAGATATACCAGAATTGGAAAAAAAAAATAAACACACAATGGAATGTTTTGCTCGGTCTACAAATAAATCCTCAGAAATACAGTCTCACATATTAATATGTTCAATAGTAATTTCTTTAATAACTGTGAAGTTTAGGTATGGGGCATGGTACTTAGAATTCGATGCAAATTTCAAAAATGAAGTAAAAATGTTTTCATTTGACAAAATGCAGTTGATGGTCGTAACTTATTTTTGGGCTATCGTGTATATATGAATTTACCATAAAAAAAAAACGCACTAAGAAAGAAAAATTGACGAGTCCGAGCGGTTTCCAAAATACACACCGCTGAATTTTAAATAAATTTAGACATTACTTCTGGGACTCACTGTATAATACAAACTTCAAAATAAGGGTATAAGTAGAGTGTCCCATAAATAAGGGACCATACAGCAACAGGAAATAATAGTAGACTTGAATAGAGGTTATTTTTTATGCTTTATCTCTTATAATAAAATGTCCACGGTTAAAGAGATAAAGGGTGATCCAAGTAAACAATTTTAAAAGCTAAAATGTCACCACACGAAGTCAAACAAATTTTAAGTCTTCATACATGGACATTATACAACAATCTTATTAAAAACCTTGATTTTCAATTATGCTTCATGGATGAATTCATTTCGCGAAAACAAGACGAAATGCAGTCTTCGCGAAAAAATGTAAATTAATACTTTCGCTTTTGTATTAAAATATCATGTTATTGATTAATTAAAGGTTTATAATTAAAAAGCTAAAACCATAAAAAAAGAAAAAAGTAGCTAAAAACACCAGATTTTTTTTGTGGGTAAACTTAAACTGCAAAATCCTATTTGGCCTAAAACTGCACCTAGGTGTATTTGGAGGTTGAAGGGGAAATGCATTGTTGCATCAAAGGTCAAGGAAGATCGTTAAGCTGTTTTAAATCAAACCACAAAACATCAATGTGTAAAAAAACAGTAAAGAACAAATAAACTCCGCTCGTCTATCTCTTGCAGGAATATCCGCAATCTTCGAGGTCTTCGACTACCTACCCAAGACATTCACCCACTTATCACGCATGCGCCCCGCCAAAAGTGAACGGATTTGACTTCTTGGTTTCTTCAGCTGACAGTTCTTGGTTAATAACGTAAGATTGCCAACCAAGAATGGGGCAATAACGATCGATGTTATTTTCCAAAACGCGCGAATGACAGCTGTATATTTGATGACAGTCGGATTTTCGAAAAATGAAATATTATAAACTTTTTGTGAAAGTGTTGTAGTTTTGAAATTTTTCGAACTGTTAAGTGTTCCCTTATTGGAAAAGTAGGAAATAGATTAGTTGTTAAGTAAGTAACTTTCTTTATTATTATTCAGAATGTGTAACAATTAATAGGTGTTTCGAAGAATGGATGGGAACTGTATTTATGTTATTGTACTGTTGGGCGATAGGCACATAATGGGTTTAAATCTGATGTTGTAAAGAAACAGTATTAAATAGTTTAAGTTAAAAAAAATATTATTTAAAAAAAATTTGAAATATAAAAATTTTATTAAATTTACTATGTGATGATTTTCCTTACGCCTATATTTAAAAATGCCATAAAAGTAAGGACTTTAGGACTTTTGAGATGCAAGGCACACTTAATAATAATTTTTGTTCGCACAGTAGTGGCGTCCGCTTTAACACGTATTTTAATATTTTCAACGAAAAAAATTATGAGCCACTATTTTTCCTCCAAATAAGTATTATTTTCAAAATTGCGCTTTATCACTTAGCAAAAACGGGCCCAAGAATTTTCTTCGTGTGACCAACGATTTTCGATTTAAAAAATAAATAGCATTTATTTGTATATCGCAATGCCTATATCAGAGTTTGATAAACTTGCATATATCTCCTATACGAAGCCGAAATGAAACAATTATAACAAGACACTTTGCATTGGACATTGAACTGTCTAAATAACTGTATTATCAAAAAAAAAAACAGGCAGTAGCGTACATATTCTTTTGTTCTGCTTAAAAATTGTAACACCCTGTATCCCAAAAAGCTGTGGCGAACCTTTATTTATATATCAACTTTTTATCTTAAAATCATGGGTTTCAAGTAGTAAATAAAAGACACAAACCAAAATCCTTAAGAAAATCATAAAAAAATCAGATTCGTTTAGAGGAGAAGCAATTTTTGAGTGATTTTACCTATCTTAGGTAGTGATGAGTTAACAGTTTCTTCGATAAAACAATAAATGTCAAAGGATATTCCTGGCGTAAATACCCAATCAAGACTCCGTGTAGTTAACAGTTCTTGTAGACAGGCAGTTAGACGACCCGAGCAACGCTCGATCGGGGGGGGGGGGGGGACTGCCGGGCTGCAGTCCTCCCCCCCCTGGCTGCACCACTGACTACAATAAAATCTTTTAATTACCGCTTTACTTATGGTAACAATAATTGTGGCAATATTAAAAAAAATACCACTAAAGTAGCAAAAATCAGAGCAATGGTTCACAGGAAATCTAATGAATCTATTTTATTACTTTATAGTAGGTTTTGAATAATATTCATGGTAAATACTAAAAGAAAGCGAAATTTTACTTAATAAGGTCACAAGAATTTTAATGATGTATGGATAGTTAATGAGTTGTAGTATACTTTCTATATACTTGGTTTGATTGTTGGTAAATAAAACGGCACCTAGACCACAGTGCTACCAATAATTAATATATTCACAGTGCTCCCAGGGGCAGCAAAATAATTGAAAGTTACTTAACCATATTTAATTATTTTGATGCAAAGAACGAATGCATTTTTAAATTTTCGTTATTTCATCTTATTTTCACTGCAATATGTGAAATGTTTAAAGTGCGTAATGGGTTACAACGATAAGTAGGTAATTAATTTAAATAGACAATTAATTTTATAGAAATTAGGTAAAAGTAAATTTAAGAATTCATTACATCGTTTAAGGTTGTTAGAATGTTAAAAGTATGGAATGTATTTTGTATTCACCTTGATATATGAAACTTAAAGTACTTCCTCGGAAATAAATGTTTATAGAATAAATATCAATTATCAATTTGACAATCAAGTCATATTAATAATTAATATGAAAAGTTGTATAGAAATACTCTAAAAACTAAACTTAAGAGCAAGTTGCCATGTCGTAAAAAAAAAAAAAAAAACGTGAGGTGTGGTACGCGGTGAAATCAATCACGCACATCTTATTAATCTGGAAAGGTAACCTAGGTAAATGGTAAAGGTGAATGAAAAATAGAATTATGAAGTTCCATAGTTATGAATTTGGACCAGTTTCGCAATGTGACTTTATTAAAGAAATAGGAAGTGTGAATAGAATGGAAGGCAGTGAGAAACCCAAAGTTCGCAATGCATAAAAATAAGAAGAGTTTTTGAAGATTGTTAATGAACACCCACAAACCCTTATTCGGGGTTAAAGTCAGCAAGTAAATGTATCCTAGGTGACCTGCAATACAATCCTGATATTTGACATGCATATGCACGCTTAACGGCTAAGCTCAGTCCAAAAATTGTTACCAAACGACAATCCGCAGCGAATGCAATTTTCAGAGTGGTTTGCATAATCATGAATGAAAACGTATTTAAAAAAAACCTTTTTTACTGCTGAACCAAACCATGTTTCAGCAGTAACCTCACTGGTTATTTGAATATCAACAAATGAAAATGAGAAGTTTTGAAAATCTATATTTCTTTATATTATAGAAGCCTCTGCATTCTTAGGAAGCTAGCATGGGGGCGGCCATATCGAAAAGAAGGTTAATTGCCGCGATACCAAAATGTTAATTTTGTTAACGCATTCGACGATGAAGAAATGCGACAGGGCTATTTCCAGCGGGAACGTGACTCTTAAAAATTGAATTGTTTTGAAAGAATTTTTTGAAAATCGAATTATTAGAGTAAAGTTGTATTATGCTAGTTAGGTAGCCACCACGATCCTGCGATCTTACGCCGTGGGACCTCATTTTATGACCACACACCAAAAACTCGGTTTTCAGAACCCCTTGCGAAAATTTAGGAGATTTACTGGCTAGAATTGCAAATATATTTCACGGGAATAACCGATCCGCAAGTGCTCACTAATGTTTTTGATTCTGTAAGAGCAAGGAAGAGAACATTATTATCTGGAAGTAGAAGGTGGACAAATCTGTTATTTAATTTAAATCTATAATTTTTAGGTTATTTATGTTTTTTTTTTTATTTTGTGTTATGCAATGACAATGACAGTAGCATAATATTCTTAAAAATAAAGACTTCAGAATCTGATACTTCTATTTTGCATTCATCTTTAAGCTGGATTTATAAACTCGAAAAGTTGGCGAGGTTGAGGTTCAGTTGGCGTTGGAAATAAAAGTTTCAATTTAAAATAAAGAGAACACACTCAGTTTAAATTATAAACTCAGTTCGTGCAAAGTTCGTAAGTTTCAAAAAGTTTAATATAACCAATTTTTATGTTCATAGTTTGAGAGGTTCGTTTTGACCAATGAGGGCGCTATTTTAAAGTCATGTGGTTACAGCGAAATGTCAAATTCAAATATATATTACGATAATTGGTTACATAAAAATTCTAAAACTATTGTTTTAAAAAATACAATTGTTTTACAATGAAAATAAAGAATACTAGGTAAGAGAGAGGAGCACTTAAATTTAGATAAATTTGTACTGTGCTCCGTCTAAAAAGTTATTATTGATCAGTTCTTAAATCTTGCAATGCATATATGACAACAGACGAATAATCAGCCAAAGATAAGCTGAAATGTATTGACAGTTCATATTAAGGTTGAGACGGTTGAGACCGACGGAGAACGTTATGTTATATTTACAAGGTGTGGGGCAATGGGGGAGTTTTAAATGTCTCTTATTTGTCGCGTTTGGCCTCTTCGGTGTTTACGTCGCCCTTTCGTTATTTGTATTTGGATTTTCTGTTTGTTGTAAGCTTAGTATTGTGTTGTGCGCCAAAGAGTGGAAAACCCGAAATGGATAGTATAGAGAATGATGACACTAATTTATTGTTACTCGAGTTAATCCAAAATTATAAATTTATCTACAACTTAGGCCATAGAGATTATAAAAGTTATATATATAATATAATATAACAATATCATTTACTAAAAACTGGAACAGTCATTCTTGTATATTTAAAAAACTTTGGTGTGTCCCAAGACCTCATCTTTTTAAAATAATCATATCCACCTGCCCCTATTCTCCTGACATTTATTGGTCGCGTTTTAAAGCGGCAATTAATTGCTACGCCTTCTCCTATAAGCCGCGTAAAACAAAAATGTCGCCGAAAACAGGGTGTAATAATATAACATTTTTACCACAGCATGGAACTCAAAAACGATTTAATTTTTATTTGGAATCAAACAAAATTATAAACAAAGAAAATAATAATTTACAATCTGTCAAAATTTTCAAAGTAAAATTTAATGTCAGTATTCTATGAATCATTCTATTGGACAAAAATTTCAACCAATCAAACAACAACTTTTCGAACTTCGCTACTGACTTTATAAATGCCATATTCTGGACTGTCGAATCTCGAACCTCACCAACTTTAAAGCTGGATTTATAAACTCGAAAAGTTGGCGAGGTTGAGGTTCAGTTGGTGTTGGAAATAGGAGTTCAATTTAAACTAAAGGGAACACTCAGTTCCATTTATACACTCGTTCATGTTGTTCATGTAAAGCTCATGTAAGGTTCGAAAACTTCCCGGGTAGTTCAAGATAACCAATTTTTATGCTCGGAATTCGGAATATCTAACCTCACAAACTTGAACATAACTTCAACCTCACCAACTTTTCGAGTTTATAAATCCATCATTACCTTTTCTGATACTTGGAAATTATCCAGCTTTGTTCCTGTCTTCAAATCAAAGGACAGAAGCGACGTTGGGAATTATCGTGGAATATCTTTAATTTCCGCCTTCCCGAAGCTCTTTATATCCATTAATACTGATTAACTTACAAAAATCACATCATTGATCAGCAACATGGCTTCTTTAGTGGTCGACATACCTGGCCGTTTATCAGAGTTTCTTGGTTCCCCCGCTTGAAGCAGGTCATCAAATTGACGTCATCTATACTGACCTGTCAAAGGCGTTTGACAGTGTCTGTCATGCACTCCTCCTGGAAAAGCTGTTTGATATTGGAATCGCTGGTGCGTACCTCAAGTGGATAAGCTCATATCTAACTCATCGCCGCCAACGTGTTGCCGTATGCGGATCAGTGTCCAAAGAGTTTCCGCTAACTTCTGGTGTTCCTCAAGGCTCACATATCGGACCTATCCTATTCTGACTATTTATATATGATATCATATCTTGTTTTAATGAGCCTGAATATCTGGTGTACGCTGATGACTTGAAGTTTTTCTCCCGAGTTTCCCATGACAACTATCTGCAGTCGGATTTGGACAGGGTGGTTGTCTGGTGCAAATCCAACCTTCTACAGCTTAACGTGAGCAAGTTAAAGGTCCTTGATTTTACAAAGGCAATTCTTCGACAAATTATACATACGAGGTAGAGAACACCAATCTGGATATTGTCTTACACTTCAATGGTCTCGGCGTCATCTTGGACAAGGATCTTTCCTTCATCATGCATGTGGACAACATTATTTTAAAAAGTTTAAGACTTCATAAAGTGACACACCGGACAAATTTACGATACAAAGGCACTTATGACTCTTTATAATGGACTAGTTCGATCGATACTTAAATATTGTCCTACTGGTGTGGAGTCCCAATTATCAATGCCACGTCAGTAAAATCGAACGTGTCCAAAATAAATTTGCTAAACGTCTTCTATTCAAACTAAGGTTTCCCTATCAAAACCCCCCATATGAAACAAGACTTCTCCTTTGTGGCATAAAAAGCCTAGAACACCGTCGCAGAAAGTCTTTGCTTGTCTTCCTGTACAAGCTAATTAGTGATGCCATTTGCTCTAATACCTTGCTAGAGTGTATCTTGTTTTTGGTTCCGATGAGGCGCACCAGGAGCAACTGTTTTTTGAAGGAACTCATCGGACTAACCACGGACAGAATGCTTTTATCTCTAGATTGTTACGAAATTATAATAGTTACTTCTCAGCCTGTGATATGTTTAGGCTAAGCATTTGTTCCATAAAAAATATATAACACGAGCACATTAACACTCTTCGTTTTAAATTGTTTTGATCTGTTACACGTATTGTACTATGCAATACCAATTTTTATTTTATTTTGGTTTTAGGCATACCATTTGGAATGTTATTATTTCGTAGTATATTATTATAAAATAAATAAAATACATTTACCTAGGTTACCCTTCAAGAGTAATGATTTGAAGATTTACCAATATTTCTCAGCCGATAATACTTTTATAAATGAGTCTGTACTCTGTACCTACATTTGCGAACATTGCAGCCTTTTTACTAACTTCATTTATAAATAAACTGCTTAAAGTTTGCTCCACTGACTTATTTAAAAAAGTTTCAAAAATAGGGACATGTTTTAAGGGCATAAACCCTCATCATCAGAATCTATGAACCGACTGATAATAGTTAAAAAAAATTACTTCACGAGTTGATAAAAATGAAAATAAAAAAAAATGTTTAGTTGTAAACTTGGTAGCATTATTTAAAATATATGTATGCGCAGACTATGAGTATTATATTTATAAACGTTAACTCCACATTGAGATATGAAAAACCTCTTCACTTAATTTTTTGGCATTAGTTTTTAATTAAAAAACCCCGTACAACGAAAATATCGAAGTCTGAATATTAGTCGTCACCTAAAGCGTCATATTTCGTGACCGCGTAGTGATAAAATGCGGCGATAAACGGCGGGTTGCACCCTCTACTGCTTTCGCTGGCAAATGAAATTTAATAAGTATTTATGATTTATGAATGTATGCAGCTATAAAGTTGACAGCGCCTTCGTTATACTGCGATCCTGCGGTCATTAAATATAAAACCTTAGTTGATGGTTGAAATGCGAATAGTGTATATTTTTACACGGTGTCAATTTGAAAACTTTTAAAGCGGTACGTGTCTTTCCGATTTTTAATAATATTAAATGGGAGAGAGGTATTAAGGGCGGGAAGTTTTCAAATGTACACCCTGTATATTGAACGTAAAACAGCGGCCCAATGTGTTGATTAGAAAGTAATAAAAATAGGGGGAATGGTGCTAACGCTACTACCTAGTATCTAGCTCTATTCGTAATAATTATTATCACTCCTAAAAGATTATTATTCATTTTAAATAAGAATAGTCAGGTCACCGAAGTTAAGCGGTGTCGAGCGCGGTTAGTACCTGGATGGGTGACCGCTTGGGAAACACCGCGTGCTCTTGTCTTAGGGAAGAGTGTAAAATGAATCGATATCAAAACCATCCTATTCACGCCGGACAGGCCGGATGAGATCGGATATCGCGTAGGATGAAGGTGACGTTTCACACTCCCCAGTCGGTAGACCGCACGATTAAAACCGTACGGTCGATGACCGGTTCAAGATGACCTCAGATACGCCGACGTACCGTAAAATAGTAAAAAAAGAAAAAAAAAATAAGAATATTGTTTGGTATAGCCTATCTTTAAATGGCAAGAAGTAATAAATGCTCATTAAATATGCAAAACGTAAACCAGGGTATCCGGAACAATTTAAACACCATCCCTTAAAATCTATTGTGTTTACATTAAAGGATCCAAATAATAAGCATCTTTAGGTAGGTCCACCCTGAATTTATCGCAAGCTATTGTTATATTTGAGGATTTACCATTGTTATTGACTTCTCTTAGCCGGGAGCGTCTACTGGGGAAGTTTTTAAATTGAAAATCTTAAACATGCCTATTCTCCTAAAATTGTATTATATTTTATTCGTAGGTATTCATAACATATGAAAACATTTAAAAAATCGTATTAACTAATAAATAACAATGTGTTGTACGTGGTGGTTACATAATATAATTACAAAAACAAGATATAATATAGAATCTTACAAACAAAGCATTTTAAAAATCGAATAATACTTTGTGGTTATGGCTCAATCATAGTCCGATTCGGAAGATACACTTTTATTAACATCGTTAATAATAACCGGTTCAACCATATCTTCGATTATATCTATATGCTACATTTTGACTTCTTCTTTTATTACAATGACATGATCGATACACTTTTTCCACTTTTCCGCACTGATTTTACCCATAGCTTCATTCAGGGGTCTTTTTAAATCCACCATTTTATAAGTCGTGTTTTTTTCTGGCGACATCTGTCTTTATTTGAGCCCATATAAATTCGATCGGGTTTAGTTCGTAGTGGTAAGGAGGGAGTCTGAGCAAAGATATTCCTCGTAACTTTGCCATTTCATCGACTAGATATAAATAGGTGTATTATTCCAATAGAGGCACACATAATAACCACATAATTAACAAACAGGTAACTAGGATCAGGTACAAAAAAAAGGAATAAAACGATTAGAGCAGAAACGGAATAAGTACCTCTAGACTCTAATTAGTTTTAAAAAAATTGCCTTCTAAAATTCTAGGTAAATGGTACGACTGTTCATAATTGTAAGCTTAAAAAATTTAATATTAAAATATATATTTGAAGACAAAAATTGAATTTAATATCGGTTATACTAATTCTGCACAAATTTAAAAATTCAGGCCTATTTAGATCTATACATGCCGAGAAATCTTGCACGCCCATGGAGAAGACGGTTTTGATTGATTTATTACTTCGCCTCATTTAAAGATAAACTATAGTCATAAGGCGGTGTACCAATAATTCTAGTGGTTTTAGTTTAAACAACAAATTTAGCATTACTTAAGAAAGATATGGTTGTTATTCGTATACAAAATTTGCATATTTTTGTAATTCCAAACAACGACACCGAGTCCGTAAAGACAAGGAACCTACTTACGTAACCTAAAAATAGAAACATACTGTAAATTTTATTGTATAAAAACCCGTTATGTATAAATTTTATGTAACAATAATTATAAACAAGTAAATAATAATTATATTGTTTCGGGTCGTCATTCATCGCCGCATCACCGTAAATATCTTCCACTATGGTTACTGTTAGTAATTGGTTTTATAGAATGGTATTTGACGTTACAGGGGACCCAATAAAACTAATCTAGTGTAGATTCTAGGATTATTTACGATTAAAATGCATGACGTGTTTTAATTTATGGTTAGAAATTTAGTATGCCAATGATTTTCTGGTTATTTTAGGACGAAAATTTAATAGAAACACATACACAGTGTTCCAAGATAACATTACTTAGCTTTATATTTTAATTGCAATAACTGTTAAAAATGCAACTAAATGTCTAATTTGAACGTACAGAATTTTATTTAAGTGATTTCTGATACAAAAAAAAAGGATTTTAATAATTTGTTGGCATTTATAAAAATCAAAAAAGTTTTGTAGCTTTAAATTGGATATTTTCCGGTTTCTCCTACAAGGAATCCTTTTGCAAAACGCACTATTTAACGAAATATTTTGGGTTGCTACGGTAACGAAACCAAAAATAAACTTCCAATTAGCTAAAAAAGTGAGGTGTTAAATTTTATGTAAAACATTGCACGACAACTTTTTTCGGGCGTAGGAAATTTCGGCCCCGGGATGGAAGGGTCATGTTTTTATTACAGGCATTTTCGGCCCCAATGGTCTAACGTTATAACATTTTAATTTTTTTATGATCTTTTGTGTTTTGAATCATTTATAAAATGAAAATGCAACTAACCTGAACTAACTCAATTTCTGACCTGCAACTCGGCTAATGCGGTTTTATAGACTTATATTGGTTAAACAGTGCTAACACGGCATCTAATCCACCTTTTTGGTTCCAATTCGCCTTTTTCAAGTTCACCGGGGAATATTATTATTAATTGTTTGCCCCTTTGATAGACTTATATTGGTTAAACAGCGCTAACACGGCATCTAATCCACCTTTTTGGTTCAACTCGCATTACCTGCAATGTTTGGGGCCGAAATTTCTTGCAAGATTACTTGACCTAAAATTTCTAGCAGGTACCTTACCCAATATGGGGCCGAAAGTTCCGCCGCCCCTTTTTTCTTATTATTGTATAGCTAATTTATTTTTAATTATTGTTCTATATTACAGTTAACAATACCTTTTTCTTAAATGATACATATGATAACTGTTGACTTGGCAATCGTCACCCATATATAATGGTTGTGAGGACAACCAATTTACTAACAGAGTGTTTACATAAGGCGCAAAAAATGGCATGCAATGTTTTGCTTCTGCAAACAATAGCATTGCGTAACCGTTTACATATCATGCTAGTAAACGAGGCAAACAATTTAGCAACCAGTTGCACCAATAGCCATGAAAAAATTGTATTTATTTAATTCTTCCGTGTTTATACTCCATTGAAATTATATTTATAAACTGAGAAGCAACCAGTGCTGATTACTGAACACGTTTGAAAATAAAGAAATGTTTCCAGTTTAGCTTGGCTTGGTTTTGCTCCACTTGGATTAACGGATATTTTTTTGTTCTCTATTTTGGTACCTGTGATTTTACATAAAAATTACATGTCATGTGGCATAAGAATATCCTGTGCTCTAATTTAATACAAAGCAAAGAAGTAGGAAATGCGCATGCTTCCAAGCAATTTTTTATTGCATTGCACGTGCAATTTTCTGATGAAAACAGGCTTTTAGGAATCATCATAGAATAGCTATTTGTGTAATAAGTGCGTAAAGTGATACATTGCCGCTTTGAGCGAAGCGACAATGTCACTTTGCGCATCATGACGAATTTCGCACATGATGTTTTCTACAACCGGTGTTTTTGTAAAAAGTTTTTTAAAATATATTTACTGCAAAATAAAAATTACAAAGTGCATAAGTACATATTATTTATTTAATACTGGTCACAAAATTGTCGACATGTATCAAACACCCCTCAACGCCTACTTTTAAAATTGGGCAAGTACCCCCAGAATATTTTAAACTTATATTCCAGTCTCCACCGGTATTTTGCTCTTATTAGGCAGTATCCATAAGGACGTGACTGAAATTATTGACATAAATATTGGAATGAAAGTATTGACATAAATATTGGAATGAGTGAATTTATTAAGGAAATTGAAGCAAGAAAAAACACTTTTAGTTTATAAGTATTAGGATTTTCTTGGTTCTTTTTTCAATTACTAAAGACAAATATTTTTTTATTTTTCAAAAGTGATGTTTTATGTTTGTAACTGAAGTTAATGTTATTTATTTCATTATTTTTTGTAATGTGTAATAATTTTATTAAATGTTTTGCACTAGAATACCAAAAATTATTTTGTTATGACTGTAATCAATGTTTGCCCCCATTGAGATTTCCGAAATTCGGCGCCCCTGAGGTCAGATATGATCACTACCAACTTGAAAAACAATTGGGTTGTGATGCTTAAAGCAAGCTTCCTTGTGCTTGCAAAGATCATGCAGGCTATTTTTTAATTTTTCATTTTATTGCAAATATACCTTTAAAAACACGCAAGTCATTTTACAGCCGTGTAATGTTTCAACCAAATTGAAACCAACATACTAAGATCTGCATACTTGTCAAAATTCCTATTATTTTATGAAGATTTGAGAATCCCCGGTAACCGCTACAATCAGATATTTTTCCACAGATCATGACTAATTTAAATGTAAATAGCAAGATCTATTTTCAATTTGATTAATTCAATATAGGTATTCTTAATTAAAATACCAAAAGTGTTACGACGTTAAGTTGGAGATTTGGCAATAGGTATAATAACTAGAAATGAGTTCGGAACAACATAAATTAAGATAGGATGTAGTGCGTATTATTGCGTGTTTATAAAGAATTCTAAGTTGCAACAAATTGAAAAGGATTAATTGTGTAGCCGTCATATTAAAATACGTATTCATGCTATAGAGAATAGTATTTCTAAATACTCTAGTTGCTTGTTATGACCTATATTTATGAAATATATAATATCAAATTAATTCATTGAATAAGTTATAACTATTTGATATATAGTTGAAAAAGTAGTCCATACTTTCAGTGGAGTCAATGTAATATAAAATAAAACAATGCAGTCTTCCTCCACAGTTTAATTGTTAACATAAAAACGTGTTTAAGCTCCCGACATGTTTCGAGCACTTAAGTACTCATCTTCAGGGATACTGAAAGGATAATATAAGTTTGAGAATGAAAAAGTATAAGATTAAGAAGGATTATTTCAATGTTAAACTCGATGTTGGGTAAGTCCTTCTTAATCTTATACTTTTTCATTCTCAAACTTATATTATCTTTTCAGTATCCCCTAAAGATGAGTACTTAAGTGCTCGAAACATGTCGGGAGCTTAAACACCTTTTTTATGTTAACAATTAAACTGTGGAGGAAGACTGCATTGTTTTATTTTATATTGGATATATGATACATCAGTGGCATCAGTGACGGTGAATTTAAGGAGAGAGAGAGAAATACTCACTACAACCAAAAACAGGAAATGGACCACAGTAGTAAACAATGAAGAATTCCAACGATCCATAAACCAACATCTAAGAAGTACGGATACAATGGATATAGAAACATTGAATGCTGCTATAGTAGATTCGATACGGGAGGCTCAACAAGAACACTGTCCAAAAGTGAATAACAGCGAAGAAAAACTGTCAGCAAATACACGATATCTTATGAAGCGAAGGCGAGAAATACTACAGAGGACCCCAAGAAGTGAGGACCAGGTGAGACAAATAAATAGGGATATATCAAAAGCTGTTCGAAAGGACTTAAGAGACTACAACAACAAATGGATAACAAAGACCATCGAGGACAACAAAAGTATGAAAGTACTCAGGAACAAACTCTCAATAGGAAAAACCGAGATCACCAAACTGGAAAATTCGAACGGACAGCTCACCACAAACAAACAAGAGATCCTAGAGATTGTGAGAGACTTCTATTCGAACTTATATGGTAACAATGAACAGCCAGAAGAGAATAATTCCCGAACCATCCCTAAAATTCTAAATCAAGGATCGGAGGAAATGCCGGAGATAACTATAGGAGAAGTTTCGAAATCGCTATCGGAGATGAAGAACGGTAAAGCTCCCGGGGAGGATGATATTGTGGTTGAGGCAGTCAAGGAGGGTGGAGATATATTGCTAAGAGCTATAACAGCCCTATTTAATAAGTGCCTTATGGAAGCAACAACGCCTACAGACTGGAATAATGCCGTCATTGTTATTATGCACAAGAAGGGAAACATTGCCGACCTAAACAACTACAGGCCAATCAGTTTACTATCACACCTCTATAAACTATTCACTAAGATCATAACTAAACGCCTTGAAGGTAAACTCGACCTCTATCAGCCCCCAGAACAAGCGGGATTCCGATCCGGATATGGAACCAACGACCACCTACAGGTTATCAAGACCCTGATAGAAAAATCCGTCGAATATAACAAACCACTAGTGTTGATTTTTGTGGACTACGAAAAAGCGTTCGACTCCATCAAGCACAATGAGATGTTCAGAGCGCTTGCCGACTGTCGAGTAGATTTCAGATACTCTGCCATTCTGCAACACATTTATAAACACGCAACAGCAAACGTGAGGCTACACGAGAGGACTGATAAATTCAGAATGCAGCGTGGGGTCCGACAGGGCGATACAATCTCACCTAAACTGTTTACAACGCTTTTGGAGTACATGTTTAAGGATATCGAACTGGAGGGTCTAGGCATAAATGTCGACGGAAGGGATCTTAACCATCTTCGATTCGCTGATGATATTGTGCTGATCACAAATTGTTTCGGCAAGGCAGAACAAATGCTATTAAAGCTGACATCTGCTTCACGCAAAGTGGGCCTCCAAATCAACGCAAGTAAAACGCAGTTCATGACAAACCTGGTCCCTAGCCGAAACATACTAACACAAGGAAAAGAGATCCTCCAAGTTTCATCCTATAAATACCTGGGACATGAGGTCAGAGTCGGCAGAGACAATCAGACATGCGAAATAGAGCGGAGAATTGGACTAACTTGGGCTGCTTATGGTAAGCTCAAATATATCTTTAAATCGGACATCCCCATATGCCTCAAGCGTAAGGTCTTTGATCAATGCGTCTTGCCGGTCCTCACCTATGGTTCAGAGACTTCAACGTTAACGCAGAGGTCAGCAAATAGAGTGAGAGTTACCCAGCGAGCTATGGAGCGATCTATGCTGGGAATCACAATAAGAGATAGAATACCCAATGAGACCATTCGACAAAGAACTAGAGTCTCGGATGCAATAGAGCGAATGGCTTGCTTTAAATGGAATTGGGCTGGACATGTCGCAAGGATGCCAAATGAAAAATGGACCAAGATAATCATGGAGTGGAGGCCCAGAGAACAAGCCTTCAGAAACAGAGGACGTCCGCCAACCCGATGGACGGACGATATAAAGCGTGTCTCTACAAACTGGATTCATGATGCTCAAGACCGGAATAAATGGAAAATATTAAGAGAGGCCTATGTCCAGCAGTGGACGAGACAGGCTAAGTTATGATGATGATGATGATGATATGATACAAATATTTAGCAATAACGACTAGGAAGGAGATAGAGAACACGACCTGCCTCGACCCGAGTGTCACCGTTTAGATATGAACAAAAAGTTGTACAATAGTACAGTGAAAGCTCTATAAGGAGACACTCATGGTAACAATATTTGTCTCCGCTTATGGGAGGTGTCTGCATATACAGGGTGTCCAGTAACTTACCTTTTCGGCTGTAACTTTTGAATCAACAAACATGTTTAATTTAATGAAATTTTAATAATTTATGTAGGCCAAAAAGACTCATAAAATCGCACTACAGTAGATATTTTACATCGTCAGGGAAGTCAGGAACGGACTAAGACTTAAGCCCTTGCTGCTTAGTAAGGTTGGTAAATAGGCCTCACAAATGCCTCAAAAGTAGGTAATCAAGTCCAAAACTCCTCGGGCCCAACCTTAGTTAGCCGAGCTATCGAAAACACGGGAAAAGGCAGCGTAGTAACAGCAAATAAAAATCGTCACCGTAAAGGGAACTCAGTGTGGTAGAAGAAAAATAACTCTGGTCAGAAAAAAAGGTATGGAGTTTCAGGTTGTGGCAAAAATCTCTCAAAAATATTGATAATCCATGCAAATATACGTTGTGAACTAATCCTATGGTATGTGCCTCAGATAAGATCTGGTGTGGAAAATACAGAGATGGGGGAGGATTTCCCGAATATTCCCACCAGGCTAATAGTCTGGCCAGTTGTCAGAATTTCCTTTAACCGAATGACACCGATGACGGTTTTCAGAAGAACCCACCGAAAAGGTCACAGAGAATAAACCAGATCCGAGAGAACATAAACTTAAAATGAAAAGCGTTTTTGCGCACGGAGGTAGATCTACAGAATTGCGCTTCTACGACGCAAGATAAAACATAACCAGAACAACCTGAAAGTAACAACGTTACACCCTTATGCCGTACACTTTGATTTGGAGATTTATCAGAATAAACTCTGCGGGCATCCACACAATTGCCGAGTGCTTGTCTATAAGTTAGATGCATGGGAGCATTAATGAGATGTAATAATAAGAAATTTTATTATTTTAATGTGAATTATTAGTTAAGTTGTTATTCGATTCGTTATTTTGTTTAAATAACTTATGCTAATAACTTCGTTATTAAATAAATATCGGCAGTCAATGCTTAAACGTGTTATCCAACAAATATATTTTCTTCGAAAACGGCGAACTTTATGGAAACAAATGTAGAGTACCTTTTTTTATTAAAGTATATGAACAATATATAGCTACATAAAATAATAACACGTAAAGTACTTACCAACATATTTCGTTTGGCCTAATAACTGCAATAAACTCGGCTTTCGCTTTCGCAGAGACGTATTAACCCACATTCATTTTTAATGCCGGTTTATAATAACAATAGATAGGTACATTACTTGATTTGTTATCAAAATTAATAAACTGTCTAATTAAGGTTTTCTAGAAACAACTTAATTATTAGGATATTTCTCAAAACTTTTACATAAAACTTTAGGCTGATTATAAACAAACAAAAAAGGCAATTTTTAGAAATATCTAGTATTTTTGTCTGCTTAAATTTCTTAAGTTTTTCTTGCAAAAAACAATCGTAAAAAAGCAATTAAATCGTTTTTAAGTTTTCGAATACCACAAGATTTCCTCTTGAAAAAGTTATTATCTAAAGTAACCTCTGCTACTGCCACTGCTATAACATTCTCGGTTTCGACATTTCCATTAAATTGTTCTTCAAATAATAACCTTTCATCCAAATTAATAAAGTCATCATCCAATTGGCTTATAGATTGATGAATCATATTCCATCAGGTCTACCCCTTAAGTTTCAGCTTATTTAAAACCCACTTTGCTGAAGCAGTTTTGACGGTATTTGGAGTTACCTTGTCCCAAGCCTTTTTGATGATGTGAGTAGCTTCCAAAACGTTAATCGATTTTAAAAGTTCTGAGGCAGAAGAAGCGATATCCATTTTTGAAAGGGTATGCTTCAAAATCTGACCACGATAAGAAAACTTAAAAAAAATTTAAGTTATACGCTGATTTAAGGGCTGACAAGCAGATGTTATGGTAGGAGGTAAACATATTATTTTTATGTTTCAATCCTTAGGATGTGACCCAGCATTGTCAAGAAAAAGTAAAATTTTACATTTTTCCATTCTCATTCTTCTTTTCATATCCAGAGACATTTTATTAAAAGTCCAGGTAGCAGGCAAACTATTAACTGCTACATTTTTCATTACCCATATTCGAACAGCTTTTCCAATAACCAAAAGTTTCCTTTTTCTCGAATCAGGTTTGCGCACAACAATATGCTCAATTTTTCTTTTCCTATTTTAATTTATCTCCCGTCGTTGAAGTTTCGTCTCCGCTGTTGAGAGCATTTCGAGCCCATCGGTGACAATTATACTGTTTGCGCCCGTCCGACGGAGTGTCCGCTTACGAGAGCATGTTTTACATAGAAATTGATACCCAAAATATTTAGTTCCAAAAATTCTCCGGTTCTGGACGATGTCCGCATATGGGGGCTGTCCGCAAAGGGAGCTGTATTGGGATAATATTTCAACACCTAGTGTAACAATAAATAAAAATATATCATCCCTAAAAGTAGTTTTTATCAGGTCGGCTTTACACAGTATAGAGCATAAAAGAATGTAGGTGTATTTAACAATTTTTCCCTTGTTTGTGGGATAGCGGCGCATCTCTGTATGTTAGTTTTAATTGAACATTGACTTAAGCAAATTCCCTAAATTCTTTTGCATACAGATTGAATTACAAGACAAAAATGGTCTGGTGTTTTCCAATTTTGGTATTATTAATTTATAAGCTACATTCATTGGACTTTTGAAATTGCCTTTTTTTTAATGAGCTTTATATACGAAATAATATATAACACCACCTATAATATCATCCCCTTCCTTGTCACATATTATTATTTATACTATAATAGCTATGTGTTTAATTGAAACACAAATAAATTAACAACAGTCAGACAAGCGAGTAACCCACCGATGCAACATCGTTTTAAAGCTGGATTTATAAACTCGAAAAGTTGGCGAGGTTGAATTTATGTTGAAGTTGGTGAGATTCGATATTTGACAGTTACCATTGACAATATGATATTTATAAAGTCAGTAGTGATGTTCGAAAAGTTGTTGTTTGATTGGTTGAAGTTTGTATCCAATAGAATGAATTAAAATGTTTCATAATTTTGAATAAAGTCGAGTAACAACAAATTAGTGTCATCACTCTCCACTCCTTACTAACCATTTTTTTCTTTTCCAATTTTACGGTACAAAACACAAATCTAAACTTACAACAACAAAAAGAAAATACAAATACAAATGGCGGAATGGCGACGTAATGAAGAGAACCACATGACTTTAAAATAGCGTCTTCATTGTTCGGAACGAACTTTTCAAACTCTGAACATAAAAGTTGGTTATCTCAAGAATTTTTCGAAACTTTGCACAGGAAACAATTATTTCCAACGCCAACTGAACCTGAGCCTTCCGAACTTCTTAAGTTTATAAATCCAGCTTTAGTGTTTAGGAACAACTTATACATTGTCCGCAAGAAAGTCCGCATCAAATGGGATTTTTTTGTATTATTAGGTATAGGTAAAAATTGAAAAAGCAGTTAGTTTTTGCTTACCTAAAAACCAAAAATTAAGTATACTGAAGCAGCTGCACGACTTGCGTTACCTGTCAAATTTGACATTTTTAATAAAATAGGTTCAAAAATGCCCTTATTTATCAAAATATCGAAAAACTTTATTCGAGATAGTTGTTTATTTAGGCATTTTTAGCCTCTGTACGAAATTTTGACAGTCTAACACAATTTTTATTTTTTGCCAGTTTCTTGAAAATTTTGATCAACCCTCGTAGATTAACTTTTATACATCGATGTAAAACCATTTGCCTTTACTTCATTTGTTATCTTAATGCAATTTTGTGTAAAATTTTTGTTTCCAATTATTTATTTTGCTTCAAAAACTGAAACTGTTATTGATCAGTATGTAATGTTTGATGCAAAGTTTATCTAATTAGATCAGTTTTGCCAAAAACGACGTTTCTCATTTTTCTTAAGTTAGTAAACAGATATACAAAAAGGAAAGATTAGGAAGCTTTCGTTGAAATTTTACTTAATTAATATTGGAGCAAAAAATAAATATTAATTGCTCGAAACATTTTATTCAACAAAAATATAGTTTACAAGTAGGCGATGCATTCGTTGCTAAGGAACATTACATTCATTTGTTGTTTATTTGATTTCTAAAGCAAAAGTCTGAAATAAGACCTAATTGATTAGACCGCATTGTAATCAACAATAAAACTTTTAAATAATGTTAACAATAGAAGAAAAAATTGAGATTGTTCTACTTTGTGGAAAAACCAATCGTCACAGAGACGTGGCTCAAATTTTTAACAACAGGGATCCTAATAGAGACATACAACAATCAACAGTTAGCAGAATTCTAATTAAGTTTAAACAAACAGGGTCAGTGGAAAACAGATTTAAAAAGAAGCATACGCCTCTGAGGAACACGGAGGAAGTGGAGTTATCTGTTTGTTTGGATGCTATTGAGCATGGACAAACTACTTTACCAGCTATTTCTGAAAGGAGCGATGTCAAGCAATCGAGCGTAAGAAATATTTTGCATAAAAACAAATTACATGCTTTTAAACCGAAATTTATCAATACTTTAAAAGAAAGAGAAATGTTCGCTTTAACTTTTCAATATGGTTTCAAGGAGAAAGAGAGGAAGACTATTATTTTCCACATAATATTTTATGGACAGATGAGGCGACTTTTAGCTCTAATGGTGTTGGCAGCTCTCAGAACTGTAGATGGTGGGCTCAAGAAAATCTTCATTTCACCATTGAGTGCAAAGACCAGTACCGTTTCAAAACAAATGTGTTTTGTGGCATTTTAAATAATACTTATTGGGCCGTTTTCTTTCGCCAAAATTTAACAGGTGTGAGATACCTCCAGTTTTTACAACATGAGCTTAGTGAAGTTTTGGATGAGATGCCGTTATGCGTAAGAAATAAATTGTGGTTTCAACTGGATGGAGCGCCCGTCCATAATACAATTATTGTTAGAAATTGTTGAAACCAAATGTTTCTGGTCCTGGTTTAGAATGTCATTGGCCGCCGAGGTCCCCGGACCTTACACCCCTTGATTTTTTTTTCTGGGGATACTTAAAAAATAAGGTGTACAAAAACAGGCCATTTAGAGACATTGACCATTTAGAGAATGTCATCCGGCACTGTATTTCTGAGATAAATCCAGATTTTATAAGTAACGCTGTAAGACACGTTTCAAAACAAACTGAAATTTGTATAGAACGGGAGGGCAGACATACAGAAATGTAATAGTTATTAATAATTCTAGTAAATAGTTTTAGCAAACTGGTTTGTTAAAGGAATTCTTTATTATTAATATTAATTATTAATGCATCGCCTACTTGTAAACTATATTTTTGTTGAATAAAATGTTTCGAGCTATTAATATTTATTCTGCTTGATCCAATATTAATTAAGTAAAATTTCAACGAAAGCTTCCTAATATTTCCTTTTTGTACATCTGTTTACTAACTTAAGAAAAATGAGAAACGTCGTTTTTGTCAAAACTGATGTAATTAGATAAACTTTGCATCAAACATTACATACTGATCAATAACAATTTCAGTTTTTGAAGCAAAATAAATAATTGGAAAGAAAAATTTTACACAAAATTGCGTTAAGATAAGAAATAAAGTAAAGGCAAATGGTTTTACATCGATCTATAAAAGTTAATCTACGAGGGCTGATCAAAATTTTCAAGAAACTGGAAAAAAATAAAAATTGTATTAGACTGTCCAAATTTCGTACAGAGGCTAAAAATGCCTAAATTAACAACTTTCTCGAATAAAGTTTTTTGATATATTGATAAATAAGGGCATTTTTGAACCTATATTTTATTAAAAATGTCAAAAATGTCAAATTTACCAGGTAACGCAAGTCGTGCAGCTGCTACGTCATTTTTGGTTTTTAGGTAAGCAAAAACTAACTGCTTTTTCAATTTTTACCTATAGCTAATAATAAAAAAAATCCCATTTGATGCGGACTTTCTTGCGAACACGGTATACCTAATGAGGGTATGACTTAAGAGTTAAAATTTTATACTGGGTGGCCCACTCTCAACGCAGGATTTCATAGCATCTAAACTACTCAATTTTTTATTATTTTTCGAAAACAGGGTCATAGGGAGATATTAGACCTATAGTTTAAAATTATTTTGATGTATACCGGATGTCCCAAAAAAAAAGATCCATAGCAAAGTTATATTTTTTTAAATAGAACACCCTATATCTTACAATAATTTTGGATTCTACATAAAAGAACAATTATTTTTTAGTAAGTGTATTATAAGTCTAAACTTAATAGTTTCTGAGATATTGAGTTTTGAATAATTACATTCTTGAACTTTGACAGCTTCTAGTTTTCTAACAGTACGTCTTAGAGCAAAACGGCTTGCATGTCCCTATCTAACTTTCCTACTATCTTTCTGAAAGTTTCAACTTTCGGTTAAACCGAATGTAGCTCACAAGCCGGAAATGGTTTAACCGGAAGTTGGCATTTTTAAAAAGATAATAAAAAAGTAAGACAGACATGTAAGCCGTCTTGCTATATGGCGTATCGTTAGAAAGCTAGACGCTGTCAAAGTTCAAAAATGTCATTTTTCAAAACTCGATATCTCAGAAACTATTAAGTTTAGACTTATATAATGCACTTATTAAAAAATAATTGTAATTTTATGTAGAATTTAAAAGTAATGTAAGTTACTTATAGGGTGTTCCGTTTAAAAAAAAAGTATGTTTGGTATGCCCTGACTATTTGGGAGACTGTATAATTTAATATTATTTTAAATTGTAGGCCTAATGCCTCCCTATGACTCTGTTATTAAAAAGTTGAGTAGTTTAGATGCTATGGAAGCCTGCGTTGAGAGTGGGCCACCCTGTATAAAATAATTTGCTAATATGTCATTAGTTGCTGAGCTTTTCATCCATAGGGTGTTCCAGTTTTAATAATTTTTTTTTAATCGATTATTTTTCGAGATGTGGGTAAATAAATTAGAACATTATTAACCGGAGTTTTTATAGTAAACTTACATTCCTTGAAGTATATATTATATTCGGCGCTTGAATGCTGGGAGTTAACATAATCACAAAAAGTAGACAGTTTTGAGAAAAGAAAAAAAAAGATTAAATATTGTCATAGAAAAAAGTTGTTGAGCAATAAAAAATAATAGTACATAATTCAACAAGCATATAATGATGACTGTTATTCACGCAGATGATGTTTATGACACGAGCCATAGGCGAGTCTCATAAATCATCCAAGTGAATAACAGCCATTATATGCGAGTAGAATACTATACTTTGTCCAGGATAGTTCAGGACTACCAAATAATTTTAGCTACAATTAAGTACCACATATCTTTATTTTTAAATAACTGACATTGAATTAATAACATTATATATATTGAACTTTTTACTAACTAGCAAGAAAAATTATTTGTTAACATTAATACTAATGTTTGTATTTACACAGTGTATTAAGTTAAAAAGTTAAATCTACATTGATACTTTGGTTATTTGTAGAAATTGTAGATAATATGGTTTTATTGTGTTCATATGGTTGACAAGAAGGATTTTGTTGTAGGTATTGAGTTTGAGATATTTTCAGCTGTGTCCATTTTATTTTTGATAGAGTCATCAATGTATCCTTCTGCTGCTGCCGTAGATTTCCATCTACAATGTCTCTTCAATGAAGTTTTATCGCCGCCTGCGTCTACAAGTATAGTCGCAGAAGATCTACGGAAACTGTGACTAGAATATTTTTCTGAGTTGGGTAGTTGCAGAAATATTGCTATTTGTTTCGCCATTTGTGTAAACTTGTTAATACCTATTCTTTGTGAGGTGCATTTGCTATTATGATAGTTTAGAAAGAACATATTAGATTTGACAGAAGGCGAACGAAGGCTGATGTACTTTTTGCAAATGTGGTAAAATTTATCAGTGATTGTAAATTTTCGGGTAATTTTTATTTTGGTATTTGGCACATTTACCAAGAAAGCCGATCCATGGTCTTGTAGATTTTCAAGTTTCATATTGTACATTTCATTAACACGGCTAGCACCCATTACCCCCATTATCACTGCAACTTAAAATAATATACATATTTTTTATTTATCATATATTTAAACAATTTTTAGATTTCTTACCTTTGTTGCAAGATATTTTTCGTCAGATGCCTAAGTAATGAATTTATTTAAATCCTCTGGAGAAAAAATTCTGGCCTTTTTAGCCCTAAAACCTTCAGACTTGCGTTTTAAAAGGGCTCTTAATTTGGCGTACTTTTCAATATCAATACCATGATTTAAGTTTTTTAGATTTAAGCCTCGAGTTTATAAATCCAGCTTTAAAACGATGTTGCATCGGTGGGTTATTCCCTTGTCTGACTGTTGATAATTTATTTGTGTTTTAATTAAACACGTGTCTATTATAGTATAAATAATATGTGACAAGGAAGGGGATGATACCCGGGGATGTTGTTGGTGTTATATTATATTATTTCGTATATAAAACTTATTAAAAAAAAAAGGTAATTTCAAATTTCCAAAAAATGTAGCTTATTAATAAATAATACCAAATTTAGAAAACAGCAAACCTTTTTTTATCTTTTAATTTAATCTGTATGCAAAAGAATTTAGGGAATTTGCTTAAGTCAATGTTCAATTAAAGATCCCACAAACAAGGGAAAAATTGTTAACTACATCTACATTCTTTAATGCTCTATACTGTATAAAGCCGACCTGATGAAAACTACTTTTTAGGGATTATATATTATTATTTTTTGTTACACTAACGTGTTAAAATATTATCCCAATACAGCTCCCTTTGCGGACAGCCCCATAAGCGGACATCGTCCAAAACCAGACAATTTCTGGAACTAAATATTTGAATTGAATTTCTGCAATATGTTTCAATGCCTTTTAAATACGAAACGTGTCTCTCAACTAACGTACTTGTTGCTGGAATTGTAGACACTAAAACGAAAAGTTCGTAGACCTCTGGAAAAATTTGACAATAATCATTTTTAACAAAAATCTGTAACACAGAGTCAATATTTAGTTTCTCAAATTGTTTGTCGTGATAAATTACCCCTAAATTATTAATCAATTCTTGTTTATTAAAAAGGTTTTTTTAAAAGCTAGTTAAGGCATTTATTAAATTAACTAGAATATCTTTACAGTGTTCTATAAATTTTGAAGGATCTGCTAATGAAAAGTTATTATTTCATAAAATAAGATATTTAATAAGGATACTTATTCATCATCTTTAATCGTGTCAGGCAATTTAATTATTTTATGAAGCAGTATCGTACGATTGAGTATTAAATGACAGCGAAAAATTATGTCCTTCTTTATGATCACGCTTAAAAATATTCAGTAGAGCAACCTTTATTTATTACATCTCTCCGGTTCATTATCTCTAAGGCTATAAAATGGCGTTTTATGTACCGGATTATCCATCTTATAACATAGAAATAGTATAACAAAGCAATTGAAAATGTCCTTTGTACTTTACATAAATCTTATCTTAAAATCGACTATTATTATCAAAAAAAATACTAAACTTCTACAAATAATTTACAAAATCAAAAATGTCTAGATAAGTAAATACTGCATTCTCGACCATTACGTTCCTCTGCTTATATTTAATTATTTATACTATTTAATATTATGAGCGTAGTAACGTATAGCATTGGAAGAAAATAAATGCTATTTCTATCAAATTTTAATATTTGTACTATAGTATTTAATATGACCTCTTTACTTCAAAACGACAAAATCGTTCTTTTCAAAATACGCCTTTGTAATCTATTGGTTCCTGATATAAAATATTTAATAAAAATAAATTAGTATACATAAAGCTAATAAAACAATAAAACTATTTTGTGGACACGTGGTGGCTCCTGATACAGCCCGAAAAGGGGCGGCCGGCAAAGATTTCTAGTGATCAACCGGCGCCGGCGGTCTCCAACGGGTCACGGAAGGCACCGAATCCATCGTCTGCTGCGGGAACATTGCTCGCATCTCCGTCTCGTTTAATTGGTTTCCCACCAGTCGTAACATCAACCAGCGCTACCGTGACCCTGATGCGTTTCACCACAACAGCCCTTCTATTTTGAAACAAAATAAAGACAAATCTGTTTATTGCAATTATAATTTATTGCTAACCCAAAGAAAAAAATAAGAGGAATTTTTACTTTTTGTAAATGGCATTCTTTAAGTGACGGTAATTCCGTTAGCGTCACTCGTCAAAACTCTCACGGAGTCTTCTTAAAAGGTATCTTTATATTTTTTTCAATGTCTCTCTTTATATCAGCCAGGCTTCGTGGATTATTCCAGCAGACAATAATTGACTTACGACGTCCTCCAAAGAAGTAAGGCAGATTAAAAAGAAATCAGTAAGGCTGATTCTTGTAAAGATTTTTAGAAAACTCCGTGAAAACTTTGATAATTGCCGCCAAGGATATTGCCGTTATTTTAAGAATGTAATTTTCAAGACGTGAACAAATATTTTCCTTAGATTAATAACAATAAATGATAATTACAATAAACATATTTCTGTTTATTTTGTTTAAAAGTCGTTTTGAGACTCACTGTATTCTATATTAATTTTGTCGGAAAGTTGGTTACAATATAGTATGTTTTACTATAACCTATATTTATTAGTATTAACGTAGTTTTTGTGTCCATCCTTTATGGCATGTAGGCTTAATTCGGATACTGATGTATTGTTTTTGTAAGCATGTATTTTCCCTCGCCTATATATTTAAATACTGCAGACACTAAATAAAACTAATATTTTGTATGTTTTATTTTATAATCATGATAATAATATAACCACCTAAAAATGTACATGTTAGGAGCTGGCTAGCCAGCTCCCGCTGTTTCGTTTGCAATATCGGCGCTTATGCACCAGAAATATGATCGAAGTGGTCGATTTCGGCCGAAACTTTACTTATTAACTTCAAAGGATTTCTTATCGAGCGCGCCTGCTGGTTTCTGTATGCTGTGATTTTACGTCTTAACTATTTAATGCACTTTTTAACCACCTTTAAATGGCATTTCCTTGCAAATTCGTCAGCCAAATGTAAGAAACTAGGCACCGTTATACTGAGACATTAAGGACCGTTAAACTGAAGTTAGTTCAGTATTGGTTGACCCCTGGCCCCATTTAAACTTCCACGCCTGTAGCCCACCCCCTTGAAGTTACAGCTTTGAAAATGCCAGGGAAAGGTTTCCCCCTTGAAAGGAAAATTAAGGAGCGATTTTTCTTAAGTGACGATTAATATGAAAAATTGAGATTGCTTTGATTTTATTGGCCAACACTGTAGGCGTATACTTTAGCCTTAACTTTAACAAATTTGACAACAGAACGAGGGAAACTAACTATTCATTTGCTTTTATAACTTTTATATATTTAATAAATTGTTACCTATGACATTTTCTTTCTATTACGCTTCAAGATTTAGCTGTATTATTTCTTATGTTACCTTGACTTTCGTTTTTATGATTCATATAAGGACGCGAAATAGTTTTATAAACTTATGAACTAACTGTTTGTTCTATTAAAGGCTAATTGATACGATTATTTAGTGTTCCACATATTGATTGCGCATATAGGGATACATTTTAAAAGAGGACAATTTAATCGTGGAATATGTTCATTAAATAATAGAGAAAAGCATCAAAAATATTATTTAAGTAGATAAGTTTTCACTTGTAGTACCACCAGAGCTCAATTATTACTAGAAATTTTTTCGAGCACACAAATATTAAACTAAAAACTATCCTGAGTCGAAAACGATGGATAATTATCCAAAAATATTCATGTATAAGGAAAATTTTCCTGTTATTAAATGAAGTTCGAGTGGGGTTCGGTAAGAAAATTTCACACCAAAGTATTAAAACAATAATAGGAATGACGTCCTTTAATGGTTTTGAGATATTAAGAAGTATGCTTTGTATTCGAAGAAATTGTCCATCTTTCCCAAAGAGACCTAAATAGGTTAGAGTAAGCTTTTGACAATACAAAGTCTGGGTCTCAAATAATAATTAATTTTTATTTCTGTGACATGTTTCGCTCAAAAAAATAATGTATGTATGTTCATTGTATGAAAAGACTAATAATTTGTCAATTCATGTGCGTGCATTGCCAAAAGTGAAAAGTATAGTTTATTTATGAAAATGTCTCGTAATTACCGATTTTAGTTACGTAAAACATTAGAAAGGGAGCTGGTGGTAGTACAAGCCATTATTCTCCAATACCTTCATTTTACTAAAGTTGGTAGAAATATATTTTCGTATAAAGATTTCGAGACAGTATCTAGTACCAATGAAATTCAAATGCATATATTATGTTAAATGAAATACAAATGGGCAACTTTAGGTCTAATAAGTCGATAGTAACTCAATCTCTCAGTTTTTCTACAAACTCATTTTACTAAAGTTGGTAGAAAGAAGAATTATTTAGCATTTATTTAATTCAACTTTTCTCATTTAACTTACAAGCTACATTCATTGTTTTATGAAGCTATAACTTTTGTTTTTCTAATTTTGTCTCGAAAAATAGATATTTCGAACGCGCTAGCGAGTTCGAAATATATCCATTTCGAACTCCGAATTTTATTTTTTAAAAGTTGGCATTGGTTATATTTAAATGTTTTATTCTGTTGACGTCTGACGTTTCCTGTTATTGTTATCCATGAGAAAAGAAAGTTTTCGGGATTTCTCTGGTAAAAGTTGATTTATCGTTTTATTAGCAATATCCCTTAACTCAGGGGGAGTTAAACTTAGATTATCATGCTCCATATTTTTTTAATTATAATTATGAACAACTCTATGAAATATTAAATCACAAATTTCGTGACAATGACACAAAGAAAATATTATTTATTGTCAAGGCTACTATGATAAAAAGAAATTTAGAGTATTACCAACATAGAATTTAGACACACAAATTTACAAAATTTGAAGGGTTGATTTTCTTTTTAAATATGTATTTTCTTATTGAAAAAAATACAAAATAGAAAAAATAGTATAAAGTACGTGTTTTATAAAGCAGTTAGAGCACTTGTCCCGTTAAAAAACTCGCCGCAAGCGGCTCGTTTTTTAACATGGACGCGTGCTATAAGATGATGCTTTATAAAACATGTACTTTAATATACTATTAAACAATATTAGTTAAATAAAATTATTAGAAGCAAGCTAAAAATGGTCCAATCTTCTATTTCTATTTTAATTTCAACTATGAAAGTGGATAAAACTGATAGAATTTATGTCAAGCATTGTGATCGTGACGCCAAAAAATTGCCACTCATAATATCCCTAAATAATAGTTATTTGTGTATCTAGGGAATTATAATGGTCATAATTACCGAGGGCAAAGTTTACGTCCCGAGGGCCTTTGGCCCGAGGGACAGCAATTGCCCGAGGTAATTGAGACCCTTATAATTCCAGTGATACATAGATAATTTTATTTCTGACCGATTTTAGTAACATTTTGTTCATTTTTAAAGTGGAATAAATGTTTCAATAGATGACAATCAAATTGACATTAGATGTCAATCGTTTGATTTTATGTCAAATTTTTCTTAATATCCCAAGGGAGTTATGACCCTTATAATTCCCGCGTAACTAAGACGTTATAAGCTAATAATATACCGGTCAGAAATAATAATAATTTAAGCTCGGTAAGAATTTCAATTTGGTCAATTCCATGGCTACGTAGATATACTAATTTTAACTTTCATGTCACTATTTTGACATTTGCGATGTCAAGAAATTTCCACTTTTTAATTCCATGTAGGAAAAAGGAAAAAGGTAAGAACATGGTTTGTTTTATAATATTTTCAAATTCCCCATTAAATTGTAAGTAAATTTTAGAGAATATGTTTTTTGTCCAAGTCTACTAGCTTTTGAGATATCTACAGGGTGGCCGTTTAGTGTGGCAAAGTAGAATAGCTCCGTTTGTATTTACAATACACAAAAAAAGTTAATATAAAAGTTGAAGGACGCTAAGTGAGTTATGACGTAAAATTATTTTTGACTCTATAGGGTGGCTCAACAAAGAGGAACAAGAATTTTTTTTTTAATAGAACACCCTATATCTTACCATATTTTTGGTTTCCACATAAAATTACAATTATTTTTCTTTAAGTGCATTATAAGTCTAAACATAATAGTTTCCGAGATATCGACTTTTGAAAAATGACATTTTTGAACTTTGACAGCTTTTAACTGCATAACGGTACGTCTTAGAGCAAAACGGCTTACGTGTCCCTATCTTACTTTTTTATTACCATCCTAAAAGTGTCAACTTCCGGTCAAATCGGATGTAACTCGAAATCTGAAAATACAGTACTTTAAGTAATGGTAAATAAATTTGACATTTATTTTATTAGTGCACATTTAATTTTAATAAATTTGTAACAGAATTAATATTTAAACCATTAAATACACATCTACTACAACTGAACTAATCGCATTTTATCATAAAAATAATTTTGTGAAGCTTTAAAACCGAAAAATAAATCGTACACATTTTACATGCTTGGATGGTGATTCAATAAACTTTTCAAAACTACATAATATCTAATTCTGTTTCGCTGTCACTGTCTATATAATTACCAAAATTTATTAAAAATCATTACTTAAGTAACTCTTGCCATTGACCATTAGGGTACTTACCTAATTAAATACATTGAGTCAATATAACATTACTAAGCAATGAAAGTATTTTCTAATGACGCGTTGGTATAGGTATGGGTGTGTACTCATTTTAAAGAGCAATTAAGTCTTAATGTTTGAAACTTTTCACAGTGGACATTATATTGTGACCAAGACCATCCTGTACATTTTATGCCAAGCTCAAAGATTTTCTCAAAATTCTTGATCCGTATGCAATATTATGACACAAAATTTGTAGTTTTGTAGTACAGCAGCTAATGTAAAAAATGTATAGAGATTATTTCATCACCATGCCACAGATTACTCCTACCATGCATTTGCCAAATAATTACTAACAGTGCAGATATCTCAAACACTAGTAGACTTAGATAAAAACATGTTCTCTAAAATGTACTTACTTATTTAATGGGAAATGCAAAAATATGATGAAAAAATACCGTATCGTAATGTCGTATTTAAAAAACTCAAGTTGACAGCTACTTCTGGTGTAACCGGAAGTGACAAGAACATGTCAATATTTTAGATGAAGAGAATATTTATCGACAAACCTAAATCTACAGTTTCAAAACAACATTTTCCCTAGTTCTCCCAAAAGTTCTAAAGCACGCTCGTCGTAAACACCATGTATAAATGCTTTATAAAAAAATGTTATCGATACTGGAAGTTTTTTTTTTGAACAACGGATTAGACGAAAGACATAACAAAATTAAGGGAATGAATAAATACAGGGGGCAGATAAAGTTTGATTTTTAGATACCTCTTCACATTCTAGACCTATTTACACCACTTCTTTAAAATACAGGTCATAAAAAGAAAATTGGGTTTATGCAGAAATCTAAAATAATTAGATTTACTGAATAATTAATACTTTGGTTAAGTTTCTTAGAAATTTTAATAACTCAATATTGTACAGGAAGCATCGTAGCTTATCATTAAATAGGACGTTACAAACAGAAAAATAACATAGACTGAAATTAGTAGATCAATAATTATTAAAGTTGTTTTAACAAAAGTTGAAAATGGTGTCCATTAACTGCTATACAGTGTTCTAACCGATGAATAAATTGTAATTGAACGTTATTTACCATTTCCGGGGTAATTTTCGTTATGATTGTTTGATAAGAAATTTAAAGCCATCAAGATTTTATGGTCTATGTTTATAAATCTTTTTCTTAATATAGCCCAACAAAAATATGTCGAGCAGGGTTAAATCGGGTAACCTCGCCGGCCATTCTATTTGGCCACGGCGACCAATTCAGTGACGACGAAATCTTTCCACAAGATATCGACGCCCTTTGCTAAATAGTGAGTTGGTGCTATATTTTGCAGAATCAGGTAAACCAGGTGTGTTCCGATCAGAAAATAAGGCAATTAGCGCAAGAATAATGGCTTCTTCCAAAAATAGACTTACAACGACAGTCCTAATTACCCTAACACCGATAATTTTGCCGACTTATAATGCCATGAAGGAAAAAATTAGCTTCAACTAAAAAAATGTTGTTTTGTACAGACATTCGCCACGTTTTCCATCGCAATTTCAAAAAACTCGTTTCTTCTATCAGTGTCATCTCCATTAAGTTCTGATTAGTTAAGTTCTGGTTGTTCGGTAATAGAAAATAGAGGTAAAAACTGATGCCTCAAAATGAAAATAAAAATCTATATTTATAAACAAATGATTAATTTACATCGACACAAATAGCTTTTTTTAGATGTTCGATTGGCGTAATTATTAATATATATGGCCCCAAAGTCAATTTATTTAAGAACGTCATTTTGTATCTTCAACAATGACAAAATATAGTCTTTCTTGGAGCATAGTACTCCGAAGTTCATTTTAACTCGGGCAAGCTTTAAAAAAGAGCCTTCTTCACTGCATTGTCTTCCATTGCGTATCTTCCTTTTCAGTGCTCTGATATTTTGTTAATAATACGCCAAAGATATAGACATTCCGACTCCAGTTGATTTGCAAAAACTTCGTAATTTCCTCATTGTACGAATTTCAGCAAATTATTGTTATTTATTTTTTTATTTTTCATCTATCAATTATTTACTTATACTACCTTGGAAACAGTTGCTATAAACATCATCATAATATCATAGGAAATATTAGCGAGCGATAAAGTTCATAATGCCCGGTGACTTTCGTATTGCGCGGTAATTATTATTAAAGAAAATATTGAACAAAATTTGTATTTATTTTTAACAATTTTTTTACATAATATTATTCTGTTTTTCCTATGTTAGATGTACAATTTTTGAGTTTTCCTAAGAAAGAAGCTGGACCAACTATTAAATCTTGCGACTCGATTGCCGAGTTTCTCCTACGCTAGTACTCTTCCACTTTCCATGTAGCTTAAGGGTTGCACGGGAAGCACCACCCTCGATAAGAAGTGTGGACGAGGTCCGACGTAGGCATTGTCCTGTATATTCCATGGCGTTTTCTAAATTAAGAAATTTTGCTATGATTGAAAGAACACGTCCTAGTGATGCATAGCGATGCATTTACCATTTCGGTATGTAAGGAAAAATCTGCGTCCCTTAATTCCTTTTGGCCTTAATGCAAGGTACTGTCTAATCAATTTTAAGGCATCTGTTTGGTCTCCTTCGATTATAGTAAAACTTTTTGGCGTAGCAGATTTAGTTTCTGGTACCTTGACAAGCATAACAGGCCCCTTATCCAACAGGCCGCCAAAAACTCCCATTACGAGCATCACTTTATGCAGCAGGAAGGTATCATTCGGCGCATTTTTGAATTTTAGCCATACCCTAAACCAACCGCGATGTTAATCAATTCTCGATTGTTCTCTGCACACTCTGTATATTACATCCGCACTGCAGGTGTCTCAGAAGTTAACAAGGGATCTAATAAACTAATGCTAAGCATAAAAGGTTTTATACATTACACAGATTCATGTCAAGATGATACAGGGCAAAATGAAAAACAATGTATTTAAAAAAGAAAAAACGAATTTATTTTTACTCATATCACAGGTGCCTATGAAAAAAACACTCAAATTAGCTTTTGCAATTTGTATAGTGTTCATCTACAAAAATGTTTGCAAGTTTTCGGAAGTAATGAAGTTTTGCAAAATTGTAATGGGTTTAATAAATACCCTGTAAGCAACTGCAACAGTTCCTATTTTATTTAGATCATTCGATCGACGCAAGCCTTGTCGATGTAATTTGAAAGAACGTCTTAAAACCGTACGCGTCTATCTCTATTAATATAAAAAGTATTTCACTTCAAAATGAATCTAAAAATTTGTAGTATCCATTTCATCTGACCAGCAGTTTAGTTCGTTAAATATTTAAATTGTTTTCCGTATTTTATGAATTTGGAAATTAATAATAAATTTTATTTTAGCAAAACAACAAAACAACTACATGTCTGACCTGTTTCTTATGTAACATTTGCAGCTTTTAAATTCACGTTTAACTCTGTTTTGACAAAAACATACAAAGATAAATTTATAATTAGAATTGTAGGTTACTATCTGATATTAATATCTAAAAATGATAAAGCGAACTCAACAGCTGTTGTCTATGGTAAAACAAGTTGCCAATATTAACCTACTTTCACTTGCCGTGTTCTAAAACCAACACCGTACTTTAGCTACTTGCAATAAGAACTGTACAAAGCATACGAAGATATCAAAGATATAAAATAAAACCGAAACAACCTAAATATTTTTAATAATTTTGAGACCGTAAGAGAAAAATCACATTTTTCTTCACATTGGTCAACAAATTTTGTTCCACTTAAATAAGAAAGGAAAACGAAACAGAATAAAAACGAATATCTACATTTAATTCATCAACAGTTGGTTACTTTACTTTAATTTTTTTCGGCAAACTGGAACAGAACCTAACCTAATCACATAGGTTTAAAAATGGCACGTTATTGTTATTATTATAGGCTATTTTTAGCAAAAATATATTTTAGCCAATCGATTTGCTTCAGATCGTACTTTTAAGAGGATACAGGGTAATTTACGATGGATGAAACATAAGGCATTTTCAACAATGCGGTGTTGCCACTTCTACTATAAATTAGTAGCAATTTTGGTATTTTAAACGGAACACCCTGTTTATAAATGCATTTTTGCAATCTCTATTAGTTTCTTAACTCCCCTTATTCTTTCCAACCTGAACTGACCTAAACATGACATAAACAATGAGATACTCTCACTTTTGTATACCATGCCTAACTAGTGAAGTATCTGACTTAAAAACATCTGTTTAAAAAGTTTCCTTCAAAAAGTTATGATTATTCGGTTTTTGTACACGGCCGTGTTTTGAGTATCTATTTTAATATTGTGTTTGATTGTATTAATTAATATTGGTTCTTGGCGCGTTTATAGTTAAACAAAACTCAACCAAATGCACCTGTCGTCGCGGCACATCCAATTTAATTTGGATCTAGATATTGAAAATCTCGGTGGATCTAATGTAGCAACCCTTCTCTAAAATTTCACTGATATTTGTAAAGTTTTTCTTTAAACATACCTCATACAGGTAAAATCCAATGCATTAAGCTCAGGTGAATTAGGAGGCTAATTATTCCGATAACAACAGTGAAATGACACATGGCCCTAAATGACCTCAAATATAGGGAACAGAGCAACAGCAGACTCTTTAAGACAAAATAATGCGATATATTCAAAATTTCCTTATCCCAAAATTGATAACAACCAAGATACAGGGTGTCAAAATTTTAATTTTGTTTTCGTTTTTTTGCGATTATTTCTTAACGAAACGACATAGCAGCACAAACTTAAGGGTTTTGGGGTTTCTTGAGGTGAGGAATTCAAAATTATCCATAGTTTTTGTGTAACCAGTAGAGGGCGCTATCTACGGCTTGCCCCACTCATTTTAGGTGGCATAACTTTGTTTAGGCTTCTTATATCGATCCGACTAATAAAAAATAAGTTACTTTACTTCTATTAAATCAAAAATGTATAACTTATTGAACTCGCTAGGAGCAACAATTTTCGAGATAATGGCATTTTATATGTGCAATTAAACTAAGTACGTGGTCGAAAAGTAACGGAAAATCAAGCAACAGTGAATTACTGACTTCAAATTATTGTAAATCAGCTACATTTGCTAAGTGTCAAAGTTAATGTAGATACTTAAGGTTGACTATTTTTTTCTAATAAACACGCTTTTTCATATACGGAATTACTAATTTTATTTAATACTTAGTTTAATAACATTTAAAAGTAACAAAATAGTTAGAAATAAAAATGGTAACGCCGTGATAGCAATTGTTTAAAATGGCCACCATTAATTAACCTCAATACATTTCGCTATACGTTTTACAAAAGACTATCGGACTTTCAACAAGAGATCTTCATCATTTCTGAGCAGATTAACAGAATTTATTATTTTTTGACTTAACTCATTACGGTTGTTTATTGAACTGGTTTTCAAATAACCCCAAATGCAGAAGTCCATTGGATTAAAATCCGGACTTCGCGCCGACCAAGTCAAGGGGCCACCACGACCTATCCAACGTTCAGGGAACTGTTCATTTAAATAATTTCGCACTTGTCTGGAGAAGTGTGCCGGCGCCCCGTCTTGCATGAATTACAGATTTCGCCGGACGTTTAGTGGTACATCTTCTAAAAGCCCTCCAAGTTCATTTTGTAAAAAATTCAAATATGAATCTCCGTTTAGAGTTGGCGGTAATTCAAAGGGGCTTATAAGATGATTTCCGATAATTCCACACCAAATGTTGACCTTAAACTCGTGTTGGAAGTGACGTTCAACAACTAAATGCGGGTTTTCATTTTCCCACGCATGTCTGTTTCGGTAGTTGAATACACCCCGTCGAGTAAGCCTCGTCCGTGAACAACACATGATTTAAGAACATTGGATCTGTATTTTGCAGATTTTGGAAGAAATGAGAAAACTGAAGTCTGGCTGGAAGATCAGGCGGCAGTAAACAATGAACGGGTGTAAAGTAGTATGGGTACAGGCCTTCGTCGTAAAATATTCTAACAATTAAAGATTTACTTACACCTGTAGCTGCCTTCAATCTCCTGGAACTCACTTCTGGATTTTCTGCTACACGAACTAAAATCTCTTCTTCTTGTTCTGGTGTTATATTTTTTGGACGGCCCGAAAAGTCTTTTCTTGTCGAAACGAACCAGTGTCTCCTAGTCGGTCATAAATATTTTGAAATAATTTGCGGTTTGGTTGCCTTCTATTCGGGAACATTTCTTGGTACCTGCGCCCTGCACTCTGACCGTTAAAATTTTCTTGTCCGTAAATACAAAGCATACCATTGTGTAACATGTTGTTGCCTTAGAAAAGTCGTTGTTTTTAATCAAGGCCAGCTGTGATAAATAACACTAATACGAATACACAATTATTTTAAAGATTTTAGCATTCTTGCTTTAAAAATATGAAATCGCCATTATCTCGAAAATGGTTGCTCCTAGCCACTTCAATAAGTTATACGTTTTTGATGTAAAAGAAGTAAAGTAACTTATTTTTTTATTAGTCGGATCGATATAAGAAGCCTAAAGAAGGTTATGCCAGCTTAAATGATTGGGGCATACCGTAGATAGCGCCCTCTACTGGTTACACAAGAACTATGGATAATTTTGAATTCCTTACCTCAAGAAACCCCAAAACTCTTAATTTTGTGCTGCTATGCCCTTTCGTTAAGAAATAATCGCAAAAAAACGAAAACAAAATTAAAACTTAGACACCCTGTATCTTGGTTGTTATCAATTTTGGGATAAGGCAAGTTTGAACAAATCGCATTATTTCGCCTTAAGGAGTCTGCTGTTGCTCTGTGTCCCATTACTTTTGGGACACCCTGTATATGCTCACAAGCCCGAAACCTGACTAATGAGTTATAAAAAATGAAGAACAATATCATCAGCTTTTCAAATCAATAAAAATATACAGGGTGTTTTATGTAAAAACATTTAGATCATTTTCAATAACCAAAAGTCCTGTATTTTCAGACCACCCTGTATATTGAAACTAAGATTTGGCTCTAGCTATAGAAATATATCCAATATATTGCTAATACCGGGTTACAGAAATGTCCCCCGGTATGAGGCGTTTTGCGAAAGCTTTGAGTCTGAGGAATTTGCTAGTAAGACAGGTCTGGCTTTAAACCTATTTGACTTAATTTGCTGAAACAGGCGTTGATTAATAAGAAAATCAATTATAGCAAATCTTGGTTTATTATGAAATATAAGAAGATGTAAGGCATTAATTTTGTCGAAGAACCACAGGAGTTGCGTATTTTGGGGTAGGATAAATATGTAATTGATTGAAATTTCGAATTATAGTTTAGTTTTCGGCATAGTTCCGTAAGTAACAATGGTTATTCTAAACACCGTAACAGGTACTCTTTGTCGCCTGGTCTCCTTCTATCATTTTCTATACAACATACGACGAAAGTTGCACAAAAATTACTGTTTTTTTAAACAGATTAAAAGCAAGTCAGAACGGAGGTTTTGAGTGTTTATAGTAGACTTGAGAAACACGTGCATTTGTCTTGCCAATGCACTTTGTAGAAAAGAAAATGAATATGTTAGAAAGCATATAATTATGGAAAGCCTCAATGTAACGCGTTATAAAACTGTAAAAGAGTATAATTTCAAATAACCTGAACTAACAAACCATAATATCTGCAAACAATTCATAATAAAAAACTACTTTTTACCGCAGCTTAATAACAATATCTTGAGAAAGTAAAAAAATATATAAATGTTTACATTCCTGTATAGGTAGTCTGCGAAATACTCAAAAGTGTTGTAATACCACCGTGGCAATACTCTTAGCGCATACCAACGCTTTGTCGCAAAAATTAAGACCGGACTTTCATTATGAAATAAGTAATATTTTAGAAGTTATTGGCAATTCTTAAATATGAGAACTTACCAAAAATAATGTATTGAAATAATTATAAAACTGCACTGGGATTTTTTCCTACGTACGTATTCCTAACGTCTGAAATTAGTCGGTTCGTGTGAATCAGAGCAGTGAAATTACCTAGAATTATCCTCTATTGTTTACAAGAAATTTGTACCCATGAGTTGCTTACTGACATATATATATGGGAAAAATATGGTTACATACATTTTTCAAGATTGAAGCTCGCATGTTTCATCTTCTACTTTTTTAAATTTTATTAATAACACAGGCTATTTGTTATTAATAAAACTAGAATATTATTTTAATTGAGTAAACTATGGATATTAACGAACCTTCAACTAGTTGTACAAGGTTATCCAACCAAGACTGGACAAGGCGATTTTTTGACTTTTCCTGTACTTTTATAAAAAAACTGAAATAGCCATCTTAAGTCATTTTCTCCCGCGAATTCGAATATCTTCAGCAAAAAACAATTGAACATCAAACAAAAGTACTAGGGGTCACTTTGATATTTTTTTAAATGGGATGCCGTATTTTTAATGAGCTTATCCGATTTCTCATATAAATTTTGATCTAAAATGTTGGATTTTTAATTCAAAAACGCCTTTTTTCTTCAGTTTTAAATTCGGAAAATGTTCGTCTACCGTAAGATTAATACCTGATAGATGGATACCCGTTTCACCTGTTCACCCTTTAACCTGCTTTAAAGCGTCCGTCAGTTAGACAAAATAATCAAGTTTCAAATTTCTATATATTTTTCACGAATTAATTACAAATTTAGTAGTTTTTGCAAATCTATTATTGCTTACGTATAAAAAAAGTATGACATATTAGAAAAAACTATAAACTAAAGTAAATAACTTTAATCTCAATAATATAATTGTTCTATGTGTCCTCCATTATTTTCAAAACATGACCGATGCCCCCTTTTCAATCTCTCCAAAGAATCTCTTACAATATTTTGGTCCTGGTTAAGTCTATTAATTTCATTTATAATTGTTTGCTGAATGTCCTCCAGACTTCTGTTGGGTCGTTGATAAACTACATTTTTTAAATGACCCCATAAAAATGTATCCATTGGCGTGATATCGGGGCTATTTGGTGGCCAATGAATTGTTCCGTTACGGCCAATCCACTGATTGTAACGCTCGTTTAGGTATGTTACCACTTCTCGAACTGCATGAGGCGGAGCACCATCCTGCTGCCAAATGATATTGTTGTAGGCTTGCAATGGCAACCTTTCCAAGAAATCCTCGATATCGTTATGAAGAAAATGGAGGTATCTTTGGCCTGTTAAAGAGCCACGATAAAATAGTGGTCCAATAATTCGATTTTCTAACATCCCACATTAAGTGAGCTCCAACCTTGAAACTTTATCATTTCATATCTATGAGGGTTAACTGCTGCCCAGTATCTTGTATTTTTCCGATTGTATACCCCCGATGTTGTAAATGACGCTTCGTCACTCCATAGAATTTTATTATATAAATTATAATCTTCGTCTTGCTCTCTCATCAGCATTGAAGCAACAAATCGAAATCGCAGTTCTTTTTGAAGCTGTGTTAAGTATTGAACGGGAAGGATGCAACATGGTTTTAGACCACATTTTTTTAAAGTTCTGTGAACTGTTCCATAGCTTACTCTCCGGAGCCCTGGACCATACCTTACTTCTCGTACCGCTTGCGGAATAGAACTCTTCGGATTTATAGTAAAATATTGAACAATAGCTCGATCCCTTATATTCCGTCTTTTCATCTTTCTTGGCTTATCTTTCAATGTCTTACTTTCTTCAAATAGGGTCTTAATTCTGAGAATTGTATCCACTGAAATGTGTCTCTGGAAACTCTAAAAAAATGTTCTTTGTGTTTGTCGAGCATTCTCTCCACTTTTGTAATATAATTTTATTACATTTAGCCGTTCTTCTAAAGAATATTTCATTATTTGTAATTAATTCGTGAAAAATATATAGAAATTTGAAACTTGATTATTTTGTCTAACTGACGGACGCTTTAAAGCAGGTTAAAGGGCGAACAGGTGAAACGGGTATCCATCTATCAGGTATTAATCTTACGGTAGACGAACATTTTCCGAATTTAAAACTGAAGAAAAAAGGCGTTTTTGAATTAAAAATCCAACATTTTAGATCAAAATTTATATGAGAAATCGGATAAGCTCATTAAAAATACGGCATCCCATTTAAAAAAATATCAAAGTGACCCCTAGTACTTTTGTTTGATGTTCAATTGTTTTTTGCTGAAGATATTCGAATTCGCGGGAGAAAATGACTTAAGATGGCTATTTCAGTTTTTTTATAAAAGTACAGGAAAAGTCAAAAAATCGCCTTGTCTAGTCTTGGTTGGATAACCCTGTACATACACATACAAAAATTTTCAATTAACATTAAAAGAACGAATAATAGTTAAAAACGTATACCATAGGTTTCGGGAACGAAATCCTGAACTAACCACAGTGGATGCTGCAGAAATATGTGTCACTTTAACGAAACTTTTTAAAAGGAATTAATTTTAGGTATGTTAAACAAAAAAAAAAACAGAAAGTCTACTAATTAAAAAAAAAATGAAATTATTGTATGGGGGCGAAAATATTTTAAAAAAATACGGAAATTTCGGGAAAAGGGGAAAAAATTGTATTACACCGACAAAACATGGCTCAATGAAGGGCACACAGTTGAGAAGATATGGCAAGATCTTATTATTAAAAGTTTAAAGCAGGCATTTATGGATGGATTTTCGTAAGGGCTAAGAAATCCCAGTGGAAAAGGTCTTATACAGGGTTATTTTTTTAAAACTTGACATAGGCTACCTTTTTTATTTGAAAAGATAAGCCCTAAATCAATGTTTTAGGATTTAGTCCAAATAAGTAAAATATGTGGAAAAATAAACTAGTTGTTGGCAGATTGGCGCAATTTCAAAAAAAAACTTATTTCCTTAAATACAGCATTTTTTGACAATTTTTGTTATATCTTGACACTCTAGACAAAACATAAGGAATGCAAGTTTTTGATTAGAGTGGCGGTTTACGAGCTTTTATTGTTTAAAATTTAATTTTGGTCCTTATGCAAATAATGTAAAAGATTATTCATTGGAAAAGTAGGCCAGGGATTGTATTGTTTGTCCCTGCTGTCATAAGATGACAGTTCTGTGTAGTCTTGGATTAAAATGGATCGTTTTAGACCTCAAGAGAAAATCAAATTATTTTTTTTGCATGTTGGTGGATTAAGTTTAAGAAAAGCATACACTGAATTCCATATTAGGCATCCCGACAAACCTCGTCCTAGTCCAAAATTTTTAAAACAGAATTTGGTAAAGTTGAAAGCTACTGGAGTTGTGCATTAAACAATAAAGCTCGTTAACCGTCACTCTAATCAAAACTTGCATTCTCTATGTTGTGTCTATGTATCAAAATTTGTCAAAAAGATGCGGTGTTGCCATTTAAGAAATTAATTTTTTTTAAACTTGCGCCCAATCTGGCAAAAGCTCGTTTATCTTTTCCACATATTTTTTCTTAGTTGGACTAATTCCTAAAACATTGCTTATTGAAACTATTTATAGGTCTATTTATTTAAATAAAAAAGTTAGCCTATGTAAAATTTTAAAAAGATAACCCTGTAGGATCAGGTTTTAATGGTTAATGAAATAAATTTAATTTAAAAAGAATTATATGAAAATTTCTTCATTTATTATTTTTTGAAATGCCCACGCCACTGGAAATCATTCCCCTGACGTCGCACAACCCGGAGCTCTCTATATGCTAGTGATGAGTCAATGACTTGACATTTGGACTTAAAGTATAGAAACACATTTTTCTCTAATATGTTATATTTGTGATTACAATGAAAAATGTATTTAAGTAAAAATATTTGGGATTTACAATTAAACATTTCTTCTGATTTTTTACATCATCAATGTTATGACATCCCAGACATTTTAATCGGGAAACTGGATATATTTGGAAGCTTTTTTAATTGTTGGGTTAGTTCAGGTTCAAGAAATAAAAAAAACAATGATGAGTACAAGTTATTGTAAGATTATGCATTTTATAAAAAACAAAAAACTAATTGAAAACAAAGTATTACATAAGCAAATGTGCAGAATTACCGTCATTTCCCCATATTCTTATAACTATCCTGATGTCTCCATAAGTCATGACGAGTATTTAACGGGTTCGTGGTAACTTTTGTTTTAAGAACGCCCAACAAAAATAAAGTCACACATAAGGTTTGTTCCATCCAGATCAAAAACCGTACCCAGTTCCGTTCCCGAATGATCACTTCAAGCCGGTAATTAAATTTTGAACTTAACAATCGATTGTTGCAGCGGTAAATTAGTTGAGCGACCATTCGGGGACGGTACTGGTACGGTTTTTGGTCGGATTGGAATAAAGCTATGTTAAACTCTGGTAGTATTTGCGACCCCGGTAAAAAATAACCGACATTGTCATGACCGCAGCAGTCTCTCCCTAAGAAACTGCTCTCCCTTGTATATATTCACGCAGTTTCTTGGCCTACCGTTAATTGATGCACTAGAAGTTGGACGCTTACCTCCGTTATTTCGTGCCGAAGTTTGTTCCGGAATTATTAAGTGACGCACCCCCTCTAAATATATTCTTTAGTTTAGAATATAATAATCATGAACCGAGGGTTTGCTCAAAATCTTTCTTAATGCAGTAAAATCCATATTTATTTATGCCAAGTTTTGTGGTTTCTTTTTTCTAAAACGAGGCGAAAGGGCTACCGCAAGCGCATAGACCCCTGGAATACCACTTCTCCGCTGTTTGAAAGCTACCTGTAGGTCGACGTTGGTTCTCTGATACCTTAAATAAAAAAAAAAACAGATTTTCTTCAACAAGGGACGATGAATGAACAACCTGCTGAGTGCCACAAAAGGCGCTCGAGCACCCGTCCCCGGCTCGAGACCAAATAGCGACCGAGCATCCATCCCAGTCTTGAGCCCATTACACTAGTAAAATACTTTTGAGGATGTATTCTTAAATTGACAAAATTATTCTCGGATAGATTATTCTAATATCGTAAATCATCTGCATGTACTATAGGATCTTCCCACTTCTTGGTCGTCTTGCACATTTTGCTGGATTTCACGAACGTTCGCAATAAGTTCTTCTGTTCTTACGGAAGCTCCTTTTTTTCTGTTGTATAGAGCCTGTTTCCCTAAACTGATCCATGGTTCTTCTCAGGCAAGATAAAAAAAAACTTACAAAAATCACATTATTGCTCAGCAACATGGCTTCTTCAGTGGTCTTTCAACTGCCACTAACCTGGCTGTTTATCAGAATTTCTTGGTTTCCTGACTTAAAGCAGGTCATCAAATTGACGTCATTTATACTGACCTGTCAGAGGCTTTTGACAGTGTCTGTCATGCACTCCTGCTGGAAAAGTTGTCTGATATTGGAATCGCTGGTGCGTACCTCAAGTGGATAAGCTCATATCTAACTCATCGCCGCCAACGTGTTACCGTATGCGGATCAGTCTCCAAGGAGTTTCCGGTAATTTCCGGTGTTCCTCAAGGCTCACATATCGGCCCAATCTTATTCCTACTATTTATAAATGACGTCATATCTTGTTTTAATGGGTCTGAGTGTCTGGTGTACGCTGATGACCTGAAGTTTTTCTCCCGAGTTTCCCATGACAACTATCTGCAGTCGGATTTGGACAGGTTGGTTGTCTGGTGCAAGTCCAATCTTCTACAGCTTAATGTGAGCAAGTGTAAGGTCCTTCGATTTTACAAAGGCAATTCTCCGACAAATTATACTTACGAGGTGGAGAACACCAATCTGGATATTGTCTCACACTTCAACGATCTCGGCGTCATCTTCGACAAAGATCTTTCCTTCATCATGCATATGGACAACATTGTTTTAAAGAGTTTTAGATTGCTTGGTTTCATAAAGCGACACACCCGACAAATTTACGATACAAAGGCACTTATGACTCTATATAATGGACTAGTTCGATCGATTCTGGAATATTGTTCCATAGTGTGGAGTCCGAATTATCAATGCCACATCAGTAGAATCGAACGTGTCCAAAACAAATTTGCTAAATATTTGCTACTCAAACTAAGGTTTCCCTATCAAAACCTCCCATATGAAACAAGACTTCTCCTTTGTGGCATAAAGAGCCTAGAACACCGTCGCAGAAAGTCTTTGCTTGCCTTCCTGCACAAACTAATTAGTGGCGCCATTTGCTGTAATGCCTTGCTAGAGTCTGTCTCATTTTTGGTTCCGATGAGGCGCACCAGGCAGGAGCAACTGTTCTTCGAGAGAACTCATCGGACTAACTACGGACAAAATGCTTTTATCTCTAGATTGTTACGGAATTATAATAGTTACTTCTCAGACTGTGATATATTTAGGCTAAGCATTTGTTCGATAAAAAATATATAACACGAGCTGAATACTCATCTCAAATTATTTTAACATGTTATTTTGTTTTTGTTTTGTTTTATTTATACGCTGTACTTCGCAATACCAATTTGTATTTTATTTTATTTTAGTTTTAGGCATACCATTTGGAATGTTATTATTCTGTAGTGTATTATCATGAAATAAATAAATAAATAAATAAATAAATTATTAGTTTATTTTTAGTATTTTATTATACCCTTTTTGGTACGCCTTTATCGCGTTTATTTTTTTTATCATTTTTGTGTGTGTGATTTTTGCTCTACGTAGCCCATGTTCTTGGTATTTTTTTTAACATGTATTCTTATAATATTGGATTTAAATACACAGCATAGCTTAGGTCTTTGGTTATCATTATAAATATGACCGATATCGACTCGTCCAACCGTTCAATACAGTATGACGTTTACAAGTGTTTTTAGAAATCGTGAAATTCGTATTTTGACTTTCTACCCTTTTCAAATTAAAGGTGAGTTATTGGATACCAACCAATCATCTAATGACTCAAATGTCAGGCCATTTATAATTATTACATCTGACGGTTGCGTCATTTATTGCCTTGAACGCGTCTATATGCTCTCGACCACTACCTAACTGTGCTGTCTTATTTCGTAATATCAATGATTTAATCTACTGTGATCTTGTTCATAGTGAATCATTATCATAGAGTAAAGTAGTAAAATACCAAATGAAGGGTAGGTAAAGTCTGTTCAGAGATATAAGAAAGTGACTAACTGATCCCTATTAGGAAAGACCCGAGCCAGCTGTAAAATTGAAATATGGCCGGACAGGTCCGTATTTTGCTTAGAATTTAATCATGGTTTGTAATAAAAATAAGTAAGACATTGAATAATATTTTATTTATGTTTAAATGTGAAATTACAAGTTATTTTATTATTAAAAATTATATTTATTATAACAAAAATATACAAATTATTCTAATTATTATTTGTGCTATACTGTTTATATGGATATAGGATTTTTCCACTTTTTCAACATGTGTAACAGAATTTGCCCAACTTTGTGAAGGGATGTTAAAAACTTCAGTTTCTATAAGCTCAAGTACACTGGAGTTAATAGTAGGGCAAATATTGTAACGACGAATGGCAGATTTCAGTTGGTGCCAAACATGTTCGATGGGATTAAATATACAATGGTATGGTGGAAGCCTTAAAACTGTATGCCCTAGATTTTTTGAATAATTATCACAGAAGTATTCCTTTTGTAGTCTTAAACTTTGTAAAACCTCAATTGCCTTTTGGTGTAATCTTCCTGAAAATAGATGTCATTATCATACATGTAGTTTTGGATTATTGCTTTTGTGTCATTCGAGGAGGGAGTCTTGCTCAACTGCCTACTATGGTAGCTTGCATTGTCCATTACAATTACGCTATTCGGAGGTATATTTGGAATTAGCTTGTTTTTAAACCACTGTTCAAGTAAATCAGCAGTGGTGTCCTCATGGTAATCCAGAGAAGAATCTTTAATGTTTCTTGCAGACAGAGAAAGTCTATTTGGAATCCATCCGTCTTTAGATCCAGCATGCAAAATCGTAATTCGTTTACCTCTTTTTGATGGCGCGCTTGTTTACACTTGCCGCTTGAGTCAACCCAACCCTTTTCCGGGGTATCACATGTGTCGAACCAGGTTTCATCCAAGTAAATAATCGGCCTTTGCTGATCTTTATAAATCCTAATTTTTTGTAGATATTCGGATCGCCATTCCCGAATTCTACTGGATTCCATTAAAACTTGTCTTTTCTTAATTTTTTGAAATCTAAAACCCATGTGTTGGATACACTTCCATAACGCTGTTCTGTAACATTTAACGCCGGTTTCATCTTTTTTTAAGCCTCTTAATTAAATTATCGGATGTAGGCACGCTTTGTTCCTCGTATAGTAAATTTTACGCCGTATTATATCTTAATCACTTCCATCTACCTTCGAGAAAATGCCAGTATTGGTTCTTTTTTTCCTCGCTAAAATGGGATTATTCACAATTATCCATACAGTTGATGTGGGAATTTTTGTTTATGTGGCCGTTTCTTCTAACGCTGCTTGCTTGCTGACCGCACGTTTAATGAGAGTTGAATAAACATTGTTTATAACTTCCTTAGTTTCCACAGAAAAGTGTTTTCTGCTTTTTGACGGGGTTATCCCTTGAGATACATTGGGCTCGCACATATTTCCCATGACTCACACACGATTAAACAAACGCTGTATTACACAAGAAGTAAGAATAATTACTAAGCTTAAAACTGACTAGAGTGGCTATATATACAGTCTTTAGAACATAATTTGTTTTATGGGATTAACCCTCTCATTTTGAATCAGATAAAAATCGGTTTAAAATCACCAAACTATTACTATAATAATGAAATTACGTCTTCCGGATTTGCAGTTTACTTTAAGACATTTTTAAGTACGGACCATAATTTACCTGCATTTATTCTTTCATTGTTTGTTTATGGCCACCCTTGGATAATCCCATTCAAAGGCAAAGTGTAACTTTCTTATATCTCTGAACAGACATAAAAATGAGACTATCCTAACTTTTACAAGTTATTAACCATTAGCTGGTATCCTCCTTTTATGCAATGTAGCTGATATTCTGGGGTCGATACTAACCCCAAAATTATAAAGGGCTAAAACTAAAAGAAAAAATCAAAAATTAAAATATTTTTTTAAACGTTTTTACTTTTTAAAGTATGTCTAACTAATATATACGGATGTTTCAGAAGTACGGTAAGTACGTAATTTAAGAGAGTGATTCATTATGACATTCTAAGAGAAAAAGTTCATATGAACATATGTCCGGAGTTGCCACGTTTTTTATATAATGTTAATGTTTAAAAAAAAATCGTTTTTTATAGTTTTTTTAAATATCCTTTTCCCGATTTTATTGAAATTTGGTACCGTTATTCATAATGATAAGGGCTTACTTAGCCCTGACTAGATTAAATTTAGTGAGTCCAGTGGCGTCTCGGGGAGCACCTTAACGAATATTATTGAGAAGGAAATGTACACCACTGACTTATTTTTAATTTTGATATTTTGCAATCGTCTCACCATTGTTCTCTTACACGTTTAAAAATGCCTGCATTATTTCGTATCGCGTTGCAGCTTTTAATAATTCGAATTCTTAAGTCCTTTCCATCTAGTACAGGCGTCTTATATATACAAAAGACTTTAGGTGACCCCATAATTAATAGTCTAGAGGACTCAAGTTGGGACTGCGACCTGGCCAACCTTGGGGCCCTGCGCGCCCAATCCAGCAATTAGGAAGTGTGTTGTCAAGGTATTGACGAGCAACTAGGTTAAAATGTGCTGGGGCGCCGTCGTGCATGAACCATATATTAATTCTTATTTGTAGAGGTACGTCTTCTAACAGCATTTTTTGTCATGTCATACAAATCACCCAATCATATCAACATTTAATTGCTAACAACACTTCGGGTAGTTTTTAATCTCTCTAACACCAAGACTTCAATCATTATGACATCAAGACTTTGACAGCTTCATATTCCAAGCAAATTTCAAAATGTCACATTTTGTCAATGCAAATTTTCAGTCTTATTAAAAAGTTTACCAGTTGTACTTTTAATAAATAAGTACTTGTTGTGTTGCGAGTTATTTTATTTTTTTATCAAAAAATTTTTTGACCGAATATCCCTCGGATATTGATAAATGCTCCATACTTTTATGTTAATCGAAAGCACGTTGACTTTGGTAACAGCGTGCTTTCGATTGGCATAAAATTAGCTCGCACATTATCAATATCCTAGGGACATTATAGCTGACAGTTTCATGAACGTGGGATCACCTGTGACCCCAGAACATCAGCTAAGGATTAAATATTTTAAAAATAACGGAAACAAGATCCAGCTGTCTTTTTTCTTCTGTAAAATTTTGTTCTTTGGGCTGTGTTGACTCTTCATGTCCGGTATTATAGGTTACCGTTAACTTCAATCTTCCGTTTGACTAGTAGAATAAGCACCGGCTATTGGCCAATCATCCAGTTAAACCGTAACCTTGAAAGTAATCTGAACCTATAATATCGAGCATAAAATCCAATTCCAATTATCTGTATTGTAACTGGGTTTCCTTCTTGATTGACTGTTCATTATTCTTTTATATGACTACGTGGGTATTACTGGGTATGCTTCATATCCGTTCTCCGATATTTCCCTGTACCAAGGTCGTTTTTGAATCAGCCAAAATAATAACTCAAAAGGTCACTCACTGGTCGTAGCCCGCGATTTAAATTTGTTTAGTCACACTGTTGCCATTGTACTCGGAAGTGGCTGGCCTCTGTCTATAGTGTTTTGGGAACTACAGTTTAATCCCCAGAAAATAAATCTATTAGTATAACACGTGCGCATAAAATACATCACTAATTTTTTGAAGATATTTGTACCAGAATTTTAACCCTTTCCCCTCCTTCCTATGTCACGTCACACGACACGACAGTTTGTACGCTTCATTATATGTACAGGGTTATCCAACCAAGACTAGACAAGGCGATTTTTTGACTTTTCCTGTACTTTTATAAAAAAACTGAAATAGCCATCTTAAGTCATTTTCTCCCGCGAATTCGAATATCTTCAGCAAAAAACAATTGAACATCAAACAAAAGTACTAGGGGTCACTTTGATATTTTTTTAAATGGGATGCCGTATTTTTAATGAGCTTATCCGATTTCTCATATAAATTTTGATCTAAAATGTTGGATTTTTAATTTTTTTTTTTTTTTATTTTTACGGTAGACGAACATTTTCCGAATTTAAAACTGAAGAAAAAAGGCGTTTTTGAATTAAAAATCCAACATTTTAGATCAAAATTTTAATTTCCGCCATCCCGAAGCTCTTTGAATCCATCATTACTGACGAAATCTTTTTAACTTACAAAAATCACATCATTGCTCAGCAACATGGCTTCTTCAGTGGTCGTTCAACTGCGACTAACCTGGCTGTTTATCAGAATTTCTTGGTTTCATCGCTTGAATCTGGTCATCAAGTTGACGTCATTTATACTGACCTGTCAAAGGCTTTCGACAGTGTCTGTCATGCACTCCTCCTGGAAAAATTGTCTGATATTGGAATCGCTGGTGCGTACCTCAAGTGGATAAGCTCATATCTAACTCATCGCCGCCAACATGTTACCGTATGCGGATCAGTCTCCAAGGAGTTTCCGGTAATTTTCGGTGTTCCTCAAGGCTCACATATCGGCCCTATCTTATTCCTACTATTTATAAGTGACATCATATCTTATTTAATGGGTCTGAGTGTCTGGTGTACGCTGATGACCTGAAGCTTTTCTCCCGAGTTTCCCATGACAACTATCTGCAGTCGGATTTGGACAGGTTGGTTGTCTGGTGCAAATCCAACCTTCTACAGCTTAATGTGAGCAAGTGTAAGGTTCTTCGATTTTACAAAGGCAATTCTCAGACAAATTATACCTACGAGGTGGAGAACACCAATCTGGATATTGTCTCATACTTCAATGATCTCGGTGTCATCTTCGACAAAGATCTTCCCTTCAGCATGCATGTGGACAACATTATTTTGAAAAGTTTTAGATTATTTGGTTTCATAAAGCGATACACCCGACAAATTTACGACATAAAGGCACTTATGACTCTTTATAATGGACTAGTTCGATCGATACTTCAATATTGTTCCATTGTGAAAAGTCCCAATTATTAATGCCACATCAGTAGAATTGAACGTGTACAAAATAAATTTGCTAGATATTTACTATTCAAACAAAGGTTTCCCTATCAAAACCTCCCATATGAAACAAGACTTCTCCTTTGTGGCATGAAGAGCCTAGAACACAGTCGCAGAAAGTCCTTGCTTGTCTTCCTGCACAAATTAATTAGCCATTTGCTGTAACGCCTTGGTAGAGCCTGTCTTGTTTTTGGTTCCGATGAGGCGCACCAGGCAGGAGCAACTGTTTTTCGAGAGAACTCATCGGACTAACTACGGACTACGGACAGAATGCTTTTATCTCTAGATTGTTACGCAATTATAATAGTTACTTCTCAGAGTGTGATATATTTAGGGTAAATATTTATTCGATAAAAAATATATAACACAAGCTGAATACTCTTCATTTTGAATTATTTTAATCTGTTATTTTGTTTTGTTTTATACAGGGTGTTACAAATTCGAGGCCCACCATTGGGATCTCGGAAATGGTAACAGATACGTGAAAGTTTAAATTAGGGCAAAGTTGCGCAATTCAATGCCGATCAATATGCCGTCAAGAAAATTTATGTATTCCGATTGCTTCCGAAGATATTCGAAAAAAAACGAATTTGGCGTTTTTAATTTATATGATTTCCTGCCTTTATTTGAATAGATAATTGAAAACAAACTTAACATTCTCATTGCCACTTTTTCTCTTCTATTAGACTGTTGCATCAGATTTCGAATCCGACGTTTCGTCTTTGGGCCCCATCATTAATTTATTTTTTTTAAATACGGACCTGGATTTTTTATTTCATTTTTGGAATCACCAAGGCTGACTGCATTATACGGTTGCATTACTTTGATTAGGATTCAACATTTTAAGCTACTAAAAACATTTTTACAATAATGCTTTTGCTTATTTTTTACTTAATTTATTTCTAAAACCATCCAAACATAATCTGAAAATCTGTTTTAACAATTTTAATCCCTAGCGTACTAATACACATAAGCTATAAAGAAAAAGAAAAACAATAACATCCAAACTTAGAAATAATAGGAAAAAAATGGTAGGTACCTACCTACACATTCACTAAAAAAATAAGAAACAATTTTATCTAAGATGTTCAAAAAGATTTCCGTTTGCATGTATGCAGAGATTAATTTTGTTTCTTACTTTTTCAGTGGACCTTTGTACCGACCTTCTTCTTATTAACCTAAATCCTTCAATAATTCAGGCTCTAAGTTCTTCTAATTTATTAACATTATGTTTATAAATCTTTATCGAGCGGGATCTCAGCTAAAAAATCTTGTAGATGATTGTTTAGGAGGAATAGATAGTCGACACCTCTTAGCCTGTCTGGTAAAAAAATTGGTCCAAGAATTTTGTCTCCAAACATCCCTGCCCAAACATTGATACTAAACCGTACTTGTTTGCGTATTTCTCTATTAGCTCTAGGATTTTCTATGGCCCATATGTGCTCATTATTTCTATTAAATATACCGCAATTAGTAAACTTAGCTTCGTCGCTCCAGATTATAGACCTAAGGAAGTTATTATTATCGTCAATTTGATTCTGTAGCCAGTAACAAAAATCTAACCGCCTCTGAGGATCTCCTTCGTGCAACGCATGGGAAATATGGATTTTGTAGGGTTTTAAACCATTATTTTTTAAAACTCTCCAAGCCTTGACATGATTTAGGGTTGGCAAGTTAGATTCTGTTGAAATTTGCCTTGTTGATGTGGAAGGGTTGTTGTTTACCTAAAATAATACCATACCCTAAATAAAATAGCGCCTACCTTATAGAAAAGAATGAATTAAAAATAAAGTTTACATGGTTTTAAAAGAAAGCTAGTCAAACTTTTAAGTACAGACCTGGCGTAAAACATTTTGCTATTCTGCTTCTGTTACACGGTTACCATATTTTTTTCTGGGTTTTTCAAATCTACCGTGTTCACGTAGGTTTTTATCCAAGTTTTGAAAGATCCTTCTGTTGGGCTGCTGTCTTTCGGGGTAATCCTCAAAATATCTTTGCGCAGCTGTTACTGAGTTTCTGTTACAGCTGTAATAAATCTTTATCATATCGCTTTTTTCCTCAGTAGAATATCTCATTTTAGATTTTTAAAAGAACAACTTATAACACCTTACAAAAATCTTGAAATAAATAATTTCGGACTGTCAGTTATGAAAATTCGCCATATTTTTTTCCATGGTAAACTACGATGTAGAAGTTAATTTTATTTAAGCGTCCTGGGATAAGACATCAAAGTAAAAATGTTTTCATTAATAATGATGGGGCCCATCATCACCCCATATCACCATTCTTTTAATAGCTTATGTGTATTTGTACGTTAAGGATTAAAATTGTTAAAACAGATTTTCAGATTATGTTAGGATGGTTTTAGAAATAAATTAAGTAAAAAATAAACAAAAACATTATTGTAAGATGTTTTTATTAGCTTAAAATGTTGAATCCTAATCAAAGTAATGCAACCATATAATGCAGCCTTGGTGATTCCAAAAATGAAATAAAAAATCCAGGTCCGTATTTAAAAAAAATAAATTAATGATGGGGCCCAATGACGAAACGTCGGATTCGAAATCTGATGCCACAGTCTAATAGAAAAGAAAAAGTGGCAATGAGAATGTTAAGTTTGTTTTCAATTATCTATTCAAATAAAGGCAGGAAATCATATAAATTAAAAACGCCAAATTCGTTTTTTTTCGAATATCTTCGGAAGCAATCGGAATACATGAATTTTCTTGGCGGCATATTGATCGGCATTGAATTGCGCAACTTTGCCCTAATTTAAACTTTCACGTATCTGTTACCATTTCCGAGATCCCAATGGTGGGCCTCGAATTTGTAACACCCTGTATATACGCTGTATTTCGCTATACCAATTTTTATTTTATTTTAGTTTTAGACATACCATTTCGAATGTTATTATTCTGTAGTGTATTATCATGAAATAAATAAAAAAATACCGCTAAGCAGTACGGCCTTAGATGCAAAGCACACTTTGATGATAATAATTTTTACTCGAAGGGTACAATAAATATTATTAGAATTTTACGTAAAATCCAAATATAGGGTGTTATATTTAAAACAAGCAAGTTGACAGTGCCAAATTCTTGAAAATTTTTTACGGGAATGGCCCCCACATCGTCATTAGTAAGTTACCAATTATTCAGATTTTTCCTAATTATAGTTTTTCCATCATCGATCAATGGAGTTCCCGATGGGACATCCTGTATCTGCTTATAATAGCCAAGCTGGCATTTCCTTTTTAATCTTACTAAAACTTTCTTAAGTTTAATAACAATTTATTATAAATTTTTGATCCCGTTAAAATAAAAATGATGATACAAAAAATATAATGACACCTACTTTTGGAATGGGTGAATACATGATGGATATAGGTACACATGCTTACTCCAAATTATTTAAGCACCAGACAAAAAGTCTAATTTGTAGGTGTAATATTTGGAGTTTTAGTCATTCAATTCACTAGCAATACATCTAGTTGGAGAGATAATTTCGCAATCCACGTCTGCGCGCAGAGAATATAACAGAAAACACCTTTTCCAAATTTAAATTTCAATCAATAAAAAATGGTAGTTCTTGGTTTTAAATAATACCTGCCCAAAGCGACCAGGGTAGATAGACAGATAGACAAATATGATAGGGTGGCATCATCAGCCTGATCCACTGCGACCTTTTCAGATCTATTGTGTTTCCCATTACTTTTTTAGAGGATTTGCTCCAGCTTTATCCTCGACCTGGAAGAAATTCTATCTTGGAGTGACAGTAACCAAGTATAATTTAACGCTAAAAAAACTCAGGCGGCAGTTTTTTCTAAAAAAGTTAATGTTGAAGCACCGGATATGATCATAGCGGGACACTTAATTCCCTTGGCTTCATCAATTTATTTATCGGGCATCAATTTGGATAGTCAAATGTCTTGGCACAGTCATGTTATGGCCATTGCTAAGGGCCTCGCAGAAGCTTGGAATACTTTTCTGAACTAAGAACCTCTATACACCCCAACAACTTTTGATGCTCTATAAAGCCCTAGTTTGACCATTGAGCGACACTGTTTCAAAATTCTTTCATCTGGTGTATAATATCCAAAGATTTAAGACCAACGTAAATCGTTTCCTGCGCACACGAACCACTTGCAGAGCACCGTAAAGGATTAATTCTGCAGTGCTGTGCCTTATCATAAAAAAAAAACTGCACGAACCCAAACATGCGAGTCATTTCGTTATTCTTTTTTATTTTTTTATTTATACACTTGCAAGGAAGCAACAAATATGTTAGATATTGCAAAATTTTATAAAAGAATAAAAGGAAATTACAAGTGATCAAAATCTTCATTACCTTCGCATTAACCTTATTATCCTGAACAATGGCGAGGATTAAAATAAACAAGCCTAATGGGCGTCGACATTATTTACCGCTTTTGTATGCCAAAATTTAATTGAATATTTGAAAACCAGTCAACATGAAGGAATGGATACACATTTCATGTAAGGCTAGATTATCTGCTATTCTCATATTGCTAATAATTTCAAAAATGGCAGGTAACAAAATCGGGTTAAACCATTAAACCATTCAAAGTAAGAGAGTCGTCCACGCTTTAAATTCAGGGTGCTTCACAAAGTACAAAACAATTTTTTTTAATTGGAGTGGTATAGTTTTTCACCTGTTTTCTAAATTAAGGTAAAATTTTATTCAGATTCCTTGTTATCCTATACCTAAATATATCATGCAGTTTAAAATAAATAATGTAATTTCCACTAGTATAATATATATTATTATAAACACTTATTTATAACTTATAAGGTGATACTACTGCTTAATTATTTTATCGCTGAGCGTTATAACATTTTTGTGAGAGTATTGTTTGACTGTGTTAAATGTGATTTCAATGTTGGAATTAATATTTAAATTATGTCTCCGACTGATTGCGCTTCTTATCATTAGACGTCTCGGATATCCCTAACGGTATAATGACCGCCCTATTTCTAAATCTACAGTGATCAGCAAAATTCAGCGATTTAATCAAACTGAAACTTGTAAAGATCGTCAACGCTCGAAAAGGCCGGGAAGGACTACAAATGAAGAAAAAAGTTTAGATGTATTGCAGCATTTTGCATAAATTCCAAATTTATCTTTACGCAAAGTTACCACCCAATCAGCTGTTGATTTCGTATTTGTCAAGAATATTCTTAATGATAACGGTTTTCATCCCTATAAAATTACATTAATCCAAGAACTTTATGAAGATGATTTTGATCGTCAGATCTAATTTTGCGCAATCATGATGAAAAAATAGGAAGGAAATTATAATTTTTTTAATTAACATATTTTTTCTGATCAATCAATCTCTATGCACAATGTCACCGTTAATCGACATTGGGCTGATCAGAATCCTCACTGGATGTGCAAAGCACATACTCAATAACCTTGGTCGTTAGCGGAAGTAGCTGCAATATACTATTGCGTCGGAGAAATCCACAAGCGAAACGAAAATAGCCGCTCCATTGTATTTTTTTCCGATAGTCAGGTAATTCTAGAAGCGCTAAAATCCACACAGGTAAACTCTAAGGTAGTGTAGGACTGCGCACGAGCTCTGAATGACCTGTGTCAACAAAAGAGGGTGTCTAACCCTAATCTGGGTTCCAGGATACTGTGGTTATCCGGGCAATGAAAAGGCCGACGAAATGGCCAGACAGGGTTCGTCAATGGCATTCACCGTCCTGTGGCATTGCTGAAGCAAGAGTTAAGTAGCCAATTAGCAATGGATAACATAAAAATCCTTAAGAACGTTGAAAGCAACTCCAGGACAGACACAAGCGAAACAGTTTATTAGAAGACCATCGCATAAACTCATAGAGGATTTATTAAACAAAGACAGAAAGTCCGTCAGAGCAGTTTTAGGTCTACTAACAGGACACCGTAGACTCAATAAATATATTAGCAATATGGGTCTGACAAGCCCTATGCCGGTTCTGTCACGAAGACGAAACCCGCATGAATGTCCTGTGCAAATGCAAAGGCCTAGTAAGGACCAGCTTCGCACAAATAGATCTAGAATACCCGAGGATGAAAGTCACTCAAAGCAATCGCTGACAAGACTACTAGGCCTAATCACGAGGATAAAGCTGGAGCAAATCCTCTAAAAAAAGTAATGAGAAACACAATAGATCTGAAAAGGTCGCAGTGGACCAGGCTGATGATGCCACCATAACATATTTATCTATCTGTCTATCTACCCTTGTCGCTTTGGGCAGGTATTATTTAAAACCAAGTGCTACCATTTTTTATTGATTGAAATTTAAATGTAGAACAGTATTATTTGCTGATGTTAGAAAATAATAAAATATTACCAGAATCTATAGTTAAAAGAGGTCCTAATGTTCAGTTTACATATGTTTCAGCAAGGCAGGGCCACGCATATTTAGGCTAAACGTAAGAATATTTTTAAATACTGCTTTCGTATCGATGGATTTTCAAAAGAGGTGAAATAGAATAATCACCCAGCTCTCCAGACCTTTTGCCGATAGATTACTTTCTCTGGGGCCATTTCCAAAATAAAGTTTATGTAACAAAACCAAACAATATTGAAGTATTAAGAGATGAATGTATGACCGAATGTCAGCTCATATCTCCGATTATGCTTCAAAATGGAATGAGTAGATTTTATTACAACTTGGCACAATGGTAAGCTGTTTAGGGAGGTGATTTTTAACATTTGTTTTAATAAGTTCCTTGCTAAAGAAGTTAGTTATACTAAGTATTTATAGTGTATAATGGCTCTGAAAAGAACAGTTTATAGGATTAAATTTTATTTCAAGGCACAAAAACGTTTAGAAACAAATTAAAGTTGGCAGATCAAAACGATGACATTGACATTAAGGGACAACTCTCTAAATTTCTTATCTATCTAGCGCGTTACTTTGAATTCGAGACGTATTGCGCAACCCTGGAGACGCTCTATTATGTTTTTAATCACTTTTAAGGCCATAATAAATAAAGATGGGAAGTAGTAAATCACTTCCTCCACTTGATCGTTAATCCACGACGCACCGGCAAAGATCCACCGTGCCAACTGTATAGGATATGTTTGTATCTGATTAAAATTTCGTGTAGAATTAGAAAACAAATCAAAAGCTATAGGTACGTTCCATTTAGACAAAATGGTACATTGCTTATTGCTCAACCTAACTTTCTGAAGCACCCTTGATTTTCAGGAACAGTAGCTGCAAACGATAATAGAAAGTTCTTGTGTTTTCCATAACACATTAAGGCTATTAAACGGTAAACTTATTTAGCGTGCTCAATATTTTTAGAGTTCTTGGACGACTCGCTGTAAGGTGATTATTGTGTCCGTACTATTTTATAACCCTATTTTTACAACAAATTGAAGTTTCGTGTTTTTGTTTGTAATTTATAAATTTTTTGGGATTTTTGCTTATATCCGGTACTTAGAGATGGAACAAATCTTGAATCCAGCTGTTTTAGCAGATTTAAATGGTGGAGATTTAGAAGATCTGTATATTTTAAAGCGCGGTGTACAAAGGATCGGCAATCGAAGAGGTATTTATGGCCGTTTTAATTTAAACAATGATCTTGAACATTGGAGGCAAAGGTTGTATAAACTATGGCTTTCTGAGAATAAAACATTTTGTCAGTGATTCTAATCTTAAATTTTTATTTCAACATAATATGTATAGGTCGTGCATTCTAGCTTGAGTTCCGAGATGCGTAGATGATAGAAAAGTAAAGTTAGTGTACGCAGGGCCGGCGTTAGCAGTTACAAATGATTCATCCAGCTGTTTTTGTGGTCAGAGCCACTTTCCCCTTTGCGCCTTCTTAATGCTGTTTAGAAGTGCAAGTTGGATAACATATTTTCAAATATAATGGTAGCCTTAGGAATTTTCTGCACTTTGCCTATAAACGTTGCCCAAGCAGAACGGTCATTCAACGTTCTTGCAATAGTTAAGAATTGTTTGAGAAGTACAATGGGGCCAGAGCGGCTTATTACATTAGCTATGATCGCAATGGAATCAGACTTGGCCCGCTCATTAGATTATATTGGGATCATAAAAGAGTTCGCATCTAAAAAAGCCAGGAAGAATTTTTAAGTTGTTGGGAAAGTGGAAAATGTTCTTAGACAACTTATTCCTAATTGTCATTGCTTTTTTGATATTTTGATTAGGGGAGAATTAACAAGAGAGTCTAAAACCTGATAGCAAACCTGTAATTCGTAAATGTTACTGCAGACTGCAGAGCAAATTCTTGAACTAGTTTATTTTCTTTTATCGTAATGCACAGCACTGCCGGATTAATCCTTTATAGCGCTCTGCGAGCGGTGCGTGTGCGCAGGGAATGATTCACGTTGGTCTTGAATATTTGAAGATTATACTCGTCTCTGGAAGACGGCCTCAGGGAAAAAAATGATGAAAAAAATCTTAAACAGCATCGTTTGAGGAATATTAAGCTGAACAACGCACGGGTGAGCTGCAGTGGCACGTCGTGTATTTCTGCCATGCACCGCTCTGGGTGGAATCAAGCGGGCAACTTCAGTAGATCACTTGCCATGAAAATATTTGTAAAATAGACTCAAGTCGCCAACCTGCCTTCAATGTTCAAGGCTTTCCAGATTGTTTGTCAGATCATGGTCATCGATCAACGAATGGCTCTTCTTTGAATGGAATCTCAGGGTATGTTTAGGAGCAGAGCCCCAGATATGAGAACAGTACTCCAGCGGTGGTCAAATTTGGGCTTTATAGAGCATCAAAAGTTGTTGAGATGTATAGAGGTTCTTGGTTCGGAAAATATTACAAGCTTCTGCGAGGCTACCTTAGCAATGACCGCAACGTGACTAAGCGAAGATATATGACTATCCAAATTGGCGCCCAATAAATGAATTGATAAAGCCAAGGGAATTAAGTGTCCCTCCATGACTATATCCGGTTCTTCAACATTGGCCTGGGTTTTTTAGCGTTAAATTCTACTTGGTTACTGTCACCCCAAAACAGAATTTCTTCCAGGTCTTTGCTGAGACCTCTTGCTGCCTATACAGATGTGCATTGGCAGCCGATGTCCGAGCATCCAAAGTAAAAGATGAAACCAGTGTGATATATAGGACTTTTAGTTTTTCCAAAAGATCGTTAATGTGTAGTAAAAAAAAGGGTGGGCTACAATATAGAACCTTGAGGGACTCCGGTGTTGATGTTAAATGTGTCTGAAAGAAATTCGTCTATCGCCACTGCAGAGAACGGTTTTAAAAAAGCTTGACAGCCATGAACAAAACTGAACCTGCATATTTATTTTACATGTTTACATAATTAATAATAATAATAATAATAATAATAATAATAATAAATGTCTTTATTTCTGAATACACAAATAATTAATCCCATATAAAAGAAATTTAAAAACAAAATGGTATGTTCAGAAAAAGGCGAAGTTCAGATGAGGTATTCTAGAACACAGGAAGATGATCTTGTATCGAATATATGTCTTAAACTGTCGGATTGCCTACATATTGACTACCATGTTTAAAACTGCGAGCATTAAAGTATGTTTCCAAAAAAAAAGGTGTTATTTGATTTTTTGCGCAAAAATTTCCTGACTATGTAAAACAACAAATTTCGGAGCAAAAAAAAATTGAAGGGGGAGGGACCTAAGAAAGCTTACCCGGTGCCCGAAAATCCTAGTGCCGACCCTGAGTGTGCGGCAGATATAGGTACGCCAGTATATGATAAAGATACTGCGCATCCGAAGGTCAAAGCTCATGCTATATTGCTCGACCTGTACTTATATGTATTTTGGTCATCTATTTATTTTATGCTTATAATATTTTTCAAAGGAGCTCTAGATGCACCTTCAGTGCTCTTATTGTAACATAATATGCTTTCTTGTCTTTATCATTTATAGAAACTTTGGATTTCTACACGTAGAGCACGCATCTTTATACATTTTGGTTGACAAAGATGATTTATTGACATAGAATAACTGAACACCTTAAACCTTTTTTTTCTGGTTCACAAGATTCACTTTTTTTTTTAATTTAATACTTCTGACCTAAATAAATCATCTGCGGCGTTCCGTTACGGTAATGCTTCCTGTATCTACGAAAGATTACGGGAACCGTAAAGGGAATTAGCGTTGACAGTGCTGATTCGTTTCACTGCGCATGCGTACCTGTGGAATAAATAGCAAACACAAGAACTTTCTAATAAATGCACCCTCGTATAATGAAAAAAATAATTCGTTTTAAGATTATCTACACAGTTATGCTTGACTGACTGATTGTTACATTGCGATAAAATTCGTGATTAGAGTTTTTAGATTTGATTATATAATAATAATTACAAGTTTATACCTATGGTTCGTCACACAGGTACTATACCATTTTTGTAAATGTGCTTTCACCAAGTTTTTTAAATATCAGTTGTAAGGGTACTATGCGTAAACGAGTTTGCGTGTGTCTTCCTGATTTTAGAAATAAATAGACTTCCTTACATTAGCGTAAGGGCGGGGTCAAAATATTACATTTTGTTAGTTGCTTTATGACGTAGAAAATGTTCTGGCTTGGGGTGACAGAAACCAAGGAAAATTTATTGCTATAGTGTCAATTACAGAGGGCTTGTTCACGCTCTACTCGTTCGCTTTTTACTGTCCGGTTAGTGATATAACGTGAACCTATACAAGCGCGCTTGATAACACCTTATGGCGAGTAAACAAGATCGGTTTCTATTGTAGCCAGTGGCGGCTTAAGGATTTGATCTTGAGGGAGCGCAAGCAAATCCTAAATTAGGTGTAGGGATTGTGTTAAATAAAAAAAAAATAATTAAGAAAGATATATTTATTAAAACTCTTTATATAAAGGGGGTCCCAAAATGTACGCACATTTTAAATATCGTGGCATTTTCGTTTTTGTCATAGCAAGCTTCTGAAAATTTGATAGCTGTAATGTAATTTATTGCAATTAATAGCCATGGAACGCTACACGGTAGAACAGCGCGCTGTTATCGTGAAGACGTATTATAAATGTGAAGAATGTTATGCGGAAACAGTTCGTAGAGTGCGAGCCGTTTTTGGAAGAAATAATGCACCAAAACATACGACAGTGCAAAGATTGATCAAGAAATTTGAGCAAAGTGGTTCAGTTGGAAACATGAATTCAACAGGGCGGCCGCGTACTGCTCAATCTATTGAAAATATTGCAGCAGTGTCGGAAAGTGCGAATCCAGGCATGTCGATTCGTCGTCGGTCACAGCAAGTGAACATTACAAAGAGCAGTATGCAGCGAATTATTACAAAATATTTGCATTTGCATGCCTATAAAATCCAATCGAAGCAAGCAGATCATGGATTGCGACGTGAATTTGTTAATTATATTCTGGAAAAGGAGGCAAATGACGGAGATTTTTCGAAGAAAATCCTGTTTAGTGATGAGGCACATTTTCAATTAAATGGATACTCAATAAGCAGAATTGTCGAATTTGGGGGGAAGTGAATCTTCGTGTTATTCACGAAAAACCAATGCATCCTCTACGAGTCACCGTTTGGCGCGGTTTTTGGTTCGGCGGAATAATTGAAGACGAGGCCGGAACTGCACTAACAGTGAATGGCGAACGTTATCGTGCAATGTTAGAAGAGTTTCTATGGGCTGAATTAGACCGAATTAATATGAAAAACTTATGGTTTCAACAGGACGAAGCGACCTGTCACACTGCGCGTGAAACAATGGACTCGCGATGGTGATCAGAATTGGCCACCACGATCCTGCGATATATCACCGTGCGACTTCTTTCTCTGGGGGTTTCTTAAATCTCGTGTTTATGCCAATAAACCAGCCCCAATTCCTGACTTGAAGAACGAAATTCGACGCGTCCTTGATGAAATCCGTCCACAAATATGTGAAAATGTTATCAACGATTTCGTCAAAAGGGCAAGGGTCTGCCAGCAAAGCCGCGGTGGACATTTGTCGGATATTGTGTTTCACACCTAATCGTGATGTATTCTTTCTAATCCCAGTAAAGTTTTGCCATATTTCTAGAAATAAATGTGGTTTGTTAACAAATAAAAATGTGCGTTAATTTTGGGACACCCTTTATAAATATAATAAGAAGAACAATAAAACCTAAAAATTCTTTTAAATTCAGAACCAACGAAAGAAATAATATAAACTACAAAAAGCATAATACACCCAACCAAATATATAAGGGTGTTACAAATTCGAGGGTGAGTACAGAGATCTCTGAAACTATAAGAGATATAACGTCGGTTAAATGGGAGCAAATATATGCTCAATATGGTGCTTAACAAAACGCCGCTGAAAAAATTTGAAAGTTCCGAATACCTACGGACATATCAGAAAAAAACGAAAATAAGCACATTAAATTTTATTTTTTCCTGACTACACCTGTTAAAATAATTTTAAACAAATGTCACATTTCCATTACGTAATTAATTTTCAATTCCGACGTTTCGTTTTCGGGCCACCATCATGAACTTCATTTTTTGGAATACGGACTTGGAATTTAAATTGCATATTTTTGATTCTCATATCCCTAAAACCTAACATTTGATGTCTTCTGAATGCCGTTCTGACGAATCGTTTCTTGAAAATACATCAGCAAGGTTTTTGAATTTTTTACAAATACTATCCTGGTAAAAATCACAGTATTTGTTTGAAATTGGGCAGATGCGGTGTATAAGGGGAAATTAAAATATGTTTTGCCTCAAAAATAATTATTTAATAATAATAAAAGTAATAAATGATGGTAAGAGAACCCGATCAAAAACAGATACACATTAGATAAACAAGATACACGTTGAATTAAAACAGGATTAAGGCACCGATAATATCAAAATGAAGAAAAGCTAAGAATATCCTTAAAACTTATCACAAATGTTTAAACAGGTTGCCGTTTACGTTTAAACATTCAACTGATTTGTTATTTACTTTTTTTACTGCGCTTAAGATTGATCTTCTGTGTAAGATTGGCATGGAGTTATAATTTTTTCGCGTAACTCTGCAAATTTTTTAACATTTTTATACACTTTATTTTTTATTGCAACCCTGCACCCCTTAGAAAAAAATCCAGGAGTGAAAGGTCGGGTGATCTCGCTGGCCATTTCACCACACCTCGATTTCCTATCCACTTTTCTGCAGCAGTCAGGGCTATGGTGTACGACAGCCGCTTTGAATTTCCTCTTTCGCCAATGTTTTTCCTTGAGCATAATTCTGGCTCCTGACCATTGAAAGTGATGGCCGTAGATACAAGCGTGATCTCCGCACCGGATCTGTTTGTCTCTCCCTTTAGTGTGTGGTTTCGATGTTCTTTAATCCTTGTTTCCATGGGTCGTAGGGTTTTACCAACATAGGATTGTCCGCACTCGCAAGATATGCTATAAACACAATTCTTCATGACTTGTAGGCTTTGTCTTCGTCAGGTGGCTTCTTAAAGACTCTCTGGAGCTAAATACTGTTCGAATGTGGTATTGTTCTCCTAATCTTTTCTTCCGGAGATTCCTTTAACATATGGCACAATTATGGTGGGTCGACGTCATCCTTCTGTATATTGGTGGTCTTCTAGTCTCGTGGGATAGTCATTTGTGTTTAGGTTCTTTTTAACGATGTTAAATTATTGTGAAAGAGCTTCCTGGTAGTTACAGAGATTGAATGCCCCGTCGACAAATGTTTTTACTATTCCATGTTTGATGATGTGTGAATGATTTTTCTATAAACATACAGTGAGAAATCTCTTCTAAGGGCGCTACACGTCAGAGGCCTTTCGTTTGCTTGCAATATTGACAATTTGCCTATTTCCTATTTTTAGACCCTTTTCGTCTATTGACGGTGCAGGTTCGGAAACACTCACCACCTATTTTCCACCTACCCCAATCCGACTAGGTCATTATAGGTCGAGTATCTTTATATTCCAGTTAAATATTAATCTCCCTGGTTCTTAATCCTTAGATGGTCTCAATTCGAGTACACTCACACCACAAATCATCAAAACCAATTAGAACGTTTTCCAGAAATCTAGAAAAGACCAAAAAGTGTTTCCTTTTTTGACAACGTCTTTAGACCGGCTAACTAAGTTGGCTTCAATTGCCCTCTTTTTCCAGACACTGTGTATATTGGAATAAAAGTAACAAAACTATAAACAAATCTTGTGCCATGGACCCAATTTAAAAGATATTTGGCTAGGACTCTAATAAGTATGTAAGGCTTCAACTATTTACTCTTTGATAAAAGAATATACAAATTTTGAAGACTCAGACGTACACCCACTGATAATTTTTAGAAGGTTATTAGACATGACTGAATTGTATTCTTTATTAACTACTTAAAAGTGTCAAAAGAAGAAACAGGTTTAAATTAAGTCAGTTGCCGTTAGAGGATTTAAACCCAATTTCATTACTTTACCAGAAAGTTCAGTTTATCACCGGCTGTACCTAGCGTTTCCCTTTTTCTAAATAATGTAAGAAATTGATATAATACAAAATATATTTTATTAAGTACAGAAAGACAAAACTCGTTTGATGGGTAGTTTTGCATAATATGTTAATATCAAATTTATGATATTCAGGTGAAATGTCAAAGTGCTACATTAGTTCAATATTTTTTATATAATAATTCAATGAAATATCAAAAATAAAAATGGCTTGTTTGATGTTCTTAAGAGATTATATCACGCTCTTTGTATGGTATGATTAATCAGTATATAAACGATCATTATAATGTCGAATGATTATTAAAAAATAAAATAATAATTTTGTGTGGCAACATCCTATTTCAATATGTATGAAGTCGGCTTGCGATCACTTCAGAAGATACTATGAAGGTCTGAGATAATATGCATGTTACTAGATATTATTGATGATGTATAGTTTCATTTGGAATGCCGGAAAATTTAATTATATCACACATACCTATAGTGCTTATATTTTAAATTATGTGAACCATAATGCCCTTTAACCTAATGATTCTGTTAACCTGTGCATCATAAAACTGTCATTATTTTAGTAATTATACAACAGAAAATAATAATTAATAATATTGTTACCATAGCCACTGAGCGGTGAACTCCAAGAATACTAAAAAAAAGTTTGAGATTTTTTCTCCCTGTATCGTACCTAGGCGAAATTAATTAAGGGATGAAAAGTTGTAGGACTTTAAGAAACGCAGTGTCGCAAAATAAAAAATCTTTAATTTTAAACTTTTAAATTTTGGTGTAAAGTTTTCTTAATCAGTACCTGCCACTCGTTTTAAATTATTATTCAGGACTATTTTCTCGTTCATACACATAATTTTAAGAAAATATTCATGAATACCAAGAATTTTCGGATATACCTAATTTAGGAACTAGTGGTATTTTAAAGGCTGTTTACATTGTGTTAAAAAAAATGTCATGTGCAAAGTATTGCTTCTACAAAGAACTGCATTGCGTAACCGTTTACAAACCATGCAAGTAAAGGATGCGAACATTTTAACAACTACTTATACCAATAGCATTAAAAAACTTTGTATTTATTTATATCTTCCGTGTTTGTACTCGACTAAAATTATACTTTTAAACTGAAAGGCAACCACAGCTGATTACTGAACACATTTACAAATAAAGAACATTTTTGATTGCCCTTACTCTGCATGGATGAATGGATATTTTTGATTTTCTCTGTTGGTACCTATGATTTCACATTAAAATTGCATGCCATGTGGCATAAAAATAACGCGTGTTCTATGTTGATGCAATGCAACAGCTGATTGCAAGTCGCAAGTGCGCATGCTTACAAGCAATTTCTTTATTGCTTTGCACGTGCAATTTTCTAGAGCACATTCTACAGTCGGCAATACTATCTGCAACTCAAGTGTTGCAATGCATTGGAGGATGTTTTACAGCTAACAATTCTGTTTTTATTGAAAGGAATCGCCAACATTACAAAATTGCCCCTGTTGGGGACTGATCTTAATAAGTGGATCCACATATACTCCGTCAGCCAACAGCCCTTAGAGCACTAACATCCAATAAGGTGACATCAAGACTGGTATGGGAATGCTAAAAGGAACTAGTGGCCCTGGCAAAAGCCAACAAAGAAATACTTCAATGGGTACCACGACATGAAGGTATTACAGAAAACTAAAAGGCCGACGAAATTGCAAGAAAAGGGTCGGAGAAAACATTTTTTGGTCCAGAACCGGCACTCGGAGTCCCAAGGTGCACAGTACGAGATGTCATAAAACGATGGACAAGGAATCAACACGAAATCTACTTGAACAACAGACAGGGATTAAACCATAGCAAATCTTTCAATGGGGACCCAGACCCGAAACTAACAAAACAGCTACTTCTGATGAGCAGGAATTCTGACAGGACAAATGGTCGCCAAGAAGCACCTGCACCATATGCAACTGTACAACGAAGACCTAAGCTGCAGGTTACTCGGGCAATCAAGACCACTACCAGAGTATATTCCGACACTCTCGCCAGTTGACCTACACAAACTAGTGCAAGGAACTGGAATCAATGAGTGGGTGTAAAAACAAACTAGGGTGAGCACAAAGGGCCAAACCTGGCCGAAGTGCATCCGGCACTTGGACGGACCCTCGAAATAAGATAATTTGGTTTTGTTCTTTGAATCGATTATAAATTATTTACCTATTAAAAATCGATGTATTTATTATGAACAAATAATTAACTATTTATGACCACTTTAATTTTGTCCTTGTCTTTATCTTCAATTTAAAACGTAGGTATTACAAAAACGACAAGAATTATACATTTATCACCATTAAATTGCAGCAACTAAGCACACTGCATGTCTTCTGCTTTTTTGCCTAGTGCCGTAGCTTATGGACGCTTTCTTCGAGAAATTGAGTTGATATTCCTAATCGATATAAATCGAAAACGTTTCAGTTCCTAATTAAAAAGCATTTGATGATGCAACTTCTTAGTAAAAAAAAAGGGTGTAAAGTAGGAAATGTAAATTACTATTGTTATTTATATAAACCGACTTGGCGGTAGTGTTGCCACCTCTTGTACAATTGATTGATTGCCAAAAGATGGTGCTCGAAAGCTACATCTGCCATTGTCCATAAGCAGACTCTCCGATGTTGCATTCTTTCGAATTTTATAGCCTCAATGACGAGCTGTTACGCGGCGAGACGCGTCTGAGGATGGGTCCGGCGATAGGAAGCAACTAACTTTTAGGTTTTCCATATATATTGATGTTATATAGAATTGTAAGTTCATAACCTCATGACCACACAAGCTCGAGGGAGGAAAAACTTTGCATGGGGCGGAAATTTGTTGCAACAGGGATGTTAAAGTTGTTTGCTCGGAAGATAAAAATGCCGGAAGACTTTGTGAACACTATCAAAAGATTTGTTGTTTGGCCTTTCACAGTTAATTAATAAGATAGACAACGTGTAATTGCCTTTCTTCAATTTCAATTTCTTAATCATTTTAATTTTAATAGGTACTTATAATTATAGAATTATGAAATTCAAACCAAAACTTAAATCCACTATCGATATTAATATATTCAATACAATAATGTTCTTGGTTTACCATGAAGCTTAATATTAAATTGTTACTTCTCGTTTTATTCTCTTCCCATTTACATCGATCCCTTTATGTGAAAAGTGGAAATTCCAAACGTGCAAAGTGCCTTTTGCTATTTTTATCAGGCTAGCACTAAAACTGTGTAATCCAAATGTTAACTGAAAAACTTTATTAAAAATAATCTCAGTGGTAAAAAGTATGCAAACTTTTATATGCAAATAAAATAGTATTTAGGAAACGCTCTATATACCGTGGTACTTAGAACTCTTGGAATGACATCTACATTGACTGACCTAAATTATTATTTTTAATAAATAAAATTAGTATATTCTAATTATTTAGAATATTTTGATAATGGCCTTTAGCACTTTCTGGCAAAAAAATTTACAAATGACAAATTATTTTTCTAGCCTTCCTACAGGACTGACTTTTTAATCAATAGCATACAAACTTTTGCAATATCTTCGGGTATATCCCCTTTTTTTAGTACATTGAGACGTTTCCACAACTTATTCTGGATAGTACCTGGACGATCTTTGGAAACTTTTATCATAGTAGACTTTGATATTAGAAAATTTACTGTTAATACAGTTTGAATGTTCCATGTTAACTACGGTTCCCCTGTAACTTTAGCTGAATCAACAACTCTGTGTAAATCCATTGGAGTGAACCATTTGGATACCCTTTTCCTCCTTCCTATGACATAAAGCTACATATGTCCGCTTATTAGAAATTTCTGAACGATCTCTTCAAAATGTCTAATTTGTACCAAAAACATCATTACAAAAATAAAGGTGCGATTCTTATTTCGGCTTGCACAATTATCTGACCATATTACCAGTTTTTTTCTTAATCAAAACTGTCCGCTAAATCCACTTAATGTAAAATGCAGGATCCAACTTCATTGCTTCAATGACATGCTTTTGTTTCATCCCACATACGCATGCCCAGATTATAACAGCTTAGTTGCAACAAACCACGTTTAAAAAGGATTTAGTATTTAGAACGTTTGGAATTTCCACTCTTTATGTAAGTAATTGGAGTACCTAATTTTACTATTTCACTTATTATTAAGTTGAAAAACGATAAGAAATCTAAAACAGTTGAATTACACAAATTTCATTCTCACCAGTGCCAATTTTCCAATTTTTTAAAAATCAATGCTGTATCCTTCATCTGAATATAACCTTGGTTAGCGCTATTTGGAACCATTTTGCTTATTTTCACATATCTCGATATCAACCATGAATATTATTTTTTTTAAAGTTGATTGTTCTAATCAAACCTTGGTAAGTTTGATCATACTTCTTTAAATGTGAAGCTATCAGCTTTTATAAATGTCAAAATCCGATTAAAGTTGTTTATAACATAAACTCCACCAATATCGAAAATGTGACTTCTCTTAATGATCTAGGTATACTTTTTGATAAGGATCTCTCCTTTAACTTGCACATTGATAATATCATTTTAAAGTCATTTAAAATGCTTGGATTCATCAGAGAACCACAAGGCACATTAATGACACAAGAGCAATCAACTGTTTGTATACCTGCCTAGTTCGAAGTGTTCTTGAGTATTGCTCCGTGATTTGGTCTCCACAATATCAGTGTCACATTGACAGGTTAGAGCGGGTGCAGAACAAATTCATTAACTATATATTGTATAAATTCCATTTTCCCTATGCTAACATAACTTATGAAACCAGACTTTTACTGTGTGGTTTAAGCACCCTGAGCTGTCGTCGCCGCAATGCACTATTATTGTGTAATGGCTCCATTAATTGCGAAGTAATATTAAGTTCTATTTTTTTTTCAGTGGCATTGAGACGTACACGGCACACTCAGTTGTTCTTTGAGCATACTCACAGAACTAACTATGGTCTGTGCGCTTTTGTTGATCATATGGTTCACAATTACAATGCTTTTTTTTTTCGACATTGATATTTTTTATTTTAGTTCACGCACCCTATAAAGATGGTTAAATAATAATTATTAATATTGTCATTCCAAATGTTGAGACAAATAAATCTGTTTCCCTGTTATTTCTGTGTATTGTGCTACAGCCACCAGAAATTTATAATTCATTTTGTATTCTATTTTGTATTTTGTATTTTATTTTATACTTATTTGTATATTAGTGTTTTTACTCATTGTTCATAATTTACACTATATATGTACCATTTAGAACTTTTTTGCTTCTGTAGTATACTGCTATAAATAAATAAATAAATAAATAATATTTAGGTATTATAACTCAGATATTTTTGTTGTTGCTTCTAATAAAAATAAATGACAGAAATATTCCAGAAATTAATAAACAATAGTTGTTTGCGTACCAAGTATTCAAATTGCTATCTACTTTACTGGAGGAGAAGGCTAAGTCGTAGGCGAGTTCTGTCAAACCACATTTGGTGGGTTTTACGTACGTCAATTTTTTCTGCAACTAACGCTTACTAATTTTGACTTCATTAGCACAAAAAAAAAACAGAGTGGCAGTGACAGATTCACTTTCGGGGCGGAATACCCAAAATAGCATCTTTATCAAGTAGGTGTGGAAATCAGTTTTCAATTAAAGAACTTTACCGGTTCCTCCTTCAATATCATTCAATAAATCTTTTTTTAATTAGTCTGAATATTTCGACCTATTAAATATTTTCCTAACTATAGAGTTTTCCAACTGTCCAAATAAGCCACTATTAAAAATAAGTACTAATTTCTGTACTGGTGACGAAATTAGCTATTTTCGGGAGTGAAGTAGAAAAAAATTATTTTACGTTTTAATAAAATTCATCGGGTCACTTCCTTTTTCGATAACTTGTATTGACAGCACCGTAAACAATTTGCATATACTGCTTGCTGAAAATAGAAAAGCAGTTTCGGCAACTTCTAAGGCAACCATATTGCATACATAAAATAATTTTATATCTTGCGTATCTTGTAAAAGATCTTGATCACTTTTTCCACTTCAAACACTGACAGCGCCGCCTACAGAAATATTATACTAAACTAGTCATCAATTGAAATAAGACAACAACAATTTTTTACGAAAGGTTAAGAATAGATACATAAGTTTTTAATTATTCAACCAATACATGTATCGTAAAATACATGAGCCCAAATTTATAGAAGATTTTTTTACAAATGAAACAAGAGTGAGCTTTTCCATTATTTAGGCGAACAAGACTGGTTTAATGTTTAAAAGTGGACAGAAAGAACGTTTAGGGATAGTGCACTGTTCTTATGAATAGCTTTATAAATATATGTAATCAAAATCGCCCTCTAAAATTGTGTACAAACAGCTGAGTTCCAAACAAATTTAAAGATGACGAAGTGAATGCAGAAAGACCAGCACAGAGAAAGGATCGAATATGACAAACTTACGAAAATATGTTGCACGTCGCGACATCTTGTGGTAATCGAGCTATCCACCCAACCAGACCAGCGAGGGCTTAGACAAGACCAAACGCTGGATTGGAACCCGCATAAGCAGGTATCTAATATTAGGTGACGATGATGATAAAAGCGCATATATAGTCGGTTGCTGCGAACCAAAAACGCGATGTAAAAGTTTGTTGTCCCTTTTCTTTTCGTCAGATTCAATCCTTGGACGCGTTTCGACATATTACGGCTTATCGGCAAGGCTATAGAGTCTGACGACAAGGAAAGGGACCTTACACCTAATGTAACCATACATATGCGAGATGTTGCACGTTAAAACATTTTGAATGTTTTTTTGGTGTACCAGGTAGGTTTACTAGGAGATTTGCTCACTTTTATGCGTGATAATTGACTTCTTTTTAGGTCTGATGATGCATTAAAGGCGAAACATGTTACCGATTAGTTCTTTTAAATATTAAATTTATTGAGACCGAGACTATGTGTTGGTTCTTTTGCTTGAAAAGCATAGAATGTATAAAAACCAAATTAACGAATTTCTCCATTGGTTCTATCATGTCAAGTGTATTTGGCAAAAAAAAAATGCAATTTGCTATGGTATTTGTGTTACTGCCAATATATGGACGAAAAAACGTTATAAATCTTGTATTTTAGCTTTGAAGCTCACATCAAGGGATAATCAAATTCTTCGTGGTTCAAAACCGACTACTGAAAATTATTAAGAAATTGAAATTTCACGAAAAGTGTAGCTCTGTTTTTAAAAGTGCCGGATTGCTAACTATTCAGGGTGTTTCAAAAAATATGTGCCACTCGTGTGGTCCGCGACCGATTTATTTTTGAGATAAAGGATGTTACAATTTTTAAGCGGAGCAAAAAATATGTACGCCACTGCCATAGTTATGTAGCCAGTTTAATGTCTGGTGCGATGCGCCTTTTGATAATTTTTTGATTTCGGCTTTATTTAGAAGATAAATACAATTTTATCAAACTTCGAGATGGGCGTAGCGATATGCAAATAAATGACATGTCTAGAGACCATTTTTGCTAGGTGGTAAAGCGCAATTTTAAAAATAATATTTTGAAGAAAAACAGTGGCGTAAGGTACGAAATTCAATTATGTAAAAGCTGACCACGGGCACTGATGCCCATGGCTATGAGACTCGTCATAATCATTTGATTACCATCGCCAAGCACCGTACTGCCTTGTTTCGACGATCATTTTCTTACAATGCGACGAAACTGTATAGTTCCTTTCCTATCGATGTTAAGGGAGCCCCCATCCTCACTTCCTTTACTCGACTGCTTAAAATCTTCATTAAAACTAAAAGAGATCATTGATTATTAGTTTATTTTATATCTTGTAGTTAGATTAACTCTTGTCGTTGATTAAAGACACTTCAATCAACGCTCATATATATCTATTATTTTTTAATGTCACGTTGTAATTTTCCATTATCACTTCGTCGGGTGGTTGTATGAGCGCCATAGCTGAACACCGCCACCCCATTAATAATAATGTTTTGTAAATTTTTTATTACGTAATATAAAGGCATTTTTATTTCTTTATTTATTTTATACGAAAAAAAACAGTTATTTTAAATCCAAAAAGATTTAAGTTTTCGAAATAACAATTTGTCCCACTGCAATTGTTGACCAGTTTATTTTAACAGGGTTTGGGTTGCAATAATTTAATAATATCTCTTATGTGGTTTAATTTCAGTTACCCAACATAAATTGTAAACTGTTACGGTTAGGCAATGATTGCAACAACAAATTTATAATGGTTTTAATATGGTACATGTAGGTTTTAAAATAGTTTGCCCTTTGATGTCAACACAGATTGGTTATGATGCATAATTTTAATTTAATAACTGTTTAAATATATATTTATGTTTTCAGCATGTTTTTAATTTGTTGGTATTTCCGAATAAAATTTTTAAAAATTAAAACAGATGAATTACGAAAACCAAACATTAAATTTCTAATCGGTACCATACCATATATTATGTTTACTAATTTGTACTGTTTTATAAATTCATCTACAAGTCTAAATATAAACAAGGCACGCACTAGCAATTTAAATCCACTAAAAAACCGATTTTAATATCAAAATGTGGAAAGAAATGTTTTACATTTTGAGAAAAATCTGTCTTTAAAGAAGGAAAACAAAGAGTATAAAATAAATAAAGGATTAGATGAATTATTTTCCCATAATATATTTTGCATAAACTTATTTCTCTAATCAGTGCTTGGTAGCCCTGGCCTCGGGAACACTTTAAACTAAATTAACAATGTTGGATACATTTTCAACTAAATCCTAAATGTAATTTGACATGCTTAATGAATTGATAATATTTTTTATGATTTTTGATATCTTCGGGTATTTTATTATAAGTTTTTGATGCTTGTACAATCGGGTTATTTAATCCTATATTTGTTTTAGTTGTTTTACAATAGATATTATTTTGGGATCTGGTTTCGTGACTATGTACATTATTGGAAATTAAAATATTTATATTACATCTTTGTTTGTTATTTATGACTTTATAAATTACTTTTGCTTGCTCTAATCTAAGAACTACTTCTAGTTTTGATATTTTGATTTTTTTTTACTTTAGTACTTTATTTTGGAGTATTTGCGCAGACTTAAAATTAGTTGCCCCACATGTTCCCATATCGGTATATGATATCTAGAATGTGATAAAAAGAAGGCATTGTATATCTTCAATTTAGTCTTGTTAGTAAGATAATTTCGACATTTGTATATTATTGGTATCATCGACAATATTTTTTTTTATAGAAGTTTTATGTGTTGAGACCAGTTAAGGTTATTGTCAATTATTAATCCTAGATATTTTATATCCTGGACTTCTTCTTAGTCTTCTTCTTCTTCTTAAGTTATTTATTTTAATATGCATTTTATCAATTCGTTTATTTTTTTGTTTAAAAATCATATATTTCGTTTTATCAATATTTATTTTTAATTTATTATAATACAGCCAATTAAGATATAAATTTAAATCATCATTAACAATAATATTCAATGCCCTCTATTCGTCACCCGTATACACTAGGATCGTATCATCCGCAAATGTAAAATACCTGGCCCTGAGATTGGCATATTTTAAATTCAATACGTAAAGTGAATAGAGAGAGGTCCTAGAACTGAACCCTGCGGTACTCCGTACTCGCTGCCAAGTACCTCACTCTTAACCCCGTTAAGCTTAACATACTGTTTTCGATCCATTAAGTAAGTCTTTATAATATTTTATATAGTTCCCCTAAATCCCATGTCGTAAAGTTTTTTTAATAATATTTCTATGCTAACTACATTAAATACTTTCCTTAGATCCACGAATACCGTTATAACTATTTGTTTTTATCCAGTGCTTGAGATATGTAATTTACAAAGTCTGTTGTTGCGCTAAGGGTGCTACTGTTTTTGACAAAACCATACTGATACTGATCAACCGTAATATATTTGTGAATAAAAGATGACATTCTAATCCTAATTATTTTTTCAACTATTTTTGAAAACACACTTATTACAGATATTAAAATTAAAAATATTTTAGTTTATTTATTTGTGATTCTTAATCACTATGAGATATTCAAACTAGGATGGGTTGAAAAAATAAAGTTCCAGTTAAACTAATTTTTCTCCAAACGTTTTATTAATGATTTGCATGGCTACGGTTAGTTCATCAGGCAATGTAAATTTGATTATTATGACCTAATTATCGAATATATTTTTTCGAGAATATCCCAACAGCAGACAGTGGCGTATTTAGGGGAGTCCGGGGGCCTGAACCCCCCCCCCCCCCTTCCCCTCCGCGGGCTTGATAGTAGAGAAGACTCAAAATCACATTCATTTGCAATCAAGAACATGAAACATTATTTCAAATTTTCCAGATCCATTTCATTTCAATTTATCATAAACCCAAAAAAGACGATATAGGTATGGCATTATTGAAGTATTAATCCTGGACTGTGGCTTATATAAGATGTTTGGGGATTCCCGCAGTTGTTGAATTTTATTGCTTGTTCCGTGTTTTCCAATTCAGGGGGTAAAATAATATACGTAAGGTATGTATAACCTTCAAAAAACTAATATTTAAAATAGAAATGTTGGGGTTTATGTTTTATTTAAAAGTTAGTTAAAATTTCTTTCTTTGTACGTTTTTTTCTGGGTCGGGCTATCAAAACGTAGAAGTTTTGATATTTCAAAGAAGGGCGTGGCACCAAAAAATGTTTGCCTGCGGCTCATCTTTTAGCAAAAAAAGAAAGTTAGACTAACCTCCCCCCCCCCCCCCCCCGTGTTACAATCCTTAATACGCCACTGCATACAGAACTCCATACATGTATAAATAATCGTTTTTGATGTAAAGTAATTTAACCTTTAAAAAATAATTATGACTGATAAAGTTTATAAGGTGCCTACCTAGTGCAATATCCGTCCTTGTAAAAACAATTAAGATAGCCAATTTGTAAATTAACATTTTGAACATCTCTTCACCTCATTGTGAAATAAACAAACATTGTAATGCCAGACGCTAATGATTGAAGACATAGCATAGACACATCGACGCGATATAAGATACTGTAAAACCATTCAATGAAAACCTCGATTTCTCTTTTGCAATAGATACGACATCTAACACATTTTTAATTTAAATATGTACCACTGCACTGTTAAATTGAAAACTATTATGAAAATCGGTGACTGTACTTTGGCAACTACAATATTTGCTTTTTGGGTTTAATAAAGTTGGACATATTGACTGCCTAAAAACCTAATATACAGAGTGGCAAGAAAGTCGCACATAATGCCTGTAACTTTTGAATTACCTCGTATACGAATTTTTTCTGTCATTTCTGGTTTGGTTGTCATAAAGAATATCTTACTTTTTTTAAGTGGAACATCCTGCATATGATTGCATATTTGGATTCTACTGGGAAAACTCTAAATTCCTTGTATTTCAAATTTTCACCTATATGCAAGCGTTTCCGAGATAATGACAGGTTAAAAAATGAAAAACTTCCTAATTATTATCCTATTATATCCTAATTATATCCTACCCACCAGTTGAGTCGAGGTGTTCTCATGACAGCGACTTAAGAGGTGTCAATTTTAAGTTTCTGTTTAATTTTCTGTTGTCTGATTCCAATTTGTTTACACTATGGTTCATCTGAATGAGAAACAACGAGTTGAAATTTTAATAATGAGCGGTTACGGAAATATGAAGAGATCGCAAGATCAGGTTTGTCAACTTTTCAATAAATTATATCCAAATAGGCCTCCAATAAATCAACGGTGTTTCGAGTGGTAAAGAAATTTTGATAAACAGGCAGTGTCAGGAAACTCGCTAGATCAGATCAACCTAAAACAGCAACCGGGGGAGACAAAGCTTTGGATATCATGCTCTGAATACATGAAAATCTAACACAATGATCCAGGCCAATGGTAATGGATTTTAATATGTCTTGTCAGTCAGTGAAAAATCTGTTTAAGCAGGAAAAGTTGCATTCCCACAAGATAAAGTTGTTGACGAGTTAAACGAGGACGATTTTGATAGAAGAGCTGAATTTTGTGAGCTGATGATGGAAAGATGCAATAACGATAATAACTTCGCAACAAATATCATTTTCTGGGATGAAGCTACTTTCCATTTAAATGGCATTGTTAATAGACACAATTATCGTTATTGGTCTGCTCAGAATACTCACTGGTTCTAGAAAGGTCATACTCAGAGGCCCAAAAAAGTTAATGTCTGGGCGGGCATAGTTTGTAGACATATTGTGGGACCTTTCTTTTCATAGATGGAAATTTGAATGGCAAAAAATATCTGGACCTCCTCAGGAATCACATAATTCCTTCTTGCAGAATGGTTTTACCGGGTGTAAATAATAGCATAAACGAACAGGTATGGTTCCAGCAAGATGGAGCACCTGCGCATTATGCGGAAAATGTTAGACAATACATAAGAGAACAATTTCGAGGACGTTGGATAGGCAGAAGAGGTGCTATTGACTGGCCAGCGCGATCCCCTGACTTAACCCCGCTCGACTTCTATTTTCGGGGACACTTAAAGAACAAAGTCTACGTTAACCGTCCAAATCACTTAGAATCTTTAAAAGTCAGAATTAGTGCTGAAATTCGGGCCATCCCAGAGGACTTCCTTTTAAACGTTGTAGACGGGTTCAGGAATCGACTGGCGCTCTGCTTAGCAGAAAATAGTGGTCATTTTGAGCACCTGATCCACTGAAAAGGTTTTACTTGTTTATCATTCCGATGTTAAGTTGTTCAATTTTCTAACCTATTTATTTGGTATTATACATTGTTACAATTTTAAACAAATAAAAATTTGAAATGCAAAAATTCAGAGTTTTCCCAGTAGAATTCAAATATGCAATCATTTGCAGGGTGTTCTATTTAAAAAAAGTAAGTTGGTCTCTAATGCAACCAAATCAGAAATGACAGAAAAAATTCATGCAGGTAGAAATATGCGGAATAATTAACTTTCATAAAGGTCACTTTTCATATACGACGTAATTCAAAAGGTACAGACATTTTTGCCACTCTGTATAATCTCTCTGCGTCTCTTATTTAATTATTCAGCTATTATTAATAATGCCATTAAAACCAAATTTAAGTGGAAGATAGTTATTATTTAAGGTTAAACATTTTTCTTGTAGTATTAATGTCTTTTCTTTAACATCGGACATCTTATAGGTATTCTCAAGCTTCGTAATTATATTATTCTTAATATCATAACTATGCATGTGATAAAAGTTATAAAGCTTTTAAAAAAATCCTAAATCTGTTTCTAAAATAAATGGAAACGGTTACCTCGAATACTGTATAAACTACGTTTAGTAGTTTGTGGGTTTTATCAAAATAACATTTGTAATAGTGTAAACTTGAAAATATTAAAATGAGATTAGGAGTGGGAAAAAATATCTGAAGATAATAAAGTGCTTTCGTCTTTACTTAAGTCAATAAGTTGTTGTGTGCAGTTTCTTGTTTTTAAAAAATACTAAAACCCATATTTCCCCTTCTTTTTTATTATGTAAATGGGAACAGATAGTACGTGCCACACAAAAAACAGGATACTCCGTTTCAGTGGATATGTTTTCTCAGACGTTTTGACTAAATATAAAGATAATATGTACTTGCTATTAGAAATGATATTTCGATTGATTAAAAACCTTTATTTAATATTAGTTTATGGATTACTCAATTAGCTCCCTTTTTTCCATTTTAGTTTTCAATAACATATAAACATGGTCCAAGATATAATTAGTATTTATTTTAAGTATAAGTATAAATATCTCAAACAAGGATACTATAAACTTTAAGTTAGTATTAAAATTTCAAAAGAAACAAAATAAAAACTCGCTTGATGATGCATATTTACTCTATTTAAATATATTATTTGCATATTTCTTTTAAAATTAAAGTCATGGTGTTCTTGAAACAAAATATATTTAATGGATTTAAAATTTCATTTTTCTTAAGTTGAGTACACCTATATTACAAGTAAAATTTATTTAGGTAACTATATTTTTCCTTCTAAATATCTTAATTCTCAAAATAAAGAAGGAAATAAGAATATACAGTAAAATCTCTCGGGGAATCAATTGTTGTTCGGTTAACAGGGATGGTCGATTAATAGAGAAAAATTAAAACAAGTGGTCTGCATTTTACAGTGTTTGTTGAATAATAAGTATCTACATAAATGTTAATAATTCTAAATATTTTTGTTTCAATTTATCAGAACTAAAATTAAATGAGATGAAGCCAATTTACCAACATGTATATAATGCACGTGTATATTATACCAACATATATATTATGCAATGTGCTGTATGCTTGCTTTGAAATTCCTTTTTTTTTAAATAATCAGAAATTAGTGATAGCTTCATATTTTTTATTTTATTTTCATAAAATTCAGATTTACATTTTAATAGCAATTGAGAAATATTGTTAACATTATTAGTTTTCTAAGTCTCTCAAACTTGCGCAGGCTTCAGATAGGCTTGATATTTTCGTTAACCGGAGCAAGCTCAGTTTCCTCTTCCGCTATCTCACAGTTGGGAGTAGTTTCATCCGTTTTTGGATCTCTTCAATACACTCGATGATAGTCAATCCTGCACTTTTTGTTGGCAAATCGTTATTAATAGAGGCAAATTGTTTCAAGTTCACAACTATGTCCTTAACGTTAGGAAACAGTTGTGCGAGCGGAATATTATCTTCTTTGAAGTCGTCAATATTATCTGTATTAGACATAAATCCGGTTTTTATAAAGCATATTTTTATTGTCACTCGGGACAAATTGCCCCAGACCACCGGTTTTGGGATTTTTTTTTTGTTCACAGTTGCCACCTTCTTGAAACAAATTTATAACTTTTGCTTTATTTTAAAGCAACATAGTCACTTGGGTCTTACCCACTTTAAATTTTTCAGCCCCTTTACCAGCCTTTAACGCAATTTAATAGATCCGCCGGCAATATAGTAATTAGTGTATGCACCTATACTTCTTAAGAACTGTCGGGGCGAGTTTTACTACCACTGATAGAGGGTGTTTTTGGTATTAATGTTTACTGAAAATTCTGATGATAAGTGGCCGCGGTCGTTTAACAGATGGGTCGGTAAAGAAAAGTATAAAATAATGGTATTTCCATTTATAAATATGGGGAATTCATAACCGGTCACTTAACGCAGGTGGTAATTATCTACAAAATTTTATAGGTTTTTACCTAAAACGCGTACAGTACTGGATGCTCACAAATTGCTCGATCTAGGATAGGTAAATAATGAAAATACACAAGGTTGGTTTATTTAGTTAAATTTGTCAAGTTTGCCAATCCAAGTATTACTTACTTTTACTAGGAAAGGAAGGCAATTTCGGAAAACCCAGTAACCTGTAGCTGGTTTAATTAGAGAAATTTTAAGAATTGATTTAAGAATTTCCATATTATACTTAAATGGAAAGTGTACATTTTTATGCGCGTTTCTGATTTTAAATAAATTTATATACTTATGCCAAATATGTCATTGGTTTCTTAATATTATAACAAAAAAACAAGATATTTGTTTTTGTTAAAAAAAAGCTTTAAGAAAGAAAATGTAAAAGTATATTTTCTTAAAAAGATAAACCATATGTTTGATCTAAAAAATATATGTTTTCTTCCTTCATTACCATACAATTTTTAAAATAAGGTTATATTCTTACTCGTTTAGAATATTTAAACACTCAAATATACAGGGTTAGGAGAAATTACTAGAACGGTCGATTATTTCAAACGATATACGAGTTAGTAAAAAATGTATTTTATAAAAGTTGTAAGGCTTTTAAAAATCTACATATCTGTAATAAATTGGAATATACAGGTACGCCCAAAAAATTGTGGGGAGTCAAAGTTATATTTTTTTAAATAGAACACCCCGTATATTATTACTTATTTTGATCGTCCAGTCAATTTTAAACATTTTCTATTAACCATATGCTATGCGTAAATTTATTAGTTTCTGAGATATCATGACATTTCGATCAGTTACAAAACACAAAATAAATTTCAATAAACAATTTAATAAGTTAACATGAAAAAAAAAAATCGGTATAACAAGTCATGGAAACACAGCTCTATTTTTTATTAAATGTTGAAAATGGTCCCCATTTACTAACAACTGACAATGACACAAATTGTCGCAAAAATGTCTTTGGGTATTTAAAACCATTTCCCTTGTTATTCTCTCACTTTCATTTAAAATTTTAATTCTTAATTCTTCTAAATTATTGGATTTGTTCCGATAAACATTGTTTTTCAGGTAACCCCAATAAGAGAAATGTAAGGGCGAAAGATCGGGGGATCGTAAAGGCCACTCGATAGGCTCTCTTCTTCCTATCCATCTATTTGGGAACGTGACATCAAAAAATTCTCTAACTTCACGAGAAAAATGCGGAGGAGCTCAATCTTGCTGATACCAGGTTAAGTTAATATCGAGAGTTAAATTGTTTATAGTTGGAACTATTTCTTGCCGAAGAAGCTGGAGATATCGTTCACCGTTCGAATCTCTCTCGGTAAAAAAGAGTCCAATTACATGTCCCGCTAACAATCCAGCCCAGACATTAACTTTTTCTGGGAACTGTGTATGCAGTTCTTCATACTAGTTTGGGTTATTTCGCCCCCAGTAACGGTTATTTTGTTTATTGACCATTCCGTGTAGTGTGAAGGTCCCTTCATCCGAAAAAACAATATTGTTTGGAAAATGCGGATTCTCTTCAATCTTTCTCGTAATTATTTCGCAAAATTTTAGTCTTCGATCATAGTCAACATCACAAAGTTCTTGTACAACATGAACTTTGTATGGATGCATTTTCTCAGTATGAAGAACGGTTCTTACAGATTTTTGATCAATTTCATGATCCAAAGCAAGCTGATTGGTGGATTGTCTGGGATTTTCTTGTATCGAGAGCGGAATGTTTAATTTTTTATCATCGGCGGTAGCACTCCTAGGTCTTCCATATCTTGGTCGGTTTTATACACTTCCAGTCATTCTGTAACGCTTCACAGTTCGAAAAACTGCATTTTTTTAAATTTGCCTATCTGGGTGCAAATTGTTAAAAATATCACATACCTCCTGATATGATCTCTGCTTATCGCCATATCCCCTTAAAATTAAATATCAATTCTCTCTGTTTCAGTAAGTGAAAACGCCATGCTATTATCTTTTTTATTCAATTCTGATCAATTTCAAAGACTATACCTAATTTGTTGCTAAGGTAAATACGACTACGTTCGAATAGGGCATTGTTATCCGTTATTATTTAAAACGCCGATATTTTGGAAACTAATAAAATTAGGCATAGCATATGGTTAATAGAAAATGTTTAAAATTGACTGTACGATCAAAATAAGTAATAATATACGGGGTGTTCTATTTAAAAAACATATAACTTTGACTCTCCACAACTTTTTGGGCGAATCTGTATAATCCAATTTATTACAGATATGTAGATTTTTAAAAGCCTTACAACTTTTATAATAGACATTTTTTGCTAACTCGTATATCTTTTGAAATAATCGACCGTTCTGGTAATTTCTCCTAACCCTGTATAATATAATATCTTATTTGTAAAAATAAATGCATTGTTTGGAGAATATTAAAATCGCCAATTAATAATTAATAATACTTGTTTAAAATCTATATTTATTTGCGTATATACAAAGCTAGAATTTATTCTAGTTAAGTATTATAATATTTTTAAGATAAGTATTTTCTTATTTGTGTGATGTCATCCAATACAATCACTGTGTTATATTTTAAGTCAGGTTCGGGTTAGTTCTGTCCTTGTATATGAAAAACCACCTTAAACCCACCTTCAATATCTATTCAGTTCTATGTTTACAATAATTAAGTTAATGTCATTGTCAAGATGTTTCCATATTAATATTTAATGTAATACCCTGTGCCACTTTAGTCTTGAACGGGATCGAGCCATAATATATAACCGATCTAAATACCTTTGCTAAAATAATCAAACTCAATATTATTTCTAAAGGTTGTTATGGTTTACACCTTTGTTCGCTATATAGGCGTGGCCTTCCTACTTTGATAAAAGTATGTACGTAATATTCTGTTGTTTGTCAATTCGTTCTGCAAAAAGTTGCTTTTAATTTATAAGCCTTAATATTTAAATTATCTTTGTAAGGTGGGACCCGGTAACTATGTGTTGTTTCCTTGAAAGATCAGAGTATAAAACAAGTCACGTTTGATATGCTCTTTATTGCTTTAAGTATCTGCGGTATTAAGTTTTTGCAATTATTTATAAAACGTCAAAGGAAAGTTATTAAATACATTTTCTAATTATATTGTGTATTGCCAACTTAATTTATCGAAAATATTTTTTGATATTATAAATGTGTCTTAATTACAATAAAAAAATAAAAGATGCATTTGGTATATTGCACCCACATATTACAGGGTCGTTGGTATGTATAGAAACGGTCGATTATGTCTTAAAGTAAAACAGCTAGCAAAAAATATGTAAGACAAAAGTTTTAGGGTTTTTTGAAGTCTATTAGAATTAAAAAAAAAATAAGTATACAGGATGAGTCGAAAAGCAGATTTGTAAGTTGTTTACTCTAAAACGTACCGTTAGAAAGCTAGAGGCTGTCAAAGTTCAAAGATATAATTTTTCAATAGTCAATATCTCGGAAACTACTAGGTTTAGACTTATAATCTATTTATTAAAAAATAATTGTAAATTAATGTTAAATTCAAAAATATTCTAAGACAGAGGGTGTTCTATTAAAAAAAAAAGGTAACTTTGTTTTCTTACGGCTTTCTGACTCGTCCTGTGTACTTATTCTTTTGAAATTTTTATAGACTTTAAAACACTCTAAAACTTTTGTCTTAATTATTTTTTGCTAGCTGTTTTACTTTAAGAAATAATCGACCGTTTCCATACATACCAACGACCCTGTATATAGCCAACATATTGCTAATACCGTGTTACAGAAATATCTCCCGTATGCGAAGTTTTGCGGACGCTTTGCGTCTGCGCAGTTCGCGTGTACGTCAGATCTGCCTTTAAACTTATTTAACTTAATTTATTTGAGTACGTATTAATTCATAAAAAAAAGCAATTATAGTAAATTTTGGTTTAATATGAACTATAAGAAGATGCCAGGCATTAATTTCCTCGATGAAGAAATACACTGCCAAAAAGTATGATAATTGCTCTCCTATTTCATTAAAGTTTAGTTTCCGGCACAGTTCCTAAAGTAATAATAGTTGTAACAGGTGTCCTTTGCCGCCTGGTTTCCTTCTATCCTTTTCTATACCACATACGACGAAAGTTGCACAAAAATTACTGTTTTCTTTAAACAGATTAAAAGCAAGTCAGAACGGTTGTTTTGAATGTAGACTTGAAAAACATGTGCATTTGCTTGGCACTTAATAGAAAAGGAAATAAATATGTTAGAAAGCACATAATTGTGGAGAGACCTAATGCAGCACATAATAAAAACTGTATTCACTTTTTGAAAGAAAATTAAAATTCTAACCTCAAAATAGATACTGCTCCTGCGAATTTACAACGGTGCAGCGACAAAATATCAATGACAAATAAAAATAATATAGAAATGCATCCATCTCCACCTTTCCGTATAGAGGTAGAATATTGAACGCGTTTTGATTTCTTCTTGGGGATCCTGTTCGGTCAGATAATGGCAACCATATTTGCTATAATCACTTTATTCACTGAAGTCCGAAAAAATTGTGTGGTAGTTATCAGTGGCGAAGCGTGGTTTTTTCTTCTGGATAGACATAAAAAATCAAATCCAGAAAATAATAATTACTCTGCTGCCGATAAGAGCCTTTACCAGACTAAGCAAACGAGCAAGAGAGAACACAGAACTGCAATATAGAAATAGACCAAGTCGCATACGATTCCGAACGCCATATATATATCGCGCCGTAATAAATAGCTGGTCAACAACATAGACAAACGCTCAAGTGTCTTCGGACCGCCCGAAATTCGCGTGCTTACATCGACAGTTTCAGCAGTGAGGGAAGCGCCCGCCTGCATGTGGCTACGTTATTAAAAGACAAATCTCGATATGTTTACCCCGGCTGCGTATTGCATTTATTTAACATACGTGCGGTCTCGCCGCGCCGGTCGGCCGGTTCCTTTTATATAATAGCACAGGATTGTAAACTATATATAAAAAAAAAAGAATTTAGGTAATAGTTTGATTTTGATACAATGCTGCAATTTGTTGGGCGTTAATAAAGTTAAAAGTCAAAGTACATTAATAAAAAATTTATAAAACGGTTTTATAATAAAAAAAAATAAACCTTTTGTGTAGAATTTTGGGTAGACAATGTCTACCTTGTCTACTCGTACGCTTCGCCACTGGTAGTTATTGAAAACGAAGTTCGAAGGTTTTTTAGCTATGCATGAGATACCTAGGTCCCTGGACTACAATTCTTTTGCCAGACACTTTCCTTTGTAGAATGTATTACGAATTTCAGTGGATGAAATGTGCCCTCATTTCTCATATTTCATCATGATACTTGGAGTTTTCTAAGTGAACAGAATTTTGTAAAAAATATTTTTTCTTAGTTCCTTCCTACAGTTTCCTTTTCCTCGTGTATTGTCGTTGCATTATTCACGAAACAGATCCTCGTACGGATAGAGTATAAATATGTTGAACTATTTCTTGTCCGGAAGCGGTCAATCAATCCATATTTACTATTTCATCACCGCCTGGTGAATAGGAAGCCAGGGATTAGCAAAAATAATTACAAGTATAAGTATATTTCAAGTTAAACGCTGATAGAGTCTTATAAATGAAAACTCTCTCAAGATATCATATTCTTTAAAATTAATTACCACTGTGGTTTAACCACATAATATACTTTTTAAGTTTAAAGTGACTATGGTGTTTCTAGTTAAAAAAAAGAGAGAAAATAAATCAACCAACCACAGCGCTGCTATATATTTTCACGCATTAGTGCCTTTTTTTTTTAAATTTTGTCATTACCGTGTCTTTTTTTACTAGATACTAAATATAAGACATTTTGGTTTTATACATAAAACATGTTTCGTGTATTATACATAGTACCTATATAACCGTGATAAATTTATTAAAGCATTTGTCGGCTATAATCAAGTTAACGAAATATAATTGCTTAATATGGTTTGGTCAATGAAAGTTTATCGGGTTAAAGAGCGTGAAGGCTTTACGTATTTTCTATAATACTTTTGTAACCAGAAGTTGCAGAATTTCCTTCTTGAGGAAATCAAATGGATGTGACTGAAAATTAAGCAATTTACAGAAATTTTAAAGTTCCTAAATCAGATCCTAGAAAACTAAAACTTTTGCCAGAAAAAATGGCTTATCTTCGTCTCGTCAACCAAGAGTGTCTTTGATTTTTAGTTTCTAAAAAATAACAAATTATACGAAAATAATTATTGGTGTAGCTTTTGAATTATATTTTTTTCTTATACACATACGGGAAAAATTGATCTTCACAACTGAGCTTGTTGATTAATAATCCCAATCCTGCTGAAATACTATATTTTAAGTATATTCAGGAATAATTCGTCTAAGAAAATTCCAACGCCCTTTTGCTTTATTATCCAGTATTTCGCACAAGACGTTAACACACTGAAATTTAAACTTCCTGTTAGCAATGCAGACTGACAGTAGCCCATTGTCTGGTATTTTTCTTGTTAAACATCCCACCAGTGGCGGCTCGTGGTCATTTGAAGTGGGAGGTCATCGGGAAAAAATAGCGCCGCAGGCGAAAATTTTTTGGGTGCCACGCCCTTTTTTCAATGATGGTAATTTACCTGCTTTTCAATTAGGAAAAGTAAAAAACACAACATCAAACCTCAAGAAATTAACAAAAACAATCAGGTTCATTACATTATAGGTTAGGTTTTTGTCAGAACGACAGAGAGACAGGATATATATATATAGGGATGTATCGTAATATCAATAATATCAAATGGATGATATTTTTCTTTGGACATGTTTTTAAATTTTTTAATTTTTATTCCGATATATCAGAGTATCAATAGAAAAAAGTAACTATACAGGTTAGAGGGGTACAACTGGCAACGCCGCATTTTTAAAACTATTTTTAAAGGCTAGAATTTTATGTCTTATATGCATTCTCAAAATTTCAAAAATATATTTCTATTAGTTCTCGAGATACTTCTAATGTGCCATCGAGTTTGGGAGACCCTGTATATAGCGATATATTTTTAGCGATGAATGTATGTTCGTCAACGGCACCGCTCGCGCAGTGGTAGCGCAGTGACGCATAACGAAAAATCTGTAACGATATAATATTTTTTCGATATCAGAATCAACATCCCTATAAAGAACTACAGACTGCCGACTGCAGAAATCAACGGTCTTCTGTCTTCTTCCCATTTTCCCATTCCTTCTAAAAATTGCAACGTACGTCTAAGCTCAATAAAAAAAAAAACGGCTGACAGCCGACAAAACCTCTTTTTCTTCGAATTTAATACAAGTGCGAGAGTGATAACATGCTATTTATTCCTCTCTTTACCCCCACAGGCTTTGTTGGGTGACGCTATTTTTCGTGGGCAAGCTCGATTTTGACCTGAAATTTTTGCGGGGACGCATAACAAGTAGCGTTACGTCTAGTTTGTTTTGCTGCGTGTGCATTGCATTAATAAATACGAGGGATATTTAAGAGGTAATAGTATCCGAGCAGTAAAGTTTGGTTGATTGAATCAATTTTAATTTTAAAGTTAAATATTAATATGTTAGGTGGTTGGTGACTTGGCGTGGGAGGTCATTGTCCAAATGACCTTATGGTAGAGCCGCCACTGCATCCCACTGGTGGAAAATGTGAACTCATCTATCCAAAGAATACTTTTCAAGAAATCGTTATTGTCATTTATCCGTACAACATAAATCGACTAAACTTCAATCTATGTTCTTTCTGGATATCGCTTAATTTTGAGGTAGGTCTTAAATGGATAATACCCCTCTGATTTTATAGTTCCTTGGATATTCAACTACGTAGGGTTACCTACGCTTTCCCATACCTCTTTGTATGCAGTTCCTTGTTTAGATATTAGCACAAGAAAGAAAATTATTTATCTCGTTGGCGCTGTCTTCGTCTCTATTTACTTGTCTTTCTTTCCATACAAATTTGATATTTCTTGAAAATACGATACGCCTTGCACATATGGGTAGGTGTTGTAGGCAAAAAGAGCCACAAGCTAAAATTTTTTAGGACCACGCCCAAATTTTAACAAATCTGGTAAATAAAAAGGCGTCCGGAATTTTTCTTTTTAAATTTAGCATAATCCAGAAATTTAAGTATAGCAAAAAAGGTCTCAATTCTCCCCTAACCCTATTAAATGCCCAACCAATATAAGAATATTATTTTTAGAAGGCTATATCAAACATTAATTTATAAAAATTAAAACATTGTACAAGACATCAACGAAAATAGTAACAATGCGTGTATTTAAATCAATGAAAATGCAATACAAAAAAATTTACGTAAAGAACAAATTATGTCATAAACAGGATTATCCATCTTATAAAATAGAAACGGTATAACAAAACAATAGAAAATGTTCTTTGTAGTTATCTGGGTATAATCAAAAAAATCTTGAACTTCTTCAAATATTTCAGAAAATCACAAATGTCTAAATAAATAAATACTGCATTCGCGACCATGTCGTACCTCTAGTTCTATTTAACTATTTATACTATTAAATAATGTAAGCGTAAGCCACTATTGCATAAGAACTAGAAGAAGAAAATAAATATACAAAGTATTTTATCAAATTGAAAAATTTGTACTATTGTATTTAATATGAACTTTTCACTTCAAATCGACAAAATCCCCTTTTTTTCAAAAGGCGCTTTTGTAATCTATAAGTTCCTGATATAAAATATTTAATAAAATTAAATTGGAGCAAAGCTCTGGCGGTGCAGGAAAAGTTATTGAATATGAATATTTATAACAATAATATTATTACTAAATATTAAGCAGGGTTACTGTTACTGGAAAATATTACAAGTGGGGCGGCGCCAACCTTGCATAGCCTGACGGGCCGCTACTGTGGGATACCCTATGAATTACCAGTTTTTGAATTTTGCTTGAAATTCTAAACGTATTTCATGTAATATACAATATTATTTTATTCATTAACCAAACGATTTTTAAAATATTGAGATTTAAAAGGAAAAATATTTCCATTAATTTGATATGCACCTGGTAAAATATACGTGTGATTTACCGGCTTTAATTGTGACGTTTCATATTAAATAGCAACCATTCACCTCCTTAAGAAAACCAGAATATTTTAATTTTATACATTAAGATTAATTACAATTCAAAAGGAGCTCAACGAGAGAATCCGCGTGTGCACGTTCCTTGTGGAAAATCCCTCAGAAGATTATTCACCAGTCGGCCCGTCGTAATAGACAGGGCGCCGCCTATCCATAATTTATCCCCAATCATCCCACTTGTAATATTTCCCAATAACATTAACCCAAGTTCATTTTTCCTGCGCCGCCAGAGCTTAGCTCCAATCATACTCGCTTAAAATGGGAAATTTACAATGGTAGGCGATCAATTTAGCGCCTTATACTGCAAGCACCGTGAAACGCATCACGGTAGCGCTGGTTGACGTCACGACCAGTGGCGTAGCCTAAGATTTTTTTGGGGGGGGGGGGGTCACAGTAACATTCATATTTGAAATTCTGTATATTAACAGCATTAATTTATTTCGTAGGGTGTGTAAACGTTTAAAGTCATGACATTTATAATCATAATTATGAATAATCAAACATTCTAAATTATTCTAGCTATTAGTTTCACATTCAAGTAAATTTTATCCGAAACGAATAATTTTTCGCCCCCCCCCCCCCCGTTACTGCGCCACTGGTCACGACTGCTAGGAAACCAATTAAACAAAGCGGAGACGCGAGCAATGTTCCCACAGCAGGCGATGGATTCGGCGCCTTCTGTGACCCGTCGGAGAACGTCGGCGTCGGTTGATCACTAGAAATACCGGCCGACTCTTTTAGGGTTGTTTCAGGCGCCACCACGTGTCCACACAACTGTTTCATTGTTTTATTAACTAATAGATTACAAAGACGTCTTTTGAATAAAGGTGAATTTTGTCGATTAGAGATTAAAAAAGTCATATTAAATAGTCATATTAAATAGTAGAGTATAGTACAAATATTTTTTAATAGATTGTACGTTTATTTTTTTCTTATAGTTGGCTTACGAGCACATTATTAAATAGTATAAATAGTTAAATAGAAGTATAGGAACGTGATGATCGCGGATGCAGTATTTATTCAGACAAGTTCAGGATTTTTTTGATTATAAACAGATAAGTACAAAGGACATTTTCTATTATTTTGTAATATCATTTCTATTTTATAACATGGATAATCCTGTTAATGATATAATTTATTTTTTATATGAAAATTTTTTTATTGCATTTGCATTGATTTACCCAAATACACGCATTGTTAATATTTTTCTTTATTTCTATAAATCAATTTTTGATCTTGCGTTCTAAGAATAACATTCCTATACTGGATGAATATTGGAAGGGGTGTAGGGGAGAAGGAAGCCCTTCTTTGCGATACCAAAATTTTGTGTTATTTATTAATGCCAAATTTAAAAGAAAAATCCCGGGGTTTATTATTTACCAAATTTGTTAAAATTTGGTCGTGGTCCTAAAAAAATTTCTCCTCGGCCCTTTTTACCTACGGCGCCTACCCACATGTGCAAAGCACGAACCGCCACTCGTATCCCATTTAAGAAAATACAACTTTGTGCGATATCCTGTATATGAAGTGGCTAAAGAAAGTTGTGAAGATCCCTGCACAAAGTATTTCACATACCCAACATGTTAATATTTTGTATTTTTACCTAGCATGAAAAATAAAAAAAGTTAAGGGGGTGGAACATGATGGTGAATCACCGTATATAGATACAAAAAATATTAACCCTTTGCGTTTTAACTGTACTTCTACGAGACTAAGACACATCCCGAACTTATATTGTCTTTATTGTTTACTTTTGTTACCTACGTTTTGATCCGACGCACAAGTCTACAGCTACGATAGGAATTTGAGGAATGTGTTCCCAAACACAACGTTGTTACTGTAATATTTTGTTTAAATTTCAATAGAATTTGTTTTTATTTGTTTGGAATTCAAATATATTGCTTAAAACAATTAGACATATGCGTATCCCTGTATAGTGTAGACACCCTGTAACATGGGCAACCTACGTCTGATAGAGCGCGGATTCCTGGGCCAGAGATTATCATCTGTGCCTTGATACTGGTTTTGTCTCTTTCTATCGTTTATAATATTAAATTTTTGGGAAGATGCTTGTCTACATCTGTCAGAAATTTTGCAGGCGTTGGCGGAGATTAGAATTATATTATGTAATTTATAATTAATAACTTTATTTAAACGAATGTAGATGTGCTTGCCAAAATGAAATCGCACTACTACGTATTATGTAAATCTAGAGAAATTTTTTTCTATTGTTTTGTTTTTACGAAATTAATAACTTATAAAATATTAATATGAAACGGTGCCTTTGCTGCTACAGTTCAGTCCGACTTTTATACGCCTTTTACCCCCCTGTCTCCTCAGCCGTCGTAGCCACAGACTTGTAAGGCGAACTAAATTATATCTAATCGTCATTAAGTACAGGAACCAACAAAGAAATAAATAAAATGCAAATCCAAGAATTTCATTTTAGTTTGTGTTAGTTTTTAGTTTTACTTAATCTCTAACATTGTTTACAACCTTCAAACAAAACTTCCAACTTATGTTTTTTTTTTGTCAACAACACGCAACACGCTTTATTACACATTTTATTACTTCTTTTGATTAATGAGCCCAGCCAATAAATCATTAAACAAATAAATAATTTGTTAATATACTTTTTATATTCATGCGATAATGTGAAAATATTTATAATTGCGTATTTTCAACTATTTCTAGAGATTCGTTGGAATATTTTACTTGGACTCAACAAGCTTGGGTTTAACGTCCTTAATATTAAAAAAGGAGAGTTCATCTGAGCCTGAACGAAAGTAATTTCGTTTTCACAGTTACTCTCGCTTTCGGTGGGCTCAAATAATTAACCATAACATAACGGTACCAATCCGCCAACAAAAAACTTATCGTAAGAATGTGTGAACTATTTAAAAGCGATTAAAAACTCTTTTATCGCAGATCAATGACGACAATGATCTATCTATATCCAGCTTCCGCGATAGACTTAATTAATTAAAAAAACATTTGATGATTTCATTTCTATAGTATAGCAAAAGATTCAATCAGAGTTTTATCCTTAAACTAAAACTTCGAATGCCCAGGATCAAAATGAAATGGAATGCGCTAAAAAAAACACCGGTTTATTATCGACCGGTACTACATTGACTTGCAAGGGTATACAACAGCTTAACGTAAGACTTTCCTAAAAATACAATGAAGAGTGATCCCATAAATTACAATAATTGCTTATTTAATCCTCTCTAATTATCATTAGAAAATATGCATCATCACCCTTAAGTCATATGCTTATGAGTTGTATAGGTTCGCTTAAAGTTATATGTTGTTATCCACATTCTTAATCGGAGAAACCAGAGATTTGGGAAACGACCTACATTTCTGGGCGAAACCCTATGAGTCACTGATTGTTGGTTAGATGCAGGGCCGGACTTAGAGGTCTACTTTAGACTTAGGGGCTTCCACATATTCATATTTTTTGCACATTATGAAATTTAAAAAATTTCAAAAGCAATAACAGAAGATTTTAAAGCAGACGACAGACAGTATATTATATTATTTAGCTACAGTAATTTACAATTTTATGACTCTCAAACTGCCAGCGAATAACCGCTCCACTTTTTTAATCGCCCTTGCAACCCCGGACGTCATACTCGCAAACTACAGCAGCCATAAAATAAATTGTTTTACTTTTCAAGTAACCTGGGCTGGGCTTGGTATGCCTACCGTGTCGTACGAATAACAGTATGGAAGACTGGAATTTCAGGCTTGAAGATAAGCAACCAAACATATATCATGTATCGAACAACGATCGAGGCTAACACCCAGGGTCGGCAACTACGTATCTGCCGCTAAATTTAAAGTGAGGTTATGGTTACGTCTAATACTCATTATGGACAGGAATTATTTTGTATATCGATCTGTTGTTTGTGAAATTTTGTGATTATCCTTGAAAGAAAAGGAGTGAATTAGTGTGGAACAAGTCAGAGCGAGTGTTGCATGTTGAAAAACACCACTTTCGATTTGAGTTCTTTAAGATTACAACCTCAGGTCAGTGCTTTAAAATTTAAATAAAATATCCTATTTGGACATTCCAAAAAATTGAGGGTAACGCACGTAACGACATGGAAAACCAAGTTGAAACTAAGATAAAAAGTGATCTTGCGATATTCAATATATCTTAAGTTTAAAATGTGGATTTTCGTCTCTCTCATTTGATGAACAAATTAAAATGAAAAACGATGGACCCATAAAATGTTGAATTTAGTTAACTCGGCAGGCAAGTGAAATAATAGGGCATTTTCAGAAAATTGGTATCCAAAATATGCATGGCTTTCGGGGAGTAAAATCACAATTAAACTGTTTTGTTGGTCATGCCTTTTAATTTCAAATCAAAAACGAAAAAATTAACATTAATGATGCGACGCTGGCTACAATTTAAAAGAACTGTTTCGGACTCCCCAAAAGCATGATAATTCAAAAAAGCGCACCTACAGCCAGCTAAAATTTGATTTACTTGGTAAACAAAACATTTATATAGAAATAAAGGTCTGTCTTTACCACCAAATAACTTTATTTGCCCCTCTAGGGTAGAAAACAAGGGTTATAGAAAATACATAAAATGACGATGAATTAAATTAAATTTGTTAACGTATGTGTTGTACTAGTTTCGACTTTAGAGAAAGTCATCCTCAGCAACTAACCATTTGAGGGATTTAAATATGAAAAGAAGTTAATACAGTTGGGGGAGCAGAGAGGTGATTCAATAATATAATATAATATAATGCAGATTATGCAACCATTGAAATCGACAGGAGTTTAGTATAAGAACGGTGTATCTCCATGTAAAGGTAGGAGTTGATTTATACGCAAGTAGGATAAAGGACCTTAATCCTAGTAGAGTGATTTAAACAATGTTGAAGTCTAAATATGTTGTAAAAGAAGAATTTTAACATATCAATTCATTCTTTTTTAATGAAACCGACTTAGTGAGGGGACATGTTCAAAGTTATGGTGGATTAGATTATTTCTGAATGAAACTAAATGAACTTGCTATTCTTTTAAAAGTTGTCAAAATGAGACTATGTCATTTCATATAAAAAAAAGGGGTGGGAATACATCAAGTGGTCATTATTCACGTGTTATAGTAATAAAATGAAAATTAAAATTAAAAATTGGAGTTTGGATTTAATTAAGTCATTAGATTGTTAATAATTTATATGACTCTTAGCAATGTAGTTCGATTAGAAGTTGGTAAACACAACGAAAGTGTTAAAAACAATACTCTGTTTTGCGCCGATTAATTGACATCATAGTTTTTTTTTCGGGTTCTCAATAATAAGCGTTTAAGAGTCACGATGAATCTAAAGAATCTTTAAACCAAAGCAACTATAGGGAATTAACTCACTATTCAAAAAATATGACCGTGAATTATTATTGTGTTCATATGACGGGTTCAAACAGGGGGTTTTACTATGACATTAAGCAGCTGTTTGCCGTTGCCAACATGAAAATATAGGATTTGACGTTTAACTTCAAAAGCAAATACTTAACACTCGGTTGGTAGCATTGAGAGATACACGCGTTTACACGAAGGGTAAATCCGGATTTAAATCGGATAATTTACATGTTTCATGCGTTTTAAATTAATTCGATTTATGTTTTTTAAACTGATTTAAGGGTGTTTATACATGGGTTTTGATAAAATTCGTATTTCGTTAATGCCAATTAGAGCGTTCGTGTAAACTTGGTATATGTCCCCAAAACGTATAAATATCCTTACTAAAATAACTGAAATAAGATTGATATGTGATGGGCTACATGCTTGGTGAAATGGATATTCCATAGTAGAGGAAATGGTAATTCTCCAGTTTATCGGCTTATGCGAAAAATGGCGTAAAATAAAAAACGTTTCTTGCAATATGTAGCACGTATTTCCTAAACGACAAATGCGCGAGCGGAAAACCTTTTTTTTAATTGCAAATATAAAAAAATGCGAAAATAGTCGACCGAAAAGCACAGTGAGAGTGACAAGTGAGGTTATGTTTCTCTAGCTGTTAGTCACTCGACAAAAATTGTAATAATTATAGACTTATATTGGTTAAACAGGCGCTAACACGGCATCTAATCCACCTTTTTGGTTCCAATTCGATATATGCTACATAAATCAACAAGAGTTTTTCATTTTTTTTCATTTTTGTCATAAGCGGGTACCCTATTTTCACATTTCTTTTATATTTGCAATAAAAAAAATGGTTTTCCGCTCGCGGATTTGTCGATTAGAAAGTACGTGCTACATATTGCAAGAAACGTTTTTCATTTTACGCCATTTTTCGCATAAGCCGATAAACTGGAGTGGTACCGAGGAAATTAGTACCTGTTATATTTCACAATTTATTTCAGTTTCCTGACACGTGTTTCAACCCTTGCGGGTCAATATCAAAGGCATTATAAGACAAAAACAAATTCTACATGTCATTAAAATAAAAATTGACAGATGATTGGTTATTTTGGTCCTTAATTTACACGTATTGGCCAAAGGTACAACTAAATTACAAATTACAGGTGTGATTATAGAGGTATTTACATCTAAGTAATATAATTAAGAAAATGATACTGTGTATATTAATTATGGGTTTTTTCGTTGGTAATTATTGACAGTGTTTATTGCATATTTATCTTAAGTTATTTAAGTATGAGATTGGCACCTGAAGGTATTTCAATTTGATTGTTAACAACATTACATCGATTTTTTAAGGCTATTTTGATTGCTAATGTTTTTAATAGGTTGAGTTTTCTACCCTTGTGTTGAATATATATATATATCGGTTTTATTTTGTTGGATATTGAGTGGTTATTTATTATACAGGGGTCCGCTATTCCTCTTTTATTTCGTTTTTTTAAAAAGAATGTTTTATGTTCTTTAAGCCTAGTTTTAAAGTTTCTACCTGTTTGACCTAGGGTTGAAACACGTATCAGGAAACTGAAATAAATTGTGAAATATAACAAGTACTACTTTAATTTCCACTACTGTGAAATTAAATTGCTCAAAGTAAGCCCAACGTCATGGTGGTCATGCCCAAAAAAATGTGACACTACATAATATCATTATTATGAATATAGAATATGTGATTTACGTAACCTGAACTAACCTTTATGCGTAAAAAAGTTGGGCGTGGTCTCCAAAAGTTTTCGCCTGCACCGCTATTTTTACGCCTGCGGCACTCCTGCCGACCCTAAAAGCAACCCTTGTACTTTTGTCATCTACTTATACAGTGTGTCCACGGATTGACTATCGAAGAGGAAAAACCTTTTTATTTGTGGGTTTATGAAAAAAAGTTTTTTTCATAGAAACTCCTGCTTGTTCTCAAACGACCAAAAAGCATATTATTTTTTCAAATTTATATACCGGGTGTTCAGAATTTAGAAAAATATGAAAAAAGCTAAGAACAAAGTACCCTTATGTGTAAAGATAGGATAAAAAGTAATTAGTAAAAGTTGTTGTGTTTGAAACCCTAGGTCTCATTACCAAGTTTTGACTTATTAGCTAAATGTACAGAGACCGGCAAAAAGTTCAAACTCATAAAATATGATTTGATATAAATTAACGCATATTGCAAATTAGTTAGTCTTTAGAAGGTAATATTCTGTAAAATCTTTATAGTACACGTTTCGATGACAATGGACGATTGTTATCGCGGAGCGACGTATTTAACAAATTAAAAATGTTGTCGATGTCATATTGCTTAATTTATGACAGTGAAAAATAATGCTAACGTTAGAACAAAAACTATTTTTTGTCCAATGTTATGGTTTAGGAGAAAATATCTCATACTCGTTGTAACAAGAATGTTTAATGAGAAATGGCCAAATCTTACCATTAACCGAATATCAGTTAAATCTATTGTTTCAAAATTTAGAAGAACAGGAAGCGTTTTAAATATTAAAAAGAAGAAAACTCCTATCAATGAAGAAGAGAATGTTGGGCAACTAATGCGCTGGATTTCGTTCGGCATCTTCCCAAAACATCGCTAAGAATCAGAGCATCCCAAATTAGTAAATCATATTTGCAAATAATTTTTAAAGCTAATAAAGTCAGGCGATATAAACCTAAATTTGTTCATACTCTAGAAGCAAATGATGATGCAAAAAGACTTGATTTTTGTTTATGGGTTGGTCAGAAATACCTCTTTGATAGTCAATCCGTGGACTGTATATACAGGGTGTCCGGATAAGGATACGGAGCGGCCATATCTCGGAAACGATACGTCCCACAGATCTGAAAAAAAAGCTCTCATCATAAAAACTGCCAAGAGAAATTCATTCAAAATAATTTTAAGTTTCGGAAATTGCCGCAAGAGGGCGTAACGGCTTATTTATTTTTTAAAGTTCATTTTACGGCAAAAAATGCCACTTAACCGTAGAAAAGCAAATAAATAATTAAAATCAGTAGATTGTTTACTACAACTTTTGTTATTGTTATTTTTTTGAATCTCGCCTAATAAAGGAGTGGGGGAAGCCTTTAGGACATTTTTCAAAAACTGTCATTATGTCGTTATCCTTCAACGGATTTTCTATAACTTGGACTTGTTTGAAAGGGAATTCCTTGGAGTTTAAATAAATGATTCAGGAATTGTCACAAGTTTCCTGATACAATTTTAAGATGGCGCTGTTATTCAATCTAACTTATTTTTTTATTTTTCTCGGTATTTGCAAATTGGATGGTATAATTTTTTTCGGTAGTAATAGGAGACAATTTGCATAGGGAACGATTAGTCCAAACCGCAATCGAACCTACCCCATAGGTAAAAATCAAGACAAGTAAGATCCGGTGAACGAGCCGGCCAGGGAAACAAGCTTCCTCTTCCAATTACACGATGCGCAAATTGCTCTTCTAGGTATTGGCGTACGTTACGATAGTAATGCGCCGGACAACCATCAAGTTGGATCCACATGTTTGTTCTCGTTTGTAAGGAGACTTCTTCCAAAAGAGGTGGAAGGAAAGTGGCCAAGAAATCTAAAAATCTTGCTCCATTAAGGGTTTGGTCAAAAAAATGGGGACCGATAATTTTTCCTTCCAAGATCCCGCACCAAACATTTAAACTCCAGCGGTTTTGAAAATCTACTTGCCTCATCCAATGAGGGTTTTGCTCAGACCAATAGTGCATATTATGCAAATTCACACCCCCAGCGTTAGTGAAAGTGGCCTCGTCTGTCCATAATATCCGTGAAAGAAAATTTGGATTTTCCCTAATCATATTTAATAGCCAGTGACAGAAATCCAATCGACGATCATAATCAGTATCGTTCAATGCCTGGTGTAAAACGATGTGGTAAGGGTGCATACTATTAGTTTGTAAAATCTCGTGGACATTTGTTTTTGGAACCTCCAAGTCAAGGGAAATTTTTCTGGTGCTTAAAGTGGGATCGTATTGAACGTAAGCCAAAACGTTGATAATATTTACCTCATTACGTGTCCTACGAATGCGTAAGGGTCGTTGAATGGGCTGCACATTACCAGTTTCTCTTAATCGTCGAGCTAATCTTGAGAATACTTCTCGAGAATAGTGTCTTCTTTGTGGAAATCGCATTGCATACTCTCGCGACGCTATTACAGCATTTTCAAGAGATTGAAAATACATATTCAACATATCATACGCTTCTGCGTTAGTAAACGGCATACTGTTTGTAGAAAAATGCAATATAAATGTAAAAAACAATGCTTAATATTATAAGATGCTTGACGTTTAAAACTCATCAACAGCTTGTCACAATAAATTATTAATTTGTTTTTTTCCATGGCCAACTTGGAACTTGTAATTTAGGCGAAAACATGATGGAAAGGATATGAAATGCCGTTCGAAGCTTATCCACGGCTGAAATTGAGGCAAGAGGCAAGTGTGTTTTTCACTGAAAGAAGAATAACTAAGAGCTTAGGAAGTGACGGAAAATATTTTAAACATTTGTAATTATTGTTGTCTTGCTAAATTGCTAATTGTTTCTAGATTTAAGATTTGTGCACTTTTTCATAATCTCATATCATAATATTCATATTTTATTCAGTGTTATTGATGTTTCTTTGACTCGTTAAACTTTTATTATAAATTTTATAGTTTATTAAACAGTAGGCCATGAAATTAGTTGTTATCTTGCTTATTAGGGGTATACCGGGTACCGGTAAATGGAAACTGTATAATTTTTTAAAGAAAAATCAAAATAACTTTTAAACCCCTGGTGATATCGATTTGCGGTTTGGACTAATCGTTCCCTATGCAAATTGTCCCCTATTACTACCGAAAAAAATTATACCATCCAATTTGCAAATACCGAGAAAAATAAAAAAATAAGTTAGATTGAATAACAGCGCCATCTTAAAATTGTATCAGGAAACTTGTGACAATTCCTGAATCATTTATTTAAACTCCAAGGAATTCCCTTTCAAACAAGTCCAAGTTATAGAAAATCCGTTGAAGGATAACGACATGACAGTTTTTGAAATATGTCCTAAAGGCTTCCCCCACTCCTTTATTAGGCGAGATTCAAAAAAATAACAATAACAAAAGTTGTAGTAAACAATCTACTGATTTTAATTATTTATTTGCTTTTCTACGGTTAAGTGGCATTTTTTGCCGTAAAATGAACTTTAAAAAATAAATAAGCCGTTACGCCCTCTTGCGGCAATTTCCGAAACTTAAAATTATTTTGAATGAATTTCTCTTGGCAGTTTTTATGATGAGAGGTTTTTTTTCATCTGTGGGACGTATCGTTTCCGAGATATGGCCGCTCCGTATCCTTATCCGGACACCCTGTATGTACCTAAATAATAATCATTGTATGTTACTCGATGGAAAACATTTTTTTCTGCTTGTGGACGACACGCCGACATCTTTCTGACGTGCTTTGACGCCACAAAAGTCATTATTCCAATATTGTTAACCGTTGATAAGCAATGAGACATATAATAATACTAGAAATATTTCCCGTCCTAGGCCGGGAATAAAATATTCTCGTACAGAATATCGTTTATTCACATCATACATACATACATTTTTGCCATTTATTCCATTTAATTTTCGATCGCATAAAAAATAATGTGCACCTCGTAGGAAAATAATATGCTCATATTGATCATCCTAGGACGCTTGCATCCTCGTCCGAGAATAGGTAATTTTCTTATACTTTTTTTTTATTATTCCGGTAAAACTATTATTATTTATGGGCCTCCAATTGCTTTGGCCCAAGGAACCTCACTTTAAATCCGGCCCTAGTTAGATGGCAAATTTAAAACTGCTTTGGATTTGAACGACTTATTGCAATGCCTAAAGTGTGGTGACCTGGCAGGCATCGGACAACAATATATAAAAAAAAAACTTTTGTTTTGATTATTTGTAAGTTATTTTATGCCTTGTCTCAAGACTTGCAAGATGCATTAAATCTACTTATGTTTAAGAATGATCTAAAGAAGCTGTGTACTTCAAAAAACTTGTTACTGTTTTAATGATTTTTTTTAGTTAATGGTTTGATGTGTAATTGTTTGTCGGTGGGTGTTTCATGTCCAAAAATTACAAATTTTATTAACGTTTAATGTTACTAAGTAGTATATTAATTTTATGTTGGACTTTAATTTTATAGCGGTTCCAGTCTTTATTGAGATTGATTAGCTTTGGGTGATTTTGACGTTTCCTTCAATTATTGTATTGTTCCTTTTAAATTGAAGAAATAATATTAGCCAATAATTATAGAATAATAATTGTATTTCATATTTTTCAGAAATGACAGCAAACATACGGAATGATAACAGTGATGACAATTTTTCGGACGATGAAAGTTCGCCCCTGACAGAAAATATATATGGAGGAAGGTAAGACATCTTTCACTCTTATAGTTTCATTAATAGTGTCTGCAAATGTAAGAATAAAACTACTTATGCTATAATTTTATTGAAAATAAAGAATATAATAAAATTTTACTTCAATATACAAACACGACAATAAAAATCTTGAACAAATGACGGAACTTTTCATTTATAGTGATTTTTATTTAAAATGTTATAATGTCTAGCTAGATAATATAAAATTCCCATAAGTGGTCAAATATTATCATCAAACTACTGGTTGTTAAGTAATCTATTAGGTACCTATGTGTTAACTAGCTAGGAAATTCATCGTCCAATTTTCAACTTTCATAAAATTCTTTAAAGTACCTTACCAACCTTGGGCGCAGACCAGTATTTGTGAATTTAAAAACAATTAGACAAACAATTTAGACATGACACTGTTAACAAACAATGTTATCTATCTGAAAAATACCCACGCCACTGAAACAGATATCAGATTTTAAAGAGGTGTTTACATTTTGTTGGCTCAACCTTACTGTATTTCTCGCTGCTTCAAAGAGGTTTTACTCCTTGTAATTGATAATATTTTAACTTAATTACCTGGGTGAAGTTTTAGAAATTCTTTTGTAATTTTATAAGTATTGCACAATGCACCTAGGTACTACATTTTTACGAATATTTTCAGCGGTAAAGTATTAAAAATGTACAGTGATTAAAATAAATGCTCATTTTGGTATAGTGTCAGGTACAGGGTCCTGCAACTCTCTTGGTCTCTAAATTCTATTCTATTATACCGGGTGACCACGAAATTACTGACCAGCTTGTCACGTCCTTATAAAATAAAATATTATTTTGAAATTTTGGTAGGATATATGGTTGCACTGTGCGCACATTTTCAGTATTCAAACTTCCGACTGTCACTTCCGGTTAAACCGGAAGTGCATACAACATTGATATTTTAAATAGAACACCCTGTATATTTTTACGAAAATGCATTTTACAAAGTATTCTAAGCATAAAACATGTATCATATTCTATACCTATCTAAGACAGATTAAGAGAAAATGGCGTTGGAATTTATAAAATTAGACACTCATTTTATTGTTTTTTCGAAAAACAAATGAATAAGCGCAAAATTTTATATTCTTTTTTTACTTCTTTTTAGGTATTCTTTATGAATAAGTCACAATTATTTCACTTCCGGTTTAACCGGAAGTGCTGCAAAATTTGACATTCAAACATAGATTTCTCCATTATTTTTAATGTCACGCCCTATTTTAAATATAATTTTCAAAATTACCTTATTGTTCTAAATATTTTTTATTAATGCTTCCCTAGGTCTAAAGTTATTCGTTTTTAAGATATAAGCATTTAAAGGTTTAGTTGCATTATTCAACAAGCAACAATTGATATTAACTTATTCATAGACGCTATCGCCATGGTATTTTTAATTTAGTCCTTACATTCTTATACAAGTGACTTATTTATTAATAAGAAAAGTTAAAACTATGCCATTTTTTACGCGGGAGCATCAAATTGACATGCTGCTAATCTACGGAGAGACTAGAAAAAACCGGAGAGAGGCCAAATTTCTGTATATGCAGAGATTTCCCGAACGCGAGCACCCAAGCGATACGTATTTTCCATGGTTAGAAAATCATTTGAAGTACGAGAATGAAAATCAAAACGCAAATGGTTTTATTATTAGTGAGGAGGCAGAAACAAATACACTAGCCCTTGTTGAAGCTGACCCGACAGCATCGACGAGGCAAATTGCGAATGATATTGGCATCGGTAGGGAGAGTGCAAGAAAAATTTTAGAAAAACATGGCTATAAATCTTTCAAATACCAAATCCATCACCATCTTTATGAAGGCGATCCTATTCGAAGATTGGAATTTTGCAACTGGTATCTTGAAGAGGAGCAGCAACAGCCACTTTTAAACGCACACATTTTATTTTCTGATGAATCCCGTTTTACCAACTTAGGGATGTTCAACAGAAATAATACCCGGTATTGGTCTACTGAAAATAATCACCTATTTAGGGAAGGGGCGTTTCAAGAACGATTTGGCATTAACGTATGGCTAGGCGTTATAGGAACACGTATAATAGGTCCTATATTTTTTGAACAACATTTAAACGCTGTCCAATACCTGGCTTTTCTTCAGAACACCATTGAAGATATTCTGGAAAATTTACCTGTTAGGCAATACGCACAAGTATTGTATCAACAAGACGGCGCTCCGGCACATAATGCTAGAATAGTGACAGCATATTTGAATGCGACTTTTGGAAATCGTTGGATAGGCACTAATGGCCCAGTAAGGTGGCCGGCTAGGTCCCCCGACCTAACACCGCTTGATTTTTTTTACTGGGGCCATATAAAGGAGAAGGTGTATAGAACAAAACCTCAGAACCTCGACGACCTAAGAGATAGAATAACTCAAGCAGTAAACAATATTACACCACTAAAAATGAACAATGTACTTCGAGAATTCCAAGAAAGAATTCATTTGTGTCAAGAAGCAAATGGCAATCATTTTGAGAATTTAATTTATGGATAATTAGTTTGTATTTTTACATATTATTTTATTAATTATAATTCTACCATAGGTTCGAAATAAAGTTTAATTTTTAAATGCTTATATCTTAAAAACGAATAACTTTAGACCTAGGGAAGCATTAATAAAAAATATTTAGAACAATAAGGTAATTTTGAAAATCATATTTAAAATAGGGCGTGCCATTAAAAATAATGGAGAAATCTATGTTTGAATGTCAAATTTTGCAGCACTTCCGGTTAAACCGGAAGTGAAATAATTGTGACTTATTCATAAAGAATACCTAAAAAGAAGTAAAAAAAGAATATAAAATTTTGCGCTTATTCATTTGTTTTTCGAAAAAACAATAAAATGAGTGTCTAATTTTATAAATTCCAACGCCATTTTCTCTTAATCTGTCTTAGATAGGTATAGAATATGATACATGTTTTATGCTTAGAATACTTTGTAGAATGCATTTTCGTAAAAATATACAGGGTGTTCTATTTAAAATAACAATTTTGTATGCACTTCCGGTTTAACCGGAAGTGACAGTCGGAAGTTTGAATACTGAAAATGTGCGCACAGTGCAACCATATATCCTACCAAAATTTCAAAATAATATTTTATTTTATAAGGACGTGACAAGCTGGCCAGTAATTTCGTGGTCACCCGGTAGATACAGATTTCGATTTGCTACAGGGTAACACCTATGATAGGGCACACATTCAGAAATTACTTTTGGTTATATAGGGTGTTTAACAAATGCGGGACTACTTTAAATTAAATATTTTAAATGGGAAGCCTATATTTTTTCCACGGAATTTGTGTCCCTCTTTATTGTTTATGGAATCACAATTTGTTTTTCGTATTTTACGATGTTAGTAATTATTATCCTAATTTTTTTGCTATAGCACGATCAAAATAAATATACAAAAATAATAATAATAGGTGACGACCAATTAAAATTACTTAATTAGTAACACAATCAATAGGATCCAAGATCTATAAAATAATTCAAAATATGTATATTTAGTATGGAATAAGGCCCGTATAGGAATTAAAGAAATTGAAGTAGTGAATCTAGCACAAATTTATTTATTTTTTATTTATTTATTTAAATCTTTATTGAATTCTCTAACAAACCATTTTTTATTAGGTAATTTATTGAAATGATTCTTATATTTTTTACACTGTAGTATATTATTTGCCATTCTTGTACTAAATTTTCTTTTGCTACCTTTAAAAGAATGGAAATTTAAATTAATTGCTGCTAGACCCACTAATTAATTTTCATTAATTGCCATATGGGCCTTAACATATACTAAATCCTACTGATTATTTTACTAATCAAGTAATTTTAATTAGCCGTCGTAAAATTACTATATTTAATTTTTGTAAGGAAACTCTCACTATCTGAAAAAATTACAAAGTTTACTGTTTTTGTAGCTCATTTATTAAATTTATATAGCCCAAATTTCGACTAAATAAATAGACGTACCGTTTCAAGTTTGCATTTTTGTATTAATTTCGCATTCTTCTGATAGATTGCGCAACCTGTTTTATTATTCAAAAGACAACCACTAGTAAATATTTGACCATAATTGACCCATTTTAATGACTAATCCGCTAGGAATTTATTTTTTATAATTAGATGATTGACCTCTCCTCTTTCATGGTAATTAATTACTTTTTGGGGGTTGTTTATGCAGAATAATTTATTTCAAAGTAAGGAATACCATTTTCATAAAATAGGATTTTTTTAACTCCCCAATACCAATGAGTGTAGAAAAATTATTAACTTTGTTCACGAGTGAGCTGCCTGTTGATATTATTTTAAACAGAAATTAATCGGTTATAAATTGAACCTGAGATTTGAAGGCTCAATGATCTCAGCTTGTATATCTATGGTAACACTATTTAAAAAGCTCATACTTTATCTAAGTCATTTATTTTTTATTGTTTCCAATTTTGTTAAATGTGTTTGCGCTGCAGAACCATATACCATATTGAAAGTAAAAGTAAACCATCTCGTATAAAAATATTTTGTAAAATCATATAAATCGTACTGGTATTTGCAACTACCTGCAGACCTGCATACAATTTTTATTAAAATAAAATCGATAAATGAACTGTGGCATATTTATTGGGACCGTAAAATTGCAAAATAAATTGTAATTACATAAACAAGAAAGAGGGGCAGTACTTTCTGGTAAAAAATATATATTATCCCATTTAAAATATGTATATTCAAGTTGTCCCGCCTTTGTGAAACATCCTGCATATTCGAAAATAATTTCCAAATATATCTCTAATAGTACAGAATTTAGAGACCAAGGAAACTGAGTTGTGGGACTCTGTATATCAGGTGTCATTAGGGTCTGCGTTTCTTATATTGCACTATAGGTTGGCCGACCCAGGTGGCGTTTAAATTAATAAAAACATATCCAGACAAGACAGGTTTTACAAGCATTACAACAGGATTCTGTTCTTTTCAAATTAGCCATTATTCGGACAGCATACTTCTGCAGATGAAAAATCCGACAATCGTAAGTTCCAGCGTTTAACTACACTTAAACATTTTCTTTATGCTACTTTATTTAACTAAGGAGCTTTGAATCAGCTTCTCTGAGGTGTTCCGAACTTCCAACTTTCTACATTGAACTACGCCAGTACCTAATCAGTTCATCCGAATGAGATGAATTCACTTCTAGCTGTTCTTCTTCCTGTTCTAAACACCATCAGCAATCTAATAGGAACAGCGCTGCAAAATCTTCAACGCTATGCCTCGAAATATGGCTTGCAAATTAACCAAGAAAGAACGGAGCTAGTTCTATTCACACGCAGAAGGGTGATCTAGAACTTCAGGCTCCCAGTCCTGGACAACAATACTTTAATGCTGAAAGAAGGAGCAAAGTATCTGAGACCGATACTTGACTCCAAGCTAAAAAAGATACTAACGAAGATACAACGGGCAGGTTGTCTAGGAGTAACTGGTGCCCTTTACTCCACACCGACTGCGGTTTTAGAAGTGATGTTACATCTCCTGCCCGTGAACATTTATGGAAAAAGTATGGCCCCAAAAAGTGCTCTACGACTAAAAGAGCCGAAATGCTGGATGAACACCAACTGCGGGCACGGCAGTATACTAAGGACATATCTAGTCCAAAATTTGCGAGAGTCGACTGATTACATCGTCCCACTAACAGACTTCGAGTAGAGGTTTTCTGTGCTCATTCCGACTAGGGAAGAGTGGGAGGGCAATCAGTTAACAATGGAAACGGATCACTCGATTTTTACAGACGGTTCAAAAATGGACGTGGTAGTAGGAGCTGGTATCTTCTCTGACAGCATGAAGATGCAGAGGCCGTATAGACTTCTCGACTACTGCAGCATTTTTTAAGCAGAAGTTATGGCAGTAGATAAAGCAGTAAAAATCCTGCAGGAACACCCAAACATGAGAGCAGCTGCGTCAATAGCTTTCTACATAGAAAGTAAAGAAGCGATAAAGGCAATTTGTTCCAACAACATTAAATCAAAACTAGTAAGACGATGTCGCAACAATCTCCGCATACTTGGTGCCCAGCATCGAGTCATTCTGTGTTGGGTTCCTGGTCATCACAACATAGATGGCAATGAGTCTGCTGATACGCTCGCCAAAAAGGGTGCGGGAATGTCCGCCGATCTAACAGAAAATACCGTTGCTAGAACACTGGTATCGGTCAAAGAAGAGATAGATCGCATAGCCAGACAACTTGCAATAAGCAAATGGACAGAGTTAACATCCTGTAGGATCTCCAAGCAATAATAGTGGCCCCTACTTGATAACAGGAAAACCGGACACTGTATTTTCGGTAGACATGCCGAACGTACGCAAATACTATAGCTAACGACTTCTGCCGAAGTTACAGAGGCGAAGCAGAGGAGGAAAGTATTCAACATTTCATGTGTGAATGCCCTGACCTTGCAAGACGAAAATTTAATACCTTGGGCGAACCATTCTTTAATAATCTGGAGGAAGTAAGCAGTTTACAACTGGGTCGACTTACTAAGTTTATTAACAGTAGGGGCTGGTTCGAGTGAGCTGCCAAGATTCTTCTACATTGTACGCCGCACTAGCCATCAGGGAACTGATGCTGATAGGTTCCGCAAAACATGTGTGGTATCACAACGGTCCTTATAGGACTACGTGAGACTGTCTTGACATATCAGATGTCTGCCACTCTAACCTAACCTAACCTAGCTCTTCCTCCTTTGCTGCGATATCTGTTTAATGTGTTTGATGATCATTAATACGAAAAAAGACATTAGTAGAAAATGATGCAAAATCATACCTGCTTGAACTTTTGTATGACCTTTCAACTCCTCTTTCTGGGTCTTCTCTATGAAATATCATCTCGTGTTGTTACCATTTTAAATTAGAAGCAGCTCAGAATTCTAAATATAACTTAATATTGTGTATAAATTTGTAAGGAATTTTTAAAATATAACTGCCTGACGTGGACAAGTGGACAAGCCCATGCGAATTGCAACAAAATAAGTTTATTTCTGCAAAAATGTATGGTACATTGCTCATTTTGGTATTCAAGGACTGCGACATAAGCTAAAGCTGCATTTTGAATTTATTATCGCAGCGATCGCTTGACACGGGCAATAAGTACTTATGCGTGTAACTTTGTATGACTTGAAGTTATTTGTATTCTAGTACTTATTCTGAATGTACTGGGTGTGCCCATATGTAATTTGTAGACAATTAAATAAAAGCATAGCAGAACACATTTTGCATCAATTCTCCTTCAATGCAACTTTTTAAAACAAAAATAGGAAATATGATTTTGGAATTTTTCGGCTGTATGTAAATTGACCGTGAATTATTTTGAATTTCATAAATAATTTAATTTATATACGAATGAAATTGTTAAATCGCTTCCTAGTTGATCTTATTAGGTGTGATGTCAGTACACCTTTATGATAATGAAATGTTAATTTCTTGTAGTTTCTTATTGAACCATACAAAAATCAATAAATATAGAATGGTACGGCAGCCGCAATGGTGCGTGATTATTTTTAACTGTCTTAATATATTAGCTACTTAAAATCTTAAAACTATAATAGCATCATCGGTTATATGGGTGAAAATAAGCCAGCGGTATAAGGAAAATTAGGAGCATTTTTTAAAACTGTTATAAATCTTTAAAAAAATATTCAGTCCTACCTACCCGATATTATAGGTTCGGATTACTTTCAAGGATACAGTTTAATCTGGGGATTGTCCAGTAACCTAGGCACCGGTTCTACTAGTTAAATTGAAGATTAAAGTCAACTGTAACCTATAAAGCGGACAATAAGGTTAAGAGCACAGGGAAAAACCAACATAGTACATACAAAAAGCAAAAATTTTCAGAAGAAAGAAAATCACAGCGGTAAAGAATGAACATTAGAACGATCCTAATTTTTTTCATATTTTTGTTCTAATGGGCATTTTTTTTGTCCCATAGAAGGTCCCAAAGTGCCAAAGTTTGTATTTTAATTTTTAGGAGATATTTACAGAATTCCGTGTGTCCGTAAAAGTATATTCGACTTTATTTCAATGTAGCTCAATAATTACCTTAATATTTTGAATTTGACACATTTCCACTCTTCATTTGTTTTCTCCTTTAATATCTTTTTTAAAATCTTTAATGACGTGTAACTGAGTTGGTTGTTTCCCTCCCTTTACGAATATTATATGAAAATAATAATATTTAACTCGTTTAATATTTTTGAAAAAAGTTTTTAATTTAGCCGCGTTTTTTACTTATTTATTCTACATCAACTTGAATCGCTTCTTTGACACACACAGCCCTCGCAATGCTCCACAGGAGTTTTTCTACAGTGATTGTGTCTAATCTAGTCTCTTAAAACGAATATCTAAGAGCATTTGAAGTATTTTCAAAATATGTTCTTTTTTTGACTATTATAAAAGCTTCTACAACTTAATTAAATATGCCTTCCTCTATGCAGCCAATTTAACAATCCTTTTAAACATTTGTCACCAGTACTCATAGGTACGTCTTCTGTATTAACATCATTGACATTTTTTGCGTTAGTTTATATTTCGTTTTAAAGCTACATACTGTTTTATGTTCGGAAATTGTTTAATCGTGTTACTAATTTACCAGTGATGATAGATGTTTTCATTAGTTGCTATTATCCTACTTACCTCTCGTGCCAACTATTGTTAACTGCTGAATTGCAAGGAATGCATATTTTCAACAACGTAATTAAATTTATAGATACATACCATCGCCAACCTTGCAGACCAATGCATATCAAGTTAAGTCAAATAGAATACAAGGGTTTTATTATTCTTAACAACTTTTGATTTACTACACACCAGTGTCATTATAAGCAAACCAGAAAATGTAAAACAGGCATCATTTGAAAATATCGTTGCTTTCTGTCTGACTTTTTTTTTGTTCTTTGAACAAGCCTGAATAGAATAAATTAGTCTAGATCTACAAAGAAATAGTAACTTAATAACTCAGTTTGAAAATCTGAGACCTAAACTTTATTTAAGAGGCTCCCCCAGCAAGTAGTTAGTATACTAAAGGTGATTTGTATATTATAGCGGTGTTCATATAGAAGGAACGCCGCCGCTTAAATTCAGGAAATCAGTTAATATACCAAATAGAACCATTTGGTAAAAATATTTGAAAACTTAATTGGATACTTAACCATTTGCTAGTTTTAATTTTCTAAAAAAGTATTTTGTATTATTCCTTTTGTATTGTATGAACGTCTTAATGAACAGAGCAGTGTACGCTTGTTGACAGACAACTTATATAGTATTTTTGATGAAGTTCCTTTATAGTTGATGCAAAGCAAAAACCGATGCACGTCATACCCTTCGAGTGACGTCAGTTATCGACAATGTTGCCAGCTTGTAACCAAAATATCCGAGTTAGGGAATTACACAGTTTTTGTTAAAAAATAGACGCACAGCAATACGGAACCACGAACAATTAAGGTTAGTTTTGCATGAAACGTCAAACCAAGCCAATGAACGAGCTGGCGCCACGGCACCGTTTACAGTTCTGTTCGGCCAATAAAATTCAAATTATATTAATTTTTACAAGCTTAAATAAACAAAATATTTGCTATAAGTGGGTTCGTATCAACAAAGAGTACTTTAAGTTTGTAGTAAATTCAATATCGCATAAAGTTTTAATACTTTTTGCCCAAATTAGTTTCCTCGTGTTTTTTTACGGATTTACAATTATAAGCTGGTTGATGATGTGCATCGGTTTTGTTTTGCATCAACTGTAGATGTAAGGCGATGACATGTTGTTAAAATAAACATTGTTCAATATTTCACAACCGATTAGTTTACAAATGTCTTGAAAGCGAAAAAAAAAGACATCAATAACGTAGCAAAACAGTACTTCAACTTAAGTATTCCACTTCAAAAAACGGTTTGTCCTACAAGAAAAAGCTCCAGAGACTTATATTTTAAGAAATAACTGTCGATTAAGAGACACACAACTATTTTGAAAAATACCAGTAGCGTACTGTTTCTTTCACCAAAATAATGTGACTGGTTGAATGGTCAAAACTTTTTAAGTCGAGAAAACGCTAATGTTGTTTATAAACAACATAAGGGTTATAATTTGTTCACGCAATTATAACGTCATTATTGGGATGCTAGCTCCCATTGAGCGTAATATGTGGTCAGATCATATCGCGCGGCGGTAGAGAGATGAGACCTCACGGCGCAAAGCGAGTGCTTTTACGTGCGCTCCACGAGTTTTAGGCCTTTTTGGGCAACTAAGTAGTGCATTCCAAGATGGCTCCGTGAAGCAAGTGCTTTTACATACGCTTCACGATTTTAAGCCCTTTCTGGGCAGTTAATGGTTTCTTTTTAAATAAAACTAAGCAGCTAGCGATTCCGCGTTGTTTGACGTACGAAATTGAACTCCCTACGATACCGGATCGTTTCTGTGATGTACTTTCAAGTGATAGTTAGGGAAAAAGTATATAAAAGCAGTTAGTAATGTAACGTCAAGTATCGACCAGTGTCTTTGTCGTGAATCCTTGTAATATGCTACCATAACCTGAATTACCCCAGTGCGCCATCAGTAATATATTAAATCGTTTTCGAGGTTTTAAGGACTACTTAAGCCAGTCTGTCTGGAATTGAGCGAATTAAATTGACAATAAAATTTTGATCAAGCCCTTCCTAGCGCTCATGGATTACTCCACTAATTCATTAGAATTACGAGGTATAAATATTTCTTTTGCAATTAGACCCCAGACATTCTCTATGGGATTAATATCGGGACTTTAAGCAGACTACGGCAAAACCTCCACATTATTATATTCAAACCATCCTCTCATAGCATTTGCGCAATATTATTAATTATTATAATTATTATATATATAATTATATAATAATATGTAGGGAAATTATCCTATTAAAAGACGAATGAGTTATTTGGATATATTTGTTCAACAGATGGGAGCATTATATGTTCCAGAACAGATATACAATGTTCGGCGTTAAACCTTTCCTGTAATCGCCATAAGACAACAGGCTCATAAACACTAATCCAACCTCAGACATTCACAGGAAATCGTTTAGGTCTGTTGTGTTATCTGGACGGTATACACGAATTTGTTCATTATATGTTGATTGAAAAACCTTTTGGTCAGTGAACACTACCGTGTTCCAAAATTGATGATCGTGGTTTATATAATTTAGAGCGAAAAGTACCCGAGACTGACTCCGTTGGTGTGAGCATAATTTTTTTTCGCGGCAACGCGTTTTTTTAAGTCAGATTCTTTTACTCTTCAGCTGGCGGTAGTTTGGGACCCAGGAAATCCTATGTCAATGACAGCATGTCTTGCAGCTTCAAAAGGACTTATCCTTAGATATTCCAGAAGTATCTTCTTCGGGCCAGATTAGTACCAACTTTTCTTCTTAAATACCCTTTCTGATCCCAACGTTCCTAAACTCTGAAGATTGTGTTCTTGCCTATCTGATAAAGATTTGCCAGTACCCGTATTGACCACCCATCCTAAATTCTGGCTGCTATTCGATCTTTTTCAATCTCGGTTAAATGACGATGCATTTTGTAAATTTTGGCAGTGACAGGCTTGTCAACCATTCACTATTTTTGAAAAGTCAAAATCAATCAAGACCGATTGACTATTACTAATTTAGTGTACCTACCTATTTTCAATGAATACAACGGTACTACCTATTTAATATCGCTGAATGTCAAGGTAACGCATATTTCCAATGCGGTAATGAAATTAATACAAATTATGGCTGCACGCCCTGTAAGTATACCAAGACATATCAAACAGATTGAACAAAAAGTTACTAGACTTGTACCAAGAACACATTGCAAACGTGGGTGTTCATGCCGTTCTTTGTCAGAACAATATGCAGAGACATGACGCCAAAGTTTTTTTGGCTGGGTGTGATCAGATAAGGATAAATTCACGAATAAGCACTGAAAGGTCAAAATATCTCAACTGTTTTATTGAAAGTGACAATGATATTTATCTTAAAGATTACGGCAAATGTTTAATAGGATTACAGTTATGTCTTTAATGTCTAGCAGAATTATTATATATATTGTGGGATGATTTATGGTGTATCTTATTTGTAAAATAATCAAGGTCTGTTGCTATTGTTTTTTGCTGCATTCTAAATTTAGTGTGACTGGAAATCAGAATGTTCGTCATAGAACAAATATGAATAAGATATTTAAGACAACATAATTTACTTATAATATTATTAGTTTTTAATTATTATACAAAGGAGTTTTAGTGAAAGGCTGTCTGTCATACCCACAAAGCAGATTTGTTTGGATTTATAGAAATAACTTTTGTCACAAATTTATTCTAAATCGGGCTGTTTTCAGAACATGCTTCTTAAAAGTTTATTTTTTGTGTTTTTTTTTTATTTATACTTTAATACGTCACTTTTCTTCGATTTTCCCATTTTAATGATGTGACTTACTTGCAGAACATACATTAAGTGCCGATTAAAGGAAGGTAAAAAATCCATGAGACATGAATAAATAAAACAAAATATGTTTGGCATTATTTAGCAATAATTTGAAAACAATTCAACGTATCAAACTACAAGTTTGGGAGAAATATTCTTTTATAGATAAGGAAATATGTAAATGTTCAGAAACTTCACAGAGGGCGCTAGATACACCCAACAAGTTTAATAAATTCAATTTTTTGTATATCGAAAGCAACGATTTTCTATGACTTTTATGCACAGGACCAGATTTAGGAGTACGTAACAGGGGCTGAAGCGCTGGGGCCTCCACAATAGGGGACCTCCACAAATCCAATTTTTTTGCAAATTATTTCCGAAGAAAATTTCAAAAGCAATAACAGAAAATTTGGAACTCCGCCTATATTTTGCCAACATTTGATAGTTTTTTAATTAAAATATCAAAATTTTTATATTCATAATTGAGAAACCATCGGAGGGGAACTGTACTGGATCGAGAGATAAGATATCGGTGTTAGTACCATATTGTGGTCATTCATTGAATTTTTTCAACTTTATCCAGAATTTATATGTATTCTTTACAGCCAATACGGAACAGTATCAAATTCTGATTATTGGTTAAAAACACACAGTTCCTTGTTTTGAAGAAGCTCAGCTATACACCCTGGCCTTGTAGGGTTGATGACACGAACGAAGTTGTTGAGGGATATCATCAAATTAAGGAAGTTCTAATTACCATTCGTCGCAAACCTGAACAAAAAAGTAACGAAGCAACGAATTAGTTGGGGACAACATAGTTCCTTCTTGCTGGAAAACTGCATCAGTCCAGCCCATACCAAGAAGGCCTTGCCAAACAACTATCGTCCAGTCGCATTTCTCTAAATTAATAAATAATAAAAGTAATAAATTACTAAAGTACCTGGAAGGCTTCAACATTATTAGTGACCACAGTATGGATTTCGTAAGTCTAGATCAACAGGAGACCTTCTCGCTCATGTTATTCACGTTTGGAACAACGCAAAAGAACAACATTTCCAAGACCTTTGACCAAGTATGGCATGAGGGGCTCCTAACTAAAGTGAGAGCATACGGAATGCAAGTTCAATTTTGTTCGTGGCTGTCAAGCTTTACGAGTGGCGATGGACAGATTTCTTTCAGGCATATTTAACGTCAACGCCGGAGTCCCTCAAGGTTCTATATTGGCGTCCACCCTGTTTTTACTATACATTAAAGATTTTTTGGAAACAAAGCCCAAATTCGACCATCGTTGGAATACTGTTCGCATATTTGGGGCTCCGCTCCTAAACATACCCTGAGATTGCTAGACTCCATTCAAAGAAGAGTCATTTACTTTTTCGGTGACCATGATCTGACAGGCAACCTGGAAAGCTTTAAACAAACAAGGCAGGTTGGCGACTTGAGCCTATTTTACAAATATTTTCATGACAAGTGCTCAACTGAGGTTGCCCGCTTGATTCCACCCAGAGCGGTGCATGGTAGAAGTAGACGACGAGCCACTGCAGCCCACCTGTACGTTGTTCAGCTTAGTGTCTCTCATCTAGAAAACGTCATCACTCTGGTACGACCTCCATGAGGCCGTGTTCCCCAACGAGTATAATCTCTGCTACAAATGAAATGTTACAGGATTTAAAGTCGAAGTCAAAAACATTAATTGTCACTTTTGCATAGAGCTTTTGACAAGTAATTGAATACATGTATATTTTTTTTTTAAATCGATCTTCGACCTTAATTCCAATTTGTAAACAGAGTTGCTGTTGAGCGGATCTTGAACAAGGGTTGATTTCAAATTTCTAAATCCATATTTCGTTGGGGTAGAGGAGGCGCAGGCAGCGAGGAAGAAGTTATTTTCAAATCGTATTTTTGGTCATTGCTGGATCGATATTATGGTGGTAGAGGCGGGAGCTGGGGACGAGTAAGCCAGTCTCTCGGTATTCTATATGGCTTGAGTGGGTTTGAGTGAATGTGTGATCGGGAGATAAGGGGATTTAGGGAAACGTCCGTCCATTTGTAGTAGTCAACAATTAGTTTGTTTGTAGGTTCAGTGATTGTCGGTATTTGTAGGTCATTATTTAAAGTATTTGTCATAATTCTGAACACTTTATTTTGAAATATCTGAATTTTTCTAAACGTTGACCTGACGTGCACCAAGTAGCAACACCCTAAATAAGTACGGGCATATTAAATATATAGAACTACATAGACATTCAGAAGCAATCTATAGACATAACAACCTAGGACGGTGATTATTTTAGATTTTTTGAAATATTCACAATATTCTTTGTTCATTACACGCATTTCTTTTTTAGCACAAAAAATGCTAATGCTTTCACTTTGACCACCCCAAAATTGTACTGCATAGCACATTCAAGAGTAAAAGTAGCCATAATACACATAAAAATGATTCTTGAATTTACAGTGTGTGCAGTAGAATCTTTGAAGTATATTGTTGAATCCAAGAAAGACACATTCAAAATAATCCCAGTGATCGATCAGCTCTCCATTTCTTTAAAAGGATCGAATAAAGGCATACGATAATGTCCCATCTTCGATACTTTTAGGGGGTATTGGAGTTATTATCAAAGATAGAGAGTTGCGCTTTTCGCGTCAGTGTGCTACTTTTGAACGAAACGAAAGATTCCAGTATGAAATGTGTCATGTTCGTTGTTAATCTAAAGGGTGATTTTGAAAAACTTCGATTTTTAGGCGCCTCTCGTATTTCCGTTATGCGTTAACTTATCAAAGAAGTGAAAACTGATATTAATGCTTTTTCAGTGGAGTTATCAGTTTTTTTTTTTTTCTAAAAATGTTAGTTTTTCAGGTGTTAACCAAACCTAAGTTTTTTTTAATGGGATACTTTGTATATTATTTTTCGTATTGATTAAATATCATTTAGGCAAGGGCCTAGCGCCACTTAAAGCCTCGGTTCACGTCAGATCACCGAAGTTAAGCAGTGTCGAGCGCGGTTAGTACTTGGATGGGTGACCGCTTGGGAAACACCGCGTGCTCTTGTCTTAGGGAAGAGTGTAAAATGAATCGACATCAAAACCATCCTATTCACGCCGGACAGGCCGGATGAGATCGGATATCTCGTAGGATGAAGGTGCCGTTTCACACTCCCCAGTCGGTAGACCGCACGATTAAAAACCGTACGGTCGATGACCGGTTCAAGATGGCCTCTGATACGCCGACGACCGTAAAAAATAGTAAATAAAAAAAAAATATATCATTTAGGTTTCTCAAAAATATATAAATGTTTAGATTTATTTTGAAAAACAAGCTCAAAATTCGATATTTTTACTTTTTTACTTTATTTGTAACAGTAGACCAAGGTCAATTTACTAGAAAATGAAAATGTCCAAAACTTGACAGATTTGTTAGATTATTATCATTTATGAAATAATTTCTTAAGTATGTTTTATTTTACTTTTTATTGCAATGACCATTTATGATATTTATGAAAAGTTGTTGAATATGTTGGTATGTTTTATACAATTCCTTGAAAATTCTCAAGAAGCTACTGAATTATATTTCAATAGGTAATGTATTTAAAGCGCTTTCAATAGGATAATTTCTCATATCTGGCGATTGTTGGTTCATATTAGGTATCAAGAAAGAAGGCAACCATTTTCAGAAATATTTGGTCGTTTAAAAACAAATCTAGTTAAGCGTCCCAAAATATACATCAAATAATTTACAGAGAGAAAAGAGAAATATTTTATCTAACGCAGAAGCATCATCATCGTGTAGAAAAATAGAGGAAGAACGCTTTCTGATGCTCAGAGAATTTCGAAAAAATATAAATACCATCCATATAAATTTAAAATAGTGCAACATTTACACCCCGAAGATGCCGAGCGTCGAATAACTTTTTGCCAATGGTATTTAGAACAAATCCGCACCAACGCATCTTTTGGCAGACTTGTCATCTGGTCTGACGAATGTTATTTTCCAAGTGCAGGAGTTTTTAATCGTCATAACGCGAGGCGTTGGTCTGCAGAAAATCACCATTTAATTTTCGAAATGGCGCATTGGGGTTGTTGTATCATGTTTTATTTTGGGCCGACGCATAGTCTACCGGATGTGTGATGGGGATCTCACAGCACGTAGATACCTAGAACTACTGGAGGAAGTTATTCCCGAATTTCTGGAAAATATTGCATTTACCCATTTCAATTCAATCTATCTCCAACAAGACGGTACTCGGGGTCATAACTGTAGACAATAACTTCCCTCAAAGCTGGATAGGTACAAACGGCCTGTGAGGTGACCCGCATGATCTCCCGATCTTTCCGTTTTGGATTTTTTTGTGGGGTTTTATGCAAAATTAAGTATATAAGAAACGATATGAATCTCCAGAGGAACTTCGTTAGGCAATTAGGCTGGCCTTCCAGACTCTTCATAATGGATCTATGATTATTTTCAATGCAATAATTGTAAGAATATCAAACATGTGCAGATATTGCATTCAAGAAAATGGCCGGCATTTTAAAAACCATCTTTAAAAAACCCTGGGTCGTTGTTTTGACTTTCAGTGTTTTTTTTTTATTATTGATACTTAAGTTTTATGTATCTATTAACGTTGTTCTTGTTTCTTCGCAATAAAATTTTAATGTGTACTTGAGTTTTATAATACAAATGTTGTTTAAAATAAAAAATGTAATAATAGTTAAGCATTCGCATACAATTCAACATATAGAAAAGCCCTAAAATTAACCTATGAAAAAATGTTACTACTCTTGGTTCGATTCCAGATCATTTAACTGAAAGTGGGGGTAGCCAAGAACTCCAGGGTGGTCGCGATTATATGTAGAAGAGGGCACAATCTGACAAAAGAGTAATATGATAACAATGCCTTACGCATGCCTTATAGTATGAACTGGTCGCCCCTCGATATTTGTAGCAACACATGCATTGTCTCGTTAGTAATGTGAAACTGTGCCATACGTTAAAATACGTAAGGTCCTTTAATTTAGATGCTATACACACTTGCACGTGGCGGCAAAGAATTTAGTAGAGATCTACAAAGATGATTTGGAACCTAGTCTCGGAGAAGATGAGTTAATTCAATTTGTTTCATTGATAGATGTATATAAAAAGGATCATCAGATATACGATCAATCAAATCTTGCAGAGTAATCATTTCGAAGCAAAATTTCCGAATACAGAAATTGCGCTGCGGATGTATTTTGTATTGATGGTATCTAACTGAATTGGAAAAATGAAAATAATTCAAAATCGACTCCGAACAATGTCACAAAACCGTGTGTCAACTTTTTCACTGATTATCATTAGCAAAGTTTTACTCCGGGAGCTAATGGATTGCGACGAAAACATCCCAAAAATTACGCTTCGCCTGATAAGACTAAATATTTGTAAGTAAATAATAATCAATGTTTGTTGCTCAATGGAAATTTTTTTTTTGGATTCTGGTAAAACTATTCATAAATTGCAAAAAATTATATTTTATCTTATTCTATAAATAATTATGGGCCTTCACCTGCTTGTGACCGCAGGACCCTCGCACCTATAAATCCGGCACTGTCTACGCCCATTTTATCAATGTCCTGTTAACACAAACTTCGGATAACATTGTTGGAACAATAATTGTTGTCATAGAAGTTATGCGGCTGTTATTGCTTACCGGACTTTGATAAAATGGGCCTTACTCGTAATTTTTGAGAATAGCTGCTATCTCATTAAATTTATTTGAATTAAATCACATTCAATTTGCTAATTATTTTTGATAATATACCATAGGTACATATAATGAAGCGTACAAACTGTCGTGTCGTGTGACGTGACATAGGAAGGAGGGGAAAGGGTTAAAATTCTGGGACAAATATCTTCAAAAAAAGTAGTGATGTATTTTATGCGCACGTGCTATACTAATAGATTTATTTTCTGGGGATTAAACTGTAGTTCCCAAAACACTATAGACAGAGGCCAGCCACTTCCGAGTACAATGGCAACAGTGTGACTAAACAAATTTAAATCGCGGGCTACGACCAATGACTGACCTTTTGAGTTATTATTTTGGCTGATTCAAGAACGACCTTGGTACAGGGAAATATCGGAGAACGGATATGAAGCATACCCACGTAGTCATATAAAAGAATAATGAACAGTCAATCAAGAAGGAAACCCAGTTACAATACAGATAATTGGAATTGGATTTTATGCTCGATATTATAGGTTCAGATTACTTTCAAGGTTACGGTTTAACTGGATGATTGGCCAATAGCCGGTGCTTATTCTACTAGTCAAACGGAAGATTGAAGTTAACGGTAACCTATAATACCGGACATGAAGAGTCAACACAGCCCAAAGAACAAAATTTTACAGAAGAAAAAAGACAGCTGGATCTTGTTTCCGTTATTTTCAAAATATTTAATCCTTAGCTGATGTTCTGGGGTCACAGGTGACCCCACGTTCATGAAACTGTCAGCTATAATGTCCCTAGGATATTGATAATGTGCGAGCTAATTTTATGCCAATCGAAAGCACGATGTTACCAAAGTCAACGTGCTTTCGATTAACATAAAAGTATGAAGCATTTATCAATATCCGAGGGATATTCGGTCAAAAAATGTTTGGATAAAAAAATAAAATAACTCGCAACACAACAAGTACTTATTTATTAAAAGTACAACTGGTAAACTTTTTAATAAGACTGAAAATTCGCATTGACAAAATGTGACATTTTGAAATTTACTTGGAATATGAAGCTGTCAAAGTCTTGATGTCATAATGATTGAAGTCTTGGTGTTAGAGAGATTAAAAACTACCCGAAGTGTTGTTAGCAATAAAATGTTGATATGATTGTGTGATTTGTATGACATGACAAAAAATGCTGTTAGAAGACGTACCTCTACAAATAAGAACTAATATATGGTTCATGTACGACGGCGCCCCAGCACATGTTAGCCTAGTTGCTCGTCAATACCTTGACAACACACTTCCTAATTGCTGGATTGGGCGCGCAGGGCCCCCAAGGTTGGCCAGGTCGCAGTCCCAACTTGAGTCCTCTAGACTATTATTTATGGGGTCACCTAAAGTCTTTTGTATATATAAGACGCCTGTACTAGATGAAAAGGACTTAAGAATTCGAATTATTAAAAGCTGCAACGCGATACGAAATAATGCAGGCATTTTTAAACGTGTAAGAGAACAATGGTGAGACGATTGCAAAATATCAAAATTAAAAATAAGTCAGTGGTGTAAATTTTCTTCTCAATAATATTCGTTAAGGTGCTCCCCGAGACGCCACTGGACTCACTAAATTTAATCTAGTCAGGGCTAAGTAAGCCCTTATCATTATAAATAACGGTACCAAATTTCAATAAAATCGGGAAAAGGATATTTAAAAAAACTATAAAAAACGATTTTTTTTTAAACATTAACATTATATATAAAAACGTGGCAACTCCGGACATATGTTCATATGAACTTTTTTTCTTAGAATGTCATAATGAATCACTCTCTTAAATTACGTACTTACCGTACTTCTGAAACATCCGTATATATTAGTTACACATACTTTAAAAAGTAAAAACGTTTAAAAGAATATTTTAATTTTTGATTTTTTCTTTTAGTTTTAGCCCTTTATAATTTTGGGGTTAGTATCGACCCCAGAATATCAGCTACATTGCATAAAAGGAGGATACCAGCTAATGGTTAATAACTTGTAAAAGTTAGGATAGTCTCATTTTTATGTAAAGTCTGTTCAGAGATATAAGAAAGTTACACTTTGCCTTTGAATGGGATTATCCAAGGGTGGCCATAAACAAACAATGAAAGAATAAATGCAGGTAAATTATGGTCCGTACTTAAAAATGTCTTAAAGTAAACTGCAAATCCAGAAGACGTAATTTCATTATTATAGTAATAGTTTGGTGATTTTTAACCGATTTTTACCTGATTCAAAATGAGAGGGTTAATCCCATAAAACAAATTATGTTCTAAAGACTGTATATATAGCCATTCTAGTCAGTTTTAAGCTTAGTAATTATTCTTACTTCTTGTGTAATACAGCGTTGGTTTAATCGTGTGTGAGTCATGGGAAATATGTGCGAGCCTAGTGTATCTCAAGGGATAACCCCGTCGAAAAGCAGAAAACACTTTTCTGTGGAAACTAAGGAAGTTATAAACAATGTTTATTTAACTCTCATTAAACGTGCGGTCAGCAAGCAAGCAGCGTTAGAAGAAACGGCCACATGAACAAAAATTCCCACATCAACTGTATGGATAATTGTGAATAATCCCATTTTAGCGAGGAAAAAAAGAACCAATACTGGCATTTTTTCGAAGGTAGATGGAAGTGATCAAGATATAATACGGCGTAAAATTTACAAGTTATACGAGGAACAAAGCGTGCCTACATCCGATAATTTAATTAAGAGGCTTGAAAAAGATGAAACCGGCGTTAAATGTTACAGAACAGCGTTATGGAAGTGTATCCAACACATGGGTTTTAGATTTAAAAAAATTAACAAAAGACAAGTTTTAATGGAATCTAGTAGAATTCGGGAATGGCGATCCGAATATCTACAAAAAATTAGGATTTATAAAGATCAGCAAAGGCCGATTATTTACTTGGATGAAACCTGGTTCGACACATGTGATACCCCGGAAAAGGGTTGGGTTGACTCAAGCGGCAAGTGTAAAACAAGCGCGCCATCAAAAAGAGGTAAACGAATTACGATTTTGCATGCTGGATCTAAAGACGGATGGATTCCAAATAGACTTTCTCTGTCTGCAAGAAACATTAAAGATTCTTCTCTGGATTACCATGAGGACACCACTGCTGATTTACTTGAACAGTGGTTTAAAAACAAGCTAATTCCAAATATACCTCCGAATAGCGTAATTGTAATGGACAATGCAAGCTACCATATTAGGCAGTTGAGCAAGACTCCCTCCTCAAATGACACAAAAGCAATAATCCAAAACTACATGTATGATAATGACATCTATTTTCAGGAAGATTACACCAAAAGGCAATTGAGGTTTTACAAAGTTTAAGACTACAAAAGGAATACTTCTGTGATAATTATGCAAAAAATCTAGGGCATACAGTTTTAAGGCTTCCACCATACCATTGTATATTTAATCCCATCGAACATGTTTGGCACCAACTGAAATCTGCCATTCGTCGTTACAATATTTGCCCTACTATTAACTCCAGTGTACTTGAGTTATAGAAACTGAAGTTTTTAACATCCCTTCACAAAGTTGGGCAAATTCTGTTACACATGTTGAAAAAGTGGAAAAATCCTATATCCATATAAACAGTATAGCACAAATAATAATTAGAATAATTTGTATATTAATATAATTTTTAATAATAAAATAACTTGTAATTTCACATTTAAACATAAATAAAATATTATTCAATGTCTTACTTATTTTTATTACAAACCATGATTAAATTCTAAGCAAAATACGGACCTGTTCGGCCATATTTCAATTTTACAGCTGGCTCGGGTCTTTCCTAATAGGGATCAGTTAGTCACTTTCTTATATCTCTGAACAGACTTTACCTACCCTTCATTTGGTATTTTACTACTTTACTCTATGATAATGATTCACTATGAACAAGATCACAGTAGATTAAATCATTGATATTACGAAATAAGACAGCACAGTTAGGTAGTGGTCGAGAGCATATAGACGCGTTCAAGGCAATATATGACGCAACCGTCAGATGTAATAATTGTAAATGGCCTGACATTTGAGTCATTAGACGATTGGTTGGTATCCAATAACTCACCTTTAATTTGAAAAGGGTAGAAAGTCAAAATACGAATTTCACGATTCCTAAAAACACTTTTAAACGTCATACTGTATTGAACGGTTGGACGAGTCGATATCGGTCATATTTATAATGATAACCAAAGACCTAAGCTATGCTGTTTATTTAAATTCAATATTATAAGAATACATGTTAAAAAAAATACCAAGAACATGGGCTACATAGAGCAAAAATCACACACACAAAAATGATAAAAAAAATAAACGCGATAAAGGCGTACCAAAAAGGGTATAATAAAATACTAAAAATAAACTAATAATTGAGGAGCAGACTTAAAAATTGCATTTTGTCCATTTTTGCAAAATTCAAGGAGAAGCAAAAAACGATTACAGAAGAACTAATCGCGATAAAAAAATGTGATTGGTATAATAAAAAGTCATAAGGGCTAAGTACCTCTATCACGAGGTTTTGTACAAGGATGCCAAAAAGCAATTGAGAAAAATCAAAAAAACTGTTGGACATAAGGCACTTTGTTTGTCTTGGGTGGACAAAATGCCGTTTGAATGTCAAAATGTCAAATAAATAAAACAAACCCTGGTATTTTGTAAAATTTTAATAATGAAACATAAAAATAATGACACAAAAGTGGTATATTACTACCACCATAAAAAATCTTATATTTATTAAAAAAAAATTATCTTCCTAAATTTAAACAAATTCGTTGGCCTCTTCATCCCTTCCTTGCACTTCATTTTGATTATGAGTATTTGCAGCAATTTCTACAATAAGGATTTCAGACATCCATTTTAACTCCGGGTCTGTGTCATACCATGCGTCTCCAGATAACGAAATAAGTAATTTTTTTAAACTATCAATTTTTTTTTGTTTTATTTCATGTCCTAGCGGTTTTTCAGAAAGTTTAATTCGATTCAGACGCTTACGAGGTTTAAGCAGAGTTTGAAATTTTTTTGAAGGATCATCGGATCGATATAGAACTTTAGATTTCACCACAACTCCTGAGGCTCTCTCTTTTAAGGATTATCCTTTTACTTGAACTAATTCCTTCGACTTTTTTAAACAATTTGAAGCATTTTTAATATTAACCAACGACTAGTCAGTTCCCAGCTTTCTGACTTCTTCCACTTTTGAATAAAGTTCATAATATTTTTCAGGAGTTTTTATTACCGAGCGGCGTCTTAAAATCTTTTCCACCCTCCCAAAAATTCTATCTGCAGGAAGATATGAATGCCCACGTACCGGAAAAGTTACCTCAATTTTTGTTATCGTTTGCGGAGCAAAATTATGTAGCCACAACATTAGCATGTTCACGATAAAACTATTTTTGTTTTGCCCCCCGCATCCATCAGAAAAGAGGCGAAGAGTATCTATATTCGGGGAAAAATTGGTCTTTTTAAAAAAATCTATCAGTGCTGAAGACATTTCTGTGGCTCCCCTGCCAGCTTGATGCTCCATCCATGAATAAAAAATTGGATTTTTACAGTTTGTAGATGTAACACAAAAAAAGTAAAACGACAGCTGCTGTGCATAAAAAGCATCTTGTTTTATTTTGGGAAGAACCTGAACTTGTTGTAGGTCAAAGCAAAGAGACATTGAATTAGGAACTTCTTCTTTCATTACTTTGTGGAACTGAGAGGCTCTAACTTTGTAAACTTTTAACTGGATCTGTAGTTGATTTTTCTCAGTATCATTCTTGGCATTATTAATTTGTGTTGTTGTCCTAACACAAAAATTACATACATCTGTAGCTGGGATGCCAAAGCCTATGTTAAAGTAAGTATTAAATACCCTGCTAAAATACTTATAATTTACTTTTAAATTGTCATTAGGCACTTTTTCATTATAGAGAGTCCAAAGTTTAGCAATACTCTATTCGGCGGATAAGTAAATTATTCTAGATTTATGATGACCATAATGGCTTTCTTTACCTTTAAGATTACTAATGAAATTTTTCACCTCTGTCAATTCCTCAATATTTTTATGAGACTTTTTTTCCCACCTCTTTTTTCAACAAGTCGACAGCCAGTTTTAATTTTTTGGCATATTGTATTTCGCCTTTGAGAAACGTTAAACAGAGCTCTAAATAGTTTCTGGCAAACCTGTTGTTTAGTGCCTTCAATAAATACCTGTAAAGAAGGGGAATCAAGAGTAAAACCCCATGTGTGACGTACCTACGTACACTTTAAATAGCTATACTCACAAAATAATTTACAGTAAAATTATGAGATTTTCCATCTGGTTTGCGACTTCGTTTGCGCTTTGGTTCTTTAATTTCCATGTAGTTTGCAAGTATATTGTCTTGTGTAATTTTGTTGGGATCTTCAAAAAAATTCAGACGAACTTTTAGCATATCTTCTTTCGACATTGCTTGGCATTCCAAGTTAACATTTTTGTGATTGCAAACTACGTTGAAATTGTCAAGATTAATGTCCATATTCGAATATCTTAAAAAATAGAGCCACAACATTAATAAGATTTTTCTTAAGTTTCTAACCTAACTTACCTTAATTGTTTTGTTCTTTCATGTGATGTTGTATTCATTTTTCTTTTTCTACTACCTCTATCTACGCTATCACCAACAATATGTTCACCTTCTAGACCTTCCATTTTAAACAAAAACAACTTCTACTCTTACTTTAATATGGTCACAACACATTAAAAAGTCGCTAGATAACACCGAGCTAGAGTAAAATTAACCGAAACACCATTACAATGCATTTTGTCCCATGTTTTTGGACAAAATGCATTTTGAAAGTACAAACGCTCTGGACTAAATTAATTTCGTTTGCCTACACGTTTTTCCCCTTTTGATAACAGGAGGACCTAATGCATATTGAATGTCACAGTATTTGACATTAAGAATGCAGCGCCACCTTTATTTCAAATATGGAAAATATGGACAAAATGCAGTTTGTAAGTCTGCTCCTCCATTGCTTAACAATTGTACGTTTAAGAAATTCGTAAAAACTAATTTACATACCGGGTCTCCGGCTGAGGTCAGCCAGTGGCCGTATCTCGAAAACTATTTGTCCTATAGCTTGCGGGAAAAAAATTATTGCAAAATTCTACCGCTAGATGGCGTATTCTTAAGTCAAAATCATTAAATGAGAATCTCTTTTAAAATCAATAGTGAAGATAAGTTACTTGGAACGGTTCTGGACTCTCCTATTAACACTCTAAAAATGATTTATTTGACATTTTAATAAAATAAGGTTTGACCACATGGTTTGACTCGCGTTGCAGAAGAATTTCGTTAACTACCGAATACGTTAACCAATGGGATCGAACTTGGTCTTGATTTAAAGCTATTTAATAGCGGGATTATAGTATATGATAATACTTAAGTCTTAGTTTAAGCCTAAACCGCCAGATGGGGTTTTTTTGACTACGTTAGTAGTTTTCCTAATTTTCCATTCAAAGTTAAATAGAAGGCTAACTTTTTATTTTACTAGTCTTATTACTCGCAAAACTATCTAAAAAGTGGTGCAAACCGGTAGTCAATATCGTTTTTCAAACTTAGGTGATGAGCAAAAATATATTATTTTTAAAAATTTTTAATTTTGACTCGATTTTCAACAATTTTTCACAACATCCAGTATAAAAAAAATATTGTCACCATAAGGTAGTTACGAATTAATAAAAAAGGTAATAGGCGTCGTTACTTAAATGAGAGCCCATCTTGGGAGCCAAAGTGATTTGTGGATAGGATTTTATATTTTTTTTTAAAGTTGATTAATCTATTTTTAACAATATTTTCGAGGATCTTACTAGCAGTATTTAATAACAGGTAAATGATCTACAAAAATAATACCGCCCACCCAAAGAAACTTTAGAGGAACCCGTAGAAGGTCATCTTATTGGAAATGCGAATTTAATTTCGCATCCCATTTTCTGAAGGACGTTCCTTTACCTTCAGATAGCCGGTCACAATGTATTTTTAGCTCCATACAAATTAAGTACCTACTATATGGGTTTTATAAATAATGGGTTCTTGGTCCAATACTAATTTAAACCAGTCAGGTAGGTTAGGTATGTGTAGAAGATTACGAAAAAATATGGATGCAATTAAAATATGCAGGCGTGAAAAGCGTAAATCATCACAAAGGTTTCGCTTACGGAATGTTAGTGATGAAGATGTACTTTATGTTTAAATCGTTGTGTTTTTTTTTATACTTTAAGACGCCATTAACCACGTACTGACTTGTATTTGCATTTGTGGCCAAAACGTTCTTTACATGTCGTAAAACTTCTCTTTATTTCTTTATTTTATTTTTAGTTCTACTTAATAAAAAAAATTTCATTTGTATTACGAAAGGTCACATAAGATATACAGGATGCTCAATAAACTTAAGTCTATTTTTACGGTGAGGGAAGTTTACGTTGGTTTCTGAGCACGTCTGGGTATAACGTCTGTCAGTTGAGAACTAAACCTAATATTTTTTTAATGAAAAAACATCTTAATTTTATTGTTATTTTTAAATGAACAATTTATGACTGAAAAGCTAAAAAAAAAGCTTTCATATAATACGATTGGAATGTCCGTTGTGGTTATATAAGTTGCAATATAAAGCGCATAGGAAATTCAATCGGTCATGTTAGTAGTTGTATAATAGCGATATTTCGACATTTATTTAGCGGGTAAAAAACAGCTTCACGCCGGCAAACAAACGCGTAATATTTTCACATTTACCACAGGGAGGACATTTTGTACTGAAATTAGTAATAGCAAACACTTTAAAACGTCTACTGATATAAGTACCAATGTTTTTTTTTTTTTATTTTTCTTCCGTTTTCTAAATAAGGCTATGTTTTGTAATTAATTTTTACGTAATTTGACTGTCGAAAATCAGTTTGCAACTGTTCTCTACCTAGGTAGATTACCTAAAGTTTTCTACTGACTCAACCCTGCCAAATTAACAAAATTTCATAATAAAAACTAGTGCAAAAAGTATACATTTTTACTTTGCATTTATAGTTTACTTTTCTTTTAATGAAAACTCGTAAACTTTGTAATTACCTATGTGGTAAATTTACACAAAGCATTTTGTTGCTCCATTCCATCACAAAATAATAAAGAAAAACTCAAAAACAAACAAACTCTCACAAAATTTACTGACACAAAAACAATAAATTCTCGTGGAAGTCGTGTTGCATAAACCGAAAAATCGCGACAGACTCCTGAATCTATGGAGGGTAAACTAGATGTTGCGTCGATTTAATTATAGACGCGCGCGATAGGGCAGTTGCTCGAGCGGTCCCTAAACCCAGCGCTGCAGACCGATGACCATGTTAAGAATCGATATATTACGCATCTACGGCTAAAAAGATGACGTCGCCCGGCAAATCAAAGGACAATATTTAATGGAAGAAGCTTTATATTGCGCTGGTCAGGGAGGCATGCAGGGCCGGATTTAGAAATAAATAGGTATCATGAATTTTGATTGGCATAAATTAAATTAATTTTAATAAAAAAAAAATTCTTATTAAAATATTAAGAGATGCGGTGCTTCCATAATTTCCATGGACCGCACGCCCCTGGTATTAGTATTAATATAATTAGTCCTGGCGCCAAAATATAACCAGAATAAATGGTAACACCATATTAACTTATTTCTTAAGCTAGTATTACACCAACAATTTATTCGTGAAATAATTTATCAAGTTCCTTCGTGAAGTAAGTTGACAAATACTAAAACTTGGACGTCAAATAAATTCATCAAGAACTTGCATGTTCAAGTTTTCAAACAGTGTTCTAATATTCCGTGAATTTTTATGAGAATTCAGGACTGCCAACTCAAAATAAATACAAGAAAGTGAGGTTATGGCATTTGGTTTGTTTATAACTATCTCACTTTGAACTTGTGCCTACACAATTTTTGTTCGATAGACTGGCACAAATAATAGTATATTAAAGTACATGTTTTATAAAGCATCATCTTATAGCACGCGTCCATGTTAAAAAACGAGCCGCTTGCGGCGAGTTTTTTAACGGGACAAGTGCTCTAACTGCTTTATAAAACACGTACTTTATACTATTTTTTCTATTTTGTATTTTTTTCAATAAGAAAATACATATTTAAAAAGAAAATGAACCCTTCAAATTTTGTAAATTTGTATGTCTAAATTCTATGTTGGTAATACTATAAATTTACTTTTATCATAGTAGCCTTGACAATAAATAATATTTTCTTTGTGTCATTGTCACCAAACTTGTGTTTTAATATTTCATAGAGTTGTTCATAATTATAATTAAAAAAATATGGAGCATGATAATCTAAGTTCAACTCCCCCTGAGTTAAGGGATATTGCTAATAAAACGATAAATCAACTTTTACCAGAGAAATTCCGAAAACTTTCTTTTCTCATGGATCACAATAACAGGAAACGTCAGACGTCAACAGAATAAAACATTTAAATATTACCAATGCCAACTTTTAAAAAATAAAATTCGGAGTTCGAAATGGATATATTTCGAACTCGCTAGCGCGTTCGAAATATCTATTTTTCGAGACAAAATTAGAAAAAGATATTTTTGACTCACTAACTCGGAAGTTATACATTAAGCTTCGATATGTTTCCCCTGTAGCCAGAAATCTTAAAGTGATCGCGAAATTTTCTATCATTCTTCTTCAGTCTCCAAGAATTTATAAAAACTTTTATTAGACATCCTTAGAAATTGTTCAAATTATTCAGGGTCCTCTTCGAAATCTGGTTCAGTTAGTTTTAACCCTCCTTCGTGCTTGCCTTTTAGCCATGGCCTTACTCATCATCTTCGTTACATTGGACGTCTATTCTCCAACTTAAAAGAAGTGAATGCTCTCTCGGAAGAAGTGACTATTCAGATCATATGTTTTTGTTAACTCAACACGGGTGCTGATCAACGTACTTTTCACGATATGAGAAAATTTTGAGAAAACGCATTTTCCTGACTCTTGATGGAAGTGAATAGTCATTTTCATATTCAAGAATACGGTTTAAAAAATTTTAAGAGAAAGAATTGACAGAAGACAGGTCACTTCTCTTGCTATGATAATTCACCTCACTTTTATTGAACCAATCAAAACGCTCATTTTCATAGCAACCACCTTGGTAACGGTCGTCTTACCCGATAAGACTACCGCTAGCTCGAAAAGACGCTTTCGAAAAGACGCTTGTAGCTTTTTTACTTAAATAAAAAATTAGTAACACCTCTAACTTCTATATTTACCTTTATCAGACGGCCTTCATTTTTATGTTCAGTAAATTATCCAATAAAATACACCTCTAGAGGCGGTTTCTTATCTTCATACCTTCGTTTTTCACTCGAAACTCGATTTTCCAAGAAAATTTTCACTCAATGTAATTTTTACTTATAATCAAAGATAAGACCCTCGAGCTAAAGCTCTCGGGATCATATCAGATTATAAGTAAAAATTACATTTCGTAAAAATTTGTCAGAAAATCGATTTCTTGTTAAAAACATCGGTATTACCGATAAGACGCCTCCTCTATCGGTATATTACTGTTGATCATTTCCCCAATTAAAAAATATACGTCCTGTTCTGGTTTCGCCAGTAACAGAGCAGCTATTCTATTTCCTTGCCGTAAAATATAATTATTAAAGTTAATTTTTACCTTAAACACCTTTCCCACAAAACTCGAAACTTTTTGCCATGTGTCAACAAAAAGAAATTATAAATTAAAAATGTTAAAATTATTTTTGGTTGGCAAGAGCGGCATCTGACAGATAAATTGTCAAAAAATTTCATGAAGTCAGTGATAAATATAAAACCAAAATGCCACCTTGAAGAAATTAAAAATACAAAGCAATGAAACTTTATTGGTGTGTTGGGCTTTATGTTAGGTACTTACTGTACCAATTACAGTGCAGTGTCTTTCGTGTCAACTAAAAAAGTTTTATTGCCAACAATAGTAATAGCAATTTAGAGAAACAATTTTATTGTACGAAAAAAAAAACGAATAAATCGTATTTCCTCCACGGACATTGATAACAGCTTGACAATAATTGAGAGAATCAAATTTTTTATAAACATCTGGTCCATTTGAGCCAAAGTTTCTGACGAGTTAGCTTCGACCCATGCGGTCCCACAAACGCTCTATACTCTATAGGGTTAAGATCTGGGCTTCGAGCTTTCTAATTCATTACAGTAATCCCAGTTTCTGACAGATATATTCCCTTACTATTCTCGCCGTAAGTGGACGCGCGTTATTTTCCTTAAAAATTAAGCTTTCTCCAATAAAGGAAACAAAAGGCACAAAGATACTCCTGAAGAATTTCCGTGTTATACCCGTCACTCATTAAACGCTCTATAAATGCCAATTCCGTTTTTGCACCTACACCTTGCGTCTATCATAGCCTTATCGACAAAAACAGGATTCGTCGCTAAATAAAACATTAGCCCATTAATCTTTACCCCACAGCACATACTCTTAAGCAAACTGTTCACGTCTGTGGTGTGGTTCCAGCTATCGCTGACCCGTACGACTTCAGCTGGAACATTGTAAACGTTTGACAACCGCGCCTGTAGCTTTATACTTGTCGCTCCCTAACACAAATTACTGCGTTCGTTTATGTAATTCTGTTGACTCGTTTCGCTTTCTACTGTAGCTTGTCATTCGTTAATACACATCTGACAGCTCGAGTAGATCTGCTTAGCGTTCGGATATTGCAAAATGTAACGCTCGGAGGGAGCTCGCATTGCCTCAACTAAAAATATGGAGCGTATAGATGTAAAAGAAATTTTAAACGACGGCGACGGTTTAAATCAGCTGTGGGAACCTAGAAATTCGTTGCTATTTGAAATTAAATTAATTGTATTGTGTTTGGTTGCATAGTCTCTAATTACAACTATTATGACATGAATTATTCTTCGTCTTAAAAAGAGGCATATTTTGAGCTTTGTGCGATAATAATTAAGAGTCACAGGCTAGCAATCAGTTTAAGTTTACATCTAGATGCGTTTGATAATTGTATTCCACTCGGCTACCTTAGAAGTCACGTGACAACATCTGAATCTGCGCGCTCTCATCCTGTTGTTCCCAAAACGAACTCAGTAGCATTGTTAGAAACCGATCTTGATTAGCAGTTGTTTTTTTTTGGTCGACCTTGCCCTGCTCTTCTTTGATTTGATCCATTTTTTTTATACCGTTTTAAAATTTTAGATGTGGCCTCTTGCGTTTTATTTATCATTCTGGCAATATAAGACTAAGACCGACCTTGCTCAATCAGTCCTCTTGAATAGGCACATTATTCTGGAGATATGAATCGGCTATTGGCATTTATTTAAAAAAAAAAGTAGACAAAATGACGTAAAAAAAGCCAAGATATTTATAATTCTAATGCAAACATCACAAATAAAAGTATCATCATCGCTTTCAGGCTTTGTACATTGATTTCTCAGACCAATCGCCGGTTAGATTTTCTTTCATATGAAGGGGTCAGAAGCAAAAGGGTCCAAGTGACAATTGTTGCTAAAATGAGTTAGGTGCAGATTCTGTAATTTAAAACCCAGATTTGGTCCGTAGCATAACGATCCAAGTGAATTTCTGATTTGTAGTGCCATCTATTCGTCGGTAGACAAAGTAGGTTAATAAAAGTGCATATTTTTTCAGTGGCAGACAGGTCCAAGATCACTTGGACCGTTTTGCTGCTAAATATTCTTTAATGTTTTGATTACTTGGAACATTTCAGTGAAGAACACGTGTTTTGTTTGGTGTTATTGTTTGGTGTTATTTCAAGTTTAAAGGGTGATCAATAAACAAAAAAGAGTTCCTACAGGTAAAATATTATGTATATTATGAAATAAACATTAAGTATTAAAATTTAAAACGGGTTTCGGTTAAAAATACAGTATCTAACCTAAAACATTTTTTCCAGCAAGTACTAGCTTTCAATTAAGTTCAGACAGTGAATCTGACCCTTATCAAACAGACGAAGACACTGAATACCATCCAGATACATCTGATGAGTCTGATAGGGAAAAACTTACCGAACCTGAGATTGATGAGGTGGAGCAAAATGGTTTAGTTCAAGACGATAGAATTCATGGTAGGTGCTAATATACAAAAAGCTAATGACGACAAAATTAATAAATTTTTTATTTTATTTTATATTAGTGACCCCAAGGAGAGCCAGAAAAAGAAGGAAAAATATGCGGGAGTGGGCGAGGCAAAAGAGCAAGCAGGCTAGATTAAGTGGAAATGAGTATGCAAAAGGAAAATTATTAACAAAAGAGAAGTAAAACATATACCCATAGATGCAGATATAACTGCAACAAAATCTCTGAGGAACAAAGAATGACTCTTTTCAGAAAGTATTACGAGTTGCAGACTTACGATTTACAAACACAATATCTCGCATCTTGTATAGACAAAACTGCTACAAAAAGAAGCAACAATCAGGCTGCTTCACATAAAAATTTTGGAACGAATTTATGCCTCATGGATTTGAGAGTACTATGTAAGAATTTTTTTATTAAAATTTTTGACATCAGCAATAGAAGATATAGAGTTGTTTGTCAAAAAAAAACATATGAAGGGTTTACTGAACCTGACAAACGTGGAACTCACATTCCATCCAATAAAATTGACGCTAATACTCGCAATTTTGTGATACAACACATAAAAATGTTTCCTCGCTACAAAAGTCACTATTCGAGGTCTCAAAATAGTAACACTTGTTACCTGCCAGAAGATCTTAGTATCACAAAAATGTACTCATTGTATACAGAATGGTGTAAAGATACCAAAAATATAGTTCCAGTAATGGAGTCATATTATAGAAAAATTTTCTGCACAGAATTTAATTTTAAATTTCACAAACCCCACTCTGATACTTGTCATACGTGCGATCGCTTAAATAATTTAATGCAAAACAGTGTGGATGTACCGATTAAAGCTTAAAGCAAGTACGAGCTAGAACTTCATCAAAAAAAAGTCGACAGTGTTAAACTTGCAAAAAAAAGAGATATAGAATACGGAAGGCAGAATCCAGAGAAAGTGCGTGTGGTTTACTTCGACTTACAAAAAACACTACCTACTCCTTTACTTACAACAAATAAAATCTATTATCTTCGTCAATTATGGACTTATAACTTTTGTATTCAAGACCTTGTCAGTGGGAAATCATCTATGTATATCTGGAATGAAACCATAGGCCAACGAGGCTCACAGGAAATTGGTTCATGTCTATTAAAGGTAAAATTAAAACACGCTTAATATAATATTAATTTAAAAAGTAATAATTTTTTTTTCAGTATATCAAAAGTTTGCCATCAAGCGTCGAACACCTAATTGGTTATAGTGACCAATCTGGAGGCCAAAACAAAAATAAGAACATTGTAAAATTATTCATGTTTCTTGTTCAATCCACCAGTGTAAAGATAATCGATCACAAGCTTTTTGAACCGGGACATTCATACATGGAATGTGACCGTTCGTTCGCTAGAATTGAAAAAGCCAAAAAATCTGGACTAAGCATTTTTGTTCCACAAGACTGGTCAGAAGTTATCAAAAAAACATCTAAGAAATTTAAAGTATATGACATGCAACAAAGTGTCTTTGTCTCATTCGAATATCTTAATAGTATCATGTTGAATCCCAAAAAAGATACAGAGAAGAAAATATTTAAATGGCGGGAAATTGTTTGGTTTACATACAAGAAAGAATATTTTCTATCATTTTTATTCAAGATAACAAGAAACTCTGATTTTCCATTTACTCAAAGCGAAAACTGCTCAATACTTAAACCAGGACGGCCAAATTTATCTTTGGAAAATTTGAAAGAACGCCTTTACCAAGACGTCGTAAAAATACAGTGTGCAAAATGGGAAAATTTAAAGCAACTTTTGCCATATATTCCCACAATACACCATAAGTTTTATGAAAATATGCCGCATCACGAAACTAAATCCAAAAAGTCAAATAAAACACAAAATGAATCACAACCGAAAAATACCGTCCTGGAAAACAATCTAGTTCAAGATGATGACACTGAGTTATTCTCTGACGATGAACAGTAAAAATAATGTATTTTTGTAATAATATTCTTTTGTTTCATTAAAAATTTGTGTAAAACCTTAAGAAATTTTTTTTTTTATTAAAATACTTAGAAGCAAAAGGGTCCAAGTGACATTTAATAAAAAAATCTTATGTGTACCAAAACGTCCTAAAGTTAATCAAAAATACTTGCCCATTCTACATTGATTCATTAAACAAAATATTCAGAATTATTACCGTCTATTTTACAATAACCAACTAACTTTGAACTCGATTATTATGAAATTTAAAAAATGTCACTTAGACCCTTTTGCTTCTGACCTCTTCATATGCAATTGGCTTCTATAATATAAATATCCTGTTTTGTATGATATAAAGTTGTATAAGGTAAAATGAGATGTCCGATGTTACCGTATGTATTAGTTTCTCGCTTTATTAATATTCAAACTTGCCGCTAAAAACACAAATAGACTTTTTTTATGATTGCACACAAACTTAACGATGGTCAATAGTATACATATACAGGGTGAGTCGGGAGGAACGGGCCAAATTCCAGGAGTGTATTATACACGCGAAAACAATGTGAAAAAACTATATGCTCTTATCTGATTCTCATTTGCTTTCAAGTTATAGCGTAATAACAAATAAACAAAACTTAATATATTAACATTTTCTTAATCATAGAGTACCTTTAATAAATGTTCAAAAACCACCATTGACGCCCGTTGCTCTGCTAATTGTTTCGTGCCCTTCTTCTTTAATATTAGGTGCACTATTTCTAATACGTCAAATTATTGGTTTATTCGCTTCATTTTTAAACCAGCCCCATAAACAACAATCTAGTGCTGTGAGGTCTGGAGATCTTGGAGGACAATTAATAGGACTATCGCGACCAATTCAATGCCCTAGAAATCTTTCATTTAAATGTTGCTTGACCTGACAAGCGAAATGTATAGGAGCTCCATCGTGCTGATAGTACATTTGTATTGTGATGTTTACAGGAACATCCTCTAGTAGTCGTTGTAATGCATTTTGTAAAAAATAGATGTAGTGGTCTCCTGTGAAGCGATTCTCCAAAATAAAAGGGCCAATTAAAATAACTATCGAGCATACCACACGTTTATCTCCGACGTGGAAACTGTTGACGATATCCCTTAACACTTTAACTACTATGTGTGCCAAAAATAGTACACACCCAACTTGTATACACGAACTGTGTGTCCATATATGAGCACAAGCATTGGCTATGTTCAAACAGATGTGTACGATATTCGGTCACGTTTTCTACTGAAATAAATGCATGTTTCGTATACTCCAGTTCATGACAAAAGGTTGGCTAAATAGTTTGACCATAGCTTCATAGATGGAAGCACGGTTCAAATATTTTGGTATGCCTAATAAATACGTTGTTTACAGTCTGTTACAATGTTAGTTCGTGACTTGCACTTAACCTTGCTCATGATCTTCTGGACAGAAAAACACACCTTCTCGGACATTGAGAAAAAATAGAAAATTTATTGACGTATCAGACCAGAAGGCTTCGTACTCGACTACTGTACGGCGGGGTATAAAATGGTATAGGAAGATTGCCGTAGAACTACTGACAAATACTGCAGTAGTGAATGCGCATACAGCATATCAAACTGTTACGAAAAAAAAAAATTAGCATAACTAAATTTAGAGAGGAAATTGCTAATAAAATTTTTACTGAGCGGCATAGTGTAGTAAACATTCCATCTGAAGATACTTCTAGAAGTCATAAGTTGATTGCGATAGAATCAAGGGGTAGATGCATAAAATGTTACAAAGAAAACAGCGAAAGAAATGGGCGCGCTTACGCAATGTCAAAGAGTCCACGGGTGAAAATGCGTTGCCAAGGATGTGAAGACAAATTTTTATGCATGAAATGTTTTTTTGACTTACACAACTGTAATTTACGTAAAAAATAATAAGCGTGTCCAAATATTGTACACGTAGTTCGGTGTAGAATGATGATTTTTTTACGCATAAACTATGTGTGCCACACGTGGACACACTAAAATAACATTTTTTTGTTAAAAAAAACGTGTTTTCAAGTAATGTTAATTGTATATTTAGTGGAATAAAATATATTTTTCAAAAAAAAATGTGTCAGTTTGTAGTGATCATTTTGAGCCAGTACGCTCAGTAGTCAAAGTGTTAATAGCAGCTGTAGCATTTCCATTACAGAAACCATAGACAAACACCATATTTGCATATTCTAAACTTGAATAGGTGTTTGGTATTTTGTAACAATTTAATCATTCAAGCTTGAAACTAAACGTTTAATTACTGTCACAGTACACTGACACATCGTCAAAACAACAAAGTTATCAAATGTTCTTGAGTCTCGGACATGGCATGCTCTGATTATGCGAAATTTTGGATACAAGTGCAACGCTATATAAAAATTTTTTTCTACTACTAACATGAGAAACCCCTATTATTTACCTCATTTGTCTAATGAGGAGTAGTTCACTATTAACCTAGGTAAATAATGATGATTCATTATTTGCCTAGGTTAATAATGAAGATTTTTTATCTTTTTAAAGAAATTGACTCAAACTTTATTGATTTAACGAAGTGAACATGAAAAATAAACTCTAGAAAATGTCCTAAGATAATGAAAATTATCAAAAACTATGAAAACTATTTAAAATAATAGTTGATTGTACAGTTATTACAACATATGTGCACTGCTGCATTTCCACTACTAATAGAATTACCATTATTTATTATAGGTAAACTTACTTCAGTATTATAAATATTTTCGATGATTTGTGAACGTTCATTAACAATTGGCACTAATTCATCAGTCTGTAAGTTCTCCGCCAGATCATCTTGACGTGCGAAAGAAATTGAGGGTATACTAAAATTTTCATTGGATAAGATGGGGTTTTATACTAGCTTGGCTATTCTATTCTTGTCCGCTATCGATTCCTCTATATATCCTGCAGCTACTGTCGCCGACTTCCATCCACCGTGCCTTTCTAGGCTTAGTAGGTCTCCTCCATTTTCTGCTAGAAGTGTTGCCGAGCTGCGCCGTAGAGAATGACCAGTGTAACACTCAGGATGTTGTAATTTCCGAAATTGAGCCATAACATATGGTACTTTACTAATAGTATTGTGCCCAATATTTTGTCTATGATGTTTTTACCTTTGCGGTATAAAATAAATAGTTTTCTAATGTCAGTCGGCCGGTTAGCCAAGTATTTTTTTACGACGTTAATCCATTGCGATTCGACAATGACAAATCTCCTGGATGATCCATTTTTTTAATTAGAAATACTTATCACAATAATCCGATCTCGGATGTCCACATCAAAAGTAATAACGATAATAATGACATTTATATTAAAACTATCGGTAAATGTTCGGATGACGACCAATCATCCTGTGCTGCCAGAAGGCGATACGACAGTGTATCTTAGCCGAAATGCGCGACGTTGATGGCTTTAGGAAATTGGGAAATTACCCTGTCCCGTTTTACACATATTTCCCCTATGTATATTTAGTTGACTTCGTTTCATTGACGACTACGTCCATGTGTTAGGATCGCTTGCAGTTTGTAATTTGTTTTTTTGCTTCTTTATTTGTTTTACCAGTGGCCAGGATAGCTGTATCATCCGCAAAAATTGCTAATGTTACTCGAGTTGTGTTTGTAATTTTATGTAAATAAATGTGTTCTATTTGAACTTGAAAACGCTAATTTATATCATCTTCGATTTCCCTCAGAAAAAAAGACAATCACAAAACGCCACAAAATTATAATCATCAAATTCACGACCTATGTCTATAAAAATGTTATTTAATTCGGATTCTCATAATAGATCTGGTTTAATAAAATAATACCTTCTATAATTAGTATTAATAAATCAGAACACCAAAGAAACCCAGCGAAGAGGCGGGTTATCCAAGCGAAAAAAATGCAAAGCAAGGTCGTTCGTAGATCCAGTATAAAACAATAACAAAAGTGAGCGGCGTCGGACTTTCTCATTTCATACCGTTCCAAGTGGCTGAAACATATCTACCTTGGTTGTGCCCGAGTTTGTCCTTACTTGCATTGGCGTAGATTGGGTTCCAATAAAAACTATAGATTGTCGTCACTGCTGGTAAAATATATTTAACTATGTAGGTAGTAACTAAATGATAAATGGGTGATGTTCTGGTCGCTTTCAGTTACACCAGAAAATTACATATTTTTGTAAGAATTTACTTTTAGCTTTTGACTGGTGGCTTTTTGTCCTTGTCTTAAGTTGGTATGCTATCTGTTACCCTAAGCTTGAACCAAAACTAAAAATGCAATGTTTTGTAGTAAAGTCTCAAAAATAGATATAATATCTGTATCTTACTGTGTTCACAACATCAACAATATCACACTCCCTTAAAAGTCAAACTGACACTTAATTTTTTGAGATGTTGTTTAAGGCAAGTTTTCCTAGTTTGTTGGGCAGTTTTCCCTAGCTCTGTTAATTTCTTGGCAGTTGCTTTAAACGTACTAAGAACATGAATGTGCTATATTTAAGATTTTTTTACTGCAATTAATGTTAAAACTGAAACATCTTGGATTTATTTCTCAATTGCATGAAAATTCCTTGTCATAGTTGCTAGTCAACCATTGGGAGGAAAAATTGAAGAGAAATTCAATGAGAAGTCATGATAAGTACCTTTAATTTAGTGTCTCGTGCCTCATATGATTGTTATAGCCTTGAATTATTTCGATCACCAGTTGCAAAAGAAACTAACGTCGGTCGCATTTTAAGTCTTTCTGTGCATACACATTTACCTGGAGCCTTTGGGAAGTACAGTTAGAGTAGGTTACCAAACCAAGGAGACTTAATAAGACTTATAGGTTTCAAACTTTAAAACCGTTTTACTCACAACCTCGTTTTTCTCCATGGTCTGCACAATTACTTGACAAGTTTTTAATATTTTTATATGATTTTTTTTTAAATATACAGTTATTCTCTAAACTATTCTAAGAATATTTTGGTTTTTGATGATTTTTGAAAAGCCACTTTGTTTCGAAGATACAGGGCCAATTTTGATATTTTTCAAGTTATTATTAATGTAGTCGAAATAAAAGTATGGCATAGGGCACTGCGCTAACCGAGTATAAATCTTTTAAAAATGCGTTGTTATCTTTTAAGTAAATCAGTTTAAACGTGAATTTCATTTCAATACGTCTCGTAATTGATCATATTGCATGTGCCGAATTTGTTGAGACTGATTGACGTTTTGCTGTTTGACGTGTATTTTTTGTCTTTAATAGTTAAACTTTTGTTAGTGAAGTCCTCTATCATGAACCGCTATACGAACGCCGAGATGACTGACATTGCATGCATTTCATTTACGGACTTGCTGATGGCAATTCATTACAATGTAGGCGGTTGTACATTGAACGATTTCCTGGCCGTAATGTTCCTGGTAGAAAACCTTCCAAAACATTTATTAACGTCTTCATGAAACAGGCACATTGAAATGAAATGGGGGATCAGGAAGGCCAACGACATTAAGAACGGTAGAAGTGAATTTGTTGTACCCATACCGCATACATCGTGTTCAGGCACTTCCTCCTGCTGATTTTCCTCAATGGCTTTTGCATACATTGGTTCAAATCCCTCAACTACTGACGCTGATTCTTTTTGCCGGTGAATTGAATTCCTCAAGAAATGCAATTAGTAATTTTCACAACAATCACGTGTGGGCTGAAGAAAATCGACATGAGATACTTGAAGATCGGTTTCGATATCAGTTCGCGTTGAACGTTTGGGTTGGAGTTGTGGGTGACTGGCTAATTGGACCCGTATTTGTATCAGAAAGACTTACCGGCGAGGTTTATTGAAACTTTTTGGAACAAACGCTACCTCAGTTTCTGGAGAATGTAACATTGGCAACAAGAAATGCAATGTGGTTTATGCAGGATGGTGCACAGCGCATTTTAGTGTGGTTGCTCGCGAGTTTTTAACAGTAGCATACGGAGATCGCTGGATTGGTCGAGGGGGACCTCACTTATGGCCTGTTCGATCCAGAGGCGGTCATATCAACATTTTGAGGGGGGGGGCATACTGTGGCGGCTCATGCCAATTTAGAGAGGTGGTAGCAAGAAAAGTCTTAGCGCCGTAGGCGAAAAATTTTTGGGTGCCACGCCCTTTTTTGTTGATGATTCTTGGTTTTGAAGTAGGAAAAATACGCAAAAAACGGCTAAGTAAATTTTAAGAAAATTATAGATACCTATATTATATTATACCTACTTACTTAATTATTTTTAATAATATTTCCCCTGACTTAAACCCTCTGGATTATTTCCTTGGTGATAGCTAAATACCCCATAAGATGCAAGCTTCCAGTCTACAACGAAAGCATTGAACAAGTGATGAACTTTAAGTATCTGGGAGTCAATGTTACTAGCGGCAGAAACCTTAGAGAGGAAGTTCGAGGACAAACCACCAAAGCAGCTATGATATCCGGCTGCATGAGGGACATTATTTGGAGAAACAAGCACATGAGCATCCGCAGCAAGGTGCGAATATATAAGACCTGTGTGAGACCAATAATGACCTATGCCGCAGAAACAAGGGCAGATACCACCTACACGAAAGATCAATTACAGGAAATACACTCTTCGATCAAAGACGAAGTGAGGAGATAAGGAACGAGTGTGGAATCCAGGATATCGTGAGATGGGCCAGAGGCAGACGCAGAGAATGGAGAGACCATGTGGAACGAATGGCAGAGGACCGCCTGGCAAGGATAGCTATGACTGCAAATCCCAATACCGGGAGACCACCCAAATGCTGATATGGCAGCTGGACATCCGCTTCTCAAGATTGAGGCCTCGCGTCGAAGAAAACAGGACATCGTCCTATTTAAAAGAAGAAGAATAAGAAGGATTATTTCCTATGGGGCCATCTAAAGTCATTAGTTTAATACAGAGGAGACTGTGAAAGATTTAAAAAATCGGTTAATTGCTGGGTGTAACTCAATAAGAAACGAACCTGGTGTTTTTGAAACAGTTCGGCAGTTAATGAGGAGAAGATTCTATTCTTGCAGCCTAGCTAGAGGTAGTCATTTTTAACAATCTTGTAGATTAAGAAACTTTACACGTACTTTTTGGTAATAAAATGTTGTTATTGTCGAAAATTTTTATCGCTCTGTATCCTCGAAACAAAGCGGCTTTTCGAAAATCAATCAAGGACAAAACACCCTCTATACGCACTAATAGGAATTAAGTAGTATAAGATACAAGTTTCATAAGGCTAGTTTTGTGAACCTTATCTTGTGCGTTCACAGGGTTCTGAGCGTTGTTGTAGTTAATCACGACCGGTTCGTTGTCTTTTGTTTTGGTTAGTCTTAAAACTAAACTTACAATTCCAGAGTGGGCTTGTTCACGATCAGTTGCTTGTAGATTCGGTTGAGTTTTTCGAGGAGCGAGTTTATGCCCTAAATGTCAAAAGAAAAGTGTATTTTTCTATTTTGGTCATTAATGTCAAAAGACTTTTAAAATCCAGCAGATTCTTCCCATTTAAATTATTATTTTTCTTTTGTGATTGGCAATATTTTCACAATTTAATACAATATTCCAACGAGATAATTCATTGAGAAAATTTCATACATTTATACTTAGCCAATTAGACGACTCCTTTTAGTTTACGTTACCTATAGCAACGGGACAATTATCGAAAATTTTCTATATTCCTATTAACTTACAAAATAATGACATGAAACTTTAAAACTAATAAGGTTGGGTGCCCCCAATTATCTCATTAAAGTCATTATCTCCTTCTTGGAGAACAGAAGTTTTGTAGTTTCGTCAGAAGGCGCGATTTCAGACCCGAAACACATCAGGGCGGGAGTTCCGCAAGGATCCCCTCTCGCTCCGATGCTGTATAACATTTATGTTCATGATATTCCGAGGGACAGATTTAATGAGTTGTTTTTGTTTGCTGATGATACTGCAATTACTTCTGTTTCAAAGTCACCGCGGATAGTGGTGTCTAGATTGCAAAGACACATTAAATCATTAGAAAAATGGCTTTCGGACTGGAAGATTCGTCTGAATCCCGCCAAGACGAAAGCCATTTTCTTTTCGAAAAGCACGGTGAGAAGGCCCGAGACCCTTCTAAAAGTGAACGGCATACAAGTAAATTGGGTTCAAGAAGTCAAGTATCTGGGTCTAATTTTTGATCAAAGATTGAACTGGAAGAAAAATTCCGATACACGACTTAAAAAGGCTGGAAAGCAGCTAGGTTCTATTTACTGTCTTTTAAATAAAAAGAGTAAAATAGGATATAGAACTAAAGTAAACTTATACAAGACTTTGGTCAGGCCGGTCCTGACTTATGGTGTGCCAACATGGTGCATGATAAGCAGGACTGAGCATAACAGATTCCAGATATTTCAGAACAAAGCTTTAAAAATCATTGCGGACGCTCCGAGGTATGCTGTGAATAGGGTGTTACATAGAGATTTTGAGATTCCAACTTTAATAGAATTTTACAATAAAATTATTACAAACTACTACAGACGAACGGACATTACCACTAACCCACTTATTAGACAAACACACATACATTCTCCGCCAGGCTCCACTTATAAGTACCCTAAGAATTGGCTACCTCCAGTTATAGTTGAGAGGCACTGAGCTGGAGGGCTCGACGAAATATAATAATATTTTAAACAAGGAAACCAATTTCGAGAAGAAATAGTGTGATAACATTAAGCAAAATTAACGCACTCTCAAACAACAATACTTAGGGCATTGCCCAAACCAAATTTTTATGTGAAGTTCGGCCCATAACGCTACAGATCATTGAATAGAAGTTAAAGGCATTAAGCCTGACTTAGAAGACAAGGAAGATCCCTAATGACATGAAACTTAAAATTGGTATACCAACATACCCAAGGAATTTGCAGAAAAACAATATTTTGGTGCTGAAGTTTATGTATTATTTCTTTTAGGTACAAAAACAAAGTTATTACATCCGAAATTTTATTTCGTATTATATAATAAACACTAACAAATTTTATGAAATTTTTTTACCGAATATCCCTCGAGCTTAAGTTATTAACAAAAAAATTTTTTCTCCGATTGACAGCAAATATTAATTTTGCAGACACATATCAATCAGCAAAATATTACTTTTCCTGCCTAGGCAGCAAAGTAAGGTTTTTCCTGCCTAGGCAGCAAAATGATTATTCTCAATGGGAATAAAACATTTTTTAACATTCATAGTTGCCTTCAACATGGAATATACAGACCAAAGTGTAGAACTCTTCATTGTTTTAGATAATCCAGCAAAATAAGCAAGTAATACATTCTCCGAAAAAGCCTTCGCATTTTTCTCCATGCAATAATCCATAAATCGTTTATAATTTCCTTCATATTTCATCCGAGACTTCTCCGGCAACAAATTTAACTTAATTTTTTTTGCCACCTCCCTTATTTCTGGAGGAGTAAGTACTCTAAGTCACTATCACTGTCCATAATATAAATATACCGATATTTTTCCAAGAAACTGGCAGAAATTTCATAAGTTGTCAAACTATAATTATTATGGACATATACATTTCCATAGCAACCAACCGTTCCAACAATTGCGATTTCTATCAAATTTTGTTTTAATTTATCACTACAGGAAAAATAAAAAGATTGTGGGAATTGTAATAATTTGCAAATACAATATACATATATCATTATAAACAATCGGAGAAAAAATTATATGTTCAACTCGGCAACAAAGTAGTAGATTGACTGCCTTAGCTGAATTCCTAGCCTCGCTACGCTCGGCTATGAACTATCAGCCGCGGCCAATCAATCTACTACTTTGTTGCCTAGTAAAACAAATAACTATTTTTTGAAAAAATGTCCAGTGATAACTTAAGCACTAGGGATATTATAAGTGAAAGTTTAATATAAATAAATAAATAAATAAATAAGGCCTTTATTTCCAATTACAATTACAATGTGAACGTATTGTGAAAAACATTAATAAATAATTTGAATTACAATATCCAACAATACAATACCATTTAAAAAAAAGGAGAAATAATATTGGAAAATGCCGAAGGTCAGCTGGAAGTGTGAGACTGTAAGTACTCACCCTTCCTCTGTTTTTTACCTTAAGCATGTGATCAAGTAGATGGATCAAAAGCAAGAAAAATACTTATAAATAAAAATGAAATAAAAAAAAAAGAAGTTTTAATGGCAGATCACCGGAGGGGGGCACATTAAAGAAATTTAGTAATAAGATGGAGTATTAATTAATTAATTTGACATAAAGGTTTATGACATTTGACATTAAAAGAATTACAGAAGTGTCAAAAAAATTTTGTTCCATGGTAACGTATGATGACTGATGACATAAGTGATAACTACCCATGGGCTGTTATGACTGTAATGTTATTGGCAAGCAACCGCTTTTGCATATTATGTGATTAGAATAGATGAAATCAGTCCGATTATTGTTACGTCAAAGCATTTTCAAGACAAATAAAAATGTTCTTTTCACAGTCTTTAAGACAAATAAAAATGTTCTTTTCACAGTCTTTTCAAGACAAATAAAAATGTACTTTTTGCATATGAAGAGTCAGGGGAAAAAACGATGAAAGTCCATTTTAGGTCGAAAATAAAGTAATCAGTGTAAAATGTAGATTCATACGTATATTTTACTATACCATACCAAAAGGAGGAAAAAATGCTGACAGTCACGAGTTACCATGGCTTGAAAATACATTACACTTGGAAAGAACGATGAAAGTCCACGCGTCAGGGGAAAAAACGCTGAAAGTCCACTTCTGCGTTGAAGCGCTTCGGCCATTTTTATTTTCTGTTGCTTTTTTAGTTATCGTTAGAACTTGTCGGAAGCATAATATTATTGTTTTTCCACGTGCAGGCTGAATTTCCATTTTTTTTTTTGTTTAATTCAGTTTAATTATGGAAGAAAGTGAGATTAACGTGAAGAAGCGTAAAAAACTTGGACGAATGAGTGATGTAACTAAAAAACTTTGTTTGCTAAGCAATGTGTCTGGAAGTGATTGTAGGTGTAAGAGGTTAAAGTGTTTTACTAAAGTAGGTGAAAACGCCAGAGATAAAATTTTGAAAAAATTTAATGAGCTGCCTACATACGACGAACAAAACTCGTATCTTGCCGGGTTGATATCATTAGTTCCCGTTCAACGTCGCAGGCCGCGTAAACCTGAAAATGAAGTCAATAAGTTCAATGAATCATCCTATTATTATAGAGTTAGAGTCCCACAAGAAAACGAAGCTAGTATTGATGTTCAGTTATGCTCTAAAGCATTCTTATCAATACATGGAATCACAGGCAGAAGAGTTCAATCAATTCAACGTTCATTGAAAATGTGTGGCTCTTCTCCAGTTGATGGCAGAGGTAAGCATTTTACTAGAAAGCATGCTTTGAAAAAGGAGACAGTAGAATCGGTGATAAAACACATTTCTTCCTTCAAGTCACGCAGCAGCCACTACAGTCTGAACAAAACTAAAAAAAACTACTTACCAGAAGAACTTAACATATTAAAAATGTATAACATATTCAAGGAGAAATACACTGCTTGCAAAATCTCATATGATAGCTATAGGGAAATTTTTAATACGTTCATTTTGTGACGAAATCAATGTTAAGTTGAAAAATAAGTATCTTGAGATTTCAAATGCTAATGGTAGCGCTAAAGAAACTACTCTTAGTGAGATAAAAAAACTGGAAGTAGAACGAAAACTCAATTTAAAAAAGGCAGATACGTTCTACACTCGAAAAACAGAGGCCAAGAAGGAAAGTAGAAAATAAGTGGAAATAGAATCAATCTGTATTGACTACGCCAAAAATGTACCTGTGCCTAATATTTCTACCAATGATGCATATTATTGTCGACAGTTATCCATGTATACATTCATTCTTATCCACCAACGATGCTATCTTTTAGACATATCCAGAGACAGAAGGCAAAAAGGGAAGCACGGACGTGTGTTCTTTAATTCACCATATGCTATACAACCACTTAGATTACAGAGTAAGAGAACTGAATATATTCTGTGATTCATGTGCAGGACAAAATAAAAATTGGAATGTTTTTAGATATCTACACCACGTAATTCATTTTCAAAAACGCCTAGATTCTATTCATATGACTTTTCCTGTGCGAGGGCACTCATATATGGAGTGCGATAAAGACTTCGCTCTAGTAAACCAGAAAACTAGAGCTGAGACCCCAGAAGATTGGATTTCAGCTTTCGAAAGTAGTCGGAATAAGCCATCACCATTCAAAACCGAAAACGTGAATCACAATTTTTTTCATTAATGGGACACACTCTTTAACAAAATTTACAAGAAAACGTGTCCACTTGCCAGTAGACCTGTAGAAGAACTGAGACTTTCGAAGGAAAACACAAGGCTCTTATACTATCGCACAACTTTCAATGGAAGCTGGCAATCAGTTGACATCGTCGGAAAATCGCTTAAGCTGGGCGACAATACAGGAGAGTTTGAGATGCCAAAATTTTCTTATACAGGTAACAGCAACAAGAATAATAAGACATTAGCGACAATATAATTCTCCAAAAACAATACATAGGTACATAATAATTAAGCTATTGTTTTTCTTTTGTTTCAGATCCGTTGCCGCTTTCTTTTCCTAAATATAGAGACATAGAAAAGCTGTCTAAATTTTGTGGACGTGAAGCACAAAACTACTTGAGAAGCTTGCCACATTAAACAACATGTAATTTTGTCTTTGTTCGATTTTTTGTAACTTTTTTGAATAAAAGACTTCAAAAGTATTCAAAACAAGGGGAAATATCGATGAAAGTCACTGGACTCTCATCGTTTTTTCCTAGTATTTTTTGACATTGCTCTAAGTTTTTGCTAATAGTAATGAAGTTTTTTACGTAATTTGTTCTAATTAAACGTTATGCCAATTTAAACATTATAAATAACTATCTGAGAGTGACCTATTTACGCAATGAGTTTTCAATATGGAACCAAAGGGTTTCTAAACTAAAATTAGAGTTTTCTCGAATTCATGGTCCATTGACTTTCATCGTTCTTTCCCCTGACTCTTCATATTGCTATAGAAATTTAAAAAAAAATCGAAGAAAGCTTTGAGATTCGAACGCTACTTGCTGCCAACAAATAGAATTTGAGTTACATAAAGTGGAGCAGTGTTAATCTTTCCTGCGTTTCATAGACTGGTCATTATGAAAAGGTTTTTTTTACCAAACGCTACCTTAGCTGATTTTGCAAGGAGCGAAACAAGCACCTACCAATATCCGGGCCCATAATTCTAGCAAAAGCCCTCGAATCTGCTCGATGTCTAAGACTAGATAACTTCAAAGCATCAAACAGATATTTGGAAAAATTCCGTCGCCGGCACGATATTACCTTCAAGAAAATATGTGGCGATATCAATATCGAAGATTTCGAAGAAGACAATATTCCGCTCACAAAACTGTTTCCTAACATTAAGGACACATTTGTGAACTTGAAACAATTTGCCTCTATGGATAACGATTTGCCAACATAAAGTGCAGAATTGACTATCATCGAGTGTATTGAAGAGATCCAAGAAACGGATAAAACTGCTCCCAACTCTGAGAGAGAGAGGAAGAGAAACCTGAACTTGCTCCAGTGTCGAAAATATCAAGCCTATCTGAAGCCTGCGCAGGTTTGAGAGACAAGTCCACAAATATTTCTCAATTGCTATTAAAATGTAAATCTGAATTTTATAAAAATAAAATAAAAAATATGAAGCAATCATTACTTTCTGATTATTTTAAAAAATAAGAATTTCAAAATAAACAAACACTGTAAAATGCAGACCAGTTGTTTTAATTTTTCTCAATTAACCGACCACCCCTGATAACCGACCAACATTTGATTCCCCGAAGGTGATCGCTATTGAGAGATTTTACTGTATTTTTTACTTTCCACTTACACTTTCAAAATAGCTTGTCTATTACTATTAAAAATATCATACATAGAAGATCCCCGAAAAATTAAAAAATATTAAATGTTAAACTTTATTAGAGAACGATTTAGGCCCAGTATTTTCACGGTCTGTTAAATGAAGAAATATGTAACAGTGGATTATCATTTAACCGACATTATAACAGTAGAATAAGCAAAATTAGTATTTTGATTGCTTTTCAACAGACGGTTAGCTAACGCTAGATTTAATCGGAGTACGTTTGACAACGTTGCAATGCACTGGAATTGCAAGATTATGTGCTTCTTTTTCTATCGTACGTATTGGAAAAGGATATAGAAAATCTTCCAGCGAATTATACAGAGAAACGAGCAAGAGTTGCAATAGCAGGGTAGTCACCGCCAGCAGCTGATCAGCTAACCTCAAAGTTTTAGTGAAACCGGCAGAGGAGGCAAGCTACAAGCTGTTGAGCTCGTTGAAAAAATTCTGCAACATTCCAAAAATTGAAGTGGTCAATGCGTTCTCTTACATTATAATCTCTTATATGTTCCTCCACTTCTTCCTTCATTATATTGACTAAATCAATATCATTAATAATATCAAAATATTTATCCACATAAGTATATCCTACAAAATTTTATTCTATTACATGTATAAAAAATTGAAAATTTTACGTTTATTTCCTACAAATGGTTAGGTACCTATCCATCTATATACTATAATAAAATGAAAAGTTCTATGTTACTACCTACCTTATTTATTACACACCAAGCTTAACAAACTTCCAATTATTCAAAAATAAATAACGGCTATAATATTTCTATTTTATAGGTTAGAAACACATTTATTCTCCTGCTACGGGCTAAGTTACCAAAGAGTTAAGACACATTTAACCGACATTTAAATTTATTCAGTAGGTAGTGAAAATACCATATATTTCGTTTAACAAAGGATTATAGTTTAACTGACTTTTACCGGATGATGAAGAGACCGGGCATTAGTTAGTTAAATTCTTACGTTTATACTGTGTTACAAATTGTATCTCATTCGCGTGAAAAACTGATTAAAATGAATTAACCATTAATTTTGAAGTTGCACAGAAATACACGTAAATGCTAGTAACTGGTTTACCATAATACATTTTTTGTAATAACTTTAATTTCGGTTTCATTAAATGACATTCCAATAACACTTAAACGAGTTTTAATGAAACATTTCAAAATATGCATTATGTTTGTATGTTAAATTAAGCGTAAAAAATTATTAAAATCCTATAAAAGTGAAGCACCTTGCTACATTTAAATGGAACACCATGCACAAAACTTTTCCATATAATGACCCCGCAAAATAATTTGCGCCATTAGGATGCTGCAACATATTATCATAATAATATAAACAAATTTTAAATGTCAACATATAAAAACAATTAAATTTAAACACAGCAAGTTTCATAAAGCGATATAAAGTAAATTTAACACTCAAGGTGATTTATAAAAATATCACGCATCAAATTGATAACTGTGTGTGCTGTATTAGTTGAATATACCACACAACTTTCCGTTTAAAATTAATTTTTGATTTAATTGTAATAATTATGTAAATAACCTTTAGATTTAAAACCTGCACCAGTCGTTTTGATTTCCCGACAAAGAATGTAAAAATAAGTAAAATAAATTATTTATTAATAAACCAATGACGAATTTGGCATTTTTAATAAGTAATCAAATGTATAAGTTAATTTTTTTTTTCTCTTGTTGTAATGGACTGACTATATTGCTACCAATCAAGATACATATTGACATACATAAAGAACTGGAAGTCCCCGAACACCGAACTTATTATGAATGACTTAAAGTTATTGCCATGTCCAGTAAATTCTAGTTATCCAGAAGTCTATCAACCAACGTTCCCTTCATATATTCGAAAACAATAAAAACTCGGAGTATAAATTTCATACTGTCCGGTAAAAAGACACTTAAATCTTAGCGTAGGTTCCGGCACACGGTCCTCAATGAAACGACAACTCAAGACTGCTCCCCCCCCCCCCCTTAAGGGCTAACACCCTTGGTTTTCTGCGGCTCTAAGCAGCGTGTGACCTACCTACAAGGGAGGCTGTAACATCGCCCGAGTCTTTCCATATTCAATCTCATCCAGCTTGGTTACCATCGTGAATGTGGTGTAAATGTGAAGGTGGGGTGGAAGATGATACACTTTTCACTCTTTCCTGGATAAACTAACCTGAACTTAGAATATCGGAACTAACTTTTTTAATGTAAATAAAACGACAATGTCTTCCTCCACAAATTGTGGAGGAAGACATTGTCGTTTTATTTACATTACGTAAACTCCACTGCAAGTATGGACTACTTTTTCAATAACTTTTTTAAGCTAGGCGGGATTTAAGCAGAGCAAGGAGTCTGCTCCTTCATTTTCAACAGTTAAAAAAATAGGCAGCTAAATTTAAACATGGTTGAACATCTCTTGAGTATAATCCATATAAAGGATAAAAAAAAACTGCAACCACAGATTAGAATTAGACGATCGGCGAATAATTATATATAAAATAACTGTGGCAGTAGATACATATATATCAGAAAACTGGGTACTTACCTTACTTACCTACAATACATTTTACGTCAAGAATAAATATGAGATAGTTTTGTGAAAGAGATGGTCGCGGCATTTGTTAAATACTGACCAAAAACAATTCCGAAAATAAATTTCTCAACAATTTTTTGCCAGTGATTGGAACCTGTGACTCTGCAATAAAACAGGCAAAGCTAATTCGAGCTGCCGGAAAAGTCACAGCCTTGTTTTGCGGAATCCAAAAGGGGGTCTTCTCATCGATTTCATTAAAAAGAGTAAAACAATTACTAGCAAATAGTCAAATGTTTTCTGGATCAATACATAATTTACATATTTTTAGTATGGATACTTATTTTTGGCTTGCCTTAAAGACTGTTAATCTATAAATAGACATATTTTTGAAACTTTAGACAGTGTTCGTTGCATTTTATAAGATAAATAATAAATAAACTAATAAAGAGGTGAGTTTCTTTATTAGTACCGCTTTTAACTGCGTAATAAAATTATTGAGGTTTATTTAAATTAGCATAATATATTAATTACATCGTAGAAAAATTGAATTTTGTATTTGGATTCAAACTATTTTAAATCATGTTTCCCAAACAGGTGCATTGGCAATGCGAACACTTAGGAACTACATTGTTGGAACGTCCATACTATTCACTCCTCTCGCTTGCACCTATTCCCAAATCTAAAGAAATTTATGGCTGAAAAACATTATCAATCCATTGAAGAGCTAATACTTAAAGATAAAATAGGATAGAATCTACCCACTGGAGATCAGTTGGAGAAAATACATTGCACTAAAGAAGGACTTCGTAGAAAAATAAATGAATGTTTGAACTAAAAAACGCAATATTTCACCTGCTAAGCCAAGCACTTTTTACTTTGGCCTCGTCTTGTAATTTCTCGTACATCTGTATGACATTGTATACTTACACTCTGTAATTCCTAAACTTTCCATATACACACAAACTTGAATTTGGAAAGCAATTAATTTTATGACTGTAGGTATAAATTACAATTTACTGCTCCATCTATTTTACCCCCTAGGCTTAAGCCTATACGAAAATTCAGTCCTAAATGTTTTTCTTTATAGATTCTTGTTTTTGATTTTCATAATTCACCAGGAGGGTAACGCCCATGCTTATCGATATTCTCTAAGTGTCCAGTGACTGACTAAAAATTTGCGTTCTTTGTGTATTTTATATAATATATCCGCATGATACAGCAGACTGAAAACCTTGCTCTCCTTGGCATTTCAGTATTTTATTAAAGCGGTACCGAATTAAGACGTTGTTTTGGTCTTTTATTATTAAGTAACTTTTTATTTTGTCCTGATAACATTAACTAATAACAATGCAATTTTTGTTCCACTAATTAAATTGCAATAGGTTTGTAAATTTATCGTGGTGGCATAGAAAGGGATATTTATAATCTAAGAAAGTGCTGTACAGAATTTAATTGTCGCAAGTGTACATTGATATATTGCCAAAAAAAGTAATATTTTATGTGAAGAGGCTGTATTAATAGATATAGTAGAGGAGAGCGGGAAGGGTTTGGACAATTTTTAAATTATTATAATTTTCTGAAAATCAATTGGTATTAAGTCACTTATCCTTTTATCTTCCAATTTGCTTATCTTTTGTGAGTAATACCTTGAATAAATTTCTGAGAAAAAACCAAATGCCCGAAGACAAATATACATATAAAGGTATTTTGTCCAAATCCTCCCCCTTAGCGGGACGATTTGGACAATATTAACTATTAGATAATTTATAACGCTAATATTAGATAATCTTTAAAACAAAAAAGAAACATCAAGAAAAAAAAACACGTATTCTAAGAATATACATATTTTTGTTTAAAAAATCTCATTAAAACGACTATATTGGGTGTAATCAACGTTAAAATACAGTATATCCAAATATCTATAGCACTTTTACGAATCTTTGTAAAGCACATCCCAGTCATCACCAGATTACAACAACTCTGTTAATGTTAATACAGTAAAACCTCTGCTTGCGACCGCCTCTATAAATTGACCACCTGCGTTAAACGACCGGTTATGAATTCCCCATATCATTCCCCTAATCAGAAAAACGGCGACAGAGGGCTTTGTATGTAATTTATAATTATTTTACAAAATGTAGAATCATTTTATAATAACATGCCTAATGTTAGAATTTTCTCTGCAGTGCAAATAATTAGTTGATCCTTCAAATTTCGAAAATACAGTATTAATATAAAATCGAAATATTGTTCAATTGTAGTTGAGCAAGCCATGCTAGGTAGCGCACTACAATTTTTCGCAACTCGATTTGAAACTGTGAAAGTGCCACGCTCAGCTTCACCTTATATGAACTCTGCATTAATCCAAAGATTCAGGAAAAATTAAGGAATGAAATTAATGAATACCTTAAACGAAATAATGGTGTTAATAATTATGAAGAAATTAATGAATTAAAATACTTGGATATGTGTATATCAGGTAATTTTACTATTAAAAATGGAAATCCCATTATTCTATACTCCTCTTAACCGATCCATCTGACCCGACAATTCTTAAGAAATATAGGTACATACACTAATTACTTTATTGCAGGCGGATCCATTCAATTTGCTTTCAAGGCTAATAAATCCGTTGTTAACATTAGTTTTGTTTGGAACAGTTTTTGTGTATTTTGGGACTAACGTGAATATTTGCAGATGGCGGAAAAAGGGAAATGTCTTTCTTTAAGCGAAAAATATGAATTAATCGAGGAAAGTGAAAAAACTGGTTTAGTAGAAATTGGGTGAAAAATTTAAAGTGGGTAAGACTCAAGTGATTATGTTGTTTTAATATAAAGCAAAAGTTAGAAATTTGTTTCAAGAAGGTGGCAACGGTGAACTAAAAAGAAAATTTCCCAAAACCAAAGGACCAAGTTTTTTTTAACTGATTTTGTAAGGCGCGAAACAAGCACTTACCAATATCCGGGCCCATAATTCAACCAAAAGCCCTCGAATCTGCTCAATAATATATCTAGGACTAGATAACTTCAAGGTATCAAATGGATGATTAGAAAAATTCCGTCGTCGGCAGGATATTACCTTCAAGAAAATATGTGGCGATATCAATATCGAAGACTTCGAAGAAGATAATATTCCGCTCACAAAACTGTTTCCTAACATTAAGGACACATTTTTGATCTTAAAACAATTTGCCTCTATTGATAACGATTTGCAAACAGAAAGTGCAGAATTGACTATCATCGAGTATATTGAAGAGATCCAAGAAACGGATGAAACTACTACCAACTCTGAGACAGAGGGAAAGGAACCTGAACTTGCTCCAGTGTCGAAAATATCAAATCTATCTGAAGCATGCGCAAGTTTAAGAGACTTAAAAAACTCTCTTAATAATGTTGACAATTTTGACAAGACAAATATTTCTCAATTGCTATAAAAATGTGAACCTGAAATTTATTAAAATAAAATAAAAAATATGAAGCAACAATTAATTTCTGATTATTTCAAAAAATAAGAATTCCAAAGCAAACAGTACATTGTATAATACAGGGTTAACCATTTAAAGTGTAACAGGCTAAATATCTGATTTCACATTAATTTTTAAAAAAATCGCTCGTACACGTAATTAGATTTGTCAAGGGGGAAGTTTTTTGTTGCCATTTTTAAAACTGCAACTTAAAACCTCTAGGGAGGGTGGGACCAAGAGATCGAGTGATACCTTTTTAAAAGGGCATTTAATTATCTTTCAAATGAAATCTCATTCGTGAAATTCGGTCAGATATTTTCACAGATAATTATCTAATTGTGTAATGTTTTTTTTCTAATATATTATTTGAATAACAATAATACTAATGATTAAATGTAATACAAAACTAACGTAATTATTTACACAGATGTTGAAAATGACCACCACCGACTTGCATGCAATGATAAAGGTGTGATTCAAATTTTTCACGAACTGCCTGTAACATTTCTGGTGTTATCAGTCGGCAGTGTACAATTCGTTCCCTTAGATCTTCTAAATCGTTGGGCTTCGTTACATAAACTTTTGTCTTAAGATATCCCCATAAGAAAAAGTCGAGTGGCGTCAGATCTGGAGACCTAGCTGGCCACTTAATGGGCCCCCTCCGGCCGATCCATCTTCCTGGAGATGTCTGATCCAAGTACTCTCTTAACCGTACATAATAATGCGGAGGAGCCCCATCTTGTTGGAAAATAACTTCTTGTCCTACAAGATTTTCATCTTCCTATGCTACTCTTATAATAATAGGATTTATTGTATTTTGTAATAAATCATGGTAAACTTCTCCAGTCAAGTTTCCATTGATGAAAATGGAACCAATAATATGGTTGCCAAGAATACCCGCCCATGCATTTAATTTCTCAGTTCTTTGAGTATGATGTTCCCTGTAAAGATGAGGGTTTTCATCGGACCAATACCTGCAATTATGTTTATTAACTGCCCTGGCAAGAGTAAATATAGATTCATCTGAGAAACAGATATTGTAGACAATAATGCGATTTGACATAAGTTCGCAAAATTCTGTCCGGCGATCATAATCATCTTCGTTGAGCTCATGAACAAGACTGATTGTATACGAATAATACGAATAAGTTTTAATGTTCTGTTTCAGACACCCCAGATCCTTCTGACAATGATGTAATGCTATTAAATTGAGTACAGTCGGCTTCTAAAAGTCCAAGAACCCCTATTTGCATACCTTCATTGGTTATCGTCCGGACACGATTATGTTTTTTATTCTGCACCGAGCAAGTTTTATCAAATTTTCTGACAAATTCCATCAGGTATTTGGCCTGAACATTCTTGTCAGGAAACTGCGCGTTGAAAATTCTAGCAGCAGCTCTAGCGCAATCATTATTGCGATAATACAGTTTTAGTAGTGCTTCTCTTTCTTCTAAAGAGTAAACCATTTTTAATCACAGTATCTCACACTCTCAAACACAACTTACACTAAGTCAAGACTGAAAATGTTCAAAAATAACAAATATTTTTGGTTCTCTTATCAAAACACCATAAAACACACAAAACAAAAAATGCACATGCACAAAAAATTTGTTTTCCTTACGATGCATTGGCGGCGCTAGACCTCTGTTTTTGTTAAGAGACTCCCGCCGGAGAGGGATTTAAAAAGCACATTTTAACTAATTTTAATTATTATCTCTGAAACTATCTGACCGAATTTCACGAATGAGATGTCATTTTAAAGAGAATTAAATGCCCTTTTAAAAGAGATCCATTATTCCATTTTAAATAGTAAGGGTTGGTTCCACCCTTCCTAGAGGGTTCAAGTTGCAGTGTTAAAAATGGTAACAAAAAACTTCCCCCTTGACAAATCTAATTACGTGCACGAGCGATTTTTTTAAAACTTAACGTGGAAACAGATATTTAGCCTGTTTCGTTTTAAATGGTGAACACTGTATATATGCTAGTATAAACGTGCAGTATATAAATATTGGTAAATTGGCTTCTTCTCATTTAATTCTATATAGCTCTGATGAATTTAAACAAAAATATTTAAAATTATTTACATATATGTAGACACTTATTAATAAACAAACACTGTAAAAAGCAGACCAGTTGTTTTAATATTTTTCTATTTACCGACCACCCCTGTTATTTGATTCCCCGAGGGTGGTCGCTATTGAAAGATTTTACTGTACTTTTCTTTTTATGTTTTTCACTTTTTCTGCCCATTTTTGAGTCTCTTTCTAAACTTTTTTTTTACTTTCTTATAACGTTCAGAAGTGTCTGTTGCTATGGTTATTGCTTTCCTTCTTTGCGGACCTCTATCTGTTTGTTTCCTCTCGGGTGCGTTCGGAAAAGACTTGATCTCAGCAGGTGAAACAAAACTTTTATCGGATGTGTTAATTCCTGAGAGACCACGTTTGGTGACTCTGCTTTAAGATTAAAGTTCCCTCTTCAGGTATTGGTCTGTCTGTGATATATGGGAAGACATAATATCATAATCTGAAAAAATGTGTTTTTTTTTTCGAATGACCAAATATTGCTAGTGCAACGAACCCCGGATCTTATATTGGTTGGGGTTGTAGCTTTAATGTAAATTTCTGGCAAATCGTAAATACTTAGGGTTCTTTCTGGATGCGAAACCATCCAATCTATTGTTGCATTGTTCATTTTTTCTGTGGAAACGCCCTATCCGATTGTCTTGGCATGATTCTGAAAAAAATTCAAGAACTGAAGGAAGGATTGAACATTGGCTCTGGACAACAGTCTAAACCCTTCCGCAAATACCTTTAACTAAACTATAAAATGTTTGTGAAGAACACTAAGCTATCCATGACTTATCTATAACTAAAAAAATCTTAAGATATAAAAATTATCACAAAAGAGACGGCCTTGCATGCGCTTGCACACTCCATTAATGAATCATTCAGGACGGCCGAGTTTCCATCATGTCTTAAACGAGCGGTTGTTATTCCATGTCCTTCCAGTTTCCGACCGATTTCTCTCTTGTCAACACTCTCAAAAGTAATTGAAAAACTAGTCAAAAAAAGAGTAATGAGATTTTTGGAGGATCAGGGCATTAAGAATAATGTCCCCGAAAGTATATTTTTTTTATCTCCATTAACAGTGCATATTATGACAACCCAAAAATTTGCAAAAATCGACTAAAACTAACCGTAATTAACACAAACCACGCGCAAACCTAATTTTTTTTTGTCCGCGGCGTTGTCGCTTTGCAAGTTGAAATCGATAAGAGGCCCAATCGAAGGCCCTGGTATAGCCACATTAACACAGGCCCGTAGCTACATTGTTATGTCACTATTTCGAATGCAAATTTGTCATCAAAATGGTAACAATTTTTTGTTTACTTTCATTGATCCATGGTTATTACGATATAATATTTCGAAGAAACATGATAATTATTAATCAAATATTACCAAAACGACTAAAGCTAGTATAGGTAACATCTATACTTTTTAAAGGGGAATTTTAAGTCTTTTCAAACTAATAAGTAATATACAGGATCTTCCATTGAAACAAAATCGAAGTTGGTGTTTTTAAACAAATTTATCATGCTCAATTGTTTTATCCGATGGCGAATTTTAAAAGTTTAGAGAAAATAATTAAAATAATAGCAAATGAATATTACTTGGCCAGTGGTAATCATAATAATGACATATAAATATGTATAAATAGACTTGCGAATATTGGGGAGTGCAGCAAATGAAAGAATACTCTTTAAAGTTATTCCAAGCTTTCGGAAATCATTTATTTCATTTCCATCCTCAGGGAGAAACTTTCTTGAGATTGTTCATAAAGATGTTCGTATAAAATAAGAGACATGTGAGAAGAAAATGTGTTGAAAATCAAAGTCAATTGCAATTAAAGCTGACGTCTGGAGATACTATCAAAACCATTGTAAATGGACGAAGAAACACACAATTTAAAATAAAAATCGAATTTAACTGATTACATTTTTGAAAAAGTTGTTATATAATTCAAAAGTCTATGCGAATATTACGCGGGAAACCATGTCCTGCGTGCAGCAATTTTTATGTGACTGCACTCCCCAATATTCGCTAGTCTATTTCTCAACTAGTCAGCAACGACTACCCTCTCTATAATATAATAAGTATATATTATGATATAATATGATATAAATAAAAAAAAATTTTAAGAACTGATGAAGCTCAAAAATCTGATACAAAGAGACATTATTGTGTCGCTAAATGAGTGTTCAGAAATTTAGGACAAAATGCAACTTTTGGTTCTACTCTGCAGAACACTAAATTTTTTAAATATTTTCGATTTTCAATATTAATAAAATGAGCAAGAAGCAGAAATATATTGTTTATTTTATTGTTGTATAACATATAATACAATTATTGTTTCTTTTTGTTCCAGTGTTCGAACTGTTCACGAAACCAAAGGATGGGACGTTTTCCGAGATCCTCCTATCAAGGAGGAGTCCGGTTCAATGGCGAACCAGAAATGTCTAGACATTACAGTCAAAATTCTAAAAATCGTAGCTTATTTAGTCACATTCGTTATAGTCTTAGTCTCGGGGGTAATATCAAAAGGAACACTTTTATTTATGACCTCACAACTTAAGCCTGATAAAGTCATAGCATATTGTAATAGAGATTTGGGTAAGTTTGTTTTTTATTATATTATACATCTGTAGTATATATTAGGGCTCGGAATTTTTAAAATTGAAGAATTCGAATACTCACTTTATTTATTATTTAAATGTTCTCAAATTATTCAATATTCGAGTACTCGTAGTGATATTCAAACATTGAATAATTTTTCAACTTTCAATACCTTTAATTTAAGTTTTAGCTTTAGCTTCCCCGTATTAAAAAAAATGAAAACTTTTAAGTATATGCACTATATAATATAATATATATATACCTAGTAAATTATATAATACATTTGTTTAAACGCTGGTGCACGTAACATTAAGAAATTGTTAAGTAAAAATATTTGATAATTAAAAACTCGAATATTCAAACATTTAAACACGCAATTAATCGAATATTCAAATATTTGAATACTCGAATAATAGAACACATGAATAATTTTAAAGAAAAATATTCGGTTTTTGAATATTCGAATAGTCGAATTATTCGAGTTTGATTCTTAGCACTAGTATATATCTCTAAAAGGTCTAATGAGGGATAAATAAGATTAGGAAAGTCCTATCACCTTCTTTATTTAAATATTATTTTCCTACGCGTTTCGATCAAAAGATCATCCTCAACAATCAGTTATTCCGATCAATAGTTTTAATTTGTTTTGTGGTAGTTATGTGTTTTGTTTCGCAATTTTAATTGATTTTTTATGTATTTTAAAAGTTTACTCGATTTTAATCTGTGACTATGTGTGTGCGTAACTGATTGTTGAATGTTGATAATTTTTCGTTCTAACCTACCACTCGCCCTGAGGATGATCTATTGATCAAAACGCGTAGGAATTAAATATTTAAATAAAGAAGGTGATAGGATTTTCCCAATCTTATTTATCCCTCTTTAAACATGTCCCTTCTGGAGAGCAGTTTCGGCTCTAAAAAGTCTGCCCGAAATCTCGAAGAACGTATTTCAGACATCGTTAAAGACTCGTTGGGGCAAAAGTCACGCTGTACCCCACTGCAGCGTCGTTTCCAAAGTAAGGCCTTACTTTGAAAACGACTACTTCACTAATTATTCATTAAGTTCTACTGTTTGAAACGTCAACAAAATAGCAGCAACTTTAAAAATTAAAGCCGGGCAATATTACAGCACGGTGCTATAGTCGAGTTCGGTTAATCCTCGCAGATGAGATGAAATAGACGGCAAATTTAAAACAGCTGATCCGTAAATTACTCCGAGGTGCCGGTATTTAAAGAACGGTCTCCCGTATTTGACAGCCACGATAACCTCAATTTTTGACTTTTTCTTTTCGTAAATAAAAATTTACACTAAATTATGAATCCCCAGGGTTCAAATCGACTACGATATGATTATGAAAGATCATAATGCCGAACAAATAAATCAGTTCGAGAATGTGTAGCATTTGTCAATCAGCTGATTATATCCTCAGCTTCCTCGCTCAAAAACCTCCGATGAAAAAGATGACGCTCCGAGTCATCTGCCCCGCTTTAAACGAACGCAGTTCTTTGTCGGCCGTCAGCTCTGAAAGGATTAAACGAACGACATTTTGACAATCCGACGGATCGGAGCCCTCACAGAGGATTAACCGAACTCGCCTTATATTCGGGTAATTTCTTATATACCTTTTTTGAACAAAGGATACATTGGAATAAAAATTTATTATTCGAAATTTACCACATCAAAGGACAAAAAAGTTAATAAAGTATGCGAAGTGCTACTGGTGGTGCTCTCTGCAAGGTACATCAAAATATCAAATCTGAATTTCGCATTCCAAAAAAACCCTACTACCAAATTTCGTGCATCAATAGACACGCATCGTAGACCTACATGATATGGCTAACATCGAGAATATAACGGACTACATCACAAACCTATCTAACACAAATACAATACTCACCACTTACAACCAACCTAACCAGCACTAGATTTGACCCCAACAACACATAAACCTATCTACCACAAACCTCCCTTTATACTTCCACCCACCGCAATAGCACCTTAAATACAGGGTCGTTGGTATGTATGGATACGATCGATTATTTCTTAAAGTAAAACAGCTAGCAAAAAATCATTAAGACAAAATTTTTAGGATTTTTTATAGTGTATAAAAATTTAAAAAAAATGAGTATACAGGATGAGTCAGAAACCGGTAGGAAAACAAAGTTACTTTATTTTTAATGGAATACCCTCTGTCTTAGAATACTTCTGGATTTAACATTAAATTACAATTATTTTTTAAAAAACACACTATAACTCTAAACCTAATAGTTTCCGAGATATCGACTATTGAAAAATTACATTTTTGAACTTTGACAGCATCTAGCTTTCTAACGGTTGGTCTTAGAGTAAAACAACTTCCATATCCTTATCTTAGTTTTTTATTATCTTCCTACTGGTGTCAACTTCCGGTTACACCGGATGTAACTCAAAAGCCGAAAATATAGTACTTTCGGTTTAACCGGAAGTTGATATTTTTGGGAAGATAATAAAAAAGTAAGATAGGGACATGGAAGCCATTTTGCTCTATGGCACAAATTAGAAAGCTAGAATCTGTCAAAGTTCAAAAATGTAATTTTTCAGAAGTCGATATCTCGGAAACTATTAGGTTTAGACTTATAATACACTTATTAAAAAATAATTGTAAACTTATGTAGAATCCAAAAACATTCTAAGATATAGAGTGTTGCATAAAAAAAAAGTAACTTTGTTTCTCTACGGCTTTTCGACTCATCCTGTATACTTATTTTTTCTAAATTGTAATAGACTTAAAAAAACCCTAAAACTTTTGTCTTAAATATTTTTTGCTAACTGTTTTACTTTAAGAAATAATCGACCGTTTCCATACATACCAACGACCTGTATACAGTACAACACTCACACCGAAATAACTTTAAACGCACAATTCCGCCATCACACAATAACACAACAAAATTCACATACACACGCCATCACAGGAGTCAAGGATGAAGATCTAGCTCACTCTTCAAATTTAAGTCGATCATAACAAATCTAAACACATCATCATATTCCAATCTTGGAGATTTGTATTAGCATTTTGTGCATACCTTTTTTTATAGTGTTTATTACTCAGTGATACAGAAAATAGAAACTAAAAATAATGACTTTTTCAGGTAGAGAAAAAACATTTATAGTTAGATTACCAACACAAGAACGAGTAGCATGGATGTGGTGTCTGCTGTTCGCGTTTACAATTCCTCAGCTTGGAGCACTCTTTCGTTCAACCAGGATGTGTTACTTTAAGTCATCGAAAAGACCACCATTCTCGCATTTTTTGATGATATGTTTGCCAGAAACAGCTCACACAATCGGTCTAGCTCTTTTGGTATTCTATATACTACCGGATATAGATGTAGTTAAAGGAGCTATGCTTACGAACTGTTTGTGTTTTGTACCTGGAGTACTAGGTAAGACAAATTGAACACCTAAGCCGCCCATACATAAACATTGATCTTGCATCAATTTAAGCCCACACATGCTGAAACCTGCATGTACGTCACCGATTCCGCATGAGTTTTGAAACTATGAAGGCGACGCATGCATCGCCGCATGTTGCAGTGTGTGCCTTTAATGTGTGTAGTTATTGATTTTAATTATCGGCACTTAATAGTCTGCAATTATTTTTGGCAGTGTTAGCTCCAAATTATATCCTGTTAACTCAAACCACAAGACAAGATAACTTCTAAACATACTATTGTTGAAACAATTTGTATCATGGAAATTTGTGTATTTTCTTATTTAGGTCGGATACAGCCTTAAATAAAGTCGTAAATACTTCTTTTTAGGTCTATTATCAAGAAACAACAAAGAATCTGGCCGTTACTTAAAAGTTATTATGGATCTCATAGCAATATCAGCACAAGCTACTGGATTTATAGTCTGGCCAATAATCGAAAACCGAGCGGACCTCTGGATAATTCCAATCTCGATATTTTTAATTTCTCTTGGATGGTGGGAAAACTATACTTCTCATCATTCGCCCATTCCGTTTATCAAAAAACTGGGAAAGATAAAGGATTCCTTCGATCAGACTAGATACTTTACCTACATGTTTGTATCACTATGGAAAATAGTATGTTTCTTTGTGACGGTATTATTTATCATATTGATAAGAGAAGGAGAAGTTGCATTTTTCTTCACTGAATTTTCCGAGAGCTTTAATGTTCATCCGATTACTGTTTTAGAGGTAAGTGTTGATTAATATTTTTTTATACAAGCGCGAGCAAATACATTTTTTTTTTAGATCAAGCCAGTATTGGGCGGTACCGTTCTCCCCGACATCTCCGAAATAATCCCCACCGGAGACGATACTGTTATACAATCAAACGATTGGAGCCCCATCTACGTCTTACTGATCAACATTCTAGCATCCTACATGGCATACATCATCGGGAAATTCGCTTGCAAAATCATGATACAAGGCTTCTCTTACGCTTTCCCCGTTAACCTCACAATTCCCGTTTGCGTCTCCCTTCTCATTGCCGCTTGCGGTTTAAGAAATGGAGATCCATGTTTCTTCCACGACACCATTCCAGATTATCTCTTCTACGAAATTCCTCCGATTACGTTTTTAAATGACTTTATCTCCCACCAATACGCTTGGGTTTGGCTCTTGTGGCTATTATCTCAAACGTGGGTCACCCTACACATATGGACTCCAAAATGCGAGCGTTTAGCCAGAACTGAAAAACTCTATGTAATACCAATGTATGAAGGTCTTCTGATTGATCAAAGTATGGGCATGAACCGAAGAAGAGACGATGAAGCAGATGTTAAAACGGAAGATTTAGATGAAATCCAGAAAGAAAAGGCTGATGAATATTATGAAACCATATCAAATCATACAGATGGATCATCTCCCAAGACGATAAAAAGTTCGGATAACATTACAAGAATTTATGCATGCGCAACTATGTGGCATGAAAATAAAGAAGAAATGATAGAGTTTTTAAAATCCATTTTACGGTTAGATGAAGATCAATCAGCTAGAAGAGTGGCGCAGAAGTACTTAAGGGTAGTTGATCCTGATTACTATGAATTTGAAAGTAAGTACATTAAAAGACTTTAGCTATTATTTTTATATATTCACAAGTCGCTTATTATTTTATTACCTTAAGACTAAATTACTGTTCAAAAAGATTTGTTTCTTCTGGCTCTAATATCAAACAAGGGCTAATTTTCTTCATATTATATTGGGCACCATAACTCCAGAAATGTATTTTTGTTTCTCTGTGCCTTTCAAAATTCAGGTAGGGATTTTATGTGACGCATCAATATCATACAAAGAAATTCTGCATGTTGGGTCCACCGATTGCAAAATATTTACGAATACTTATTAGTAACTAGCCAACTAACGAAATACCCGATAATATCAAATTATATTACAGCGCACTTGAATTTCCAAACATATCTCGCCCCCACACATTCGACATTTAACACCGAAATATTTTATTACAGTAATATTAAGATCTACTTCTTCATTTAATAACCGATGACTTAACACAAAATTATTAATACCACTTCGTCATTTCCAGCACACATCTTTTTCGACGACGCATTTGAAATTTCTGACCACAACGACGACGATACACAGGTAAACAGATTCGTCAAACTCTTGGTAGCGACGATTGATGAAGCGGCTTCGGACGTCCATCAAACACATATTAGAGTAAGGCCACCGAAGAAAATTCCAACACCTTATGGAGGTAAAGCTCATATTATTTATTATAAATTATATTCAGCATATTTTCTCGATAATGCTTTAAAGTATCAATAGGGTTATTTAGCATTGTTTTATTGCATTTTCTGAAGATTTTGTAATTTTAGTGCAAACTGCAAAAAATTTTATTTTTCTGACGTCTCTAAAGCCTTTAAAATAATGTACGAATATCGACTCGCCGAGACCGCTGTGTGACGTCACAATCTCCTATAGCAAGTCAGGTCGCGCTCGCTGCCGCGGTTACTTGCTGTTTAAGACTAGGACAGGTGACCATTTACATCGCCCTTTCTCCGTTGCTGAGTAATGGAGTTGACATCGACAGGAAAGAAAAAAATAATTTTTAAAAATTTCATTTTCTTTTTTTACAATGTGTCTAGAACTCGTATGGAATGGCATTTCCTACTTTTTATAGAATATAATTTTAAAAGTAGTAATAATAAGCTTCTGCTTTAACTGAACAAGGAAACAGTAAGTGCATCTCCCTTGAAAGAAAGACAGAAAGACCGTTGCACAAGTGCAAAGCAGACGAATTGTGGGAGCTAATGACGTCATCGGCTCGCGAGCGTTTTATTTGATTTTGATCTCCTATATTTCGGCAACTACGTATCGGATATACTTCAAAGTTTTAGGGCTGACCATACATTATAAATAAATGCTTTATAAAAATTAGGTAATTTGAGGATTGATCAAATGACCCTATTCACAGAAAATCATCCACTATTTTTGAGTTCAAAGCTATTTTAGTGAAGTACACGTTAATGCAAGCTAATAAAAGACCTTTATTCTGTTTAGGTCGCCTTATCTGGCAACTCCCAGGAAAAACCAAGATGATCGGTCACTTAAAAGACAAAATGAAGATTAGGCATAGAAAACGGTGGTCTCAAGTAATGTATATGTACTATTTGCTTGGACACAGACTGATGGAACTGCCAATTTCCGTAGACCGAAAAGAAGTTATTGCTGAGAACACCTATTTGTTGACTCTCGATGGAGATATTGATTTCCAACCTTCAGCTGTGTTGCTGCTTATTGATTTAATGAAGAAGAATAAAAATTTAGGTAATGCAGCATACCTACTCCAATTATTGAACAAGACTTTAATTAATTAGGAATCAACTTGTTTAACAAAAACGAGATCAATATATTATGTAGGTACCGGGTGTCAACCAGATTACTAGCCAGGATAGCTAGATAGGGTCACAAGACTAACAATTTACCTATTTCCATTTGCCACAACATAAATTGATGTTCAAAGGAACTGTTAAAATGACACCTGTTTGTGATTTTAGGAGCCGCATGTGGTCGCATCCATCCCGTAGGGTCAGGCCCAATGGTATGGTATCAATTGTTCGAATATGCTATTGGTCATTGGCTGCAAAAAGCTACCGAGCACGTCATTGGTTGCGTACTTTGTAGCCCTGGTTGCTTCTCTCTCTTCAGAGGAAAAGGGCTTATGGATGACAATGTTATGAAAAAATATACTACAAGGTAAATTTAGTTTTTCTTTTCTTTTGAGTTTGCTGAAACTTATTAGGACGAGTAAAATAGGCAAATAAACAAATTTTTGTTCTTTAGTTCTGCTGAAGCTAGACATTACGTCCAATACGATCAGGGAGAAGATCGTTGGCTGTGCACACTGCTCCTTCAAAGAGGCTATCGTGTAGAATATTCAGCTGCTTCAGACGCATACACTCATGCACCGGAAGGTTTCAACGAGTTCTACAATCAACGCCGTAGATGGGTACGCTTATGCTTAAACTAAACAAACAATCTGTAGTTCTCTTGTCGTCACTAAAATTTAAAACCTAGCTGTTGACAAGCCCTTTTGTTTTTTTTTAAGTCCGTTTGATCGCGTTTATTCTAAAATTACGTTTTCGAAGCTGTTGACCACTAGTTACCCGCCGAGTTGATAATTATAAAATATTTAGTGTCTTAGAAACTGTACACGACGCAAGGAACAGATGGAGTGATCACGTGAATACAACGCGCCAAACAAAAAAAGGTGGTAAACATTAGACGAGTCGTTGTTTTGTATGAATAAATTTCGTGTATCCCAGCTTTTTAAAGTTTTTTTTTGTGTAAATGTGGAAACGATACATTGCAAACACTACAACCCTAGCAATTTGTAATTGCCCTCTTTATACAGGGTGTTTCATAATTGCATGCTTATACTTGAGCGCCGTAATAGCACAGTTATGTACATGGTGTCCATTTTTCGTTGTAATTGCAGGGTATCTCGGTAACAAGTAAAGATAGAAACTTGCGGTTTTTACATTACGGTAATACTCTTTCGTGAAACAAAAGATGCCGCCGTAAACAGAAGTGTCATAGCTTTCTTAGTTTTCAAGCAACAGCAGGGTGTTTTCGAAAATGTTTGCATATTGACCACCGGTTCGGTTATCCTTAACTTATCGGAAAATTGAATTTCTAAGATTCTTTTCAAGCAGATTCAGTGGCGTGCTTACTTCTTTTCTGGACGTCTAACTTCTCGACATTTTAACAAACATAGGATTTTTTTAAATGGGACACCCTGTATATTTCTTCTTTAATTTGATTAAACTGTTTTTAAGCTTTTTAAAATATATAACAATTGATAGTTACTAATAACAATAACCGCACATATCGAAAAATTTAGAAAATTAGGGTAATAAAAAACCGTTCGTGAGACGAAGAAAAGCCCAAGGACCATTTTTACTCAGTGATAAGGCGTTATTATGAATATAATATATTTTTTTTTAAACAGTGCCGTATCCTTTTTGTCATTAGAGATATCAAGACATGTTAACGCGGACGCCACTGGTAAAACTAGACTAAATATATTTTAATTAAATGTGTTTTTATGTCTTGTTAGTACCTACTAAAATTACAAATAATATCCTCAGACATAATCAGAAAAAAACTTTTTGTTTTCAAATTTGCAACACCTTGTATCTCAAAAATATAGCGGCTGTGGATCTACATATCCATGTGAACATTTTTCTTAAAATCAACCAAGGATTAAGACTGTCAACGATCAGCACTCAATTATGAAACACCCTATATATTTAATTATTTTCACAATTTCATATCAAAATATTTGACATACCACAATCCGCCCATCCAACTAGGCCAAAGCCCATTCGAACGATCACTCCTCGAACACGAGGTGATCACGCAGTTTTGTTGCTCCATCTCTTCAGCTAAGTACAATAGCGCTTAACCGAAGGATCTTAATTGAATCTTGTTGAAAATGTAGCAAATTTTCATCAAAGTTCCTATTTCCGGCCATATCCAGCTGATTTTGATTTGAAAATAGGTTGTACTATTGTTTACAACAAAGGCATTTTGAGCATTTAATCAAATAAAATAATTTCATTTTTTTTTATTTTCAATTTTACTTAATAATAATAATAATAATAATAATAAATCGTCTTTATTCAGCTTTTTTGAGATATTATAAAAACAAAATTAAATTACTAGAAATATATACATGTTCTAGCTGAAAAGGCGAAGTGTCGTCCATAATGGGCGTTTTTCTACTTAACCTTAAAGTTACACTAAAATTTATATTTATATATTTACACATATAGGTATATAATGATAAATTAATTTATTAATTTTAGGCTGACAATCATACATTTATACATTATACATACAGACAATACATTTAAACAATATAGAGAACGTAAAGTTCAAAGAGTATATTACAGTGCTTTTGTTACAATGAAAAATAAAAGTATGATGATAGTATTCTAAGGCGATAGCAGTTGTACAGTCAGCATTGATCCCTGTTAAGAATTTCCGGCCTGTAGCAACAATAGTGCTTTTAATTTTTTTTTTTTTTAATTTATAATGTCGTAGTTGTAATAGTCATTAGTCAAATTATTGTAGTGGGTCTGAACTGAAACGAGAAGGAACTTTCAAATGCTGCTGTGCAGTGTCTGGGAATGACCATAAGATTTCTGTTTCGCGTGTTTACGTTATTGATGTCTTTAAACTTGGTAAGCTTACGTAAGAGGTAGGAAGGCTGATCGTTTAATAGTAAGCGGTGACCCAGAGGGAGGAGATAAAGTTGCCGAAGTTTATTTAGTTTCAATCGGCCTGTATCCAAAATCTTATTACTGACACTTTCATGTCTTCTGATGCCATAGGCAAAGCGATAACATGAGTTCTGGATTTTTTGTAGTCTAGCTTTATCGACCGCGGTTAGACAAGATCCATAGACAGAATCACAATACGACAATTTCGAGATGATCAACGATTCGCAAAGTTTCAATTTCATTGTGGAATTTAGGATTTCACGACTGCTGTATAGTTGTTTTAACATACTATATGATGTGTTGCAGAGCTGACTAACGTGCTTTGTAAAACTTAGGTTGCTATCGTACCAAATACCTAGATTTTTACACTCTGTAACAAACGTGAGAGTCTCCTCATTGACCTTGATTTTAAGTTGGTTAGTAGCAATGCTGCGTGCTTTTTTCGGTCCAAAAAGGACAACTGAGGATTTAAGTGCATTTAATTTAAGGTTATGTGCAAAAGATATGTCAGTCAGGACTTTTAAATCGTTATTAATTTGTTCACTAGCGGAAGCCCACTGTAAGTTTAAGATATCAACATAGATCTGGGTATCATCCGCATAGTGGTGAATTTTACAGTTTTGGACCATTGTGTGAAAGTCAGCCATGTAAATTGAAAACAACAGTGGCGATAAGATAGAGCCTTGTGGGACTCCAGTATGAATTTGACGAGGCTGGGAAGTAGTAGCGTGGTAAATGACCTGTTATGATCTATCGCTTAAGAAGCTTTTTATCAAGGAAACTGAGTGGTTTGAAAATCCAAAATATAGAAGTTTATTGCATAGCGTAGCATGGTCGAGAGTATCAAATGCCTTGCTGTAATCCAAAAGAACCAGGCAGGTAGCTTTACGTCGATCATGATTTCTTAGGATGTCGTCCGTAATATTGATCAGGGCAGTTGTGGTGCTGTGTTGTGGACGAAAGCCCGATTGTATTTCGGGTATTATCTTATTCGAAAAGACAAATTTGGATATTTGCTTGTGCATAATTCTTTCAAGTATTTTGGAGAGTTGGTAAAATACTGATTGGTCGAAGTTGGCCGAAATCCTCTGGGTTAGGAACCTTGGCCAATGGAAGTACATTAGCTTGTTTCCAAGCATCAGGGAAAGTAGTTGAGGAGAGTATTTTATTAATAATATATGTTATGTGATCGTTTAAATGTGAAAATATTAAGTGTAGCATTGATAAGGATATTTTATCTGAGCCGGTAGCGAAGCTTTTAATTAGGCTAAACTGTTTGGCTACTTCATTACTTGATACTTGAGAGAATTGAAATAAATTACAAATTTTCTTTTTTATCGATTTTTTTTGTGCAGCTAAATACTACTCAGTGAGACCTTTCATTTGAGGTATAAATTTTAAAGTGGTGGTGTGGGGCGCCTAGGGGGTGACTGACCTCTTGACTTAAGTATGGGGGTTCTAGTTCCCCCTACCCAAATTACATTTATACCAAATCGCGTTGTTTTAACTTTTGTAGTATTCGAGATATTTGCATTGAAAGTTTTCAAATTGACACCCTGTATGAACACGTTAGTAGATACCTCCTAAAATGTTTCGTTTTCGTTAATTTGTTTAAAAATTTAAAGATATTTGCTAATATTTTAATCATCCCTAATATATTTTTTAGAAACTTAACACACGTTGATAGATATCAAAGATCTATGTATAATCTTATTAAAAACGAAAATACCACCACCAGTGACGTAGGTACACATGGGCAATCGTTACTTTTTTTCGGCTATCGATGATACAGCCATGTAATTTTGTATACTGTTTTTTTCTTAACTTGATACTTCTATCAATATAAGCAACCCATTAGGCACCGCCTAAAAGTTTACCAAAAGTTAGGAATACCGAAAAATGATTCATCGCTAATTTATCCAATTTCTTTAATAATTTACGCAATGGGTTTTACGAAACAGCACAAAAAATGCATAATTGAAGCGTTTCTCGAAACGGGGTTAGAGTAAATGGTGAGTGGCAATACAATCAGCGCTTGTGCATGTCGGCGTGGCTTGTACACCTGGGAATTTTTATCATTGCCCGAGAAGACAAGTGGCTCTGTTTAAGGAAACAGGTTCTATACAACATAAAAAATTAGCTGGAAGACCATCTGTAAGAACAGAACAACTTGTTGCAAACGCTCGTGAAATAATGCAAAATACGTCAACAAAATGGGTAAGACGCCTGTCTCAAGAAGTGAGGAGATCTTATGGAACATGCAGGACTATTCCTTAAAAACAGTTAACCGGTTTTTCTTATAAAGTGCAAGTATTCCACGAAATACGAGTTCCAGATTTTAAAAGTCCAGGAATTAGTGTCAGTGGTTTATCCAAAATGTATTGGAAAAAAATTATTTATTAGACCTAACATTTTTTTCTGATCAAGCCTGGTTCCACCTCACCAGTTATGTGAATTCTCAGAATACACGCGTGTGGAGTAGTGAAAATCCCCATTTTTTTGTATCATGTCTTGATATGAATTTGACACAATATTAACCTAGATTTGGTTAGATATGTCCCCTTATAATTGTGATCTAGATCTTTTTTATTGAATATTGGGATGTATAGCCATCAAAATAGCTGCAGTTTGTTCGGTAGCCGCTGGATATGGGTCTATTATGGACAACACAATCCATTTCTTTCTTGCTTTAAAAAACATTTGATCAGCTGCAGACAGTAATGCAGCTAACTTTTTATTATCCTTTATTTTATTTAAACCTAGGTACTATTGTATTTTTAGCTAATATTGTTAGTGATCACAGAAATAAAAACGAAGTTTTTTTTTTAAATCAAAACAACATCTCACCGGTGATGTGAATTCTCAGAATACCCCATTTTTTTGTCGAATCCACATTGCACCCTCAAAAAATTGGTGTTTGGTTTGCTGTTTTCCGAAGAAGAATTGTTGGTCCTATTTTTTCCATGACACAGTTACAGCACAACGGTATAGATAAAATATTTTGAATCCATTTTGGAGCAATTACTTGACCATGAACTACGTTTTAGTTATTTTTAACAGGACATCCGCCGAAACTATTAACTACGTACGCAATTTGTTTGACGACAGATTGATCAGTTTTCAAAAAGACATTCTTCTTCTTGTATCGATTAGTGCTTCTGAGTATAGGCAGAGCCTTTTACTCTTATTTGTTTGCAGTGTAGCTTTCGCTTTAATTGAATTCTCACCCAGGTCGCCTTGTGTTGACAGTGATGGATTACTTCATTTTTCCTTATTTGAAGAACAATATTTTTAAAACACCAGTTAAAAATTTAGAAAAGTTACTAGAAAGGATTATCCAAGAATGTGGTAACATTATTCCCGAGATGCTGGTCAACGCTTTCGAAAATATGAAGAAACGTGTGAATTTATGCTTGGAGCATGACGGTGTCCTATTTCAGCAATTTATATAATTTTTTTTTCTTTCTCTATATTCTTACTTAGTTAATTTTGTGAACAACAAAAATATATTTGTAATTGTTTACTTATTTTAATATTCATCAGTTTGGCATATCATGTCATAATATGAATTTGGCACAATTTGAACCCAGATTTAGTTAGATATATCGTTCTCTTATAATTGTGATCTAGACCAACCCCTACGTTTTTCAGTTCAAGCCCTCTTGGATAAAAATAATTTTTGCTCGCACGGTAATTGCCGCGACAACGCGAAACACGTCTGAGGATGGAAATGGATAAGAGAAATAGGCGTTATACGTTAATCTTTCAGTGGTCACCGTGTAGTTTAAAAATTTTTGATTTTAGAAAGCTTCGATAGTACTAGATAAATTAACAAAATTGCTTGTTCCACTATTTTACAATGAATCAGTTAAGGAATATTTATGATCACCGTAAAGCACAATTTAAAGGCCTTCCACTATCTACAAACACGTTCTGAAAAGCAAAAAAAACACGAGTGCAAAAAAAAATACCTAGCTTTACCTTGTAACTATACCTAGCCCCTTACACAAAATAATTTGTTTAGATAAACTAGTTTTTGACTTTGAAATAATGTTTGTTTTCATGTCTCAGGTACCTTCAACTTTAGCCAATATAATGGACCTTCTTATGGACTCAAAAAGAACCATTGCTGTCAACGACAATATTTCTATGCCCTACATCGGCTATCAAATCCTACTTATGGGCGGAACCATTCTTGGACCCGGCACTATATTTCTTATGTTGGTGGGTGCCTTCGTGGCTGCTTTCCAAATCGACAACTGGACCAGTTTTTACTACAACTTGTATCCAATTTTGTTCTTTATGTTGACCTGTTTCACTTGCAAATCTAATATACAGGTAAGGCAAAATGGTTTCTATTTTATGAGTAAGAACCTAGGAAATGTAACAAAAAGCATGCACTCATGCGTCGATATTGTGCTTAGCAATTACTTAGCCCGTTATAGATTTTTTATATTTTTACTTTTTTTCAGTTGATTGTTGCTCAGATTCTTTCCACCGGGTACGCTCTTATCATGATGGCCGTAATAGTAGGTACTGCTCTACAGTTACGAGAAGATGGCGTCGGCTCACCATCCGCCATTTTCTTGATAGCCATGACGGGATCGTTCTTTATAGCAGCATGTCTTCATCCCCAAGAGTTTTGGTGTATAGTACCTGGTGTTATTTATCTTCTATCTATTCCATCTATGTACTTGCTTTTGATTTTGTATTCCATTATTAACCTCAACAACGTATCGTGGGGTACCAGAGAAGTGGCTGTAAAGAAAACCAAAAAGGTAAGGATGATTTTACCACTATTACTTAATGTACGTTCGCCCATAATAATATTCTAAAAATTCTGATCTTCAGGAACTGGAAGAAGACAAGAAGCAGGCGGAAGAGGCAAAGAAAAAAGCTAAGACTAAATCCCTTCTTGGGTTTTTGCAAAATGGCGGAACCAGCGAGGATGATGAAGGCAGCATAGAAATTTCTCTTGCTGGACTTTTTAGGTGCATGCTGTGTACTCATCAAAAAGCTGGAGACGAAAAGGCGCAACTTATTCACATTGGGGAGTCGCTTGACTCGCTACAAAAAAGATTGGATAATATTGAAAAGTAAGTTTAAGTGACAATCAGTTCATGACATAGATCTAATAATAATTATAACTTGCCAACTCGTAAAGGTTCAAATATTCAAAAAATTGTCCACACTTAATCACCTACCTATTGAATTAATAATACCAGATCTTGTGACGATTCTATATTTTCCTCTCACCAAAAATATTGCCTAGGAAACGAAGGCCCTCCAAAAATCTTTTTTCTTTGCCTGGAGAATATATGCTTTTACGAAGATACCTCTGAACTGTTTTTATTTTGTAAACTACACACAAAAAGGGTAAAAATAATAAACGTTTTCTACTTTAAAACTGCTGTACGACAGTTTCTTACGCATCCATTTTAACAGGGTTGTTGATCCATCGGGCCACGCCTCAAGGAAACGTAGCATGTCAACCTCCTCTAGACATAATCACGGCGATCACCATCACCTCAGCTCAGTTAACGAAGAAGCAGCGGAAGACGCTTCTTCCGAATCAGATTCCGAAAGTACTTCGACTGTACCTCAAAACAAGAGAGATGACCTAATTAATCCCTATTGGATAGAAGATCCCGATGTCGGTAAGGGCGAAGTTGAGTTTTTGAATAGCAACGAGATGCAATTCTGGAAGGATTTATTGGCCAAATATTTATATCCATTGGATGAAAATAAAGAGGAGAAGGTAACCAAATTAATTGATAATATTTTACTTTTAAGAAAATGCAACCCCAGAATAATCAGAAGCGATAGCCTTTGATGATTTATTGATTATTTGCTCCATATTTTCGTAGCCTTAATATTGCTTGGTTCCGTTCATATACAGAGGTTACTACACTAAGAGAAAATGCCAACCAACAGTATAAAATACTATTAATACATTGCAAAAGAGTGATAAAGTTATGTAGGCAGATCATTTTGTAGACAGTCAGGATTACGTGCAAAAAATCCATACAACACACCTTTTTATCAGTTAGTAAAAAAATATACGCCAAAAGTCAATAAGAAAATTAAAACACGTTTGGTTTCTTTAATTAAATTAAACGTTTAACATTATCGTCAAGTTTAGTGTATCAAAAGATAACTTTATATTGGGAGTCCCAAAAACAATGCTCCAGCTACCGGAGGTAGACTTTATGGAAAAAAAAGAAGTTGAACATCACTTATACAAAAATTTCGAAAAGTGCCTCCTTCAGAAATTACGGCCATTTTAAACATTGAAATCAAGGCATTTTCGCAAGTCAGTTTTCAAATATCGAAGGAAAAAATTGTTTATTAATTTATGATGAAGGCAGGATACGAAGTGAGGATATTTTATAATAATAATATATTAATCTTTAATTAGCAACTAGCCAATACAAAGTGTCCCACTAAAGTCGGCTCATAAACCTTACGGTTTTGGAAAAATTTTGTTGACTAAATCGATCAAAAGAAATTGCTGGAAAATCCTCTAGTTTCTAAAATAGCCGCTAGGGGGCACAGTTACTAGGATATATCTAAAAAGTCAAATTTACGAGACGATTTACGCGTTCAGTATTAAAGGCTAGAACAGATTTGGAGCGGCTGTGGTGACGACCTTCATAAACTAATACAACTTTTTTTACGGTATATTACAATAATGTTTTCATGGTTCTAGATTGTTGCACCTGTAACCTTTATATATCCTACTTTGTACACGATATGAATGATGAGCTACAATACATAAATTAATAATGGTATTATAAACAAGCTTTTTTGACCATTCAAACAAGAATTGATAAACGCGATGGAAATACCCTGTCTTTTCCCTAATTACAGGAGGAAGTAATTATTATAAAAATGCTTAAGTATTGAGGGACATGAGACAAGGTATCTTATTTTGGGTATACCTTGAATTCGATTTATCTCGTATTCTACTGGTTGTAGGCAAACCCTTTTAAATAAAAACAAATGTTGGAATTAAAATGTTACCGTGGTTGATGTTTCGTAGGGTAGAGTTACCAAAAATTTGTTTTCCCCTATTCTCTCAGATTTTTGTTCATTTTTCTACAACTTTTACATTTACAATGATCCAAAAAAAGCGACTCCCAATGGGAGAGAATGGAGACTAGAGGGAAACAGACTGACGGTTCTGCTTATTCTGGGATGTAACTAATGTTTTATTAAATATTAGATTGTACGTATCCCGCGGTATGGCTCGCAGTCATACTTATTATACATTCTCTACATTATGAAATAAAATCACTAACCAACTGTAATACTTATTACTTCATCAGTTACCGACGATTTCAAATGATTTCAGATAAACTAATATATTGTTAACGCAGGTTGTTTTTAAAAGAACCTGTTTAAATATACTGGTATTAATATTCTAATTACCAAGATATCAAAAATGAACTTGGTCAAAGGTGGTCATGAAATGGAAAACGGATGGCTTAGCCTTTTGAAATAGTTCAATCAAGTTTAGGTTAGTTTGGATGTCAATCATTCTCTGATTATCAAAATTTGTCAAGCAGTGCTCATGAAGTTTTCTTGATATTGTATTTTCAAGTTGGAATTGAATGATGCGTTTTACAACTGAGCATAAGGTTTACTTGATTAAAGTCTATTTTTGAACTGGTGTGCTAAATAACGGCATTTGGGAATACAATCAACGTTTAAGGATTTGTATGCGTGTATTACAAAGTGTGGGCTCTGCGGCTTACAAAAAAGTTGCTGGTAGGCCAACCGTTCGCACAGAATACCTTGACAAAGATATTCGTTAACTTATGGAACAAGACAATAAGAGTTATTGAATAAGAGCCTACTCTGCTGAAACGTCTGGTTCAATAAATTGGACTTTCCTATGGACCATGCCAAACTATTGTAAAGAACTTGCACATGCTTCGATATAAAATGCAATCATATCAAGTCCTTTTGCCGGCAGACCACCTCAAGGTCGTAATTCTCGAAATTGAGGAATAATGTACGAGAAATGTGGATAAGCTCCCACGCAATGCATGAAATGATATTCTTGAATACACTAAGGGATGATTTACATCACCGACTATAATGGAACGTCCTCCTGTTTTTGCAGGAAATGAGTCTGGTATAAATTCTCGAGCGTGAGAGAACGGGGATGATCACATCACTCCTAGGATCATTCCTTTAATGGATTCCTTCCCTGCAAGAACAGTAGAAGAAGCGGGTTCTCTCATTAGTCGGTGATAGGAAATTGGCGGCTTGCTGCACATTTTTTTTTGTTTTTTGGTTATTATGGAAAGTAACATATATTATATTCTGTAAATACTCTAGATACGGTATTTACTCGCCAAACTGTTAAAAGTTTTTCAACCTGCAACTAAAATGTTTTTGCTGTACATTAAAATTTTAACATAAAAACTCACTTATAATAACACAAATGAAAAGTTATCATAGGTATGTAGGTACATTAAAACCCGAAGAACTCGATGAAATATTACTCATTATCCTTAAAAATCAAATCAATACGTCTGTCTTTTCTTTGGGCAAATTTGAAACTTACACTTTCATTCAAATCTTTTATATAGCGTATGAGTTTATCTCATCCAAAAAACTTAATACCAAAAATATTTTTGGGGGTGTATTCTTAATTAATTCAAAATTATTCCTGGGTAAACTATTCTTATATGGTAAACCACCAAAAATAGTAATCCAGGTTCAAAAATACATCCACCCGGCGCGAACAAGTGAAGTACGAATCTCAAGGAATTATGGCACTCTGATTGGCCAGCTCTTAGCCAAATTTCCATACGGCCACTGCTTTTTATTGGGGATGACGTTGAAGTTTCGGCTGAGAACGATCAGGTGACGCGCATGACGCTGCTTTTCAAGAACGATGAGGGGTGCGAATTAACATACCCGACAAGTTCGTACGTACAGCAGTATTAAAAATACATAATTATTATTGTAGAATAATTTAAAAAGTAGAATAATCATTATTTTAGGCAGTGCTGAAGCTCTTATTGAAAGTAAGAAAGAAAATGTTTCCAAAATATTTCGAAAACGTTTAAACTGTTGTGACAGTTTAACATCTTAGGGGGCGCTGTAGTGTTGGAGCATGATCTAAATGGCCACCAGAATGCGACAAATTATTCTCTCCTCACAATTTCTAGTAATTGGTTTCAATAATGATTCGTACATTATGTAGCTATATAATTCATAGAAAATGTGTCGAAACAAAAATATTGTTTCGATGTTGTATCAAAAATAGGCGTAGCAAACGCAGCAAAAGTAAAAAACGATTAATGTTATGGTACTGGGAACCATCAGCACTCACATTATACACTACCAAATTTATATTTCATTACAAGTAAAATTTTTTTTTCCTTTTAGTGTCTGGTTTAGTGTATTGTAAAGCCTTGAGGGAATGTTTATACTGTTGTGTTCTTCCCGTTTTTTTAAAAAAACAAACTAAAATGGTTAAATAGGTGATTCAAAAATCGAAATGAAAAATGTAAAAATGATAGATTATGATAATTTGGTCCGGCCGACGAGCAGTTACTGTATGTTTCTGCAATTCTCGAAAATTATTTTCTTCACATTAAATTAATGGATTCCATTGTTTAGTAAATACATCTCGAAGCAGAAAAATACCAAATTGTTTTAATTAATTTAATTCGAAAATGTCTCACTACAATTTAGGAACGCATGTGTCTTACGCAATTACAAAATGTTACCTAAAAATGTTTCGAAAAATATTCATTCCCGCGTGTCGAAACTGTGGTTTGTAAAATATTTCGCCCTATGATCAAACGCGCAAGTTAACTCTAGACGATAATTTCAAACTTTAAAATGACCTGTTTTTCAACCACAGTGAAAAATGAGCAAGTAGGCTTTTTCGGTTGTTGTCATGGAAACTTTACGTTAGAAGTTAACCTGTGTGCTTGACTGCTTGATCATAGGGCTGCTTAAGTGTTTCTAGTCACTGAATTCTAAAATGTGTCGCAATAGTTTCGGAACACATGTCTCGACACAATTTTATAATTTTTATCAAAAATGTTTTGAAACGTTTCACAGCAAAGAATTTTGTGTCCAATTTGTATCTAAATATGTTATTTGGGATGATTCTCGGAGTGATGTGATCATCCTCGTTCTCTTACGCTCGAGAATTAGGACCCAGGGGTCTTGCATACTGCAAATAGTTTGTCAATAATTTTTCTATTTTTCCGACTAAGCGTGGTTTCATCCCACGGGGTAGATCAATTCTCAAAATATGAGAGTGTGAGGCACTGACAACCTGCATATTTTTGTTAAATTTCCACTATATACTCAAGAAATTGATGTTTGGATCGCAGTCTAGTGCTGAAGAATATTTGGACCCATTCTATAAAACCTCTGTACAAAATAGTACCGTGCCAGCAAAAATTATTATCATCAAAGTGTGCCTTGCACCTAGGACCGTACTGCCTAGCGGTGGAGCTTAATACCTGTTGGGTGTCAGTAAATACCAGCACTACCAATCAATGAATAATTGACGCTAATCTATCAGATTTATTCAATAATTCATGGAATGAGATTTACGGGACAGCACAAATAATTCATGGTTGAAGCGTATTTTCGAAACGGGGTTAGAGTAAATGATGAGTGGCAATACAATCAGCCTTTGTGCATGGACGTGGACGAACCCGTGGCCCCATATTCTATACAATTTGTGATTTGTAAATCGTAAATTTATAATAATAATAAATAATAAATAATAATTTACATAAAAAAGGAGCTGGAAGACCATCTGTAAGAACAGAAAAACTTGTTGCAAACGTTCGTGAAATAATGCAAAATACGCCAACAAAATGTGTAAGACGCCTGTCTCAAGAAGTGAGAAGATCGTATGGAACATGCATGACTATTCTTAAAAAGATGCACATTTTGAAAGACGCAGAAATTACTGTCATTGATTTACCGAAAATGTATTGGAAAGAAATGATTTATTATACCTGACATTTTTTTCTGATGAAGCCTGGTTCCACCTCACCGGTTATGTGAATTCTCAGAATACACGCATGTGGATCATGTCATAATATGAAATTGACACAATTTTAAGCTAGATTTGGTTAGATATGTCTTCTTATAATTGTGATCTAGATCTTTTTTATTGAATGTGGGATGTATAGCCGCCAAAATAGCTGAAGTTTGTTCCGTAGCCGCTCTTTTCTGAACAACACAATCCATTTCTTTTTTGCTTTAAAAAACATTTGATCAGCTGCAGACAGTATTGCAGCTAACTTATGATTATCCATTATTTTATTTAAGCCTAGGTACTCAGTTTTTTTAGCTAATATTATTAGTGATCATAGAAATAAAAACGAAGTTTCTTTTTAAACCAAAACAATTTCAATAAGTTTAGAGGTTAAAATAATATGTTAACTGAAATGTCACCGTGACCACGAAAAAATATTATTCAAATCGGATTTTAAAATGACGTCATTTATGTGACGTATTTTCCTATCTTCTAGTGACCAAGTCATGACGTGGTCTCTGATTTGAAATCGCCTTAATTGTGATCTTTCGCGCGGTATATTAAAGTACAGCCATCAGAATAAAACAACAATAATATAATTACCAACTTTAAAATTTTATTTTGAGTAAAATTGTTCAACAACTACAGGATGATGTCCTTCAGCAGGACGGAGCAACAGCACATACGACACAATAGCTATTCTCAGCGAGTTATTTTAATGACCGGTTGATATCAGTTCGCATACTTCCTCCTAGGTCACCTCCTTTGCGAATTATGTACTATTTTGTGTTGCCTTACTTGGAAAATAGAATTTTCAGAACGCCTGCACATAATTTGCAAGAACTGGAACAAGGGATTGTTGAAAAATGTGCGACCATAATGCCAGAAATGCTGAACTTATGCATCGAACAAGGCGGGGGACATTTCCAACATTTACTTTAATGTGCCATTTTGTTGTTTGTTGAGTTACCAAGGCCATTAGACTTTCATTTCGATTTTTGAAGTTATAGTTCATCATTTTACCTCAAGAATTAATTGTAATTATTTACACGTTATTGCTGTATGGCACCCAAACTAACCTAAATTGACGGATGAGTTATTCTAAAACGATGATATATATAAAGCTAAGACACATTTCATTTTATGACCACCTTAACATTTGACATCTCGTTATAAGATTAGAACCAATTAAAACATTTAAACTTATAGCGTTATAACAATCCCTAATCAATATTTTGCCAAATTATAGGACCGTATAGCAGCAGATCTAAAAGAACTCCGAGACCAATCAGTATTTGCTTTCTTTATGCTGAATGCCCTTTTCGTACTTATCGTATTCTTATTGACCCTCAAAAAGGACTACCTTCACATTAAATGGCCCTTCGGTGTGAAAACCAACATAACCTATGATGAAAGCTCACAAGAGGTAAATACCGTGGGATCACTTGGTAACTTTGACGAATCGATAGTGTAATGTGTATACAGGCCTAGTATAAATAAAGTGATAATTACCTAGTTAGCTCCGGACTGCATCATTTGAACTAATCCTAAATCGGCGCAACTTCGTCAAGGTATCAAGGGACCCAACACCACAATTAAACTAATACTTTTTTAACTTTTACAGGACCGGATCGCGAAGGATTTAATTGAGCTTCGAAATAAATCGGTATTTGCTTTCTTCATGTTCAATGCTCTATTTGTGTTAGTCGTGTTTTTGTTACAACTGAACAAGGACCAAATCCACGTTAAGTGGCCTCTAGGAATACGAACTAATATAACGTACAATGAAGAGACCACTGAGGTATTTAACGGTCTTATGAATATTGTCTTCTATTCTGGATATTGGATACTAATGAGTGTCTTGGTCTGGGACTTATATTTTCCTGTGATTTATTCTAATATAGTTTATTACTGCTAACTGTTAATTGTTTACATTGTAGTTCGATAACTTTCTTAGTACAAGGTTACAACTAAGTAATACAGCACTTTCTTACTACTTCTGGTTTCATCCATCAATCTTATATTTTTTCTTTTCTTCATTAACCATTTCTGTAATAATGTAATTATTTATATCTAAAAAAAAATTTTTTTAATAGTATTTTACATTATCTAAGGTTAGTAAATAAAATGCAGCCAACTTGCAGAGCCAGCGGAAAAGGTTGAAGTCGTAAAGTTACTGTTTATACACGAAATTGGAATTTATTATACATTCATTTTTTACTAAAGCGAAACTTGGTCTGATTGGACTTCAGCCCTTTTTACATTTTTCTCAATTAATTCCTTTAACAATACTCGATGTTAAGACTATCAACCATCTCTGCAGAAATATGCAAAATTATTAATTAAAAAATTAGGCGTTTTTGGACCATTGTTGATCGCTAATACGTTCTCAGACGCTCCACACACAGAAATTTTCCAGGTGTGGAGTCTGCTATACCTATAGGGCTTCTCCCAGCCCTGCCAACCTGATAATAAATACTATATTCCGCAACAATGTTCCATCACCTCTACTGCCCACCCATTTTTAGGCAAATTATCAAAATAGGTTATTCTTGAATAGCTAATTAGAGCCTTAGTACCTAATAGGGTATTCGGCATTGTAAAAAGAACTTTTAATTATTGTAAACACCGAAAAATAAACATTTGTACAAAAAAAAACCCTATAACAATGATAAAACGAAAAAACATTTAAATTTAAAATTTGTCGTCAGATGTAGAGCGTGACATCAAGAGACGTTAAATTCCGAAATGTATTCCATCACATGCGCAAGCGCTGCAAGTTTAGGATTATATCGGCGGGAGAACTGACAAATGAGAACCGTGGAGCCTGAAAGGAAAAATATGTTACCGAATAGGTTAAAAAAAATACACCAAATTACTTACTAAGTTCAGTACCTACCCATATCCACAGATGAGGAAGACAAGAGGACAAATATATCAAAAAGTGAAAATATAAGGTCATATAGGTACTGTCTATTTAGAGTACTTCTAGTTAGTGCTTTCTTGTATAATAATTTTAAGTCTGACGATGCCGTAGCGGATGAAACATACTTTGTTCATTAAAGAATTAGTTAGTAATAAAAATGCTTTTGAAGGACTATGAAATACAAATTTAAAAGAACAGCTTCAGGTAGGTACTTCTTCTTTTTTTTGTGCTATGTATGTAAACAAGTCAGGAAATATTCTCAGCAAAGCGAGCTCGTTTTACTTTATTGATAGGCATATGTACGTTATGTACACTTTCTTAAACCAGATAGTAAAGAAACTTTCTAAATAATATAAATTATATAATTCCTCATTTTCTTACCAATATCTAATTGAGCTTTTCGAATAATATTTACCTCAAAAAGCAGACCCATAAATATAAAAGTTTTTGCTTGCTTTCACAGTACATAACCTTAATTTTTATTTTATTACACCTTTAACTGTGATGTATTTGTCAAAATAAGCTATAATATGTTGTCTCTAGTCTAGAGCAAAGAATGCTTATAATCCTGAATGAATAAAATGAATCGACACCAAAACCATCCTATTCACGCCGGACAGGCCGGATGAGATCGGATATCTCGTAGGATGAAGGTGCCGTTTCACACTCCCCAGTCGGTAGACCGCACGATTAAAAACCGTACGGTCGATGACCGGTTCAAGATGGCCTCAGATACGCCGACGAACCGTAAAACAGTAAAATAAAAAAAAAAAAAAAATAAATAAAAAAAAAAATCTTGAATGAAGATATGACTTTTGACTTAAATAGTGTAATTTCAAATATTTACTAGAAAATCTGAAATTAGAATTTATTTTAAAATTAAAACAACTTTTGATTTAACGTTATGCATTGAAACTTGAAGGCAATTTAATCTGAATGAAATTTAACGTGTTTGTAATTTTTGCATCCCCTGTACAAAAAAATATTCTTGGCATCGTGGATCCTATTTTTAAAACAAGCAAAAGCTTTTATTAAGACATAACTTTTTTGTTTTTGATATCTTTCACTTTTTATATATTTGTCCTTTTATTTACACCATATCCGCCAGGATATACTGTATACTTAGTAACTCATTAGGTATTCGTTTTTGTAACCTTTTGGGGCCTTACTCCCCAATTAATTATTTTTCCTTTCAGACTTTACACACAAAACATACCTCCACAATTGCTATTTTTCTAAACAATCTACAATAATTTTTATCCCGCCAGTATTTCAAATTAGACATAACCCTCAACTTGTCGCGGTTCCGCAAGTGATGGAATGCATTTAGGATTTTAACGTATCGTGTGACATTATCCTCCTCAAACAAAACCTCTTAATTAAAAAGAAGTTAATAAACCTGAACTATTGTCTTTTAAAAAATTAGTGTTGTGATCTAAGTAAAAAAAAAACGAAAACAGAAGAATGACTTGAAAATATGTACGAGCTTAAAAACATATTATCAGTAGTATACAGGGTGATCCACGGTCGATGGCGTACTATACGTTTATGGCGAACCAGTCAAGTCATTTGGTTAGTTCAGTTTTTTTTTGCATAAATGGACACGCTCTAAATCGTGTATAACTGAGACCACCTTTCTTTTGCAAAAAAATCTTTAAGCTGTCTAATTTGACCTAAAGAAGTATAAAAATCAATATGACAAAGAGTTAGGTATATTTTAACTTCCCTATTTCTGACGTTGCTCTTTAAATGTTTATAGTAGAAGCGACAACGCCACATTGTCGAAGATATCACCTAAGCAATTTATTCGGTGTGGACTGTTGAGTAGAACGTAATTTGCTCTTTTCATTTCGTTTAGAAGAGAAAGGCAGAAAGGTAAAAAAGTTGAGCATTCAACTCAGCAACTCATTTGAGTCAGTCATATTTTGCTTCCAACTTTCGGATCTTTCTGCGAACACAAGATTAAAAGCAAGAGCAGGACCGAGCGTTCGGTAATGTTTTTCTTTTGTTTCTTTTTTTTATGATACAGACACAGCACTGCAGGATTACTCCTTTAGGGCGCTCTGCGAGCGGTGCGTGTGCGCAGGAAACGATTCACGTTGGTCTTGAATCTTTGGAGATTATACTCGTTGGGGAACACGGTCTCAGGGAAGTCGTTTCAGAGTGATGATGTTCTCCAGATAAAAGAATTTTTAAAGTGTCGTTCGAGGGACACTAAGCTGAACCACGTACGGGTGGGCTGCAGTGGCTCGTCATGTATTTCTACCATACACCGCTCTGGGTGGAATCAAGCGGGCAACTTCAGTTGAGCACTTGCCATGAAAATATTTGTAAAATAGGCTCAGGTCGCCAACCTGCCTTCGATGTTTAAGGTTTTCTAGGTTGTTTCTCAGATCATCGTCACCGATCAAGCGAATGGCTCTTCTTTGAGTGGAATCCAGTAATCTTAGGGTATGTTTAGGAGCAGAGCCTCAAATATGCGAACAGTACTCCAGCGATGGTCGAATTTGGGCTTTATAGAGCATAAAAAGTTGTTGGGGTGTATAGAGGTTCTTAGTTCGGAAAAGTATCGCAAGCTTTTGCGAAGCTGCCCTAGCAATGGCCGCAACGTGACGATGCCAAGACATATGACTATCCAAATTGACGCCCAATAAATGAATTGATGAGGCCAAGGGAATCGAATGTTCCGCCATGGCTATATCCGGTTCTTCAACATTAACTTTTTTAGAAAAAACTGCCGCTTGGGTCTTTTTAGCTTTAAATTCTACTTGGTTACTGTCACCTCAAGACAGAATTTCTTCCAGGTGTGTGTTGAGATGTCAGACCTCTTACTGCCTATAGAGATGTGCATTGGCAAGAGATGTTCGAGCATCCAAAGTAAAAGATGAAATAAGTGTTCTGGCATCAGCGAAGCTATATATAGGGTTTTTAGTTTTTTCCAAAAAATCGTTTATGTATAGTAAAAAAAAGGTGGGCGACAACATGGAACCTTGAGGGACTCCGGCGTTGATGTTAAATGTGTCTGAAAGAAATCCGTTCATCTTGTATTGCTTGCTCAACCAACTGTACACACTGGACAATTATTGCTTTTAACCTTGTGTTCGCAGAAAGGTTCAAAAGTTGGAAGCAGAATATGGCCGATTCAAATGAGTTGCTTTATGCAAGAGCTGCTTTTATTGTGCTCATGATTTATTAAATAAAAAGAAAAAGGAGAAAGAAAACGACGGTGGTGGGTGACAAGTGTTTTCAACAGCAGAAAAACATAGTGGAAGTTATATGTTACTGAACTTATCAAAAAATATTACAAATTGTGTCAAAACTTTTCCAGGGTGTCACTACTAGATTTTGAAAAACGTTTGCAACTCGCAACGAATTGAAAATAATGAAAAGTGTCGAATTTCAGGTTGGCTATACCTGCAAAAGAAAGACTTGCAATTACTCTCCGTTTTCGCGGTACAGAAGACTCATATAGTAGTTTAATGTACCTAGGAACACAGTAAAATCCACTGACCGCTTCTGCTCGCAAAATAAAATGAAAAGAGCAAACTACGTTTTACTATCAGTCTACACTAAGCAAGCATAAACGCAATTTTGCTTTGATGTGCCGACAACTGCCGAATCTTCATCAGATTTCATAGGAAGACAATGACAATATTGACAATCACAGAAAAGTAAAGGTTAAATAAACTGCTGGAACTTTGAAATGCATAAGGAAAATTTTTAGTCTACATTCGAAATTAAATATTAGAAATTTGAAAGCGGTTTGAAGCATATTAGGACTTGTTCTTTGGTCTTAGGTCAGATTGGTCAGTTTTGGTTTGTATAAATTTTAATTCCACAATACAGAAACAGTGCAAATTTAACAAAATTTCACGAAGACGCCATTTCGTTATAAAAACACTTTTTCTTTATCTCTAGGTTTCAGAAGAATCACTGGTTCAATTGTAAAAAACTCGTTTCGGGGATTTTGAATAAGCATCGTAGTTTTACAGTAATAAGAGTTTAATCGAAAAACGACACTTTCCTATTTTATTATCGTATATCCGTCTCGCAATTATTCGAAAAAAGTATTTTCAACTCATTGTTAGTTCCAAGTTCTTGGTTTTTTTCTGTTTTAAATAGATTTTATACAGGGTGAGAAAAGTCAGAAAAAGTATACTCTCAATAGGTACTCTACTTTAGTAGCAGCTTATCTGCAAAAAATAAAGTTTAATACAAACTTGATGATGTTTTTATAAAACAAATTAAATTCAGTAAGCAAAAAATTAACAACGCTATATTATAAAAGTTAACAAAATTAAGATTAATATTCTGGCTTTCCTTTGATGCGTTTTACTTGTGCGTAGTGGCAAGGCGTACTATTTACTAGATAGATAACGATTAAACTCTTGAGAAATGTTTTCCCATTCCTCAATAATAGCTTAAGTTAACTCCTCGAACGTTTGTGGAGTATGTGGACGTGCTTTATTATGTTCAGGTTAGGAGATTTTGCAGGCCAATCCATACGAATAATGTTATTGGCCCGCAAAACCTCTGTTACAATATGGGCAACACTACAATTGGGTGAACACAATTTGCCGTAAACTGGACTATAATTTTAGTAGAATAAAGGGTGAAGAAATAAGAAGTGTTGGTTTTCATTTTTGATGAAACTCTTATTAGTATAAAACTACAACCTTTATTCAAAAACCCCGAGAATTGTTTTTTACAATTGAACCAGTAATTCTTCTAAAACCAAGAAATGAAGAAAAATTTATTTTGGAAAGAAATGGCATCTTCGTGAAACTTTATTAAATTTGCATTGTTTCATTTAACACCCTGTATTGTCGAATTAAAATTCATACAAACCAAAACTAATCAATCTGCCCTAAGGCCAAACACTAAGCCCTAATATGATTCAAACCGCGTTCAAATATCCTTAATATTTCCTAAGATATTTAATTTCAAATATAGACTAGAAATTTTCCTTATGCGTTTCAAAGTTCCAGACACCTGTTCACCAAGTTATTTATTTTTTTCGGTCACTACAGCAAATACCCTATTCAAATTGAATATCTATTTTTGTTTATAAGTAGAGTAGTATTCATTTAACGAGTTTTCGTTTCATTCTAAATTCACAATCTTTCTTGTAATGTAAACTTTTAATAGTATCAGTAATTTCATAGCTGTATTTCATAAATTACAAATCACAGTAATTGGCCTTTGATTACCACTGTTTTGTGATTAATCCACTACAAAACATGTTTTTTTTTCGCAACAAAAGGTTTCTGTTTTGCATTAAACGCAGACAGGTTAATGGTAAATTAACATTCCTATTGGAAAATAATCGTTAATCAGAGCACTATATATATGTTACACACCTTTGATGGATCTAACACGAATGAGCAATGACACATCACTAATCAGGACGTTGTTATTAAAATGTTGTATATTATGTATGTTTTATTTACTTGCAAATATAAAAAGACGTTCAACCAGGGCATTTCAAGAAAATTGGAAACACAACCGTTAAACTGTTTAAATATTAAACTATAACTAGTAGTATCTAAATGCAACATTTTACTAATAAACTAGACTCATTTACACCTTGCATCCCATGTATGTAACCATTATTATTTATTTTTGTTATCACTTGTCATAAAAAAAAATATTCTCATTCATCACGAATTAAATTTAAATTTGAAATTATTGTCTTTAATCATTTAGAATATCATCGTTCATTATCAGACATACGTATACCAACAATGACATTTTAAACTTTTTCTGATGATGTTCCTGGTTTATTTATGGTCTTCTAATTTACTGTCATTTCGTTTAATTAGTCATATTTCCATATTGTTTCAATAATGCACTTTCACTTTCTTGTTCACTGTGTCAATAATGGTATCTGTGATAACATATTAAGTGAACATGTAGGTTTGCAAACTTATAACTAGTTTATACAATCGCCGCAAAGAGAAATGCAATGCAAATGCAATATGTCTGCAACAGAATATACATAATACACAAAAGCATGTGAGTTTCGACTAGTCTCTGTTTATAAAGTGTATATATACTTTTATGTATATTAAAAAAGTAGCATCTATACTAAACTTCCACACTGTAAAATATAAAGTTGAAGGCTCACGTTGAAAAAATTGGAATTTAAACCAGATCAGAGTTGATCCACTAACCCGATACAACTATGATAATCAGAAAATGACTCTTAAAGTTTTAGTTTCCGTGGACACTTTTGGACATTAGATACAGTCCAAGTTTATTAATATGACGATCCTGTACAACCTGGCGTAAACACTTTATTAATAGTCGGTTTTGAATTGCTGCATGTTGTACAGCAGATTTTTATTAACGGTAAAAAAACTAAAAAAGCAAGATATTAAAATTTCCAAAATTATATTAAAGACTGTTTTAAAAGTTGTTAAAATATCTAATTTCATTAACACTGTGTCTTCATCTTGATTATTGAATAACCAAAAAATGTCACCATTTTAAATTTCATTATAAGTATAAATAAAATATTTTGTTTTTCGATTTTTTTTAAACCGGAATGGGTAATAAAATTGATATAAGTATTTCCTAATAATTAGTAGACAAGCACATAAGGCATAAACTAATAAAATTCAATTTCAACAGGTCCACATATCCAAGGAGTACCTACAACTAGAACCCATCGGTCTGGTGTTCGTATTTTTCTTTGCTCTTATCTTGGTCATTCAGTTCATTGCTATGCTGTTCCACAGATTTGGAACTCTAGCGCACATTTTGGCTTCCACCGAACTTAACTTGTGCAGTAAAAAGGTACGTAGCTCACAACATATTATTATAAAAAATGGTAAGTGTTTTTTGTCGAGAAAATCCACAATACAAAATTTAACAATCACTGCTAGATACGCTTCCAATTATTAACTTGCAAAGAATAGTTCCTAATAAACTCAGGCAAGACCTTTTTGGCTGGTGAATAGTGGTAAAACTAAATTGCATTTTTAGAAGGAAGAAATGTCTCCCAATGCACTCCTAGACAAGCAGGCAGTGGAAATAGTTAAACAACTGCAAAAACTACAAGGGATTGATGACGGCGACTATGACAACGACTCTGGATCGGGACCAGACAGGATTGGACGCAGAAAAACAATTCATAACATCCAAAGAGCTGCACAAAAGAAACGGCAAATTGGTACATTAGATGTCGCTTTCAAAAAGAGATTTGCTAAACTTAATGCCAATCCAGATGGAGGTAAAAATAACTATTAACTTATCTCATGTGTGCTTGACCAGCGTTAAAAAAAATCTATTTCATTTTTAAAAATATTCTCTTTTCACATGAGAGTAATATTCGTGACTTTTGATTTTTTTTTAATTTTTATTAAATACTTTAGATTTTTACAATTATTAGCACAGCTAATACCTTCAGGTACTCTGTTATCTATTTTGGACGCTTCTACAATTAGGTAATTTCTTCCTATGTTAGCCTTTCTAGCGATTTGATATACATTATTTTGTGCTCTAGTATCATGTTCATCTTTGGAGTTTTCTCGATAATTTTATGCATCGATTTAATCTGCTCAAATTCCAAAATCTTATTTAACTGTGGAACGTTCAGCTCTTTATACAATATGTTGGTGCTAGTAAGTCTATCATAAAAAAATAATGCTTTCAGTATCCTATTTTGCAATAAATATTTGGAATGTGTCAACAAGAAGGCATTGTATATTATACTGTATTTAGTTTTTCTTGTGAGATAATTTCTACATTTCTGTATCTTTGGGATCATCGGTATGATTTTATTGATTATTATAAGTGATCAATTTAACTTTGTATCAATAATTATTAATCCAAGACATTTGATTTCATCAACTTCTTCCAAAATTTTCAGTATTTCGATTATTTTATTTTTTTGCTTAAACATGAATTTTGTTTTGTCAATATTTATTTTTAATTTGTTGTAGTACAGCCAAATGAGACATTCCTTAACATCATTATTTACAATATTTCTCAATGCCTTCTCCTTTTCAGCAGCGTACACCAATACTGTATCGTCGGCAAATGTAAAATACCGCGCACTGAGATTCGCACATCTCAAGTTTAACACATAGAGTGAATATAGCATGGGCCCCAAGACCGAGCCCTGGGCTACCCCATACTCATTCGTTAAAACGTCACTATTCACACTGCCAAGTCTAACGTACTGCTTCCTACCACTCAAATAGATTTTAATTATGTTCTTTATTAATATAATATTCCCTCTTAATCCCATATCAAAGAGGCTTTTAGCAATAAATCGATATTGACGACATTAAAAGCCTTTCTTAGGTCCACAAACACTGCTATAACTATATTCTTATTATCGAGACCCCTAGAAATGAAACTAACTAAATCCATTGCTGCACTGAGAGTGATGCTATGCGTGACGAAACCATACTGATGCTGGTCAATACTTATGTATTTCTGAATAAACAATGACATTTTTTTTATCATTCTTTCTATGATCCTTGAGAATATGCTTATGACTGATATTTGCCTGTAATTATTCATACAGTCTCTGCTTCCTGATTTAAAAAGTGGGCTTATTTTTAGCTCTTCCGGGAATGATCCGATTTTTAATGTTTTGTTAAAATATTGAGAAGATTGCCTTTAAGATTTATCACGTCCCTAACCGATATGCCATCATGTCTCGGGGCTAAGTTTGCTTTAAGTTCAGATTTACAATGTGTTATTACAGCTTATGTCTTCAAATGTAGGATTGTGCCCTAGTGCTTGGATATCTTTATTTAGGTTCTCTACGATGTTTTTCTTGTTTCTGCAAAATGATTATTGAGTTGGTTTACGATGTCATTTGGATTGCTTCTAGAGCTATCGTTTATTTTTAAACTATCCATATGTCTGTCTGCTTGCTTTTCTTTAAAAAAGGCTATTTACAAAGCTTCATTGGTACCTGTTTGTTCCCATTGATTTCTGAAGTATTGGGGTTTTATTGTTAATGGAATTTTTTTATAGTGATGAAGTATTTTTCCAATTGTTTATTGGTAGGATGTTTCAATTTATTTTTATATATTTTGTGTCGTTCATCATTTGAAGCAACGCTCCATTAATCCAGCCGTTATTGTCTCGTGCTTTAATTAACTTGGTAGACTCAAATTCCTTTTTGAAAGTTAGAATTAGAACAGTATGGATTTGAAAAGACTCTTACATTTGTGTTATTAACTTTTTGCTCAAGTTTTTATTGGAATTTTTTCTAATCAAATATTTTAACTTCATGGAACTTTTTTGGTTTAAATTTTTTAATGTTTTCTTTTAAACGAAAAGATAAGTACTTATGATATGGCTTGCGGAAAAAAAATATATTAGGTAAAGTGGTCATGAGAAATTGCTGGAAATTATTTTCAAGTTTCTCAGCCTGGCGCTAGAGGGCGCAACAGTAACGGTAAATATAAATCACGAAGTTTCCTCAAAAGTCGCCCAGTTAAGGTATCCTGAAAATAACATTTTTGTATATTTCGAAGATTTATTAATAAAATTCACCTATAGAACCTGTTCGTTACTTTTCAAATAAAGTGGAGGGGGAAGGTTGAATATTATTTGTAATAAATGCTGATAACTCCGGTCTGGCTTGACATAATTTAGTAAACTTAGTTTTGTTAAAAAGGGCTTTTCTCGCTCTATATATCATCTTATGAACTACGGCAATATGTGTTTTACACTAGGCACTAGGGGGCGCTGTCTTACAACTTCACAAACATTGCGCGTTTTTTCCATAATTGTAAATATAATAGTATATTCAATTTTACCTGATTACAAGGATGATTAAAAGTCTAAGAAGTCAGCGAAAACCGCAAGTTAATATCTATTTTCAATCCGGAGATATCAACAACAATAATCATAATTACGGAACATTATGATTTTATTTTCAAGTTGCCATTGTAAAGGTTTTTTTAATAGTCAAATAGGCCTTGGAAAAACAAAATATGAAGGTACGAATGTTTCAAGCAAATATATCGTTACGACAATAATTCTCAGTGGCGCCGTAAATGTTCAAATTGTCGCCCATCGTTCTGTATACACGACTCCAATCTCTCCCTGGTTGAAAATACTGCAGTTTCCACCTCTGCCATAGGGATACGGCGTAATACCTTTGCCCAGTAAGCGACTCATTAAATACAAACGGTTCAATTATTCTGCCACCCAAAAGGCCGCACCAGACATTGACACTCCATCTTCCTTGATGCTGCACCTCCCGCATCCAATGGGGATTATCCCGCGACCAATAATGCATATTATGACGGTTTACTCCTCCATTACTATGGAAAGTAGCTTCATCAGTCCACAAAATTCTGGAGAGGAGATTTCTATCTTCCAATATCATATTGAGCAACCAATAGCAATGATCCAATCTTCTATCATAATCTTGCGGGGTCAAAGCCTGGTGGAGCACAATATGGTAGGGATGTAGCCTAAAGAAAAACAAAATCCTTATTACATTGACTTAAAAACTATTAAGAGAAATATTGGCATTATTCTAAACTATTTAAGAGTTATAACATGTAGATATAATTACTTACCTTTCTTCTAATAAAATCCTATGCACAATAGAGCGAGTAGCGCCCAAGTCTAACAATTAATCTAATACTAATTTGTGGATTAAATTCCACATATGCCAAAACATTTACAATGTTTTCCTCGGTTCGACCTCGGCGGCGTGACGAATACTTCCAGTAGTACGAAAACGGCTAGCTAAACGATTAAACATTCTACTGTCGTATCGGCACCTTTGAGGGTATCGTACTGCGTAAACCCGTTCAGCAATTGTTGCATTTCCCAAACATTCAAAATACACCGCAATGATGTCAACCGCTTCTTCAAGTAACAGAGGCATTTTGAAAATCAAATACGACACAACACTGTTGGCATGACAAAAATTTTGACGTAATAAGGAAAGGTGACACGCGTGCACAGTTTCAATTCATATTTTGTTTTTCCAATGCCTATTTGACTCTTAAAAAAACCTTTACAATGGCAACTTGAAAATAAAGTCATAATGTTTCGTAATTATGATTATTGTTGTTGATATCTCCGGATTGAAAATAGATATTAACTTGCGGTTTTCGCTGACTTCTTAGACTTTTAATCATCCTTGTAATCAGGTAAAATTGAATATACTATTATATTTACAATTATGGAAAAAACGCGCAATGTTTGTGAAGTTGCCGTAGTTCATAAGATGATATATAGAGTAAGAAAAGTCCTTTTTAACAAAACTAAGTTTACTAAATTATGTTAAGCCAGACCGGAGTTATCAGCATTTATTACAAATAATGTTCAACCTTCCCCTACCACTTTATTTGAAAAGTGACGAACACGTTCTATAGGTGAATTTTATTAATAAATCTTCGAAATATACAAAAATGTTATTTTCGGGATACCTTAACTAGGCGACTTTTGAGGAAACTTCGTGATTCATATTTACCGTTACTGTTGCGCCCTCTAGCGCCAGTCTGAGAAACTTGAAAATAATTTCCAACAATTTCTCATGACCACTTTACCTGATATATTTTTTTCCACAAGCCATACGACTAACACTTTCTGGGATACGTCCGACAGCCATTCTTAGTGGGACACCCGGTACATCACAAAACCGCTCCGGTATCGTAGGGAGTTCAACTTGTATCACCAAGCCGTTTTGGCAACTACTTAACTACCCGAAAAGGCCTTAATACCTAAAGCGCCCGTAACAGCACTGGCATCACCAAGCCATCTTGAAAGACTACTTAATTTCCCAAAAAGGCCTTAAAATCGCCAAGCGTACGTAACAGCACTTGATTCGCCGAGCCATCTTGACAGACTGCTTAACTGCCCGAAAAGGCGTTAAACTCGTGAAACGCACGTAACAGCACTGGCGCCACCGAGTCATGTTGGAAGACTATTAAATTGCCCAAAAGAGCCTTAAAACTTCAAGCGCGCGTAAGAGCACACTTGCGTCACCGAGCCGTCTTGGCAGACTGCTTTCTCGCGCGCGAGATGCGATCTGACCACATATTTCGCCCAATAGGAAGCTCGCGTCCCAATGTTGACGTTTTAGACGTCCCGTCGCTAAGCGCGTTTGACTAACTACGTGACTGAATGCCAATCACTTCGTCAATTTATAAACAAAAATAGCAGAGATTGAAATCGCACGCACACATCATTTACCAACCTATCCTCTTTGACGTGTTGACACACGTTTCCCAACAGATATTATTACGTGATCTATATTACTTTTTGTGTGTGGTATTACTCGTGTAGCGTCTTTTCCTGTAGTTGCATTAACTAATTTAAAATTGTTTAATGTCACTATGTTCTTGTAGTTAATGATGGTCGCAGTTTTATCACTTAATAAGTCGAGATTAATGTCGCCTACAAATATGCCTTTTAGAGTGTGTGATATGAGTATATTTTCAAAATATTTTAAAAAATTTTCCCCGGGATATGAGGGTGGTTTGTATATTGCACTTATGGTTATTGTGACATACCGTCACAGATACCCAGTTTATTACATCGTCAACACCATATTTTCTCGGTAATTATGTATTTTATAGATTGATACTTCCGCGTTATCAAGCCATGTTTCTGTTAGACTAGTATATCACAGTCTTGATTCATCAAATGTATATTAATAATTAATCTTATTCCATTATAGGCACTCCTGTGTTAAGTAGGAGAATGACAATGAGACGAGAAACAATGAAGGCCCTCGAGGTTCGAGTCAACTCTGTAATGGCTGAACGTAGAAAATCGCACATGCAAACTTTAGGAGCCAAAAACGAGTTCACTAATTTATCAAACAACAATTTGAATAACCTAACGAGGAACCACAGAAGCAGCGTAGCCTGCAGCATACCTGCAAAAGAAATATTCGAGAACGGACTTGTAAATAAAGCTTTTGAAGAGGAAAGCACGTATGGGAGTAGTAGAAACGCTTTGCCACTGCAGCAAAGGAATAGCCTACCACAATGGAAAGGAAGTAATAGTAGAATGTAAATAGTAGTTAACAAATTTTTAGGAAAAAATAAGCACTGCCGAAAATACTCTAAAATACTCATTTTACTGCCTTGTTTTATCATACTATTTCTTATCTATTGTATAGCAGGCACAATAAATCCATTTTCAAGAAAAACCTATTTGGTACGGCACGACTTTTATATTTTTCACATAGGGACGTGGTGTATTGTTATGAATACCTAGATTTTGTATTAAACGTTTTTTAATAAATTTAATTCTTACTACAGAGTAGGTACTTAAAATATTTTGACAAGTTATAACAGCATTACTTAATTTATTGTGAAAAATAATTTTGGTATTTAAAGTACACTATAAGAAACAAAAATTTTGAAACGAAGCATAAAAAATTGTTTTAAATTCGTGCGTATCAAATATTATTATTTTATTTTATGTCTAATATATGTGTTTGTATGTACGTTGGAAAAACGTATTATCTAGTTTTTTTTTAATAGGAGAAAATGCAAGATGTGATTTCTTAGTTATTTTAGACTATAAGTTAATAAAAATAGGTCTTGAACAGCTTACATTTGGAGATACAGGTTATTCTAGTTGTCATTAAGACTTTTAATTTCACTAAAAACAAGCATCTTATAAAATTTTAAACGAGTAAATTTTATCAACACAAATTTGACTATTTGTCAAAATATTAAAAAAATGTCACTGCCACTATAGTGAAAAGTATTTTGAAAAATTCTAAAAAATTTAAAACTTTGAAAATACTCGTGCAGGGCACAGAGAAAAACGGGGTTTTAAGGAAAACGCGTTTAAAGTTTGAACCAGGTAAACCTTCTCTTTCAGCTTGTTGGGACAGTCTTGCTTTGATATCAAAATCAAAATCAAAACAATTTATTTCATGTCAATACAATAAATATTCTTTGCACAGGTCAGCAATATTATAATGTTTAAAAATTCAAAAAACGATGTTGGGAAGTCCCTGTAAATATAAATAAAATAAAAATTGAGAACGGTCAAAACAATGTTGGCTAAAGGACACAATGAGACAGAGACAAATCAATTTGAATTTACATCAAGACATATTACAGTTTAAAAATTTATCAACGCTGCAATGCATTTTCAATAATTATTTTTTTCCTTTTGGTTTTTAATTCTTTTTGAGGTAGTTCTTTAATGTTGTTGGGTAACGTGTTGTTTTATAGCCCAATATCTAAGACCATCGTGACAGCTCTTCAGACGCCAATATCCCGCAATCAAATCGCCCCTTCCCTGAGTTTCGTATAAATGAATGTTTCCATTTGTGGAATAAAGCTCGGCATTCTTTCTAATATATACTGAAAGGCCGTCCCACAGTCATCCCTGTAGCCCAACCCAAACACTAACCCAACAGCCCTCCTTTGCAATTCGAAGAGCATCTGTGACTGCGGCACATGTGCCCAGACCAGAATAGCGTAGGACATAACGGAGTAAAAATTGCTAATGTAAGCTGAGAGCAAAGTGCATCCCGACCTAGAACCAACGAGACTGCGCAACAGGAATACCGCACTTCTGAGCCTTGCTGCCACCGAGTCGATATGTGCTTTCTAGAGTAATGTATCAAGCCGCACTCTCAAAATCTTAACCTGTGCAATGCCGGCATCGACCTCACCAACGACCTCAGTAGAAACACCGTTCTATTGGTCTTCTCTTAATTTAACAGCAACATGTTTGGGGAAAACCATGCTTCGGCCTAGCTTCCAGCGTTGGCGCACGCAGGGATATTGTGGTGTCATCAGCAAAAAGTGTAAACCTCTCATGCATAGCGTTAATTGATGTAGATTAAGCTGATTCCACCCTTCCAACCCTAACTTTATGCGTCCTTCCCGGCGCCATTTCGATCAAATGAGTACGCCCGCAGCTTCGTCAGGAGGATGTCATGCGAGACGTGACAGAAGACTGAAGCGGTATATTCTTTGTTTAAAAGAGTCCTGAATATAAAAAAACAGGTCAGTGATAGCCAACGTTGTGCTTCTGTTCCTTCTGAAACCAAAATGGAACCTCGTGAAAAGTTTCTGTTCAAAATAATCCCTTATCTGCGTAGCCATACACCCCTCCACTACCTTGAAAAGCACAGGCAGCAGCGATATTGGTCTAGTTTTCAGGCAACTGAGGGTCGCCCTTCTTGAAGATGGCATGTTCAATAATGGATGGAAATATGCCCCCACGGAAACACAAGTTGATGAGCCTGGTTAAGGAGAACAGAATCAGATTTTTTATAGATTTGAGTAATTTAGTATTAAGCCCAAAAGTGTCTTTACGCTTTCTTATTCTTGATGTCCTCGATGACATCCCTGACCTGAAGGAAAAGGGACTTTGTGATGGCAAAATACGATTTAGGGCTTCAACAGGAGCTCTGTCGGTATGCTCTCTGTAGTGCTCCTGACTAAACTTTGAGCAGTTTGACAAAAATACCGAGAAGTCTTTTTAGTCAGTCCTTTATGGTTGTACTTGGGTTATTTCAGTTTAAAATAATATTATCATTTGATCTGATTTTTGTTGCACAACTTTAAGATCTACTACATTTTTGAAATTCTTTACAGCTTTGTGCAATATCAGGATTTGTGTATTGCTTACTTAATTCTTCCGAAAATAATAGTTCTTCGCGCATTTCTTTTAGGATTTTGTCGAACCAAGATATACTTTGTCTCTAATTTGACCTTACGTTATTAGTTTTTTTCAGGAAAGTATTCTAAGTAAGCGGTATTAAATATATGTCATTCAGTCAACCTGTTATAAAGCAAGAGCCTACATTTCGACACATGGTCTATGTCATTATTCTGGCTGTAAAGGCCATTTATTTATCATCTTAGTTTGAATATTAATAACTTACAAGTTATATTGAAGCATTGAATAAAAATAACGTAAAACAGTGTTAAAGAAAAGCACAAAAACCAAATAAATATCAAACGATCACACAGTTTCAAAGTGTTCATTGCGTTTTTACTTTATTTTTTTGAGACTGAGAGTATTATATGGGTGAGTTTTTTCTAGTTCTAATCTATTAATATGATATACACAATATATAGACTATCTACGCTTATAATTTTGTGTGTAATATGGTGCTAGTATTTGATTGTTTTTTTCGAACTTTTACTGTTTTGCGACTTTGTAATTGTTCGATATTTATTTGGTATTTGTGCCTTTCTTTTCTATTACACTTGATTGCATGATTTTTATTGAATGCTTCAATATGACTGGTAAGTTATTAATATTCCACTAAGATGGTAAATGTTCTTTACAGCCCTGAAGATGACACAGGCTGTCAGTCAAAACTTAGGATGTTAACTTTGATATCAATATAAAGACTGTCCAAAAAAGCTGACAATCTCTTTCATTTAATAAAGAACAATAACGTTTAGAGTAAAGTAAGCTGTGCTAGATCGCATCTTTTAGCCTTAGGAATCTATGTTAGCATTTTGTATGGACCTTTTAGAGACACTCTATACAGGGTGCTAATTAAGTATGTGGCCAAACTCAAGGATGTTATTCCTTACTAAATTTTAATACAAAAAGTTCATATGAATATGAAATTTTAAAAATATAAAATGTTTCTTCCTAAATAACTAAAAAACGCAAATAATTAGTATCAAGGTGAAACTTGGTGACAATTTTTAATACATAAAGAGGAGTATTTTAAGGTAAACATCGTTTTCCTCATTTCATCAGTGGCTTGCATAGGAATAATATTTAACACCCTGTATATTAAAAACAAATGTTCAATTAATTGTTGCCTTACAATTTAGTAAAGAATAACACCCTTCAGTTTGGTCACATGCTTGATTAACACCCTGTATATTTTTTAATTTTCTACGAGGTATAGAGAATAATAATCAATAATAAAATAATCGTTTCTTTTTTTAATTCTGGAGTTATGCAAACCCTTCAGTAATAAAGTTTTAGGGGAGAAAAATAAATTAAAGGTATTTTTAAAAAGTTTAAGGTTTAAAGGGGTGACCGTCCGAGGAAAAATATCTCTTGGTAGACTATAATTTGAATATTAAGGCAAATTTATTTCTACCGTTTATAATACCATACGTGCAAAATTTGAGTGTTATCTCGAAAACGGTCAAAGAATTAATGTATCTTGAATTAATAGCCAAGCTGCTTTATATATTTTTAGTCCTAAAACGAGCCACATCCTGCATGTTTGACCCAACAATTAAAAATCGCCCTGTATATTACGCGTATAAAAATAACAAACGATTTGTCTTGGTTTGGAAATTTGAAGGACCACGCACGTTTCTTATGCGAAATGGCTTTCACTCAAATTTTCTAAAATTTTTACATTTTGTAGGTTTTGACCTACTGAGTTCTTATGAGCGCATTAAAATAATTTTTCAAATTTTATGAAAAAATCCAAATTTTTGTATTTTACGTTATTTAAACACACACACACACAACCGTACATGAATGATAGCTTTTAAGATTTAGTCTGATGGTTAGCATGTTGTTTATGACAAATAATCATATACAGGGTATTTTCGATTTACGGAACAAGCGATTCATTTTAAAAATTCGCTTTTATTGAAATTCCAAAAACGCATATTTTTACCAATACCTATGTTACACAGAAACTAACAATTATATTTTCTTCATTTTTTAATATATTTAATCAAATTACATAGTTATTAGAAAACTAGATTCAAAATGGGCGTAAATAACATATATTTAAAACTACCTTAACTAAAAGTAAAATTTTTTTAATTTATGCGCAATTAATTTAATCACTAAATACGTAAGTGAGATACGGGTAACATTCGTACAGGGGAGATGCTTTTAATTGCAAGGATTTGGCAAAATTATGCATTTTTGGTATTTCAAGGAGAGTGAATTATTAAAATTATTCGCTTGACCTGTAAAGCCAGTACACCCTGTATATGGTTATTTGACATAATAATTATAAAACTAAATCCTAAAAGTTATCATTCATGTATGGTTGTGTGTGTGTTTAAAAAATGTAAAATACAAACATTTTGAATCTTTCATAAAAATCGAAAACACAACTTTGACTCCCTGTACATCAAAAACTAGTAGTACGATTTTGTGCCCATGAGAACTTTTGTTTAGGAGGTCAAGGCCTACAACATATCAAATTTTTTAGAAAATTTGACTGAAAGTAATTTCCCATACATATTACATGTTTGGCATTATAGTTGTTAAAATGAGCCGCTTTTCAGGAAGAAAAGAGAACGTAATGCACCAGTTATAAGTTAAATGAGGAGAGAGAGAATGCGTTGTCACATCTTAACGCGCCCTATTCTCCCCTTCTACCGGTAATCTCTACTCGTTCACTTCTCCAACGTTGACTGACGTAACGTTCTCATTTCCTCCCGTTAAGCAGTTCATTGTAATAACCATTCGCCAAACCTGTATAACATAAAACAAAGGAACTCTTAAGGGCGAATTAGGAATTGGTTACCACCTTTGCTATGATGCCAATGTAAATGCAACATAATAAAAACAACATTAGCATAGGCGAGGAATTTTTCTAACGGGGAACTAATTGTGGACGATGATTGTTCCTAGACTCTATTTTTAAAGGTACCAACGTACATACAGATTAATGTTTTGACATCCTTTATTCTTACTGCCATGGTCGTATAAATATCTAGTATCTAAATACAGTTTAAAAATCTTCTCTTATTCTCTCTAATTACCTCTATTATTTATAAGACTAAAATACCATTTGAACGCTCAAATTTGGTTTAAGTGTAAAGACATTTTGTATTTTTATATTGTGTAAGTTTGTATTTATATTATGATTTAAGCTTGGATTTGTGATAAGTATGTAATAAAAATATTTTATTATAATTAAATATTGGTTTATTTAACTCTTCCAATAACTTTAGTAAACTGATATGCTTTTAAATTTGAGGGCAACCTGGTAATATGCAATTTTGTGTAGAATACTTATCTAAATTATAAAACACAAAGTACATTTTGCAATCTAGGTTGTCGTTTAATACAGCATTTTCAAATAGATTGCAAAATAATAAGCATAATATATACTGGATAACGTTAATGTTTTCGCATTGCTTGAACAACATTAACATTATTTTTGTTTCCCACAGTATTTTAGATTAAAACTTGCTGAATTTATTTGTCAACGCCTCCTAAACGTTATTTAAATGCATCATCATTATGGGTCGTTTGTTTTACAATGCATTCTAGATGCATTAACTAGAATGAATAAAGCTTTCTTAAAATTGAATCGCTTATATTGTCACGTATTATAAAGGAATGGGGATTGAAACGGGTTCAGCCAATATAGACAATCTATACAGGGTGCTCCAACGAAAGTCGGATGGAATACTATACGAAAACTAAAGAACTTCGCCAAAATGTTTATATGTACGATGGATCTTTACCGGTACGTCATGGATAAACCATCAAGAGACAACGTGATTTACAACATCCCATCTTTATTTATTATAGCGTTAAAAGTGAATCAAGACATAATAGAGCGTCTCCAGAATTCAAAGTAATGTGCTAGACAGAGACAAAAGATATTTGGAGTTGTCCTTTGATGTCAAATTCAAATTTTATTTAAAAAAATTTTCTTTAACAGTACATGCTTTATAGATAAATTAACTACATTGAAGTCCTTATGCTAGACTTAATTAAATATACACACATATGCGTTACACGTGGCGACATCTCGTAGCAATCGAGCTATCCACCCAACCATTCAAACATCTTTCTTTTAATTAATTATATTGCACCTAGATCACTTAAAACCTGTATGTGCAAAAACAATGCCTGTATTTAATCTAAAAAAAAAATCTGAATAACAGAAGAGGAAAACAAAGTAAAAAAAAGAAAGAGAACAATAAAGAAACAGTCCACAATGCAGAAAGCGAAAGATCAAAATCAAAGTAGGTCAAGATATGTCCTATAATTTCTATAAATAACTGGCTTACACTTTTTGGCAAATTTTTTATAAGTTAATATATTTTTTATGCTAACTGGTAGCAAGTTGTACAACTTCGGACCTAAACTAGTCACAAATCTTTGGTTACTATCTCTTCTATAAAAAGAAACAACTAAATTCTGGTTAGATATTTGTCTAGTTTGATATGTGTGCTCCAGTCTTGCTTGTAAATTTTTATTTTTGTATACAAAAAGATAAATATTATAGAAATACAACATTCGAATATTCAAAATATTCTCATTGTATAGCTGATTAGTTGGATAACGCTTCTCTTTTTGGAAAATTACTTTCAATATATAATTTTGCACTGTGTTTAGTGGTTCCAGAGCATCAAAATACAGACCACTAGTGATGTGAATAAGGGAACGTTCTGATTGTGCTGCCGCGAATCTTCGCAAACGTTCGCGCACGATAAATCGTTCGTGCGCGCACGATAGTTCGTTCTTCCGCACATGAACGATCTATCGTGCGCGAATGTTCCCTACAGAGCACATTCAGCACGATCGAGAATTTTCAGCACGATCCCGGCCAATCAGCGCGCTTCGTCCGCGTGCATTGCAAGACGCATCATGCCGCCGCCGCCGCTAAAATAACTTGGTGATTCCCCTGTTTTATTTTGGTATTTGATTTAGTAAATTTAGTTAACACATTCGATTCATTGCATAAAGGTCAGCGCGTGTGGTTACTGGTCGGGTTAGATTTGTGTAATTTTGATTTAGGTATTTGTCTTAGGTACTTGATTTGAAGAAGAAAATGTGAGGCATTTGATTTCTTTATTTGTAAAAAACGAAATGGTAAAGACGTTTATTCCTGCAAATTTTGTAATTGTGAATACAGTCGGCATGCAACCCGAATGGCAAATCATTTAATAAAATGTGTAAAATGTCCCGAGTTCGTAAGGGATCAATTAATAGACAATAAAATTGTTGGAGGTAAGTATGTACATACCTGATACCTGTATTTTATAAATAATTTATTATGTAGGGCAAGGAAATATTAAATTGTATAAATTTAATTTAATAATTTATACAGTGTCCAAGATAAATATATCATCTATCATCAACGTCAATGTAGACTGCTAGTATGGGTGGATGTTACAAAAATATTTAAGTTTATTGTATTTGTATTTGTATGGAAAGTTTATGGAGTACCAGACAAATATTAAAAATGCTAGCTATTTCAGAAGACGTTAGTGATAAATTGAGCTCTGCAGTGAAAAAAAAAATTGTCTCGATGATGAGATATATTGGGTCAAAGTTGAGAAGCTAATGAGAGTTTTGTCACCCATAGTGAAGTGGATAACAAGGCTAGAAGGAGCCTGCAAATGTGTAATGTCATAGAAGCCTTTTATGAACTCCATGATTTGTTCCTAAAAGAGGTACCAGGGCTACCCATCACCAAAAAAGAAGAAAAACCCATAATCCAAAATCTAAGTGATCGAAAGAGCAAAATTGTTTGTGTCGTGCATTACGCTGCTAATATATTAAACCCAAAATATGAAGGAATGCATTTAGCATCTGAGGAACACTCTGAAGGTAAGAAAGGGCACAAAACCTAAGTACAAATTACAACACACGAAAACGAAAACACAGGATCTAATGTAAATATTATGATTTTTCTTTTTATTTCAGGGATAGATTTTATCAATACACTGGCTGCAAATAATAAAAATTTTCGTCTCCAAGAGGGTGTGATTGTGAATTAGCTCAATACATAGCCCATACCAAAGCATTTTCAAAGCCCTACTTATGGAATACTGTTGGCGAAATAGATCCTATAACGTGGTGGCAGGGATATTGCTCCAAATCAATCATCAAGGATTTAGCAATAAGTATTTTGACGCTTCCGCCTTCGTCAGCAGCGACTGAGCGAACGTTTAGTCGGTATGCGTTAATCCACACTAAACGTAGAAATAGTTTGACTGTAAAGAGAGCAGGAATGCCAACTTACGTTGCCTGTAACCTTAATCTTATGGCCAAAGAATCCCAAAAAGAAAACGTATCAACAGAAACTGAACTTCAATGTTTGGACCCTCCCACTTCTCCCCACACACCCTTAAATCTGGGTGATCAGGTTCAAGATCCATCTTTAACAACTTTTGAGTCTGAGAAATCCGATACTGATGATGATGAGTCTGATGAGGATACTGAGTCCTACAGCGTCCACGATTCGGATACCAGCGTTGGGTCAGAAAGTTTTGAAGGGTTTGATCTGAAAGACATGGGGTAGAATTGGCTAATAGGCAAACGTGTTACTTCTTACTTCTTAACCCAAAATTGTATTTCCAGTTTATTGCACATTGCAGTTTGATTTTTCTTATGTAAAGGTAAAGGTATTATTTTATATTTAAGTTTGCTTCTTACACTTTACACTACACTTGACTTACTAACTACACTATGTTTTTACATGTTACTTATTAGTTTTTGTTATTTTTTTTACTGAATAAAGATTTTTTTGATGTTAGAAATTATTACTGTATTATTTGCAACACAGAATATTAATACAAACTTATTTTCTTATGAAGAGTTAGGAGAATTTTGAGGATTTTCAGCATTTTGAGCATTTTCAGAGAGAACCGCGAAAAGTAAGTTTTTAAATACTTTATCACACCACAAACATAAATTCTTGGCTTTTTTTTTGTTTGTGCTCGTTTATTGGCGGCGTATTGTAGAATAGATTCAACCAATGCTTTATATATAGACACAAGCAGCTCTTTGTTCATAAAATTTGTAAACAAGCCTTCTTGCTTTGATAACTAAACTATTTATATGCTTGGACCATTTTAGGTTCTTATCAACTATAACACCTAGATATTTAATTTGATTAACTTCATTAATTTTTAGTCCCGTTTTTGGTAACTGCAGAAAATTGAAATTAGGTTTGTTGACATCCGTAAGTGAGAATGCGATATAGTTTGATTTGTCTATATTAAGGGTTAATTCATTGTAGTCTAGCCAATCTTTTACTACTGCAATACCAAGTTCTGCTTTTGATTTTACCTTTTCCCAAGTATCATCACTGAAGGTTAAAACCGTGTCGTCCGCATATGATATAATACGACCATGTATACTGTTTTGTAGCAGAGAATTAATGTAGAGGATGAAGGGGAGTGGTCCCTGGACAGTGCCCTGTGGGATGCCTAGCTGAACTTTCTGACTGTCACTTAATTGGTTTTTTATCCTAACTTGCTGGGTTCTATCGTCATAATAGCTGCGGAATACTGTTAACACAGTGCCCCTAATGCCACAGTGTTCAAGTACCTTCAGCAGTTTTTCATGAGGCACTATGTCGAAAGCCTTCGCAAAGTCCAAAAAGACACCTATGCATTTTTTGTTGTTGTCGAGGGCCGATTTCACACAGTCAACAAGTTTACATATAGCATGTTCTGTGCTGACACCCTTCTGGAACCCTAACTGGTTTTCATTTAGAATTTTGTTTTTCACTAAGAAGTTGTATAGTCTATCCTTAAGGCATTTTTCTAATAGTTTGGTGAATGTGCTAATCTAACTTATGGGGCGATAATTGCTGATTTCGGTTTTGCTGCCAGATTTGTGTATTGGTACGACGATTGATTTTTTAAAATCATTCGGGACCTTGCCATGCTGAAAGATTAGGTTTATGATGTGTACGAGAGGATCAACTATATCTAAGTGATTATCCTTTATAAGTTTGGCACTGATGTCGTCATATCCTGAGGAACTATTATTTTTTAGCGATGATATATGCAAAATAAGTTCATTTTTACCAACTGGCATCAGAAACATGTTTTCGGTAGTGCGTGCGCCATTGCGGCTTCTGTAATTTCTAGGCGGTTGTATTTTGGCTGCCATTTGTTGTCCTATCGGTATAAAATAATCATTGCAGTAGTCAGCCATCAGTTTTGTGTTTTCAAATGGTATGTTTTCATTGTTTTTGTCTAATATATTTATGTCAATATTTTTATGTTTATTTGCATTTGTCGCTTCATTTATTATGTTATAAATTTTGTTCATGTCGTTTTTGATGCTATTTACAATTTCACGGTAATATCTGGCCTTGGCTTCGTTTATAATCTTTTTCAAACTATTTCTGTATGTTTTAAATCTATTTATAAGAAACTCGTTGTTTCGATCCTTTACTATTTTTTTCTTCAATTGATCACGATATTTTATAGATGTTATAATAGCATTTGTGATCCAGGGTTTGATCCGTACGTTATTTTTAATTTTTACAACTTTTACTCTTTTGCATTTGCTAATATATGTCGACGAAAGTTTTATAAAATAGGTGCCAAGCTGTGTGTGGTTCATTTTCTGCCAGAACAGCAGTCCAGGATTCCTGATTTATCAAATTTTTGAAGTTTTAGTAGTCGGTTTTGTGGTTTGTCATGGGTTTTATTAGAAATTTGTAAATAAATAGGGTAATGATCTGTTGTATTATTGTTTTTAACTGAAGAATAAAGGTCTACGTTGACATTGTTCAGGTTCTGTTTAACAAAAATGTGGTCTATGCAAGATTGAATATCAGGTGTTACTCTAGTAAATGTATTTATATATGATTTAAAACCTAGGGACATAAGGGCAGTCAAGTAGTTATTTGCAATAGCCAAGTCACGATTTAAAATATTTATATTTATGTCACCCAAAAATACTGTGAAATCATCACAGGGCAGATTGCCTGAAATTTTCAAGATCAAGTAAAAAATTTTGCTCAGAAGTGGAGGGTGATCTGTAGCTAGTTATTACATTAAAAGATATGTTTTTGATTTTAAATATAATCTCTGTTAAGGTTACAGTGGATAATGGTGCAACTGTATGTTTAATGTCAGCATTTATCTTATTATTAATAAAAATGAGAAGGTCATCATTTTGATTAAGTGTGCTGTCATTGGAAAAGGTCGTAAAACCAGGAATGTTAAATTGATCTGGTAAAAAATTGTTTCTAGTTTCTCCTAAAATCAAAATGTCAATATTTTGGAGGTCACAAGTTTGCAAAAATATTAAAATTTCATCAAAGTGCCTAGGAGCACTACATATTTTAAAGTGTAAAATTCCAGAATTTTTTTGTTCATCCTGATTTTGGTTCTAAATTTATTTATGTCAATGGGTCTCTGTAACTGTTCAAAATCATTCTGTTTCTAACAAATTAAGAATATTAGCTATATCCATAGATAATAATAAAAAAATTAATTTACTTATCAAAAACGATAGTTGAATTTTGTAACAGCCTACTACCTAGTGTAGTAGTCTATAGAGGCTGTCAAAGTCATCGTTTCCATCTGACAACTTTAATTTGTGTTTACAAGTTCTTGTGCCTTGAAATCCAATTTAATCCTATACTATAAAGTGTCCATTTTAGAGTCATTTTTATCGTACTTTCGTGTTGGCGGTAAGTAATTATGGAGTAAAAGTAAAAAGAACCTATATTTCATGGAACATTTATTACATAAACCAGTCAACAATTGAAACGCCCCATACGAAATTTGGTATCAATTCGTGTGTAATTAGAGAAATATTTGAGGGATGTTTTGAAGCGACATATTTGGATAGGAGTAACTATGGACTAATATACAGTGGTAAAGGCGTAGTCTTAGTCTGCGCAGGTGGCATAATTTAGGGCGGATAAGAAGTTTTGATACCTCACCATTTACCGGAAAAAACATTTCAGGTCTTTTTCAAACCGCCGTCGTAAAGAGTGATATATTGTCTCGGAACAATTTTGGAATGTATAAACTTATCTAACAGCGTTCTAGGAAAATAGCAGTGATGGGATAATCCGAATTAAAAATAATCGATAATCCGATTTTTCAAATAATCGTTATTATCCGATTATGAAAATATAATTCAAATTATGAGAATCTGAATATTCGCAATTCAATCACCCAAAATCGTTTTGCGATCTGCCTTAACCGGCGTTGCCACCGCTCGCTCAATCGAGCGAGATTTTGCTCTTTTTTTCATAATCGCTCTGTCGCTCCGACTTTATTAAAATAGTTTCAAACAGCTGATCTTTTTTTAGTGCCAGTCTCATTATTAAGGTACAAGGTTATTATATTTTAAACTTTTAAAGAAAACTGTGTAATAAAGAAAATAATAATCTAACGGCAACAGCGAGCCACTGTCGGGGACAATAATCGGCGATCGGTAGCACTCGTTGGCGGTTGCGTAGCTCATATTCGATGTCTATATTATGAATAATATATAATTCACATTATAATGCGATTATTGAATACATTCATAACCTGATAATCCGATTATTAAAATAATACGATTTTTTCCAACACTACAAAACAGTAAATTTTTTACAACATTGAGGCATCAAATTGCCTTTAAAAGCAATTCTGCTTAAACTTTTGCGAGAGGCAGCTGAATCAGGTTCAGTAACTAACCTTTAGATTTCTAGTGACTTGCTTGTCCCGCATCTTTTTAGTCCACATACAAGACTGCAAAGTTTTTTAAAATTCATTTCTTTTTCTTTAATAAATTTATTTTTCTTAAGTAGGTATGTACAGGTCGAGCAATATAGCATGCGCTCTGGCCTTCGAGTATGCAGTAAAAATTAGGTAACCTGTACATATTTGCTTCTATATTATTCAACAAACGCAAAAACTCGAGTTGATATAAACATTTTATTTACATTATTTAGAATCAGCGTGCTAAAATATGAGAATAGATAGGTATTAGAGTGTAAACTAGTAATATTTTTCATTTAATCATTTGTTTTATTCTTTTTAAATTTTTTTTCTGTATTGGTAGGCACAATACACATTATTTACAATTTAATTTCGAAATTGCTCTCAAAACACTGTACGCGCCTCGAAACTATTGTACAAGAATTAGACCGTACCATTTTTTAAGAAAGTTGAGTAAAACCACTGAACTCCCACCAGTAGAAAAACAAATCTAACTAATCGCCGATCAACCTAAAAATGTCCCCGACATGCACCTTGAAAGTTCGTTTTGCGGCAGCGTAATTCATGCGCCGTACGTCGAATTTCTACGATTTTTTGATATTTGACGTTTATGTTGTCCAGAGCCGGTCGGTCGCCTCTTTATTGTTTATTTATACAGTATTTGGCGTGTGTATTGTGACATTTGTGAGCGTTATTTTTAGTGATTTTCAGTTCTTTATTGTACTTTGTGGAATTTTCGTAAAAACTTATTATTAGATTAGACTTTTATAAATAGTTTAGGTTTATTTAGGTTATAGTGCAGTGCCTTTTAGTGTAAAGTGTAAGTGTATGAGAAACAAGTGTATGGTGCTGAAATTTCTTGACATAAAGCTATAACTCGGGAAAGTAATATGTGAAAAAAAAACAACAAACTTAAAATAAGCTCGTGTACAGAGTTGTCCCTTATCCTTCCGTCAGACCCAATGCCTGGACGCATTTCGCCGTCTACGGCTAATCGGCAAGCCTCCGGATCTGAGGAGGGACCTCAAAGTGCTTTTGACACAGAAATGTAATTAAGCAGATGAGAGTTGCAGCATGTAGCTACATCTCGTGGCAACCACGCGCATCAACCCAACCAGGACAGCGAGAATCCATATAGGTTCAAACGCTCGCAAGGCGGCCCATCGCGGGCAACTACGTTTTCGTCAGACCCGGTGCCTTGCCAATGAGCCGCAGACGGCGAAACGCGTCGAAGGATTGGGTCTGACGCAAGGATAAGGGACAACTCTGTATGGTCCGTCTATCAATCTTACACAGTCATTATAAATGCTAATCCCTTACAGTCATAATAACCTATTGTGCGAGTTGTAAAATTCAGCCACATGATCCGGGGGCTCCAGGTACGGATCTATTTAAAGACTATTATATTATCTCAGTAATCCTCCTAAAATAATTAGTGTAAAATAAAATAGGTTTATTTTAGTTATTTAAATATGCTGATTTTTAGTTTTAAAATTCAGTTAGATGTTTGTATTGGTTTCGACAAGAAGTTATTTGTTGCCAATTAAACGTGATATTTAACAATGTTTCGACCGTGGGAAGAAACCAGTACGCCAAGTGGATCTACGTGATAAAAACCAATTAAAGCGTGATATTTTATCAGTTGACACAAAAAAAGCAATCTTCGACGTTTACACCACCCCTCCTGAACGTGGTTTTTCAAAATTAGGTGCAGTGAAGGAAGGAAGCAACAGCTTTCACACGCAGGCCAGTGAGCACAGTGTGGTTTGTCGTTTTTGGTCACTATCGAGACCGGATTTAAACCTTGTTCATTGATTATAATTTTGAATAACCTATTTTTTAATTTAAAAAGTTAACATATTTAATAATTATTTGATCAAACGTACATTGCACTAGCTAAAGTTATATCGCAAAAAAAAAATTAGTTTAATATTGGCTTGGACGACACAAAGTGTGAACGGAGCATTTCCGCCCACCAAAATACATGGTATTTTAAATAGTTTCGATAGGCAGAGGGCAAAGCTTGATTGCAGGTCGCTTAAAAAGACCATGAGCGGTCCGAACGGTCGCGACTCGAACAATGCCGTCTTGTCCAGGGTATGTTTCGACAATACGCCCCATGGGCCAGTGAAGAGGAGGGGCCAAATCTTGCTTAATCACCACCAAGGTACCTGGTTGAAGGTTGACCGAGGGTGTGTGCCACTTGGCCCTCTGATGTAAGGTATGTAAGTACTCCTTAGACCACCGAGTCCATATAAATTGATGGATTCGGGTAAGAAATTGCCATCTTGACAATCGATTTAATGGAACCTGGAGTAGGTCCGGTTCCGGAGGGGCAGTTAAAGGTTCTAAAGTTAAAAAATGACCTGGCGTCAAGGCACTAAAATCATTTGGATCATGACTAATGGGCGTGAGAGGGCGAGAATTCAGAATAGTTTCCACTTGAACGAAAACAGTGGAAAGTTCCTCAAAAGTGAGAACTTGGTCGCCGACCACCCGCAGTAAGTGGGTTTTAATGGATTTAATATTAGATTCCCAAAGTCCCCCGAAGTGAGGGGAAGAAGGTGGATTAAAATGCCAACGTATGGTCACGTGGGCAGCAGCTTCGGATGCATATTTGTTTAAAATCTTATGTGCCTTTATAAAATTGGTTCCACAATCACTGTAAACATGTTCGCAGCGGCCGCGGCGACCAACAAACCGCTTAAAAGCGGCAAGGAAAGCCTCAGCTGATAAGTCAGAAGCTAGCTCAAGGTGAACTGCCTTGGTAGAAAAACAAATAAAAAGACAAAGATAAGCCTTTAAAGCTTTGCCTCCACGGGTTTTGGACATAGTGATAGTAAAGGGACCAGCGTAATCAATACCTACATGAAGAAAGGGTTTACACTGGGAAATCCGTGGTAAAGGTAGATCGCCCATGGGAGGAGAAGTAGCAATTGGATTGGTTCTCCAACATTGTATACACCGGGCTAGGACCCGTCGTATGGAACGTTTAGCAGATAAAATCCAAAACTTCTGTAACAGTAAAAAGTGAACCGTTTGAACTCCTGCGTGAAGATGCTGGAGATGAATTGACTCAATGATTAAATCAGTAAGCCGACTACGACTCGGAAGAAGTGCGGGAAATTTGCGATCGTATGAGATTGGGGCTTGCCTTAGACGACCTCCTACTCTTAGAAGACCTTGATCGTCTAAAAAGGGTGATAGTTTGCGGAATACTTTAGGAAGTGGTTTTCCTTGGAGGATGGAGTTAATTTCATGAGAGAAAGTTAATTCCTGAATGCGTCGGACCATGACCAAAAGGGTTTGGTGTAGTTCCAGAGAAGAGAAGGAACCCGAACGGGGTTCCGTATTACCAACTTTAGCTCGACAATTGTGAATAAAGCGGAGCACGTGGGCTAAGATACGGCACGATACATGAAGGGAGGAATGCGCTTCAACTAAAGTGTCCACAATGTTGGGACAAATAAAAGTTGAGCATGCTAACTGGCGTTGTTCTACAAGAACTTCAGACGTAGACGAAAATTCAGACTGGTCCACGTGGGGAAACTCCAAATTCGATAAAACGGGTGCCGCCCACCAAAGAGAATAGTGAACTAACTCGGATGGCAACATTCCACGTGAGCCAACGTCGGCGGGATTGCACGACGAGGAAACATAAAACCACTGGGACGGAGACACCTTTTCCTGGATTGAGGCAACGCGGTTACTCACAAACGTATGCCATTTGTGCGGTGAAGATTTTATCCAACTAAGAGCGACAGTAGAATCCGAATAACAACAAACTTGGTGAAATTCAAGTTTATTTTTAAAAGCGTGGAGAACAAAGGACACTAAACGAGCGGTTAATACGCCCGCACAGAGTTCCAATCGGGGTAGTGAAATAGTTTTAAGCGGAGCTATTTTGGCCTTAGAACAAACAAAGTGTATCGAAATCGTCCCAGAATGGGAGACACATCGGAAATATAAAACACTGCAATATCCCTTCTCGCTTGCATCGCCGAAGCAATGAATCTCATAGTAAGCAGTTCCATTAGGAAGGATGCGACGGGGCAGAACAAAAGATTTCAAACAAGAAAGATCATGAATGTATCGGTTCCAAAGCCGGACGATTTCATTAGGAGGTTCTTGATCCCAATCGAGCTTTAATGTCCAAAGTTGTTGTATAAGATGCTTAACCAAGAAGGTTATGGGCGATATCAACCCTAGAGATCAAAAATGCGGGCTAGGTTTGATAGAACGTTTCTTTTCGTACAGGGTTTGTCTAAAAATTTTACACAAAAATGAAAACAATCGGAAGATGCATTCCATTCTAAACCCAACACTTTAACCGGAACCTCGGTAGGAGTTATGGGATCGAAATTCACAGGATTACTGGCTACAAGAGACAATGGTAAATGATCAATCAGTCTTCGATCATTACTTGACCATTTTTGAAATTCAAAACCGCCCCTCTGTAGCAAGGAGATGAGTTCCTTTTGAAGAGTGAAAGTCGCCTCTAAGGACGAGCTTCCTGTGACAATGTCGTCGACATATGTACTAGTTCGTAAGGCTTCAGCAGCTGCAGGATATGAGGACTCCTCTTCGTCCGCTAATTGTAAGAGGGTGCGAATAGCAAGAAAGGGAGAACAAGTTAGACCATAAACCAGCCGATTGATACGAAATTCCTGAATAGGTTCTGACGCGGAGAATCGCCATAAAATGCGTTGATAATCCTGGTGTTTAGGGTGGACAATTATTTGACGATACATCTTGGTGATGTCAGCGGTTAGGACAAAGGGATGAATGCGGAAATTAAGCAGAATTGTAAATATATCATTTTGAAGTTTAGGTCCCATATATAATTGATCATTAAGCGATGATTGATTAGGAAGGTGAGCTGACCCATTAAAGACCACTCGCAACTTGGTGGTCAAGCTCTCTGGCTTGAGTACACAGTGATGCGGAAGATAAAAGCTGTTAGATGAACAACTAGAAGCGGGTTCCATATGGCCGAGATCCAAGTATTCTTGCATAAAAGTGCGGTACTGTACATAAACTGCAGGCTGTTTAATAAGTCGCCGCTCTAACGAATAAAATCAATGAAGTGCAAGCGATCTGATATCAGGAAACCTACAATTATCCTCTTTGAACGGTAAGGCCACAATAAAACGACCAGAATTATCACGAGTGAAGGTGTCTAAATAGATTTGTTCGCACCTGAGCTCATCAGAAGAAGAACATTTAACTTCGGGAACCTCTTCTAACTCCCAAAACTGTTTGACCTGATGTTCTAAACCACGAGAATCCTCAGTGTGACAAAACATAGTGGTGACAGAAACAGTGTTAGAAGGATTGGCAACGTGACCCATCAAAATATATCCAAAAATCGTATTAAGCGCGTCCGGTGCTCCTGGTCCTCCAGGTATTCGACCATCAAGTAATATTTTCGAAAATATATCAGCTCCCAGTAATAAGTCGATCGAACCAGGGAGATGGACCCGATCATCGGCAAGACGAATGTTGGAAATATGCGGCCAGCTTTCAATGGGAAGTCTGTAAGTGGGCAAATCGGCACAAATTTGATTAAGCATAAGAGCGTCGATGCAAAAAATAGGATGTTCTTGTCGAAATGGGCGGAGAGATAACGTACCACCTTGATTGACTAAGGTATTCATAGGACCTAAGCCATTTACGTTGACTGGAGTCGGAACTGGATGAAGTCCAAGTCGTTTGACACACTTGGAAGTTATAAAAGACGTCATACTTCCTGAGTCAAGAAGGCAACGCACTGGTTGATAAGTATTGCGACTATCTAAAAGTTCAAGGCGGGCGGTAGAGAGCAATACACTTGATTTAGATGCGGTAAAACTGCCCTGGATACAAGGCAACGTCGTTTGAGATTGGTGCGTCGTTAACGTTCCAGGTTGCGTGGGACCGACGCGAACGGAGTTTTTTGAAAAATGAAGTAAGGTGTGATGTTTCTGATTGCACCTATGGCATGTATTTTCAGAATTACATTGAGCGAAACGATGGGTATGACTTAAACAATTAATGCAGAATTTGTTAGTCCTTGCAAATTGATAACGATCCGTGGGGGACTTATTTAAAAAGCCAGGGCATTTAAAAATAAGATGATCCCTTTGGTGGCACACGGGACATTGATGATCCGAAGTGGTTAGCGTTTGGGTTAACACCGTAGTCTGGTGGGGCGATCGTGGTTTGGAACCATCAAACTTTCGAGAGGGCATTCTAGCTCTCTCTACAGGGAAAGTAACATTGTCCAGAGCCATACAATTTTTCATTAGAAAGTCCGATAACACTTTGTAAGTGGGCAACGTGGCAGAATCATCGTAGAACAGTTCAAACCGTGTAACAATCGAAATATCTAGGCGTTTAAGAATCATCTGAACTAAAATAAAATCCCAATAATCCGTTGGGAGCCCTAAATTTTTTAAAGCTGCTAAATTTTCGGTAAAAAGATCTAAGAGATTTCGAAGTTCAGTTGGATTGTCGCAAGATACCTTAGGTGCGTTTTCAAGATTCTTCCACAACGTAGATGCTATTAAACGGGTGTTCGTGAAACGTTTACAAAGCGTATCATACGCAATAGTATAATTGGAAGACGTTACCGGTAAATGCTGAATCACAGTCAAAGCGGAACCTTTAAGGGATGACAGCAAATACGTAAATTTTTCGCAATTGGCTAACGTGGCATTACAATGGATCAATGCGTCATACATATCAATAAAGGACTGAAAAGCGGTAAGATCACCAGTAAACGTAGGTAAATTTATTTTGGGTAACTGACTAGCAGTTATGTTAGATTGCGGAATACTCACTGGAGACTGAGATGATAAGGCAGAAGAAGGCGGTAATTTAAAATGGACGACTTTGATTCCATAGTAAAGCAAATCAAAATCATTGCTTCGGCGATGCAAGCCAAAATGTTTAAGGCTGAACATAAATGAAAACTTCTAACATTAAAATAAAAGAAAATATCAAAACTTCGATTGCTCAGTAGAGAATTATGATGGAGTAACAAATCCAACGGGCCTTTAAAAGTATTTACTTACCGAAAGGGTTGGTCGGCGGTTGCTCGGCAGGCCTGCGTGCGGGTTGAGAAAACTGCGGGGCTGTAAATCGCTAACCAAAAAACTACAAAGAATGTTCACGTTTGGTACTTTTATTTTGAACGTGGGTACTCGTACCGTACTACTTGTACTACTGTCCGTTTACCGGAATCAGCCGGTGCTGGCAGCCGAATACCTTTAAAGGCGACCTTACACGCGGATACATTGATGATATTGAATTTAAAAGTGCGAGGTTGTGATATCTTGAAAAGTAGAACATAATTAGTTACGAAAAGCAATAAAATTATGAGTAAAATAAAATTAATAATAGAAAAAAAATAAGAAACAAATATTGGCTTGGACGACACAAAGTGTGAACGGAGCAAAACCTATAGTGGAGAGAAGAAAGAGGAAAGACTCTTTTACTTTTAAGAAACTGGACGCGACGGATGTCGATATAATTCGTAGAAAAATATATACGATGTACAGGGAACAAATGATCCCCACTTTAAAAACCCTATTGCAAAGATTAAAAAAAGATTATACAGGAATAGAGTGTTGTCGTGAGACTCTAAGGAAATGTATTTTAAGAAACGGTCTTAAAATGAAAAAAATTAACAAACGACAACTAATTATGGAATCGGTCCGGTTAAAAAGATGGAGGATGGAATACCTAATTGCAGTCCATGGATATAGACAGGATGGAAGGGATATTATTTATTTGGACGAGACGTGGTATGACAAACACTAAGTTCCAAATAAAGGTTGGGTAGATTTATCGGGTCAATGCAGAACCAAAGCTCCATCAAATAAAGGTAAGCGTATTTATACCAAACGCTTTGGCCTTATCAGTAAAAAATATAAAGGACTCCCTTGTTGATTATCACGATGATACTACGGCAGAACTATTTGAAGATTGGTTTAAAAACAAACTATTGTCCCATAACCTTAAAATCGATTTTGGCATACGTCACGTGACCACTGGTATGGCGGGAAAGTTGAAGAAACGAATAGGAAATCATCAGAAATTAGATTAGTTGATGAGATATCGAAAAAATTCCAAGAATAAAAAGTGTTTCGAATTCCATTAGAACCTTACATACAATGTTTGGGATACCTACTTGAAAAAACATAAAATCGAATTTTTTTCTAAATATTTTTTTACCGAATTAAAAATTTCCATATTTTTCCTTTCTAATAGCTTCAATAAAGTAAAACTGACTTCTGTTGAACACAACTAGAAATTTTCTTCTGTTTTTTCTGACAATTTGAAGCAATAATTCAAAAAATTCGTTTACACTTTGATGTCAGCTGTTGCAATAGTCTATTTCTAATAACCTTATCGATATTTTTTATATCGAAATAATCTGTGATGTTAAGAAATCCTTCATTAACCCAAAACAAATTTTATTTACAACCGTAAAACAGAATTTTGAATTTCGCAGATAAACTTAAAAAAAAATCTAAAAATTAATAAAATTAAAATTATTTTATTGAATCAAATAAACAACAATTTATACATATACAAAACAAAAGAATGACAAAGTAGGCGTTAAAATTAAAACAAGACACTTCTAATAGGAATCTGCCATTTTGTTCTACATAAATGTATTATTATTTTGACAACTTTTTGGTATTTCTGTATTTTCGCTTTGTGAAGTATTTTATTAACTCTTTCTACTTAAATATTAAGTTTTGTAATTAAAATGCCCCCATCACTATCCCTCACAGCAAAAATAGAACTTATTTTAATTTGTGGGGATAATTACAAGAGTGCTCGAGAGGCAGTAGCAATATTCTGGGAAAGGCACCCTGATAAAACTTTGCATTACTCTACAGTTACGCGATTGTTGAAGAAATTTAAGGCGACTGGTAGTGTAGAAAATCAGTACAAACTACCTCACGAGAAAACGGTGACTAATGATGAAAATGCTTTGGATGTACCACTTACAGTTTCAGAAACACCGCAAGTGGCAGTAGTCATATTTCGGAGGTGACAAATATCGAAGAGCGATCGGTACGAAGAATATTAAAGAAAAATAAGTTTTTCCCGTACAAACCGAAAAGTGTGCAAGTGTTACAAGATCGAGACAATGATGCGCGTTTTGACTTTTGTGCATGTTTTCAGGGTATGGTCGAAGAAAACTTTAATTTTCCAAGAACAATTTTATTTTTAGATGAAGCTACTTTTACTTCTAACGGCATCGCTACCGTGAGTTCGCAAAATTGTAAGTACTGGGCCGCTGAAAACCCAGGATTTGTTATTCAGTGTAAAGATCAGTATAGTTTTAAAGTAAATGTGTGGTGCGGACTTTTAGATACAAAAATTGTGGGACCCTTGTTTCTATGTGGTAATTTATATGCTGCTAGGTACTTATTATTACAGAATGAACTCTCAGGCTTCCTAGATAATCTTCCATTAATACAAAGAAGGCATCTCTACTTTCAGCAAGATGGCGCTAGTGTTCACGCCACTATTGAAGTAAGAAACTGGTTAAATGAGGAGTTTGGCAATCAGTGGATAGGGCGATTCGCAGAAAATCCCTGGCCCGCCAGATCCCCCGACCTTTCACCCTTAGACTTTATTTTGTGGGGGTTATTAAAAAACCAGGTTTACAAAAAGCAGCCCTTTAGAAATGTTGAACATTTGAAATAAATTATTAGAAACTGTGTAGACCTAATAACTCCCGAAATGCTCAGAAATGTTTCAAAAGAAATGGTATCGAACAATATTATGTATGGAGCGAAATGGCGGTCATACCGAGTTTTAATACTCGGTTATATTTTTTAATTTAAGTTGATTTTGGTGTTATTATTATTAATCAAATTATTTAGTACTTATTACTTACTAACATAGTATAAATTTTTTTCAGCCACAATAGATCATTCGGTCGCAGTGGAGGGTTTATTGTAACCCACTCACTTTCAACCTAACCTAACATAGTATTTTGACTCAAATTGTTGTTTATTTGACTGAATAAAATAATTTTAATTTTATTAATTTTTAGATTTTTTTTAAGTTTATCTGCGAAATTCAAAATTCTGTTTTACGGTTGTAAATAAAATTTGTTTTGGATTAATGAATTTAAGGATTTCTTAATATCACAGATTATTTCGATATAAAAAATATCGATAAGGTTATTAGAAATAGACTATTGCAACAGCTGGCATCAAAGTGTAAACGAATTTTTTGAATTATTGCTCCAAATTGTCAGAAAAACAAAAGAAAATTTCTAGTTGTGTTCAACAGAAGTCAGTTTTACTTTAATGAAGCTATTAGAAAGGAAAAATATGCAAATTTTTAATTCGGTAAAAAAATATTTAGAAAAAAATTCGATTTTATGATTTTTCAAGTAGATATCCCAAACATTGTACGTAAGGTTCTAATGGAATTCTAAACACTGTTTATTCTTGGCATTTTTTCGATATCTCATCAACTAATCTGATTTCTGATGATTTTATATTCGTTTCTTCAACTTTCCCGCCATAGCAGTGGTCACGTGACGTATGCCAGAATCGATTTTAAGGTTATGGGACATGCACATCCGATCCCCCAGAAAAGATTTTTCGATATTCCGCTAATAAAATTATATGACTGAATAAAATAATTTTAATTTTATTAATTTTTAGATTTTTTTTAGGTTTATCTGGGAAATTCAAAATTCTGTTTTACGGTTGTAAATAAAGTTTGTTTTGGATTAATAAATTTAAGGATTTCTTAACATCACAGATTATTTCGATATAAAAAATATCGATAAGGTTATTAGAAATAGACTATTGCAACAGCTGGCATCAAAGTGTAAACGAATTTTTTGAATTATTGCTCCAAATTGTCAGAAAAACAGAAGAAAATTTCTAGTTGCGTTCAACAGAAATCAGTTTTACTTTAATGAAGCTATTAGAAAGGAAAAATATGGAAATTTTTAATTCGGTAAAAAAATATTTAGAAAAAAATTCGATTTTATGTTTTCTCAAGTATATATCCCAAACATTGTATGTAAGGTTCTAATGGAATTCTAAACACTTTTTATTCTTGGAATTTTTTCGATATCTCATCAACTAATCTGATTTCTGATGATTTCCTATTAGTTTCTTCAACTTTCCCGCCATACCAGTGGTCACGTGACGTATGCCAAAATCGATTTTAGGGTTATGGGACATGCACATCCGATCCCCCCAAAAAAGATTTTTCGATATTCCGCTAATAAAATTTTTTCCCCTATGTTGCGAACTCTTTGCCGGTCACTGTATATTATTATCTTAAAGCAGCGCAACCTTTTATTTTAACAGCAACGAATGCGTCCCTACTTTCATTCGATCACCCGCTGGGTCTTATCGGCATTAGGGATTACCATTTATAATGAGTTTGTAAGATAGATAGACGAACTTTACATGAACTTATTTTAAGTTTGTTGTATTTTTAATATTAGCTTCCGGTTGCTAAACCGACAGATTGGCTTCCAGTGCCACCCAACGTAGTTTGTTCGCGATGGGCCGCGTTGCCAGCGTTTGAACCTATATGGATTATCGCTGTCCTGATTGGGTTGATGCGTGTGGTTGCCACGAGATGTAGCCACGTGCTGCAACTCCCATCGCATAGTAACATGTTATTTGTGTCCAACTTGTTTACTGATTTTTGACAAATTAGTGAAATATTTAAAAACGCTTTTCTCTTGTCACCCTAACAAAATAATTTACAGTATATCAATATTATGTGTTTCATCAATACCGCTGCTATTTTACTGTTGCCTCCATATTTCAAGGTAAAGAACTTTTTTTTCTTTAAGGATCCAAATACTACTATTATTACCGCCGTTTTGTTGCCACCCTCACTGGATCACCCTGGATAGGAATTTAAAAATAAAAAAATAGAAAGATGTTATTAAATTCGTCTTCTCCTACTGACCTATTGGATATAAAAATTTCACAAGAAAACATCTTTTGATTGGTCACATTATTTAAAAAAATAACAAGAAATACTTTTAAAAAAAAAAACGCTTATTAGCTACTTTTTTCATTACCTTTCTCAATATTTTCCACTAAATTTCCGTCACTATCTAGATCCTTCGGTAGAAAAAGGAATATTTCATTAGAGTCGATTTCCCGTCTCTGGATAACATTGCCTTTTTCATCAACGTCTTCAATACTAATAATAATATCATTATTTCCAGATTTTTCCACCTTCAAATCATTTACTTTTTCAGGTTCTCCAGTATGTCTTAGTTCAGAGTCTTGACACACAGTCAGCTTATATCCATTGGCTTCATTCTTATCATAGGTCACATTATAAGTTACCGCAGGTGGATTCTTCATTGGTTTCATAGACTCGCTTTTTATCATTTCCTCTGTGACTTCTAAACTTTCGTACCTAACTGTTTGCAGACGGCATACTCCGTCAGAGTCCTTTCGATACCTGACGAATAATAGAAAGAAAATGTCTTCAGAGACTTAAGAGAAACGTGTTATAAGACCGAATAAGCCAAGGAAAATAATTTTTACTACTAAAAGGCACAGAATACGGCAAAATATCGAGACACTTACTTCAGCACTTTTTGATTTACGCTTTTTACTATTATGTGAAGTTAGTATTAGACACTTAAGGCAACACCTATACATAAACGTAGCAGCGCGACGTAAACCCGATACGTTTACGTAGTTCTGATGACGTAAATTATGGTTAAGACAAGCCGTAAGTCGGGCCGAGAATATATGCGCATTTGTTCACGGTTTTATTAGGCTTGTTCCAACCAGCAGTCCGAGACTATAGACTATTTCTTAAAGCGAGAGAGTAATAAATCATTATTGAACTATAAAACCCAGTGGTCTTCGCCGTATTTCATAGGCGTAGTCCAATTATTATTTCATATAACATTGGCAGTTGCAAAAATAGTTGAAATGCGTTCGAATATAACTGGACTCGGACAGTCAACAATATACCGACTTGTGCACGAGGATAAACGCGGTCCCATCAGGTCACCAAAGAGAAGTACAGGAAGAAAATAAACTGTAATAAATGAGGATGAAAAGACTGCCATCAGAAGAATCATACAGTCTTTACTTAAAAAAAGAAATACCCATCTTTGGCAAAATAAAGTCTGAAATGAAAAAGGATGATTTTATTCCACCCATGGGTAAGAAGAAACTATGGAAAACCTTGAAGGAAATGAATCTTTGTTATGAAAAATTCAAAACAGAAAATCAGTTTTAATAGAGAAAGACGAAATCATCTGCTGGCAACGACGATATTTGAGGGCAGTTAGACAGTTTCGAAGAGAAAACAGGAATATCTATTATATGGACGAAACTTGGTTAAATGAAGGTCATACCGTTGGTAAAATATGGCACGATAAACATATGAAAAGCGCGAGGCAAGCATTTATGGAAGGATGGTCCACTGGAATAAAAGCACCCTCGGGAAAAGGTAAAAGATTAATAATTACTCACATTGGTAGCAAAAATGGATTTGTCGATGGCGAATTACTAGCATTTAAATCAAAACGGACTGTAGTCTACCATGAAGACATTAACGCTGATGTCCTTAAAGAATACTTCCAACAAATGCTAGATATTATTCCTTCTGGGTCTGTTATAGTGATGGATAATGCCAGCTACCACTCAAGAAAATCCGAAAAAATACCAACGTCTTCTTGGAAAAAAAAATGAGATCATTCATTAGCTTATTGTAAATAAGAAGCCATTTCAGGAGCTACTGGAGATTGTAGAGTTGAATAAACCTCTTTGTACGAAATTTGTTGTCGACGAAATCGCTTCAAAACGAAATATAACGGTACTTCGCCTTCCGCCATATCACTGTGAATTAAACCCCAGAGAATTAGTGTGGGCGCAAGTAAAAGGGTTTGTAGCAAGGCATAACACCACTTTTAAAATGAGAGATGTTGGAAACCTCTTGCAAGAGGGAATAAAGACAATGGATTGTGAAAAATGGAGTAAGTGCGTCGAACATGTGATTGAAATAGAAGAAAGAATGTGGGAAGCTGATAACATGTTAGAAATCACTGTAGAGCTCCTTATTATTTCTCTGGAACCCAACGACGATAGTTTATCGGACTACTCGGAACATGATGACTAAAATTTAAAAATTAAGTTGTTGTATTGTACATAGTAGATTTTTTTTTATAAATATTATTATTTAAACTACCTGTAGTAACGCCGCTGCCACTACAGGTAGTTTTCATTTCAGTCACCAAACTGGTCTTTCTATTGTATGCTAATTAGGGCGAAAATACCGAATTTTTAAAAACTATCATTGCAATTTACCTGAAATTTACAATGCAACCTTTAAGTTGTGCACCCTGCTTAATGGATCCTGTCATTGCAAATTTACATTTTATTGCTCTCTCGCATTAAGGGACAAAGTATAGTTTTTAATCAGATGAATATTGCACGTAGACCACAGGATGCCTTGTTAAGTCCTACAACTGGTTGATTGTATTTGACAGTTTGAAACCCTCAGGGACTGATGGCTGGAACAGACGTAATAATTGATTGTTGACAGTTTATTGCAATTGCCACTATAAAATTTCTTGTAAACCAAACCAACAAAAACCACAGAAAAGCAATCGCGATCCCTCGACAAAAATTTAGGTTATGCTTCCTTTCATTCCTTCAGAACAATAATATCGCGTTTCTGGGTGCACCGTCACTGCCTTAAGTGTCTATTAGTATTTTGGTCAATGGGAAACTTCCTAATTATGGCCCTAAACTTATAATATTATAAAATATAAAATTACCTGAACCGGGAATGTCCAGAAGGCCAATGAAATTTATGAAATTTAATAAGATGTTTAGTCAGATAATCCCCTCTTCGAAACAAGATCTTGCAAACTTGACACTCGTAGAACGGTTTCTCCTAAGCAACACAAAAAATGAATTAGAAAATTTAACACTTAATTCGATGTTATCGCTTTTATAATTAAGTACCATGACAACACACAAAAATTGATAATTTTTTTTCTTTTGAAAATCATTGCTGTGACTGCACTGGAAATGTGTAAGAAAAACTTGAAAGCAATTATTGGCCACATATTGCAGTTAAGTACCATAGAAGGTAAAGTCCCTCTATCTATATTACAAACTCATTATAAATGCTAATCCCTTACCGTCATAATAACCTATTGTGTGAGGTGTAAAATTCGGCCACCTGATCTGGGGACTCCAGGTACGGATCTATTTAAAGACTATTATATTATTATATTTTCTCAGTAATCTTCTTAAAATAATTAAATAAAATAGGTTTATTTTAGTTATTTAAATATGCTGATTTTTGGTTTTAAAATTGAGTTAGATGTTTGTATTGGTTTAGACTAGAAGTTATTTGTTGCCAATTAAACGTGATATCTAAGAATGTTTCGTCCGTGAGAAGAAGCCAGTACACCAAGTGGATCTACAAGTCGTGATAAAAACCAATTAAAGCGTGATATTTTATCAGTTCACACAAAAAAAGTAATCTTCGACGTTTACACCACCCTACTTGAACGTGGTTTTTCAAAATTTGGTGCAGTGAAGAAAGCGGCAGCCTTGACACGCAGACCAATGAGCACAGTGTGGTTTGTTGTAAATAAACCTATAGCGGAGAGAAGCAAGAGGAAAGACTCTTTTACTTTTAAGAAACTGGACGCGACGGATGTCGATATAATTCGTAGAAAAATATATGCCCACTTTGATCAAATGATCCCCACTTTACAAACCCTATTGCAAAGATTACAAAAAGATGATACAGGAATAGAGTGTTGTCGTGAGAACCAAAGCTCCATCAAATAAAGGTAAGGGTATAACAATAATTTATGCTGGGACAAAAAACGGATTTATACCAAACGCTTTGGCCTTATCAGCCAAAAATTTAAAGGACTCCCTTGTTAATTATCACAATGAGACAACGGCAGAACTATTTGAAGACTGGTTTAAAAACAAATTATTACCAAATATACCACCAAATAGTGTGATAGTAATGGATAATGTGAGCTACGACCACAGTCGTAGGTTAAATAAACTTCCGTGTTCCATCGACATAAAAGTTACCATCCAGGACTATATGAGGGAAAATAATATGTATTCTGAGGAAAATTACACAAAAAAGCAATATTATTGTGACACTTTGGCGGCAGAAATGGGTCATACCGTGTTAAGACTTCCTCCTTATCATTGCATGTTTAACCCAATTGAACATATATGGCACCAGCTGAAAGCATCGGTAAGGAGGAATAATTTTTCGCCAACTTTAAGTTCTTCTGTGACAGCTTTAGCACAGTCAGAGATGTAAAATATTCCAAACAAAAGCTGGGAAAATTGTGTAGCGCTTGTTCAAAAAGCAGAAAAATCATACGTAAATATAGATCTATTGCCCAGAGAAAGAATTATTGTAAACTTGGATGATGACAGTGACAGTGAAACTGACTTGGGTTAAAATGTAATAATTATTTTTCTCCACGACCATTACTGAATGCAATAATTCCAAAATCATTTTTGATAATAGAATGTAAAAATTCTCGCTCTTGAGTTGGAATATTTATTCTGAAACACTTGCTTATGCGTTTTGCGTGTATTTTCATTCCATAACAAGATACGGAATGAATATTCTGTAATTGATCTAAACGACATAGGTTGCCATGAATTTCAAAACTGTCAGTGTCAGATCAAAATGGCCGCGTTGTAATAATTATTTTCAGACAAATTTTGGTGCAAGTCAAAAAATGAGTGAAAAATCGGATGAATCAGATATGGAACTGGATAATACTCCACCTGAAATTACGAATATTGCGAATAAATAACTTAATTGCTTTGTACAGATTTTATTGGTTTTTATTCGTACTTTTTGGTCGTGGAGAAAATATAGTCTGCTACTCGGTTAGAATCTACTATTCTGACACGGTACTTTTTTGTAGGTTTATGTATATTTTGTTTTAATTAATAACCGTCCTATATGTTATAATTTTAATTCTATTGTATCTTATAAACTGTTATATTATTATTTTATTATTATTACTTATTATTAACTTACGTTTAAAATATGTTTTTGCGTTTTCTTTCTAACATAAAAAATCAGTACGACACTTTTGTTGCATACTGGTAGATAAAAAAAATATTTTTTTCCACGCTTTTATATATATTATATATCTTAAAACAGCGCAACCTTTTATTCTATCAGCAACGAGTGCGTCCCTGCTTTAATTCGATCACCAGCTGGGTCTTATCGGCATTAGGGATTAGTATTTACAATGAGTTTGTAAGATAGATCGACGGACTTTAAGCACGTTTTTCTTTCATTACAGCACCTTCATCGTTTTCCCGCCAGCGCCTCATCATACAAAACAGCAAAATATGAATGAGGAATCTCCAAATTAGCAATGGTACATTTTCCTCAAATAACCCTGTATACTAGTGTATACCCGTCGTATTTTTGTATCCGTTACTTTAGAACTTTTTTAAAGCTGAACTAGTTTTTCTCTAAAAAAAAAAAATACTTACTATTCCGTGAACTTTCAGTACGTGACTTGCCAATCCAACTTTACTTTTACAACCAAAATCACACTGGTCACATTTGAAAGGTTTCGTTTCATGAGTTAAAAGATGGGTATTAAGATTGGATCTCGTTACAAATCTAAAAGACAATAAAACAAAAATTCTTTAACAGTAGAATGGGCTCATTTGGTCAAACCTCAAGTTATCCTTTTTACCTAATTTTAATAAAGTATTTTATAAGGTATGAAAATTTGAAGTCAATCCGATAAGTAGTTTTCGAAATATATTAGATCAAAATCAAATAAAACGCTTGCGAGGCGGTGACGTCATTAAGTCCCACAGTTCGTGAGCTTTGAACTTGTGCAACGGTCTTTCTGTGCATATACAAGGAAGATGCGCTTAATCTTTCTTTGTTCAGTTAGAGCAGAAGCTTATTATTATTACTCTTAATAGTATATTCTATAACAAGTAGCAAATGCTATTTCATACGACTTCTAGACTATACTTTCTCTAACACTATTTTAGAAAAAAGAAAGAGATTATTAAATATTATTTTTTTCTCTTATCGATGTGCATGGCCACTGCTCTTCTTAGCCGTAAACAACGGCAGCGAGCGCGACCCGAGTTACTATAGGACTTAGTGACGTTACACAGGGAGTCGATGTTCGTAAATTATTTTAAAGGCTTTAGAGGTGTCAGAAAATTAAAATTTTTTGCAGTTCGCACTAAAACTACAGAATATTTCAGAAAATGTAATAAAAAAAATGCTGAATAACCTGAACTAACCTACAGAGTCTCCACGAAATTTTCCTTATTTTTAATATTTCAGACATATTCAACCATATTTATAAAAAGGTCTGCTTCATGAGAAAATAATAATACAATATCAAAAGATCACAAACAGGGTAGGGTAAAATTTTGAAAACCTAAATTTGTGCTATGTCACTTTCAGACAAAGCCTTGTGTGAAAGTAAAATAGGCCTACAATTAGAAATAAGAGAGATTTCCATTTGTCTACAAATTTTTGGACACGCTATACATGTTGAACAAGAATAAAGTATTTTCATATGTATAACCTAACTGTACAGGATCATCCAACTTAACTTAGCTTAAAACAAAGGAAGTAGTCCATGTTTCCAGTGGAGTCAATATAATCAAATCAAACACAGTTGGTCTACCTCCACATTATGTATTTGGAAACCTATTTACCTATTGTACTGCTCCCAACAGGTTTCAGACACAGAAATATTCATCATCAGGGGATACAAGGATCGATCAGAGTAGCTCTGTTCAATAAACACGTCGTTCATAAAGGAGCAAACTATGCTAAATTGTGATAAGTGGTTCAAAGAAGTCAATAATATAAAGCCATGCTCAATAGAGACTAGTGGTTTGAAGTAATGAGGAAATAGTGTAAAACCCAGCAGACATCAAACAAAAATATCAAGGTAAAACGTTTGTTAATGTCACATTAAAACCTTAGTGGCAACAAGATGGAGCTAGTGATGTTAGGAGTTTTTTAAACCAGCGATATGAGTGGATTGATCGTAATGGGAGCAAAGTGGCCTCCAAATAGCCCCGATATCACAATAATTATGGATACATTTCTATGGCAGAATTTCAAAAATGTTGTTTACCCCCATAGAAACCAAAATATTGAAGAAATAAAGATCAAAAATAGCAATTAAACTAATAAACTTATGTAGTTAGTATGGGCTGGTAGCAGTTTTGAAAAAGGCTAAGCTACAACCAATGAAATAAATGTTTATGAAATAAAAAGCTCTTAGTCTTCCTCCACAAATATTGTATTAAATTATCAGGTGTTAATCCCTACATGTTTCGGACGTTTAAACATCCATCATCAGTGGAAAACAAAATCGAGTAAAAATATTGAAACTAGTTACCCCAAATTAATGGGCATAACTGTATTGTTTTATGAAATGTAGAAGAGTTTCGATATATTAGATGTTTTAGGAGGATGTTTGATGTTAGATGTTTTAGGAGGAGAAAAATTCTCTCAATCAACTACACGTGTTACAGGGGAAAACAAAATCGAGTAAAAATATTGAAACTAGTTACCCCAAATTAATGGGCATAACTGTATTGTTTTATGAAATGTAGAAGAGTTTCGATATATTAGATGTTTTAGGAGGATGTTTGATGTTAGATGTTTTAGGAGGAGAAAAATTCTCTCAATCCACTATACGTGTTAAAGTGTGGAGAACTTCTATTAAATTTAAATATTTTCTAATTTAACTTAATAATAAATAATAAGACGATCTCCCAGTTCGTCTTCTCGGGCGTAAGCCCAAAAAATCTTTTATATTTCAAACAATTCTTCAGTTAATATCTCTTCATCCTCCCCATATAAATAATAATAAATTGAATTAATGATCTTCCACAGACTTAAATAATTAATTTTTTCTCCTTCTAAAACATGTAACTATCTTCTAAATCCACCTAATATATCGGAACACTTCTACATTTCATAAAACAATACAGTTATGCCCATTAATTTGGGGTAACTAGTTTCAATATTTTTACTCGATTTTGTTTTTCCCTGATGATGGATGTTTAAAGGTCAGAAACATGTAGGGAATAACACCTGATAATTTAATACAATATTTGTGGAGGAAGACTAAGAGATTTTTATTTCATATCATTTCAACTCCACTGCAAGAATGGACTACTTCTTCAAATAAATTTTTGTTGGCGTAAAGTAGTTTTCTAGGTTAGAACTTACTTTTTTTCACAATGTTGGCAGGAAAACGGCCGGTCATTCATATGTCTATATCTGAAATGTTTAGCAAGCATAGAAGGTTTTGGACTTGTCATATCACACAAAGTACATTTGTATTGATTTATATGAGACCTCATATGATCACTAAGAATTCTTTCACTAGAGAATAGTTTTAAACATTGAGAGCACTGATAACTTCTTACTAAAATAAAAAAAATAAATTTGATGTAATAAAATCATAATATTGTGGTACACTTGGATCTATCCAAGAAAAGTTTCTTACAAAATATTAACACTATTAGGTCTGTTCCAAACAGCAGTCCTTGATAGCTTCTAACCGTAGTCGGCTTATCTTAAAATTAAAATAGTATATTATTAAGTTACTTACGGTGAGTTTTTAGTTGTCGTTTACGGTGATCACAAAAAGTAGTTTTATTGGAAAAGAGGGTCATACATGTAGGACATGCAATCATTCTCTCTTTCGTATGAATTTTTAGATGATCGCCCAATTTATATCTAGTCGAAAACGTAGAACCACAAGCTAAAAATTGCATTTAAAGATATAGGGTGTCCGGGCAATACGCATACAATTTGTTTAGCTGCCTAAAGTCTATTTACTTTTAAAATGGACACGACGTAAACATTGCCACGTGATGAAATAGGCCCCTTCTATCGCGGTGCTTCCTATCCGCCGTTCGATAATAAAAATAGAAAATAAGTGATAGTATTGGATGTTTTACAGGATTTGAATCAGTTTACGACCGATTTTGGGTTCGATTGGGAACCCTCGAGTTTGCGGGTTTTCTTTAGTTCATTTAAAAGATTAAATCATATAGAAGAGATAAATTGAAACAAATTTGTGGATGAATCGCTTTTTCATAAAAAGTTAAAGATTTAAATCCTACTAACACTATTAAGGCACTAATAAGTATAATCTGAGGACTCCCAGGACATTTATCAGATGGTATTTATTTGCACAAGCTAATAATAAAATAATCCAATATAAAGTGTTTTTTTCTTTAGAGACTGCAATTTAATTTGTTTTAATTTTACGGCTATGTATGGAAATTCCATTTGAAACTCCTGAATGGCATCCCATGTTGGGGGCAGGTGTCATATAAGACTTGAATCTGCGAGTTTTTGGGTTTATTTTGAATGGAATAAATAAACACAATAAAAAAAGCTTTTTTTTTTCAACAACTACCCCAATATCAAAGTGATCAGTATGATGGAGACTATAATATTAAATATTAACATATATGGTCAGTTTAGGTTAGATTATACCATAAAAACTCTTTGGGCCATCCTGTACAATGTAAAATATTTTTAAAACACGCCCATTATAATTATTGCTATAAACATTTTGGCGAAGCTCTTTAGTTTTCGTATGTCCTTCTACTGAAGTTTCGTTTAACCATCCTGCATAGATTACATGACGTCATAAGATATATAGACCATTACATTACAAGATAACGAAGAAGCTATTTGGAAAAAGTGTTATGTGATTCTTGAACTATCATAATATAATAACTAGTTACTTAAAAAAAACTTACCAGTCCACTCACATGGTATTACCTCCACCATTTCCATTTCTTTTCCAGATGGAGCGCCATTGACATGACATTCAATATGACCAAGAAATTCATGAATAGTATTGTAAGCAAAATTGCATTCTTGCCATTGACACGTGTAGTTCTCTGCACTAATCCGAACGGTATAATTTGGTTCTAAAGTACAATCGGGAAGATTATTTCTTTCGACAACATTTTCCCCTACGCTAACTAGTTTAGCCAGGTAACCATGGTAAGCAATATGGCGAATAAGCATTCGAGTTGATGGTATATTGGTTCGGTTAGGACAATTTGTCCATTTGCAGGTTAAATCATCTAAAAGAAATATAGCTACTACCAAGCCAACTGGGGTAAATATAATCGAATTGTAAACAAACTCCGTAATAATCTTAAATTTACGCCTAAATTCTTTGTGGTCAAATAAGCGAGGACGTCGGCTTTATCTCGGATATCATTAATCGTACATCTTTGCCCGCAACATCTTACATTTTTTGCTGCAGAGTGTTGACTTTTTTGTTTTAAGCTTTATTTCCTAATATCTCCGAAAGGACGTTAGATATTATGTTCAATTTTGATATGTGGTAATAGGATATAAAAACGCGGACTTCATTTAGAAAAGTTATTCTATTGTTTAAGTTTAATACACCAGAATTTTAAGACGACCCGAAAAAAAGAAATCCGAACTGATTAGATCGGGGGATCTTGCTGGCCATTGCGGAGGTCCTCAACGACCTATCCAACGATTAGGATAAACTGCATGTCAATGGTTGCGAAAATTACACTGAAATGAGAAGAAGCTACATCATGCATGTATCACATTTGATTCCAAGTACCACAGGTAGTTCTTCTTGAAGGAAACGCAGGTGAGAGTCTCCTTGCAGAAAAAATGGGCCTATAAGAATATTACCAATAATTTCTGTTCATACATTATCCGAAAATTACTCTTGGAAATGGGTTTTGGTTATGACATGAGGGAATTTGTTCACCCACACATGATTATTGTGAAAATTTTGAATAGCATTCCTAGACAAATTTGCTTTGTCTGATAACATAACTTGTGGCTCAAACTGCGGCTTTAGTGTAACATTCTAAAGGTACCACTGACAGAATTGCATATGTGGAGACTCCCTGGAAAATAATGCCTGTACTCTTAGAATATGGTACGGATATAACAAATAATCAACTAAAATTCATCCAAAAATGTGATTGATTGCCTGCAGTACCTCTTCCTCAATTTCGAGTGCTGTAACAGCTGGACACCTACATTCTAAATTACCTTTATGGAAACTACCAGTTTCAATAAGACGGCGATAAATATTCGAAAAGGTTTGGCTATCTGGCAAGGCACGATTAGGATAACTTTCCTGATCAATACTTCTGGCTTACCGCCATTTCCGCATTCGTATATTTCAACATATTTACTGAGTTATTCAAACACAAGCAGCGAAAAAATAAAATACATTCAAAGAATATTGAAGAAATAATAATAAGATGGTTTTGAACATCAACAACTAACTTTATGTCAACAAGTTTTGTTTTGAAAATGATGTTTGTAAAAACGTCATTATTTCAGAATAACTAGATTTATGTGTTCAAAAATTGTTCGTCAATACTGAAATGAAGCATTTTAATTTAATTATTTTAATCAAGAATGGTGCATCTGAGAAAAACGGAGGAGGCCGTTGTCATATAGAATTGCGAAAAAAATTTCCAAAAAATATCAGAAGACAAGTTTGCAGGGATGCCACTGGTGGAGTAATAGAATAACTTTTCTTCACGACCATTACTGAATGCAATAATTCCAAAATCATTTTTGATAATAGAATGTAAAAATTCTCGCTCTTGAGTTGGAATATTTATTCTGAAACACTTCTTGCTTCTTATTTTTTTTGCGTGTATTTTCATTCCATAACAAGATACGGAATGAATATTCTGTAATTGATCTAAACGACATAGGTTGCCATGAATTTCGAAACTGTCAGTGTCAGATAAAAATGGCCGCGTTGTAATAATTATTTTCAGACAAATTTTAGTGCAAGTCAAAAAATGAGTGAAAAATCGGATGAATCAGATATGGAACTGGATAATACTCCACCTGAAATTACGAATATTGCGAATAAATAACTTAATTGCTTTGTACAGATTGTATTTGTTTTAATTCGTACTTTTTGGTCGTGGAGAAAATATAGTCTGCTACTCGGATAGAATAAAAATTCGATCCGAGTGGAAGATTATACGAGTATTCCAACCTCGTTACAGAATCTACTATTCTCTAACACTATTTTAGAAACAACATATTCTTAACTAAAAAAACGTTATAGAATGGCTTTATTCTAACGCACTAGTACAGAATGAAATCATTCTGTATCACCTAGTCAAAGCCAACTAGATTTTCAATTCGGCCATCTAAATTGCATGGGGAATTATTTTGAAGATCATGATAGCCTTGGATTATTTATTTTACGCTGTCAGGTTGTAAATTCGACTTTGACAGCGCTTGATTATTCAAGGTAGGTTAGTTTTATTACAAAATATTGATTTTATAACATAATAAATAAAGAAATAAAATCTCAAGACGACATTTGTGACATTATTGGCGCCAATACAAATAAACAAAATAAACCAGGTACCTCACAAAAAACCTTATCACAGGCAGGTCCATTAAATATTCAAACTAACAAACAAATTAAATCAACAACAAAAATCTATTCACCAAAAATGCATGAAATAGCCAGAAAAGAATTCAAACCCCTTTTTCATCTCAATACGGCTGATAATGTAGACAGAATTCAGGTAGCTGATACATGGGAAAAGGAATTTCCCATCAACACAGATCTTATTATTAAAACAAAAAAAGGGTTTTTACTGAAATCAGATACGGATAAATTCCAATTATTAGGAAAATTAGCCAAATTATCAAGCAACAAAAGTATAATTAGCTATAAACAAACAAAACCCTACACCTCCCAGCCTCGACAAGAACCAGATCCCACATTCTCAGTGGTTATATCCAACATGGAAAAATGTATTTCCGACCAAGAAGTTAGCAAACACCTAGAGCAAAGTTCAATTTCCCACAGATTTTGCAAAATAATTATATCCAGAGCTACAGACCAACCTACCAGCCTTATAAGAATTATCACTGCATGCCAAAAATCATTTGAAAAAATTTTGAATCAGGGATTTTTCTACAAAAGCAGGCATTATGTCGTTTACCCAAGTACACCACCAGAGCCTACACCTCTTCCCTGTAAAAAATGCAGCCAATTTACACATAAAACAGAAGACTGTCAGGTTCCAATAACTTGTGAAAAGTGCAAGGGCAGGCACAACACTGTGAAGTGCACTTCACCTGCCAGCTAAGTGCCTGGCATGCGGTGCAGAGGATCATAAAGCATGGTCTTCTAAATGCTCCAAAAGACCAACCAAGCCCATCGAAGGCATCCCAAATGCCAAAATCAGACCCTCAAATAAAAAGAGCAGTGAAATAGCCCCAGAAAAAACGAAATACACCAGAACACACCTCTCGATTACTGTCCACGACTACATCATTGATACATATATACGGAAATTGAACAAGCCAAAAAATATCAACAGAGAAGAACTTTTACAGAAATTAAAGACTCGATTTGTACAAGAATACAACATAGACACTTCAGCTGTATTTTCGGGTAACCGACTCTACATACTTATGTTTGACCTTGACGACAAAAACAGCATATCACCTACAGAACCTTTGCACGGAGAAAACAATAGCCAGCATAATGTGGACTAAAATATTTTATAATAACATCAACGGACTCATTAAAAGAAAACACCATCTGTATAATTATGTCCAAAACGACAACACCGACTGTGTGCTTATGGTAGAAACCAAAATTAAATCATCCACCCATACAAGCAGCCCCACAGCTTAATATAAAAAAAGAAAATCCTCCAAGGATAAACAATCCACTAAACGAATGTACAGGGTTATCCAACCAAGACTAGATAAGGCGATTTTTTGACTTTTCCTGTACTTTTATAAAAAAACTGAAATAGCCATCTTAAGTCATTTTCTCCCGCGAATTCGAATATCTTCAGCAAAAAACAATTGAACATCAAACAAAAGTACTAGGGGTCACTTTGATATTTTTTTAAATGGGATGCCGTATTTTTAATGAGCTTATCCGATTTCTCATATAAATTTTGATCTAAAATGTTGGATTTTTAATTTTTTTTTTTTTTTTTTTTTTTTTTTTTAACATTTTCCGAATTTAAAACTGAAGAAAAAAGGCGTTTTTGAATTAAAAATCCAACATTTTAGATCAAAATTTGGATAACCCTGTACTCATTTCACAATTCCATTTCATAGTGAAAAAATACATTCTCCAATAGTGTTACAGAAAGTATAGTCTATAACTCATATGGAATGGCATTTCCGCCCTCGCGAAACCGTAGTCCTCGCTTACGGCTCGGCCTACAAACTTTTTGCTCGTGCGAAATTTATCCATTCCATACTTGTTATAGAATATACCATTCTGACTAAAATAGGTTGTTTTATATTTTATAACATATACCAATTGAAAATAATATCTATGAAATTTGGTATGCAGTTGCAGTTGAAGTATTCTGCGATTTAAGCAAATAGTTTACGCACTGTTTATTAGTAACCGAACATTAATTATTGTAGTAAAACGTAACACAAAAAATACAAACAAAATATAAACGTTGGTGTCGTTCGTCGTAAATGGTAAAATCACGTAACACAAAACCGTTTTCTTTTAACCATCGCGCCGTCACCGTTGTGGCAATCTACTTTTCTCCCCTACTGTTGCTAGCTTGGGCGCTACGTGGCAGACGTATTCCTGGTAACGAGCACATGTGAATGTAGCTGCTGTTCCAACGTTTACCACATATCTAAAGTACTTTCGGAGATATTATAAAAAACCCTTTAGAAAAAAAAGTCAACACCCTATGGCACAAAATTCAAGCCATTGCGGACATAGTACGTTCATATGATTTTTTTTTTAATAAAATCACTTGATTCATATGATTCAATAAATATAGCATTATATTGCAATTTTTATTGGGAAGGGATAAATGTGACAACCGGTTAAATGCGTTTATCTGTCATAGGTTTAATGGCAATTTTAGATAAATGCAGGACCAGAAGCTTATTTGGTGTCAAGACTCCTTAAGATTCGCTTGACATAACGCTGCCGGAAAACAATCTCGGGCATTCTCGATTCTACAAGGGAAATGTTCGGTGGAATTTTTCCCTGAAATTTAACCGCTGAATGAGAAGAGAATAGTTCCTCCAGTAAGTTTGCCTTTTCCGAACGTGTTAGAGGTGGAACAGTTGGTTTGTGAAAAGTCGATAGTATTAGCAAGTGAGGAGAACAAGTATCTATAATAAGTATCGCTTGGCGGCCGGTAAAGGCAGCAGATGAATTTAGTAATTCTCTGCGTTGATATTTTAAACCACAGTACATCATAGTCATTAGGCTCGAGTGTCTCCTCTCGTTGACAAGAAATATCACTGCGGACAAAGAGACAAAGGCCAAAATTGCGCCTAAATCGGTGATGGAAGTCGTACCCAGGATATAAATAGCTGACCGTACTAGTCAATGATTTGACCTTTGTTTCGGTTAAGGCGAGTACATGAGGTTTGGTAGATTGTAGATGTTGATGGACTGTATTGATATTCAAGTTCAGTCCTCTTATATTGCAGAAGTCAATTTGGAAGCTACTAATCTTGGGTCTTTTAACAACTTCAGTTGTCACACCATTTCCATTTGGAATGTTGTTCGAAGGACCCGCCTGGCTATTGGAATTGGTGGATGTTGGGATAATTTCGCTTGATGAGGCGCCAGGCCAAGCCCCCCCCCCCCCCCCCCCCCCCAGGAGATCCGATCGGGGGGCGAGTTTAACTCCGGAGCATTTCGATCTTGGAACCATTATCTTAGCATTATTAGTAAGTTACCATTAATATCTCCAGCCGTTTTTCCCAGTTTCTTTACAAGCGCAACAAAAATATGTCAAATTTTGGTAGCACAATCTTTTAAAGGCTGTATCGTCGAAACAGTTGGACACATTTTGACCAGCATTTCAGATATAGGTTTAATGGCAATTTTAGATCAATATCTGACTGCGTCTCGAAGATATTGTGGTATGTGTTTTTGAGAGACCAAAAAAATTAAAACGTCATGTTTGAAACCTCAGATATTTGCCTAAATTTGTCATTAAACATATATCTGAAATGCTGATCAAAATCGTCCAACCGTTTTCAAGATATATATATATGTCGGTTTTAGAACGTTCTTCGACGTCTTCCGATGCCCAGTCGCCATTGATCTCTATCTAACCAGAGATCTTCTTCCAGTCCCCGGTCGCTTATCTCCTTGTCTATTCCCTCTCTCCAGCTTTTTCTTGGTCTTCCCCTTTTTCGTCTTCCTGCTGGCTTCCAGTCTAGGATCTGTTTTGGCAGTCTCTCGCGAGGCATTCTTTGTACGTGGCCATACCATTTTAGCTGTTGTGTTCTTATGTCGTCAACAATTGTCCTATTTATACCCATGATTTCTCGAATTCTGTTGTTAGTTATTCTTTCCGCTCTAGATTTACCTGCGGCACGCCTCCAGAAATCCATTTCTGTCGCTTCGAGGGTACGTATGGTTCTGTCCTTTAGCTGCCATACTTCGCTTCCATAGGAGATGATGCTTTTCACAATTGTGCTGTATATTCGGTGTTTGTTAGTTTTAGAGATATGGTTGTCCCATAGAACACTGTTTAGCATAGATATTGCTTTTCTTCCTTGGGTATTTCTCTGCTTAATAGCTTCATCTAGCGTTCCACTATTTGACATCTTCACTCCCAGATATTTGTATTTTTCGCAACCCTTAATAGTTTGGCCATTTTCCAGTGGTAAGTTTTGTTGGGGTCCGCCGACGCACATGTATTCGGTTTTAGATATATTAACCTGTAGTCCCCATTTGTCATATTCTTCCACTAGCTTTCTGGTCATATATTCAAGATCGTCCATGTCTTGTGCCATTACCACTTGATCGTCTGCGAAGCTTAAGGTATAGATGGTGTTATCGTTAAGCGGGATACCCATATTGCTACATTTGCGTTTCCATTGTAGTAGCGCTTTTTCTAAGAATATTTTGAATAGTGTAGGAGACAGACAACATCCCTGCTTTAAGCCCTTGTTTGTAAAGAAACCGTTGGAGAGTGTGTTTCCAACTTTTATTTTTATATGAGAGTTTTTGTAGATTTCCCTGATGGCGTTGATTATAGTTATATTGATGTTTGTTGTCTCCAGGGCTTCCCATAATTTAACCATTGGAACGCTGTCGTAAGCTTTTTTTAGGTCTACGAATAATAGGTGGACTTCTTTGTTAAAGGCTGACATTTTCTCTAGAATTTGTGTTACACAGAAAAGGTGATCCACTGTAGATCTTCCTGTCCGGAATCCAGCTTGTTCTTCGGCTTCATTGGCGGCAAATTCTTGTTCTATTCTGGCTTTAAGTACTTTGCCGTATAGTCTACTTATCGACCCTGCACCTGCAATGCCCCTGTAATTGCCACATTCATCTTTACTACCCTTTTTGTGTATTGGGGTAAGATATGATTCTTTCCATTCTTCTGGAATCTCCCCAGTGATAATGCATTTTTGGAATAACTTTGCTAAGTGTTTGTATAGTGTTGGTGTTCCAAACTTTAATATTTCAGCTGGTATGTTACCTGGTCCGGGGGCCTTTTTGTTTTTTAAGCCTTTGCATGTGTCTTTAACTTCTTTTATCGATATTCTGATGGGTGAGGCTGAAACATGTATGTTATTTCCATTCCGCTCGGGTTCCTTAAATTTGTCTCGGTCTTCTTGTAGTAGTTCACTGAAGTATCTGTCCCATTTTTGTAATGAAATAGGGGATATTATATCTGCCTTTCTTTCTTGACGTAGTGACTTCAATATTTTCCAGCCTTCTGTGCTTCTCCTTCCTCCGAGGTATGTTTGGATTGTTGTACATCTTCTTTCCCAAGATACAGTCGTTTAAAAATTGTGCTGCCAAAATTTGACATAATTTATTATGTATATAACGAGGTTAGAGATATAATAAATAATCTTAAATCCAAAAAAAGTAAAAATTGCTATGGCTTTAACATGGAAATCATTAAGGGTATTAAAGAACTGACAATAATTCCACTGACAAAAATAATCAATCAATGTCTTATGGAAGGGATGATTTCCATCAGCACTCAAGAGGGCAGTCGTGGTTCAGGTATATTAGAAGGAGGATACTAGCGACCCCTTTAATTATAGATCAATCAAAATAATCACTTCTGTGAATATTGTCAAAGATTTTTAAGAAGCTTCTTCAAACATGAGAGCCTATTCACAGGATGTTAGCTTGAATTCAGGAGCGGTCTTAGTACAACATCAGCTATCCTAGATTTAATCTCTCAGATACAAGAGTCTTTCGAAAACGGAGCATACATATCGAGTACATTCTGTGACCACAGCAAGGCTTTTGACTGTGTCTCTCGTGAGCTTCTGCTAAACGCTAATATTGCGGTCATATCTAGCTACTTATCGAATCGTCCTCAGGTCGTAAAGGTTAGTAGCGAGAGGGAAGTGGTGATTGGTGTGCCACAAGGATCAATTTTGGTTCCTCTGTTATTTCTTATACAGTGCGTCCATAAAGTCTTGCACAAATTCATTTAAAATTCAGGTATTTACTTTTTAAAAACGCTCGGACACGTCAATTAGTACTTTTGTTTGTGCATTTTTTAACGTAAAATGTTTTTATACAGGGTGTCGCACGTATGAGGTATGAGGTCATCAATAAATGTGTTTAAAATAAATTTTCAAACGTCAATATTTCGGAAACCGTGATTTCCAGAGGTGTTAAGTGTTCATCATAGAATTCAAAATTGATATAATATACAGGGTGTTCCATTAAACAAAATCCTTGATGACCTCATACCTCATACGTGCGACACCCTGTATAAAAACATTTTACGTTAAAAAATGCGCAAACAAAAGTACTAATTGACGTGTCCGAGCGTTTTTAAAAAAAGTAAGCCCCTGAATTTTAAATGAATTTGTGCAAGACTTTATGGACGCAGTGTATATATTAATGATCTACCTCAAGCCGATCCCTCCAGTCACCATCTTCGCGGATGACACTAACATTGCTTGTAGCGGCCAGGATTATGATGAATCTGTGAATGCATAACTGAACAGAGCCAAAAGCTGGTTTATGGCTAACGGGCTATTTTTGAAAATTGGCTTCCTGACGAGGACGACAGTCATATTCTTGGGTTTAAATTTAGATTCCAGATTACTATGGACTCATCACACATCCCTCCTAGTTTCCAGGCTAAACTCCAATACATTCTTATTCCGTAGACTCTCAAACAGTGTCTCTCAACCTATCTTAAAGCCGGCCTACTTTGCTCTTCTGCATTCCCGCATCTCTTATGCAATCTTGGTTTGGGGTCACTACTGCACTGGTGCCATGGATGTCTTTCGTGTCCAAAGACGTGCAGTAACGATAATTGCGGGCTTATCGTACAGAGAAGATTGCAGGTATGCATTTATATCCTTACGTATTTTGACCCTGCCTTCGCAATTTATCCTAGACTGCCTATCGTTTGTCAAAAACAACCTGCAGAAATTAAATAGACACAAGCATGTTCATTCTTATGAAACGCGCAACCGAGGACATTTAGTACCAACATACAGGCGGATTCGGAGATATCAGGATGGCCCTAGCTTCCTTGGAGTCCGTCTTTTCAATAGATTGCCTCATCGTTTCCAGGGAATAGCTCCGGTTGTTTTCAGGAGGGTTGTTAAAATTTTTCTTCTCAGTAAGGGCTTTTATAGTATTACCGAATATTTAAATTATAATTTTACTAATTATTTATCATAACTTTTAACCTGTTGTGAATGTTTTCTTTTATTTTCTTACATTTAGTAAGCTTTACCGTCTTTAAAATGTAACTAGCTAGTCCCCTTTTTATGTTTCTTAAATTAGAGTTTGCTATAGTTCTTTGCTTTATTAATATTTCTGCTTATGTTGACATGTGTAAATGCATTATATTGTGTGTATTAACATGAATAAACAATTTGAAATTTTGAATTTGAAATTTTAAAAGGTTTCTATAGTTGATGCAAAACAAAAACCGATGCATGTTATCAATCAGCTGATAATTGTAAATCCGTAAGAAAACACGAGGATATTAAATTTGGGCAAAAAGTATTAAGACTTGATGTGGTATTGAATTTACTACAAACTTAAAGTATTTTCTTTGATACGAACCCACTTATAGCAAATATATTGTTTATTTAAGCTTGCAAAAATCAATATAATTTGGATTTTATTGGCCGATAGTTAGTCACACAACTGTAAACGGTGCGGTGGCTCCAGTTCGTTCGTTGGCTTAGTTTGACGTTTCATGCAAAACTAACCTTGATTGTTCGTGGTTCTGTGTTGTTGTTCTCTAAGAAGCTATTTTCAGGACGAACTTAACAACAATGGCCTATTTTTCACCCTTGACAGCAGTACAGAGAAGTAAATTTAAAGAGTGTGTTAAGGTCTAGATATTTTATTTCTACTTTACTAATTTTTAGCGTGTAGCAGCTGCCCTAAATTTAAATATGTCCACTGTAAGCACAATTTCAACAACAGTTAAGGAAAATAAATTATTAGAATCACCTTAAAACAAACGTTCTAATTCAAAGAGAGAGTTGTAAATGTGTGAAGATTGGATATAAGTTCTATCCGTGACACTATTTATGAAATGTACGAAACAAGTGAGTTCTATTATTTAAAAATTATAATATTTTACATCGGTTATTCATAAGCTGCAACTTTTTTTAGAACATCATGTAACTTTGACAACTTTAAGTTATAAATTAAAAGACAGAGAACTGTTTGATGGTTGTCTTAACTCTTTAAGAAGCCTCTTCAAGAAAGTAGGCTTCGGATGGTAAAAAGATGAACTGAGGCGAAGGCTTATGGAACTTTCCCATGTAGCTTTCAAACGACTGGTATTTTTGAAAGAATATATTAAAGAAAAAGAAGCATTCTTGTACCAATTCGCTTTTTTGAATGAAACATGGATTTTTCAGAATGGTACCATCAGTCGATCTTGGCAAGATGAAAATAAAAGAAGTGTTAGATCCACTAAAGTTGATGATAAAAGGTATTATGCAGTAAACAAATATATAAATTATGGGAAACTTTTGTATGTTTATCTTGTTTTTATGAAAAAAAACCTGTGTAATTCCCTCGCTCGGATATTTTGGTTACAAGCTGGCAACACCCCAACAAACATATTAAGTAATGTAGACCAAAACGGAAGGAAAGAAATCCTAAAATGGCAAATATTTGCTTATTTTTGCCTTAAATATTTTCTTAAAAGTCACAAAAGATTCGAACTCTAAAATCTAAGTCAAAATTTGGATATCTACAACTTAAATAATTTGTTATAGGGAAATCTAGTTTTAGTTTAATTTACCTAGTTAAAAATTACAAATAAATTACCTCTCGAGACATTAAAAATATTTAATCCTAATAACGAATATGATTAAGTCATAATTTACTCAATTGTTACTTAATATATGTATTCATAATCAAGGAATTTTTTGGCTATTACGCTAGGTAAACATTACCTAATTATTGCCTAAAAAAAAGTCCAAATAATTTACTGACCATGCAGTTTTAGAAACAAGTAATATTTTGGATAATTTTGCCATATAAATTGTTCCCAAAGTTATAGACCTTTTGTGGTTAAAAATTGAGCTACTTCATAACTTTCTGATTAACCTCAAAGGCTAACATTGCTTGTACAATTGACCTGTTAGAAAAGTTGACCTGATTGAGGTCGTAGATTACATATTACAAATTACCTTCAAGTTACATGTTCCCTTTATATATCTTTAACGACATTTCTTTATGTTTTCAGTTGTGTCTGTATTTTCTTTCTAACCTTAAAGCCTGTTTACATTAGAAAATTGCACGTGCAATGCTGTAATAATGAAAAAATAATAAAAATAAAATAAAATAAAATAAAATAAATTTAAATTGGTTCTTATTTGTTGTTGTATTTGTTTGATGTTGTTGTATGGGTTATGTGTAATTTACTTTTTCATTTCTCAACCAAGTAACCACGGCTACTCAGTTATAGTCTAGTCGGTTTTAGAGCAGATGGGTCGCAGATAAGGAAAGAGAATATATTAGGTAACAGTTAATCAGTTTTCCAGGTAAAAGTGGGCGCCAGGGGCCTTAAGGAGGCCACCAAAGATAAAGAGGAAGAAGGCCTTAAGGGCAGAATAGATGAATTTACAGAGCCAAAAGAATAATTATTTGTCAGAGCCTAAAGGGCGCTTACTGAAGCCAAAATTCCATAATCCCTGAAAAAATTAACAAATAAATAAGACAAAATTTCAATTATATTAATTCCTGAAAAAATCAAACAAATAAATAAGACAAAATTTCAATTATATTGGTTTTTATTTCTACTGGCAAGTTAGCAGATTTATTACAATATAACATAACACCTTTGCAATTCCTGTATAAAACTTTAAAAATTTATACGTACAAACACTACTTACAAACATTAACTTTTGTATACATAAATAAATTCTAAATATGCTTATACAGGGTTTAGATTAAAACTGATTGGTCTATGGACATGAAAAAGGTTGGATGCTATTAAGCGGAACAAAACAAAGCCGGGCAAGGGTTAAACAAAAAATATCTTGCAGCACATTTCGTACTAAGACGAATCTCTCTAGTGTCGTTTCATCGGCTGAATCATGTAGTATACATTTATTAGCCTCGTGGCCATAAAAACAAAATTAAAATATAACAGTAGAGTAGGTATTTTTATTTAATAGAATATACGGGGGCACCAAAGTTAACTGGCATTAAAAGAAAATGAAAACTTGATCAGAATTCACAGGGCTGGGTCTCGAATTCACTTAATTTAAATGACATCAGAAACACTTTGTCATCACAGACAGCTCTGACTCAAAATTTACACTAAAATTTCATCAGAACACCAACTCCAGAGACACAAGGTCGTCAAACGGACAGCTCTGAGTTAATATTCACCAAAAAACACTAATATTTACTTCAAAATCGTGAATTCGAGTCGCAACCCTATCTACCAAAAATGACTGCATAAAAACAAATAACTGATTGAAAGCAACACTTAACTTTTGTCCGTCGATTCACTTGGTTCCGTCCATTCAGTGGTTTATCCAATGAACTGCTCCTGAACGCTGCTAACCTCCAGGGCACAGTTATCAGCTGAGTCTCGTACGGTAGGTCACCATAAATCGGCCAATGCCAGGTAACACCAATCGTAGGAATCCTCAACCAAGATGAACACCAGGCAAAGTCTCCACTGCTCCGGTAACTTCTCTAAGCGAGCAGAAACACACCAGCAAGGTTACAATAAAACGGGGTACAGGGTATCAAATGGAATTACTAACAAAAGATATGAGGTTAAAATAATGTTTGCTTGTTGTCCCACGCGGGGCTGGCTAAAGTTTCTTTAAGCCATTGATCAAATCAAACGAACGTGAAGCATTGAAACCTGAATGAGGGCATGGCAACCTCACTCAAATGTAGAAAAAATTATAGGTTAGAATGACATCAAGGGCCTTGAATGGAAAATTGATGCATTAATAATTGATGAGTGTCGAAATTATTGGTCCGGGTTTAAGCGTTCACCATTCCGGAAGAGATTTTATTGATTATATCTGATGAAACGTTCATCAGACGTCCGATGACTGAGGATTTGAAAAATCGTTGAAATCGTTCGTTTTAGCCCGATTACAGATTAAAAATTTGCCAGATGTGATGAAATGGATCAACTAAGCTGTAAAACAGATAACTTTAAATGGGACATGAACAGAAAAGTTAAAATTGAGGAATGAAAAATAAAAATCCTACGTGAAATACATAATCCTAAGGTGAAAATATAGAATACTAAGGTGAAAATATAAATTCGAAATGTAAAAAATAGAAATCCAACGTGAAACATAGAATCCTAAGATGAAACCTGAAAGGAACAAAATGGCCGCCGTTAATACCACGGAATACTACACCTAAAAAACTTAATTGTTTACCTGTTGGTCGGGTTTCTCTTTCGCCAGGTCACTAATATCCCCTAATGGGCTGGAAGCATTTCTAATGAATTTACTTGTACATCCGGGAAAACCCGCGACACTTTAGTGTCTTAAAATTCACTTGAACACTCGAAAACAGTGACCTGACACAGGATTTTTGCTGTCTTCGTTATAAAAAGGAATCCACGGCAAATACACTTTTATTTATAGACTTCTCGTCTTTCGTCACCGACGCGAGTTCAATGTGCGGAGATTTGCGGATCGATATGTTGGGCTAGGTCGGGATTTTGCATTACCAGGGTCGTGCAATAGGTAATTAATTACTTCATGCAACCGAGAAATTCAATGATAGATTACGATTTTTCAAAGTGACGGACCTTTTCTAGTTACTTGTAACGTAAAAAAGGTCGTTACAATGCAATAAAAAATTGCCTGTAGGCATGCGCATTTGCGACTTTGCAATCAGCTGTTGCAATTTTCTTTGCATTTAATCAAATTAGAACACGCGCTATTTTTATGTCACATGGCATGCAATTTTTATGTGAGATCACAGGTACCAACATAAAAAAATCAATTCATCCATTGATCCATGCGAAGCAAAGCCAATCCAAGGTAAACTAATATATTTCGTTATTTGCAAACGTGCTCAGTAATTAGTACAACTGGTTATTAAAATGCTTGCATCCTTTACTTGCATGATGTGTAAACGGTTACGCAATGCAATTATTCTTTGCAGAAGCAATACTTTGCATGGCATTTTTTGCACCTAATGTAAACAGGCTTTTAAAGGGCGTAGCGGGGTAACATTTGCAATGCCAAAACAAAATTCGAATAATGAGAAAATAAAAGCATACAGACATACTACACAATATTACAGGATCATCAAGAAAAATCATATTAACGCGAGTTGCAGCAATGATTTTCAGCATGAAATTACATCAATAAGTTCCTTAGACACGGTTATCCCTAAGGAGTGTGAAATAGGGTCGAAAGTAGAAGACGACCAAGACGAATTTATTTCTTTAGATCCTAAAGAATCATCATCGGTTTATCCGTTATGAAATGTGTCAGTTGTCAAAATCCGCGGTGCCAATTGTAATGTTAAAGCGGAATCAAATCGTTTAACGATCAAAATATTACTAGAGAGAAGAATGTGAAAACGAATCAGGTTCATATCAGACAAAGGCTGCAATGGTCCAGACTACTTCGGATGATACCACACTACTCGAAATTTAAAACGAATAGATCGGTTCCGATATTGGGTAGCGCGGATCCTACAAATTGCCCTAAATTTAACTTTGACTGATAACTAGAAATGTCTTATTTAGGGACGATTTAACTATAAATTCGATAAATAATTGCCAATTTAATCTCGGACCAGGAAAACATGTTCTCAAAGTTAAAAATAAAGGGAAAAATAACTTTAAGGTTAAAAATATAAAAACGGTAATATTAAATAATTATTAGTTTTCCTGTTTATCGACAACCATAAAAAAACAATAAATAAAATTTTAAGAATTACATAAGGTGAGTGGAAAATCCATTAAGACTACGATATCTTTCGTCAACGAAAGTTTTTTTAAAACTTTAGGTACATATAATGTTTATAACGAAGACACTCTGTTTTTAGGTTAATGGTAAAAATATTTAAAATTATCGAAATAATACATAGAAAAACGCATACTTTAAGGGCGCGTTTTGTTTTTCGAAGTATCATCACCATAATTCACAAACACTTTTCTATCGCATCCAAATCTCGAAATCTCGGTCCAGAAAAATGTTAAAACCTAATTATATCACTTTATTGCTAAAGTTATAACAAGCGGCCATTCCAAATATCTACTTAAGTCGAACTCCATTTTATAATTTATTTTGTTCTGTTGGAAGTGTTGGCATAAGTTGTTGTCTTTTCTTTCTAACGCCAGATATAATATGTTTTCTCTGTATTTTTGTCTAGTGTCTTATTGCTCCTATTTACTTTATATTTAGGTCAAAAGGTTTGTCTCACTTTCCACATTTAGACGTTAAATAGGTCTATATTTATTTCACTTCGCTTTAACTTATTAGACAGAAAAACCCTATCAACCTATTTTCGACCTTCAAATTACTTTAGTTTCTTTCCCCACATTGGGCAATGGGAAAACAAATGTAGGTAAATTATCCCTATATATAATTGGTCATGCCAAATGTTTAACCCGCTTAGAGGTCGAATAAAGGTAAATTTAACTTAAAATGTTTGTTGGGACTGTCGATACCTGACGTCACTTGAAGGGTATGACGTGCATCGGTTTTTGTTTTGCATCAACAATACAACTTTAATTTACACTGCATAGAAAGTTCGTCAAAATCAGATGAGTAGTTCGCAAAATTTTTATCAGCAAACTTTTGTATTCATAAAATTTTGTTATTTACCTTCAATAACTAATATTATAAGATTTATAATTATTCCAATAAACAAAATCGTTCCTGGGATATTGTCTTGTTATTTTTTAAGTTGAAAATTTAAAAGTTGGAGATGGATAAGAATATAAAGATGTGCAAATTTTATTCCTATAATTTATTTGTATATAGTGTTCAGTAAGACATAATAAACGTGTAAATTACTAAGCACCTATCTACAATTTTTAATTATTTAAATTACAAGAAACATACCCGTAATTCCACAAACGTGCTCAACTAAATGTTTATACATCGACTCGGTATCATGGAAAATTTGTGAGCAATCGTCCCATTGGCACTCCATACTTAAAACCTCTTCTTTAAAACGAATTCTTATCCCGGATCTTCTTCTTTTAGTAACCTACAACAACAAAATAATGTAATTTATTGCATTATCAACCTTATTAGATCTTAGTAAAAATTATGTGTAACATTGTTGGTAACATACAGACAATTATATTACTTACAAGACCGAAAAGTACTATTTTACAGTTTTGTACTACTCACTTAATGTACTTTTCAAATATGTAACGTATAATATTTGTTTTTCAATCGACACGTACGAGAAAATTTGGACAATGGCTTACTCTTACTATATTGGTATAGTTTTAGACAATAGAAAACTCTATAGTCAACAAAATATTTAATGAACTGAAATATTTAGACTAAATAAAAAAAAAATTGAGTGCTCAAGAAAGAAGGACCGGTTAAGTACTTTATCTACAAGCGTGCGGTAAGTAACTACTAACACTGATTTGAGTGCGGTAAGTATCACTTTACCGCACTAGTGCTGTAAATAATTACATACTATAAAAACAAGTTTTTATATTATTCAAGTGTATTTTTTATTTTTAAAAGAAACTCTATTAAATATTATATGTATAACAAATACTTACATATTTAAATTTCTAAACTAATCCAAACTTATAAATTAAGAAATATTAATATTAATTGTAGAATTTGTAACATTTCCAAACGATATCGATGAAGGAAGTGTTTTACTATCCAATGAGACACAAGAATTGAAATTTACAGATTTACTAAAACATGAGGTTCTCTCTGCATATTCTTCTACACCATTTATTTGCTTTGCAGTTCCTATTTTATTTTGCACCGAATTTTCAATATAGCCCTTCGCAACACCGGAGGACTTCCATCCACCATGTCTTTTTAAACTTATGATATCCCCGCCAGCATCTACTAATAATGTAGCTGACGTACTTCGATAACAATGTCCCGTATATTCTTTGGGACTGGACAACTTTAAATATGATGCAATTTGAGAAGGTATTTTTCCAAAAGTATTTATACCCAGTGGTTGGATAGTGCATATTCCTTTTTTATATGCAATAAATAACCGTGTATGGGCACTATGATCGGGTCTAAGGGCTCTATACTTCTTGAAAATTGAAATATTATTAATTTCTAATGAAAATCCTTCCACGTAAACCACGAACTGTCGATCTACATGTGTCTTTGTATCCGGGACAGTTACAACAAGGTGGGTTCCAAATTCCTTAATTTCTTCAATTTTCATTTTACATAACTTCACTCGGCGACATGCCCCAGCGATGCCCACAATGAATACCACCTGAAACAAGCAAATAAGTTGTTATTTAAAAGAAGATTTAAAAAAAAAATCGCAATTAAGTACCTTCATTAATAAAAACTCCTCATCTGGTGCCGTAACAAGGAATTTTAAAACCTCATTCTTGGAGAATGCCTTTGATTTCTTAGCTTTGTATCCCACAGACTTCCTTTTTAAATATGCCATCAGTTTTGCATACCTGCTTATGTCGACATTATTTTTGATACTTATAGTAGATCTGAGCATTGAGTAATAACTTCATAAAGAGAATGATTTACTGTCCTTCAATTTATCCACAAAATAGGCAAGCATCACATCTTTACTAATTGCTTTAACTTTCTTTGATGAACACCAGTCCATGAAGAGCCCATATTCCTTCTCATATCTATGCCGTGATTTATCCGGCAATAAATTAAGGGTAGCTGCTATAGCAATGTCCAGAACTTCCTTCGGAATTTCATCATCGCTGCTGCTACTGACTTCCATTTAAAGGACGTAAAACACACTTTCACGAAATTGTTACAAAAATAATTAAGCTGGATTTATAAACTCGAAAAGTTGGCGAGGTTGAGGTTCAGTTGGTGTTCGAAATACGAGTTCAATTCAAAGGGAACACTCACTTCCATTTATACACTCGTTCATGTTGTTGATGTAAAGCCCATGTAAGGTTCGAAAACTTCCCGGGTAGTTCGAGATAACCAATTTTTATGCTCGGAGTTCGGAATATCTAACCTCACAAACTTTTCGAGTTTATAAATCCAGCTTAAAGCTGGATTTATAAACTCGAAGCCGGCGTCGGCGCTCGCGCTGGCGTGGGCGCTGAAAGTTAAACAAGTGAATCGTAATGGAGCGATTTATAAACTTCGCCGGCGCCGGCGCCGGCGCTGGCGCTGGCTGGCGTTCGACATAAACTAACTTTATCTTTTTGTCGCCGGCGCTCGTAGTAAATCCGTAGCAGTGACGTCCAGCCAATAATATTTGCTTATTCTTGTCACGTGAGACTTGACAGTTGTTATGTGTCGATGTCGATATACCATCTGACCTGGGACCCCGTTTAATTAATGGTGATATTTGCGTTGCCAGCTTCTCAAAAGTAAGGAGAGTCACTCTGGTGTATTTGAAAAACTGCTCCTTGTCCATTGCTTTAATCTTTTTGTAGTACTGAAAACCACCTGCCATTCGACGTGCCCTATTAATAGGTCTCGTTTTAAATCGACGAGTGCGCTTATTGCGCAGTTTTACTACCGCATAAAGGCACAAAACTACACCCAAGGCACCAAGCAATTTTTCCTGACTTTCTAAATCCATTTTTCACTAGTCTTATCGCAAATAATTAAAAAAATACCAAGCTGTAATGAACACAAATGTTAGGTTATATTTCTTGTAATGTAAACAATGCAAACGACCGCGACGCGAACGCCAGTTTATAAATCAGACTTCGATGCTCTACGACGAATGCTGGCGCGAGCGCCAGCGCCGAGTTTATAAATCCAGCTTATTATTCCGTTGTCAAGTTTTACATTTGTCATATAAAAGCCAACTATTAAATTTCTATAATTCATGTCCCTAGCAACCTGATGTTAATAATGCATTGTTGATAACGACTTACGAGGCACCTACGGGGTAAATTAAAATAGTGCTCTTTTAGAGTTTTTAATATTGGTGCCCTAAAACATGCTTGTAGATAAAATATCGTACAATACACTTACGGTAGGTGTCTTTACCGCATTTGCGTGATTTACCTACCAAACTCGCCTTCGGCTCGTTTTGTTAAACATCACGCACATGCGGTAAAGACGTACCTACCGTACTTGTATTGTAATATACTATTACCGGCCCCTCATTTTTGCTTTCCGGTCTAGACCGGTAAAGTAATATTTTCCGGTCAAAAAATTATCTAGAAAGTGCTTGCTTTCCGGTCGATTGAAGACAATATTAATAAAGCAACAAAAACATTAGAAGACCTTTGCAAAAATATTCCAGGCAAAATTAATCCTTGCAAAATTATTATTTTTAGTTTATTTTATTGAAAAGGGAGTTTTGTGGACAAAAAAAGGCTTTTATGACTGTTTCAGAAACAAATTTTAGAACACGATTATTGGTGAGATGTAATATAAAGCGACATCTCGTGGCATTTAGAAGTAATTACCTGTCCCAATCTGAAAAGAACTTATAGAAGTTCAGAAGTCACCGCCAGGCAGCATCAAAAGCCTGTCGCCGGTTGGAAAATTGAAAACACCAATTAGTCTCAGTGATGGGATCTCTGCCGAGGTGATCTGCCCACTGGCATACTTACGGAAGTGGGGGGGGGGGGGGTATATATGTGATATCCCCCCCCCCCACACACACACACAAAAAAGACAAAAAGACACGAATTTACTTTGTGTCAATGGAAATTCCGAATTATATATACATACATATAATATTCCCAAAATTATTAGAAAATCCGAAATTAAAATGTGGCACTAACATTTAAGTAAATGCTCAGAAATAAAAAACCAACGTCGGGCACTGGCCTGTTTGGAAGTTTGCAGTCAACATGCCGACACAAACGTTCATAAACTTCTTAAAAAAATTTGTACAACAACAATATCCACTGCGACTCCGGAGGGGACCTTTTCTTAAAACGTATAAAAACTTATTTAAGAAATACTACCGCCCAAGTGAAGCTTAATGGACTTGCCATGATGCCAGTCCATAGAGAAGAAGTTACATCAACTGACGAAATAATTGATGAACTTGCTCTCAAGCCAATGCGCATAGATTTTGTTTTGTAATGCGTTAAATTTATAATCACCAATATCAATAAATATGTTTTTAGAAAAGAAACACAATATCATCTCCCTCCCCCCCCCCCCCCTCCCAAGGTTCAGGTGGGTACGTCACTGGATCTGTCAATACGACGATGATACAACGATCTTCTTTCCCAGCCTCACACTCACTCAGCTCTCGAGTGACAGTTAGTAGTAGTAGTAGTAGTAGTAGTAGTAGTGGACGGGTAGGATTAACCCCAAGCAAGTGGGCCAGCTTTTTGCCGACCCCGTTTTCAACGCCTGGGTAATGTCAGCCAGACGGTACCTACAGTTTAACGTGGGTTCCGAACCACAATATAACCGACAGATGTTATTCTCGGCACAGTATTTTTACGGTCTTGTTATTATTAACGTCTTTTTTGGTCATCACAAACCTCGACGCGCTAGCCCTTAAACGTCCTTGTGTGCAGCTAAGAGAATTATGTATGTCGCGGGGACCCACTAACCATCCGGAACAGCACCAGACCCGTGTAAGCGAGACTCCGTCGCCAATTCTCTGGTCAAGGTTTGTACCTTAACCATACATATATCAGACAGTGTCTGAGATCCACCATCCGCACCACTGATCAATCGTCCATTTGGCTCAAGGGTCCCTCCCGCGCCAACATGCCGTTTCTAGAGGTACAGCTATTGATCACCAGCTAGTGGCAACGATCACCGGCCAGGTATCTTGAAGGCCACTCCGCTACTATATAGATTGCCGTCGAGAATTTTGCCAGTATGTGTTGCATGCGCAATACGACGTAGTATAGTAACATGGACCATGCAAACTAAAAGTCTGCTAGGGAAGCCCGGGCTTAAACAGGGTACCTGTAGCATGCCCTATATGTTGCCCTGAATAGGAAATAAATTTCAGGATCGACGAATACTACGTTTTTAGGGGTTAACCTTGATCGCTCCTTGAACTAAGAGAAACAGGTAATCACGCTAGAGTCCAGAATAAATAGGTTTGATGATTTGTTGAGAAGATTGAAAGATCAACTGACTGTTCATGAACACAATACGACTTGTCTATTTTGCAAACATGAAATAAATAAGCTATGGCATTCTCTTCTGGGGCTCTTCGAGTTACGCTCGCAACATTTTCAGGGCCCAGAAGAGCATCTTTGAACTCCATCCAACTATATTCTGCAAGCCCTACATTTTTAAGTTAGGGAGTTCTTACACTTTTATCTGGTAAGCTTTGTTAAAAAAAATCTCCAACTTTTTAAAACGAATCTCTCCAATCAGTACCATATGTCACAGTGGCGTGCAGTGACGTTGGAAACAGGGTAGGCAAAAATGATAAAGTAAAATTTATTACTTAAGAAATGTCTTTTTGGGTTTCGAATTAAACAGAATAGTTTTTATAAATCAGTTCAATACGACGGTCTTACTTTAAAAATGCATTTAACACGTCATCATAAAAAAATACAAGCAAGTAGGTACTATGTAAAATATACGGGACAATTAATTGTGAATTAATTAAACTCTATTGATAAACATGATAAAAATATTATAAACAACAAACCCGTAAAAGCCCTGTAACCTGCGACACGAGACCTAACACAATGACGAATTACATCTTCCAATCGCTCGATCTCTTTTTAACATACGACGCTACATCCGTGCCTTTAAATTCGTACTTTAATCAGAATTGTAGGTGATGTCTTTAAAAGAAGCTAAAGCGTCCATGCAAAGATTTAAAACACCTTCGCTGTGGTCATATGGGCCACCTACATGGGAAATATTAATTGCTGATTTCAGTAGTTTCGATCGCTTAAAATGTCTTTGTTGTGTTGGATGATTGATGTTTTGTTTTGTTATATTTACTGGAACATTCTTTGATATGAGTATATATACAATATATTCTTTTAAGAATAAGCAGATAAGAAAAACGCATAATAATAATATGGATTTCTGTAAAAATTAAATTGAGACATTTTTAAATTATTTCCTTGGGACTTTTTCGCCAGGGTGGGCAATGCCTTTTTGCCTACATTGTCTGCACGCCACTGATATGTCAATGCTAACCAGAAACTGTGACGCCCTCGGCATCAGTTTCCACAATTCAACTTATTTCGAAAGTGGTGTAAAATGTGGAGCCATCAAGATCTACAACATTCTACCTCATCATTTGAGGCAAACTGGCAGAACTATTCTCTTCAAATTCAACGGTTAATTTTCAGGGAAAAACTCCACCAAACATTCCCCCTGTAGAATCGAGAATACACGAGACTGTTTTCCGGCAGCGACATCTTAAACGAATCTTGAGGAGTCTTGACACCAAAATGACGAAATTCCAGTCATCGTAATTAAGACATGCGCTGACGAATTGCCACCGGTCTTTTGTAGGCTTTTTAAGTTATCTTACAAAAAAGGAACATTTCCTTCTTACTGGAAAACTGCGCGAGTCCAGCCCATACACAAAAAAGGCAAGAAGACCTTGCCAAACAACTATCGTCCAGTCGCATTGCTTTCGGTTATATCAAAAGTCATGGAGAAGGCTATCAACGAAAAATTATTAAAGTACCTGAAATGATTCAACATTATTAGTGACCGCCAGTATGGATTCCGAAAGTCTAAATCAAAGAGGAGACCTCCTCGCTGATGTTACTCACGTTTGGAACAACGCAACAGAACTTTATTGGGAGTCCCGGGCGGTAGCACTAGATATGTCCAAGGCCTTTGACCGAGTATGGCACGAGGGGCTCCTAACTAAAGTGAAAGCATGCGGAATGCCGATTCGATTTTGTTCATGGCTGGCGATGGACGGATTTCTTTCAGGCACATTTAACATCAATGCCGGAGTCCCTCAAGGTTCTAGATTAAAAAATTAAAAATCTTATTTATAGCTTCGTTGATGACAGCATACTGGTTTCATCTTTTACTTTGGATGCTCGAACATCGACTGCCAATGCACACCTCTCTAGGTAGCAAGAGGTCTTACATCTCAACAAAGATGAAATTCTGTCTTGGGGTAACAGTAACCAAGTAGAATTTAACGCTAAAAAACCCAGGTGGGCAGTATTCTCTAAAAAAGTTAATGTTGAAGAACCGGGTATAGTCATGGCGGAACACACAATTCCAATTAAAAAAAAATGAAAATGTTAGATTGGGCCAGGGATCGTCGCATCGCACCACGAGATGTCGCTTGATGTAACATCTTACCGCTACTCTTGGACTATTCATGTATAAAGTGCACTTCCGTCAGATCATAGCCGAACAGACCAGCCGTGATACGGTCTAGGGATGAATCTGGCGATGAAAAATAGACGAACCTTTACATTTCTTGAATTTTAGAATGTCGCAATAATAAAAAAAACAATGTAAGTAAAAGTAGGTACATCAATTATAATTATATTAGTATTACCTCTTCTTTTGGCTCATCATCTATAACAAGTTCTGATTCTGAAGGTGACGAATCTTCGTCCGAAAATGTATGCGGTCTAAATTTCTTTCGTTTGTTCTGCTTTTCTTTCGTCACGACATTTTGAAAAACCGCTAAAGTCTTAGTCTTTACACCTTCTCCAATACCGTCCATATTATTAAAGGACTGTTATTTCTCTACATACATTTGCAACTTTAAAAATTCTGTTTCAACTGTGTGTAGTGGCACAATTGAGACTGAATTCTCGGAAATATTATCTGGGCGAGTTTCTTCAATCCATGGAAAATCCTTTAAAAAATAATAGTTCAATCACATCTAACAAAAAAAATAGCCACAAGAGCTGATTCCTAACAGATGTTATGTTACAACATGAAAATATGTGTATTATCTATAGGAAAGTGATGATTATTAATAATAATAAACTTTATTCAATTATACATACATTGAAAAGGCAGGTTAATTCAGGTTAGTTTATTCTGAAATCTTGTACAAATCCAACATGGTTGTTTTCCGTTGTAATAAGGTATTTCGGGCAAAAGTTAGTTTGACAAATTATCGCAGACGTTTGAAATTTGTTGACTTTTAAGGTAAGATAACAAATAGAAAAGACAGCTTTTTGTGGGCTTATTGCTTTTTAATTAGTATAATAGCCAATTTCTTCCATCAGAAATTGGTAGACTTTATTTTAAATAAACAAAACCTCAGTTATCACATTGTCTGGTTTTTCCATGAAAACGGAAAATCTAACATCATGGTGTAGTTTTATTAGTAATGACTGTTCACCATATTATTTTTGCACTTATAGGTTTTTAGTATTTATTTTTTAGATGCTTAAAGTATACAGGACAATTAAACTGAAACACCCAATTTTTTATATTTACTATAAAACAGTTAAAAACTTAAAATATCCCTCTCTGCCATACTTTTTACCTCTTCAGGATTTACAATTTTATTATACAAGGGGTTTCATTTCAAAAGTAGCCACCCCGGTTTTAGGTAGAAGTAACTACTTTGATACGAAATGTCAAAACATGTCAACATTTGTTTTAAGGGGTAAATTTTTCATCATATTTTTATTTATACAGGGTGCGTCAAAAAAGCTGGACGTATGTCATTTTGTATTTTTCAATGGAAACCCATAATTTTTTTCGTATTTCTGGATTCCCGTACAAATAATAAACACTTCTCGTATTACACATCCTATAGCCAAATCTAACAGTTTTTAAAATATCGAAACATTTTGAATACGACATTATGTTCAGAATTCGCTTTGTTACATTTTCAAACTTTAAATACATCACGGTCGTAGGCGGCTTATACCCGTCCTCATAGAAACGAAACAGTCACAAGTTAATTTATAAAAGTGACTTTTCGCCTACCACTGACAAGTGATTTATTTATGGTTTAACAGAAAATTGGTTTAATATTCACTTTAAAATGGTGTATAAACTCTCCAAGAAAGGACAGAAATAATTTTCATGTATGGCGCTGAAAATCGTTGTGCTCGCAGAACAGCTCGAAGATTTAACGACATACACCCTGACAAACATATAGGTCACAGGTATGTGATAGAGCTGGTAAGGAAGATTGAAGAAACCGGCTTCGTATGCAACCGAGTTAATAAGCAAGCAAGGGTTCTAGATGAAATATTAGGTCATTTCGCTATGAATCCATCTACGTCAGTTCCAAAAGTATCACAATTGACACACGGTTCAGTAGGTTCCATTCACAAAACTTTGAAACTAAATAAGTTTTTTCCTTATAAAATATAAATCCTTCAACAACTCAGCGAAGACGATTATGACAGAAGAATTGAATTTTGCGAAACAATGACTCAGGTGATTCAAGCCGACCGGAATTTTGTTAAAAATGTATGTTTCAGTGATGAATCAACCTTTTTCTTGAATGGATTCGTGAATAAACATAATTGCAGATATTGGGATAATGAAAATTCACAGCTATTTAGTGAAGATCATGCCCAATATCCTCAAAAGATAAATGTGTGGGCTTGTGGGCAGGCATTCTTGGAAATGAGATCATTGGGCCAATTTGTATGGAAGAAAACTTGACAGGTGAACTATACGTAAATCTGTTGGAAAATGTCATAGATCCTCTTATTACCCAATTTTTGAAGAATCAAGTTGATCAAGAGTGGGATATGGAACTTGATGAACAAAATTTGTATTTCCAGCAAGATGGAGCCCCGCCGCATTATGCGCTACCTGTTAGGACATGGTTGAATGAACGATATCCCGGAAAATGGATAGGCAGGAGAGGTCCTGTGGAATGGCCGGCGGGATCCCCAGACCTCACACCTCTTGATTTTTTTCTATGGAAATATTTGAAGTCCCTAGTTTACAAAATTGCGCCCGAGAGTTTGAGAAACAGAATTGCTGAAGGATGTAGGCATATTAACCGGCAGACTTTTCAAAATGTTCGAGAAGAATTCGAGAATAGGCTCTATTATTCTTTAGCCAATAACGTAGCACATTTTGAAAACTTAATAAAGTGAATTCTGAATATAAAGTCGTATTTTTACCACACATAGTAAAACATTAAAATGTTTCGATATTTTAAAAACGGGTACATTTGGCTATAGGATGTGTAATACAAAAAGTGTTTATTATTTGTAGGGGAATCCAGAAATACGAAAAAAATTATGGGTTTTCATTGAAAAAATACAAAATGACATACGTTCAGTTTTTTTGACGCACCCTGTATAAATAAAAATATGATGAAAAATTTTACCCTTAAAACAAAAGTTGACATGTTTTGACATTTCGTATCAAAATAGTTATTTTTACCTAAAACCGGGGTGGCTACTTTTGAAATGAAAACCCTGTATAAGTGTTAAAACTGCGTTTAAAAAGTAGCTAAGTAGGATTTTCTGTCACAATTTTTACCTACCTCAAATAAAGGATCCTCGTTAAATTCTAAACTTGAGGAAAAACTAGTTTGTAATTGGATGCTAAATGTGGCTTCAGGAGCTAAATCATTCAAGTAAATTTGAGATGAGTGTAACCTAAGCATGAAATTTCTCAGGGATTGTTCCAATTCTACCAGAAATACATCACTAAAAACAGATACTCTGGTTATTATCACAAGTTGAAACCAAAGGTATATTATGAGATATACAGGGTGTCACAACTATATACAAGAGATATATCGTGCACATTATATAAATAAAGTTTTAAGACGAATAGTTTTTGGTTTAAAAAGCTACTTTTAGTAAAAGTATACAGGATATCTCAATAGTACCGGGTGGCCAAATAAGAATGGACGCCGGCCATATTTCAGAACTCGTTTATCACAGAATTTTCAAATAAAAAAAAAATGTATTACAAATTTATGAGCCTGCACTATAGAACTCCTTTGAAGATACGAGAATGTCAAACCGAATATGGTGTTGGAGCAGCTCTTAATATGTTTGTTTTTTTCTTATTACTTTTCGTTATTTTTAATTGTTTTTAATTAATTAGCAAATCAGAATATTTCTTTTGTCAATCAACCCTAGTAAAAATGACACTTGACAGCCATTTCAATACAAATTTGGATGAGAATATCATTTTTATATAAATTAATATCGTTATGGTCCGTCTATCTATCTTACAAACTTATTATAAATGCTAATCCCTTACCGTCATAATTGTGTGAGGTGTAAAATTCGGCCACCTGATCTGGGGACTCCAGGTACGAATCTATTTAAAGACTATTATATTATTATATTTTCTCAGTAATCCTATTAAAATAATTAGGGTAAAATATAATAGGTTTATCTTAGTTATTTAAATATGCTGATTTTTGGTTTTAAAATTCAGTTAGATGTTGTTTGTATTCGTTTAGACAAGAAGTTATTTGTTGCCAATTAAACGTGATATCTAAGAATGTTTCGTCCGTGAGAAGAAACCAGTACGCCAAGTGGATCTACGGGTCGTGATAAAAACTAATTAAAGCGTGATATTTTATCAGTTGACACAAAGAAAGTAATCTACGACGTTTACACCACCCTTCTTGAACGTGGTTTTTCAAAATTTGGTGCAGTGAAGGCAGCGGCAGCTTTGACACGCAGGCCAGTGAGCACAGTGTGGTTTGTTGCAAATAAACCTATAATGGAGAGAAGCAAGAGGAAAGACTCTTTTACTTTAAAGAAACTGGACGCGACGGATGTCGATATAATTCGTAGAAAAATATATGCCATGTATAGGGAATAAATGATCCCCACTTTAAAAACCCTATTGCAAAGATTAAAAAAAGATGATACAGGAATAGAGTGTTGTGGTGAGACTCTAAGGAAATGTATTGAAACGGTTTTAAAATGAAAATACCTAATTGCAGTCCACGGATATAGACAGGATGGAAGGGATATTATATATTTGAACGAGACGTATGGATTTTACCAAACGCTTATTGTAACACTTTGGCGCCAGAAATGGGTCATAACGTGTTCAAAAAGTAGAAAAATCATACGTAAATATAACGAAAGTAACGAAGCAAAACAAAACACAACAAGAAGGTGGTTTAACGTGGCAAATGCTGGAAATGTCCTCCACCCTCTACTTGGCATGCTCCCAAACGATGGTAAAATCCGTCGACGGAATTTCGAATGGCTTCAGTCGGTATGTTATGTGTCTCCAAACTAATTTTGTTTTTAAATCTTCAATATTATTCGGCCTATTTTGGTAAACTTTTTCTTTTAAATATCCCCAAAGAAAATAGTCTAGAGGCGTTAAGTCTGGGGACCTCGGTGGCCATTCAATTGTACCACGTCGTCCAATCCAGCGACCTGGAAATATCTGATGTAAATATCTTCTCACATGGACACCAAAATGCGGGGAAGCACCATCTTGCTTAAACCAAGTTGTTTCATTAGGTATATCTGGATCTACTTCGTTGGGAAAAATTACAGCTAGAGCAGGCCTCAACTCGAAGGTTAAGAAATTCAGGTGGCGTTCAGCTGTGAGGTTTCCTTCCAAAAAGAATGGCCCTAAAATTCGGTTACTAATGATACCTGCCCATACATTTACTTTCTGGGGCCGCTGAGTATGCGCTTCAAATATCCATCGTGGATTTTCTTGACTCCAGAAACGATAATTATGTCTGTTAACCACCCCGTTTAAATAGAAAGTAGCTTGATCCGAAAATAATATGTTCTGTGGAAACCTATTATTCTCGTCACACCGTCTCATCATTTCTTCGCAAAATTGCAAACGCCTATCATAGTCATCTTCTAAAAGCCCTTGGACAAGACATACGTTATAAGGGTGGTATTTTTCTGCTTTCAAAAATCTTCCAGTAGTACCTCTAGATGTATCATGATTTTGAGCCAATGAAACTGTTGAAACATGCGTATTATCCTGCAGAGATAATGCAATCAATATCAAAATTTTCATCTTCGCCTAAAACACGTGGCCGTCCATTCCTAGGCAAGTCGTTTACTGGGCCACGTTCATCAAATTTGTGGAATATTTTACTAACAGTGCCCTGTGAAATTTGATTTTCCGGATATTTAGCATTAAATAAAGTGCACACTTCACTTTGACTTCTTATTTTATCTCCACATCCTAACAATATCAAGACTTCTATACGCTGCCTTTCCGACATAACCATTTTTGTTTAGAAAATTGGAAAATAATACTTCGGAAATACCTAAATTAATTTTACAAGTTCACAATGTCACAAAATGGCAGAACGTGAAACAATGAAGATTTCTTACCTAGAAAGGTAAAAAAAAACATTAATGATTTATCACTTCCGCTTATTTAAATAGGGATTTTTTTTTAAACTTTTAACAGTCGCCACGAGATATTAGCTTTCAAATGATGTATCACAAGCTGTATGTTTCCATTTAAAAAAAGATCGATGTCGTCATATATTTGACAAATGTCTATAAAAAAAACAAACGAATAACGTCAAAATGTAAGCATATATAAAACTAAATTGATGTGTCCGAGCATTTTCCCCAAAAGTTACAGGTTAAGGCTATATTAATTTTATTCCGGACTTCTGAGCACGCCTGTATATAATTATCTTAAGCAGCGCAACCTTTTATTCTATCAGCAACAAGTGCGTCCCTGCTTTCATTCGATCACCCTCTGGGTCTTATCGGCATTAGGGATTAGCATTTATAATGAGTTTGTAAGATAGATAGACGGACTTTACATCATATACAGGGTCAAATACATCTGCTGTGTTTAAAAGCGGCAAGTTTTACTTTAAATATCTCAGCTATAAAAAGAGCTATCATCCTGAAATTTTCAGGGCATTATAAGTGGACCCAATGCTGTAAAAAAATGGAAAAGAAATTGATCGAATGAATTTTAGTGAATGAGTCTATTGCATATTAATTATGGTAAAGTAAAGAATAGGTATTCATTTACTATTTACCCAGCTATTAAAAATTTAAATTGTCTGCAAAATGTAAAGTGGGTTTCAAGCTCTTGTGTTGACTTATTGCTTGCCATAAAGTATTATCGACACCAGCTGCAGGTAAATTTGCAAGAATTGTAACCAGGGCCGGCTCTAATAAAACTAGGAAAGGGTATGAATAAAGTATTGAATAACTGGTTTAAAACACTCTGGCGCCTTAGAAGAATCTTGAAATATTTATATTTACATTTATTGAGGTGATTATCATTGTGTGAAAGGCAGCGAAAGAGCTTGAAACCCACATTAGTAAGTTAGCTCATATATACCTTTCGCATAATTCTGTAATTTCTAATACATCAAATACAAACTTCTCCAAAACAGTGTCATCACATTCAAAACAAACAAACAGCCTTTTGAGTTGCTTTTTCTTGCAGTGATACGATACAGCCTTCAAGCAATCTCTAATGTAATCTCTTACACCAGGGTGTATTGCTTGATATACTGTTACTCCATACTTTTTTTTAGGAACAAAAATGGTATCTGGGTACAATTTTCTTACATAAATTATATTGTGCACTGCTACTTCAAAAAATTCTGAAAGTATGTCAGCAACAGCTAAAATATTATAGGATTTAGAACTATTACTTAAACTGAATAAATACAGTACATCAGTAGGTAACTCTGATATAAAAATAATAAAAGTAATGATACTGGCTTCAAAAATATTTACTTAGTTTTAAATCAGAATTACCTACGTACCTACTAATAACTACTTAAATATGCCAAAATGCATTAATTTGACTGTACTAAGTTAAAGTTTTGTAGGTGCGTTTAAGAACCAATAGCTTTTTAAAAGTGTAGCCAGAATTAATTATGAAATAATAACTTTAGGGTCATTCAATGAAAGATACCCCTGAACTTGTAGAACAAAAACTAGGAGTATTCACACAGTTTTAAAGCATAAAGTATAGTTTAAGATCCATAGTTGACAGAAATCCACAAGTTTCTGAACATGACTTTCACCCCACCATCAATGCTAGGAAATGTTTAAAGGAACTCGCAACACTTTTCCAATCAAATGTTAAGTTGTTAGGTTAAAAGCAACATTATTCGAGTAGCCTACGACTTAAAATGGCATAGTTGATCTGAGTTCCAAAGTCAAGTACATGTATCCAAAGAGGGAACAGGGTATATAAGGCAATTTGTGTACCATCCGTCACTTCTGTGAATTTAACAACTTTAAAGACGGTGATTCCCGTTTATATTTAAAACCGAATGCCCGTGAATCGTATCTAATCGCAAAGAGCGCCTGCCGCCATAGTATTTAATGGCTGACATTAACCCATATCGATGCAAGATTTCACTTTCATATCATGCAAGTAAAGGATGCAAGCATCTTACTAACCAGCTGTACCAATATAATTAAATAATTTTGTATTGATTTGTTTCTTCCCCGTTTATATTCTACTAAAATTGTATTTTTAAACTGAAAAGCAACCACTGCTAATTACTGAGCATGTTTGCAAACAACGAAATATTTTAGTTTACCTTGGCTTGGCTTTGCTTAGCTTGGATCAATGGATGAATTGATTTGTTTATGTTGGTACCTGTTATCTCACCCAAAAATTGCATGTCATGTGACATAAAAATAGCGCGTGTTCTAATTTGACGCAATGCAAAGAAAATTGCAACAGCTGATTGCAAGTGCGCATGCTTACAGGCAATTTTTATTGCATTGCACGTGCAATCTCCTAATGTAAACAGGCTTTTAAAGCTACGGTTTCTACGAAAGCGGCAATGTCATATAGCGGCCGTCAAAATTCGGTGAATTACGTCATACAGCGGTGGAAAAAGGCGGCAAGCATAGTCGGCGGCGTCAGTTGTAAAGTCAGGGAAGCGACGAAAGTTGAGATACGGTGCCGTTTTTTTTTACAAAATAATACAGATGAAATCGATCTCGCGCTTGTAATAATTTTAGAAGAAGGCGTATATGAATTTACCTAATTAAACGTTATAATTATAAAAATAGCCGCTACAGTCAACCTATACTTGAAGTCCAAAATTTCTGTCAGTGACTCATCACTAGCATATAGAGAGCACCGGGTTGTGCGATGTTAGGGGAAAGAATTCCAGTAGCGTGTCCATTTCAAAAAATAATAAATAAATTAAATTTATTTTATTAATCCTTAAAACCTGATCCTATAAGACAACTTGCGAAAATCCATCCAAAAATGCCTGCTCCGTTTAATATTTAGATTTAGTAAAAAATAAAGATCCTGTCATACCATCTCAACCGTGTGCCCTTCATCGAGCTATTTTTTGTCGATGTATAATACAATTTTTCCCCAAACTCCCGTATTTTTTTCAAATATTGTCGCCGCCATACAATGATTTCATTTTTTTCAATTAGTAGGCTTTCTCGATTTTGTTTAATTTACCTGAAATTAATTTCTTTTAAAGTTCGTTCGAAAACTCTTAATAATATTTTAAGTAAAGATGTGTCCTTCTTAATTTTACCCATCATTTTTTTTTATTGTGGATATTTCATTTACGAGAAAAAACTCATGGTTTTTGCGACGAATGGCGTATTTTGTGGCATCATCCAGGAATATTTTTTTCGGTCCTCTTGCGTCAGCTTCTCGACTATTTTCTTTTGCGTTATTTTCTTGGCAAAGTGCGCAAGGAAAGTTTCGTTAAACTGCCACATATTTCTGCAGCATCCAATGCGGTTCGTTCAGGATTTCGTTTCCGAGTCTGAAAGTGGATCAGTGAGGTCTGGTATTCCTCAGGGTTCGGTGCTGGGGCCTGTTTTGTTTTTAATCTACATTAATGACTTGGCATATGTCGACGTAAGTGGTAAATTCACCCTATTTTCAGACGATATAATTATGTGACATAGTGATAATAGACTCATTGATGGATTTGGTATCGTCCGACTTAAGGTTAAGAAATGGTTTGACTTTAACTTATTTACTCTAAACGTCGATAAAACTAATATTCTAAGCTCTAAGTGTGATATGAGCGGAATGAGAATTGGCGATGACTCGTTGCTCGACCTACCAAGTGCAATTCTGGGTCTCAATATCGACGGCGATATAAAATTTGGTGCAGTTTAATACAAAATCAGTTGACACCAATTTTCAATACCGTATCTTCAAGGACTTTCGAAATTTAAAAAGAACAATTATTTTTTTTAATTATTTTAACACCCTGTATCTTAGAGAGTAACCATTTTAGGGCATTCCTAGATTTTCTTCATGTATTTAAGGATCACCCTGTATATTTACACAAAACAATATCTATGTAAACGACTCATATACCTACTACAAAAACTAAAAAAAAAATCTATTGATAAATTAATAATAAAAACACTAATGAATCAAGCAGTGCAAAAACCCTACCGGCACGCTTATTATTAAATTTTTCACGTTGTAAATTCGGGCTCTGTCGTCATGCTATTTTAAATGCATTTATGCTGATTGCGGCTATGACAATGTCGCCTCTTAAGTTTCCTGTATGTGTAACGACAAAAATTAATAAATTCATACAAAACATTTACTCGTACAATATTTTTATTCTGCCGCTTCCTAGATTTGGTGATTGGTATTAAATGAGTCACAGACAGAATTTGTGAACTTTGGGTACAGATCAAAAAACGTTGAGCCAACTCTCCCACTGACACCGCTTTAAATATTACGGCAGCGCTACCTTAAGTTACGGTGTTGAGTAACGCTCTGTTAAAACCACTTGTTCTTAAGACTTAAATCGCATAGCGGCTTTTGTTGTGACGTAATTCACCAGATTTTGACGGCCGCTATATGACGGTGCCGTTTCGAGGAACCCGCAGCTCTACTGACTGTTGCAAAAACAGTACCTACCGAAGTTAACAGAAATATTTGGAGGTAGTCAAAATGTTCCATCCAGAACCATGGAATTTTTTTCAAAATAACATCAAAGGGAGTTGGACCACTCGTGCTTTGAACCCCCCACATACCTAGTTAAGTTATGTTATTTACGAAAATTGATGATTTTTTGTAATTTTACAAAAATAAAGGGCGACTAAAATTGGGTTTCCACTTGCAGTCTTACTTAAATATTTTTTGTACACCACTGTAGAATCTTTCTGGTGTATCTCTCAACCACATAAACAAAATTTGCCATGAAGCAATACACCACGGAACAATGCGTTAATATTGTCCAAATTTAAAGTAAAAATGTAGTAAACTCTCGAGTAAGCTGCATTTCTTAATGTTTTTTTTCTGGTTCGTGCCGAGTTTAGTTTACGCAAAAAAATCCGAAAAATAGAAGACAGGCAGTTTCTGTAAAAGTGGGTATTTTGGTGGATCGTTTGAAAGTAGTACCAAATTGGAGATAACTGGATTTTTACCACTGAACTCCCACCAGTAGAAAAACAAAGCTAATTGCCAACCGATCTAAAAATGTCCCCGGCATGCGTGATCTTTCGGAACTGTAGCTCATGCGTAGTACGTCAGATTTCTACGATTTCTTGATATTTAACGTTTATATTGTTCAGAGACGGTTGTCACTTAATTCTTTATTTATACACAGTATTTGGCATGTTTATTGTGAGATTTCTTAGCATTATTTTGAGTGATTTTTAGTTATTTATTGTACTTTTTGGAACTTTCGTTAAAAACATATTACTAGAATAGACCTTTATAAATAGTTTAGGTTAATTTAGATTATAATGCAATATCTCTCAGCGTAAGTTTGTGATAAAAAAAACAAGTGTATGGTGTTGCTTTGCAAGCCAACGACCCAATTCAGTTCTTCAGGTAAGTGCCTAGACTACTTAAAATAATTTTAAAATTGTATCCCCGCATAGCATTTACCTTGCTTTCAACACAATCATGTATTTATTTAGGTAAGTGTTTTTTTTTTTTTAATATTTAAGCTGTCCGTAGGTATACCTACCATAACGTTCAAGTACTTTACAAAAATATATATTCAATTTGAAACTGGACACATTTTAAACTAGGGATAATAATATGTTTTTGTGTCCAACTTGTTTAGGTACTGATTTTTGGAAAATTAAAAGAAGCAAATCTGTTACATTGCTTTTAGTGGTAAACTAACCTGGACTAACAGTTCAGATTATGTTGCAAGAGATTTGATTTACTCAGAGGATCAAAGGATCTGAAGTCTTGCGTGTTATCGATATATTTATGCTAACTTCTGTGTACTTTCAATTAAGTTTAGTTGAAATAACGTTTTTTTTATTAATTCTTTCCATACTTATTAATATATTTGTACTTTGTAATACTACAGTCATGGTTGCCTATTTACTTTGCAGTGCCAATGTATTGATACCATCCTTATTCACGGCGCACATTGGTTATTGAATGTCTAGTAGTGAAATAATTTAAAAATACTTTTATCTTCTTGCCACCCTAACAAAAAAATTCACAGTTTATCTAATTATGCATTAATATTATGTGTTTCGTCAATGCGGCTGCTATTTTACTGTTGCCTCCATATTTCAACGAAAAACCTTTTTTCTTGTTTAAGGATTACATAATACATCCAAATAGTACTTTTATTATATTTTTTTAGTGTGCTGGACATTAACATTTCTTCTACTACAACTTTAACTGTATTTTTATAATATAAATAAATATATTAGTCGCAAAATTATTTGTTTCACTGTTTTATAGTTTTTATAATGCGCTTCATTAAGGTTTTTCACAATTACATGATAACATATTTACGAGCATATTTATTTTCTCTCCTACAAAGTGCCAAGGCAAGACAAATGCACATGTTTATCAAGTCTACTATAAACATTTAAAACCTCCATTCTGACTTACTTTCAATCTTAAAAAAAAAAAGTAATTTTCTTGCAACTTTCGTCGTATGTTGTATAGAAAATGATAGAAGGAGACCAGACGACAAAGGGCACCCTGTTATGGTGTTAAGAGCAACCAATATTATTTACGGAACTACGTCAGAAACTAAATTGCAATTCGAAATTTCAATTTCAGTATTTACGCCCCAAAATACGCAAGTCCTGAGATTTTCATAATTTTTTGCAGTGTATTGCTTCTTCGAAAAAATTAATGCCTTACATCTTCTTATATTTCATATTATACCAAGATTTACTATAGTTTGTAAATAAAACAATGCAGTCTTCCTCCACAGTTTAATTTTAAAGTCAATTTAAGTTCCCAACATGTTTCGAATGCTTAAGCATTCAACATCAGGGGATACTAACATCCAGTTTAAAAGCGATGTTTGTTGTCTCAAACTAATGAGTAGGTACAACTTATAATGTGATACAGTAATATGTAAAAGTTGAAGACTTGGTATGAACTAGCTAGTTGTGTTGAAGTTAATGTAAAGATAAAAATTTAAGTGAACTGTGAGATTTTAATAGAAAAGGAAGCATTTTAATGAGATAGTTAATTAATTTAAAGCATATGAAGAAAAAGTTTTATTTTGTATTATATAATATTAAATTTGTTAACTTAGGTGTTTAAGTAAATTTAGAAATTAAAATTGGAGAATTAAAAATAGAAATTTCAAATTAATATCTTTTATTAGCTGACATGCTGGTATGGGGATATACCCCATATTTTAAAAAGTATTAGTAATTTAAACAATTTAATAAGTTATTTATAATTTAAGAGTTAATGGAAAATTTTTTAAGTTATAAATGAATTACATATAACCTGTGCTACAACACGACCGTAGTACTCGCCTGCAACGTGGAAGTTTACTATAGTTGCTTTTTTTTATAAATCAATACCTATTCCAACACATTAAGTTAAATAATTTTAAAGCCGGACCTGACGTACACGCGAACTGCGCAGACCCAAGAGTTCCAGAAAACACCGCATGCTGGTGAGTGGTGACATTTCTCTAACACGGCATTAGCAATATGTTGGTTATATATGTGATTTTTTACCTAATATAAAAACACCTCAGCAGACTTCCAGAGGTCTTTTAGAAACAAATATTATCATTATTAAGATAATACGTAAAATAGCTGACCTAGACCATAATAAAGTAAGCTGGAACTCGAAAAGTTGGTGAGGTTGAAGTTATGATCAAGTTTGTGAGGTTAGATATTCCAAACTCCGAGCATAAAAATTGGTTATCTCAAACTACCCGGGAAGTTTTCAAACCTTACATGAGCTTTACATCAACAACATGAACGAGTGTATAAATGGAACTGAGTGTTCCCTTTAGTTTAAATTGAACTCCTATTTCCAACACCAACTGAACCTCGCCAACTTTTCGAGTTTATAAATCCAGCTTTAGTGTAATCCAAAATGTTTCTAAGCGGACTATGTCATGTCACATCTGCCAGACTGTCATGCACACCTTCACAGGACATAATTCTCATGATGTAAATTATACATTATCTATGGATGTTGTATGGATGTTACAGCATTCATTTTTTTTTTCTCTTTAAATAATTTAATTGTCTATAATTGTCTATTACACTGTTCTATGCCAATTGGTTTTTGATTGAACATAGGTACTTTAGTCCGCCAAACTGGGACTAAAGTGGATCATTTAATCCCAAGGGACTAAAGTGCATTCTAGGAACATAATAATCTCAATAATAATTAAAAAAAAAAGGTTAAAATTTTGTTCACTTATGAGATGGATGTTTACGTTTGTACAATTTATAATATTAAATAGTTGACAAAGTTCATCGCTAGAATGCTGTATGACGCTGCTATAACTAGTGTATAACTGTGTAGACTGCTTCAGGAATCTGAAAATTCTGACATTTCCCTGTGTTTTTATTTTTAACTGTCTGGCATATGTCAAACAAAATCAAGAACTCTTTAGAACTCACAGAGATATTCACTCTGTGGGGACAAGAAATAGAGATAACCTGATACCTAACTACCACAGACTAGAGAGGACACGTAGAGGCACAGACTACTATGCCATCAAGTTTTTTAATGCTCTTCCAGCAGATATTAGATCCCTTGGAGAAAATATATACAAAAGGAAAATAAAAAAATATCTCATTGAAAACGCATTTTATTCCTTTGAGGAATACCTCAATAGCAGCTTCATATTTTAAACTTTTAAAAATTGTCTTCTGTTAGTTTAAATGTATTTTAATCATCCAAACGTTTATTACAAATATGTGTGTTCTGGTTTTTATATTTTAAATATTTTATATTTTAAGTTTTTTATATGTTAATTTCTCTATAAATAATACTCAGTAGTGTATAATTAATTAGCTGTGCGTAGTACTTGTTTTACTATTGGCACTGAAATTTGTCTAAATTTAAAGCTTTTCTATTTTTTTTTTGTACTGACCTGTAAAAGCACTATTGTGTAATGTTACCAATAAATAAACTAAACTAAACTAAACTAAACTAAACTATATGTGAAAGCCCCAAAATTATTCAACTGGTACTTGCATTAAATTGTGACATTAAGGTGTTTTTTTTTATGATAAGGCACAGCACTGCAGGATAAATCCCTTATGGCGCTCTGGCAGCGTTGGTCTTGAATCTTTGGAGATTATACTCGTTGGGGTACACATACCTATATATTACTTAATTTTAGTAATACTGCTCCCAAAACACACTCCATTGGCGGGATTAAATGGGTCACTTTAGTCCCTTGGTTTATATCCTATTATGATATTTCAAAACCTGTATTTTTTCGCTATCTTTACGTGGAAGTCCTTATGTACTGAATCACCCTTTACCTCTGACTAATATTATAGGTATAGGACATATGTAATAGGCATAGGTATAGGTAGGTAGATACCTAGGCATTTTAAAATTTTGAAATAAATGTTGTCTGTTACCTATAGAAAAATAAATAATACAAAAGTATTATGAGAATAAACTTTGTGTTTGTACTTACGGACTGTTTGGACGGCCGAGCTCATTGATATTTAACGCATTTTTTAATTTAACGATATAAAATAATTTTACTAATGACTTCAAAAAGCACATCAAAAGGAAATGTTGAAGAAACGAGAAAAACAAAGTCTAAAAAATTTTCTGCGAAAACAAACACAGCTGAGCCTGAAAATTACTGCGAACTGGAAAATACGGTTATATTTTATATTATGTCAATGTATGGTGCAAATGAACTACTCTAGTCGTTATTCCGCAAACGGGATTTCTCGCGACTACGATAATTATATACTTTTGCCCGCCAATTGCAGTACTGCCGAATAGTGCCGAACACCCGGTCACAGAATCATGATCCTCATCTCTTATGTTTTGTGCCAACTGCCAATCATTTGTATTGTTTTTTTTGTTAGTATTAAGTAGGTACCTACATAATATGTAATATTATTATCTAATGGCATTGAAGGTGTATATACAGGGTCGTTGGTATGTATGGAAACGGTCGAGTAAAACAGCTAGCAAGAAATATTCAATACAAAAGTTTTAGGGGGTTCTTAATTATGCCTTAAGCTGGATTCATAGTCGCCGTAACGTAAGACGTAAGCCGTAATACGAAATGGTTTATTTCCATGTCTTACGTCTTACGTATCGGTCGGGATCGGCCGTACTCGTGCATAACCGGTAACCGGCCATCATTACCAAATTTGACAGTCGACGGGAGGGAGATTTCCTTTGTTTATTTTTGGCGATTTCATTTTATTGCCATTTTGCTTTTTGTCTAGCGAATTTTGCATTTTCCTTGTGTTTTTACAGTTAATATTATATATAAACAACGGTTAAAATGAGTAAGGTAGTTAAAGAACAACTTCTAATAGATATCCTATAACCTACAATTTCGAAATTTCTTACGTCTTAACTTTTGACTATGAATGGTATGTTTTCTCTTACGTCGTTTTACGGCGACTATGAATCCAGCTTTATAGGTTAGCTCGAATTTCCTAACTTTTTTGGATTTTTTGAAAGGCTTACCTCAAATGGAACACATTAAGCCAAAAAATCGTTGAATAAAACACTCGTTTCCAAAAAAAAATAATTTAAAAAGGTAATTACATATTTGAAAAGCTGCATCTACAGCAAATTTTTTGCTATTTTTTTTTATCGAAAGCCTAATTTGAGGTCGCTGATCAGGAATCCGAAGTTGTTTTTCTCCGAAATTTAATAGTTTTGAGAAAAAGAATTTAAAATTTTTTCACTTGCAGGTACGATATATTTGGCATATATCCTTCAAATTTCTGCATTTCCACTAAACTATCACTTGTAGACGTCTAATATGCCTACACTTACTTATTAATAGAAACGAAAACTATCACAAAAAAACGAAAAAAATGCCAAAAAAATGTAAAAATTTGAAGAAAATAGAAATATTTAGATTGTCCGACGTTCCGACGATGACAGGTGACAGCCGAAAAGATTATACCATACCGTTTATAACAGCTGATCCTTGCGCTGTTGCCAGGTTTATTTTAACAAAGCAATACTGATTTTGTCCGACAAATTACCAATCTGCCTTGCCATGGTTATATTTGGTACTTTTATACTGGTATATACACGACCTAATAGACACTATTAGAACTACATATTCCATTATGAGGACAAATGAAGTTTACGCTGCGACAGCCACAGTGCAACAATTCTTTATACCTCTAGTTGTGTGTTTTTTGCGTTTTTCAATAGGTCAATTCCTTAGCGCTAAATTAAACGCCTTTTAGTGAAATATTGACATTCATAAAAGTCTGTGGTATCGGTGCACAGAAACCCCGCATAATTAGTAGATTTCCTGCGTAATACCTGCTTTAGGTAAGTTGTTGGCTTTACGCTTAAATTGCACTACGTTTTGTCGCATTTGTGTGCCCTAGTGGGTTATTTTGGGTCTTTTTGTTGCCTTTATATTAGATTGTCAACATCAACTCGTCTAAATAAACAACCATTCCTCCTCCACAACCGGTGTTTTTTTTTTTACTTTATATACGTACACTCACCCCATGCGCCTTGAGGGTCAACAAGCTAGCCAATACTTCTTCATATTAGGTACATTGTAGCGATATAATTGCTATTTTCCTTTTCCGAGTTTAAAAAGAATATTAAGTATAATGTCACCTCACCGTAGGTTAACACACCGGTTAACTCTGGCAGAGTTGGTTCGTAATCGAAAAGGCAAACGAAATATACTTAAAGTTCAAAACGCTTATATTTCTATTAACAAAATAGCACAAATTTACAGGAATAACGCAGTTTTTACAACATTACGCGAACTTTTAATCGCGTCTCGACGTTTCACTCAAAAAACTTATTTACTTGACTGTTTCTATGAAAAATTTCTCTCTACACCGGCCTCTTTGTTATTTGAAAAATACGTATCACAGGTGCAATAATAACATCTGATTTTTGGTACGCATAGGTAAGCAACATAATATACCATCACTAAAACATAATACTTTATATACACTTTATTAAAACGAGACTCTTACCCGTAAATAACATCTCCGCCTGATCAGCACCTAGTAAGAGCTCAATGGGTCCTGAGTTATTGAAATCTGAAACATTTATCCGTAGGTCCTTTAATTCGTTCATACAAGGTCCGTAAAAAATGGGTGAAACTTCATTGCATATATGTGTCTGATCTAGTACTTCAAATGTGTGTGTGTAATTGCCATTTGTTACAGTGATATCATAACAATAGTGGCTATTCTTTACCTCAGTACCACCAAACAAGCTATGTACAATTTTTTCCCCACGTTTTGGTCTCAAACCAAGAGCATCTACACTGGACTTTAAAATATATGAGCGTTGTGAACCACCATCAACCAATGCCCTAACCATTCGAACACCAGAAGGTCCTTTTAACGTCACTCTAAGAGTCTGCAAGAATACATGCGTACCTGTTTGACTAGTAAGAACCTGAACCAAACTCTGATTTTCTTCTTTTGGCTTCTCCGAGTGGTCAGAATGCTCTATATTCTTGGGAAAGTTGTAGCACATCAGAGGTACATGCGACTGCCCGCACACTATACACTTCAATTGACTGCGACACTTTCTAGTCTGGTGTCCCACTTTAAGGCATCTGAAACAGCCCCTTTTCTCTACAAGAATATTTTTTCTTTCATTCAGAGACATTTGTTGTGCCCGAAAACAGGCCTCACTAGCATGCATACCAGAGCAAAATATGCATTTTGCTACTTCTCCATTTAATAACCCTGTTGCAGTAGGAATAGGGTTGATATTCCCTTTCAGTCGCCTTTCCTTACTATACATAATACCCTCTTTACCTTCGGATGCATCAATATTTTCCTTTAAACCGAATCCCTCATTGACTAGATTAATTCTCTGTTCATTTTCTACTTCTGCTCGGAGAAAATCCATCAAGTGCTTCAGCTTAGTATCCAGGGTGGAATTATTTAGAGACTGAGTAGAAGCAGGAACGTCAGTTGCTGAGGCAACAGATGTATTAAAAGAGGATCTTTGCCAAATTCTCAACAATTCTTGTGACAAACAAGACTCGATTAAGGGAAAAAGCATTGCAGAACACTGATCAGATGTAACCCCTAACGTTTCAAGTGCCATAAGCTGTGTTTCAATGCGGTCGCACAATGAAGAAACATCAAAATTTTGAGCCGATTTAGCGTTATTTAAAATGAGCTTCAAAAGCTCCCTCACATAAACCTCAATTTGTAAATCTTTTCTGCCAAACCTAGACTTCATGCATTCAACTATTTTCCCATAATTTTCGGGTATAGAGGGAAAACTCTCTACCAATTGACGTGCTCTACTTCCTGTTATAGTAGCCTGCAGTAAATATTCGATTTTATCGCTGTCATCAATATCTGGGTCCTCATGAATTTTATTAAACTGGGCCCAGAATGATAACCATCCTGTTATATTGCCATCATATTTTTTGAACTCAATGTGAGGTAGCTTAAACTTCACAGCCATCTTGCCACCTAGGGTCCGAAACTCTACTTCGATTTGAGATTTCCCCATGTGACTCTAACCGCTTGGTATCTAATAATTTTGTGCATCTTACCCTGAGCTCCGTAAACTTTCTTACATAAATGTCACACCCATCCATGTCCTTAACCAGATTTTCCTCAGTGGCGTCACTTTCTAAAAGACAGTTATAAACTTCTTCATCGCAGATTTTCAGAGGACCAAATTTTAATTTCAAGCATTCCCACGAAGTCTCGAGGGCTGTCATATCTGGTTCAGGCTCCCTCATTAGTCCCTCAAGTTCATTTGCATATTTCGTGAAAACAGTCCTTAAAACTTTTCTTTGTTTTTTCTTTAATTCCATGTCCGCCATTTTTGCAAACAGTTGGTTCAAAACCTTTTAAACACTAAAGAAAAGTTAACTATCAACTTGCCGAACGTAAAACACTGATAACTAATTATTTGGAGAATTATTGTCTTTTTTTTTAACACTACGTCAACCTGTTGTCAGGTCCTGTCACGGTCGCCAAAAATGTCACCTCACCGTAGGTTAACACACCGGTTAACTCTGGCCGAGTTGGTTCGTAATCGAAAAGGTAAACGAAATATAAAGTTCAAAACGCTTATATTTTTATTAACAAAATAGCACAAATTTACAGGAATAACGCAGTTTTTACAACATTACGCGGACTTTTAATCGCGTCTCGACGTTTCACTCAAAAAACTTATTTACTTGACTGTTTCTATGAAAAATTTCTCTCTACACCGGCCTCTTTGTTATTTGAAAAATACGTATCACAGGTGCAATAATAACATCTGATTTTTGGTACGCATAGGTAAGCAACATAATTTACCATCACTAAAACAAGACCCTAAGAATCTACATCGTTAACAATATTGCCAAATATCCAGCCTTATACAATAAAAAGGTGCAAAAGTACTTTAAGTTATCACATATAAGATATTATAATATACCTACCCAAATTTTAGAACCTGTCTCATTTCCCATTGCTGAACAACAACATTTTTACATCGCGAATTTGAAGCAAAATGACGAATTAGAAACCGGTTAGCGCCCTTTTAACTTAACCCATGTGAGTCTAGTGTAGCGATGCAGTAGCATTAGCATTACAATTATTTCTTTTGCGACTGCACGCGAATTGTGAATTTACATTGATGATTGACAACAACATTCTTTATACCGTAAATTTGAAACAAAAAGACGAATCAGAAACTGGTTAGCGCCCTTTTTAATCCATGTAAGTCTAGTGTAGCGATGTAGTAGCATTGCAATTATTTCTTTCGCAATTGTAAGCAAAATTGTGAATTGACATTGATGATTGACAACAACATTTTTTACACCGTGAATTTGAAACAAAAAGACAAATCAGAAACCGGTTAGCGCCCTTTTAACCAATGTAAGTCTAGTGTAGAAATGCTATTGCTATTGCAATTATTTCTTTCGCGTGGATTTGAGCAAATTGTGGAACGACATAAAACCAGTCACGTTTGGCAACACTGTCGGTAATATTTTCTTCATAGACATTTTAAGAGAGTTTGCACGTTGAAATAGTTCGAAGAATACCGCTCCGTCCAACGATTTTTTTCTTTTAATCTATACTATACACAGTAGCTAAGCTCTCGATTAAAATTTCAAAAATTACCTATACCGGGTGTTTCTCAAAAGACGCTCACCCCTATAAGTTTTTTGTATTTGTAGATATTAAAATGAAATTTTGGAATTGTGCATAGGAGATGAGTCTGCATTCATTGGCATAATTTTTGATTTGTTAGCACTTTTGGTTTAACCGGAAGTGACCTTGACTTTGGTATTTTAAATAAGACACCCTGTATATTTTTACTTATTTGGATTCAGCATGATATTCTGAGTAAAATGACATCCCACTTGACATTTTTTGACGTGTTATAACTTTTTTATTCTCATTTTTTGTATTGAATCTATAGAGGGCTATGAATCAATTAAATAGGTTAATTTATAGTCAAGTAGTTTACGAAAAATAAAATTAATGTCATATTAATTGATTTTCTAAGTTTCACAAGCGTTTAAAGAATAAAATGACGTTTACTCCATTTTTCCAAATGGAACGATAGTGGTTCACTAGGATATTTGAAACGAGCATTTTTTTCCCAACAATTTGATACCATACACATTACACTCCTATGCTATTTTAAAACTTACGCAGGTGTTAAGAAATTGATCTAGGCAACTAGGCTTAATTAAAACTAAACCTAAAGAACTAAACAGTTAACTAATTCATTCTCAACAAACAACTAATAGTAGATAGTAATTGTTTATCATTATTAGTAAATCAATCTAGGGCTTTAATTATAATACCAATTATCATCGCTCTAAATGTTCGAAATGTCCTCCCTGTTGATGAAAACCATTTTCCACTTTTTCGACAGTTGCCCTCATTACATTTCTCAACTGGTTTACATTCATTTCTTGAATTGCTGCTCTCACTTTATTTTCAAGTTCTGCACGGGTGACTGGTGGAACGTTGTAGACTTTGTTTTTGAGGGTCCCCATGCAAAAAAGTCCAACGGAGTTAGGTCGGGGGATCTAATTTAGAATATAAAAATGTTAAAGGATGAAAAGACATACTTACCAAAAAGCTTAATACCTTGCTGGCCATCTTATCGGTCCGTTAGTGCCAATCCAATTTTCCCCGTATGTGTTATGAAGGTATTCCCTAACAGCACAAGAATTATGTGGTGGAGCCCCGTCTTGTTGAAAAATAATAGCCATTTGTTCAACTACAGGCAAATTTTCAAGAAATTGTTTTATTTCTACTTGCAAGAGACCTAAATATCTTTCGCCGGTAAGGTGACCATAAAAAATAATTGGTCCCACAATTCTATCCCCAATGATACCTAACCAGCAATTGAATCCAAATTGAAAATTGCCTTCTTCCATTAAATGTAGGTTATCTTGTGACCAATAACGCTTGTTAATTGTTTCTATTAAACATGCCCAAATTTGTGAATCGACTCTCATCCGAATAAAAAATTTTCGACGGAAATTTTGGATCTTGTTGATGTCTTTGTAAAAACCAGTTACAGTATTCAAGCCTTCTGGTATGGTCATTTTGATAGAGATGTTGATGAATCTGGTATTTGTATGCATGATATTTGCATTTATGTTGACGAGCTACTAATATCATGCACATTCAACAGCAATTTCTCTGACTGAGGCAGTAATATTTATGTTAACTAATGATAGTACGTCAATTTCTTTCTTTTCACTTACAACATAGTTATTGACCGCATCCTCATTGGGTTCTGTACGCATATTTTGTTCCAGTTTTGAAAAATAATGCCGGATTGGAAGTCGACGACCTGGAAATTTCTCTGCATACAATCTTGCGGCCTCAGAAGAATTTATTCTGGTCTCTCCAAAAATTAAGAGCATATCAATTTGTTCATTTCTAGTAAAACTAACCATTTTATCTGATTTACAATCTAAGTTTTATAAACGAATGACATTTGAACAACTTTTAATTAGAGCCATATTGGTTTTGATATTCAATTCAACAATTGTTTTTCAAAGTCGCCTTTATATTTCTTTTCTGTAGGAAGGACAGGGCGGCAATAATAATACATAACGCTTTTAAATATGTGATTGGGATTTAAGGCAAATTTTTTCGTGTTAATTTTAAAATAGCATATAAGGAGTGTATGGTATCAAATTGTTGGGGAAAAAATGCTCGTTTCAAATATCCTAGTGAACCACTATCGTTCCATTTGGAAAAATGGAGTAAACGTCATTTCATTTTTAAAACGTTTGTGAAACTTAGAAAGTCAATTAATATGACATAATTTTATTTTTCGTAAACTACTTGACTATAAATTAACCTATTTGATTGATTCATGGCCCTCTAGATTCAATACAAAAAATGAGAATAAAAATGTTATAACACGTCAAGAAATGACATGTGGGATGTCATTTTACTCAGAATATCATGCTGAATCCAAATAAGTAAAACTATTAGGGTGTCCCATTTAAAATACCAAAGTCAAGGTCACTTCCGGTTAAACCGGAAGTGCTAACAAATCAAAAATTATGCCTCTTATGCACAATTCCAAAATTTCATTTTAATATCTATAAATACAAAAAAGTTATAGGGGTGAGCGTATTTTGAGAAACACCCGGTATACTGTACAAGACCCGTTTTAGGGTGTTTGTTAAAATCTATTAGAATTTAAAAAAATAAGTATACAGGATGAGTTAGAAAGCTGTAGAAAACAAAATAATTTTTTTCTAATGGAACCCTGTCTTAGGATATTTTTGGATTTCACATAAAGTTATAATTATTTTTTAATAAGATAAAATGACATTTTTGAATTTTGACAGCTTCTAGCTTTCCAGCGGTGCGCCATAGAGCAAAACAGCTAACCTGAACTAACCCAAAGTCATCAACTTCCGGTTAAACATGAAGTACTATATTTTCGACTTTTGAATTACCTACACTTTTGGGTAGATAATCAAAAACTAAGATCGGGGCATTTAAGCCGTTTTACTTTAAGACGTACCGTTAGAATGCTAGAAGCTGTCAAATTTCAAAAATGTAATTTTTCAAAAGTCGATATTTTGGAAACTATTTAGTTTAGACTTATAATGAATTTATTTAAAAATAATTGTAATTTTATTTAAAATTCAAAATTATTCTAAGACATAGGATGTTCCATTAAAAAAAAGTCACTTTGTTTTCTACGACTTTCTGACTCATCCTGTATACTTATTGTTTTTTAATTCTAATAGACTTTAAAAAATCCTAAAACTTTTGTATTGAATATTTTTTGCTAACTGTTTTACCTACTTTAAGAAATAATCGACCGTTTCCATACACACCAACGACCTTGTATAGGGGAATATACCCATGCAGAGAACGGGTACCTACTTATAAGATTTATTACAGAAGCAAGAACACTAAAAATTTAAATTATTTATTGAAGCACATTATATCATAACAAGCGGATAAGCGGATTTGATAGCACTAAAAATATTTTCGTAAATATAAAATTATTAATTTTAAAAGAAAGATACCCACTTCTATCAAATTTACAATACTGATTCCCAAAAACAGTGAAACAATTCCTCCAAAGGTACCTAAAACATTATTGTGTTTTACAGAAATTTTCAAAGTACATATCATTAAAACGCTTACTTAAAGCCTCGTACCAAGTGACTGTCACCATTTTTTTGTACAAATTTGTATATGCTTTGTTGGAAAATACATGTATTCTCGAGATGTTTCTAAAAAAGACAACTTTAATAAGAATTTAATTGATTTTTGGAGTAAGTTTGTATGCTGGATTGTGCGGTAGGCGCCCGTTAGGTATAGATACCGTCAGACTTCAGACACTTTTTACAACCTATTTGATCACAGACGAAAGTCTTGTTCCAATCAGCAGTCCGGGACTAGTTTTTAATCAGAAACAGAGTCTACCAGATGAATATTGCATATAGACTGTATTGTATACTATAATTTACTAATAAAACACCTTCATTTATAGAAAAACACTTTATTAGTCCTCATCCAAGAATCGCTCGCTAACTAACTCCGGTTCAATAATGTTTTATGTTTTTACATTACTTATCGGTTTTTAGTCAGACTATATTATATCATATTATAATTCTTATACTCTACATCTCTATTTTTTCATACAAATTAATAAATTGTAATAATCCCTAAAATACTAATATGTAGTTGTTTAACCTGATGACCTGCTTACATTTCCTTTTCTTACGTAGCAAAATGTTTGTTGCATAAATACAATAATAATTATTCTTAAACGATACTTAAGCTAAATTACAACAACCTAATAATAATTAATTAAAGTAAGTTACAATACATATTAAATTAACGCTAATACACAACGAAGTAGTTGAACAAAACCAATATTAACTTATTTAAGCCTAACTACAAAAAATAACATAAAAACAAAATGAGAATAAAAAAATAAAGAAAACAATATAAGTATTTATGTATTTATCTTTCATTCTTGAGATGACGGTTTAGCGACTGCCGGGACTGCCCATTACAGTACTGTACTTTGTCTCCACATCCCAACTCACTCTCTTGCAATTTCCGTGAGTCAACTCCAACACTCGCTTTCGAAGCTTCTCTGCGATAATTATCTTGTCACCACGTAATAAGATTTCAGAGTAAAAAGAAAGTTCATTCTCAAAGATTTTATACCTCTTCGTTCCTTGTAACGCTGGAGTTGCCTCGAAAGCTGCACCGTCAAATAAGGGCCGTCAAAATATGGTGAATTGCGTCACAATTCCAACAGAGCGAGCACCGTAACGAAACATAGCGCTATCGTCATATTCAAAGCGGTGTCAGTGTGACAGTTGGCTTAACGTTTTTTGACCTAGGTTGAGGTAAATTCATATGCGCCTTCTTCTGCACGTTTTCTAATATAACTTCCTCTTCCTTTCTCCTTTTAACCTCTTCTTCACCTTCTTCTGAAATTATTACAGGCGCGATATTGATGTCATCCATATTATTATGATTTAAAAATTTGTCTGACTTTACACGTTTACACCTGACGCCGCCGACTGTGCTTGGCATATTTTTTCACCGCTGTATGACGTAATTCACCATATTTTCAGCATTTATAGAGAATACACAGGGCTTAACTTATCTCATAGGTAGTATTCTGGAAAAACACATGTCCTCCCCACCCCCTTAACTATTTTATTTTTCCTGCTAGGTTAAAATAAAAAATATTAGCATGTAGGGTACCTACTTGAAATACTTTTTGCAGGGTTGTCCACAAATGACCTTAGTCACTTCATATGCAGGATTAGGATTTCCCACAAAGTTATATTTTATTTTTAAATAGGATAAGTACCCTATATATTATCCAATTTTTGAATTAATCCTAAAATTCTAAACTTATATCATTGAACATACCTTATCCTTAATCCAACGGTTCTCGAAATATTCAGATTTGAAAGGGAAAATATCACATTTATTAAAACCGCTAAAGCGAAGGTAAATTTTACCAGGTGCATATCAAATTAATGAAAAGAGTTATGTTTTGCGAAGGCAACTAACAAGCCTACATGTGCATAAAATCCACGGATTAAATCATATACACTATTGGACAAAAGTAGAGCAACAAAGTGCTTTTATTTCTTTGAGTTTAAAAAAATAATTATATGATTATGATCCCCAGCTAATTTTAATGAAATATTATCCCCACGATATTAGTAATATTTCACAATATTTTGGTACACTTTAAACGAAATGAAGGTAGAGAAATATTTATAATTATGAAATAAAGTGCGACAAAAGTAAAGCAACAAATTGTGTCAACAGGATTTTATTTTACATATTACGATAAGAAAACATTAAACACATTTAATAATTACAATAGCTAGAAATTTTATGTTAATAGTTAATAGAATATATATTATTTTTTATTACTTGCCGACAACGTCGCGGCATTGAGGCAATCAATTTTGAACAGTATTTTCGGGAAGGTTTGTCAAAACTTCATTGATTTTATTTAGCAATGATTGTTTATTTGGAAATAATTGTGTACGAATTCTACGTTCAACTTCTTCCCATAGATTTTCAATGGGGTTAAGGTCTGGGGATTGTGCCGGCCACTGCAAAACCCGAACGTTATTTTCTTGAAACCACTCTTGAACACTTGGTGAAGAGTGTTTTGGATTGTTATCCTGTTGGAAAATATTTTGCATTATATCTCTATAGACAAATCGATCCGTGGTGTCATTAATGAAGCTTAAAGGACCCACCCCATTCCATTAGAAACAACCCCCATAGAAAAACACTGCCTTTGCCATGTTTAACTGTGGATGTTACTTATTTGGGATTAAACCTTGTGTTGATTGGCCGTTTTACACGCTTCATTCCATCAGAATTGAAAATTTTATAAAGCGTCCAATTTAAATGTCGACGTGCAAATTCAAGCCTAGCCACTCTATTTCTTGCCGAAATAAGGGACTTTTTAGCCGGACGTCTACTAAATAACTTTGCGTCTACAAACCTTCTTTGAACTGTCCGTGGATTAACCATAATTTCGGGAATTTCAGCAATAATTCTAGGTGCATACATCCAAGGATCGTTTTGAGAAATTCTTTTAATGCGTCTGTCTGTCCAAATTGTTGTTTTTCTCGGCCTTCCCGATTTCGGTAGATTCTCTAAATGTCCCAATTGAATGTAACTTGAAATTATTTTGGATACGCTGTATCTTGGTAAAACAAACCGTCTTGAAATTGTGGCTAGTATTGTACCTTCCAAGTGTGCATCCACTACTCTCTGCTTTAATTCTTTTGAAATTGGAATACCTCTTGGCATGATTAATCCAGCACAGAAATATTAATTAAACATAAAATAAACTCTGCAAAAATATTTTAACCTTTACTTTCACCAAAACCTTTCTTTTTAAGGAAAATATTAAAATGTTGCTTTACTTTTGACGCATTACAATACTGTATTTGAAAGTTTACGTCAATATCAGTTCATTTGTTTTGATTGTTGGAAAAAGCTGTTGCCGCCGATAACAGCAGCCTACTTTGATATTTAAGACACGATGTATTTAAATACGATATCATGCATTAATTATTATAAAATCGAGGTTTCTTTCATTTCTCGAAAGTGCTGCTCTACTTTTGTCCGATAGTGTAGGTATTGGATGTCACGCACAGGGTTGCCCTCTATCTATATGTTGTCCGAAGTTGCTCCAAATAACCGAAGTCATCCCATTTTACATTTGACGGTAATATACCTAATAATATCTGACAATTTTTTACTCAAATACCTGGGTACTTACTTAATTATGGTATGTTCTGAAATGTAAAACATGTTAAAAAATAAAACGATTATCTTACTGATAAGCTGATGGATTATTGGAATAATACCCAAAATGGTTGGTGTCAATAGAATAAGTAACATCATTACAATTTGGTAAACAGTCACAGTTCAGTGAATCATCAACTTCCAAATGTAAGTCATTCTTCCAATCTTTTATTGATGAAGAAGAATATATTGGAAAATACCGCAACCATTTATCTAAAATTAACATCGTACTATTGATTTACAATAATAGCAATTTAGACGTTTCTAAAAGACTGTTTTGAGTTAATTTAAACATTTTATTGTTGACTGCAAAGGCTGGATCAGCTGGATGACTATAAATCGCTAAACCTGCTTTTGCAATATGAAAAAAATTTGAGAGATAAAAATGTTTAGCGTTTAGAACTTTGTTATTAAAAAGGTTCAATTTCACAAGAAAAAAAGTTCGGAGTAAGCCCCTGTCAAAATAACTTCCTCTCGTATTTCAAACTCTAGTAGTATATTATGTACCTACATTCATAGTTAATATATATTGGAAGTATCATCATATAAAATTTCAGTCATTAGTCATTACTCTCGAAAACTGCCAAAGGAATAAATAAAGAACAAACAAAATGAAACTGCATAATACTTCCTGTGCCCGACTTAGTATATTATATTATTTATTATAAGAACTACATATTTTAGTCGTCATTCACAATCACAATGGCACGGAAGATTATATAGGTATTGAACATTTTTTTTCAGGGACGCCCTATATCGGAGGATTCGGAGGTACATTTTAAGGTTACTTCCGTAATGTACAGGACGTTCAAAATACACACACATAGCTTATAAAAGGTGCATTTTTTAAACGGAATGTACCTACGTCCTGTATTATTACTTGTTAGATTTCTACGGTCAAAATAAAAGCGAGTTTCACTGAGGTTTACCCATAGGGTCCAAAAAATATGACTAAAAAATTACACAGTTTAAACGGTCATAATTTCTTTAATTCAAATACAACGCCCTGTATTTTACCTCACTATCAGATGTGAAATAATAATATAATTGTCTATCGAACAATATTATGTTTCATTCATTGATTACCTTTTCATGTAAATATTACCTACCTATTATAATCTTTCGATCTATCGAATAATATGAATAAGTTAACAACATTTTTAGCGTCAAGGCACAGAAAATATTGCGTAGCTACAGCAAAGTTTCAGATGCACACAGGTACAGGTACCTAGCTATATTTTATCTATACAACAAGTTCCTACCTCGATATTTGTTTAAACAAGGAACATCGATCAAGGTACAAAAACTAATCTCTTCTTCGAAAATTCCAATTTCAATGGGTAGCATAAAGGGCGCGCAAGAACACAAAGACAAAATACTCCATATTTTACAAGTAACTAAGCAGTTGCTGGAGGTGTATTTGCCAAAAACTGTTTTTTCTTCATCAGCAAATTTACATTTTCTCTAAAAAAATACGGATAGTAATGTTTATCCAAACATAAAAAAGGTACTGTAGTGACCAATTCCCAAAAAAATGGTATTGTTTATTGCTTCGAAATAAATGTCAGGGTAATTTATTATTTATATTACCTTTTATTCTCAAATGAACCAAGAAATAAGTGCTGTGTGCATTGCGGCTTTTCAACAGTAATATACCGATAGAGGAGGCGTCTTATCGGTAATACCGATGTTTTTAACAAGAAATCGATTTTCTGACAAATTTTTACGAAATGTAATTTTTACTTATAATCTGATATGATCCCGAGAGCTTTAGCTCGAGGGTCTTATCTTTGATTATAAGTAAAAATTACATTGAGTGAAAATTTTCTTGGAAAATCGAGTTTCGAGTGAAAACGAAGGTATGAAGATAAGAAACCGCCTCTAGAGATGTATTTTATTGGATAATTTACTGAACATAAAAATGAAGGCCGTCTGATAAAGGTAAATATACAAGTTAGAGGTGTTACTAATTTTTTATTTAAGTAAAAAAGCTACAAGCGTCTTTTCGAGCTAGCGGTAGTCTTATCGGGTAAGACGACCGTTACCAAGGTGGTTGCTATGAAAATGAGCGTTTTGATTGGTTCAATAAAAGTGAGGTGAATTATCAACAGAAGTAACCGCATTATGATTTTTAGAAACACAATAAAAAAATGCATATTAGATTATGCGAGTTCGCTCATTTGCTTTTTAACGCGATGAAATAAAAACCATTAATGATTATTTGGGTTTTAATGTTCTGGTAGATACTTACAAGATTAGTGGGCAAAGCTCTGATTTGCTCATGACTTTTTAAAGTGTTTGCCTCCACTTTAACAAAAACCTGCGAATTTTCTCGAACAATGATCTGCTTTAAAGATCCACTTCCTAAATCAGGGAAATCCTCTGAAGAGAATATCTTTACTAAATATCCTCTAGTAGCCATGTCAGTGTAGAAATAGTCAGAAATATTATTGTTAATTGTTACTGACAAGCCATGTGCGACTCCCGTTCCAGAAAATTTTCTAGGTCTCTTTGGACGTTTTGTTTGGGTCAGGTTTGAAAATCTTTAGAAAAATAAAATGGGTTAATTTGTTGCAGTAGTGGATGATTCAATTTCTTTATTATTCCAGGTTAGTTTAGGTTAGTCAGGTCAAATTAAAAAAAAAAGCTATTTCAGAAACTTGTCAAAATATATCTCAAGGTATTGTATGGATACTTGTTTTAATTAAAACGTAGTTCTATCTTGAATAACGAAATTTTTGCTAATATTTTACCTGGTAATACAGAAAGCGGATAGATCTTTTTGTAAATTTGAGCAGTACGACGGAACGCATTAAAATATTTATTGCAATTATTTAACTTTTTATATATACAGTGTGGTCCACTAAGTGTGCAACAAATGGGAAACGTCTTTATTATTGGTTTCTCAGAAAATATTATTCTTAATAAAAGTTATTGGTGCATGTCCGATAACCATTTCAGGTGTACTATCTTATTGTAAATGTACCCTTATTTTAAAAAATAGGGCAAAAGGGCATGAAGAAAAGTTGTTTAAAATAAAAAGTTATACTCAGATTTAAAATCATAGTCTCCTATCTCAAATATAAAATTTTTTAAGATAATTCGATGTAACCCGTATTATTGGTATTTCTATTATTCAACTTAGGTCCATATTTAACTTAAGCAAAATAAATCAGATATGCCTAATTTTTTAAATATTTTTCAAATCAGCATTAATTTAATTGAATTTCTTTGTTTTTTAAGCAACCCCAGACTTTACCACTGTTGCAAGGATATTTAATCTTACTTTATATTTTAAAATATGATATTTACTCGAACATAATTAATAAAACGCCTATATCAAATATGTTTTGTCTAACGCCCAAAAAACTATATTTTATTTTTTTATTGAAATATCAAAGAATAAGCCATTTTAACACAATATTGTACTGTGCTAAACACCCTTTGGCGCAGCAGGCCATGAAAATTCTAACTAAAACAAAAAGTTATTTGACAAGCTGTTTGTTCTTATGTCAAAGAAATATTGATATTGTAAGTTGAATTAAACTTTTTATTGTATTAAAATGCCCCCAGCGTTTCATCTTACATTAGTTGAGAAGGCAGAGTTAGTTTTAATATGTGGAGAAAATTACAAAGCTATGCGTGAGGCTGCAGATATTTTTAATGAACGCCATCCAGACAAAATAATCCACTACTCAACCGTAAGTATAGGAGTTTTTTCAAACAGACGGGATCATTGGATTATAATTACAAAAAAGAGCGTGTAAAACCCATGTGCACCGAAGATAGGCAGCTTGATGTACAGGGTCTTTCAACGAGGACTGAACAGGGGCTCATTTTTGAGCTTCCTTGTATTTAAAGAAAAATCCAAAATAGCCAATCGATGTACTTTTTCCTGCAGAATTCAAAATTTATTTGAACCAGAAACAAAAGAGTTACGCTATGGATAAGGTGTTTTTTAAATGGAACATAGCTTTTTTTATACGATTTTTGGAACGAGTGATTTTTTTTTTGTCCGTTCTGATTAAAATATTTAATATTGTGACAGCTATTTTTATTAAATTTTAATGTTTTATCCAGTATAATTTAACTTTAACCTGTTTGAAACATACACTAGGTAATAAAGGTATAATCACCTTTGAATCCTTCAAAGTCAAAAAATTTGACAAATTTACTATAATATTGCCGAAATGAAATATTCATTAGATGAGAGACTGCAGATTGTTATATTGTTCTACAAATGCCAAGAAAATGCAAGAGAAGCAAGGAGAAGATTTATTGCAAATTTTCACAGAAATATATCCGTCAATACTATTCTAAGGATAAAGAACCTATTTGAGGAAAATAAAACATTACATGACAGAAAAAGAAATCCAGAAAGGAATAGAAATCGAGATCGTGCCATTGTGAATTATTTTCGACTGAATCCAACCAAATCAATTTCGGACGCAGTTCGGGACGTTCAATACGGCGCGCGGCGGCGGTGTAAGACGCAGAAGGGTTACCCAAGGAACTGTTCACAGGACTTTAAGAAATCATAAATTTAAGTCTTATCATATCCTTCCAATTCAACATCTAACACCGGCACAAAAAGAACTTCGCTTCCAATTTGTTTCCCAAATTGTGATTCGGAAAGAAAACGAAGACCCTAATTTATTCAGAAATATCTTATGGACTGACGAAGCCACATTCACAACATCGGGGGTTTTCAATAGACATAATAATCATCACTGGGCCGTTGGAAATCCAAGAAAATTTCAGACAATTAAATTTCAAGGAAGGACTTCAATCCATGTTTGGTGTGGCATAAAAAAATAATAGAATTTTGGGACCAATATTTTTTAACGGGACTTTAAATGGACAGAGATACTACGAGTTCTTAGAAAACGAAATTGAGAACTTTTTGGAAGATTTACCATTGGAAGAATATCAAAATTTAATTTGGCAACATGATGGGGCCCCTACGCATGCCGTGCGTGAGGTTACTCAATATTTAAACGGACGCCATGAAGAATGGATTGGTAGAAATGGAACCTATGCTTGGCCACCCAATAGTCCCGATTTGTCAATATTAGACACATTTCTTTGGGGCCATTTAAAGAACGTGGTATACAAGCAGCGAAACCACGATATTGAAGAGATCATGCAGAAAATTGTGAATGAAATAAATCGCCTTAACCAGGAAAATCACAGTATAACAGCAAGTTTGGAAAGGCTACAAAGAGGTTATCGCACATGTCGAGAACAACGGAGGTCACATTGAACAATTAAATTATTAATGTTTTTTTTTTTAATTAGTATAGAGTTGGATTTCTTTTTCTGTCATGTAATGTTTTATTTTCCTCAAATAGGTTCTTTATCCGTAGAATAGTATTGACGGATATATTTCTGTGAAAATTTGCAATAAATCTTCTCCTTGCTTCTCTTGCATTTTCTTGGCATTTGTAGAACAAGATAACAACACTCTCTCATCTAATGAATATTTCATTTCGGCAATATTATAGTAAATTTGTCAAATTTTTTGACTTTGAAGGATTCAAAGGTGATTATACCTTTATTACCTAGTGTATGTTTCAAACAGGTTAAAGTTAAATTATACTGGATAAAACATTAAAATTTAATAAAAATAGCTGTCACAATATTAAATATTTTAATCAAAACGGACAAAAAAAAATCACTCGTTCCAAAAATCGCATAAAAAAAGCTATGTTCCATTTAAAAAACACCTTATCCATAGCGTAACTCTTTTGTTTCTGGTTCAAATAAATTTTTGGTTTCATTTTTGAATTCTGCAGGAAAAAGTACATCGATTGGTTATTTTGGATTTTTCTTTAAATACAAGGAAGCTCAAAAATGAGCCCCTGTTCAGTCGTCGTTGGAAGACCCTGTACTTCAGGCAGTAATATCCTACAAGATCCACCAAAGAAGTTTTTGAATACACAGGAGTGAAAAAAACATCTGTAAAGCGCATACTTAAAAAGAACAAGTATCGTGCCTACAGGCCTAAATTTGGATGTACATTTCAAGAAAGAGACTATGATTTGCGTTTTGATTTTTTAATATGGATTCAAGGAGAAATAGAAGAGAGGAGAGATTTTCATTGGCACATACTTTTTTCAGACGAATCCACTTTTACTACAAACGGTGTTGTCTCGTCGCAAAATTGTAGGTGGTGGTCAGAAGAAAATCCTAATTTTGTAATTGACAATAGAAATCAGCACTACAAAAAAACAAATGTTTGGTGTGGGATCCTACTAAATGACAAGTTAATTGGTCCATTCTTCTTTAGAGATAATTTGACTGGCAATAGATATTTAAATTTTCTTCAGAATGTATTGGGAAACTTTATAGATAACTTACCGTTAGAAGAACGACACAAGCTATGGTTTTAACATGATGGGTGCCCTGCACATTGTGCTAGGGCAGTTACGCATTGGTTAAATGAGGTATTTGGAAACAAATGGCTAGAGCGAAATACCGATCCACGGTGGCCGCCTCGTTCGCATGATCTTACACCCCTAGATTTCTTCTTATGGGGACACTTGAAACAAAAAGTGTATAAAGACCGACCTTTTAACAGCGTTGAAGAATTGGAAAATTCTATAAGGCACCATTGCCGTTATATCCCTGCCACGGTTTTGCGATCTACTCTAGGGAATTTTATTAGCGGACGAACAGATGTATTGAGCGAGAAGGCGGACATACAGAGACACTTCGTTAGTTAATTCTTTATATTGTATTTTAATATTGTAACTGTTAGTTACAATTATTATAGTTTCATACATTTCTATGGCTGTATTTAATTTTTTAACTGCCGATTTTCATATTAATAAACATAAATTATCTTTAATATTTCAATAAAAAAATAAAATATAGTTTTTTGGGCGTTAGATAAAAAATATTTGATATAGGCATTTTATTAATGAAGTAATTATGTTCGAGTAAATATCATATATTAAAATATAAAGTAAGATTAAATATCCTTGCAACAGTGGTAAAGTCTGGGGTTGCTTAAAAAACAAAGAAATTCGATTAAATTAATACTGATTTGAAAAATATTTAAAAAATTAGGCATATCTGATTTATTTTGCTTAAGTTAAATATGGACCTTAGTTGAATAATAGAAATACCAATAATACGGAGGTTACATCGAATTATCTTAAAAAATTTTGTATTTGAGATAGGAGACTATGATTTTAAATCTGAGTATAACTTTTTATTTTAAACAACTTTTCTTCATGCCCTTTTGCCCTATTTTTTGAAATAAGGGTACCTATATACTTTAATCTTGAACGATTTTCATATTTTTTGCCCTACCCTGTATCCTATTTGACTTGAAGCCATTTTAAGTACACCTGAAATGGTTATCGGACATGCACCAACTTTTATCAAGAATAAAATTTTCTGAGAAACCAATAATAAAGAAGTTTCCCATTTTTTGCACACTTAGTGGACCACACTCTGTATATATACCGGGTGTTGCATCGTCGAGCGGGACATAGGAAATCCCATGTAATTTTAAATGGGGTCAATTATTGGCTTCCCTAATTATTTTAGAGAAAAATTCTATTTAGGTTTATTAAATATTAAAGAGCACTAAAACCCACATTCAAAAGAATAACTTTAGATATTTTTGATGAGCCCGTTTACGGGTTATCGCCGATTTCTTTTTAACTATTTCTTCTTTTTATGGCCCCGTATTTGCGGGCACCAGTCAAGGTAAAAGATGACTGTCAAATAAAGTTGGCATTTTGCAATGTGTGCTTTATTGTTATAAAAACTCGTACATCGAAAATATTAAAGGTGTATTTATGAGTACAAATTAATCTGAATAAAACTAAAATAAAGTATCCAATTACAAGGTTAATTATGACATTTTACATGTTTCAATATTTTACTAATTAATAGGTAGGTACTATTAAATTGTTAGAACTTTAGGATTTAAGAAGATGTTCAAATATTCCTCAAAATGACAACTTTATTTGACAGTCATCTTTTACCTTGTTAAGTCCTACAACTGATTGATTGTGTTTGACAGTCTGAAACTGTCAGGGACTGATGGTTGGAACAGACCTATTATATTGTGTTATACAGGGTGTCCGGTAAGTATATGGCATAATCTGGGGTGCGTATAGGGGAGGTCAAAATATCCCTAATTTGTCATAGAAAAAAATTTCTAAAGTGCCCCTTAACGGAGATATAGAGCCCCAAAGGGGTACCCAAGATCGGACTTGCCACCATACTCGTTGGGCCAAAATTTTGACAGGTGTCATTTTACAAAGCTGAAAACTGATTTTTTTTAAATACTCTGGATATTCGCCTCTTTGTGCTCATCTACATTTGTTTCGATAAAGTCAGCCGTTTTCGAAGAAAAATATTTTTTTATATATGTAACACGTTATTGAAATAATAAATCAGTATACTACACTAAAGCACCAGTCGTTTCTATTTCGTTAACAATGTGTTGTTGTTAACCTTCAGTTCTGCATGGATAAGATTTCTGAAAATCTCTCTAATAGTGTAAGTCTGTAAGCAAACTGTCGGTCCAAGTTCATGCAACAAAGTGGGTTGTTCATGAGCCCCTTCAAGAACTGCTACATCCTTATTACGTCCAAAAGGTACATCACATGTCTGCCGCTGATTATCCTGCAAGAGTCAACTACGCAAATTGGTTCTTGCAACGATTTAGGCAATATCATAATTTTACTAGTATTGTTTTGTTCACCCGAGACGCAATAATACAGTTCCATTGTTTGCATATCTGGCATAAAGAAAATCCGCATGCAACAGAACAGACAAAGCACCAACAAATATGCATGGTTAACATGTGGGCGGGAATTATTAGAAATCATCTCATTGGACCGTTCTATCCCACATAGCAAAAAAAGTATATTCACATCCTGAGAATATGCTATCGACAGCCCACAACTCACATTCGTTTAGGTACATCCATAGCATATCCATGTCATATTTAGAAATTGATTAAAATCATGTTCGTTTGGATATATCCATAGCATATCCAAGTCATTTCTAGAAATTGGTATAAAAATCATAAGTCAAAAAAGTGAAATTAAAAATAGTATTAAAAACATTTTCCTACTTTAGTATTTTTAAAATAATATCTAAATTTCTTTAGGGCAATGCGATTGCTCAGTTTGGTATTTAAATCTCCAACTTTTGGCAGCCCTGCGCACTTCGCGCTTGGGATGACATTACATAACCTCAGTTTTTGTCATTTTCTCTGCTCTCCTCGATCGTCTCGTAGTCGTGGCGTGTAAGTTTTTTTGGTGGTTTGTTTTTCATTTTCTTACAGTTCAGTAAGTATGTTCATTGTTTAATAAAGTTTGGTATGTGAATTTGTAAACAATAAGTGAACAATATAATAGAAACCTGTTTTTAAAGTGCTCAGACATTACTCTACATTTTTTTAACGTAAATATTTTCTCAACCATTCATTTATGTTTTTCTTTTCAGGAAAAACGAAACTGACGTTATAAAGCAGTAACTCCTTAATTTAAAAAACTAATAATTATGTCTGTAATTGTTTTTCTACAGTTTGATTGTGCTCTAATAAAGCCTGTTTTAATATGTTTACTTGATTTGATTTAAACAAATATGAGACTTAAGCTGGGTTTATGCACCACTTTCTTAAGCATAAGCTTTGTTTTAGTCTTAGTCTTAGGTATTCAACTTGGGCAATCTCATAAAAACGTTTATGCAAGGTTTTAGTCTTAGACATAAACTTAAGCATAAGAAAAGACCTTGAAAAATTGATTAATTTTTAATTCTTAAGACAAAGTTTATGTCAAAATTACAATGCGCATGTGCACAGGATGACGTACATAATGACAGAAAACAGCTGTGAGATTTTTGTTGACAATCTGTTGCTAAAACCTCTTTGGAGTTTGATAATTTCGTTAATTTTATAATGGGTGACGAGAAGTTAGACCTACAGAGGTCCTTAGTACAACATGTTGAAAAATTTACCCATATTTGGGATACAAAACATGATTAACACAGGGATAGTTTATCGGTAAGGTTATAATCAGCCTTTCAGCTGGTGATATAGGTCTTCGATTGTTCTGTTTTTGTAGATATGGTTTCACCAAGGACAGCAAGTAATTAAATTTAGCAGGATTCATCCTGGTATATTTGAAAAATTGCTCATTATCTTCCACCTTATATAGCATATCCTTTATTAATGTTGCAAAAACCCCTTCTTCATCTACTTTTTGATTCATAGGTCTCACGGCATAGCGGCGGCGGCGGGAGGTTGTACCATTTAGTTTATATTTTATTCCTACTATACTAGCACATAAAATTATTGTGGCTAAAGTGATAGTGTTTAACTTTTTTTTTTGATACTCTCATTTTAAATAAAGTAAAAATACTTTTTTGCCAAAAAATAAGGTTAGGTTTTTATAATCAGATGACAACCTTTTCTCAAAATTTTCCTTAAGCATAAGCTTTATTACTGTTGCATAAACACATCCGCTTAAGTTTAAGACTAATACAAAAAATAAGACAAAGCTTATGCTTAAGAAAGTGGTGCATAAACCCAGCTTGACACTTCAATATTAAGTATTAGAAACGTCGATTGACCCAACATTTCGAGATACGACGGCCATAGTGGCCATGTCGGCAAAATACTCTGGATTCTTAAATTTAGTAGGGGTAGTTAGCCGCAATAAAATCCTTGACACGAAAAATTATTATTTGCCAGCTTCCCAAAGGCTCTATTGAGTGATGTTTCCATTGGAATGGTATATAGTATAGCCTATTTACATTTACAATCTATTCGATGAAAATTCCAAGCAAGAATGGGCATCATACCTGCCTACAAGCAGAAATCTGTAAAATAATAATTTAATTTTAGATACGCGAATCTGTGGCATTCTGATGAAGAATGAAAAGTAGATTTACTACTAACCCTACAACCTAGTGTCGTCGGTTCGAGTCCGGCTCATAGATTTCTACTTTTATTTATTTATTTTTTTATTTTATCTGCATTTTCATTCTTGGTCTAAATACCAGAAATTTAGAAGTAAAATTTAAAAATCGGGTAATCCCTATTTTGGGCAAAACGAATATACTGTGTATGTCATTGGTATACACATACGAATCTTCTGTGAATGTGCGGAGGATATGCTAAATGTCCGGAAACGCATTTTCTCAGCATGTCCGACTTGTGGCCAAACGCATTTCATATGCATATACGTAGTATATATATGTATGTTCTATGAATCTGCGGAGGATGTGACACTTAATATCCATATCCGAAAGAGAATATATTTCATATATACACAGGATATCTTTTTGCTATGTGGGATTGAAGTCAGATTAAGTGGTACCATGTATTTGCAAAGAAACTTAAACGGTTTCTCTTTGGATCTTCTTTGGCTTCTAAGTCAGGCAGAGCCTTTAACTTCTTTTATTCTTTAAGGCTTGTGTCTGCCAATCTTCTTATCATTATTTGATTTGGGCAGAGCCCAAAGTTGCTTAATTTGTTGTGTAGTTCTGGAGCGCTGGGCTTGTCGAGGCCACCAGCATTAGTGCCTCTCTACAATAGCTGGGGGCAGCCAATTCTTCGGAAACTTGTAGGTGGAGCCTGGTGAAGATTGTACGTGACTTTGTCTAATTAGTGGATTTGTAGCGAGGTCCGTCCGTCTGTAGTAATTCGTTATAATTTTGTCATTAAATTGAGTTGGTATGTCAAAGTTCCTGTGAAGTACCCTAGTTACAGCATACCTTGGGGCATCCGCAATGATTTTTAAGGCCCTATTCTGCAGTACCTGGAACTTGTTGTGCTCTGATCTGTTTATTGTGCACCATGTTGGTAAACTATAAGTCAGGATCGGCCTGACCAAGGCTTTGTACAAGTTAACTTTGGCTCTATAAGCAATATTACTTTTCTTGTAAAGCAAGCAGTAAAGTGAACTTAGCTGTTTTGCAGCCTTCTTTCTTCTTAGTTCGGAGTTTTTCCTCCAGTTTAACCTTGCGTCAAAAACCAGTCCCAAGTACTTGACTTCCTGTACCCAATTCACCTGAATGCTATTTACCGATAACCTGGTCTCAGGTCTTCTTACTCTGCTCTATAAGAAGAAAATGGCTTTCGTCTTGGCAGGATTCAAGCGCATCTTCCAGTCCGAAAGCCATTTTTCTATAGCTCGGATCTGTCTCTGCAGTCTTGTCACCACCAGCCAGGGTTATTTTGACACCGAAGTGATTGCAGTATCGTCGGCGAAAAGGTACAGCTCGTTTTGTCTGTCCTTCGGGATATCATTAATATATACATTATACAGCATCGGAGCGAGAGGAGACCCTTGCGGGACTCCTGCCCTGATGTGTTTCGGCTCAGATATCGCGCCCTCCGACGAGGCTGCAAAACTTTTGTTCCTCAAAAAGGAGGTGATTATTTTAATTAGGTAGTTAGGGGCCCCCAACCTTATTAGTTTCAACGTCAGACCGCAGTGCCAGACCTTGTCGAACGCTTTTGAGATATCGAAGAAAACCGCACCCGTGTGTGCTCTTCTATTGAAACCTTGCAACACCTTAGTTGTCAATCTAGTTGTATATCTTATCGTGCAATGCTCTGCACTAAAACCAAATTGTTCATCAGGGAGAACATTGCGCTCAATAACAAAGTTGACCAAGCGACTCAAAATTATTTTTTCAACTATTTTGGCAAGACTGGACAGCAGGCTTATCGGCCTGTAGCTGACAACCTGGGTCGGATCCTCATTTTGTTTGAGAATAAAGCACTACCTTTGCTTTCTTCCACACACATGGGTAGTGACTAGGGTTGCCACATGGCCGGGATTGTCCCGGAATCAACTGTGTTGCCTTGGATTCCGGATTCATATTATTTAGTCCCGGAAAATCATCAAAAGTCGAAAACATTGTTAAATCTGCCGTTTCACTAAAACGATGCGTACGAGTGGCAACGCCGCGCAGTAAGATATTTTTTAATTTTATATAAATTTAATTTTCTCGTTACATTACTTAGTACTGCGTACTTTAAAAAATGTGTTTGTTTTATTTAATATGTATATTGTTTTTTAGTATGTTATTTTTGTTTTTGATTTTTTTTAAATTAATAAAGTTTAAAGTACATAAGTTAACAACTTCAGTGCTATGTTAACATCTTTATTTCTTAAGAGGGTGTTACACAAAAAAATGGCAGAGTGCCCACCAAAGCTGTGCACAGTGCCGCACAGCACGCGTGCTGAAAAATAGGACCTGTTTTATATTCATTTGACGCGCGCCGAATTATAGCTTTTTATCTTCTTGCAGTGTTCCGTATTGATTGACACTGACATTTCCAAGGCAGTTTACCCTTCGATAATTATTTTAGTGTTTACAATTTTAATAAAAATGCGTGATTATTAACAATTTAATATTTAATTCGTGCAGCATGTAAAATCGTGTAGAATGCTAAAACATCTTTATCATCGGACGATGACATTTTGACAATGGCAATTAACCTTACTCCTCTACGCACTGCATGCAATTCGTACACTGTTTTGATATGTGTGTACTTCAAGCACACATGATGTGCGTATCAGGTGTTCTTCACGCATACTTCACCTCAAGCAATTCACTGCTTTGGTGGGCGCTCTCCCTAAGATGCATATGAGCATTAATGAGATGTAATAATGACAAATTTTATTATTTTAATGCGAATTATTAGTTATGTTGTTATTCGATTACATATATTAATAAATTTGATTATTAAATAAATTTCGAAAGTGGATACTGAATAATAATAATAAGTTTATTTCAAATAGTTACAATATAATAAACATGTTAATATGTTATTTTTCAATAAACTTATTAATAAATTCCCCAGAAGACGTGCTTATATAGGGGCAAATCTTATTTATTTAAAAGTAGGTATTTAAAATTATGATTATTTAAGAATATATCTATAAAAAGTTGCAAGTATTCAATAAGGGCTATTTTCTTAATGATAAATTATTAAATCTCTGAAAAAGATTAATCATATAATTGATTCACAATAATATTAAATACCATTAATTAGTTATAGCATTTCCAAACATGTTTTTAAAGCGTCGTCTGTTTCCAATATTAATGTTTTTGTTTCAATTTTATATTTTTTTAATGAAATAATTTTTTCAATATTTGTTGGTAAATAATCATTTAAATAAAAGCATAAATAGTCAAAAGTTTTTTGTCCTCCAGACTTATTTATTTTAGGTTTTATGGATATTTCATATTTATAACGTGTATTAGGTATGGTCTTTAAATTGTATAAGGTTTTTTTTATTTTTAAAAATATATATTAAAGTATTATAAATGTAAATTTCTCTAAGGCTCATCTTTTCTGTTTGTGAATATAATTCTTTTGAAGGATAAAGATAGTCCTTATTGAATATAATTTTCGAAAATCTTTTTTGTAATACTTCTAATTTTTTAACCAAAGTTCCGTTTATGCCTACCCAACTTGAAATTCCATAATTTAAATGAGTTTTGACTAATGCATAATATAATATTTCTAGATGTTTTATATCCAGAAATTTTTTAATGCTTTTAAAAATTGGTAATATACCTACTCTTAATTTTTAAACGTATGATACAAAAAATGTATTTTCTTAGAAAACGGCTAATTTTATCGAAGTAAATGTAGAGGTCCTTTTCTAAAGAGGAACTACCAGAGTATTTAAAAAATCAGTTTTGAGCTTTGTAAAATGATACGTGTCAAATGAGTGTGGCAAGTTCGTTCGTGACTTCCCTGACGATGTAAAATATCTACTGTATAGTATGGTTTTATAAGTCTTTATAGCCTACATAAAACATTAAAAGTTTATTAAATTATACAAGTCGGTTCAAACAAAAAGAGCCGTAAAGGTAAGTCGCTGGGGCTCTGTATCTCCGTTAAGGGGCACTATGATTTTTTTTTCTATGACAAATTAGGGTTATTCTCACCTGCTGTATACGCTCCCGAGAATATGCCATATACTTACCAGACACCCTGTATATTTAATCTACCCCCGGTTTACTTCATACAAGGTCGCTGATATGTGTGGAAACGGTCGACTATTTCTTAAAGTAAGACAGCTAGCAAAAAATATTCAAGACAAAAGTTTTAGGGTCTATATAGAATAAAAAAAGAATTTAGGATTCAGGATGAGCCAGAAAGCCGTAGAAAAACATATTTCCTTTTTTTTTTCTAAGGTAACCCTATAAATCTTAGCATAGTTTTGGATACGCATAGCATAAAATTATAATTACTTGTTAATAAGTGTATTATTAGCCTAAACCTATAATAGTGTGCGAGATATCGACTTTTAAAAATTGACATTTTTGAAATTTAACAGCTTCTAGCTTTCTAACCGTCCGCCATAGAACAAAAAGGCTTACACGTCCTATCTTACTGTTTTTTTATCTCAAAAATATCAACTTTCAGTTAATCCGGAAGTACTATACGCGTCCGGCTTTCGAGTTACATCCGGTTTAACCGGAAGTTCAAACCTTTGGAAAGATAACAAAAAAGTAAGACAGGGTCATGTAAGCCGTATTGTTCTATAACGTACCTTTAGGAAGTTAGAAGCTGTCAAAGTTCAAAAATGTCATTATTAAAAAATAATTGTAATTTTATGCAAAATCCAAAAATATTATATAAGAGTAAGGGTGCTCCATTTAAAAGAAAGTAACTTTACTTTTCTACAGTTTTTTGACTGATCATATATGTTTATTTTTTTAAATCTAATAGACTTTGAAAACTCTAAAACTTTTGTATTAAATATTTTTTGCTAGCTGTCTTACTTTAAGAAATAATCGACCGTTTCCATACATACCAGCGACCCTGTAGATATAAATATGGATACTTACAAATAAACTTTAGATAAGCGCCTGATATAATTAAAGACGCAGCAAAATCCACTGTCAGTTAGCCTTGTCTCAAATAAATCAGCACAACTATAACGTACCGAGTTCCACTTACAATTTAGCAATATTTCGTTACAAGGTGTGCTTAAAGCTAGCAAATGGATTGCCAAATCTGTTTCTTGCGATGGAATGTTGTAAGCGTCCAAAATGTCTTGTAGAACAACCAAATCTTGAGCATTGTAGATACTTAGGTCATACAAGTTACCAAAAACTCGTATGAGCTTGAGCATTTCGGTTTGGTTTTGAATTTTTGCATGACGACTTCTAGAACATAGAAAACTGAAAGCTGCAATAACTTAAGGACAATTAAATGAAACCTGGTGAATCAAACATATATACAGGGTGTTACTTAATTAATGTCTCTACGACCTATCCAACGATTTTGGTAAGCTCTGTTCAAATACTTACTAGCCAATATGCTAAAGTGGGCTGGAGCACCGTCATGCATGAACCAATGTTGTTGCCGTAACCATGATACTGTAATAGTATTATGGCCGTAACTGAAGAGGAACATCTTCAAGAAGTAAAGTCAAATCATTTTGTAGAGAGTTACTGTAAGATGTTAAGGCGTTCTGGTAAGAAAAATGTTCGAATCAAATAGTCACCTATGATACCGATTCAAACGTTGATAGAAAACTGTTCCTGAAAATATGTCTCTGTAATAACATGCGGATTTTCATATGCCCGCAGTTATGATTATTATAGATATTAAATATTACATTTCTGGAAAAATGCGCTTCGTTTGTAAACATAATGATGAAATTAAAGTGAGGATTTTCTGCAAGTCTTTGAAGATACCGTCTACAAACTTGCGTACGCGGTTCAAAATCTTTTGGAAGAAGTGCCTGAACTATTTGTACATGGTAAGGATATAACAAAGGTTCTTTTAAAATTTCCCATACCAGTTTATAGCAAATATTTAGTTCCCTACCAATTTTTCTCGTACCAGTTGCTGGATTCTCTTCGACCGCATGTAGGACAGCCTCCTCAACTGCCGGAGTTCGAATTGTACGAGGTCTTCCCCCGAAGGTATTACGGTTGAAACTGCCAGATTCAGTCAGACGACGATAAATGTTTATGAATATTTTTCTGCCTGGAAGGAGGCGATCAGGATACCTTTCTTGATAGAGTCGCCGGGCCTCCGCGGAGTTACCACTGGCAAGACCATAAAGGAAATGCATTTGTGTCTCTAAATTAGCATAATTATTTAACATTCTTTTAATAGCACAATCCACCTTTTGACCAGAGGAAAAATAATAGCAAACTGTCACGGAAACTCAAAAACATTATGTTCATAACAACAAAACAAAATTCAACGATCAAAGTTAACTTGATTGTATTTTTTGAATTTCTCGACATGCAATGAACTAGCTTTTTTTTTTCTCGAAAACTAAATAAGATACGAAGAAACATCAAGAGATAAAAAAGTTGTGTTTTTAGCTGCTTAACCCGAAAACAATTTTTAAACAAGTCAGATTAGTTCAGGTTCAGGTTCGTGAGACTGCCCCCCCCCAGGGCCGTCACTGGAACTCATAATTACCATCTAGTTAGTGCCAACTTAGCGTCTTATGGTCAAATCGGCAAAAGGACCTTTGAGATATTAATAAAAAAACGATTTTTTTTTAATCTGACACCCTGTTTCTTAGAAACCAGACTTTTTTGGAGAGCTTTTCTACTTAAATTTGGTTCAGGAATGCAGCCTTGGAATTACGGCCTATCATTAAGTAACACCCTGTATACAGGGTGTCTCTGAAAGGTCTGTACAAAATCTGAGCACATATTCCTGAGGCCAAAATTAGGCGATTTAAAGCAACTTACCTTGGTCCGAAATTGCTCTGTTTCCGAGATACAGGGTAGAGTGGTAAAGTTAAAAAATAAAAATCGATTTTTTTAAAATTAATGAACATTTTTTAACGTATTACTTTAAAACTTGGTACACGGGGGTTTTTTGGGATGCGAAACCCGAATACGGACACGCTTTCACTGTGGCTAAAGAGGGCGCTTCACAATGCACTTCTTATGGTTTAGAATGGCCATAACTTTTTTTTATCAGTGTAGTTTTTTCCTTTTTTTGTTAAGGAACTAATTTTTTGAACATTTTGAAACAAAAAAGGTACTTTTGTGAAAATCCGCTAAAGTAAGCCGTTTTTGAGATATTTCGGTTTTTAGTGTTCGATGCCGCACCGGAATATTTAAATTATTCTGAATAAAAAATGTTTGCTGTTATCTTTGAGGATGAAATGTGATCAGTGAATTAGCAGTGGAAAATGTATTTTTTTTAGATACTTTTTTGGAGTGTCACATCCAAAAATCCTCGGATTTTTTACCTGTTTGATGAACATCTTCAAAAATTTTTTTGCAACAGACTATTTAAATGTAAACATTTTTCGTATTTTAAGAATTTTCGCTATCAGTCTATGTTGTTTACAGTAAGTGTTTCAGTAAGAATTTTCCAGTGCGAGAATAAAAAAGGTGTTTGAAACCAGTGGCGGATTTAGGATTTGTTCTAGGGGGGGGGGGGGCGCGAAAGGGAATTGTGCCGTAGGCGCAACTGTTCTTGCGCCGAAGGCGCTTTTTTTTCGCCGCAGGCGAAAAATTTTTGGGTGCCACGCCCTTTTTTGCGTAAAATAACCGTAAAGCTTGATCTGCGGCAATATGCCAGACTTTAAAACACTCTTTTAATATGTGAGTTTCGACCGCTATTGCCAAAAAAGTTATTGTGTCAACTTTCAGTAGGGATTTGGGGGGATTAATTCGAAATTTGAAAGGTTGACAAAATAGACAATAAACTATTTATTTTACTAATTACCTAACATGTCTCTTATATTAAGTCATAATTATATCTAAGTATAATAATTATTATAATAAATTATATTATGTAATAATAGGAACAAAAACAAAATAAGAATGAAACCGAAAAATAAACAATAAGAACAAAAAAAATATCTGAAGTACCTATTTACTTTGTACTAAATTACAAAATCAAGTTTCCTGTTCTTATTAGAAGAGAAAATATTTATGATTTTGTTTACATCTACGTTTATATCACGGTGGACATATAGTAAAGCCAGACCATTAAGGCGATCTGCAGCCATTGTAGCCCGTAAATAAGATTTTATAATCCTCAGGGTGGAAAAACTTCGTTCTGCTGTGGCCACCGAAACTGTCAAGGTACACATTATTTTTAACGCATTATAAACATTGGGATAGTAATTTATGTCACAGGTTTTAAAAGCTTCGAGGGCATTATCCGTGACAGATGAACTTTGTTTATACAATTGTACTTCGCCCATGAATTGAATTAGTGAAGGGCTTCCTAATAGTCCGCCAAAGTTTTTTAATATTATTTGTAAATGATAAATCAATGACTCATTATCAGAATTTTTTTTTAGGCTGTTGGGAATTAATTTATTCAAGCTAACGATAGAAATATCACTCTCATTAAAACGACTTTTTAAATCGACCAATAAATTGTCCAAAATCGGAATAAATAATACTCGCTTCCAATAATTACTTGGTGATATATAAATAAATAAATAAATAAATAAAATCTTTATTCAGAAGTAACGTCGTACAAAATATAAAAAAAAAACAAAAAGAGAACAAAGAAGAATATGGTGCCCACACGCAGCTTCTGAAAAGGCGAAGTTCATCCTTTACTTTCGTAAAGGTTGTTCTTACACTTAACCTTAAGTCGCAATATGCACTGATGAACCCAAACAAAATACCACCCACTTAAATCATAAATTTCATAATCAATAATCCATATCGGAGTACATCAGTGCATACTAAAGACAAAACCAAAAACATATCTTTAAAATCGGAAAAGGTATCCCTTGTTGTTTGTCTACCACAGAGCCGAGGACATTTAAGATCGACCTCAAGAGTATGCAGGGTCTTTTCGGCCTGTTTTAAAATTACGGACGTGAAGTAAGCATCAGCATTTGTACGTTTTTGTTGCAGAATTTGAACTAGATCATTTATTTTATTTGATGCTGAATTTAAGTCAATACTACAACTTTGAAGATATTTGCTGAGGGGCAAAGTTAAGCTAAATATGTCCGATAAACAAAACATGGTTAGTATGAACTCGCAATCGCATATAGATTTTAGGAGTATATTAGCTTTAGAAGACGAAGTATTATCGTTCCATTGTAATATTTCTCTAAACGTTTCTACAATAAGTGGTAAATCAGTAGTGAATTGTAAAATCGAATCATGTCTTTCTATCCAGCGTGTTTGACAAGGACTCTTTAGTTTACATTTTAAATATTTTTGAAGCACAAAGTTTCTTTTTGCCGATAGATGAAAAAAAGTTACCACTTCCTGAACGACACCAAGTGAGTTTTTTACTGCTTGTACTTTAAGAGCACGAGATATAACTAAATTTAAACTATGATTAAAACATGGACAAATCTTAGCATTTTGGGCACTCCGTTGAATTTCTTGTGCTGCGCCTTTTACTTCCGACATATTTACAGAGCAGTTATCACAGCCTATACCAACACACTCGTTTAAATCTAATCCTAACTGTTTTATTTGCTTTACTACCGATTGCCCTAAGAGAGTTCCTGTAATTTTCGGTTCACTGGGAGTATCCATATTGCTTGTAGTAGCCTCTCCGTCCCCGTAATTTAATTTGTGTAGATCGAAAAATCCTAAGAATCGTTCCTCTAGTTGATTTTCACAAACAAACCTAGCTGACAAGCTTAATTGAGAAGTGTTAGAAATATCCGTAGTTTCGTCAAAAATAATAGAGTAAAACCCACACAGTTTAATTTTTGAAACAATTTCAGATAAAATTTGCGCTCCGCAACAGTTTATTAGATCATTCGCAACAGTTTTACTAATATAAGTGGCACGGGCACCTGTATTTTTTAGATGTTCTTCTAATTTCACATCGCCAGCATCAATTCTAAAACGAAGTAGCGCTCGGAAACAACCGTCGTTATTACCAACTTCTACTTCTCCTAACAGCGGCCCATCATCGCGATGACCCCTTAATGGAATGTTTGGCCGACCGTGCAAAATAAGGGTTTTTATTATTGGAACCAATCTTTGGCGGTTTTCTAGGACTTGCTGTTTTCTTTTCTCATCTAACATATTTCTAATATCTAGCTCTGGTTGCTCATAGTTGGCGAGAAAATTGTTTGCTGAAAAAGAAAGAAATGCCTACTTAGTTTTATTACCTATATTTCGATCCAATATAAAGTTATAGACAAATTTGATAAATTAAATTGAATCGGTTCAGGGAGAGAGACACACTGTTATCTTTTAAATTTATACCTACTAATTTTACTATACTGAAGGTGACTAGAGTTTCCTACCTTTATTAACACACTCCGCATGATAATTTGTTTTTTCGTGCATTATTAGATCTCCGTCTTGACCTGTAAGCTTTGAAAAATTAAGAAGAGGAATTTTGCTCAACTTCCGTGGCATAACATTATGAGAATTAATGTGGCGCCCACCAACTAATTCTGCCGAAAACAGGGCACAATACTTGCACAATAGTCCTTGTTTTTCTTTGGATAAAACCAACCAATTGTGTTTTTCAAAATGCCTGTGGTTGGCTCGACGTCGTTCTTCACGGCCTCTCTTTTTATGAATCGAGATAGGAAAATCGAAATTTTCGCCTGGCATCCAGTGGTTTTTTAATAATTGATAGCGAATAGCATCATCAATACCGCCAATATTGGTAAGGTATAATCCAATATCATTATCACCAATGTTCCCTACAAAAAAGCCATCGTCTACAATATGAGTTTCTATAGTTTTATTCTCAATTTCTTTTGATGATGGTGATGGGTTTGATTCGGATTCGATACTTTGGATACAGCCGCTTCCGCTACTGCTACTTTTTGTAATACTTATTTCAAGTTCAAGTGCATTTTCTGTGGAGGTATTAGCTGTATCTGTACTCTCTGCAGTCTCTGCCCGATCATTTTTAATTCTTTTAAAATAATTAAGGACACTATTTGACGGTCTCTTATTAGCATTATTAGACATTAAAAAACAGGAATAGCCAACACAAAAAAGACAAAATTTAGATCAGAAACGTAGTACACTATAACAACTTTAACGAACGAATTATAATAAAATTATAGCATTGCGCGCGTCAGCGTGTGTAGCCTCGCTCGCGTTTCGCGTTTGCTGCTCTTTCGTGATACCACGATTCGACCCGATCGCACACCTGCTTGGTAGAGAAGTGATGTTGCCAAAGGCACTTAAAAATAATAAATGTTAAGAAAAACAAAAAAATAGATTTTTTTTTATAGAAATATAAATATTATATAGTTTCGTTAGAGCCCTATAGTTTCGTTAGAGCACTAGGGGGGGGCGCGAGCCCCCCGCGCCCCCCCCCCCCCCCCTAAATCCGCCACTGTTTGAAACGTGTTATTAAAATTTTAAATTGACTGTAAAGATGGCTGATGGATACAGTTCTGCAGAAATGACGGATATGCTATTGGTTTTTGGGTATCGTGAAGGAACTGGCCGCGAAAGTGTTAGGGTATACAGGAAAAGATATCCAAATCGGCGCATACCAATCCATCAAGCATTTGCTGCTATTGAGAGACGCCTTCGCGAAACCGGTAGCTTCACTCCTTTAACTGCCAATTATGGACGGCAACGTGCAATAAGGACTCCTGAGGTTGAGGAACAAATTTTGGAAAGAATTGCTGAAGATCCAAAATTAAGCACCAGACGCTTAGGTTTAGAGCTATTATTATTAATTATTATTATTTTATCCAAGGATGTAGTTCACATAACATTAAAAGAAAGCAGCTTCATCCGTACCATATCCAACCTTTTGGCTCCGGATCTCGATCAACGATTGGATTTCTGTCGATTCATTACCGAACAAAGACAACAGGATGTAAATTTTGCTAAGCACATTTTATTTACTGACGAAGCATGTTTTACAAGAAGTGGTGTAACCAACTTACATAACGAACATGTTTATGCTGCTGAAAACCCGCATGTAAGTAACTCATTATCAACATGAGTTTAGAATTAATGTGTAGGCAGGAATCATTGGCAATTTCATTATTGGTCCTGTCATTTTACCGCCACGACTAAATGGTGTGGATTATTTAGAATATTTACAAAATACGCTGCCACATTTATTAGAAGATTTGCCATTACAACTTCGACGAGATATGTGGTTTATGCATGACGGTGCTCCACCACATTTTAGTTTAAATGTCCGCTATTATTTGCATTGACAGTATCCAAAAAGATGGATCGGTAGAGGAAATGACGCTCCTGTAAAGTGGCCGCCACGCTCACCGGATATGACTCCGTTGGATTATTTTTTATGGGGGTTAAAAACGATGGTATATTCCAGACCGATTAATAATGAAGAGGAATTGTGGGGAAGAATTCAAAATCCAGTCAACATATTAAAGAACGATGCGGAATTGATGCAAAGAGTAAATTTAAACTTTTTACGTCGTATTAATCTTTGTACTTATGTTAACGGAGGTCATTTTGAACAATTACTAAAAGTTTATGCTAATTAAATTTACTTTTAAAATAAAATTGTTCCTCATTTAATTAAAAAAAAAAACATACTCAAATTCTTCTTGCAAAACTTGCTGTAACTAACCCGAGTGATAATTTAAATATTCCAGTGCGGCATCGAACACTAAAAACCGAAATATCTCAAAAACGGCTTACTTTAGCGGATTTTCACAAGAGTACCTTTTTTGTTTCAAAATGTTCAAAAAATAAGTTCCTTAACAAAAAAAGGAAAAAACTACACTGATAAAAAAGTTATGGCCATTCTTAACCATAAGAAGTGCATTGTGAAGCGCCCTCTAATGGCCACAGTGAAAAGGTGTCCGTACTCGGGTTTCGCATCCCAAAAAAACCCCGGGTACCAAGTTTTATAGTAATACGTTAAAAAATGTTCATTAATTTTAAAAAATTCGATTTTTATTTTTCAACTTTACCACCCTGAATCTCGGGAACGGAACGATTTCGGACTAAGGTAAGTTGCTTTAAATCGTCTTATTATGGCCTCAGGAATATGTGCTCAGATTTTGTACAGACCTTTTAGAGACACCCTGTATAGCATTGGAGCCCACCTAAAATAATTTAGTAATTTTATTTCCAACTTACAAGATATTAGCGAATTCCACAGCTCGATGTTTACTAATTTTATTAATATTACAGATGGCCACTGCAGGAAAATTAACTTTACTAATTAAGTGACTGGATGCATCTAATGTTATAAATACCGATTCTGAGGACCAGTCATGTAAAATATGTTTTGTTAACATAATAATAGAAATTAAGCCAGTGAATATGATAGATATCCAAAATATTCTAAAAAACATTGTCAAATATATATAGTATATTATAGGGTCAGTATGATGATTTATTTTAGCTCCTACAAGATATATAAAACACTTATTTTAAAACATTTCTATTGACAAATCACATAAACTTTATGAGGTAGCCACTAAAGTATTTAAATATGATTGAACAGAAGCGAACCAATATTTGTCAGTTCTTTCTAATATGCCACTGAAAAGGACCTACGTACCTTACAAAATTTGAACTTCTGGTCAAGTATCCACAAGCAGGAATGGACGTATTGTTGCAAAAATATTTAATTAGTGCCCATTGGCTATTATTATCAACTGTTTTAGCCATAATAAGAAATATTAATCAATATTTATAGAGTATTTTTTTGCATCAAACGTTCGACTTAACGAAAAATATATACTAAAGTTATCACAATAATCTAAATATCTTTTAGTTACTGTAAATAAGTAAATATCAATGTTTAGATTTTATCCACTGTAACGGCATGTTTGCTTTTAACCGACTGTGTGTAAAAGCACACGATCGCATGTAAATGACAGGGCCGAGCCTAGGGTATTTGCCGCCCGGGTGCAAGATATAATTTTCCGCCCCTATAGACTATAGACATAAATAGTATTTATTGTAAAAACTATCGCAGTGTTCTAGGTTCATTTGCAAGTTAAAATTTTATGAAAAAGAATACATTAATTTTTAGGGGTGGTCGAAGTTATAAATGATATAAATCAAATATTTGTCAAATAAAAACTGTTTTAATTAAATCCGAAAAGCATGTGGATGACCACATCAGATTTTTTTCAGTCAGTAGTATATTTATTCTATAAAAAATTAAAAAATACTTTTGGCTTTTACTTTTTTTTTAATTTTGCCGCCCCTACTGGGTAGCCGCCCGCGTGCTGTGCACCCCTTGCACCCCCGGCACGGCTCGGCCCTGGTAAATGATAACACGTAAAGCTGAAGGGTTACACAACTAGCAAACCATAATGCACGTTGTCTAGTTTTTTTTTAACTTGAATCATGGGAAATTATATTTTCAACCACATGTGTAATGCTCTCTACTGTAGTAAAAAGGAAGTAAGTACAAGGTGTACACACAAGTCTGTGGCTACGACCGACGCATCGGTAAGGGGACGCACAATCTTTTAAAACTTGGCGCAGTCATGGGCGTGCTACACCGATATATTTTAAATGCAATAAAAATAGGAAATTATATTTCGTCATAAAAGAAAAATAACAGCTTCATGATTGATTAAGTGATAATCAGCCCTATGATCAAACACACAAGTTAACTCTAGACGATAACTTCAAAATTACCGATTTTTCAACCACAGCGAAAAATTAACAAGTAGGTATGCTTTTTTTGGTTGTTGTCATGGAAAAGGTACATTAAAAGTTAACTTGTGTTTTTGATCATCGGGCTGAATGATTCTTTAGTTTTGGTCGTATTAATGTTAAAGACGCATGAATTAAAGTTTTGCGATACGGCGCCTACGTATTTATAGAAACTGAATAAATTTCACCTAGTTGTATCACTACTTCACTAACAGACAAATATCGGCCGGTTGTTTTTGCGATCCGTAATAACCAATTAAATTAACAATATAGCCACCTATTCCCTTTAATGATGTACTAGGTTGCCATATTTCCATGCCATTTCAATATCAAAATTAATAGGATAAGAAGAAATTTTGAATAATGTTGAAATTACATTAAAATTCTCTTAGTTTCTTAAATATATTATTATTTATTTTCAATGAATACATTTAATTTCAGGGTTTCCTTGCTAATAAATATTAAATTATAATTAAGTCACGGTATGTGGCAACATCGTAAACCACTGAGAGTTATTTGTCCGCATTCTTTCGGCAGCTACAGATAAATGTGTCGAGCAATTATATGTACACACCTAGGAGGTAGACGGGATCTCAAGTAGTGCTAGGAATCAAACTCGAATAATTCGACTATTCGAATATTCAAATACCGAATATTCTTCTTTAAAATTATTCATGTGTTCGATTATTCGAGTATTCAAATATTTGAATATTCGAGTAATTGCATGTTTGAATGTTTCAATATTCGAGTACTCAATTATCAAATATTTTGACCTTAAAATTATTTAATGTTACGTGCACCAGCCTTTAAAAATTTTTATTATGTAGTGCATATACTTAAAACTTTTAATTTTTTTAATACGTGGAAGCTAATAATAATAATAATAAAATTATTTAATGTTTGAATTGAGTATCACTAAGGGTATTCAAATATTTTAATATATATATATATATTTGAATATTCAAAATTGAATATTTGAATATTCGAAATCGAATATTTAAATATCAGAAATCGAATATTTAAATATTCATAGATGATATTCGAATATTGAATAATTTGAATATTTGAATAATAAATAAAGTGAGTATTCAAATACTTAAATTTCAAAAATTCCGAGCACTAATCTCAAGATAAGTGTCAAGTTTTCTGACGTGTATACAAGGCGCAAAATCTAACTTTCGTATTCGGGGGATTCGGTAAAAAAAGTTACACCTATATACTGACATTAAGATTATGCTAAGACATAACAAGGTATATAAAAATTTCCACTTATTAATTTCGCTCTGGGTACACCCCGAGGGATGAAAATTTCCTTGGTAACGAAACCAAAAACAAAATTAAGGTGTGAAATAAAAAGAAACAGTAAATATTGAATTGTTCCAAATAAATTGTTGAAAGTGGCCTACAAATGGTGTGAAACAAAACATAAAGCATATCCTATAGTTTTATTAAATGGGAGCGCTCCAAAATATGTTAGGGACCAGTCCATCCACCGGAGGCACTAATGTCAGCCCACGTGCCGATCCAATTTTAAAGTGCGGTAAAGTGTGTTTATTACGAACTGGCAGCGGCGATAAACAATGATGACGTGCGATTTTGGCGTTCGAGCTTTGCCGTTGGTCCAAACAGACTTTAGTTCCAAATGAGGAAAGGCAAACCAAATTTTGGTTGGATATATTTTAGATTTGTCGTGAAACCAAGCCAATCAAAATAACATTCTTCTTTCGCAGTGGTAATTAACGAGGACTTCGGAATCCGATCCCAACAATGTCCGAAAGTAGTGTCTACTTCATTTTCGTATATGATTTAAAAGTGCATACATTATTTATGTCTGCAGAAAAATGTTTTGTACCTGGATATACTGATTCTAAGTTTAAGAAATATGGCTTTTCTAAGTTAGAAGCAGACATTTCGACAATAGGTGACTTATATAAACATTCAATTGAAGTGTTAAGAGCCAAAAGGGTCTAAGTGACGATTTTTGGCAAAATGATTTGCAGATTAAGAAAATTAAAACTGCAAACTATTTACCAGCAAAACGATTCAAGCGATTTTAATCTGTTAATAAGTGGAAAAAGTAGGTTACTAGAACTGCTTATTTGAGTAGCGGCAAAATAATCCAAGAGCACTTAGACCGTTTTACCGCGACAAAAGACCTTCGTGTGCATTGCTTAGACCGCTTAATTAGGTTAATACTGTGAAACGTGCGGAATATTTTAGATGCTGTGTGCAGTTTTTTAAGTGTAATATGTTAAGTTTCTAGTGTTCGATCATGAGTAAACAAAAGAAAGACATGAAAAAAAAATATTAAAATAGCGAGCAACCACGGAATACTGCTGCAGAAACTCTCAGTCTATGGCTTTCGTGGAATCTTTTCTGAATGGATTCAATATTTTCTCTCGGAACATGATCAGTTTGTTTCTTTTAACGGGGTGTCATCCAGTAAACAACGTACCTCATGCGGCGTGCCTCAGGGTTCAGTCTTGGGTCCAACTTTATTTCTGATCTATATCAATGATCTTCTTGAGCTTGACATATCTGGCTCCATCTCGGCCTTCGCGGATGATGTGTCTGTGGCATGGGAAAATCGTAATGAAGACCAACTCTTGACTGATATGTCGTCTAACCTCTCTTATATTAAAGAATGGCGTGATTCAAATCGTCTCTGTCTGAATCATTTGAAGACTCAGATGATTGGGTTTAACTGTACGGTAAATAATATCGAGATAGGTAATCGCTCTATCACTTCTGTTGACAACTCTAGATTTCTTGGGTTAATTTTGGACGACAGCTTAAAGTGTTAGCAACATATTTTAAAAATAAATAAAAAAAAATGGCCTCTGGCTGCTATTCAATTTGTATTACCTCTCAGGAATTGGGAGCACACTTCGCTCGCAGCATTCTATTTGATAATGTCGAATCACACCCGAGATATGCCCTTCCGTTCTGGGATGCCTGTTCATAGTATCTTTTCCAGTCTGTCTTCATCCTCCAGAAAAGAGTCATAAGGTACTTATGTAATGCACATCCTAGAACTCATTGCAAGTCACTTTTTATTCTAAATTGTAGTTTATAGCAACCGTTAGATGTATGTTATGTTGGTACTTTTGTTACCATTTTTAGCTTAAATTTTTTTATGTAGGTAAAGTGTAAAGGTTGTAAAGGTTAAACATAAATAATATTTATTATCAGCTGCACTTCCGTTATGAAGTTAAAACAAGTGATAAACTCTTGATTGTACCTTATTCTATTATTATGTATTCATTGTTGATGTCTTACTCCTAATTTTTTCAGTCATGTGTCGCAACTCAGTTGTATAAGTTATCATGCTTTCTCAATAAGATTTATATTATGATACGTCTTTTTACTATTCTTGTTATATGTAACAAGGAATCCAAATTGTCCTGTTTCTTATTCCTTAAAGCAAAAATTTAAACATGCCTCTTTATACAGCCACCTTGAAAATATAAAATGCGAAGTGGAACAATCTTATTCACCTTTTGCCTTATATACCACCAATACATCATAACTTCTATCAAAATATGTTCTATCATGAGAGCAAAAGGAAAAATTTGAAAACGAAAGAAAGAAAGTGGAAGGAAACACATAGGAGGAAAATGTTCAATAAGAAAATGATGAAGATATCCTCTACTCTGACTATGAAGATTAAAAAATTAAATTTCCATATTTGTTTATTATTTATTCCAATAAAGCTTCACATTATATGAAAATAATGTTTTTTGTTCTAAAAAATATTTAGATCCAAAGGGGTTAAGTGACATTTTTGGAAAAAAATCAAGCGATACGATCTTTCACATTAAAATAAGAAAAAAAAATATTTCTACAGATTTTACAATAATCAACTAAGTTTGACATTAAAGACCTCAAAATAAAAAAAAAAGTGACTTAGACCCTTTTGGTTTTTACCCCTACAATTACAAGTAAAGTAAATATTCTGATTTGTTTTTCTTCAATTCAAAATATAGGTTCAAGTACACACTAGTGTCAAATTAACGTGTTTTTAGATCATTGCAAGAACTGTAAAATCAGGTTTTTGCAAATAATGAAACTCGTGTTAATATGGGACTTTTGTGTTCCTGACTTAACTCAATAGAAAATTATGCAGGTAGGCACTTTACATAATTTAAGTGGCCCGCCTCAAAAATTCGGTACTAAGTCCATCCATCGCTGGCGCTAACGATTATTTAACCGCTATTTGAGCGCTATGTTCTGATGAACGCGATCTTTGTGAAGCAATAGCCCAGTCGTATCGATACAGCAGGTTGGTCTCAATATAGGGTTGTAAATTAAGCACGCATAATCCAATCACCAGACTACAAAAAAACGCCCTTTATATTGTAGGTATTTGTTAGATAGATGTTACATAGCGCACGGCCAATGGGTAACTTAGTTACTTTCAGTTAAAACCAGATTGAGTTTAATAAATGTTTTATTAGAAAAACGAATTTATACATAAAATATAGCGTAATAACCCTATAAAATAAATTTTTGCTAGGAATGTGAAGCTACAGAATAAGACTGCTATTCATATAATAATAAAATGCTGTTAGAATTGTAACGTTATAAGGTACTTAGGATTCAATTTAACATCTTCATGTATTAGACTATTAGACCAAAGAAATATTTACCCTTTTTATCTCTGATTTTAAGTTTACATAACAAATAAAAATAGCGGGTATTGTTAATCTACTGTTATAAAGGCGCGTCTCTATTTAGTCTGCTTTGCCGATCAGCAAGACCGATCGGCTTTTGCTATTCAATATACCAAGACGGAGTGTCCACTTGTTCGGCTCGGCATTTAAAAATTCATTTCAAATCATCAGCGTAAGCAGAATGGTTGATGACTAGGATGGTCTTGCTTCCGCGGCATTTATAAACGTGACCTCGAGAAGAAAAATCCATAAAAAGCCCGCGATTCTGGGTTCGACAAAGTCTAGCAAACAGAAGAAAGTAAAGTGTCACTGACTTGTATAGGCTCAAATTATCATTGCCCTGTTAGTAATAACTTATATGACAATTCTTCCAACAATGGTATCCTTAGAAGTTTGTAATTAGAGATACTAGGGTAATTTAATAAAAAACGATATTGACATGTAAGTCTAGAGTTCACATGTAACGGAGGATTCAGAAATTTCTTCCGAATGTCGCCAAGTCAGTTTGAGATCCTGCTGCACTTGATTGGGCAGCGAATCAGCAAACAATGAACCAAATTTAGAACACCTATTTCTTGCCAGGATCGACTTCTACTCTCTACGGTTTTTAGCTACTAGGGGTGGGTAAAATAATCGATATATTATATAGACTAGCGAATATTGGGGAGTGCAGCAAATGAAAGAATACTCTTTAAAGTTATTCCAAGCTTTTGGAAATCATTTATTTCATTTCCATCCTCAGGGAGACTACAAATTTATATAAAAATTGAGATTAGGAAAATTGTTGTGATTAATAATCATAGTGTTTACTTACAACTTACTTGAGATTGTTCATAAAGATGTTCGTATAAAATAAGAGACATGTGAGAAGAAAATGTGTTGAAAATCAAAGTCAATTGCAATTAAAGCCGACGTCTTTAGATACTATTAAAACCATTGTATATAGACGAAGAGACACACAATTTAAAATAAAAATCGAATTTAACTGATTACATTTTTGAATAAGTTGTTATATAATTCAAAAGCCTATGCGAATATTACGCGGGAAACTCAATAGGTTGGGAAATACTTATATAATAATAATTATTATATATACAGGGTGTTATGGAAATGACTTATTATATTTTAAGGGGCCACTCCTGAGGTGGTCTAGAGTTACACTTGATAGTTTTTTTTTCTAAAATCGGAAGTATTTTGAATTTTGTAAAATACCTTAAAACCGGACTATGTGCGCCTTCCATGATAGTTCAATGCCCCTGAACACATGTGTTTTTGACAAGACAAACTGCTGGAATGGTAATTGTTTAGTTTAGTGCAATTAATGTTGAATTTTGTGCTAAAATTTCGTATATAGACTAATTGAGGGTAGCTGATCACAATTTTCCTTTTGCGTTTTTACGGCAAATGCACTGGTTTTGAGAAAAAAAAATGTTAAAGTTTTTCACTTACAGGTTAGGGTATTCTTTTGTAAGGATGTCTTTCAATTTCCTAGATTTTATGGTTTTCCCTTCAAAATATGTGATAAAACTTTCACCAAACTATCTGTTCATAAAATAAGAACAACATTTTAGCAAAAAAACAATGGAAAAGGCACAAATTTAATTAAATTCGTTGTTAATACGCCGACAAAGTAGAAGCGTCTCTTTTCAGATTCATTGCACTCACGTTGCCAGATTGTTCTTCTTTTTCTTGTAATTATTAATGGCTTCCATCCAGGAGAATGATATGCTAGCTCGAGCCAATAGGATTCATTCAATTAATAAAAATGAATTGAAAAGTATAGGCAATTTATAATACACTAACAATCTGACAACATGGGTGCAGTTTGCTTCTGCTTTTTTGGCCAGCTGTCAGTGAGCTGTCTCCCGTCTTTTTCCAGATAACGTAGAGTTTTCTGTTCGCTTACAAGTTATCCCGTTTTTCAGAGTTTCCTTGTGGCATATTTCGTTTATTTCAACTCGGAAGTGTATACTATGACTCCGACAAGTAATATTTTATTGAAAATAGCAACATTTTAGGATTACATGCAAAATAACATACCGGTGAGTTAGAAAAACTTTAACATTTTTTTTCTCAAAACCAGTGCATTTGCCGCCTAAACGCAAAAGGAAAATTGTGATCAGCTACCCTTAATTAGCCTATATACGAAATTTTAGCGAAAAATTCAACATTTGCACTAAAGTAAACAATTACCCAAATCAGCTGTTTGGGTCATTGGCGCGTAGGTGTTCTGGACCTAAATTTTTGAAGGCATTTTTCTCGAATTTCTAGCTTCGAGCGCCATTTATAGCAATTTTTCCCCAATTCGTCTCGACCTATATATTTACGGGTTAAAAAATAATAAGTCATTTCCATAACACCCTGTATATATATATATATATATATTATATATAATATATTTTCTACATAACCTCCCTGCATCGCAATACACGTCGTATATATTGTCTCAATCTTTCTAACAGTATTCCTGATAGCATTACTTTCATTGATGTGCCTTATTTCTGTCTGTATCCTCCTTTGAAGCTCGTTTGTATTCGGGCATCGATTTTTATAGACCCTCTCCTTCAGAGCTCTCCACAAAAAAAAATCTAGTGGTGTTAAGTCCGGACTTCGAGCAGGCCAAGGTATGGTTCGTGTCTCCCTATCCATGTTTGAAAATTATGACTTAAAAATGTCGTAACCGGTATTACAGTATGATAGGGTGCACCATCTTGCTGATAAACAATATTTTCTCTCAAATTAGGCGGTAATTGGTCAATAAGTGGTAATATCTCATTTGTTAGCATACTGAGATACCTTATTCCGTTAAGGGCATAATTGTAAAATATTGGTCCAATTATTCGGTCGGCTCTAATTCCGCACCAGACATTAATACTTTGACGCCCTTGATTTTGAATCATTTTAACTCGATGCTCATTACTGGAAGACCAATAGTGTAAGTTTTTTCTGTTAAATAAACCAGCTGTATTAAAAGTCCTAGTATTAAAACCTCGTCTGTCCAAAGAATCCTACGAAACATGTCGTTTTTAAAGTGTCGATCCATCATTATACTGCAAAAGGTCATTCGGTTGTCAAAGTCCGTCTGTGATAATTCGTGAACCGGAAGAAATTTACATGGATAAAAATTATTCATTTCTAATGTTCGCTGAATACTTGTCCTACTTACAGCCTGCAAGTCTCTATCTGCATTTCTTTCAGAGTTTTCACAATTTTCCTCAAAATACAACAACACTTCTAATTGCTTTGCTTCTGTGAGAATTGTTTTCGGACGATTTCTTTTTTTATTTATTACTACGCCGTTTCCTAAATCTCTTGTTATCTTTGAAAAAAATTTTTTGGTAGGCATTTTCAGCGTATAATTGACGGGGACTTTTATTGTTTCTTATAAAACACTCCAATAACTTTAAACGTTCGTCTACACTATATATCGGCATTTTATAGCAATTATTTTTAATATAGGTTACTTATTACTTAAAAATTATAATAGAAATATTGACAGATTTGAGTTGCAGCGGATTTCCATGACAACAGTGGAGTCATAGACCACTAAGTTTAAGGGCTACGACTCTCGGTAGGTTTACTTGGACGGTCGCAGCGAGGGGGAAGCTGCTCGTCGAGGAGTAGGCGGTAACAATATTTTTCCAGGGCCGCTGTTTGAATTTGGCTTGATGCCCTTGATGGTTGCGAGCGTTGCGAGGAGCGATTACGCTTAGTGCTTATTAGTCATCTTATGGTTACGGATGCGAATGCATCGATATGAGAAAATAGACGGCGGCACCATGGTACATATTTTTTGTACTATGAGTCTCGGCACTACTAACTACTTGCAATATGGAAAAAAGGTTTGTTCTTTAAAGGAAGGGGGGTTTTGCAAATAAATAGGGTTGTTGTTTAGTTAATTAGGCAGGTACCTAAATACTGCGAATTTTTATGTTACTTGTTTTTATTGACATAATATTATAGTAAAAATACATCAATTATACTTAGTGAGTTAGTATAGTTACATATTTATGACTAAACAAATTAATGCCAATTTAATTTAAATATACAATAATATGTGGCATTGTTCAATTTGTTTTGATTTTAGTCCAACAAAAAACTATGAAAGTATGTATGTCAATGTTGAAGGTGGTTAATCTGTGTATGATTTTAAGACAAAAAGTTTATATAAACTTAATTTATCCGTTTTGCTTTATTACCATAATACACGGTGATGAAAATATTATTTTGAAAAATTGTTTTTTTTTTAATAACTCAGAAACTACATTAGATATTTTTATAAAATTATTAAACTTGGTGGGTGCAAACTATCGTTTCTGTAAAAATCGAATTTTAAGTTTTAACAAGTGGCGTCCTAATTAATTTATAGGTAATTTAAATTTATTGATTATTTTAGGTGATTAAAATGATACGCCACTGTTCTTTTAAAAAGTAAAATAATTTTATTAAAAGATCTCTCGTCTTTTTTTCGTATCTTACAGTGAAGGAATAGAGAATAACAATCATCTATACCTAAAAGATAACGTATTTTTATACATTTTTACAGTTTTTCTTGATATAACTTTTTAACTACTAGATTACTAATACCCATTTCTGATTAAATTAGTTAATGATTTTAATTGACTGTTAACAAACTAATAACATTTTTCTAAAACTAAAAAAAAAATAAATAAGTTGTTGAAAATGTCCCTCCACCTCCATGGGCACATGCTTTAGCTGTTGTTCTTATATTAGTGCGGACTCTTTAAAGAATGCTTTTAATATGCCTTATTACATTACAAAAAGCTCTTATGCGATTTCTCAATTGTTCTACAGACTGGGAACCTTAAGGGCCAATGCTGGGGTCCACCACGACCTACACGTGGTGATAAAATGTTCAATTTAAATATTCTCTTGCTTACATGAACCACATTCTATATTATTTATAATTATAATTGGCACTTCTTCAAGCAATATGGGCAAATCGCCCTTTAGAAACCGGCGATAGTTATGGTCATTTAGACTTTCTGGCCAAAAAAAAAGAAACAATTAAGTTGTTTTTAACAATTCCAACTCAGACATTTAACGGAAATTGCTCTTGATGGCTAGATTCCACAATAACATGCGGGTCTTCTGTCCACACATGAATATTGTGGAAATTTCTGATAGCATTTCTTGGGAAGTTTCGCCTATGAACATTATTTCACAGTCAAACACCGGGTTTGCACAATATTCTTCAAAAACCATTGAGAAAAGATGATTCGCAGGGGAAAATCTCATGGAAGTTAGGTTTTGTCTCGTTGAATGTGGTACGGGTATAAAAGAGAATAGTAAAGAATTCTTCAGACTAGAATGTGCGAGATGTGCAAGTTATTTCCAATGTTTCTAGTTCCGAATTTTCATCAATTAAACTTAAAACTGCTTCTTCAATTTCTAGAGTTCTCGTAGTGTAGAAAAAACATCGATCCTAAAGCATTGATGTTCGAAAACATCTATGTTTTTTCCTTAATTAGGATTTTAGTCACATTTATTTTAAAAACATTTATTTTTATCTTTATGTACCTACAAGCCAGTCACACAATATAAAATGCAGGGGCACACTCTACGTTGTTGTTTAATATTATTAAATGTAATGCTCTCTTTTCTAAGTATTAGGCGTAAGAAAGAATATGCCAAGTCAGTAAAGAGTGTGCTATAATACGACTCTGTGTGTGAATCTGGGGACTTTAGTTTCTATACTAGATAATCAATATAGTCTCAACTACGATAATGTAATATCATTGTCAAAAAATCTGCTGGTAAATTTGGTCGATTTGAATAGATTTTTGAAGCAAACTGTAAACCTTTTTTCCCTTACTTTTGCAAAAAAAAAACTATTAGGGAATGCCAAGGCATTTTAAAATTTTTTCACAATTTGAAACAAACGGAAGGTATTAATAAAACAAACCAAAATACCTTCACTCACCACAAGCCACTACACCTAAATTTATTTATTTATTGTACTAATGCGTATTATTTCTTTTTGTAATTCGTCTACAACATTCTAACCGTTCAACTACAGTTTAGCAGTTCACTGTCGCCAATTTTAAAAATAGAACAGGCCGACAGGGGAACCCAAAAAAAAACGAACAGGGGAAACGCCGTTCAATTACGAATAAGAATACTGACACTGACTGAACTTGTAGCGCCATTTCCAGAATTACCTTTTCTTTAATTTTTAAAATTGCCTTTGGCTATTCAGTCACTCAGCCGGTTTTATTTAATAATATAATATAATTACAATAAAATATTTAAGAAACACCTAAAAACGTCCCATGTCCAGCCGGGATTCGAATCCGGGACCTGTCGATTGCGAGGCGAAATCGTTCCCACCCGGCTACCAAGGTCGATTACAATAATTGTCTTCAGACTTGATACCTACTACACCGTTCGGAAGCTGAGACTTTATTTCGATTTATCAATGTTTAAAATAAACATCGATGATATAAAAAAAAAGATCGAAACTAAAATATCGATGTTAAGATTTCTTTAATGTAACACAATATAGGAGATAAATGCATATAAAGATTAATAACATTTTAAACAGAACCACCAAACCACTGAGGCAACACCCCATACACCCTTCCAAACTTACATCAGCAGAAACATCCGCGAGTCTCTAGGCAATTATTTGCTCGAAAACACCCCTTAAAAGGGTGTTTATGACTTTTAAGGGGTGAACTCCCCACTCAAATCGAGCCGGGACCCCGAACATCGTGTTCTTCGTGAAAAATTACCCTTACTTTGATCAAGTTTGGCCACCAACCTGCATAATTTAAGTGGAATATAATACCACATTATTATGATAAAAATATACATTATGTCTATTTATTTATCTATTTATACATACAATTAAAACAAAACCTGCAACATGTAGGCATTGACAAACCCTATGATACTGCTAATTTTCGAAGCATCATTAAACTGATTATTAAACACGTTTTTAAGCTGCAAACGCGACTAACCATCGAAAATTACATTAAGGTTTCAGCATAAAATAAGTCCGTCTGCACTAGTTGGCCCCGCCTTCCAGCGTAAAACGTGCGATTGCGGTAAGTTTCGCCTTGAAATCCGCAAGAGGTTGGTAGCCGACGGCCGTATTTTGAAAACGGAGGGAAAATGATTTAGACACACTTACAATTTTTTTTTTTTAATTCGTTTAGTTTGATCGTAAAGAAAATGGTAATAGCCATGCCGATGCGGAACGTTTTTTAAATTTTTTTAATATTTTATGAAAAAAAAAACTGAGTACGTCGGCCCTAGGTCGTCTAAAAAAAAGTGACAACGCATCGGCGTTTATTAATATTTACCTATATACCATTCCAAATTTGAAATCCATAGGACCATAAATAAACTCACAATTCATTTTCTGCTATGTACCGTCCACAACCGTAGCCCTTAAGTAAGAAAATTAAAAAAAGAACCTATGGCTAAATTAGTCTCATAACAGTAATTTTCAAAGAAAAGCAGGTTGTTCAGATGCACATGCCAGTATATTTTTTTATGGCGAAATATATTTTATCAATTTCGACAAAAAAGTGGAATTGTAAACAAAAGCAAATAACTTTAAAAGTATTTAATTTAGGTATAGATCATCCATATATGAAATGATAGAGGATGAATGCCTAAATGAAAATAAATTAAAATATATAGGGTGTCTCATTGAAAAAAATTGAAATGTGCATGTTTGAAAACTAGAAGCTTTAGCTATGTTTTCAAACACTCTGTATAATATTTTACATCAACCGCATGACATTTTTTTAACTTAACTTAATCATTTATTAAGTAGTTTATATCTTCGCGCTATTTGAATGTAACTTGAATTATGTAAATTGTTGGTTTACAAAAATTGTGTATTTTTTAAAAATTATGGAAAAATCAGATTTACTGAAGAATGGTTTAGAATTTTATAATATATGTATTAACAAAAAACACCTACACGTGTCAAATTTAAAAATATAAAAATATATAGGGTGTTCCATTTAATAAACAAAAGTTGATATCAATTCCAGCTAAACGACTTACCCTGTATACATAAAAATATAATAAAATAAAAATTCTTTACAATCAATTACTTTTTATTATGAACTTTTTTTCATAACTCTTACAGTTTCCGCGAAAAGGTACAGGGTCATCTAACGTGGGCCACCCTAAACATCAAATAAGCAAGCTTTGTCGTCTTTTATAGTAATTATTTTTTTTTGTTTGTGAGAAAATCATAGTAAACTTTTTGTAAATTTCAGTACGCCAGATAAAACGTAGGCATTGTCAAATATATAACTATTTAAAAGTTGAAGGCTTAAAAAATACTAATCCTATTGTTGTACAATGAAAGAATATGAACTATATTTTGTAAAACAAATCCACTGGTTACATTTTTTATTAATACAGCACAGCATTGCAAGGAAAATGAATTATGGTGCTCTGCGAGCGGTGTGTGTGTGCAGGGGTAGATTCAAGTTGGACTTGAACCTTCGGAGATTATACTCGTTCGGGAACACGACCTAAAAGAGGTCGTTCCAGAGTAATGACGTTACGGGTCAATCTTTGAAATCTACTGTAGGCATGTCAAGCATATGCCTCTATTGCATTTATTATTTTGTACATAATACTGATATGTAGGAATATAAATCAATATCTCAATCTAAACTTTACCATGCAATTTCATATGGCTCTTTAAATGGTGGCTTCTTCTAAAGGCCTTTCCACATATTATGCACAGATATGGTTTTCTATGTACGTGAATTTGTTCATGTTGTTTTAAGTTCTTCGGGCAAGCAAAGGATTTCTTACATGTAGAGCACTTCAGGGGCTTTTCACCGGTATGCTGTCTAAAATAAAAAAATAAATATATCACACAAAATTTAATAGAATTTTTTAGAGAAATCCTTTGGAAATTAGGAATTTTCAATATGATTAGTCTTTTAGGTTAAGCTAGGTCTTTATTTAGTGTTCGTGAGCATCTCTATTGTGGGTCAGAACCTAAGGAACTGTGGAGTTTATATAGGGTATGCAGAGGTGGTGAAATAATCAAAGATGGTTATATGTGAGTTTTGACCCAATTAAGCTTTTGTTATAGCAGGCTTACAGGGTGGTACATCCATCCACGCAACCTAGGAAATCCCACGCAAATTTTGAGGTGGTCAAATTATGGCTACCTTGTTTATTTTAGACCGACAATTTATTTTTATTTATTAAAGGGAATAATTTGACGAACTAACTTGCGAAATTTAGTAATTAAGGGGTGTTTTAGAAAAATGTTAATACGAAATTGGCGAAATTAAAATTAATATTGAAAAATATTGTTACAATATATGTTTCGTGTAGTAGACTTATAAAGGCACTGATTAACTTTTTTTCATAAACAACAGTTATATTAAACTAAGTTTTACAAAATAAACTATTGAAAACAACAACAAAATGCTTTCTTCGTTGCGTCTCAAAGCGAAGTGTCTTTCTGCTCCCCGCTGCGCGTTTCCCTCGGTGTTGCTGAAGGTTTGCATCATGCCAGTGGTGTAGTAGATTCCTCAACATGCCCCCGGCCTTGAAAGGTCTGCCTTACAACAATTCGGGCAGTGGGCTTAGTCGAACCATAGCCCTAGAAAGTACACCATCAGATGTTTTGATTACTGCTACTCGGCTGACACCATCTTTTCCCATGACTAGGTCCAATACACGACCCATGCGCCATTTCATAGGAGGTACATTGTTTTCCTTGATCAAAACCAACTGACCAATTTTAAGACTGCCTTTGTTTTTCTTCCAACGAGTTCTTTGTTGAAGTTCGCCTATATATTCGGTGCTCCAGCGGTCCCAAAAATGTTGAAAAAGTTTCTGCAAGAGCTGAAGATTGGAAAGCCTGTTCTCAGGTATGTGGCTCAATGATGGTTCTGGCAAGGTTAGAAGAGATCTTCCGATCAAGAAGTGAGCCGGTGATAGGATGGAAAGAGCATTAGGATCAGAAGATAAGGGAATGAGGGGACGGGAGTTTAGTATAGCTTCGATACGAATGAGTAATGTCTGAAAATCTTGAAAAGATAATGTATGATTACCTACAACTCTTCTCAAATGGTGTTTTACGCTTTTCACGCCCGCTTCCCAGATTCCGCCGAAATGCGGAGAATTAACTGGTATAAAATGCCATTTGACACCGATATTAGTTACCGATTCCATTATCAAAGATTTATTTTCCAAAAGAAACTTTTGCATTGATTGAATTTCTTTATTTGCTTTAACAAAACATGTACCGTTATCGGAATAGACATCGGTTGGTTTTCCACGACGACTTATAAATCGATAAAATGCTTGTAAAAAATCATCACCATTCAAGCTGGGTACTATTTCCAGATGAATCGCACGGGTGATGAAACATACGAATAGTGCAATCCAACACTTAGTCAATTTTCCTCCTCGTCCGCGTCTGTCTTTCATTAAAAAAGGACCTGCGTAATCTACGCCTACCTTAGAAAAAGGTAAAGCTGGATGTACACGAGCCGCAGGCAAATCGCCCATAATGGGTTGGATTCTTTAAGGGTTATACCGGGAACACTTTACGCAACCTCGGACAATTTTGCGAGCCAAATTGCGACCCGAAGTTGGCCAAAACTGTTCGCGAACGTGCGCCAGCAATAACTGCGGTCCCGCGTGCAACAACTGTTTGTGCTCATATTCAAAAATTAGTTTTGTTAAGTGGTGTTGCGGTGAAAGCAATATTGGATGCTTTTTAGCATAAGGATGATCAGAATTAGACAATCTGCCTCCAACACGTAAAATGCCACTTTCGTCAATAAATGGATGTAAACTTAAAATTTTACTGTTAGCGGGAAGCTCATTTTTTGATTTAAGCAAGTAGTAATCCTGCGAAAATGATTCCATTTGCGCTATTTTTATTATTTTATAAAAACTATCATTTATTTCATCTACACCTAAGATGGATAAATTTCGTATTCACGAAACCCTGCAGTTTTGAATAAATCGAAAAATGAATGCAACGGATCGTTTTAATCGGTTTAAATTGGAATAGTTCTGAAACGGAAAACTTTCTGTCGCAGAAGTATTAACTAATGTTATTTTTCGTTTTTCTGGCAAATCATCGACAATGATATTTAAATTAGGCCAATGATTTTCGTCCTGCACAAGCCAGTTAGGGCCATGCCACCATATATCACGATCGATTAATGCTTTTGGAGGAACTCCACGAGACACTAGATCCGCTGGGTTGTCTTTGGTGGATACGTGTCTCCACTCAAAGGAGCTCGTAAGCTTTTGAATTTCAGCAACGCGGTTATTTACAAACGGTTTTAATAAATTAGGAGAAGTTCGCAACCACCCTAAAACAATTGTCGAATCAGACCAACAAAAAATTCTATCAAATTTATTAGCCATTGATTCCAATACTTTCGTTATAAGTTGCGATAAAATCAGAGCCGCGGATAGCTCCAATCGCGGCATAGTTAATGACTTTAATGGCGCGACTTTTGATTTCGCGCACAATAAATTGGAAAAGCAATCTCCCTTATCATTTGTAGATACGACATAAATGCAAGCACCGTAGCTTGTCTCACATGCATCTGAAAAACCGTGCAATATAACTGAGATTGGATTGTCACACGTTACCCTTCTGGGAATGCATATTGAATTTAAAATATCGAGTTCGGTACTGAATTCAAGCCAAGGAGTAAGAATGTTACTCGGCAAAGGTTGATCCCAAGTTAGCTTCTCAGCCCATAACTTTTGCAATAGAATTTTGGCTATTATGATGCATGGACTATTCAAACCAAGAGGATCGAATATTGTCGCTATTCTAGAAAGGATAACGCGTTTACTTATTTTACTTTTAGGGGGTTCGCTGTTTGGTAAAATTTTGTAAGATAATATATCACTTTCGCATTCCCACGAAAGTCCTAGAGTTTTGATGTCGTAATCCTTGTTGCTTGCAAATTCTACTGTGTTTGAGGTTTCACAATGCAATTCCGCAACAACGTGTGCAACGTTAGATTTCCATTTCCGTAATTCAAACCCTCGTTTTAAAAATATTTCCGATATTTTGTGACAAATTAATTTCGCTTCTTCGAGTGAGTCAACGCCAGTTAAAAGGTCGTCAACGTACATATCGTTACGAATAATATCCGCTATTTTCGGATTGTCAATCTGACATTCGTTTGCTAACTCGTGAAGGCAGCGTATAGCCAAAAATGAAGCTGCAGTGGTGCCGTATGTGACGGTATTTAATTGAAAGGTTTTTATCGGTTCGCTTGGATTAGAACGCCAAACGATCTTTTGCAAATTACGCTGATTCGGATTTACTAATATTTGTCGATACATCATCTTCATATCGCTAGACAATACAATTAAGTACATTCGAAATCTAAGAATGATCGATAATAGATCTTGCTGAATAACTGGACCTGTAAATTGTAACTCATTTAGCGATATGCCAGATGAAGTAGGTGATGACGCGTTAAAAACCACTCGCAGTTTTGTCGTCGATCTTTTTTCACGCAGTACGCCATGATGAGGCATGTAATACTCAGGTCTGTCATCGTCATCAGATATTTCTGTCATATGACCCAGTCTTTCGTATTCGTTTAAAAAGTCATTATACAATCCGTTTAAAGTGTCATTAGCTGTCAACTTTCGCTCTAATGCTAAAAACCGTTTTATTGCTATTTTCCGAGAATCACCCAACTTATCAGGCGAATCCTTAAAGGGAATAGAAACAGTGTATCGACCTTCGGGTGAAATTGTTAAATTATCTTCAAAATGTTGTTCACACGCCTTTTCCTCAAACGACAAAAGAGGTTTTTTCGTAGAAATCTCTTCTACTTCCCATTATTTTGCCAGCTGTTCCTGCACCCCAATCGCGCAAAAATGACTCGTAGTTTGTTTATTGGCTATTTTACTATTTATTTGCATGTCCAATGGACCTGCTACGACCCAACCTAAACGAGTATTCTGCAAAATCGGACTTTCAGGACCAGCATTACGTCTACCGATAGTCAAAAGTTGCCAAAAATAGTCAGCACCAATTAAAATATCCATTGTTTTAGGGATATGAAATTCTGGGTCGGCTAGTTTAATACTTAAAGGAATATTGAAGTTAGTACGATTAATTAAAGTTTCTGGTAAAAAATTTGTTATTTTATCTATTACAAAACAGGACAACTTAAATGTATATGAACTGTTAATGGATTTTATTGTGATTTCGCATTTGCTATTAACGTAAGAAATTTTATCGTTTATTCCAGAAACTGTTAAATCTGTTTTGATTCTCGGTAAATTCAATTGTTCGCATAAGCTTGTTGTGATAAAGCTTGATTGTGAACCACAATCTAAAAGTGCATGCGCAGTAAAGACCTCGTTTTTGTTATCGTACACTTGTATTCTTGCAGTGGATAAAATAGAGTTTTGTGTTGTAGCTAAACTGCATTGAACCTCATTTGCTTTTTGTGGTTCAGGTGGATTTTCGGTTTCTGTCGCTTCATGAACAGCTGTAATGCCGCTAGTCGTATTATTTCTTTTTTCCCGAGTTTCATGTAAAACTGTATTGTGTTTGCCGTTACAAGTTTTACATCCAGACCATATACAGTCTTTAGGCTGGTGATTACGACGCAAGCAATTAGTAGATAATTGTAACTGCTTGACCTTTGAAATCCTATCCTTTACAGACAATTTTAAAAAATCAGGGCAATAAAATAAACTGTGATCTTTTTTGCACATAAAACAAGTATATTTTGATTTTGATATATTAGGTTCGTCATGATCCTCAGTAGTACCCAATAACGATCTTGTGCCGCTCGTATTGCCGCGTCGTTTCTGTTTATTATCGTCAAAATTCTCGAAATTCATTTCAAGAGTCTCTAATAAGTACGCGCGTTTTTTCAGGAATGCTTTAAATATTTCGAATGAAACTACATCGTTTTTCGCCTTCTCTTTTTCCCATTCCCAGGCTGTATGCATGTCGAGTTTGTTTGCAATAATATATATAATTAAAGTATCCCACGAATCAGTAGGTTCTCCTAACTTATTAAGGCTGCTTAAATGTTTCGCTAAATTGTCGCTTAAACTTCGAATTTTATGTGCAGAACTCGCCTTAATTTTCTCTAAGTTAAAAATCGCCTTAATGTGATTGTGCACTAATAAACGGGTATTATTGAAACGTTCGCATAAAGTGTTCCAAGCAATATCATAATTGTTCATGGAAAATTCTAACGACTGAATTACCTGCGACGCGGGGCCAACCAAAGATGCTCGCAGATAATGAAATTTTTGAATTTTATTAATTTGTATGTTATTATGGATTAAGGATTCAAAAATGTCTCGGAACTCTAACCAAGTTTCATAGGATCCATTAAATTTAGGCAACTGTATTTCCGGTAATTTGACTCCCTCAAAATGATTTAAATGCAAGGCTGAAGACTGCGCAGAGACCTGCGACGTCGCATCATCGTCGGTTATAATCGTTTCGCTTATTGACTTGGCTTTTGCCAATATTGAGTAAAATCTGTTTTCGAATTGTTCGCGTTCGTTTAATTGTTCTTCGGGATTATCAACCGTGCACTCCATTTCACTCTGAATTATGTCATAATTACTTAGAAGATTTTCGGCGACTCCTATTCTTTGATTAAGTTCGATATTCTTTGACCTATCCACAGGTACGCGTGTAATAACAAGATTTTCAATCGTGTCGATATATTTTTCAAATAACGTTAATTTTGATTTAATTGCAGAACGTTTTCTGGAAAGATTCTTAAGCTCGGTTGCATTTTCCGAAGTAGACATTTTTATAAACTACAAGTATTTACTGAAACCCCAAAAATATATAAGAAACCCTTAAGAATAAAACTGAATAAATAACTAACCGCGATAAATTGCATCGAAAATAATGAACTTTTCTATTCTCAAACAATTCTCATTCGCGCCAAAGTATACCAAACAAATACTGGCCGTGAAATATAGGGATGGTATTAAAGGAACTCACCGGGCTCCGCTGGCTGTCGGACCAAAACAATCGTCAGCTGCTTCGTGTTATTATTTTTCGTGTTTTTTCGTATAATCCGGCTCGAAGGACCAATGTTTCGTGTAGTAGACTTATAAAGGCACTGATTAACTTTTTTTCATAAACAACAATAAATATATCACACTAAATTTAATAGATTTTTTTAGAGAAATCCTTTGGAAATTAGGAATTTTCAATATGATTAGTCTTTTAGGTTAAGCTAGGTCTTTATTTAGTGTTCGTGAGCATCTCTATTGTGGGTCAGAACCTAAGGAACTGTGGAGTTTATATAGGGTATGCAGAGGTGGTGAAATAATCAAAGATGGTTATAATATGTGAGTTTTGACCCAATTAAGCTTTTGTTATAGCAGGCTTACAGGGTGGTACATCCATCCACGCAACCTAGGAAATCCCACGCAAATTTTGAGGTGGTCAAATTATGGCTACCTTGTTTATTTTAGACCGACAATTTATTTTCATTTATTAAAGGGAATAATTTGACGAACTAACTTGCGAAATTTAGTAATTAAGGGGTGTTTTAGAAAAATGTTAATACGAAATTGGCGAAATTAAAATTAATATTGAAAAATATTGTTACAATATATGTTTCGTGTAGCGTGTAGTAGACTTATAAAGGCACTGATTAACTTTTTTTCATAAACAACAGTTATATTAAACTAAGTTTTACAAAATAAACTATTGAAAACAACAACAAAATGCTTTCTTCGTTGCGTCTCAAAGCGAAGTGTCTTTCTGCTCCCCGCTGCGCGTTTCCCTCGGTGTTGCTGAAGGTTTGCATCATGCCAGTGGTGTAGTAGATTCCTCAACAATATACAATATTTTGTTTTGACAGATTTCTTTTTATATTTATTAATATGTTTATAATATACAGGGTGTTTCAGAATAAGATGCTGATCCTTAACGGTGTGAATCCTTAGGTGATTTTAAGAAGAAAAGTTCAAATTAACATATATCCTTAACCTATCAACTTTCGAACTACAGGGCGTTGAAGTTTTAAGAAAAAAATCGTTTTTCTATCATAAGTGTAACAACTTTCTAGCTATTTATAGCATCAATAGCCATTTTTTGGTGTGGAAAAATTTTAAATTTTTTTAACCAGTGGCGTCCTGAAAGGGTTTGGACTAGACATTTTGGAAAAATATTATGTACGCCACTGCTTTTTTTCAAGATAAAAATTATTTTTAAAATACGCATTCATTTTAGGCCAAATTTAATATCTTGCCTTTTTATCGTCCGACAAACAGTTTCCGACAAAAAAAAATAAAAAGCATTAAATGCGCATTCGCTATGTGCCTATGGTTTATTTCTTAACATTGAATTAAAACAACTAATATTAAATAACGTGTGAACAAAAACGAAAATAATTTAGATTAGCTGTTGAAAGTGGCCACCACCTGCAAGAATGCATGCTTCAGCTCTTCTCCTCATTGAGTCTCGTACCCTTTGAAAAATTCCTGGAGTATTCCTGATAGTGTCGAAACAAACTATTATGGGGTTTCTCAACTCCTCTTCAGTATTTATTGGGATGCTGTAAACCAACGTTTTCAGATGTCCCCCACAGGAAAAAATCTAGACTATTTAGCTCAGGGATCTAGGTGGCCACGATTGTGTTCCTCTGCGCCGTATCCATCGATTACCATAATGTTGATTTAAAAACTCTCGTGCTAAGAGACTGAAATGGGTAGGTGCACCATCGTGCATAAACCACATACGATGTCGGGTTAAAATAGGGACGTCGTCTAGCAAATTTGGTAAAGTGTGTTCAAGAAATTAGCGATAATTGATTCCGTTCAATCTGGCTGGTAAAAAATAAGGCCCAATTAAATAATCACTAATAATTCCAGCCCAAACATTTACAGAAAATTGCTCTTGGTGGTGGGATTCCGTAATGGCATGTGGGTTTTCTTCTGCCCAGAAGAGTGATTGTTATGAAAATTTTGTATGGCGCTCCTGGAAAAATTAGCTTCGTCCCTGAACAAAATTCTGGCATCAAATTGGGGATTTTCGGTAACCATTTGAATACACCATTGGCAGAAATTGATGCGTAATGAAAAATCCCTAGGAAGTAGGGCCTGGACCCGTTGAATATGGTACGGATATAACAAATAACTTTGAAGAATTCTCCAGACTAGGACATGAGTAATATTTAAAACATTCCCAATTTTTCTGGTACTTATATTAGGGGTTTGTTCCACTAAATTTAAAACAGCTTCTTCGGTTTCCGGTAATCGTGTAGTTTGGTGTGCCCCTTTTAAGTAGTTTTTTGTTTCAAAAGATCCCGTTTCACATAACTTTCTGCGAGTTCCTGAAATCGTTCGTGCATCCGGAACTATTCTATTTGGATAACGCTCTTGGTATAATCGTTTGGCTTCGAATGCATTGCCGTCAGCAAGCCCGTACAGGTAATGCATATCCGCAAACTCGGCATTTGTAAAATTTACCATGATACTTATACGTTTAAAAAGTATTACGTTTTTAAAATTTAAGTTAAGTGGAAAGCCGTGTACAGGGTGTCCCAAATTCGACCCTCATCATTGGGATCTCGGAAACTAGAAGAGATGCGAGGTCGGTTAAATGGAGGCAAAGTTGCTCAATTTGATGCTGATTAAAATGCCACCTTAAAAGTTTAAAAATGCCGAATGCTTCCGAAGATTTTTGGAAAAAACCGAATATTCGCGATTTCATTTTTATTTGTTTATGACTCTATTTGAATAGATATAACAAAATAAATTTCACATTCTTATTGCTACTTTTTCTGTTCTACGAGATGGTGTTATAAGATTTTCAAACCGACGTTTCGTCTTTGAGCTGCCATCATCAACTTTGTTTTTTTAAATACGGCCCTGGATTTCTTATTACGGATTTTAAGAGCTTCTAAGGTCTCAAAACCAATGATATATCGCACTTATTCGAAAAATTTATATTAATGGCATTTTCCATAAGAACTCATGTGTTAAGAGAAAGAGAGAGAGAGAGAGACAGAAACGAAAACTTTATAAAACTGAATAATGAAAGTTAAAGCAAATATTCAAATTGTAATCCGCTCGCCTGGATGCATTTTCGTGTCAGTCTGTGAGTTTTATGGATGGCACGCTGAATAGTCCTTGCGGGGATAGCCCTGATCTCCCTAATTAGGTCTTGAAGTAAAACTTCAAGGTTTTGGAGAAATCCCCAACGAGAGGAGGGCTTAGGTCTGGGCTCCTAGCTGGCCAACGTACGGGTCCTTGGTTTCCAATCCATTTATTGGGGAACAGTACATTTAATAAATTAGTAACGAGTCTCCCATTAAGAGGTGGTGCACCATCTTGCTGCCACCATAGTTGACGTAATACGTTCAACGGTTCTTCCATTAAGGAATCCAATATATTGTCCTTATTAATTCGACATATCTTTCAGAAGTTAAATTTCCTTCAAGAAAAATCGGGCCGATAATTTTATTGTGCCACATACCGACCCATACATTAAATGATTGCCGTCCCTGAGGTCTTACTTTTCGATTCTGCCTTGGGTTTTCTATTGATAAATAGTGTTCGTTATGTCTCTTTAATAGTCCATGTGTTGAAAACCTGCATTCATCTGTCCATATAGTTTTATTTAGGAAGTTGTCATTTTCATTAATTCTATTTTGCAACCAGTTACAAAATTCTAATCGTCTCTCAGCATTGCCAGGTCTTAGTATCTCTTAGTGTTTGACTAATATGAATTGTGTAAGGTTTATATCCACGATTATTTAAAGTTCTCCAAACTCTCATTCGCGTTGATACTACTTCGTCTAAGAAAACTCTAATTGAAGCTCAAGGATTATTATTTGCCTTAAAAAATAATTTAAAATTACTCATTTTACTTCCTACTATGTAATAGTTTTCATTACAGTGTTTAAGAGAATTGGTTCCTCTTCTGGATCGATTCGTCTTCCATATTCAACCCTTGGTTGAACAAAACTTCCGTATTGAGCTAAATTATTATCAATATTAGCAAAATAACTATAATGCGGCTGCCGTCTTTCCGGATATTTCAACAAATAGCGCTCACAAGCCGTTTTTGAATTTCGATTCGAAATATAATAAATTCCTTATCATGTCTCGTTTTTCTTCAGGAGAAAAAGGCATTTATGTTTAATACGCGTTAACGGTTAGTGAACAGTGAACTGTCAAAATATTAGATAATTTAAACATAAACAAATGAACCAAGATGGCCGGCGCGCACGATGCACCGCCACCTTGATAAATTGCTAAAATTTCTGTAAATATAGCCTAGTGCCTAGGGTTTGAGGGTTGACACTTAAATTATATTATTTATTAAAAATTAATACAAATGAGTTCTTATGGAAAATGCCATTAATATAAATTTTTCGAATAAGTGCGATACATCATTGATATTGAGACCTTAGAAGCTCTTACAATACGTCATAAAAAATCCAGGGCCGTATTTAAAAAAAAACAAAGTTGATGATGGCAGCTCAAAGACGAAACGTCGGTTTGAAAATCTTATAACACCATATTGTAGAACAGAAAAAGTAGCAATGAGAATGTGAAATTTATTTTGTTATATCTATTCAAATAGAGTCATAAACAAATAAAAATGAAATCGCGAATATTCGTTTTTTTCCAAAAATCTTCGGAAGAACTCGCAATTTTTAAACTTTTAAAATGGCATTTTGATCAGCATCAAATCGCGCAACTTTGCCTCCATTTAACCGACCTCGTATCTCTTCTAGTTTCCGAGATCCCAATGATGAGGCTCGAATTTGGGACACCCTGTACATAAATAAATAGCTGTCAAAACTATTTAGCATTAAATATTTCGTTACTGTCATTGTTTCCTTAACAAGGTTCATAGCCTACTTGTCAGAAACCATAGGCACATAGCGAATGCGCATTTAATGCTTTTTATTTTTTTTTGTCGGAAACTGTTTGTCGGACGATAAAAAGGCAAAATATTAAATTTGGCCTAAAATGAATGAGTACTTTAAAAATAATTTTTATCTTGAGAAAAAGCAGTGGCGTACATAATATTTTTCCAAAATGTCTAGTCCAAACCCTTTCAGGACGCCACTGGTTAAAAAATTTTAAAATTTTTCTACACCAAAAAATGGCTATTGATGCTTAGAGGGCATGTGTGAAAAATTTTAACGCCCTGTAGTTCGAAAGTTGATAGGTTACGGATATATGTTAATTTGAACTTTTCTTCTTAAAATCACCTAAGGATTCACACCGTTAAGGATCAGCATCTTATTCTGAAACACCCTGTATAACATCACCATATTGTATTATTATTTATTTGATATATTTTAACGACATTCAACGTTCACCTAAAATATGTTTACCTATAATCAGGGACGCGCCAAGTATTTTCGGCGCCGTCGTGCGAAATAATGATAGGCGCCTTTAACCAATATTATATTATTGAGCTAAAATTACCACTCTTCTTTCATAGTTGATCGTTAAATTATTTAAGAAAACTCTATACTTTTTAGTAGGTACTTATGTCTATATTTATTTGTGACAAACAGAAAGTACACAAAAAATATTAATAAAATACAAAACAACAGTAACAAAACAAAAACAGTATCAAAGTTATAAAACATTAATTCAAAATATTAAAAAAAAAAGAAAGAAATAAAATAGCGATTGTTTCGAAACAGATAATACATAATCATTAAACAATGATGGAGAGGTCTTACAGAAATTGGCTTTTTGCAAATTCATTAACAAGATTTTCCATTTCAAGTTGCTTCAAAAAGTCAGACTTTATAGAAATGATAGCAAGATTTTCTAACCGCTCTTGGCCCATTCTAGATCGTAAATAATTTTTCATCAACTTTAATTTAGAGAATGACCTGTCGGCTGTAGCTACAGAAACTGGAATGGTTAATAATATGCGCAATGCAATCGTAATGTTTGGAAATGAGTGCGTTAGGTTAGTTATTGCAATGTAATTAAGTGTTTCTACTACATACGTCGCGGTTTTGTCGCCATTTTTCAGAAATTGTAATTCATGTAAAAGTTCTGTTCCGTCTATATCTTTCTCGTTTCGATCTTTGTCAGTTAAGGTTTCTTCCAGTTTTTTACAAAAATTAAATTGATCTTGGTTAGAATATTTGCCGAAATCCTCAACATTCCATAAAAAACTAAAAACATCAGAATGACACGATAATAGTTTAAATATTTTATGTGAGGATGAAAAAGTAATGTCTAGCATTCCGAAAAAGCAATTTACTTTAAATTTCATTTCTTGACTTTCAATCGGCTGGTCGACACCTTCGTAAGAAAATTGTTTTTTAATCTTTCGTGGCCTTAAAATTTCTGCGGATATAAATTTTGCATCAATTTCTAGGCAAGAAGCTAGTTCTTTGGCATCTACTAATAAGTCACTGAAGCCTTTGTCAGATCGATATTGTTTTACAAATTCATTGAGGTTATTTAAACTTTCGCAAGCCTGGTAAATATTAAATGATTTTGATTGCAGAAGCTTAGTAACAACATCCACTTTACTTAGAATCTTGTACCACAAGACTACCATACACACAAACTCATAATTTTAAATTTTTTTTCCAGATAAAATTTCGTAAAGAGCATCGTAAATTTCGCCCAACTGAAATCTGAGAGGGGTTATTGCATCAATTCTGCTAGACCATCTAGTATCCGACAAAGGCTTTAATGTCAGACTTGAAATGTTACTTTCCAAAACAGACCACCGATTGGTTGAGGCAGAAAAAAAAATGTATACTAAAAATATTGGATTTCACAGCATCGTTTATGGCAAGGTTCAAACTGTGGTTACAACGAGGTACAAAAAAAAAGCTCGTGGATTAACGTCTAAAACACTGACTGAAACGTATCAGGATCTAATTATTTTGGATCTTCATCCTCATTAGCTTGATTTTCTAATTCTGATGGCAAGTTTGATTTTGTTGAATGTAGAAAATCACTGTTATCAGAAGCAGTGTCTTGTGGGGTCTTTCGAAAAAAGTTACTAATTTTGAAATTGGTTTTCTCCAAGTCTTCCTCCCGTTTTCGCTTGATAAGCAAGTTTTGGTAACCAGACAATTTCTTTTTTTCTTCTCTGGCCATTTAAATAATATAATAAAAAAAAATTAAACACTAAGCCTTATTTGTTTCATAAACAGAAGTCATTAAAAAGAAAAACAATTATTTGCACCCTTGTTAATTAATTTACTTAATCACTTACTTACCTTATTTGTAATTATTTTTCACAATTGCGGTAGATACGTAAGAGCAAATAAGGCACTCTCTACGTCTTATGCGCTTATCAAGAAAGATTAACCTGCTACATCGATTACGAACACGCAAAATATAAACCAGCGCGCCGAACGTACACTGATTTTCGCGCCCCCACAGGAAGAGGGGTAGTAAAATTTCACCACTGGTACTGATCGCCGACCGGCGCCGGCGGTCGGTGTTGGTGGTTAATGCATTTTCACCAACGGTATTCATAGATAATTTTTCTAGTTTTATGTTAATTTGTGTTGAAGGCCTGGCGCTTTTAAGGCCTTGGCGCCGTCGTGCGCCGCTCAACCTTGCCCATATCTCTGCCTATAATCTATAATAATATGATATATGGTAAGTTATTTAATTTTGCATTTATCTATCTTTAGTAATTAGAGAAAAATACTAGTAATGTCGAGCCACTGCCACTAGACTAAGATACTAAGATGATATCTTATTATTGTACTGTAATAAGGAAGGATCAACTCTCAAACCATCAAAGGTCAAATAATGCTAAAACCTGCAGTTTCTAACAGTTTAGTTCTCGTCAGCACAGGTCAAACACATATGGCTTGCCTACGTTCAGAAAAAATGAACTCTGTAAAGCGACCACATTTGAACACGTAGGCAGTGCAATAGAGGCAGCAGTGTCAAGCAAACAATGCACATATTATGTTGTGAGGATAAAAAATAAATCTGTCAAATCAATATATTCTAAAAATATTTGTATACAACACAAGATTAAATATATAATATAAATGGAATAGACATCTTAGATGCCAAAAAAATAGCGGATGAATTTGCTGAATATTTTTCCAATAATACAGTTGATATAGTATTTCCGGAAGCCTCTGAGCCCTCAATTAAAACAACTCAAAATATTATATTTTTAATACTAGTAACAGTCAATGAGGTTAAAAACATAGTTTACTGCTTGAAAAATACAAATTCGGTGGCCCTAGATGAGATTCCTCTGAGCATCGTTAAGTCTCATTTAGATACATTGGCCCCTATATTTGGTGAAATGATAAATATTAAGTTTGAAACTGGGCATTTCCCAACACAGTTGAAGATTTCTAAAGTCATGCCTATTTTTTATATTATTTATATCTGAAATCATTAAGGGAATAGCCCATCGGTCGTAAAAGGTATTCATGACGTCAACGGCCAGATATGCGAATGACTCTGAGGTTCTGTAAGGAGGAATATTGAATTGGATCACATTTCTGAAATTTCGATTGTGAAGGTCCTGTTAGGCACCATAAATTCCCGCAAGTAGTCCGGACATCTGGATTTATATACTTTATAAATGAACACCCCCAAATGAAGCAGAATGCAATATTTATATTTAAGATGATTGTTGATCTCGTACACGGGTGTAATATGTTCGAATTTGTTTATACTGAGATGAATCGGATGCATGCGTTCTGGGCCAGCTAAAATTCAATAGTAAAAATATACTACGCTACAATAATCCAGCTGAGGGTAGAAGCGATTCGACGAACATAACTTTCAGATTGACAGGTAGTATATATATTTGAATGGATGTAAGCTTTTAAGCTTGATATATACCGATGATAACTTAATTTTTGTGTGATTCTCGAAATTCATATGCCTATCGAATGTCAACCCCAGGTTTTTTGCCGACTCTGTGAGTGGTAGCAGGGCTTCAGTAATATGTATAATTGAAAAGTTAAAGAGTTCGAACCTACTTCTGAGAATGCCAGAACCTATTAGCATGTAACTGCTTTTCTTAGCATTAAGAAGTAGACTATGATCACAAGAACACCTAAAAACCCGGTCCAGATCCTTATTAACCCCCTGAAGATGCCACTTGGCCGAAGACAGTTAAAAGTTGGGTGTCCTCGGCGGTGGACCGAGCAGGACTGTACTTGCTTCGGCAAGTCAGAGGTATATTAACTAAACAATACTAGGCCAAGGCGGGACACCACAGTTTGTTGTGATGGCCTGCGATCTTACTCCGTCCAGCTCGACCACCTGTGTATGCTGGGAAAGGTAACTAGAGAACCATCGGCATGCCTGCTCAGAAAACCCGTAGTACCCAATCTTGGCAATCAGTATGTCATGATTAATGAGATTGAATGTCTTGCTGTAATCTCGAAGGACGAGGCAGGATTTTTTGCATTGATCCATGTTCTTAACAATTCCCGTCGTTATTTTACTAAGGGCTGTTGCGGTGCTATGGCCCCTCTTGAAGGCGGACTGCACAGCCGGAAGAATACTGTTCTCAGACACGGACTCCTTAACCATGTCGCCCACGAGAACCTCAAGCATTTTAGACGGAATTGGTAACTGGTTCAGTTAAGAGTTTCAATTCTTGGGGGCTTTTGGCAGGGGTCTAATGATAGAAGTTTTCCATAAACTGAGAAAATATCCCTACATAAGCACATGTTAAATAGTTCTGTAATTACGTCTATGATATGATCTATACTGAACAGTAGCATGCTATAGCCCAGACCGTCAATCCCCATTCTTTTAGATTTAATTCGTGCAAATGATTGATATACATCATATTGTGAAATATTCTTAAAATTAAAACATCTATTAAATACATATGCGAGATGTTACACGTGGCGACATCTCGTAGCAATCGAGCCATCCACCCAACCAGACCAGCGAGGTCTTAGAGAAGACCAAACGCTGGAATGGAACCGGCATAAGCAGGTATCTAATGTCAGGTGGCGCTGAAAGCCAATCGTCGGTTTCTGTGAACCGAAAACATGATATAAAAGAAAGAAAGATGTCGCCACGTGTAACATCTCGCATATGTATTTATGCATTATGTGTTCTAAACACTGTAAGGTCCCTTTCCTTTTCGTCAGACTCTATAGCCTTGCCGATGAGCCGTAATACGGCGAGACGCGTCCAAGGATTGGGTCTGACGGAAAGAAAGGGACAAACATCTTTCTTTTAAAACATCTATTGCCTAGCTCGCCCAGTTTATTGTTTCTTAAAAGTTCTAAAGTGACATTATCGACCGAGGCGACAATCTGGCTTACACTAGCAAAATGGTCGCTTATCTTGTTTATATTTTTTAAGTGACTAAGGATCTCGCTTGAGCTTTTAGATTGTATATTCCAGTTGCTAATCTTAGACCATGGTTTTTTAGAATCTTTTTTACTTCTCTCTATTTCAGATGACATATAAGCTTTCTTTTCAATGCGAATGGCGAAAGATATGTAGTTCTTAAGATCAATATAATAATTTTTGTGAGCGTCTTAACCTGTACGCTTAAATTTGTTAGACGCCATCTTCTTTATTTTTTTTATTTCTTTTATTGTAGGTATCTGTGATGTAGCGCCTATACTTACGTCTGATGCAAGGAGTCTTAATTGGCGCACACATACCGAAAACCTCACCAAGCCGCTGGCTAAACATATTAATCTTAATGTCTAGTGTTTCCTGAAGTAAAACATCACAAAAGTTGACTTTTTTATTTCAGAGTCGTAAAGTTTATAAAAATTTTTGAAGTCTCTATAAACTATTACTCTATCAATGGTTTTAGGCGATTCTATCGTTAGGGTGGCATAAATGATTAGTGAGGTTGAGCATCTCAATCGTCCCAGATTTTAAAATATTAATTTTGCGTTCTACACCGATGATATCAATTAGGCTGCAGCTATTTCGAGTCAACCTGGTCGGATCAGTTATTATATCATTAATGTTAAACATATGCAGTAATGATTCTAGATAATCCCTTTCCGGGTTTTTACAAGCCAGTCTATATTTAATTCACAAAAGTATGGTATAATCATAAAAAACCAACAATGTTGATAGCACATTTTCAATGCATTTTAACTGTTAATATTTAGCCAAGGGAGACCTATATATTGCGCCAACCAATATTCTTTGGTATCTACAGATAACCTTAATTCACAGTTGGTCTATCAGGTTTTTGTCGTCTTGGGTTGTAGATACATCCAAAATTTTGCACTTAAAAGTCAGTTGTCACGTATACCCCACGCCTCCACCTCTGGTGGGTCTATCAGCATGATAGAGCTGGTAGTCCAGAACGTTTATCAGGGCATCCGGATACTCAGGTGATAGCCACGTTTCCGTAATGGCTAAAATTTGGAATTTTTCAAGCAGTAGAAGGTCTTTTAGGTCGGACAATGAGGTAATCAAAGATCTTATTATTGACTTGTAATATGGCTACTTTCATTCTGGATGCAGTACAATTTTGGGGTGGTCAAAGTACTCAAAGTGAAAGTATTGGCATTTTCCGTGCTCAAAAAAGATATATGCGTGTAATGAATAAACTAGATGCAAGAACGTCATGTTGTGAATATTTTAAAAAACCTAAAATAATTACTCTGCCATGTTGTTATGTCTATAAATTGCTTCTGAATGTACAGGGTTATCCAACCAAGACTGGACAAGGCGATTTTTTGACTTTTCCTGTACTTTTATAAAAAAACTGAAATAGCCATCTTAAGTCATTTTCTCCCGCGAATTCGAATATCTTCAGCAAAAAACAATTGAACATCAAACAAAAGTACTGGGATGCCGTATTTTTAATGAGCTTATCCGATTTCTCATATAAATTTTGATCTAAAATGTTGAATTTTTAATTCAAAAACGCCTTTTTTCTTCAGTTTTAAATTCGGAAAATGTTCGTCTACCGTAAGATTAATACCTGATAGAACGGATACCCGTTTCACCTGTTCACCCTTTAACCTGCTTTAAAGCGTCCGTCAGTTAGACAAAATAATCAAGTTTCAAATTTCTATATATTTTTCACGAATTAATTACAAATTTAGTAGTTTTTGCAAATCTATTATTGCTTACGTATAAAAAAAGTATGACATATTAGAAAAAACTATAAACTAAAGTGAATAACTTTAATCTCAATAATATAATTGTTCTATGTGTCCTCCATTATTTTCAAAACATGACCGATGCCCCCTTTTCAATCTCTCCAAAGAATCTCTTACAATATTTTGGTCCTGGTTAAGTCTATTAATTTCATTTATAATTTTTTGCTGAATGTCCTCCAGACTTCTGTTGGGTCGTTGATAAACTACATTTTTTAAATGACCCCATAAAAATGTATCCATTGGCGTGATGTCGGGGCTATTTGGTGGCCAATGAATTGTTCCGTTACGGCCAATCCACTGATTGTAACGCTCGTTTAGGTATGTTACCACTTCTCGAACTGCATGAGGCGGAGCACCATCCTGCTGCCAAATGATATTGTTGTAGGCTTGCAATGGCAACCTTTCCAAGAAATCCTCGATATCGTTATGAAGAAAATGGAGGTATCTTTGGCCTGTTAAAGAGCCACGATAAAATAGTGGTCCAATAATTCGATTTTCTAACATCCCACACCAAACATTAAGTGAGCTCCAACCTTGAAACTTTATCATTTCATATCTATGAGGGTTAACTGCTGCCCAGTATCTTGTATTTTTCCGATTGTATACCCCCGATGTTGTAAATGACGCTTCGTCACTCCATAGAATTGCTCTCTCATCAGCATTGAAGCAACAAATCGAAATCGCAGTTCTTTTTGAAGCTGTGTTAAGTATTGAACGGGAAGGATGCAATATGGTTTTAGACCACATTTTTTTAAAGTTCTGTGAACTGTTCCATAGCTTACTCTCCGGAGCCCTGGACCATACCTTACTTCTCGTACCGCTTGCGGAATAGAACTCTTCGAATTTATAGTAAAATATTGAAGAATAGCTCGATCCCTTATATTCCGTCTTTTCATCTTTCTTGGCTTATCTTTCAATGTCTTACTTTCTTCAAATAGGGTCTTAATTCTGAGAATTGTATCCACTGAAATGTGTCTCTGGAAACTCTCAAAAAATGTTCTTTGTGTTTGTCGAGCATTCTCTCCACTTTTGTAATATAATTGTATTACATTTAGCCGTTCTTCTAAAGAATATTTCATTATTTGTAATTAATTCGTGAAAAATATATAGAAATTTGAAACTTGATTATTTTGTCTAACTGACGGACGCTTTAAAGCAGGTTAAAGGGTGAACAGGTGAAACGGGTATCCATCTATCAGGTATTAATCTTACGGTAGACGAACATTTTCCGAATTTAAAACTGAAGAAAAAAGGCGTTTTTGAATTAAAAATTCAACATTTTAGATCAAAATTTATATGAGAAATCGGATAAGCTCATTAAAAATACGGCATCCCATTTAAAAAAATATCAAAGTGACCCCTAGTACTTTTGTTTGATGTTCAATTGTTTTTTGCTGAAGATATTCGAATTCGCGGGAGAAAATGACTTAAGATGGCTATTTCAGTTTTTTTATAAAAGTACAGGAAAAGTCAAAAAATCGCCTTGTCTAGTCTTGGTTGGATAACCCTGTACAAAAAATAAAACTAGAGGAGAATACCCATCAAGTTTTAATAACTAACACATATAGCTTCCGGAAAGATTTAGTACGCCCTCTCCCTTTCCAAATTCCTCACAATATCTGAGAAACCCCTTTTATCGCATCACTATCTACAATCTGTTACCTACATCCCTCCAGGATAATAGCAATAATGTATTTAAGAGAAAGTTAAAGAAAATATTGTCGTTAGCAACATAATACTTTCAATGCGCCAAAAAGCAAACTGTACATGGGATAGATGAAGCTAAAATTAAGTTTCAGTGTTAGGGCTTTCTAATACATTAGGGAAAACACATTTTTCAAAAAAAGTGAGGGAAGTATTTAAGCAACAGGTTAGAGAATGGCTTGCGTTTTAAAAAATATTCACACTGGAGGTATACTAAGGACGATTTTTTAGAAAAAATAACTAACCTTGTGTGTATATTCAAGTAGTAAGGGGTGGAAAACTGCTTGAAGCAGTAACTGCATTTATGAGGTTTATAATTAGCATGAGCTTTGAGATGACTCGACATCACACTTGAATGACCAAAACTTTTATCACAAATAGGGCAAATATAGGGCCGCTCTCCTGTATGGACTCTCTTGTGTGATCGTAATCTTCCACTCGATACAAAACTACAAAAAAAAACATTAATAATGTTTGAGAAACATGCTTTAATATAAATTAGACCCATAAAAAAAATTACATTTTTCTACAACGTAAAATCCTATGCTAATTTAATTAAAACTTCAACTAGTTTCAAGACGCAGGTAAAAATAATAAGAAATTCACCTCTTATAATTCCTAGTTTAAAAATATTCTTCTCCGAAAAGGCCGCAAAAACGGTTTAAAAGATTCAACAAAATGTCTATGTATAGATCAATTCTTTATTGCAGCCGAAAAATAAGTATGCAAACTTGTTTCTTAGAATAGATACGAGCCGCGGTAACAAAAACTCTAGCATATTCAATATTTGTGCTAATTTCTATTAAACATGGCTGGACGACCTCATAGCAACGCATCATACGATGGTGCATGACACTCTCTCAGTCTATTTTAATTGGTCTCCCACCGGTCAACTGGAGAAAGGAGGGTAGTCCGATTTCCGCATCTTATTATTCTCCCATTAATTCTAAAGCTAGAAGGTCGATTTCTTCCTGTCGGTTTACGACAAATTCTCGTCTCTTCACACAAACATGTGTTTCTCACCGTGATTTATATATGAATCCTAACGATGCCGATGTTTTGAAGTACAGTTTTGAAAAGTTTGTACTGGTATCATGATTTTTAAAGTGTGGTTAATAGATGTTATTTTTTGTTAAAATAAATTTTATTTGAATATATGCAGTTATAAATCAGCGAGCCTATACTGTGGCGAAGCTAGTACACCCTAGTTCGTTCAAATAATTTGCAGCCTTCCAATCAGAAAAATTACTTCAACTTTTTTCTTAGTGCGCTAAATCGTCGTTCTTCAAGCTTCAAATTATTGAGCCTAGATATGAAAAGACCTACTATTTGGTTAGTTCATTTATAGCCGAGATATGGACAGCGAAAAAGGAAATAAGACAAAAATATATGACACAGCTGTTAATTCGTGTTGCGTAGCGTTGTGGTGTTTTAATGAGAGTTCTTAAACTTGTTACCAATGTTTTTTTTTTGGTACTAAAGTACAACAGCCCTTGTTAATTATGAAGATGATTCGTAAGGAACGCATATGACGCTGTATTTTGCCGATTCTGCCTGTCTAGGTAGAGGACGAAATTGGTTTGCCAAAAACAGACTAACTCTCAATGATGATAAAACAAACTATATTTGTTTCGGAAATGAACAAAGCAACTCTAAATTTCTTGAGACTGAATTATTGGGTTCTCAGAGGTCACTCTAGTGGAAAGCACCAAATTTTGGTGGTGTATCTTTTAATGAATTGTCTATTGCTTTACCACTGTCAACTTCTTTTTTGTAGGGGCAGGTTTCGGGAGCTGAGGATCCTTATATCTGGGGCTTTATCCTCGACTCGGTGAATGATCACATCATGCTATTTATATACCTATTGCAGTTTTGCCAAATTCAGTTTGCACATGCTTCACGAGCGATCGTTCACACTTCTCCTGCTCTAGACCATGCAAAGTGTGATATGAATGTCCATTGTCTTCGAGAATATTGCATGATTGCATTGGTATGCATTGTTTTGACTGCTACGTCACTAACAATAATATTGAATTTTGAGCATAATAACATGAATTAATAGCTTTTAATTCACCGAAACTTTCAGCGGTTAACGTTGCAGTTGACACACGGGCCGGAAATCTAATCCATAAATAGAAATTCTAAAACACAGTTTCTTAACCACCAAATGTCGGACTATCAAGGGTAGTGCTTCCCGTAAGCAAAGTGTTACAGTACATATTCAAGTTGAAAGCAATCGGGCTTAGGAGTTGGCAGGATCCTATCGTTACCACAATCGCAAAGGCTAGGTAGCTAACCTCGTTTATTAAATCTTTTTATTTGTATCATCATCATTATCATTTTTACATTTCTAAATTTATTCTGCAAGTATCTTATTTTTAGATAGAATATTACGTAATCGCAAGTATTTGATGGCAAACTTTGACATTGCAACCAGGCTGGCTGGTTGAGACTGATGTTGGCCTATTGTAAATTATGATCAGGCACAGCATTGTAGGATAAATCCTTTATGGCGCTCTGCGAGCGTTGCGTGTGCACAATTCACGTTGGTCTTGAATCATTAGAGATTATACTCGTTGGGAAATACGGCCTGGGGGAGGTCGTTTCATAGTGATGACGTTCTCCAAATGAAAGAATGATTGACCAGTGTCGTTCGAGGGACACTAAGCTGAGCCACATACGGGTTACTTTGTATTCTTGTCTTTTTTGGGTATGGGCTGGACTCGCGCAGTTTTCCACCCAGAAGGAAATATTCCTTTTTTGTAGGATAGGTCTACAAAATACACTACAATACTACTACAATTAATCTGCGCATGTCTTAATCACGATGGCTAAGATTTGGTCAGGACCAGAAGCTTTTTTGATGTAAAGATCCCTCAAGATTCGTTTAACGCAAGGCTGCCGGAAAACAATCTGACATTCTCGATTCTATAGAGGGAATATTCGGTGGAGTTTTTCCCTGGAAATTAACCATTTAATGTGCCAGTAGGTTTGCTTTTTCTTGGGCTTGGTCGAAATAATATCATTAGGAGGTGTTAGAAGTGGAATGGTTAACTTGGTAAAGTTCTGACTGGCGGTTTTAGCAACCGATCAAAATGATCCGTTAAGCCATTCAAAAAGTTTGTCTTTCATCCACTGGTTGTGTGTTTCTTTGCTTTGGTTTATTGTTTGCTTGTATTAACTTCGAGCGTTACGATACGATTTTCAACGGTAGGGTTGTAACGCCTCTGTCGGTAGAAAGAATTTTTGATCTAACAGCTCGCTCACAGTTTTTATTAAACCAAGGTTCGGAAATGGTCTTTAGGGCCATCCCACTAAGTTGCTTTATAATGCCAGATCTTGCATGGTTAAGAAGGCTGTTCGGCACTAGTTGGCAGTTTGTTCAGTGCCGAAATAAGGTTATGGTCAGACGTTTCTAACGAAGGCTTTACAGTGACAGTTTACACATCGGGGTTTGAAGTTAGGAAAAGATTCAATAATCTTGCCCAACCTTGCCCGTCGCTTATCATGTACTTAGGGTGTTAAAATTGCAGTGTTCAAAATGGTTGAAAATTGACTATCGGGGATACTCAAACGGTCGATGGCGAGAGTTTTAAAGGTCGATCGCGGACATATCTCCACATTCCCCAAGAAATTAAAAATAAGCGCCTTCCGTCGTTTACTCGTACGACACTGTAATAATAATAAAAAGTTAAGTCACGTCGAAAGAACCGCTACACACCGCCAGAGTTGTCGGCGTCGCTTATTACTTTTTGCTCCCATTGTTAAAGAATGGCTTTCTGAATTAACAAAAACCGCCTTGTGAGTTTTATTCCGTTTTGGCGAGTTTTATTATTGCCCATTCAAATTGAGCAACAATAGGGTCATTTGGTTCGAAATACACGAGATCAAAATCAAATAATACGCTCGCCCGTTACTACCTCCCACAGTTCATCCGCTTTGAACTTGTGCAACGGTCTTTCTGTTTAAAAACGAGAGAGATGCGCTTACTGTTTCTTTGTTCAGTTAAAGCAGAAGCTTATTATTACTAGTACAAGTAGGAAATGCCATTCTATACGAATTCTAAACTATACTTTCTCTCGCGCTATTTTAGAAAAAAAAATTATTAAATATTATTTCTTAGTCGTAAACGGCGAGCGGGACCCCGACTTGCTATAGGAGTAAGTGACGTCTTATAGCGGTTTCCGCGAGTCGATGTTCGTAAATTATTTTAAAAATCTAAGGGCGACGGAAGTTTCAGCGGCGTTACGCGTGACGTAATCTCGACATCGACGAGTCCGAGGGCAGCACCACAGACTACAGGGCATCGGCGTTTCTTATTACGATCCGTGTCCGTACCCGTTGAGATAGAGTTGCGATTTGAAAGCAAAGGAAATTTTGCGTGTTTACATTATTTTGCAGGCAGGATGGCTTTTGGCTGTAAACCAAGGTACAGGGTTATCCAACCAAGACTAGACAAGGCGATTTTTTGACTTTTCCTGTACTTTTATAAAAAAACTGAAATAGCCATCTTAAGTCATTTTCTCCCGCGAATTCGAATATCTTCAGCAAAAAACAATTGAACATCAAACAAAAGTACTAGGGGTCACTTTGATATTTTTTTAAATGGGATGCCGTATTTTTAATGAGCTTATCCGATTTCTCATATAAATTTTGATCTAAAATGTTGGATTTTTAATTCAAAAACGCCTTTTTTCTTCAGTTTTAAATTCGGAAAATGTTCGTCTACCGTAAGATTAATACCTGATAGATGGATACCCGTTTCACCTGTTCACCCTTTAACCTGCTTTAAAGCGTCCGTCAGTTAGACAAAATAATCAAGTTTCAAATTTCTATATATTTTTCACGAATTAATTACAAATAATGAAATATTCTTTAGAAGAACGGCTAAATGTAATAAAATTATATTACAAAAGTGGAGAGAATGCTCGACAAACACAAAGAACATTTTTTGAGAGTTTCCAGAGACACATTTCAGTGGATACAATTCTCAGAATTAAGACCCTATTTGAAGAAAGTAAGACATTGAAAGATAAGCCAAGAAAGATGAAAAGACGGAATATAAGGGATCGAGCTATTGTTCAATATTTTACTATAAATCCGAAGAGTTCTATTCCGCAAGCGGTACGAGAAGTAAGGTATGGTCCAGGGCTCCGGAGAGTAAGCTATGGAACAGTTCACAGAACTTTAAAAAAATGTGGTCTAAAACCATATTGCATCCTTCCCGTTCAATACTTAACACAGCTTCAAAAAGAACTGCGATTTCGATTTGTTGCTTCAATGCTGATGAGAGAGCAAGACGAAGATTATAATTTATATAATAAAATTCTATGGAGTGACGAAGCGTCATTTACAACATCGGGGGTATACAATCGGAAAAATACAAGATACTGGGCAGCAGTTAACCCTTATAGATATGAAATGATAAAGTTTCAAGGTTGGAGCTCACTTAATGTTTGGTGTGGGATGTTAGAAAATCGAATTATTGGACCACTATTTTATCGTGGCTCTTTAACAGGCCAAAGATACCTCCATTTTCTTCATAACGATATCGAGGATTTCTTGGAAAGGTTGCCATTGCAAGCCTACAACAATATCATTTGGCAGCAGGATGGTGCTCCGCCTCATGCAGTTCGAGAAGTGGTAACATACCTAAACGAGCGTTACAATCAGTGGATTGGCCGTAACGGAACAATTCATTGGCCACCAAATAGCCCCGATATCACGCCAATGGATACATTTTTATGGGGTCATTTAAAAAATGTAGTTTATCAACGACCCAACAGAAGTCTGGAGGACATTCAGCAAAAAATTATAAATGAAATTAATAGACTTAACCAGGACCAAAATATTGTAAGAGATTCTTTGGAGAGATTGAAAAGGGGGCATCGGTCATGTTTTGAAAATAATGGAGGACACATAGAACAATTATATTATTGAGATTAAAGTTGTTCACTTTAGTTTATAGTTTTTTCTAATATGTCATACTTTTTTTATACGTAAGCAATAATAGATTTGCAAAAACTACTAAATTTGTAATTAATTCGTGAAAAATATATAGAAATTTGAAACTTGATTATTTTGTCTAACTGACAGACGCTTTAAAGCAGGTTAAAGGGTGAACAGGTGAAACGGGTATCCATCTATCAGGTATTAATCTTACGGTAGACGAACATTTTCCGAATTTAAAACTGAAGAAAAAAGGCGTTTTTGAATTAAAAATCCAACATTTTAGATCAAAATTTATATGAGAAATCGGATAAGCTCATTAAAAATACGGCATCCCATTTAAAAAAATATCAAAGTGACCCCTAGTACTTTTGTTTGATGTTCAATTGTTTTTTGCTGAAGATATTCGAATTCGCGGGAGAAAATGACTTAAGATGGCTATTTCAGTTTTTTTATAAAAGTACAGGAAAAGTCAAAAAATCGCCTTGTCTAGTCTGAACAGCAAGAAAAGCGAGCTGAAGAAGAAACATGACAACCGGCATAACGATGAAAACGTGGCAAGGTTATAAGATACCACTTGATGTAGGTGCGGAAATTGTATGGTATCGACAACACCAAGAGAGAGTTTGTTGGGATAACCTAATAAACATTGTGAGAAACGAAGATGCACTTATTATATATCACGATGCATTTAAGAACCAATTAGATTAGGATTAGATTCTTTAAATTTATCGGGCTATCATATTATTTTAAAGTGTAGTACACTGGACAAAAAGAAATTAATAGATTGTAGTGTCACCTAGCTTACAATTGGACGTCATAATAAACGTAATTCCATCGTACGTGGTAAATTCAATTAGACAGTTTTACCCAGAAATAAACGGAGATTACACAGGATTTAGAGAACATAATTATAATGATATTTTCCAATAACCATAACTTAGTGAAGTTATTTTTTTTTTACAGAAAAATGTTTGAACTATTTCTTGGCTTAACCCAAGTTTCATTTATATCTTGGAAAACGTTCAGTTTTTATATAAAGAAGAAATCGCAGTTTTTGATAAGCTTCTCAAAACTTTATGCTGAGGCATAAGGTCCTTCTGGTATTTCACAATATAATCCTCGTCTCTAAAATGCACACTCCAAACGACGTGGTTATGATTAGTTCGAAAATGTTGCCGCTTTATTCGATCTTTCCAGACTTAATATCGCCGCAACTCCTTTTCATGTCTTGGGAAACTATGCAGCGTCACGTTAGAATTTTTTAAATTGAATAAATTATTGTTGCAGCCGACAACAAAACAGTTAGGCACTTTTGGGCAAAAATGCAATCAACGCAAAAATACAGTCGCAGATCAAACGTACCCAAACTAAATTGTAGCACGCGTGTAATTCTTACGGCACTTGACTGACGATGTCGAGATGGCGTCACGCACTACAGATCTTTTACTTTGTTGTCCCGCCGTAGCGGCTTGCGGTTTTCTTATTTACTCTTAGATATTTTTGAACTATTTTTAGCCATTATCATAAACTTTGAGTATACTGCCCCTTTAAAGACTTTAGAGGCGTCGAAAAATTAAAAATGTTTGCAGCTCGCACTAAAATTACAAAATCCTTCAGAAAATGCAATAAGAAAAAATGCTAAATGACCCTACTGTATGTGTTGGTTTCGGTTGTTGAGACCTTATAAAATGTTGCAAAAAACTACGAAAACCATTTTCCAGCAAAGAGCGAATTAGGAAGACAAAAAGTAAAAATTTGAAAAGTAGTTTGAAAGCAGAGCAAGCCGTATTCACTAAACCAGAGAAATAATCGTAAGCTGCAACAATCGCGTCTTTTAAAATCACTCATATTCTGGCAAAACACAAGAAACTCTTCGAAGATGGGACGGTAGTGTAAAAAGCATATCTCGAAATTGTATTTGGAGACTTCAAAAATAAAACAGAGATCATAGCTGCTATCAAAGAGCTCCAGTTATCTCGCCTGACTGTCACTAGACGTTTCAATATCATGAACAATCATATGTCATACAACGTGTCATCCTATGAAAAGTACGCCGACAACATGCAACGCCATGCATCGACATCCAAAGATTAATGTGTGTTAGTAACATAGATATGCATATAACTATCATTATTATTTGGGATCAAGCTTGACAACCGAGTCAGGCATCATGCCTCTAACTTCTTTTCAATCTTCTACGGCTTTATGGGTCAATCTTCATATCAAGATTTGATTGGGGCATAACCCTAATTGGCTGGGAAATTCAAGAGCGCAATATTTGCTACCTGGTGTCAATATTTCCTAGCGAATTGGTTTTCATGATGTAATTGTTCGAAATTTTTGTCGCACCCTCCAGTTCAATGCCTCCCCACTACGACTGGCGGTAGCCAATTCTTGAGATATCTGTAGGTGGAGGCTGGCGGAGATTGAATGAGTTTGAGTGATTAGAGGATTTGTCGCAACGTCGGTACGTCTGTAGTAATTGGCGTTTTTTTTATCATAAAATTCTTTGAGCGTATGGATTTTAAAGTCGCGTTGCAAAACCCTATTGACAATATATCAAGGAGCCTCCAAAATTATTTTCAATGCCTTGTTTTGGAGCGCCTGAGGCTTGTGCTCGGTCTTACTTATCATGCACCATGTTGGCACACCATAAGTCAGGACCGGCCTGTATAAATTTATTTTTGTTCTACAGCCAATTTTGGTTTTTTTGTTCAAAAGGCAATAAATCAAACTCACTTGTTTGCCAGCTTTCTTAAGTCTTAATTTAGATTAACTGACTCTGCTGCTACTTGGTGGAATTCCATAACTTAATTATATATGAAAGTAAACACACATTTTACTTGAATCACTAAAACTTTAAAGAAATATTTATAAAATTCGACTAGTTTCGCTATCACTTGATAAAGCCACAGCGATTCTTAATTTAGAATTTTTATTACAATTAAGTCTTTGATCGAAAATAAGTATCAGGTACTGCATATGTATCAGGAACATTTTTTTGAGTGTCTCACCCGATGGGCGATTTTCCTGCCGACTACAATAAAAAAGAAATTACACATTCCTCAATGATTTTCCGCAAGGAAGCCAAATTTAATGTCAAAAAATATATAGGTTCACAAATTTGACAGAAACGACGTTATTTTCAATTTTTTTAAATGGCAACCCTCATAAATAACCAGAAGAGTGAATTGCATTTCGCGATCCGATTTTAAAAACCTATAGTTGTTGATATTTATTTTCAGCCGTTTCGGAAATACGGAGGTTCCCATTGTGAACCTATACAGGGTGTTATTTCAAAAATCAAATCAAAATCAAAATCAAAATCTTTATTTCATGTGAGGATCAAAAATGTAATATACATACGTCAAAATAATAATCAGTCTGCAGGAAAAAAACATTTTCACTCAGAAATCAGATTATACCAGTAATAAATTTAAAATTAAAACTACCGTTAAGGTTCTGATACGTGACAACAAGTAAACAAATTTAAAATTTAAAATTCAGAATGTAAAGTTTACGTCACAACATATAAACACACAGATTTAAAATTCAAAATGTAAAATTTACAATAGTAGAAACATTATACAAAAACTACGAGAAATGCGACATATACTCTTCAGGCGAATAAAATGAGTTGAAAATCAAAATTTGTTTCATTTTCTTTTTAAAGCTAAGAAACGGCAATTGTTTGATTTTTCTGCCGGAAGAACATTAAAGGATTTTACTGCCCAATATCCGGGGCCATCCTGACATCTTTTTATGCGCCAGTAAGCTGTGACAAGAGCACCCTTATTTCTAGTTGAATAATCATGGACTTGTTCGTGAGTGGTAAACAGGTGGATGTTCTTTTTGACATAGAGGAGGTTCTCCAGGATGTACAGAGAAGGAAAAGTAAGAATGTCCAAATCTCTGAAGAACGCTCTACAGTCCTCCCTGAAGCCCAAGCCACCCATCAGTCTAACCGCCTTTCTCTGCAAACCAAACAAACGCTGAGAGCCAGGAGCGTGCCCCCATGCAAGAACGGCATAAGAAAGATGGGAGTGGAACACAGCGAAATATGCAGTTTTTAGTATAGGGGGAGTAACATTGTCTGCAAGACTGCGAAGCAGATATAGACTTCTGCGCAGCTTCAACGCCACAGCCTCAGTGTGAACGCCCCACTGCAGCCCAGGATCAACACTGACGCCAAGAAATCTTGTCCCCCCCCACATGGGCATTCACAGTACCCATATCTCTCATAGAGAAAACCACTCGCTCCGTCTTGCTTGTGTTCAGCAGTAACTTATTAGTGTCGAACCACTCTTCCGCCCCCTTCTGCGCCTCCAAAGAGCCAGACATTGACGCTTCCAATGTACTCGCCCTAACAGAAATGGTTGTGTCATCGGCAAAAAGGGTTAAATGTGATGATGTTTCGTTTAATGGTAGATCATTTATGTAAATCAAGAAAAGTATGGGGCCTAGAATGGAACCTTGGGGTACCCCGATAGTTATCTCCTGTTTTGCCGAAGTCACACCATTATACTGCACAGCTTGACACCTGCCTGTGATATAAGATTTTAGTAGCTGGAGACTTTGGGTATTGAAGTTGTAGGCCTTTAGTTTTTGTAGAAGGATGTTGTGGTCGACACAGTCAAAAGCCTTGCTAAGGTCACAAAACAGAACGGTGTCATATTCTTGCTCTTGAAAGGCATCCATGATATCTGAAATGAGGTTAAGGATTCCTAGGACGGTGTTCCTATCCTTCCTAAACCCAAACTGGCTCTCATTAAACAGACAATTTTCCTCAAAAAAGTGTATTATCTGTATTGACATACAACTCTTTTCATAACTTTCCCTCAAAACATCCATAAACCTTTCACACTTATCACTGGCATTCAAATTTTCACACTGAAGAAAGTCCCATGAGCTTTCAGAAACACTATTGTAGAACACAAAGAAGTCCTCTCTGAGTTACGGGTCTAAATAAGTGTTCGATATTTTACAGGACGATTGCTCAGTTATTTATAAGGTGAAAAGTTCATATAAGCATAGGTCCGCAACCGCTTTATTTTTGAGATACAGGGTGTTACAACGCAAGCAATACGAAAAATATGTGCGCCACTGCCGTTTTCTTTTTTGATAACACTGTTACGTAGGCAGTTTAATGGCTAATGCGAAATTCCTATCGATAATTTTTTGATTTCGGTTTTGTTTAGGAGATAGATGCAATTTTATCCAACTCTGATATGGGCATAGCGATATGTGAATAAATGCCATTTATGTTTTTATTATTCTTTTTCTGGAGAACGGTTGCTCTTAGCGACTTCTACCAACTATGCCTTATTCACGTAAAAATGAAAGAGAAATCTATTGTTTCGCTTAAAACTATAATACAAACACGTATAACAAAGTGGTGACTCCCCAAAAGAGAAAAATATCTGTAGGTGGCGCCCCCTACAATTAAGGGCCAAACTAAGATCAAATTTGAATTTCTCATATTAAAAAATCTCAAAATGCCAATTTTCGTCCAAATATAGACATTATTTCAAAAATTATTTACGAAAAACAAAAATAAAAATAAATATTTAACACCCTGCATCTCAAAAATAAAGGGCTTGCGGAACCATGCTTATATGAACCTTTCACCTTATAAATAACTGAGGAATCGTCCTGTAAAATATCGGACACTTATTAAATAACGCCCTGTATATTTTTTGACATTAACTTTGGCTTCATTGCAGAAAATAATTGAGAAATTTCTAGTTTGTTTTATAATATAGTCAGCAGGAAAACCGCCAATTGGGTGAGACACTTAAAAAAATGTCCCTGTACAATAAAAATGTATTTTTAGTTACATTGCTTTTTCTTCTGCTAGTAGTAGAATTCATACTTTGATCGGTCAGTAAGCAGAAAAACTATACATAGGTCGTAACAGCGACATGCTGACCGTCTGTCATGTTAGAGCTCAGTTCAATCCCTTTACTTTTTTTGTCGATTGCTTCTCGCCAACTTTTTTGGGGTAGATCGCTGATACTACAAATCTGAGCACCTCTGCCCTATAGAGTGTTAAACTAGTGGCGCCTATAACATATCTACTTATTCTGAAGAAGTCACTTACCGAACTTTACAAATATTGCATTCATAAGGTTTATTACCAACATGTCTTCTCACATGTACCGTTAGAGTGGAAGAATGCCGAAATGATTTACCACAAATGGAACATAAGTAAGGGTTTTCATTTTTTGTCTTAACAGGCTTTTGAAACTCTTTATGCTTTCTAAGATGAGCTAACAGCGTTCCCGATTGTGTAAAGCAAGAACAGCAATAAATACAGGAATATGGTTTTTCTCCAGTATGTGTGGACATGTGTCTTTTTACATCTGCTGCTCTGAAATATGAAAAAAAAAATGAATCGGGCTTTAAGACTTTTTATCAATATATGTAAGGTTTAGGTGCTTAAAAATATTGTGATACCCACCTTGTAAATTTCTTTATACAAATATTACATTTTAAGTTTTCTTCATCGGTATGAGTTTTCAAATGTCTATTTAAAGAATATTTTGAACCATATTTCTTTGAACAAATTTCGCAGGAAAAGTCTAAAATTTCTCTATGGTTTTCTCTTAAAATAGAATTATTTTCATTATCAGTCTCATAGGAATTTTGTTTATCACAGCCTAAATTTTCTAAAACGCAGGACTCATTAAGATCAGACACTGTTTCAAAATTCTGTAATATATTAGATTCGGCATCTTGTGTTTTTTTTGTTTCAGTGGAAGGTTCACTATGATGAGTAGCATATTCTACATCTAGTGCAGAAAAATGTGAAACTTTAGGTGAACTATTTGATGCATTTATGGAGCTTATGGATTGTTCCACTGCTGCAAGGTTTTCAATCACTACATAATTTACTAATGGCTTTTGGGCTTCATGTAACTGCTGCAATCTGGTTTGAGTATCATAACAAAGTTCTCTATACAAGTAACATATAGCTAGTTTTTCCAAGCAACTATTGCAAATATTTTGGGGTAAGACATCAGTTTCTAGTACCTAAAATAAATATAGCATTTTAAAAGATTAAGGAATGAGAAATTGAATAATCTGGAAGTTCTGGGCGAAAACCATGGAGGTCAGTAAGTATATCGATCATAATAATATTGGTTCAATAGACAATGCAGGTAATGTTCTTAGTAGGCATTACTCATTTTAACATGCAAGTTCGCAAACATTTTGATAAACTACATTGGGTGTCTATAAATCATATATAATATATATAATCATATACCGGGTGTTGCATCGTCGAGCGGGACATAGGAAATCCCATGTAATTTTAAATGGGGTCAATTATTGGCTTCCCTAATTATTTTAGAGAAAAATTCTATTTAGGTTTATTAAAGAGCACTAAAACCCACATTCAAAAGAATAACTTTAGATATTTTTGATGAGCCCGTTTACGGGTTATCGCCGATTTCTTTTTAACTATTTCTCCTTTTTATGGCCCCGTATTTGCGGGCACCAGTCAAGGTAAAAGATGACTGTCAAATAAAGTTGTCATTTTGAAATGTGTGCTTTATTGTTATAAAAACTCGTACATCGAAAATATTAAAGGTGTATTTATGAGTACAAATTAATCTAAATAAAACTAAAATAAAGTATCCAATTACAAGGTTAATTATGACATTTTACATGTTTCAATATTTTACTAATTAATAGGTAGGTACTATTAAATTGCTACAACTTTAGGATTTAAGAAGATGTTCAAATATTCCTCAAAATGACAACTTTATTTGACAGTCATCTTTTACCCAGGGGGGTGTCACTAAAATACGAGAGTAGGGCAACAAGCAATTTATGGGCAGTTCATGTCAGGGGGGCGGGAGGGTTTGACATATCTGCTAGTAACTTTTGGTTTTCTTATTTCGAGGTAAGATTTCATTAATAATCTTCGCTAACCGAATATTTTTAATAAGTTTTAATGATTTAATTGGATATGTAATTAATTTAGGTTCATACTATCATCATTTTCGGTTAAAATCTTACAAAAACATTAAAAAGCTAGTGTTTTTTTTTTTGTAACACTGATTTATTTTATGACTGACAGTTTTCTTCTCGTCTGGTCTTCTGACGCGTTTGTGATTTTTTCCACGACTTTTTTCTTTATAAAATGGGTTTAATTTGATCTTGGAATGAATTAGTGGGGCTTTTTGGTAAGTTTATAGTGATATCTAAGTCCTTAGTTTATTTTTTCATGAGCAAGTAAGTTCTTTCTTGGGATATTTTTTAGCTGAAACTTCGCTGTCGACCATGCTTTGGGATTGATGATTTTTGGAAGTATATTTTTATTGTAAGTATTATACTAAAGTAAGTTGGTAAGTATAGTTTTAAATTCACAACTTTCTAATAATGATCTTTTGAAGTGTGCCTGGGTAAAAATGATATTAATTAGTTCCTTCCTAATTTTTCAAAACTGGTGAGTCACTTCTGTTTACCTACCTTGCTTGCAGTTAAAGTAAATATTTTTACATACACCTACTACACTTTCTCTTATGTTTAACAGGTTGTAGTAATCCTTATTTTTCTGTAGCTTGTAGTTTCTAATAACTGTATAACTACTTTACTCTACTAACTGAAATAAATAAATACTCACTTAAGTACTTACTGCATTGCCTTCTATAAAATACAAGTTTAGAAAATGTTTTTGGTTTAAATACTATTAAATTAGTCTGTGTCTAGGTACAGGACAAACAATTTGTTTGTAGTTAAACATTGGATATATGTATACCGTTATTGATATTCTTTAGTCTACTTATGGTTAGGTTAGTTCGGTTTATTTTCAAAAATACAGTTTAGCCTGAGATGAACTGGATAATGAAGTTAACTATAACCTATAAACCTCGGCATTAATGAGTTAATAAAAAAATGACATTTAATAAATTAAAATCCAATATAGGAAGAATAACATAGGTATTATATTTTTTCCATGGATTTGTTTGCAAATTTAGTGATAGGTATGAAGAGTATTTACTGGAATATGTTCCTTTAATTGGGTTTTACTTGTTTTCGTACAGTATAGGGTTATACAGTAGAATATACAGTGTCCTCGAATGTAGTCCTTGAGAGTGTAGGCTTTTACATGTGTCTCGGGGAGGGTACAGCTGATACCAGCATTACTACATTGCACCTGCTATGCAATTTAACTGGCCAATGTTTTTCTCCTCACTCTAATTGGGCAAAATATAAAAGTTTTCGTACCTATTGTACCTTATATCCTAATTGAAAATATTTTTTTTTTTCTGTTTCAGTCTAACCACAGTCCTAGGCTTCCTTAGCTGTAATAATTATCAGTGAGAAAATCTAATTTCTTAAAAATATCATGACTTTAGTGTTGTATATTGTATTTTTAAATCATATGTAGGTATCTTTTTAATTTAAATATTCTAAATAAATATATTTTGATCATATTTTCTTTTATTATGATAATTCACTAGACATTGTTTTATAATTAAAAAAACAGTAATAAAAACAATTCATGTGTAATAAATTTTAAGGTTTTGATTCAATTTGGTTGTAACATTACTATATAATTGTATTCCAGAAGATATATTTTTAAATTGGTTAGAAATTATCACAAGCTGCTCACAATAACTACAAAAAACTTGGTCCCCCCAACACCTCAACCAACGAGTTAACCTGCACGTATCAGAATGTTCGAGGTCTCCGGACCAAAACACACAACTTCTACAGTAACGCTGCTTCCTCAGATTACGATATCATCGCTGTTACCGAATCCTGGCTCCAACCGGATATTCTAGATTCGGAACTTTTTCCCGACTGTTACTTAGTCTATCGCTCTGATAGAAGAACAGACTTAATGGCAGCTTCCAGGGGAGGCGGTGTCATGCTCAGTATTCACAACAGACTCAACTCCGAACTGCAGGATGTCCCCGATATTAGTGTCAGCGCGCCAAATATAGACTTTTTAGGTTGTAAGATTACTTATCATTATTTTGTGTTTTATGTATTTATTGTATACATTCCTCCCAGCACCGCTAGCCTCGAGGAGGAAAATTTTTTCGAAATCCTTTCGTCACTGGATACAATGCTCCAAAAAAATATAATCCTCGTTGGAGATTTCAATGTTCCTTCATTCTCAGGGCCGACCCCTCTTGGCCTCAGAAACAAATGCTTACTTAATCTTAGCGAGTTTCTTTGCCTTACACAGTACAACACCATCCCGAATTCCAATAACCGGCTTCTCGATCTCGTCTTTGCCAACTTTAAAATCAATCTGGCGCACAATGATTCGCCTTTGGTCGCCGAGGATCCACATCACCCTGCTCTAACTTTTGATTTTCAAGCAGCACTTCCTCCCGTTGTCAACTTTCCCGTAAACAAATCTGAACCACTCCACTTCAACTTTCGCAAATCTGACTATCCTAAATTGTATGAGCTGATGTCGCACACCGACTGGTCCCCCGTTATTGCTTCTTCTGATGTAGCTAATGCTTGTCAATCTTTTTACGAGATTTTGAATAACAACTTTGCCGCCTGTACACCTCTAAAATCCCCTAGGCGAAGACGATTTCCCCCCTGGTTTACTAAAGATTTAATTAACAATATTTTTAAAAAAGAAAGAGTACGTCGTCGCCTGCAAGTTCACAAATCCAATGCTGACCTCGTGAAGTTCAAAGCCTTGCGCAGCCTGATTAAGTTACAGTCTCAGCAGGCCTACAGGGGTTATATTAGGAACGCTGAGTCAAACATAAAAAACAACCCTTCCAATTTTTGGTCCTTTGTCCAAAGTAAAAAGGCTCAATCTCGAATCCCAGCCACCATGAACTATGCAAATCAACAAGTCCACGGGCCCCATAACATCGTCTCTGCTTTCGCGAATTATTTTAAAAATGTCTATAAAACCTCTGGGCAACCTTGGCAATCTGAGCCTTTTAATCCAGCAGACCAATATGAGATAATCGGTATACCCAGTGTTACATCCGAGGACGTTATTTCGGCCTGCAAAACGCTAAAAAATAAAGCTACGTCTGGCCCCGATGGTATTCCCAGCTTTCTGGTGAAAGACTGTTCCTTTGTCATGAGCGCTCCTCTTTGTCATATCTTTAACCTGTCATTGAACAATGGCGTATTTCCAGAAATATGGAAGGTTGCCAAAGTTTGTCCCATCTTTAAAAAGGACGATCCATCTCATATTGAAAACTATCGAGGTATCTCAATCCTATGTAACTTCTCCAAGGTATTTGAGATCATCTTGCAAAAGTCCCTGTTTTTCAAAATTCGAAACCGACTCTCTATATATCAACACGGTTTTTTTTCCGAAAGATCGTGTATGACTAATCTTTGTTCGTTTTCCGTTTACGTCTGTGACGCCATTAACAAGAGGAGCCAAGTCGATGTCATTTACACGGACTTTAGTAAAGCCTTTGACCAAATTGACCACCACATTCTACTCCATAAGGCATCTGACCAGTTCGGTTTTTCTAACAGGCTTGTCTCACTATTACAATCCTACCTTCTGGATCGTACTCAGTTTGTTGAGTTTGAGGGGTTTAGGTCGGACTTGTTTGTACCTACGTCGGGTGTCCCCCAGGGTTCTAACCTGGGGCCACTTCTTTTCAACATATTTATAAACGATCTTGTCTCGACGCTTGACTGCAACAGACTCGCCTATGCAGATGACCTCAAAATATTTAACCGCATCGACGCTGTCGCGGATTGTGTATCCCTCCGCGACAGCCTCGATGTTCTTAACCAGTGGTGCCTGGATAACAGACTGAATCTCAACATCTCTAAATGTAACGTCGTTTCTTACACTCGGACAAAAACTCCATTTCAATTCAATTATTCTATAAACGGATCCACACTGAACAGACTCACCACCATAAGGGATCTCGGAGTCGTTTTCGATGAGAGGTTCTCCTTTATTCCACATATTGATCAAATGGTTTCTAGCGCCTCTAGAACCTTGGGCTTTGTCTTGCGAAACTGCAAGCATTTTTCTGATGTATCTACATTTAAACTCTTGTATTACTCCTATGTGAGGTCAAAGTTGGATTATTGCTCAATCATATGGTCCCCCATTTACAATTGCCATAATCAATCTGTGGAGTCCGTCCAAAGGCGATTCCTAAAGTATCTTATGTTTAGAGAGGATGGTATCTACCCGCAACGGGGTTTCGAGCATGGCCACATCCTCGCTAGGTTTGGTGAGTTGCCCTTAACAGTACGTCGCGACTCACAGTCACTATCGATACTCCATAAACTTCTTAACTCTAAAATCGATTGCCCATTTCTACTGGAGCAACTATCGCTTCATGTTCCCCGCACAGGTGCCCGACATCGGCCTACATTTTTCCTTGCATTCGCGAGATCCAATATTTTGCCTCAAGGTCCCATTCACAAAATGTGCCACAACTTCAATCGTATCTCAGCCCTCTCCGACATATTTCATGACAGCCTCCCAACCATATTAAAACACTTGCGCAATATGTCCGGCTATCCTCATTAGTAGTCATTGGTTCCTGTTAACTTAGCTTTAGTTTCTTACTTTTTGTTATTAGATTTTAAGTATAGCAAGGTCATTACTTTTGTAAGATTTTTGTTTATAATTCGATTAATTTGTTTGAGTTTCCTGTAAGTGGGCTCCGGCCTGTCGGAAATAAATGGCTATTTATTTATTTATTTATTTATTTATTTATTTACTTATAAGGCGAGCAGCTTGTGTATTCCTGCCAAACATATATCTTTTGAAATCCAACTGTAATGTTACAGTCAAATCGAATCAAAACTAAAATTTATTTAAAAATTATAATATATTTTCAAATATTCCCGCGCATTTCTTCAGTCGGTATGTCAGATTTCTATAATGCCATCATGGCATTATCGGTAAAATATAATTCTGTTTTGCCGGTGGGTTAGCCATGCAGTTGGTTCATAGATGGCCCATGTTTCGAAACTTTAACATTGTTGTAACATTTCTCTAACCTTTATTGTTCTGTGCTTTTACCTTGACTGGTGCCCGCAAATACGGGGCCAAAAAAAGGAGAAATAGTTAAAAAGAAATCGGCGATAACCCGTAAACGGGCTCATCAAAAATATCTAAAGTTATTCTTTTGAATGTGGGTTTTAGTTCTCTTTAATAAACCTAAATAGAATTTTTCTCTAAAATAATTAGGGAAGCCAATAATTGACCCCATTTAAAATTACATGGGATTTCCTATGTCCCGCTCGACGATGCAACACCCGGTATAGTAGTTTACAAATAGGACCCACAATGACGTCCATATCTATACTGGTGCAGGTGCGGGAACCTGCTGTTATATAGAACATTATGTTTGTTGTTGTGGCGTGCCTATCGACAAACCATTTTAACTTTATCTTTATCCTAGGCTGGTCTTCCTTTTAAATTTGTTTACTTTAACTGAAATTTAAAATTCCATTTCAATTTTTTTTTTAAACTTTTAATTGTTTGACGTAAATGGCTATTTTATTAAATTACTGTTTCTGATCTTAACATGATTAAATTAGGATGATTGATAAATAAATAAATAAATAAATAAATACAAAATTATTGCATTATGACCAAAAGTTGAGAGTAGGAAAAAATAAATAAGAGAATGAAAAAACGACTTTAGAGAGATTTAATATAATCGATGTGGCTTAAATGTGAGTGGTAGTAAGTGCGCAAGGAGTATTTAGTTGTTAATAACCACAAAAACAATTAGGGTTTTTTGAATTTTTAGCTGGTAAAGATGGCGAAGCCGGAGTTTCCTGTACATTTCAGTAAGTATTTGACCAACGTGGTGATAAAGGGTAGCCTGCGCTCTGTCACACCCACGCGCGAGCGCATAGGATATCTTTCGTTTTTTTTTAGCTAGTAGGCAGGTATACTTTCGGGTTGATCAAGCACTTTGTCTTCTTAGTCTTCATTGTTTTGTGTATTCGTTCACCTGGAGGAGGTAACATCTCGGTCCAGTATGTGAGGTGTTTTTCTTCGCCGGAATGATTTGAAATTCGAAATAAAATAGTGTTGTCTCGATAAACGATTGTGTTAGACCAGGGCGATAACTTTCCTGTATTTTGCTCCGGCCTTTTTCTAAAATTTCTTCAATTTTTTCGGAACTATCGAGTCCTACGTAGGTAGGGTGGCCATTCTGCGTAGGCAGGCGAGGCGTAATAACGAATTTTTACGGAATAAAAATAAATTGTGTTATGTGTTGGTCGAGAATCGTGTCACGTCTAGGCGGAGTGACATTTTCCATTTGAAAACTTTTCCACATTTTCCTCGAACGCTACGTGTGACGTAGTTCCAGAATGCCATTCTGCGTGATGAACCGCGACCCCAGGCAACGCGTCCTTGACGAAATGCGCTGAAAAGGTTGCAAATCTCTGGACGATATCGAATCCAGGTATCAGCGTCTAAGAAAATGGTGCGAAAATTTCCAAGGCCTAGAAGGTTATGACAATGTGAACGCCGCCGTCAGGGAGGCCATCGAACAGTACGTCAAGAGGAAAAGGAGTATAGACATGACTAGAAAACATAAATATTTTATCAAGCATTGGGATTTTTTGGGCCTCTCGAATTATTTTTCGGTTGCCGACAGCAACGTACATTGCAGGAGTGAGGTAAGTTTGCAATTCCTTTTTGTTTTGTGCCTTCTTTAAAGTAGTTTTGATTTTAATTTTTTTCATTTCATTCAGTGCGCCAGCAACGCGAGCGCACACAATCAAGTGGACAGCTCTACGGCTGCGATTCCGCAGTACATAGCGACGCCGCGACGACGTCGCAGTCCAGACAGTGGCAGCAACTGCAGCAGCGAAATCCGAGGGCGCCCCCGCGTCTGTGGATACTATTTCGATGATTAATCGAATCCATTACCCTCCTCCTCCTCTTCTTCATCTTCGTCTTCAGTCCGGCCCGTCGTGTCGAACGAACCCTCTGTAGGCCTACGCTCGCAGGAAACAGAACCGTCTGCAGACATCAATGTGGCTGCAACGTAGAAAATATGCCAGTCCGATTTAATACCGTTGTCGTTTTCATTTTCGTCAGTTAGTTCATCCGGACAGTCTCCGCTCCTCGGGTTCAACGCCGAAGAAATGGAATGTGCAAGGCAGCACCACTGATGTCTGTAGACGGTCTGCTTCCTGCGAGCGTAGGCCTACAGAGGGTTCGATCGACACAACGGGCAGGACTGAAAATGAAGAAGAGGACGAGGAGGGTAATGGATTCGATTGACCATCGAAATGGTATCCCCGGACGCGGGGGCGTCCATGGATTTCGCTGCTGCAGTTGCTGCCACTGTCTGGACTGCGATGTCGTCGCGGCGTCACGATGGACTGGAAGAAATGGAATGTGCAAGGTGCTTCAACGGCCATAATATGCCCGCCGGACCCAGTACTAGCCTCCTCATCTTCATCTTTATCTACAGCTCGGCCATTGCCACGCTGTTCTGCACCACCTCAGAAGTGACTTTACCTGTGTTCTACAGCTCGCGGAGTAATGCAGCGAGAATTTCTGCATTGGAAAAGGCTGACAAGTGAACGGAGAATGGTGATAAAATGCCTTTGAGGCGAAAAATAGGGTTTTATTTATTGAAATGCTTTTAAGAACGGAAAAAGTTTTATTCGTTTTTGGATTATCGTGGCTTGTCCGTACGGAGTGCACCTCACCAGTGCTCATCAACCTTAAATATTTTTATGGGGGTTGCAAAATAAAATAATAATTTCATTTCTTCAAAAATTTAAATTAAAATAGTAATGATATATATAAGTTACCGCCGCCATGGCGGCAGATGGCGCCCTGGTCACGCCCACTTATAGAAGCCTAGGTTTCTTGTACCTTTAATACTTTGAAAAAGTAATAATTTACTATCGAACTCATTGTTTCTAGTCAGGTAAGCAGGTCGGTAATTATGATGTTCTTGTCATTTGGTTTGTGTCTTGTGAAACAACCGATTTTGTAAGGTAGTTTTCCACCTCGGTTATGCTATTTTGGCAATTGTTCCTCGTCCTCGTCAATAATATAAAATAAAATGAAATGAAATAGAATAATGTAATGAAAGAATGTACATGGTAGGGCCTGTGATATTAACGCAACACTAAAATTATTTCAATTTACCATTTACCTGAAAAAATGACCGAACTCCCACAGGTGAATGAATAGACCAAAAAAAAATTTGTACAGTCACAGAGGCATAACATATTAATAAATAGGTTGCAAGTTTATATTAGTATTTCTATATCCTAACAGTCGCTCCTGTTAAGGACTTGAAATTAAAAAAAAAGTCGCAAGGTATAGAAAAAAATGTTATGATTAGCCCAAAAAAAAGCAATTAATGAAAAAGAAAGAGAACTTTAGTAGGGTACGCATCGGATTGCCAAAGTGATATAGAATTTATTTGTATGTCATGGGGTGGGGGGGGGGGGGTCGTGATCCGATGCTTTTTTTACAGAAACCCGATCTGTCCTGAAAGTACCCGGACAAGGTACCGAAAAGATCCCGTGCTTACTTTGGTCGATCCCATGCATACCAAGGTACCGAAACACAAGTTTTTGTCGAAATTTTGTTAATAGAAACCATATACGACTTTGGTAGGCATACGAAAGATATTTAAAGTTAACTTTTTTTATATTCGGGGTATACCTTCGAAAGTACGCATCGGATCGCGGAAGTCTTGTAGAATTTATTTGTATGTAGTATCCGATGCCTTTTTTTTTATTTTTCTTTTGACAGGAACGCAAAGGATCGCCAAGGTACACTTCGGATCGGTACCCGATCTGTCCTGAAAGTTCCCGGACAAGGTACAGAAGAGATTCCTTGCGTACTTTGGTCGATCCTGTGCGTACCGAGGTACCGAAAAAATGAACCGAAACACAAGTCCGGTGCTACATTATAGATAGTATAAAAAAAAATCGAGCGCACAAACTATTTGAATCGGGTTTTCTTCTCTCCAATTTGAATGATATACTTGCAGGAAATCAGAAGGACACAATCGTATACAAATTGCGTGCCATATATGAGTTAAAGTGAAGTTAGAGCGAGAATATACAAATTTTTAAATAAAATAATAATGTTTTGTGCAATATTGAGCAGAAATTATTTTTTATTTATTTCGGAAACACTAAGGGACAGGTATTATGGCACTGTATTAAGAAGATAATATTAGAAGTAAAAGTTGATTCTAGAAACCTATTAATAAACGGGGTGTTACGTTTAAAATAATGAAGTTGCAACCGTTTTTCGGTAGAAGCGGCAACACTCGAACACTGGAAATATTTTAGATGGATAGAGCATGACAATGTGTGCCTACGTAAGGAACCAAATTTTCAAAACTATCCTGTTTTTGATATACGTCTAACGTACCATCAACCGTGGATCACCCTGTATATTTAGGCAAAGAATATTGAATAATTAACAGCATCGCAAAGATATTTGAAAAATATTTAAAAACCCCGCTAAGTAGAATTTTTCTGTGTACTTATATTCTAAATATTATCAATAAAATAACACTTTGAATTCTGGTACTAAATTACTAAAAGTCTGGATAGCGGGCGGAAGTGTATTGGGTTGTTATTATTATTTTTATTATTATTATGAGCAATAAAAGCGGACGGAACCCATAAATTTATTGCCTTTATTTTGCATTTAACTAATAATTTTGTCGTTGGGTTGAGTTGTTACAGATCTTTTGTTTATTTAGGTGTTATTCAAATTTACTTTTTCACAGGATTAGTCAATTAGATACTTCACAGATTGGCAAACCGACGCTTGATCTTCAATCTTTTAAAGTTTTAAGCTTTTTATCACAGGTAATACGTGAGTTGACTATTAAATCTGGCGTTTTCTCTGTCCAGTCTGTTTTTGAAGGTGTTAACATTCAAAGCAGTAACTGTTTCCTTCTGTAAGTTGTTCCATCTGTATGCAACTCTGTTTGTTATATAATTTTTACGTAGAAGCAATGCACATCTTTCTTTTCTTATTTTTCTGGATTCTTCCTGATTTGACTGAGATGAAATATGGAAAGTTCAATTTTTGGGCTGTAGTGTCCAGAAAGTATTTTAAAAACCTTAATAATATCTCCTTGTTCACGTCTTTCTTTTAGTGTTCCTGAATCTAGCGAAAGCGTTTGACACGGTTCATCACGATAAGCATGATGACATGACACATGAAGTCAAGTGCAGTAAAAAATTGGTGTCTCGCACTGTTAATGTAATTAATGGGAATGCATGGTATGACATTGAGATTGCTCTTAAAAATGATATGTAAATTGTTAGAATCTGGCTGAAATTTTTTTTTTAACTTTTTCTAAAAGTGAAGAAAACCTAGTTTAAAGAATTTACAAAACCTAATGTCAATAGACCACAACATTTCAACTTTATAAAAATCAATAATTTTACCATTTTTGTTTTTTGATAAATTCTGTTTAAGAAGATTTTGTGACGTTTTAAGAAAGAGCATAATATGTGGAGTTTTCAACAAACTCATCAAGCCAAAAATTAGAAGGTCTTATGGTGCACACCCCTACAATCCTACAAATAAACCAAAATTGTTTTTCATATTCTAGTTTCAAGGTTTTACTTTCATTTAACAATTAAGGTATGTATTCACATTGTTTTAATAATGAAAAATTTGTGTCATTTATTTACTTCTCATTCCTTTAATAAATGAAAACAAAAAATTAAGCATTTTTATAGTTATTTATGTATTAGGGATTAGGGGCATTATGAAGATGTTTATGCCACCGACGGTAACAATTGGCCCGAGGGTTTGTAAGTTGCCCAAGGGTATAGATATCAAGTAATGCCCGTGGTGCATACAATATTTTATGTCCTACTCCCGATAATTCCAAGTTAAATTAAAAGAAAATTGAAAATCACGAAAGGTTTTTTACCTATATAGTTGCTAAATAAACAAAGGTAATAAGTGTTCATTGTTGTGCTGTGTCAAAGTAAAAAGTGAAATTTATATAAAATAATGGATTTTCCGTTGATTCCGGATATAATTGCTGTGAATGCTCCAAAGCTTTGGATAATCTTGTCTCAAAGAAGTCCTATGATAAGGAATATCAAAGGTTCGGGGATTGGATAAAAAATAATGATGAGGGCATTAGAAACTTCCTTAATGCCTTAGGGTATTATATACCACTTAAAGTGTCTGGTAACTATGGTATGATATTATGAAACAATAATATTCGAGTAGGACATAAAAACTTTAATGGCTACTTTTCTGCCAAGGTTGGAATATCAGAAAAGGGTCACTTTCAAAATGTTAAAAAGTCAGAAATGCCAACATTATATGGTTGTAAATGAATAATAATATAATAATGTACGGTAACTATGTAGTATTATACTGTTTTCTGTCAAATTTGCAAATTTTTAAAAACTTTTTTTCTCTAACCTGTTAGGACCTTGAACAATCCATCGGCGAATTGTAAAAAATAAAATTTTCAATTTTTATTTTTGTTTTTTTCATTTTTTCATAAAAAGAAAGTGTAAAAGTAAAAATTAAAAATTCATTATCTGATTAAAAAGCGCTAACCATAATTCAATTTCACCAAGTGGATTCATCTGAAAGGTGAATTGGAACGATGGTTAGTGCTTTTCAATTTTTCTGATTTTTGCCTTGGAAACCTCAATCCGCATTTTTATCAACATTTTATACAGGGTCGTTGGTATGTATGGAAACTGTCGATTATTTCTTAAAGTAAAACAGCTAACAAAAAATATTCCAGACAAAAGTTTTATGGTTTTGTAAAGTCTATTAGAATTAAAAAAAGATAAGTATACAGGATGAGTCAGAAAGCCGTAGAGAAATAAAGTTACTTTTTTTTTAATGGAACACCCCATATCTTACGATATTTTTGGATTTTACATAAAATTACAATTATTTTTTATTAAGTGCATTATCAGTCTGAACCTAATAGTTTCCGAGATATCGACTTTTGAAAAATGACATTTTTGAATTTTGACAGCTTCTAGCTTTCTAACGGTACGCCACAGAGCAAAACCGCTGACATGTCCCTATCTTACTTTTTTATTAGCTTCCCAAAAATATGAACTTCCGTTAAACCGGAAGTACTTACTATACTTCCGATCTTTGAGCTACATCCGATTTAACCGGAAGTTGACACTTTTAGAAAGATAGTTAAAAACTAAGATAGGGACATGTAAGCCGTTTTACTCTTAGACGTACCGTTAGAAAGCTAGAAGCTGTCAAAATTCAAAAATGTCATTTTTTAAAAGTCGATATCTCGGAAACTATTTGGTTTAGACTTATAATGCACTTAATAAAAAATAATTGTAATTTTACGTAAAATCCAAAAATATTCTAAGATAGAGGGTGTTCCTTTAAAAAAAAAAACTTTATTTACCTACTGCTTTCTGACCCATCCTGTATACTTAATTTGTTAAAATTCTAATAGACTATAAAAAACCCTAAAACTTTTATCTGGAATATTTTTTGCTAGTTGTTGTACTTTAAGAAATAATAGACCGTTTCCATACATACCAACGACCATGTATAAGCAGTTTTTAAAATTTCGCAAAATTGACAGAAAATGGGACACTGCATAATTACCTAAAGTACTCTTAAGGCCTCCACAGACGTTGAGATCGGTATTGCTACATGTCGCGATGCAAGTATATGGGATTTGTATCAAGTATCAACATCTTCACATTAAGGATGGAATCATGAAACATTAGTAGGTTGCAGAACATGATTGAAATTACTGAATGTTTCGATGATGTCGCTACCCAAATATGTGGTTTTGGGGTTGCGGTGGTTCTGTCACAATCTTTTAAGAAAAAAAATGTACAAAGAAGCATTGGTTGTGTGAGACCCAGACATACCTACTATTTTAAATTTGCTGCAAGAAATAAGCATGGGTAAGCCCAATTATTTGATAAACTATCTATGCATTGAAATTAAGAATGTATGTTCCATGGTTTACAGCTTGTCATCGCGATACATGTATCATGCGGCATGTAGCGATACTAATCTCAACGTCTGAGGGGGCCTTTACAGCAGGATTCTAACAAAACAAGTTAAGTGTTAAATCTATGGATTTAGGAAATAAATCCGTGACTAAATCACATAGGTGCCCTGTTTGTTCGGATTAAGTAATAATTATAAATATGTGCAATTTTTATTTAGTGTCTAAGAAAGTGTTTGAATGCAATTTGAAATCTGAAAATTGTTAAAACTAAACTTACCTGAATAGAAGTACATTTATACAGAATAGAATTTAAGGGTTCTTCTTTGTTGGATAAACTCAAAACTGCAAATAATGGAGTTAAACTCGTGTTGCTAGACATACATGTTCGACAGAGGTTTCTTAGGTCCTTCTGTAAAAACTGATCATTATTCATACTGTAAAAAATATGGAGTCCGTAACACAAACTAATAAAATAGTCGGTTCTTTCTATCTACTACATTTTAAAAACACAATTATCATGACTATAGGCAAATAGGTACATTATAATATTGGTTCGTTTTTGGTTATTTGTTTACAATTTTTTATAGTTAGTAGTGCAACAAGATTTGAAAGACGAATCTTTATGACAAAATCACACTAGTGCAAATGGACAATATTCAGATTCCTCAATTCTATCCATACTGAACGCCAACCCTAAAGTCTACAGGCTACACTGAAAATCCTAGGGCTAACTTTGATAGAATATCGCTAAAATAACAGAATAGTTATGTTAACGCAATCAACTGCAAGATTGTTTGGAAATAGCATATAAAGGCTTCCATACACCGACGCGGCCACGGTAGCGGTGGCGGCCGCGATGGCGATCATATTAGCGGTCGGGCGTATTCACACCAAAGCAGATTTTATGACAATGTATACGAAAATATATCTTTAAACGTCCAGGTTTTATTTTTATTTCCATTATTTGTTATTATGATAGACGATGTGGAAGAAGAGAGTTTGTTACTATTAGCTCTTTGTCTCACACTTTGTTTTTAGTCCTTATATTTTTATAATTTGGATGGCTTAAATCAAAAGGTATGGGATATAATTTAACATTTTCTATTAATAATTCTATTATATTATTTGCCATTACTACTGTCACTTCTCGCAGTCAAAGTTGACACGTTGTATTTGACGGTCACCGCATATCAGAACGCTGCCCTAGGCCGCTTGATCTAGACCTGCCCGCGCTGGTATGATTTCATTCATTTACTTCTATATACGAGTATATGTGTTTAGATCGGCCGCAACCGCTACCGTGGCAGGTCTAGATCAAGACGGTCAAATACAACGTGTCAACTTTGACTGCGAGAAGTGACAGTAGTAATGGCAAATAATATAATAGAATTATTAATAGAAAATCAGTGGCGTGTCCAGAGTTTAATACAATGGGAAGCTGTAACCAGGGCCGCCGAAAGTGTTGCGTTCTCTTGCGGCGAAGGCGGTCTTTCTTGCGCCGCAGACGAAAATTTTTGGGGTGCCACGCCCTTTTTTGGGTAAATCTTGACAAATTATTACGCATATAAAGTGCATCAATTTAAAATATATTTTTAAATATTTTAATAACAGAGAATTTGAAATTTTTTTCCCATCGGGGATGATATTTCGAATTTTTTACTACTTCCTGGTTATGTTTTTCAGAAGCAATTTTTAGTTGGTTGTCTAATGCGTGTTCTATTCTTATATTACCAAAAGTTTTTTCTTTAATAATTGCCTGTAAATGCGACTTACTAGACCCGTGTCTTTTAATTAATTTATGTAGATTATTTAAATCCGAAAATCCATTTTTATTCCACAAATTCTTTTCACTAGAAAATAAGAGGCATGACCAGCAAAACAGAAGAGACTTATTTTTACAACCAGTTAGCCATTCACAAGTTATATATGATTCTTTTTGAAAATGTCTAATATAAAGTTTAGTTTTTTTTGTTAAATTAGGAATAGATGGAGTGGGCCTATCATTGGAAATAATTTGTTTTTTTTCCTCAAAAATATAAGTGGAAAATCCTTTTACCACTATCTGACACACAATACACTCACACAAAAGTCCATTTTCACTTTCAGACGAACTTGAACTAGCAACAGGATCCATAATTAAAATAATAATCTGTTTGAAAACAGCGTACTTTTCCCAATATTTATGCACGGTTTTAAATTTCGCCTAAACACGCGCCACTCTAATTTGTTCGATGCAGTAAAACAATATACGGCAATACGCTGCTTTCCAATTGCTTCCCGCAATACGGCGGCGCGGCGCGAATGGCGCGTCGGTATGTCTCGAAATCAATCGGGCATCACCGTGAAGTAGAACTAGATAGCATATGGAGTTCTCTGATCAAGGGTGCTTTATGAAAATGCGGTCGGATTTGCTCGATTTACAAATAAAATTTAGGACAATTTTAAAAATTAATTGTAAGTTCTAGTAGGATTGTATTGGATTATTTCTTTTTTTAAGTAAATCGTTTAGGGGTGCGCTTCCCTAGCTTCCATGGTAAACACGCCACTGTAAGAAAATGTTAAATTATGTACCATACTTTTTGACCCAAGACATCTAAATTTTAAAAATATAAGGGCTAAAAACAAAGTGTGGGACAAAGAGCTAATAATAACAAAGTCTCGATCTCCTTCCACATCGTCTATCATAATATCAAATAATAGAAAATTAGAAATAGAAATGAAACCTAGACGTTTAAAAATATATTTTCGTATACATAAAATCTGTAAACGGAAACTCTCTTACAGCTCCACTCACCGCTTTGGTGTGAATACACCCGACCGCTAATATGATCGCCACCGCGGCCGCCACCGCTACCGTGGCCGCGTCGGTGTGTGGAAGCCTTAATTCATGTAAGTAGATAAGCTGATTTTCTGTAGTAATATATTAAGGGATAGGGAAATTATCGAAAATCATTCCGAAGATTTTTTGCCGTGGAAATCGCTCGAGGGCTTGCCCGAGAGCGATTTCCTAATGGCAAAAAATCTGAGAATGATTTTCTGATTATTTCCCAATCCCGAAATGTATTTTGAAGATTATTTACCAAATAAAAAACTAACGATTTCTGACGGGTGAGATTTTCACTTTTTGACAAGGGTGATTTTCACCGGAGAGCGGGAGATTATCGCTGGATTTCTGACGGGTGAGATTTTCACTTTTGACAAGGGTGATTTTCACCGGAGAGCGGGAGATTATCGCTGAATAATCAGGTGAAAATCAACCCGCTTTTATAATGGATGAGGTAAATAATCAATAGATATTATACCATTGCAGCAAATTTGAACAAATATAGTGAGAAAAATAAAATCGTTACGGGCATTTCGCTAAATTCGTTTCGAGTAGTATAAAGACAAGCACCATGGAGTCACGTTTATCAATAGATAGAGATAGCAGCAGTCAAGTTGGGTTTTATTTTGTACAGCATCAATAATTGAAGAGTATAATTTCTATATGGTCTAAGTGCCATTTTCTGTTTTTTCGAGATTTTTACATTAAATGGGTCTATGTGCCAACGCCAATGTTTCTGTAAACGCGCTAAGTGCCAACACTGTTTTGTGACTTGCAGGGGCGCTGGAAAGATGGCGCAATCTGCAAATACCAGAGATTGTTAATGTTGAAATGGTCTATGTGCCACGTATATATATTCTGTGGTTGTTGTTATTATATTTAGTCGGTATGTAACCACTATTTTGTGCGTGTCGTTGTGTGTTTTTTTTCGTTATGCAGGAAGAAAATCAACAAAAACGAAGGCCTAAGGGCAGTGAAAGTGTAGTAAAAGAACGTAAAAGACTAAAAACAAGTGGTTCTGAATACAAAAATTATAAAGGCAGGGTGATTCCGGCAAAAAAAGAATCTTCACGAGACGTAAGTTGTTTTGATTTTATGGCATGAACTGTTGGATTCTAATTTAAAATTATTGTTATAGGTTCGCTGTAATTGCAAGTGGAAATGCAATAACCTTACATTTGAGCAGCGGCTTAACCTTTTTCATTCTTTCTATGAAACAGCCGACGAAGTCAAACGAAGCACCTACTTACTTGGCCTAATGCAGGTGGTTGAAATAAATCGTAGACGTCATGGAACTTACTTAGATCCAAGGGACAGCCGTCGTCAAACAACTATCTGTTATACGGTTCCTAATGGAAAAGGACAGCACCTGTAAGTATGCCGCAAGGTATTTTCCGAGATTTTTGCAATTTCTCACCATAAAGTACAAGGGTTAGCGAAAAGAAAAAAAATGGGCCAAAATGTGTTCAAAGATATGAGAGGAAAAACAAATCGCCCCCGAAAATTCACTGAAGATATCGTTCAACAGGTTACCGCTCACATAAAATAATTTCCAGTAGAAGAGAATCACTACAGTAGAGAAAAATCAAAGAAACAATGCTTGAGTGCTGATTTGAACATAAACAGATTATTTAAAGCGTTTAAGAAGAGGCATCCGGAGACATGCGTTAACTACCGATTTTATGCTGCAGTTTACAAAAAACACTTTCCGAATTTAAGATTTGGTAGGCCTAGATCGGACACATGCTCTACCTGTGACCTCCTTAATAATAAGATCAAAGCAGATCCGGGAAATCGCGATCTTTCCACGAAACTTGATTGGCACCATCGAAAAGCAGAAGCTGCTAGAAAAGCTATGCAAGACGACAGTGTTGAATCACAACAGCCCGGTAGCAATACTATGGTCTTATCTATGGATTTGGAACAAGTTATATCTATTCCCACGTTGACACATTCAGAAATGTTCTACAGTAGACAGCGGTCATGTTACAACTTTGACATTCATATTGCTATTGCTGACAATAATAAAGCAACAATGATGTTATGGAATGAATCAGTGACAGGCAGAGGAGGTAACGAGATAGGCTCCGCGCTTTTAAAGTTTTTGCTGTCCGATAATTTGGCCGTCAAGGAGAATCTCTGCATCTGGAGTGACAATTGCAATGGTCAGAACAAGAACAGAATGATCCTCATAACAATGATATATCTTGTTGCTTGTGGTAGATTTTCACAGATAGATCAAAAATTTCTTATATCTGGGCACACATATCTTCCATGTGATAGAGATTTTGCCCAGATAGAGAGGCGCAAAAGATTGACTAAACTTTATGTTCCGAAAAACATTGAAGCAATGATCAAAGACAGTTGCCACAAAAGCCCATATAATGTTGTACACATGGAAAAACCTGACTTTAAAGATCTGCACCGTTTCGCCGATGCATACATAAATATTTCAAAAATAAATATTTCCCAAGCATCCTGGGTAAGAATTTCAAATGATAACCCTTTCGTGGTAGCTGTTCGCAAAAGTTTTAGTGATGTAGCACCCTGGGAAATCTCCAATGTTCTGAAAAAGGGAAAACAACTTGTCACTTTTAGATCAGAGCCTATCCCATTATTGGAATGCAAAAATCGCATCACAAAAGCCAAAATAGACAATTTGAAGTCTATGTTAGATTACATTCCTTTGGCATATCTTGGTTTTTATGAAAATTTGATTGCAGAAACCACCGAACAAGATTTGCCTCAAGAAAACCCAGATCATGAGGGTACTTAGACTGGTAGTTAGACCGTTTAAAAATAAAGTTATATTTGGCACTTAGACCATTTACTAAATTTTCAGACATTTTGTATTTTTTCACCAAAAACTTGTTATTTTTTTTAGTTTTTATTTCATTAATAATGTTTGTTTGGGTTTCCAGAAATAAAATAAAAATAAAAAGCGAACTAAATTTGTTTTAATTTAAAGATATTCAGTTTTTATCGATTCTCTCGTTTCGTGATTTTTGGCACTTAGACCATATAGAAATTATACTCTTCAATTAACACTTTACCTCGCCGGCGGAACCGGGTGAATATCTTTCCTTGCCCATAGTATGGCGGACTCCCAATGCTCCCAATCAAAAGCTTCAACCCCTTTAGAAAGGCAGGAAGAGCTCTAAAGGTTTTCCTTGTGCATAACAGAGATGGACCAAATGACAAAAAATGCTAATTAAATTGCTATAAAAAAATTGAAAAATATTTCAGATTTTAGTTTTCGTCATTTGTCAAGAACTGTTCATTAAATTATTAAAATAAGTACCTACATGGTATTTCTATTGGTCTTGAATACACTTATACGGGACCATTCTTATCATCGACTAACGAGAGAACTCGCTTCTTTGGAATGAACCGGGGAAGTGAGGTAATAAAGAAGAATATGGAAGTGAATTAGTGAATTCCCGTTCTCTTACGTTCGATAATTTTACGAGGGTCGTTTCGTACTATCGCACACTCGCCACTACGAGAACAAAAGCTTTTCCCTAGAGCGAGTTTAAAGCATATGTATTAGTTCGTTTGAAGGCTTCGCGCTTATGTTGGGGGGGGGGGGGGTCAATTGATTGACGAAAATGTCAAACTAGTCAACGTCAAACGCCAAACCTCAAAATTTTATGAATTAAAAGCTAAATATTGTTTTTCAGAGTATTTATTTATAGTTTATGGCAAAAATTGATTTTAATTTAAGGGTTTGTTTTTAAAATTTTAGTAACTAGTCTTTATACAATAAGCTTTCCATACAGAGTTTTGAGTTCTGTGGTTTTAGCTTTTTGGCTTGGGCAAGGTTATGGTACTTTTATGCTGTTAGATTTGTGTTTTCTATGTTTTTAAAGCTTTGGATTACAATTATTTATTTTAATAAATATATAATTATGAATATTAGGTCGCTATTACCACATACACACACACAGCCTTTCATTATTGGGGTTAATTTGGCTAATAATTGGTTAAGGCAATATTTTTATTATCAAATGTCTACCTTGCTTTAATGCCTAAATTTTTATGTTATTGTTAGAATAAGTTATCTTTTGTTTCTTTTTGTACCTATTTAGGATTCTTCTAAATAAATACCTACATGCCTCCCAGCCTAACTTTCAACTATACTTTTTATGTTTTTGATGCTTTAGGCACCATTAAGTATAGGTATAGTGCAATTTCTGCCTGGAATTAATCTTGAATTGCAAGATGATCTGCTAAAATTTTTACCAATCATAAAAAAAATAATCTAAATGTACCTAATTGTAATTTAAAATATTGAAATCATAAGGAGCTCAATTTTAACACTTATCTTTTTTCTTAAGATGCAGTCTCAGCTCGCAGCGGCCTTATTAGGTCATAATACTAATGCAACTTCTACACCAAATCATTTAGATGATGATGAAAATAATAGTTTACGAGAGGAAGACACAGAGGTCGAACAGGAAGAATTTGATGAGGTTTCTGATTTTTCTATTTTCTTTGTAGATTCTTTTAGAGTAGTGTTTGGTGCTTGCTTGAACTATACTTATCTACTCATAAAATGACCGATGCTTTGGTAGAAAACTTTATGGTATAGGTATTGGCTCGGGTATTGGGTAAAGTCCAAAATGAATTGGCATACTTTTTTAGAAATATAGGTTTTTAATCTAATGCTCCTTACATATAACAAAGGCAAAAACACACTCCTTGAGAAGCATAAAGTGTAAACCTGAGGAAAAATTGGGACATACCCATTACCGGTTTTGGATATTTTGACTTTGTTTAATTAAATAGGGAGAAGCAGGTACTGTATTCCTAGATTTAAAACATTTCAAATTTGGGAGCCAGATATTTGTATTTGTGCACACATACAAATTATTCAATAATTAATTAAAGCAAATCACTGAAGCCAGCATGTAGAATTGTACTTTATATTTTAATTGTATTTAACTGAACATTAAAAATTTATTTGTTAATCAGGAAAATACAGCCTCAATATAATTTGACCTAACCAATCAAAAAACTAAGGCTACATGTTTCACCATTTCTGGCATCATCAGGCCTAAACAAATTTGACATAATATATTATGTGTTAAACTGGAACTGTGTTTACTTCTATGTTTTAGTTTGGATGCACTTAGCATTTTTTTGTTTGTTAGGTACCTATGTATAGTATATATTTTAAAATGTGTTATAAACAAAATGGAGTATTCCGCATATAAATAAATAAATAAAATTACCTATAAAGGGTGGTCTAAAAATATAGGTATTCTGCATGCTTGAAATAATGTTTAAAAGTAGATTTTTTGATATGATGAAAATTATTCTTCATTTATGCATTCCATACCTTCATACCTCCATGCCCATTCCTATATCTTACTAGTCAAGTGTCTGACTTAATTATAAGCATTTATTTCCAAAAGTGATTCACTTTAATTTTTTAAATTTGGATTTTAGTAAAATGTGCTGCAGTGTCATGGTTCATGGCATGTGGTTATCGATCAACCGATCTTAATCCATTAGATTTGTATATGTTATGTATGTAAAATTTACAAATCACAGGGTTAACCAAACATTTCAAGATCTAGATCCAAATCAAATTAAATCTGCTAAAGTAAGTGCAGCCAACATGGCCTACGAACAATACAAATTAAATCAGCTAAACACTTAAACACAATATTGAAATACCGGGTGTTTTTTAAAAGACGCTCACCCCTATAACTTTTTTGTATTTATAGATATTAAAATGAAATTTTGGAATTGTGCATAAGAGATGAGTCTGCATTTATTGGCATAATTTTTGATTTGTTAGCACTTCTGGTTTAACCGGAAGTGACCTTGACTTTGGTATTTTAAATGGGACACCCTGTATATTTTTACTTATTTGGATTCAGCATGATATTCTGAGTAAAATGACATCCCACTTGTCATTTTTTGACGTGTTATAACATTTTTGTTTTCATTTTTTGTATTGAATCTGGAGGGCCATGAATCAATTATATAGGTTAATTTATAGTCAAGTAGTTTACGAAAAATAAAATTATGTCATATTAATTGACTTTTTAAGTTTCACAAGCGTTTAAAAAATGAAATGACGTTTACTCCATTTTTCCAAATGGAACGATAGTGGTTCACTAGGATATTTGAAACGAGCATTTTTTTTTCCAACAATTTGATACCATACACTCCTATGCTATTTTAAAATTAACACGAAAAAATTTGCCTTAAATCCCAATCGCATATTTGAAAGCGTTATGTATTATTATTGCCGCCCTGTCCTTTCTAGAGAAAAGAAATATAAAGGCGGCTTTGAAAAACAATTTAATTGAATATCAAAACCAACATGGCTCTAATTAAAAGTTGTTCAAATGTCATTCGTTTATAAAACTTAGATTGTAAATCAGATAAAATGGTTAGTTTTACTAGAAATGAACAAATTGATATAGTCTGTGCGTTTTAAGAAGTCCGCTAAGCCTTAAAACCTCTTGAGCATTATGTCGGTGGCTCTCAAACAATAAATTATATTGAAGTTAATTTTGGATGTTGATGAATTACATTTTCTAAATAAAATAATTTAAAGTACCTAAATAAAAAATTAGTTTAGGTAAAGAAAAATAATAATTTTTTAGCTTTTGTAGTATTCAGACAAATTAGTTTTACGAATTCTTTTTTATAAAGTTTTGGTTCTAAAAAGAACCGATTTTGTAGTCTTGCGACAGAACGTACCTACTTGTAGATAGGTACTACTAAAAGTAGTCTTCCTCTGCATTTGAAATTTCACCCATGCTTTCAGACTCATCAGAATCAACATCATCGTCATCATCATCATCATTCGTAATAATTAACGGTCTTACTTCGTCTATAACCTGTTCTGTCTCATAAGATTCAAAAATATTTTTTTCTGTGTGTTCAATGCATTTCCGCCATTCTTCTTTGCCCGCTTGGCTAAGCGCCTCCTCCCATAACTTTATAACGCGAGGCATTGTCTAAAACAATTAAGGAAGGTTTTTCTAAACTTTTTAAAAGTTTTTCCTCGAACCAATGCTCAAAAATTTCAGCATCCATATTGCCGTGATAATCATCAGTTTTTTTTGTTGATGAAAATATCAAACTGGCATTTAAAACAAAACCTTCTTCATTACCAGCATGTAATATCATATACCTTTTTCCATTACTTGCACGGGTACTTGAATAACAATGCTTTGAGTCATCCTGCCAAGACGTTTTTGTTGAAGTTCCGTTTGCAAATACCCATGTTTCGTCAAGAAAAACAACTTGTCTTGACAATTCCGATTTTTTGTTGTTTAAATAATCCCTTAAAAATTGCCATCTTTTCGAAACAACATTGGACAGCTCGCAAATTAATTATAATAATCCCAAAATAATGTCATTATCGGAAAAGTATATACCTGACAAAATCTTTAACATATTTAACCATCCCGCACTTGAGCAAATTTTAATTGGTTCTTGGAAAATAGCGATTATTATATAGATTTAACTAAAATAATAGCAAAATAATTTAATTATCTATTTAATTATTATTCATGCTCAACGCGTAATTCTAAGATAATTTTGTTTTGAAAACTCTGATTTCACCCAGTAATAGAATACAGTAAACCAGTGGGATGTTCGGTGTGATCAAGTATAGCGAAGGTGCGAAGATATTGTAACTTAACCGACTTACTGTTTTAAAAGCGATAACATCCCTTGGTGATTTAATCCGATATCGGACTTCTTAAAACGCACAGACTTTATGCTCTTAATTTTTGGAGAGATCAGAAAAAAATCTTCTGAGGCCGCAAGATTGTATGCAGAGAGATTTCCAGGTCGTCGACTTCCAATCCGGCATTATTTTTCAAAACTGGAACAAAAAATGCGTACAGAACCCAATGAGGATGCGGTCAATAACTATGTTGTAAGTGAAGAAAAAGAAATTGACGTACTATCATTAGTTAGCATAAATATTACTGCCTCAGTCAGAGAAATTGCTGTTGAATGTGATATATTAGTAGCTCGTCAGTATGGAGGATCTTACATAAATACAAATATCATGCATACAAATACCAGATTCATCAACATCTCTATCAAAATGACCATGCCAGAAGGCTTGAATACTGTAACTGGTTTTTACAAAGACATCAACAAGATCCAACATTTCCGTCGAAAATTCTTTATTCGGATGAGAATCGATTCACAAATTTGGGCATGTTTAATAGAAACAACAAGCGTTATTGGTCACAAGATACCCTGCATTTAATGGAAGAAGGCAATTTTCAAGAGCGATTTGGATTCAATTGCTGGTTAGGTATCATTGGAGATAGAATTGTGAAACCAATTATTTTTGATGATCACCTTACCGGCGAAAGATATTTAGGTTTCTTGCAAGTAGAAATAGAACAATTTCTTGAAAATTTGCCTGTAGTTGAACAAATGGCTATTATTTTTCAACAAGACGGGGCTCCACCACATAATTCCTGTGCTGTTAGGGAATACCTTCATAAAACGTATGGGGAAAATTGTATTTGCACTAATGGACCGATAAGATGGTCAGCAAGGTATTAAGCTTTTTGGTAGGTATGTCTTTTCATCCTTTAACATTTTTATTTTCTAAATTAGATCCGCCGACCTAACTCCGTTGGACTTTTTTGCATGGGGAACCCTCAAAAACAAAGTCTACAACGTTCCACCAGTCACCCGTGCAGAACTTGAAAATAAAGGGAGAGCAGCAATTCAAGAAACGAATGTAAACCAGTTGAGAAATGTAATGAGGGCAACTGTCGAAAAAGTGGAAAATTGTTTTCATCAACAGGGAGGACATTTCGAAAATTTAGAGCGATGATAATTGGTATTATAATTAAAGTCCTAGATTGATTTATTAATAATGATAAACAATTACTATCTACTATTAGTTGTTTGTTGAGAATGAATTAGTTAACTGTTTAGTTCTTTTAGTTTGGTTTTAATTAAGCCTAGTTGCCTAGATCAATTTCTTAACACCTGCGTAAGTTTTAAAATAGCATAGGAGTGTATGGTATTAAATTGTTGGGAAAAAAATGCTCGTTTCAAATATCCTAGTGAACCACTATCGTTTTATTTGGAAAAATGGAGTAAACGTCATTTCATTTTTTAAACGCTTGTAAAACTTAGAAAGTCAATTAATATGACATAATTTTATTTTTCGTAAACTACTTGACTATAAATTAACCTATTTAATTGATTCATGGCCCTTTAGATTTAGATTCAATACAGAAAAAATGAGAATAAAAATGTTATAACACGTCAAAAAATGACAAGTGGGATGTCATTTTACTCAGAATATCATGCTGAATCCAAATAAGTAAAAATATACAGGGTGTCCCATTTAAAATACCAAAGTCAAGGTTACTTCCGGTTAAACCGGAAGTGCTAACAAATCAAAAATTATGCCAATAAATGCAGACTCATCTCTTATGCACAGTTTCAAAATTTCATTTTAATATCTATAAATACAAAAAAGTTATAGGGGTGAGCGTCTTTTGAGAAACACCTGGTAGATGCTCAAAATCCTGGCCATTTCCTTCACAAACACTTTATTGCTTTTATACGTCAGGACCTTTACAGTAAAATACCTGTATTTTTAGACCCTGTATATTGTAAGGGTAATAGCCATAAAAAGTTTCTCCTGCAGAGTTAAACAAATTAGCATTTATTGCAGGCCATATTTTCCGAAAAAAATAATGGAGATTAATTAATTTTTCAAAAATGATATTAGATATAGGTAGGTATATAGGGTGTTTCAGAAGTACGATACGTAACTTAAGAGGGTGATTATCGTTATGATATTCTAAGAGAAAAAGTTCAGATGAACATGTGTCCGGAGTTTTTGATATACTTAACGGGTGTTAAAGTTTTATCAGAAGGTGGCCATTTTCAACTTTTGCTTTGATTATCTTTTCCTTTTTTTTATGTATCATTTGAAAAAATAATTTTATTTTTAATTTAAATGTCCCTGGGACGCCACTGGACTTAATACATTTGATCTAGGTAGTTAGTTTTAAAAAAATATTAAAAAAACTTTTTTTTTTTTTAAACTTACCACCTTGTATACTAAAAACGCGGCAACTCCGGACACATGTTCATATGAACTTTTTCTCTTAGAATATCATAAGGAATCAACCCCTTATCTTACGTACCATACTTCTGAAACACCCTGTATATAGGAAAATAATCGAGAAAGTTGTTAAGAAGCTAATATACAGTATATATACAGGGTGTTCAAAGTTGCTATTACTTGCTGAAAAAAACGGCAGCACCGCTTTTTTAAAAATTTTTTAGGCTTTAGGCATTATCTTGAAAATATACAGACTGTCCACGGATAGGGTTTACAATAGCACAAATGGATGAAAAATTTCATTTTCACGAAGAGAAAATTTTGATTTTTTATACAGGGTTCGAAAAAACTTCAAAAACATGATTTTTCTCCAAGAGTAAACTACCTTTATTTTTCATTTTTGACCAAAATGCCAATTAGAAAACTTATTTAGAATAACGTTTGTAATTTAAATCCGAGATTTAAAATAAATCTTTGATTTTTTTTAGTTTCTTCAATTTTTAGAGGTAAATGAAAATTTTTTTTGGATAGCATTAGCGGTCGAAATACATACATTATCAATGACTTTATATCTTACACAGGGGCATCAAAAAATTTCAAAAACTGATTTGTGGTGTTAGCAGAAATATATATTTTGAATTTCACAAATGAAATGACCCCGGAAATATCACAACAAAGTCTTAAAATAACAACAAATAATAATTTTATAATTTGCTATTCAAACACCTCCCCTCCATATTCAACACATTTTTCCAGCTGTAAACGAATATGGTCAAAACTTCTTCGAATTTCTTCAATGGAAATTGTTTGAACAGCTTCAACAATTCGCTGTTTTAGAAGCTGTACGTCATTCTCAATTGGACGGGAGTACACTAATTGTTTGAGGCGCCCCCAAAGATAGGCATCTGAAATAGTTAAATCGGGACTCCTTGGAGACCACAGAACCGGACTATTCCGACCAAACCATCTGTGGCCAAATGTATTATCAAGCCATTCACTTCAATTGCGAAATGCGCAGGGCACCCATCTTGTTGAAAGTACATTTCGTTCCTAAATTGGAGAGGCAATTCTTCTAGGTTGTCAGAAAAGAATGTTTCCAACATTTCAAGGTAACCCCTACGGTTACACGTGTTTTCAAAGAAGTATGGGCCAATAATGCCATAATGTGAAATCGCACACCAGCCATTTACTTTTTTGTAATATTGTCTTCTAGCAGGAATTCTAAAACGGGGATTATTTTTGCTCCAGTATCTAATATGCGCAGAAGACACTTTCCCGTTTGTTGAAAATGTCGATTCATCGGAGAACATGATAAATTTATGAAAATTACTGTTTCCACTTACAATTTTGTCTCCGACCCAAAGACAAAAATCCAAACGTTTGGCTTCGTCTCCTTCTTCCAACGTTTGATTAAAAGTTGGCTTAAATGGGAATATTTTGTTTGCCTTTAAAATATTCCGAATGTGAGATTTTTTTACTACATCAAGTTCTTGAGCTCGGTTTCTTAATGAAAGGGTAGGATTGTCCGCAACAGACTGCAATACGATTAGGGAAGCTGCGTCATTCTGATCATAGCTTTTTTTTTTTTTAAATTGGAAACTGAACCAGTTCGCTGAAATTTTCTTAATAATTTATGAAGTCCCATTTTTGAGACCTAAACGTTAGGATATCTTTGATTAAATTTCTCTATCACAAAGTTGTAAGAACATTCGCCCGCACCGTTACATTGAACTAACTAAACCCCTTGTTCTAAAGTCAACATTTTCAAAACACATCAAATTCTATTTGACAACTTCAAATTTGCCCCATACGTAAAGCAAAGTAATAAAAAGGTAAAAAAATTCCTTGTTTTTACAAAAGATGGTAGGAATGCATTTAAAATTTTAAAATAAGATACCCACCACCCATTATGAAAATAGAGTTTAATAAAATTTTATATTAATATTTTTATTGAGCAGCAAAATTTTCATTTACCTCTGAAAATTGATAAAACTAAAAAAATCGAAGATTTATTGTAAATCTCGGATTTAAATTACAAACGTTATTCTAAATAAGTTTTCTAATTGGCATTTTGGTCAAAATTGAAAAATAAAGGTAGTTTACTCCTGGAGAAAAATCATGTTTTTGAAGTTTTTTCGAACCCTGTATAAAAATCAAAATTTTCTCTTCGTGAATTGCATTTTTTTTACAAGCAAAACTTTTTATCAAGATTGACTTTTTCCCGAAAAATGAAATTTTTCATCCATTTGTGCTATTGTAAACCCTATCCGTGGACAGTCTGTATAATAATGCAGGGTGTCCCACTTATAATGGAAACAGGCTTATATTTTCTTTATTTCTGATTTTTTTGAATTTTGGTATGTTTACGTATGACCCTAGAACGCACTTTTCTATTGCTTAAAATTTTAGTTAACTCATTGGCGTACGGTTTTATAGGCGATTTAAAATAATTAATTTAAAGAGTAAAGTACCTTTAGCGATAATTTTATTTCAAAACTAATATCAGAAATCGATTTGGCATTCTTCAAAACGACCAAATACACGATTTGAATAAATTGACACAAGCAGTAGCGTGCGTATGACCAATTTCATTTTTATTTCTTGTTAAAAATACTTACATTACGCGCAATAAGAAACAAGTTAATTGCCAAAAAGATTGACTGTTTAACTGCTTGATCTAGAAAAATATGATACGTTAAAAGCGGTGGCGTAATGTATGTACATTTCTTAATATCGTGTAGAAAAAAAAAATTAAATTCTCTATAATTTTAAGATGGCGACTAAAACACATTTTTTCTGCTATATTTATACTAACTTGAATTTAGACTAAACCATTTATAATCAAAAATTAATAGACTCTCTTGCACTTTGGACTCTTCATGTTTTACACCCTGCCACCTGGAGTACACTGCTAGACTTTAATCCTATTGGTGTGAAATTGACCATGCAGGTTTACAATAACACAAATACCAACAATATTTATTTGCATGACAAATTTATTTATGACTATAGTAATTATATGGCGAGGCGACAAGTGCGACCAAGGCATTATGTGGTTGCCAATTCAACAAGTATACCCTAAAAATCTACACTACCTTCCTTAGACATTAAGGGGTACTAAAAACACCTTATTTTTTAATTTTTGGATAGTTCGATTTAAAAAGAATCTACATAGTATGGATGGTTCAGAACACAAATGGAGCAAGTCCATTTTTGCACATTTAGTTATTTGTACCTAATTCTGATATAGAAGTAAATATTTTTCGATTCAACATAATAATTTTGTATGTCACTTTATCTAATAGCTTTTCAAAATTGTAGCCAGAATTGATTATGAAATAACATCTTTAGGCAATTTTTTTTCAAAATTAGATCAAATGCACTTGTTCTATGAATCCTCCATATACTAAAATGCAGGTTAGCGGTACCTTTTTTTAGTATGTGACAAAAAAGTTTTAAGAAAAAAATATCTGAGCTGACGTCTGCTACTAAAATTAACAATAATGTAAATTCCTAGTTCAAATAATCGTTTCTTGAATTTATACTTTACCATTTCTAATACCGAAATATGGGTGTTTGAAGATGTTACAATTTTTTATTAGAATTAAACAAAATTTAAAAGTTGTCACTGTCATTTAATTAATATCTAATTTAATTCTTCATACCCTGTACAGGGATTTCAGGGATATTTTATGCCATATCTACAGGCCTTCCTATTAGAGATACAAAAAAACTAACAAATTAGAATTTTTTAATGCAACATCCTGTATAAGTATTTCTTATTTTTATGAAAGATCATCCGTTCCTGATTTCAAAATATACAGGTTTTCTACCGAGTGATGCATGGCTTAGTTGAACATAAGACATATTATGTAAATTTTGAGGTGGCTAAATATTGGCTCCCCTGTACATTGTAGAGAAAAATTGTTTTATAATTTTTTGAAGAGACCGATATAATAAACTCATGTGCCAAGTTTGAATAAATTTTAATAAACCAATCCTAACTTATTCAATTCAAATAATGGCAAAATTACGAAATGTTCATAGTTTATATAATACAGCAAACACCAGCAAATAATTTCTATGGCGCTATTGTCAAAAATTAACGTAAAGCTGGACATAACGAATAAAGATTAATTCACATTAAAAACACATCCAAAATAAAAGACACCATTATGTTTTTCTTACTAAGCCTTTAATTTAGAAGGGCAAAAAGTTTAAAGTTTCCTAAATGGTTCAGTAACGAATTAAAATTGAATATAATGGAGAAGAAAATTGCCCATAAAAAGTATAAAAATAGCTGCTCTAAAAGCGACTATGAAGTTTTCTCTAAAATTAGATTTAAATGTAAATCACTTGTACAGGCAGATCATGACAATTATATTCATCAGCTTGAAAGTAACATTAATTCTAGCAAGGAATTTTGGGGTTATGTCAGTTCAAGAAGGGATAATTGTGAGTTACCAAATTGCTTATTCTATGGAGATGAAAAGTCTGAGTGTCCTCTGCAGATTGCTAATTTATTTGCTAAACATTTTGCATCTGCATACGTTAACCACTGTGAGAAGGATCTTAATTTTATTTATTCAAAGACTACTGAACTGTCCTCCTGTAATTTTACAGTAATGGAAGTATTTAATCAAATAGATAGATTACATAATAATCTGGGAAGTGGACCTGACGGCCTAACAGTTCATTTTTTAAAAAATACTAAATTTGTTTTATCTGATATAATTTGTTCCCTATTCAATTTATCACTATCAGTGGGCATTTTTCCTATTAAATGGAAAACATGTTATATCACACCTGTATTTAATTCAGGTGATAGAGCTAACATATCAAACTATAGGCCAATCAGTAAAACTTCTCTCATACCAAACATTTTTGATAGCTTAGTAACAAACAAAATATCCCCTCATTTTAAAAACATCCTTTCCGTTACCCAACATGGATTTATTAAAGGAAAATCCACAGTCACAAACTTAATATTATATCAGAGTGATTTGGTTAGGACTATTGAATGTCGGGGTCAGGTTGATTCAATCAGCACAGATTTTAGTAAGGCCTTCGATAGAATGAATATTTCTACTCTTATTAAAAAACTAGAAGCCTTAGGTGTAACTGGAAGTTTGTTGCAGTGGATAAAAAGCTTGTTAATCGAAAGAATTCAATTGGTAAAAATAAAAAAAAATAAAAAATTTCGTTTCTTATCCAATCCATGTATTATCTGGTGTGCCACAAGGAGGACATCTCTCGCCATTGTTGTTTAACTGCTATATAAATGATGTGGTAGATTTTATTCATTATAGTGAGATATTGTTATATGCGGATGATTTAAAGTTGTATAAATCAATTTTAACATTAAAGACCTTAAACAATTGCAAGCAGATCTCACTTGTTTTGCACTTTGGTGTAGAATTAATGACTTGGATTTGAATCTTAATAAGTGCAGGGTTATATCTTTCTTTAAAATTCATGTAATCATATTATATCCATACTTATTGCTTGGTCACACCCTAGAGAGAGTGAACTCTTTGAAATATTTAGGAGTAACTTTTAATCAAGATCTCACTTTTAATCTTCACATCGAAAATATTTGCAATAGAGCATTAAAACTCCTTGGCTTTGTGGTTCGCACTTTGAAAGAGTTTACTAATATTTTTACAATGTTTACTGTTCAGTGGTAAGATCCATTCTTGAGTATGCCTGCCCTGTCTGGTCTCAAAATAAATATATACATATCCTTGCTCGAAAAGGTACAAAGACGTTTTCTTAGACATATTGCCTACAGGTTAAAAATTCCAGTTGAAGACATAAATTATGAGGAACTTTCAATATTGTTGAATCTTCCTAAACTAGAAATTCGTAGGAGAAATCTTGGCATATGTTTTATGTACAAAATTGTTAATGGTTTAATTGACTGTCCTCCTCTTTTAAGTACTATCAATATTCATGTTCCTATAAGAAGAACAAGGAATATAGAACTATTCGATATATTATACCATAGTACAAATTATGGCTATTTTAGTTCTATATCAAGAATTTGTAGGGATGCCAATCAATTGCCTAGAGATATAGATTTCTTTAATATGTCTTTACAAAGCTTAAAAACCCGTTTACAACGGCATATTTAGTATTAAGTCTAGTTACGTGTCACCTATCTGGAACTTTATTCTTATTTGTAAATCAAGTTACTATAGATAACTATATTTTTTTATGTTATTATTTTTGTTTATTTAATTTATATTATAGATTTTGTTTATTCATGTTGATTTTGTAATGGCTGGTCCGTCAATAAAGAATTATTAATTTAACATAAAATACCTAAAACTACAGATTTTCACAAAAACATTAATTAATTGAATGCTTAAACAACCTTCCATTAAGAGCTAAACAATATCCTCACCGATAATAAAATTAATTTCTAACATTACTGACTTGATATCGAGAAATTCTGTCACATTGTGCTGAAATACACTTTTTTATCTGGTCTAGATTTTCAAATTTTACATCTTTATAAATAGAATTTTTTAAGTGACCCCACAGAAAGAAGTCGTTTGGCGAAAGGTCAGGAGACCTGGCTGGCCAAAGGACTAGATGCCGTGAGCCAATAACATTTCCGTTAAAAATATTTTGCAAGTATTTCCCAACCATGAGAGAATTATGGGCAGGACAACCATCCATTTGATACCAGATCTCCTGATTTTCGTTTACAACTTCTTCTAGTGCGGGTTCAATTCGATTTTGTAGTAAGTCCAAATAGGTTACTACTGTAAGGTTGCCTTCCATAAAAAATGGTCCAATAATGTGATGTCCTACAATTCCCGCCCAAAAATATTTTGCAAGTATTCCCCAACCATGAGAGAATTATGGGCAGGACAACCATCCATTTGATACCAGATCTCCTGATTTTCGTTTACAACTTCTTCTAGTGCGGGTTCAATTCGATTTTGTAGTAAGTCCAAATAGGTTACTACTGTAAGGTTGCCTTCCATAAAAAATGGTCCAATAATGTGATGTCCTACAATTCCCGCCCAAAAATATTTTGCAAGTATTCCCCAACCATGAGAGAATTATGGGCAGGACAACCATCCATTTGATACCAGATCTCCTGATTTTCGTTTACAACTTCTTCTAGTGCGGGTTCAATTCGATTTTGTAGTAAGTCCAAATAGGTTACTACTGTAAGGTTGCCTTCCATAAAAAATGGTCCAATAATGTGATGTCCTACAATTCCCGCCCAAAAATATTTTGCAAGTATTCCCCAACCATGAGAGAATTATGGGCAGGACAACCATCCATTTGATACCAGATCTCCTGATTTTCGTTTACAACTTCTTCTAGTGCGGGTTCAATTCGATTTTGTAGTAAGTCCAAATAGGTTACTACTGTAAGGTTGCCTTCCATAAAAAATGGTCCAATAATGTGATGTCCTACAATTCCCGCCCAAAAATATTTTGCAAGTATTCCCCAACCATGAGAGAATTATGGGCAGGACAACCATCCATTTGATACCAGATCTCCTGATTTTCGTTTACAACTTCTTCTAGTGCGGGTTCAATTCGATTTTGTAGTAAGTCCAAATAGGTTACTACTGTAAGGTTGCCTTCCATAAAAAATGGTCCAATAATGTGATGTCCTACAATTCCCGCCCAAACATTTATTTTTTGTGGATATTGCGTTCGAGTATAAATAAGACGATGTTCATTTTCTTGGCTCCAATATATACAGGCAGTCTTGAGCATTTGGTTCGTTAGTTGAGGGTGAATGTACATTCATCGGTAAAACAAATATTTCTCAAAAAATTCCTATTATTATTTGCTCTTTCCATTACCCCAAAAAAGAAAATCATTCTCCGTTCTTCATCACCGTGCCGTGGCTCTTGCTGTTTTTCATACTTGTAAAAAAAACATTTATGATTTTTTAAAATGCGCAACACTGTGGTTTGATGTTTTCCTACGGCTTGCCCAAGAATCCTCGTACTAATCATGTTATTTTCCTCCACGTGCAGTAAAATATCAAGATCTCTATTATCCCTTTCTTCAGCTCTATTGACATTCTGAGTTGAGCATTTACAGTTATTTATTACAGTGCCTTTCAACTCAAATTTATATTGATAAGTTTAATTAATGAAATGGAAGGGATAGGCTTATCAGGGAATTTAACTGAAAACCTTTCAGACACTGCTCTTAGACTGTTTCTTGTATGATACCACTTAATCATAGTTACTTTTTCCTTAATGGAATACCTCATATTTAGCTATAATTCAAGCGCCTTCAATGAAAATGTTGTCACTGACGCTACATTTCGTTTTGTCAATGCGAAATAATGATTTGCTGATGTTTGCTGTATTACCTAAGCTATGAAAATTTCGTAATTTTGCCATCACATCTAATTGAATAAGTTAGGATTGACTTATTTAATTTTATTGAAACTTAGCACATGGGTTTATTATATCGGCCTCTTCAAAAAATTATAACACAATTTGTCTCTAAAATGTCAGGGGCGGACTAAGCTCTATAACTTAATGCTTAAAATTTTAACACCCTGTATGATAAAGACAAAAAAAAAAAATCTGGGTACCTTGCATCCTAGACTAAAAAAAAGGTACTCTTGTTTATTTGGATAAAATGAACAGTTTTCGAGAAAAGGAATAATAAACGAATTCATGGTTTAGTTTTATTTAATAAAAATTAAAAAAATATTTTGTTTATTGACAACAGAGTATGATACGAAAGTCATTGAAACAACAGAAAAGTTTCATTTCAAGTTGTTTAATCCAAAAAAATCCAAAAATTTAAAAAAACGCAGTGATGTAGTAGAAGGCACCTTAACGAAATTATTGAAAAATTTCATAAGATGGTTTAACGTAGGCTCCGTGAAGTCTAATACACTCGCAGGCACGACGAATTGGGGACTGCTGTACCCACCACAATAACCCAGCCTTGGCCCTTATGACATCACAATGAAACTTGATTCTCTGTAGAAGTTCCTCCCTAGTGCCGACCGGAGTGGAATACAGTAAGTGTTTCAGGTGTTCCCACAGGTAAAAATTGAATGGCGTTAGGTCGGGAAATCGAGGAGGCCAGGCAATAGGTTCTCCTCTACCTATCCAACGATTTGCATAGACGTTATTCAGGTGCTCCCGCACATCAACGGTGAAATGAAGTGGTGCCGCATCGTGCATTAAGTACATCTTTCGGCGGGTTTTAAATGGCAAGTGCTCTATTGAATCCTGAAAAGCGTTCTGGAGGAACTCCAAATAAAGTTGGCTATTCAAGCGTTAAATAAATAAATAAATAAATAAAATAATAGTGGCATGAAGATTTTCATCAGCCCATACATGTGTGTTGTGTAAATTGGTGATACCATTTTTGGTAAACCTTGCTTCATCCGTGAAAAAAAGAATGCTAATGTTACAATAAGTTTCCATTATTTCGTTGCTGATCCAATAGCCAGTTTGCAAACTGAACGAGGAAAATCTTCAGGAATCAGTTCATGTACTTTTTGCAAATGATATGGATATAGCAAAGAACTTCATGTACTATTGTTTTCGATGTATTAATTTATTATCACTTACAGCATTTAAAATATTTTCCTCTAATTGCGGCGTACGTACGGTTCTTCTCAGACCAGCATGAGTACTATTTTTTCCAAAATATCCCTAAAATTATGAAGAAAGTCAATAATATGTATTACCTTATTAATTGGAATCGCCCACCATTCTCCCTTAGACGTTGGCCAACTCGTGGAAATGTTTTCTGGTTTGACATAGTACGATTAGGAAATATTTCGTGATATAACCTTCTGGTTTCTAAAGAATTGCAAGACGCAAAACCATAAATAAGATGCATATCTGCATACTCAATAGACGTGTAGTCCATAGTTCGAATTAATCCACAATTAATTTCACCACGAAATCCAAAAATGAGTAAAGTAATATCGAAGCTGGATTTATAAACTCGAAAAGTTGGCGAGGTTGAGGTTCAGATGGCGTTGGAAATAAGAGTTCAATGGAAACTAAATGAAACACTCAGTTCAATTTATAAACTCAGTTCGTGCAAAGTTCGTAAGTTTCGAAAAGTTACCGTGTAGTTCGAGATAACCAATTTTTATGTTCGGAGTTCGAGAGGTTCGTTTCGACCAATAAACACGCTATTTTAAACTCATGTGGTGACAGCGAAATGTCAAATGTTTTTTCGTTGTTTACGTCGCCCTTCCGTTATTTGTATTTGGATTACTTGTTTATTGTAAGCTTAGTATTGTGTTTTGTGCCAGAAATTGGAAAACTAGAAATGGATAGTATAGAGAATGATAACACTAATTTATTGTTACTCGAGTTAATCCAAAATTATGAATTTATCTATAACAGTATCACTCTGGACAAAAATTTCAACCAATCAAACAACAACTTTTCGAACTTCGCTACTGACTATATAAATGCCATATTCTGGACTGTCGAATATCGAACATCACCAACTTGAACATTACTTCAACATCGCCAACTTTTCGAGTTTATAAATCCAGCTTAAAGGATCAAACTGTCAGCGATGTGAAAGATGAGAATTTCTAAAAGGCAGGATATTTTATTTATTTCGCACCATAGTAACGTTTGCAACAGCAATGCGTTTTTTTTGGTGCCGATAAATAAATAAAACGCAAATTTTTTGCGAACATAGATCTTCTACAACTATTCGTTTATTATTCTTTTTCTCGAAAACGGTTCATTTTGTCGTCAATAAACAAGAGTACCTACCTATTTTAGCCTAAGGTGCAAGCTACCCAGATTTATTTTTTTTAAGTCTTTATCATACAGGGTGTTAAAAATTTAAGCGTTAAGTTGTAAAGCTTAGTCCGCCCCTGGTAAACTAAAAAAGCTAAACATATCTCAAGAACACTTCTTTAAGAGGTCCTTACTAGTGTCCATCACATTAAATTTTTATTAAATTATGTTAAGTACTTTAGAGGTTATTCAAGAAAAACCGATTTCCAGCAGGTCCCTTATATCTCCGTAGGGAGGACCTGTAAGAAAAAAATGTATAGGAACTTCTCGTCTTATTTTTCATGTTCTATCTGAATCCGAGAGATTTCCGAAATTTTTCCGTACACCCTGTATAGTTATCGTAGCTTTTGATATTGAGCCTTTGATAGTTTGGCAAGTTATTTTTATAGGAAGTTATTAATAGAAAATATGTTTTTTCATAGTTAATTGTTAATTCCTTACTGCCAAAGCACTGTTTTATTTTTTCCATATCTTTCTCTACTTTATTCTTTAAAAAAATATGGCGGTATCGTCTGCAAAACAAATCATATCTCTTTCTGATTCCTGTCTAAGAATATCGTCAATATATATGGTAAATAGTATTGGTTCGAGTACTTCGAGTACTCTACCCTGTGGAACCCCATATTGCACAAATTCGCTATTACTGACACATACTGTTTTCTATTTGTAAGGTAACTTTTCATCAACTTAAGGCTATGGCCCCTAAATCCTGTACTCTCTAATTTCGTTAATAATATATCGTGGTCTACTGTGTCAAATGCTTTTGCCAAGTCTAGAAATATTACTAATGATTGTTTAGATTTATCTATTAAGTCATACATTTTTGAACATTTTAATAGCGTCGCTTGTTTATTTATGTTCTTGAAACTAGAGATCGACCGATACCGACACCGATATATCGGTCATATCGGCCGTTATGCCGATTATCGGTATCGACCGATATACGGAAAGTATATCGGCTCTTTTGCCGATATATTCTGCTAGGAAAAAAAATTAAATAATATAAATACACAATAAACTCCTTAATTGACAACAACTTTATTGAACACTTTTAATATAAACACAGTAGAAAAAATTATTAAAAATTAAACTGAAAATTTAGTTTAAGTTAATATTGATAATTTAACTTTGGTAGATTATCAAATCAAATCAAAATCAAATCAAATATACTTTATTGTCCAAAGAATACAAAATTCTCATTGACAAAGTCTATCCACATAATACATATCTATCTATATCATTTAATAATAACAACAATATACATTAACAACATTTAAAAAAAAAAACAAAAAACAAGGGTAGGCGTTAAAATTTGGTTATTTACAGCATGTCAACAATTATCTAAAGATATCAAATAAAACCCTTAAACAAACCTCGGAACATCGGAATAAAATTCCTCCAAGCAATAGTAAGCCTTCTCCAACAACATCTGCGTCACAGACCTTTTAAATAATTTAAGTGACTGTAGGTCCTTTAAGTAATTAGGTAAATGATTATACATTTTTACACTTTCATATACAACCGATTTTTTTGTAAGGGTTGAGGATGGTATTGGCAAAGGCAGATTACGATATTGTCGTGTCGTGTAGAAGGAGTCAGTATTCAAAAACCTATATCTCATCTTAAATATTAAAGTGACAGTCTCCAAAATAAACAATGATGTTAGTGTTAATATTCTTTTCTGCACGAACAATGGTCTGCATGAGTCTCTGGGTTTCGCCCGACAAATGCATCTCACTGCGCGTTTCTGCAGAACAAACAGAACACCGAGCAGTTGCTGACTAGAGAACCCCCAAAATGCAACTCCATATCTCAGATGAGATTCTATTAGCGCGTGGTAAACTGATTTCGCAATATTTGAACCAAGTTCATTAACTACCACTTTGACTGCAAAACATGCCGAAGCCAATTTCCTGCTCAGTGCCCTGATATGACTCTCAAATTTAAGGCCACTATCAATGACAAGGCCCAAAAACTTAGTACTAGGGCAATTCACAAGGGGTGAGTCACCAATGACCAAGCCCTCCATAGAACACTTAAAACCAACTACATTTGTTTTTTCGACGTTTAGAGACAGCAGGTTTGAATCACACCATTCTTTGACCCTAACCAAATCTGAGGCAATAATGTCTTTTAACATAAGAGCATTGTTAGAGTGCCATAATATTGTAGTATCGTCAGCGAAAAGTGTGAACTCTCCCCCAATGTCGATAGACGTCAAATCGTTAATATATAAAAGAAATAGAACTGGTCCCAGCACTGAACCCTGAGGGACTCCCCAGTCAATCACTCGGCTTTCAGAACAAACAGAACCCCTGAAAACCTTTTGACTTCTGCCCCCAAGATAGGATTCAAACCAGTTAAATGTTTTTCCCCTGAAACCATAGCGACTGAGCTTCCGCAGCAGTATCACATGACTCACGCAGTCAAAGGCCTTTGATAAGTCACAAAACACTGCCGCGGCAACCCCCCCTCTATTTATATGTCCGTAAAGACCCTCCAAAAGACGAAATATAGCATCATTGGTATTTTTATTCTGCTGGAATCCGAACTGATTAATATTAAGAATACCGTTATTTTCAATAAATGATATTACGCGTTTTTTAACCATCTTTTCAATTATCTTTGAAAGGGTCGATAACAATGAGATGGGTCGATAATTAGATGGCTCCTTAAAGTCACCCCCCTTATGGAGGGAAATAACCTTGGCACACTTCAAACACGAGGAAAAATTTCCCGTTTCCCAAGACATATTGATTGCCTCAACTAACACCCTCAGCGCTGTTTCGGGCAAATTTAAGAACATTTTAACGGATATCTCATCTTCTCCAGCTGAATTTTTGTTTATTATTTCCGTGAACGTTTTCTTAAGCTCATATAAGTCTGTAGGAAAAAAATAGAACGATTCTTTTACTGACACCTTATTTAAATAAGTCATTGGGTCAATAGCAGGACTTATGTTGCTTGTCAATTTACCGGCAATTGTACAATAATAGTTGTTAATATCATCGAGTGATAGCTGAGGTCCCTCAGACAGTTGAGTGTGCCCTCCCCTGTGGCGGATGTCATTGACAATAGACCAACTCTCCCTCTGTCTACTTCCCGATCTCTCAAGTCGCTCGGCATAATACATATCTTTAGCCATTCTTATCAGTTTACGGTAAAGTAAGCGGTATTTATTGAAGTATTGATGAAATACGTTATTATTTGTAAATTTTCGAATCATATGAAGTGAGCGAAGGTTCTTTGCTGAGGTTCTAAGACCCCTAGTTATCCATTGTTTTTTGCTATTTTTAATTTTAATTTTTTGTTTTGGAAAGGCGCTATTAAACGAATTTGTCATCAGTACATTAAATGAGTCAATAGGGTCAGGTGAGTTTAAAGCGCTACTCCAACAAGCACCAGCACAGATTTGTCTAAAACGATCATAATTGCTTCCGCTAAACAATCTGCCGTACCTATACCTTGAAATGCCAGTCATTTTACTATCCAAAGTGACACTACCCACCACGGCTTCGTGATCAGACAAGCCGGCATTAACAACCATGCACTTAAAATTATCCAAATTAAATGTTGAACACATATAGTCAATAGTAGATGATGAAAATTGAGAAAACCGGGTTGGAGATCCTACATGCATGTTCAAGTTATGGCAGGTCAGCACATTGCACAATCTCAATGTATTAAGGGAGCTTTTGTCATCAAAATTAATGTTAAAATCGCCCGCTACTATTATTTGGGCAGAATCTGGTATTTGTGTTAATATCGAGTCTAGGTTTAACAAAAACAAATCTACCCCTGCCAAGGGTGAGCGGTAAATACAAAAAATATACAAATTTAGAATCCTTGAGTATATCAAGGAAAACTCAAACGATTTTTCAGACAATTGATTATTAAATTTTGTTACACATTGAAAATTGTTATTTTCTAAAAAAGATTCATTTAGTAAAATCATTGTACCTCCGTTAAGAGATTCAGACCTACAATAAGAACTAAGTATAACATAGCTCGGCAAGCATATCACCTCACCCTGCCTCAGCCAATGTTCGGTAATAAGGAGCACGTCAGGCTCATTGTATTCCTCCAAAAGCAAATGTAACTCGCTAGTTTACCCCTTAAAGATTGAATGTTAAGTAAAAGCAGCGTAACCCTTAGACCCTGATTAAGGGCTAATCGACCACCAGCCGAGACTGAAGAACCTCCAAAAAATCCTCATCACCACCACTGGCTTCCGGGCTGTCAACAGAAGCTTTTTCTGACACAAGGTGATCGGATTCTCCAGAGGTCCCACCACAACCATCCGTGCTACCCTTAAAGGCAGCACAAGAGTCTGACAAACAATATTTTGGTCCGTTAAATTGAATTGTTTTAATGAATATTAAATTTTTTTGTGTTTGATTTTTATTAATAAAAAGATTAAAAACTTCCTTGCAGATGCTATAGTTACTCAACCTAGTACCGTTCTTAGAGTTTATGTCTGTAAAATAGACAAAGCCCTCCGATCCACTATCAAATTTACAACACAAATTTTTCAACATACTATTATAGCTAAAAATTTTACGATTTAATTTATAATTATTCCTAACATACGGTACTGAAAACATTATAATATTGGTGTGCACACAGGCACGAATTACATTCAGCAGCAAAGTCAAAGATGGATATTTATTATTAAAAAGGTCATTTGAACCACCGAAGATGATCACAAAGTCATTAAGATTATAATTCTTGGTTAAGGAAACAACATCGTGAGTAACATTATCTAAACATGCACCGGGTTTAAGTATACACTCTATGTCCAGGTCTATGTGTCTTGAAGAGAAAAGCCTTTTAAGGCTCCCATTTAGGTTCCGCCCGACATCGTCACTAAGAAGAAGCAACTTGTTCCCAACTTGTCCCTGCCTACCATCATGCATCAGCTCTGTCGTTATGCTGCTGGTGTGACCATTTCTCTGATTGGCAGGGGAAGACGGAGAACCGTTAGTTAACATATTTATTTTTGTGGAATGAGCCTTCATCCCAGACAGCTCGGCAGAATACGTATTGACATCCGATTCCAAAATTCGTATTGTTTCAATCATCTTTCTGTTCATATCATTAAGCTCTTCCAACTCCCTTTTTAGATCTTCCATAGCCCTCTCATCACTAAGTTTTCTCTGCTGCAGAGTTTCAACGTTATTTCTAAGATGAGAAATTTCTTCAGTCAGCTCTAAGTTTATCTCTGTAAGATCGGTTATGTAGCTTTTGTGTTCAGTCTGTGTTAACACATTTTTTTGCGAGACATGAGGCCCTCGGCAAGAGCCATGTGTACTTTGTGGCACGGTTGTATTTTTACCATCTTCCTGTCTCAACGTCCTTAACTCAGTCTTAAGATTCTGTATTTCTGTCCTCTGGGATTCAATGTCACGCAGGTATTTATCTTCAAGCTCTATAGCATCATCTTCAAAAGCAGATGATTTCTTCTTTAGCCTTTTTATAAATTCATTTTTCTGATCAATTTCAAGTTGTAGTTCAGAGATAATTTGTTTTAAGCTATCAATCTCACTGGTAGAATCGTTTTCCAACGCTTTCTCGGCACAACTTTTTGAGCACCAAATGAGGTTCTTGTTTATTACTGTGTGTGCGGTAATACGTTCACAGCAGCTTGGATGAAACTGATTGCGGCAAACAATGCATAACAGGTTCTTTTGCAATTTACCACAACATTTAAATTTTGATGCCATGATCAAGTAATATTTCTTTTATAATCGCTTTTGTTATTTTATTCAAATTCAAACAAAGGGCGTAAATAAATAAATAAGTACGGTCCTGGCCAGAAAATGCTTCATTCATAAAAATGTCTCAGAATAAAGAGGGAAAAAAAACAAACAATGTTCACATTTAAAATTTCAGGCGATAAAATCCGTAGAAGCACAAAAAATATATACAACAAATATGACGTCGCTTATTAAAACTAACAGAAGGCACTTTTTGGTTATTTATGTTTGTTCCTTTTTCCTTCGTTTCGCTCTTATAATTACCGGGATCATTATTTTAAACACAGGCTTGCATAGTACAAGTCTTTAGAAATAAATTGTCATAGAACTAACATTTTCAACACGCGTTAAACGGTCAAAAAACTGATTTAAAGTGGGAGCGAAATAATACACGCACAACGTAGACTGTGTACCGATGAACTATGTATCATGTAAAAATATCAAAGATTAAGCTGTATCTGGCTTCAATTTATTTCTTGTTGTTGCTGAATTTACAAATCCAGCCTCTGAAAACATTTGTTCATTAAAAATACTGCTTGCTGGGGCACTCAAATAAATAACAGCTTGGGAATATAACAGAGGCAAAATATCCTGTTTTTCAATTCAGCATACAATTGGGTTGGATTTCCTTGATACTAAAGGTAAGCTGTTGTAAAGGTCCACTTCCTGATTCAAAGTTTCACGATCTGATTTTAAAGTTGATTTACTTTTATCTGATGGTTCCAAAGATCTGGTTCCTTCCCCAAAAATTGCTTCGTATGTTTTTCAAAAAGTTATGACCTGCAGGTTCCTGACTTCCTCCAAATTACGGCGAGCATATTTTGCAAGGGGTTCATTTTCGTTGTCTGTATCATTATCATGTACCTCATCAATATCTCCTTGATTGCCAGTATTGTCACTATTGCTACATAATTCAGACAGCTGATTAGATTGTTTTAGGTGATTCTCCAGCGTTTTAGTTACATCCTTAACTAAACACTAAAATCCAATACATTTTGCTCTCATTTTATTCCACCGCCGCTACGCCACTCTTGAGGGTAAATCCCGCTATACGTAGCGGAGTTCCGCTACTGTTGGCAACACTGAGCGTCATTGATCCGGGGATTTACCGAGGATATGTTATTAGCGCCATGCAACGTTGTCACACTTAAACTTAAATAATTCGTTGGTGTTTGATTGTATGGGCCGTTAGACCGATATATATCGTTATCGGCCATAAACTTATCGGTATCGGCTGATTAATTATCGGCATCGGCAAAAAAAATCATATCGTTCGAACTTTACTTGAAACCCAAATTGTTTGTTTGATATTATTTGAAATTTGTTTAACAAAGTTTGTAATCCTATTCTTTATTTTTTTTTAATATGTTATTAAAATTAGAAGTGAATAACATTGGCCGATAATTTTCCATTATAGTTTTATCTCCTTTTTTAAAAAGTGGTTTTATTATAGCTTCTTTCATTAAATTTGGATATGCTCCTGTTTCAAAAACTAAATTAAATATATGTTAATGGTCACTTATATAATTTTGAATTAGTTTGATGGTTTCAGCTTTTATACCATCTTTACCAGCTGCTTTTCTGTTTTTTAATTCTTTAATGCATTTTAGAACTTTTAATTTTAAAAATGTCCTTTATTCATTTTCGGAGACCCGCTTTATTTCATCACAAAAAGTAATGATATTTATAAAATTAATGAAGCCTAAATAAATCTATGGTCTTCTGCACTAAGCCTACCACCTGTAGAGTACACAAATAGTCCAATGATACGTCATAGTTTTATTTCTCCTACGTTAGTAATTTATAAAGTATCAATAATGTTTTTGTCTAAAATCTTTTATCGCATTGTATCTTTGGGACAAATCGGCTATTTAAATATCATTAAGGGACAAAATATTCGTCAAATAACCCAACGAATCACCCTTTAATATTTGCCCTATGTTTAGTATAAATATATGTATACTAAATACAGATGCCGTATACCATCAATATAATATGTTTGTTAAACTTTTTTTGTACTTTTTTAAGGAGACAGAAAGTGAAACGCCCTCTGAAGCTCCTACTGAAGCTGCTGAAAATGGAAAGCATCACGTTGAAGTCCGACAAGTTGTTGGAAAAGACCCCAGCAATCGAACAGTTACACTACAGATGCTCCTTGCCGGTGGTATATTAAATCCAGGTACAGGGGCTATGACCATAGAGTATCTAGTAAGTTTATTTATTTATTTACTGATTGCTAAACCATTTTATAAATAACATAATACAAAAGAGAAAATTAACCAATTGATAATAATTTGAATTAAGATAAGTAAACAAGATGAGTGGTAGGTAAACAACGTGTAACACAGGCTGCAAATATTAATCTGTCAAGACTATAGCTAGGTCATATTTAATAATTATTTTTTTAACCCTGTATCTAAAGATTCTGCCTGTCAAAAACACTTTGCTTCTTTGAGTTAAACCACATTTATTTTTAAATAAATCATGAATAGGATATTTTACTATTTTTCGGACAGTGTCTTAAATTGTTTGTATGATAGAAATGATCCACTCGGATTTTTATTGTTTTGAAATGAAGTCCATAAATAGCCTAACACGTATTTTTAATTTGATTTTTTTAATTCCGCGCGTACACCCTAGTATTATCACAGCCTTTCTTTTTGCTGTAATATTATACACTGAGCAAAATATCTAGTTGATATAACTCAAATATGAGTTATCCAACCAAATCGAAGAAATTGCATCAAATCACTCTTTATAAGTTACAAGAGCTCTAAAGATGGGTAGCTAAGGCTACAGTAGCTAATCGTAACTGGGTTTGCCGAACACATGCGACGTGGGCTGCATCAATTCATTGTTTAAACTGCCAGAGCCCAATATGGGAATTGTGATGCGTTACTACTCGGGCTAGATTAATTCATAATTCGAGCTATCAAAACTTGACGTTTCAGTTGTTCTAGCTTACGATTATTAACTTAACGACTATAGATTTAAGCTGTCCTAAAGTTGGAGTATCCTCATTTTCACGGAGATGTATGAGGAGAACAAACTCTGAACACAGATAAAAGATCCCGCCGATCAACGATTGCGCGGATAGCAACTCCAATTATGTGCTCCATGACGACGCGACGTGCATAAGGTACTAATAACAATGGGATGAAGTTACCTCGCCAAATTAGCACGAGCGCGAATTCGAAACTTTCCGTTACCTATCGATCGGTGATTTACTCTCGACATGGGTTTTCAGAGCACTCTTATGACTTATTCCAACACAAAAAATAATTTACACGTGGTAATGAGTTAAAATAATGCACGTCCGGGTCAAAACGGCACTTTATAATTAATTAGTAAGTTTTCCCAATCCAAAAACTGAGTTCAGGTAACTGTAAAATGGTTACAGAATGAGGGATTGTGGTAATCCCAAATGTGTTCAAAATGTTGATAAAAAATCTCTTTCTGTGTTGAGGCGAACCAAAAGAAGCTGAGTTATTGTAGCGTTTTTAAATAATTTGTGCAACAAATGCAGGTAAAATTTGTCCGTAAAGCATACCTAATATGAGTTTTGCGATCATAGAGCATTACCCAATGAAGACTAAGGTTAAAGAAAGCAATCGCCCATGTTATTGGACCGATGCAGGGATGTACATGTACATGCAATTAAATGTCAGCGGCCATCAAAAAAATGTACAAATCAAAATTTATTAGTGAACACTAAACTATGTTAATAAAATATCTCCACTACTCAAACTTACTTAGGTTGATTTGTTTTTCTTTTTTGTTTTTTTTTGTAACCCTGGCAGCTTTTTTTATTTTTTTTTTTAATATTGTTAAATACTTTATTTAAAGCTGTTGTTAAATTTAATTATAGAGGTGTTAAGGTTATGGTGAATTGTTTTTCACGCGCTAAGCCTGCAAACAGAACATATGTTCTCAGCAGGGTGTACAGGTTCCAAATGTATTTCATTTATACTGTTATTTGTTTACACTGTAATTTGTATCTACTTTTAGCATAAATAAATGAATTAAAAAAAAAAATTAATTATGCCTTGTAGATTATATAGATCGACATACGCATGCGCGTGGCCGGTCAATTAAAAATTGTTTTCTTATAATTTTTATTAACCTTTTTAAATATTTCAAAGTGGTAATTAAACACAAAGCTGGATGACTAATAAACATCTTAAATTATTAAAATCAAAATAAATATACTTAACGTATAATTGAATAAATAAATCTAAAATACAAAAAATATGGTAATAACGTCATATTACCTATACAATATACACATCAGTTCTTTAGAAGTAATATTTACAGGATACAAACATATACATTGCAATTGGTGGGCAGAAATTCAGTAGGTACCTATTTTCCAACTTCTCCGAGCTACCTAAATTATATTGTATTTAAATTGTCACTTTCCTGTGTTACATAAAGAGATATGGCAAAATGAATTATTGATTATCTAAAATAAGCTCTGAAATAAGAACAGTGAAATAGAAATTGAGCAGGAAAAATAAAAATTTTAGAAATTTTACATGATTTTGAGGCTAATTGCCCATTTTGAGCGATTTCATTCGATATAATAGTACTATTTGAGCAAACTTAACCAATAACCATTAAAGGATTGAAATGACTTACCTGCGACAAAAAAAGGACCCATTTTCTGCCGAGAATTAGAAAAATAAATAAAATCACAAAAAGGGAACGTCGGCCTCAGCCACCATTTGATAAAAAAATAAATCAGAAAGCGGAAGATGTAGGGTGTAGTAAAGTCAACGGGTTGTTCGGATCATCTATTGATCTCTTTCTCCGATACGCTTTAAAAAGAGACAGATAAAGGTCAATTTGTTTACCAAAATGTTCGATTGCGATTAGACTTATGTATGCCTAAACTCCTAAGAGTGAGAGTGATAGAACTACTGTTAATAACACATTGTAAAAATGGATAACACGAGAAATGTCCAAAAGTACGTCGTTTCTTGAAATCAGATTGTAACTTGTGAGCTTGTGACCTTCTTGCATCGGGCCCATTTGAGGTCTCACGCCGCTGCATAACCTATAGAGAGTTTTTTTAAATGGGAGCCCGCCAAAATACGTTAGGGACAATTCCATCAACCGCAAGCGCTGATGTCATGGTCATGTCGGCCCACCGGACCGGCCACCCGCGAATTGCCGGTGATACGAGACTAGGAATTAGGGGAATGATCATATCAAGAGAAGTGGTCTGTCTTTTGTCAATTCTTTCTCTTAAAAATGTATAAACCGTGTTCTCGAGAGTTAAAATGACTACTCACATCCATTAAGAGTTAGGAGAACGCGTTCACTCGGAATTTTCTAAGAAAATGTGATATCGTGAGAAGTGCGTTGACAAGCATCCATGTTTAGTTAACAAAAGCATAAGAAGTGAATAGTCACTTGTCCCGAGAGAGCATTCACTTCCTTTAAGTTGGACAATAGACGTTCTGTAATGCTAGAAATTACTGGTTACTTCATTTTTCGTGTCGTCTTTGTAATTTTTTAACATTTCAAAGTTCTTTCATGTCTGCAATAAAGTGGATGTGCTGATTCTTCTTAATTTAAGAAACATCGCTTTCCTAACAAACCAGACCCAGATGTTAAGTAACTAACTTTGTCAAGCTAGACTTCGCCTTTTGGGAATTAATAATTGTATTGGTAACTCTTAGGTTTAATTTATTACATTGCATTTTGTATCTATTTAGGTTTCTTATATATTGTGGTTGTTATTTCTAATACAGTCATTATTTAGTATATTTATTTTAGCTCTTTTTGGTAAATAGCTGTTGTGCATACACATAAACTAAATATTTGCATTTATGTATTTTTATCTGTTTGATTTTGGTCCAGGTACATATTAGTGTCAAATTAACTCATGTAATTTGATAGTTGTATGCTCCTGATCTAACTCGCTATAAAATTTACTTTACATAATTTAAATAGGCCGCCTCAAGAACTTAGTTCTCCTTCCATCCTCCGCTAGCGCTAACAATTATTTAACCAAAGTATTGTGGATTGTCGGTCTATAGGGTATGCTTTGTGGTGGGGATCACGCACGGTGGATTTACACTACGACGCGAAATAATATTGTAGGTCTACGCTGTAGCCAGCTTATTTGGCTTTGCACAATTTTACGAGCTAAAATTTAATTAAAACTATAATGAGAACTTGGACATTTACTTATATAATAATATATTTCAAGCTACTATTATGGCAGTAAGCGACCAACCGATAGACAAACAAACTGACAGACCATGTGGAAAAAAAATACTTATCAAAAATTAATATTCCTTGAAGCAGTGTTTCCATTTTTTTTAATCCCACGTACCCCTTTTTGTTGTGCAGTAATTCTGCGAACCCCTTTCTAAAAAATACATTTAATTTTACCATCTTTTTGCTCAAGCCAAGTCCACAACTGTACCAACACTAATAATAATATAAATTTTATATACTTGAGAACAGTTTAGACAACGTTCCCATTTTTGCTTTGTTTATTATCTGAAAATATGTGAAATATTCTCTTTCTTACATTTTTAATCACTCCATTACTACAAGTATTTTTACCGATGCTCTAAAACTGGGTGAAATCACTTCGCTATTAAAAAAGGGCGACCCAGAGTCAGTTGAGAATTACAGAGCAATAACAGGGCTTACTTCCTTCTCTAAACTTCTTGAAAAAATGGCTACCAACCGCGTTGCGTCGTTTCTCTTAAGCGGAAGATTGTTAACTTCCACACAACACGGGTTTCGAAAAAACTTCTCCACTAGCACAGTTGCCTACGATCTTTCGGATTATATTTATAAAACAATATATTCCAATTACTATACTATATATCGTATGTTTCTTAATGTGAGAGAGTAATAGATCATTATTAAACTATAAAACCCAGTTGTCTTCGCTGTATTCCATAGATGTAGTCCAATTATTATTTCATATAACATTCGGAGTTGCAAAAGTAGTTGAAATGTTTTTGAATATGACTGGAGTCGGACAGTCAACAATATACCGACTTGTGCACGAGAATAAACGCGACCCCATCAGGTCACCAAAAAGAAGTACAGGAAGAAAAAAAACTGAAATAAATCATAAACCATACACTTGTTTTACTTAAAAAAGAAATACCTACCTTGGACAAAATAATGTCTGAAATGAAAAAGGATGATTTCATTCCACCCATGGGTAAGAAGAAACTATGGAGAACTTTAAAGGAAATTAATTTTTGTTATGAAAAGATTCAAAACAAAAAATCAATTTTAATAGAAAAAGACGGAATCATCTGCTGGCGACGACGATATTTGAGGACAATTAGACAGTTTCGAAGGGAAAACAGGAATATCTATTATATGGACGAAACTTGGTTAAATGAAGGTTATACCGTTGGTAAAATATGGCAGGATTAACATATAAAAAGCGCAAGGCAAGCTTTCACGGAAGGATGGTCCACTGGAATAAAAGCATCCTCGGGAAAAGGTAAAAGATTAATAATTACTCACATTGGTAGCAAAAATGGATTTGTCGATGGCGGCTTACTAGCATTTAAATCAAAACGGGCTGGAGACTATCATGAAGACGTAAACGCTGATGTATTTGAAGAATACTTCCAGCAAGACGGAATAAAGACAGTGGATTGTGAAAAATGGAGTAAGTGCGTCGAACATGTGATTGAAATAGAAGAAAGAATGTGGAAAGCTGATAACATGCTAGAAAACACTGTAGAGCCCTTATTATTTCTCTGGACCCCAACGACGATAATTCATCGGACTACACGGAACACGATGGCTAATACGTATTTAAAAATTAAGTCGTATTGTACATAGTAGATGTTTTTATAGATATTAATATTTATTCCAATTTATCTATTTTCATATTATTCTTACTTCTATATAAGTTTTTATCTACTTAATATTAGAATAATTAATATCTTAATTATCTGCGTATCTCTATGATTATAATCAAGTATAATTATTATTATACTTTTTATTCTAATAAACTACCTGAAGTAACGTCGCTGTCACCTCAATTTTATTCACCAAACTCGTCTTTTGTATGCAAATTAGATTGACCCTAATTTAGGGCCGATTCGGGGTGTGTAGGTCTGAAATACAAAATTTTTAAATACTATCATTGCAATTTACCTAAAATTTGTAATGCAACCTTTAAGTTGTGCACCCTGCTTAATGGGTCCTGTCATTGCAAATTTACATTTTATCACTCTCTGTCATTAAGAAATAGAGTATAACTCTATTTTTCGATTTAACTTGAACTTTTGACTGCGTCGACGCTACCTCCTTACTCAAAATTTTGCATGCTTTGGGAATACGTGATAATATTTCTGGCTGGAATCATTTCTCCTCATTCGTCAAATAAGTGTAAAACTTCAGGGCTCCTACTCGGAGAAACTAAATGTTAGGTACGGCGTTCCACAAGGAGGCGTAATCTCTCCGTTGCTTTTTGCATTATTTATAAACGATTTGGAAAATTACTTTAATACTAAATAGCAGCTCTGCAAAGCTAATATTATTTGCAGATGATGCAACAGTAGTCATATCTGCTTCTACAATTGATCAGCTACTTGAAATAACTTATAAAGTTCTGCTTACATTTTCTGTTTGGTGCCAAACAAATCACCTAGTTGTTAACCCAAATAAAACCCATTGCATGGCATTCTACAAAAAGCGACAGGTCCCTGATCTAATTTAAAATTAAATAATATTTCTATTACAAGAGTAGAACCAATGACGATAATTGCTTTATCGTCATTTAGTAGAACAATGCAAATTTCTGGGTCTTTACATAGACTCACAATTAAAGTGGAGAGCCCACGTAGACGTTCAATAAGATTCGATACTGTCATGCGCCGGAACCTTGGGTTCCGATATTCGATATTTTGTACCGATACTTTTATATTTGATCTGATACTGATCCATCACATTAGGTAGATATCATGTGCTTTACTAACTTTTGGAAAAACGTCGGATTTTAGGTCCGATATATCGATGTTTTAAACCATCGATAAATCATTGCTAGTCATATTTGTGTACTATACTAGTGACATTGCAACGGGTCTTTCGCTGTTATTAAAAATTAATTATTATTATTTTTTTTTTTTTTAAATTAGAAAATTTATTTAAATTTAATTAAAAGAAATTTAAATGAAGCCAAAACCACGAAGCCAAGCTGAGGTGAGAGGCTGAGGGATCGCGTGCAAATGCCCTAGCTCTATTGCCAGAGAGTAAGGGGGGGGGGGGGGTTTAAATAGGGCGCCACCGTTTTGCAGCCAGGCCAAAACGGAAACCTCCAAGATGGTGCTGGGGCCTCACTCTCAGCTGGACTTCACAACTTAGGTAGGAAAAAAAATAAAAGAAAACCACAGGGGGAGCTGTATAAATAAAACAAAGAGAATTAAAATTATTGCTGGCTTTATTCAAAAAAAAAAAAAAAAAATAGAAAGATATGGGGGTTAGTATTTAAACCTAATAAACCTGACTCTACTGTAGCTTAGGAGACTCCTTCCAAGGGAAGAAGACGTTGGTGCGTTCAAGGACGTCGACAAGGCGTCAGAAAGACGAAGACATGAAGCAGAAAAAATATAAGAAAAGAAGACGGAGAAGAGTAGAGGACCCTATTAAAAAAAAGAAAAGCATTAGCTGATGGCTTATTAATAAAAAAAAAATACCTAGTTCCTTCTCCCTTGGTACAATAAATTTATAATAAAGTAATTAATTTAAAATGGTAAAACCAACTAAGTGAAAATAAACAAAAGGAAAAAGGAACTATATAAAAAGAATTAAAGCAACTATAAAAATGTTAAATTATAAGCAAGAACGAGAGCAAGAATTAAATTTGAATTAAATTAATTTTGAAAAATGTCAATAAAAATAATTAAAGTCACAAATCAAGTTTTGGTTTGAGATAAAAAAATTAATTTATAAAATTATATTCAGGGACGTTAGTATAGTGATCAACTTTTTTAATTAAGCTTGAAGAGCCAAAAAGTTTAAATAAAATTAATTTATCAAGCCAGCACGTACGCCTATGTACTAAGGTTACATCATAAAATAAAAAAAAAATCAATTATGTACACACATAAGGGAAATATACAACTATATAAAATTTAGCACCAGTGATGTCAATATATTTGTTATCAAACAGCAAACTAATCAATAATTTATTTAAGCTAGGACATAATAAAAAAAAATCACATAATCAGGATATGCCGCTACTAAAAAGAGCAATATAAACTAAAAATGTCCATTCAAGAACCATCTTGACAAATTGGTGGATTTACAACAATTATAAACAAACAAGGCTCCATTATACAAAATAACTCAAACTTGATCAAATAATTTATTCGATGAGGAGTGAATGCTGTATAACTACATTGTTTAAGTTACTTTACGTCTGTAGACATTAAAAGATTTACATTGTATCAATAGGCAATAGCCTGAAAGTCTGCTTGTTAATCACAACGATAAAGTATGTGTGATTTGATTTTGACACACTTAATAATATTTTATATTTCGGGCACACCCTGTACTGTATGCATTAAGATACCATGTAACACTGGCCTTCAAGCAAACTTGTGCTATATAAAACAAAGAAAACGTACCAAAATAAAGCAGTAAGTTGGACCCCTTTATAAAGAAAAAATTATAGAGTTTAAATAAAGTTAATTAAATTTCAAGGTCAAGGTTAATTGAATTTAAACCAAATTAACAGTAAACAGGTAACAAAAAAAAACAATCCTGTAGCATAGGTAAAATGGGGTCCACTTAATCGTAAAACAATAAAGAATATTAATTACTTAGCTAACGAGACCAATTATACTCGGTCATAAGTACAAAAGGCACATTTCTCTGACAAAACATGTGGTGTTAAATTATGGCGATTTGGAAGCAATATACAGGGACAAATAGGAAAGAAAAATGAATTACGCTTACCTAACGGGAGCTGTAGGGTCTTTAAAATTGAAGGGGATCTCAACGGTGATGGATGCTCCTGATGGTCAGCCCTTCACGGTCTTAGTGACCCGACTTAACTAAAAGAGAGCCCCAGATGGTGTTTTAGGAGAAAAGTTGAAAAATTGACAAAGAAACGGCATGGCATATAAAAAAAAAACACCTTCAACAGCGAACAACTTGTGACAAAAAATCCCACGATGTGGCTTTCTGTGGCCCCAGAAACCAAAAATGAACAAATGAAACTAAAGGGGCACAGAAAGTAACGCTTCAAGATCCCAAATCCTGGAAAACAGATGGCTTGAATGGCCCTGGACCCAGAAACGCCTGCTGCCTCGTTGATCGCTGGAAGTTAAGTGAGGTCACTGAAGAATTTCAGGTTAAAAGTTAAAAATGTGCTGTTAGCAGGATGTAAGAGAGAAGAGAAACACCAGAGAGAGGTGGAGAGAGATAAAGCGAAAGGGCGACCCATTTCCGGCCAGATCTACCGTTCGATTCTAAAAGGGAGAAACCAGTTCACACACTGGCGGCGACACGGAATGAAGTCTTTAGAGCCATGCCCATTCAATTGCAGATACTCCAAGCCAAGAGAAATGAAACAGATGTACCCAAATTTAGTTTTACATAAGAAGTCAATTCGTAATCTCTGCAATACATTAAAAATTATTTAAAGAAAACCCAAGTCCTAAAATATCCCTGCTATTCGAGAAGCAAACGACCATTGAAGTTTGGCTGCCGTATATTATGGCCCAAACTTGTTTCAGAAGAAGAATATTAACCTAGAAAATGCATTAGTCAATTTGACAGGTGATCATAAAAATTGTAAACAAACAAATACATTAATTGAATTACATAATGAAACACTAGAATAAGTCTCCGATAGTGTATTCCAGGGAGATATGTGATTTAATATAGGAGGATAATGTAGCCTGCTTTGTCAAAGACAACAAAAACAGAGGCCGTTGACCTTAGGTACGTACTTTTATACAGGGAACCAAACATCGCTTTAAAAAGGCAAAATACAGTTTTTTTTTAAAAGACACAATACAAGTCAGACAAGTGATATGAGGGCATTAGATTCTAATAGTTCATTTGTGACAAAATCGGATTGTCACAACATCACATCATGGGGCTAGTGTTTTCCTACCTGGGACGTATAGACTAAAAGTCTCATTTTTTAAAATTTTAATATCAAATGAAACTAATAGCTTTAGGTTACTTAATGCACAGGCGATCGTATTCTCATTATTTCACAATTAATTTCTCATAGTGTCAAATGCCCTATTATTATTATTATTATAACATTAATAAATATTAAGTCAAAACTTTTCTAATTTAGGGCCAAAAATTCGTTGGAGACTTACTAGAAGATGGTAAAATACGTAGTCAAGAGACTGATATAGTTTTTGCTTCGCCTAGTGCTTGGGCTATTGCATGTAAAAGATTTATCAACCCCGATAAAAAGTCAGGTTGTGGATGGGCTTCTGTGAAATATAAGGGAAAAAAGTTGGATGCTTATAAAAACGTGTGGTACAAGAAAAAGAAGGAAGAGGAAAAACAACTTGAAAAAGAAGGTATAATTTAGTAGTGTTTGGTTATTATAAATGTGGCTACATAAAATTTTATACTTACACAGTAATTTTGTTTTATGTAGAAGCAGCTAATAATTTGAACTTAGAGCAGCTCTTAAAGACATCGACATCAATTCCTACCACTTCAACCAGTACAGCCAGTAATCATACAGCCATGTTTCAACGATTTATAGTGAAACATAACACTATTGCCAATAGAACTTTAACACAGTAAGTGTATAACTTTTAAATTACTACCTTTTTTATATTGTTGATATTTTTAGTGATGCAAATACCATGATAGATTGTGTACCGTTCTCTAATTTAGGGAAGATTCAGCCATTTTTGGTGTCATTACACACAAATGCAGCATTGTTAATGGATTTTCATAGTCACCTTACAAAATCAGAAGTTTCTGGCTATTTAGCAGGACATTGGGAAGTTAATTCTCATAGTAAGTTTTAAAAACTATCACCTCATAAACAATATTTCACTCTGATAGGTTAAGAGAAAGGCTAGCAGCTATTGTTATTAGTTCTGATTGGATTTGGTAGCAGATACAATGGAATAAGTTAATTGTTATTTTTTCTTATTGGATTGGTACTAGACGCAATGGATATTAATTTATAAGTACTAACTGGCATTAATTTAAATACTGTTAGTACTAAGCAAGATTTTACTTAAAATATATGACCACCCCGAAATATAGGACTATACAAATCCAAGTGGTAATTCAAAATACAAGCGTTAGAAATGCATTATCAGTCACTATGTGCCTTGTGCATATAGATCGATTTATTTGTATACAAGTACTTCCGACTGACAAAATTTTTTGATAAATTAATCGCGGACTGCTACAGATAGGCTGAGGTATCGGAAAACAATTTACTTAATAACAAACTCATGTACACGCACCACCAAGCAAAACATACCAATTACCTAGAGATTGGCTACCTCAACCGCAACCGTAGAAATAAGATTTCAAAACATGCAAGAATTGCAACTTTTCTCTCTCTTCTCCTTTTTTCTATTTACTACGGACAACCTCAATTAATGGAGAACAGAGAAGAAAAATACAAAATCTTGTTGACTTTAATGTACAATTGTACACATATAATGTTCTAAACTAAAATTGATAACAGCAATACTAGATAATTTCTAAATTAAAATAAAGAAAAACAAACAAAAGCAAATACAAACGAGGGTAATACATCCAATGAGAATTAGAATTATTAGTCAATTAGGCTGACGAATAAATATTTAGGTATACTATAATAGCTTTAGATATCAGGGGATTCCATATATGTATTAGTACTATATGGCGCCTTGCCCATTTAACCAATGTAAACGTAGTGAAGCCGAGGTTCCTTGTCTTGTCAGAGTTATCTCGCACAGTGCGCATGCGCGAGAAAAAATAAATAAACGTTTGTTTTTACGGGAAGTAATGAGGTTATGCTGCTTTTTAGTCACACTTGATTTTGACAACGGGGCAGGAATTTAAAAACTAACATTAAAGTTTTGGTTTGTTTAAGATTTTGTATATTTCGATTGAGAAAATAAAAAGAACGCAGGGAAATATATTAATGAAACGTTTATTAGATATAAATATAGGTTTTTGTAGGTCTCTTGGATTACATGCAATTATTCGTAAACATAGGTAGGTACAGGGTTATCCAACCAAGACTAGACAAGGCGATTTTTTGACTTTTCCTGTACTTTTATAAAAAAACTGAAATAGCCATCTTAAGTCATTTTCTCCCGCGAATTCGAATATCTTCAGCAAAAAACAATTGAACATCAAACAAAAGTACTAGGGGTCACTTTGATATTTTTTTAAATGGGATGCCGTATTTTTAATGAGCTTATCCGATTTCTCATATAAATTTTGATCTAAAATGTTGGATTTTTAATTCAAAAACGCCTTTTTTCTTCAGTTTTAAATTTTTTTTTTTTTTTTTTTATTTTTTTTTTTTTAATTTTTAAATCGAAATTTATATGAGAAATCGGATAAGCTCATTAAAAATACGGCATCCCATTTAAAAAAATATCAAAGTGACCCCTAGTACTTTTGTTTGATGTTCAATTGTTTTTTGCTAAAGATATTCGAATTCGCGGGAGAAAATGACTTAAGATGGCTATTTCAGTTTTTTTATAAAAGTACAGGAAAAGTCAAAAAATCGCCTTGTCTAGTCTTGGTTGGATAACCCTGTACCTAATTATATCAACAGCAGCAGAGAAAATTATAATTTTTAGGAAATGGACTACCCAATTATTGTTTTCTTCCGAATTAACGTAAGTAAAAAAAAAGAAAGAAAGAAACATCCCGTCTGGGTACATACCTGTGGAACGATACATCTTTGTGAAGGTTTTTACGCCTGTTGCAAATAATGCGAAATATTCTGTTCTGCCTCAACATCTGCACAAAATTATCACAGTTCACACATACATAATTAAAAATTGCAGAAACGTAAAGATGAACAGTACACAAAAGCCGTTAACAACGCAACTCGAAGAGACGAACTGTCAAACAAATCAACATTTGCTGGAGATTTCGAGGTTATGTCGAATAAAAATGAGACATTGTCACGTTGTCAGCCTCCAGATATATGAACTCTTTATTTGACGCGTTTTGGTTTACAAATGAAAACAAATAATTTAAAAACACTTGTAATTACTCGATGCCCTTTTTGCAATTTTCTGGCAAGATTTTTGCTAATTTTATCATTGCTCTATTTTTCTACGGCTTACTCTTGTGCCTTATTCTAAAGAAATAAAAGTACGTTTGGCAATGCCCTTACGGAGCATGCGCAGAAGTCGAAATTACCGTATATGTTTTATCTCTGTTGCTGCTTAAACTTATTCTGAGTAATAGCCATATAGGGCTGGGCGATTATGAATTTTCACAATCGATTATTTCGATTAAATCGATTAATCGAAGGAAAATCGATTATTTCGATTACATCGATTAATCGAAGAACAATCGATTAATTGAGAAACAATCGATTAGTCGAAAAATAATCGATGAATCAAAAAACAATCGATTAATCGAAAAATAATCCATTAATCGAAACAATTATTGGTTTCCCTAATTATTTTAGAGAAAAATTCTATTTAGGTTTATTAAAGAGCACTAAAACCCACATTCAAAAGAATAACTTTAGATATTTTTGATGAGTCCGTTTACGGGTTATCGCCGATTTCTTTTTAACTATTTCTCCTTTTTATGGCCCCGTATTTGCGGGCACCAGTCAAGGTAAAAGATGACTGTCAAATAAAGTTGTCATTTTGAGGAATATTTGAACATCTTCTTAAATCCTAAAGTTCTAACTATTTAATAGTACCTACCTATTAATTAGTAAAATATTCAAACATGTAAAATGTCATAATTAACCTTGTAATTAGATACTTTATTTTAGTTTTATTCAGATTAATTTGTACTCATAAATACACCTTTAATATTTTCGATGTACGAGATTTTATAACAATAAAGCACACATTTCAAAATGACAACTTTATTTGACAGTCATCTTTTACCTTGACTGGTGCCCGCAAATACGGGGCCATAAAAAGGAGAAATAGTTAAAAAGAAATCGGCGATAACCCGTAAACGGGCTCATCAAAAATATCTAAAGTTATTCTTTTGAATGTGGGTTTTAGTGCTCTTAAATAAACCTAAATAGAATTTTTCTCTAAAATAATTAGAGAAGCCAATAATTGACCCCATTTAAAATTACATGGGATTTCCTATGTCCCGCTCGACGATGCAACACCCGGTATACCATGATGATTTAACTTGAGCTTTTGACTGCGTCGACACTATCTTCTTACTCAAAAAATTGCATGCTTTGGGAATACGTGATAATATTTCTGTCTAGAATCATTTCTCCTCATTCGTCAAATAAGTGTAAAACTTCAGGGCTCCTATTTAGAGAAACTAAATGTTAGGTACGGCCTTCCACAAGGAGGCGTAATCTCTCCGTTGCTTTTTGCATTATTTATAAACGATTCGGAAAATTACTTTAATTCTAAATAGCAGCTCTGCAAAGCTAACATTATTTGCAGATGATGCAACAGTAGTCATATCTGCTTCTACAGTTGATCAGCTACTTGAAATAACTTATAAAGTTCTGCTTACATTTTCTGTTTGGTGCCAAACAAATCGCCTAGTTGTTAACCCAAATAAAACCCATTGCATGGCATTCTACAAAAAGCGACAGGTCCCTAATCTAAATTTAAAATTAAATAATAATTCTATTACAAGAGTAGAACCAATGACGATAATTGCTTTATCGTTATTGAGTAGAACAATGCAAATTTCTGGGTCTTCACATAGACTCACAATTAAAGTGGACAGCCCATGTAGACGTTCAATAAGATTCGATACTGTCATGCGCCGGAACATTGGGTTCCGATATTCGTTACTTTGTACCGATACTTTTATATTTGATCCGATATTGATCCATCACATTAGGTAGATATCATGTGCTTTACTAACTTTTGAAAAAACGTCGGATTTTAGGTCCGATATATCGATGTTTTAAACCATCGATAAATCATTGCTAGTCCTATTTGTGTACTATACTAGTGACATCACATCATGGATGCTAGTGTTTTCCTACCTGTGACGTATAGACTAAAAATCTCATTTTTTAAAACTTGAATATCAAATGAAACTAATAGCTTTAGGTTACTTAATGCACAGGCGATCGTATTCTCATTATTTCGCAATTAATTTCTCATAGTGTCAAATGCCCTATTATTATTATTATTATTACTATAACATTAATAAATATTAAGTCAAAACTTTTCTAATTTAGGGCCAAAAATTCGTTGTAGACTTACTAGAAGATAGTAAAATACGTAGTCAAGAGACTGATATAGTTTTTGCTTCGCCTAGTGCTTGGGCTATTGCATGTAAAAGATTTATCAACCCCGATAAAAAGTCAGGTTGTGGATGGGCTTCTGTGAAATAATATATATAAATTACCCTATATGTTTTATCTCTGTTGCTGCTTAAACTTATTCTGAGTAATAGCCATATAGGGCTGTGCGATTATGAATTTTCACAATCGATTGTCGATTGTTAAAAACAATAGATTATTTCTATTAAATCGATTAATTGAAAAACAATCGATTAGTCGAAAAATAATCGATTAATCTAAAAACAATCGATTAATCGAAAAATAATACATTAATCGAAACAATCACAATTGCACACTCTATACCATGATTATTTAATTTTTTGTTAAATCTTTTATATTCGCCTCACTTGGTTGGCCTTGTTCTTTTATTACTTTGTTTTCTTTCAAAAATTCCAGCCAACAGTAAACATAATACGGGGCACAAATTTTATTTTAACGTTATATTACTGTTTTTTCTTCAAGAAATAAAAGCATAATATTATATTATGTTTATATGTAGGTATATTATTATTCCAATAGGAGAATTCGCTTAGCAGGCTGCTCACTAGGATTATGAAAATTCATAATCGATTAATCGAAAAATAATCGATTAATCAAAGAATAATCGATTAATCGAAAAATAATCGATTAATCGAAAAATAATCGATTAATCGAAAAAAAATCGATTAATCGATTTTTAAAATTTTCACAATCGTTTAATCGATTAATCGATTATTTTGCCCGCCTCTAGTACTAATACATATGGGGAATTCATACTGTCCATAGAACATAGTGGTTAAATTTTTAATTTCAGGTGATGAAATATTTATTATATAATTTTTTCGCCAAAGGAAAGGTTGGTATAAGTAATGGTGGAGAACTATCGGTAGGTATTACTGTTGATATTTATCGACACTCGAACCTTTGACTATCGATGATTATCGATAGTTTTAAAGACATTGCCACACAATAATAAATAACATTTTTCAGGAGGAGTTTAAAACATATTCAGGGTGTCCCAGAATATGTGGGCAATCTCCCGGATTTAGATAGAACACATAAAAATAATTTTACAAGTTCCTATAAATGTTTCTCGTACGCCCTCCCCCCCCCCCCCCTACGGTGATAGGGGCCCATAAAGGACGCCCCTGGAAATCGTTTATTTTTAAATAACTTAAGGTACTAGGTGTAATTTACCAATTTTTTAATCCGTTAATATGATGGTTACTAGTTAAGTCTCCTTAAAATGGACCATTTTAATCACATCGGGCTTATTTAGTTTGTCAGGTACAGACCAGCTATAAAATAGTAATGCTATTTTTTTTACACCCTGTACGGTAAAGGCACAACAACAATATTTTTGGAGAGCTTAAACCTTAAACTAAAGAAAAGGTACTCTCGATCGACATCGATAAAATTAACTGTTTACGAAAAAAAAAATATTTTTGTTCTGTATGTTTTTTTTTGTATTGGTTGTCATCTTCATAAAATTCTTTTTTTGTTGCTATGGTTTTTTTGACATATACCAATTTAAATAAGGATATTTATTCCAGTGTCAGTTGAAAATAGAGAAATTTTCGATCTTTCTTCTTCTTTTTCTTCTGGGTTAGTTAATTATAGTAATGGAATTTACGTTTCCTGAATATGCCGACATGCATTTAATGTATGGCTTGCATCATGTAATGCCGTAGAAGCCAGAAGGCTTTATGAAGAACGATTTTCTAATAGAAGAATTCCTGATAGAAAAACCTTTGAAAGAGTGGATCGTCATTTAAGAGAGACAGGTAAAACTACTATATTTTATTTTTTACCTGTACTTATCGAATGATAGAGGTTTAATGTAAAGTATCGTAAACAATTTTAGGGAAGTTTAACAAAGCCAGCCACAATTGTGGATATCAAATCCATCGCAGTGAGGGTGTTGAAGAAAACATCCTAAAAGCCGTAAAAGCAGATTCTTTCTACAAGTATCGGAAAATTGCCTGGCGAGTTTAATTGCCCAAATCGACGGTCTCTAGAATCCTTAGAGAGCAACAGTTGCATCTGTACCATCTTCAAAAATTCCATTTGCTTCTTCCTGAAGACTTTTCGCGGAGGATGGGGTTTTCTAACTGGATTTTAGATCGCCACAGAAACAATGCAAATTTGATTGATTCAGTTCACGGACGAAGCTGGATTTTCTAAAAACGGCATTATAAACTTCCATAATTTGCATTTATGAGCAGCGGAAAATCCCCGTGCTTCTATTGTAACGTCATCAACCTGTGGGCCAGAATCATCGGGCAACATTTAATTGGGCCATTTGTATTGCCAAGAAGGTTAACTTGAGACCTTTATTTGGAATTTCTTTAAAACAATTTACCAGAAATTTACCTCTGCCAATACGACGTGTTATGTGGTTCATGCATGATGGGGCCCCGCCACATTTCAGTCTAGTAGTTCGAGAACACCTAAAAGGGAACTTCGAAAATCGATGGATAGGAAGAGGAGGGCCAGTTGCTTGGCCTCCTCGATCATCTGGTCTAAATCCAGTAGATTTTTTTTGTAAGGCTATTTAAAAACTTAAGTCTATGCCAATCCAATAGACAATCGAGAAAACTTATTGGAAATGATTAATTTTCATTGTCGCGAAATAAGGACTAATGTTGAGGCATTGTTGAGGCCCCAAAAATCTTTAATTATTAGAGCATAAGGGTAGAAGAAGTTCATGTTGAACCGACATATAAAATTATTTAATAAAAATCATTTTAACAAAAAAAAAATTATTTCGTAAACAGTTATTTCATTTTATCGATGGCGATCAAGTGCACCTTTTCTTTAGTTTAAGGTTTAAGCTGTGCAAAAATATTGTTGTTGTGCCTTTATCGTACAGAGTGTAAAAAAAATAAAATAACATTACTGTGTTAGAGCTAGTCCGTCCCTGGCAAACTAAATAAGCCGAATATAATTAAAATGTTCCAGTTTAAGGAGACTTACCTAGTAACCATGATATTAAGAAATTATTAAATTACACCTAGTACTTCAAAAGTTATTTAAAAACAAACAATTTCCAGGGGCGTCCTTTATGGCCCGTATCTCCGTAGGGGGGGGGGGGGGGTAGGACGAAAATGACAAATGTATAGGAACTTGTCAAATTGTTTTTATGTGTTCTATCTGAATTCGGGAGATTGCCCACATATTCTGGGACACCCTGTACTTAAAATAAACTACATACCAGGATGGCTTGAAAAAGATAACTAATGATATTTTTGTACAACTGTCAAAAAAAGTTGACATTTTTTCATCGCTATCGATACGTAAACCTTTTGTTTTTTTAACAGTGAAAAAAAAAAAGACTTTTTTTCACGGTGAAAAAAAGACTTTTTTTAACTGGAAAAATGATTTACAAAAAAAACGATAAAACATTACTTTTTAAAAAATGTATTGAATTTTTTTGTACAAATTTACTAATTAATTACCAACTACCAAAAAATCTCATTTGTTACAATAATAATTGATGGTGAAGTTCGAACAATTGCTTCCAATATTAATTCCCGAAGCTAGTCCACCTTGCTGCTGATCAGAAACGCTAGATATTCCTTGAAAAGTTGAGTCCACAATTGTATCAGTTATATTGATTTGTTTGGAAGTAGAGGAACAATTTAATTTATTAGAAATATCAATTTTATTACTCAAACTATCTTCTATATATCCTTCTGCTATGGCGACAGATTTCCAACCACCGTGGCGTTTTATAGATGTCATGTTACCCCCTGCATTGGCTAAGAGAGTTGCAGAACTCCTCCTAAAACAGTGACCTGTGTAGCTCTTATGCAATTCTTTTCCCAGCCATTTTGCAATCAAGCTAGGAATTTCCCCTATTTTATTTATTCCCACATGTTGGTCAACACATTTTCCTCTTGAATATTTTAAAAATAATCTCTTTTTGTGTGTATGGGACGGCCTTAGTACTCTATACTTGCGATATATCTCAATATAATCAGAATTTGAAACGGTAAACATTCTTGGGCAATAGGTCTTTGTATCCGGTATTTTAACAATCAATATAGACCCGGTATCTTCAATGTCATCAATAGTTACCTTCAATAATTCTTCACGGCGACAAGCACCGCTGATTCCCAAAATTAACGCAACCTACAATTAAAAAAATATTGAAATTACTGAAATAATACAAAATTTTGATCATCTGTACCTTATAAAGTAAATTTGTTTCATCATCATTTATAACACCTTAGTCTTGCCTCATTTTATATTTAGCTCATCAATATTGTATTTGGGTAATGGGAATGAACTGAATAGACTTCAAAAATTGCAAAACAGGGCAATGAGGGTCATTCTCAATGAAAGACGGGACACTTCTATTGGGAGTATGTTAAAAAAACTTGGTTGGCTCCCAATAAATAAATTTCTTATTTACCAGAGCATGATCCTAATATACAAAATCCAAAATAACTTAACACCAGAGTACTTGACTAACAAATTGGAAAACCATGTAATAATGCACTCTTATAATACAAGAAATAAAAGAAATTTTTATGTTACAACTAAAAATAAGAAAAGTACAGAGAATGGACTGTATCATAAAGGCTTGTTGGAGTTTAATAAGCTTCCAATCGAAATTAAAAATGTGGCCAATGTTAAGCAATTTAAAAATGTGCTAAAGCAAAGACTATTGCGAGAATGATAGTTTAAGTGCATGTCAAGCTTTGAGTCGAGAGTATAGATTTATGATTTACTCCTATGGGTAATGCGTAATAACTTTACATTATAATAGTAAACTACGTTTTTTTTGTTTTTTTTGAGTTGTATGGTTTGTATATGTATGACTTTAGACATTAGGATGATTTTGTGCAGTATTAAGCTGATTTTTGTAAGCAAATTTGGATATAATGTTGTAATTTGTTATTAGCCAGGTGCTAAATAAAGGATCTATATATCAGCTTCTTGAATGAATTTATTAATATCGTCTCTCGATAAAACTTTAGATTTCTTCCCTCGGTATCCGACGTTTTTGTTCTTAATAAAAGGCACCAATTTTGAAAACTTCTTTATATCAATATTTTCTTTAACATTCAATGTACTCTTCAACATTGAGTAGACACTCCATAAAGTAGAAGGTTTTACAGTTTTTGATTTCTCCTCAAAATAGCATATAAGTACCTTTTCAGACACTTTTTGTATATTTTTCTTGCCGCACCATTCACGGAATTGGTTATAATTTTTCTCGTATATAAATTTTGATTTCGCCGGTAACATGTTAGCTATAGCCGAATTTGCTATATCGGCTATATCTGAAGGAATCTCGCTATCACTATCGTAATCTACATCCATTTTAAGTACTTATACTATTTATTTAAAAAATTGCAATAAATATGAACAGCTATCAACGTATGACAACAAAACAAGCAACGTGCCAACAAACCATTTCTATAGTAACGACAGGGCTGTTAACTTGATTATGTGAAATTATATGGTAAAATTTTTATTATAATATACAATTTTACCGATTAATTCAAACTTTCAGTTGTACAAAAAATGTTGTTTGTATTTCGTTTGTGAAATTCGTGTTTTAATGGCACATTCGAGAGAATTTTTCGCCTCGACCTGCGGTCTCGGCAAAAAATTGACACTCTCATATGCCATTAAAAAAACACTCACTTCACGCACTTAATACAAAAATAACTATTTTCTAATTTTGTCTCGAAAAATAGATATTTCGAACGCGCTAGCGAGTTCGAAATATATCCATTTCGAACTCCGAATTTTATTTTTTAAAAGTTGGCATTGGTTATATTTAAATGTTTTATTTTGTTGACGTCTGACGTTTCCTGTTATTGTTATCCATGAGAAAAGAAAGTTTTCGGGATTTCTCTGGTAAAAGTTGATTTATCGTTTTATTAGCAATATCCCTTAACTCAGGGGGAGTTAAACTTAGATTATCATGCTCCATATTTTTTTAATTATAATTATGAACAACTCTATGAAATATTAAATCACAAATTTCGTGACAATGACACAAAGAAAATATTATTTATTGTCAAGGCTACTATGATAAAAAGAAATTTAGAGTATTACCAACATAGAATTTAGACACACAAATTTACAAAATTTGAAGGGTTGATTTTCTTTTTAAATATGTATTTTCTTATTGAAAAAAATACAAAATAGAAAAAATAGTATAAAGTACGTGTTTTATAAAGCAGTTAGAGCACTTGTCCCGTTAAAAAACTCGCCGCAAGCGGCTCGTTTTTTAACATGGACGCGTGCTATAAGATGATGCTTTATAAAACATGTACTTTAATATACTATTTTTCTTACCTTATGGGCTTAATTACGCAAAAACCTAAATATGAAAGACCTGTTACGCTCTAAGGGGTTATTTAAAAAGGCAGGCGCTCTCGATAAGAAATCCTTTGAAGTTAATAAGTAAGGTTTCGTCCAAAGTCGTCTACTTCCATCATATTTCTGGTGCATATGCACCGATATTGCAAACGAAACAGCGGGAGCTGGCTAGTCAGCTCCGGACTTATACTTTTTTTGGGAGATTATATTATCTGATCTGAGATCTGGAGCTGGGGCAGATGACATTTACTAACCACATTTGTGGTATTTTAAATATATATAAAACTTTCCAAGCACCGACGACACCAAAAATAAGGATTATTATCATGATTCTAAGAAAACATTTCGGCAAATAATGTCATTTTAGTGTCAAATAAATCATACAAAATAATCGTTTTCTTTAGTGTCTGGAGTATTTAAATACATCGACAAGGGAAATACATGGTTACAAAACAAAAACATCACTAACGAAATTAAGCCTACATGCCATAAAGGCTGGGCACAAAAACTGTTAGTACTATTAAATATAAGTTATAGTAAAGCATAATATATTGTAACCGATTTTCCGACAAAATTAGTATAAAATTATAAAATTCAGGGAATCTCAAAACGATTTAAAATCGAAATAAAAACAAATCTGTTTATTTTAATTATCATTTATTGTTATAAATCTAAGGAATATATTTGTACACTTCTTAAAAATTGCATTCTTAAAATGGCGGCAATATCCTTCGCGGCAAGTATCAAAGTTTTCACGGAATCTTCTAAAAACCTTTACAAGAAGTTGTCTGGGAATGAGCCTTATTGTTTGTTTTTTTAATATGCCTTACTTTTTTCGAGGGTGTCGTAAGTCAATTATTGTCTGTTAGAATAATCCATGAAACTTGGCCAATATAAAGGGAAACATTGAAAAAATATGTAAAGATAACTTTCTAAAAAGTTGTGAGTGGCGCGAACGGAATTACCGTCATTCAAAAAATGCCATTTTCAAAAAGATAAACTTCCTCTTTTTGTCTTTAAGTTAACAATAAATTATAATTACACTAAACAGATTTGTTTTTATTTAAGTGAGAATTGATGGTCCGTTTTAAGCTATTCTGTATTAAGTAAGTTTTGACTGGTTTTTGCAAATTACTAATCGCATTTATTTGAATTGTTTGTACACAACTTTTAGCAGCACAGCGATTTATTCCACGATATTCAGTATTTACTATGAATACAAAAATAATAAACACAGTCAATAATTTCCCCAATTCCTGCTCTGTAGAAAAGATGTTCGCGCAACAATCCGTTCAGCGAGACTGACGGTCTACATCCGGAGAAAATGGCGATTCCCACTAATCAGTATCTGTGCGCTAAAGTCGACTATTGAAAACTATCGATAGTTGGTAAAACATTGATGTTTCGATAGTGGAAACTATCGATATTTTTCGATAGTGTCATCGATAGTTATCCACCACTAGGTAATAGGTATGCAGGGCGCGTGTTCTAATTATTAGGTTTTGCGTTCACAAGTTTTTAAGTAGGTATATCTAGCTCTTTTCTGTAGCAAATAACTCCAACTTGCTTTCAGATTTACAAATAACTCATGCTTATCCCTGCTGTAATACTAAGGCTGATAGAACGAATGCCCCTCAAGTAGAAGCAGAGATAGCAAAAACAATTGAGAAAGAAAAATTAACTTTAGTCGGCTGGTATCATACACATCCATTTGCCGCAGCTGCGCCGACTTTAAGGGATGTGGACGCTCAGCTGGATTATCAAATTAAAATGAGAGGCACACATGACAACAGTTACACTCCTTGCATTGGGGTGATTCTTTGTAAGTTTGACAGCTACATACTCCCTTTTCTTGCATAATGCCATTGTTTTATATCTGTTTTGTTTTTTTGTACACTAGGCAGTAAGGAGGTATACAGTGACTCACAGCTTAAATGATGCAGTTGCAATTAAAACTAATATTTTGTTGTCTAAGGCAAAAAAAAATGTTTGCGGACTTTAGGTACCTTAAGGATTGGTGTTTTAATCACTTGTGGGCAGTTATACAGCAATCGACTATGGTCCCGGTATGCCGTGTGCTTCGGGTCGTCGTCTTGATAAAAGCGGTAATTGTCATTCAATACCTAATTTGTCAGCTCTAGCTGCTAGGTACCGTCTTAATATTTCCAGATGCATGTATTGATTCATATTCCCTTTAATAAAATGTACATATATGCAGTGGGCTTTTCAAAGGCGGCAGGGTTGGCAATGCCGGCCCAGTGTCATACAGAAAACAGACAGTATGTTATATTATTTATCTACATCAATTTGCATTTTAATGACTCTCAAACTGCCAGCGAATAACCGCTCTACTTTTTAAATCACCCTTGTAACCCCGGACATACTCGCAAACTACAGCAGCCATAAAATAAATTGTTTTACTTTTCAAGTAACCCGAGTTAAGGTCGGCATGCCTACCCTGTCGAAAGAATATCAGTATGGAAGACTGGCTTGAAGAACCAAACGTTCACCATGTATCGAGCAACGATCGAAGTTAAAACCCAGGGTCGGCAACCACGTACCTGCCGCTAAATTTAAAGTGAGGTTATGGATATGGCTAATACTCATTATCGACAGAAAAGATGTTGATTTTGTAATCCGTAATATTGATCTGTTGTTTTTGAAGTTTTTTTTGTGATTATTCTTGAAAGAAAAGGTAAAATAAGTCGGAGTGAGTGTTGTCTGTTGAAAAACGAAACTTTCGGTTTAGTTTTTTTAAGATTAGTACCTCAGGTAAGTGTTTTAAAATTTAAATGAAATATCCTGCTTGAACATTCCGAAAAATTGAGGGTTACGCACGCAACGACATGGAAAACCAAGTTGAAACTGAGGTAAAAAGTGATCTTATATCTTATTCGATATATTTTAAGTTTAAAATGTATATTTTTGTCATTGAATGAACAAATTAAATTAAAATCAATGGTCCCCTAAAATGTGGAATTTAATTAACATGGACCAGTCAAGGGGAGTAAATAGTCATATTCAGAAAGATGGTATCAAAATAATGCATGGCTTACAGGGTGAATGTATGGAGTATGTAGCTATAGATCTGTTTTGTTGGCCAATCATTTTATTAAAAAAAAAAAAAAGGGAAAAATGAAAATTTGTAGTGAGAACTCCTTCGGGCTCTCCAAAAGCATGATATTTCCAAGGAGCACATACGTTAGTCAACTAAAACTTGATTTATGAAGTAGGTACTTAATAGACAACAGAATTCTAAAAAAATCTGCAAAAAACATCTGAATTTTATGCCGTACTTACACCATTTTGTCGCCATTTTGCAACAACTAAATGTGCTATATAAAATTAATTTAACAGGTTTGAAAAACTATAAATTTTTTTCATGACGCTCTTGCCGACCCTGATTACCAATTCGCGAGCCACCACTGTGTCTACGACACCAGCAGATGACATACAGCCCGATAATATCACTCCACTCCACCGTGCTTTAGCGTAGCTTTCATATTTTTTAATTTCAGTTCTTCATTTGGATTTCTCCATACTGAAATCTTTCCATCCGACCTAAATATGTTTATTTTAATCTCGCCAGCAAAAATTTCTGAACTCAGAAGTCCAAATCTTTGTTAATATACTCCGGAGCAAACTATAACCTTTTGTGTCTATTTGCTTGGCTAATAAATGGTTTATTTCTTGCAGTTGGCCGTGTAAATTATTTTTTCGCAATACGCGTCGAATTGTTACGGAGTTACACCAACATCATCTCGTAGTTTTGGAGAACTTTTTTGGATTATTGGCGATTTCTCTAACAATCCATTTTTCTTCTCGATTATTGAAAATCTTATTAGGAGCCACTTTCGATTTATTCTCAACCCTATTTTCGTTACTATAGCGTTCAACTATATGCTGCATTGTTGATAGACATTTATTTACCATTTTGGCTATGCCCATTTCTGAAGTGAGTAATGATTAAATTTCTTTCTTCAATTGTAGTTCTACGACTCATTGCTAAATAATTTGGTGTCACTGTGAAAGAAACGCATTTAAATGGCGAATATTAACAAAAAACAGGCGCAATAAGAATCCAATGCAGCGCCTACTTCATAAATTTTAATCACTTTTGAACTGTTCTGTTTTATATGCATCATTTAAGCTGTCATATATTATTCATCCATATTTTATATTGTAACCCTTAGTAATTATGTTGTATGTAACTTTTTCCCAAAATAAACTAATAATATTTCAAGGAGCTCATAAACATACAGGGTGTTATTTCAGTACGTGGCCTAACTTCAAGGGGTTATTTTTTGAGTAATTCTAAGACGAGAAGTTTATATAAACATAGGTCCGGTAATGCTTCGTTTTCAAGATACAAGGTGTCAAACTTAAAAAAAAAATCCTTTTTTCGTAAATATCTTAATAATCCTTTAGCCGATTGTGTTGAATTCTGGCAGTGTTATTTAGGGTAGTAAGGGGCTTATTTAGCCCTAACTACATTACAATTTTTAAGTCCAGTGGCGTCTCGGAAGGCACCTTAACTAAGATTTTTGATAAAAAAAATGTGCGCCACTGATTTTTTTGCAACTTTTGTATTTTTCTCGCATTAGGCAACTAAAGCTACAACTTGTTTATATAAACTTTTCGTCTTATAATCACCCAAAGACTCACCCCTTGAGGTTTGGCCACGTACTTAAATAAGACCCTGTATATTTAAAATACTTTAAAGTATTTTTATAAATCTTTAAAACACATAATCAGTTTTAATTGCTACTGCATCATTTAAGCTGTGAGTCACTGTACAGGGTTATCCAACCAAGACTAGACAAGGCGATTTTTTGACTTTTCCTGTACTTTTATAAAAAAACTGAAATAGCCATCTTAAGTCATTTTCTCCCGCGAATTCGAATATCTTCAGCAAAAAACAATTGAACATCAAACAAAAGTACTAGGGGTCACTTTGATATTTTTTTAAATGGGATGCCGTATTTTTAATGAGCTTATCCGATTTCTCATATAAATTTTGATCTAAAATGTTGGATTTTTAGATTTATTTTTTTTTTTTTTGTAGACGAACATTTTCCGAATTTAAAACTGAAGAAAAAAGGCGTTTTTGAATTAAAAATCCAACATTTTAGATCAAAATTTATATGAGAAATCGGATAAGCTCATTAAAAATACGGCATCCCATTTAAAAAAAATATCAAAGTGACCCCTAGTACTTTTGTTTGATGTTCAATTGTTTTTTGCTGAAGATATTCGAATTCGCGGGAGAAAATGACTTAAGATGGCTATTTCAGTTTTTTTATAAAAGTACAGGAAAAGTCAAAAAATCGCCTTGTCCAGTCTTGGTTGGATAACCCTGTACAAATAATCAAATTAACCTGCTTATTTTTGTAGCTCCTTATAATTATGAAAATGTGAGCCTAGAATCATCAATAATGGCTTATTGGGTGATTCCTCCACCGGAAACCAAACCTAACGAATATGGCCGCCCAATGCTCATGTCTTACAGTGTAGTTCAAGATGCTACTCTTTCCTCCCACATTAAAAATGAAATAACGAAATGCATTAAATATTATCAGAAGGAAGCCGATTTTGTTAATTTTAACGATAAATTTATGGGAATTACCACTTATATTGAGAAATTGAAAAGTACATTAATTTCTAAATTTCCCAGAGACGAAAGTGAAACCGATATTTGGCGGTTCATAAGAGAAAGCCTGAACTGTTCTGCAGACGAAAAGGAACCTTTGATTTCTGTACCGTCTGTGACTAAGTCTACTCATATGCTTCCCACCCTGACCCCGCCTGTAAGCATGAGTTCCGGACTTGGGATGTTATCATCTGATATTTCAAGTTTATTGTTTAACGCAGGGAAATATTCGAGTCCTAGTAGCTTATTAGGGTTACCAGATCCTATGGCGCACAGCACCCTGGCCGCTAATAATATGTTTTTGCAAACCAATTTGTTTAAAATGCAGGAGTTGCTTAAACCGTTTTCTCCAAGCAGCACTTCTGTGTCAAGCACAAAAACTTCCAAATCTGATCACAAACCTCATTCATCTACACCTTTGAAAATACCAAACGAGCCGAAACTGCCAAAGGCAACAGACTTTTCAATGGACTTTATGCACTTTAAAGATAAAATGAATTTTTTGTCACCAGACTTGAGTATGTTAAAAATGACGGGCAAGGACTTTTCAGCTGAATATCTAGCAAACTTGACTAAAACCAGCAAGCACGATTTTTACATGCCCAACATTAGCATAACTAAAAGCAGTCCTAATACGAGCATGAATTCAAGTGTAAGTGACTACTCGTTGAATCTAAGTAAGCCGTCTCTGACGTTGGAAGAAGAGAAACCAGCGAAAATTCCTAAAATGGATTATATAAGTAGTATGCTGGATCTGAGCTATCCAAGGACTAGTACCAGTGCTGCTAGCACTAGTGCCGCTTCAGATACTACCAGTGAAGCTCCGACAGATTTAAGTATGCCAGAAAATATACCTAGTGAGACTGCAGAAAATGATGCTCCTCTGAATTTAGCAGGTGACTGACTAACCTAAAACGGAGTTACAATTTTAAAGTACATTAATGTTTATTAAGAGCTGCTAGGTGTTTAAAATAGGATACTATATCACAGATTACTCCTACCAGATGCAAATCTCTTGATAAGTTCCCTACATTAGGTTTTCGGGGTCTTGGTCACTGTAGGTAGTCCATTCGTATCGTTGAATTCTGCGTAAGTTACGAATTGGCGGGCTGTGCCATTGGTTTCAATTTATAGATATTAATATTATGCTGGTTTTACATTTATGGAGTTTTCCATAATGCATGTAGTAACAACATAAATGGAAAACCTGAATATCGTAGAAAAGTTGAACTTGTATAAATTGACGGAATAGAACATGTTCTAGTCTTGGTGTATTTTTGCGTTTATTTATCGATTGTTGACCGCTACCAACTGCTGTCGTTGTCCCCTTAATCTGACATTCTTGGTTTGAAAGAAAGTTCTGGTTTTCCAAACAACAAAATTCCTATTTTTTCATACAAATTAGTTTGGCAAAGTTGGCAGGGGGAACTGGCCATCATCCCTAAGAGGGTTGTGAAAACTACCAGTGGTTTGCCAAGCGTGGGAGAAAAATGTAATAATTGAATAAAATAAGACATCACTGTCAATACGCGAGAAAATAAAAAAAATGTCCAGTCTCGCAAGGCTTGCAACTTTTGCTAAACGTCGCTACCTGGATTAAATTTATTGCAAATATGACCTGCTGAGGAGGAGCAACGTTCTAATTGTACATTTATTGGGGGAATCGTTTTTCAAAATTCATATGCGTGTTGAAAGTTGCGCCCTTATTTTCCACAATTGGCAAATAATTCAATTTCTTGCATTATTAATCAGTTTAAAGCTGATCGTATTGTGTCATCCCGTTTGCACTCTGTTGCTAAAATGTATGACCCATATTCTATCATTCTATATACCTTAAGCAAGCTAAATTGACTGGCCGTCCAAAAATCGTACTGTGCAGGCGGCGGTAGGAGATGATTTTTAAAAAATTAGTATTTTTCGGCGTTTTTTACAATTATGCCACTTGTTTATCAAACTGCCTTAATCTAAATTCACAATTTTAATTAGAAATATTTTTTCTTCATTTTAAAAACATGGGGCATTTTAATGATTAACCCCCAATTGTATGAACTTTCAACGCGTAATTACTCTAGAATCCTTTGGCTAATCAAAAAAATGCTTTCCATAAACGTTGTAGATTAAGCTTTAGGCATTACGATGTTTTTTTAATTATCAGTCCGATGAACAGTTTCATTAAAAAATTGAAAAATGTAAACCCACATCACCTCAAGCAACAACTCCTACAATACAAGGACAAAGTGCTTAAGCGAATTTAAAAAATTAGTAACATTTTTTTTTTTATTTTTTTTAATAATGTCACTTGGTTATTAAACTGCCTTAAGGTTATTTCAAAATCTTAATTAGAAATATTTGTTTCGTCATTTTAAAAACATCGCACGTTATGCTTTATGGAGCGCTTTAATGATTAACCGGTCGCTTTGAAAACCGACAATTGTTTTAACTTTCAACTCGTTATAACTGTATACTTGAAGTCCAAATTTCAAGTCAGTGACTCATCACTGCCATGTAGAGAGCTCCTGGTTGTGCGACGACAGGGGCATTTTAAAAATAATAAATGAAGAAATTATCATATACCTAATTCTTTATAAATTAAATTTATATCGTTAACCCTTAAAACCTGATTCTACAGGGTTATTTTTTTAAAACTTGACATAGGCTAACTTTTAAAATAACTATTTTCTTAAATCGCAACACAGCATTTTTTTGACAAATTTTGATACATCTTGAGATTTTAGACGAAACATAAAGAATGCAAGTTTTTGATTAGAGTGGCGGTTTACGAGATATTATTGTTTAATGCACAGTTCCAGTAGCTTTCAACTTTACCAAATTTTGTCTATAACTACGACGAGGTTTGTCGGGATGCCTAACGTGAAATTCAGTATATGATTCTCTTAAAGTTAATCCACCAACATGCAAAAAAATTAATTTAATTTTCTCTTGCGTTGTAATACGGTCTATTTTAATCCAGTACTACATAAAACTTATTGTCATCTTCATTCATTCATAGCTTACTTTTTCCAATGAACAATTTTTTACATTACTTGCATGAAAACCAAAATTAAATTTTAAACAATAATAGCTCGTAAACCGCCACTCTAATCAAAAACTTGCATTCTGTATGTTTCGTCTAGAATCTCAAGATGTATCAAAATTTGTAAAGAAGTGCTGTTGCCATTTAAAAAAATAAGTTTTTTTGAAATAGCGCCCAATCTGACAACTACTCGTTTATTTTTTACACATTTAGTTGGACTAATTGCTAAAACTATGCTTTAGGAACTGTAGGTCTATCTCTTGAAATAAAGAAGGTAGCCTGCGTCAAGTTTAAAAAAATAACCCTTTATAAAACCTTTTTTCACTGGGATTTCTTAGTCCTTACAAAAACCTATCCATAAATGCCTGCCTTGAACTTTTAATATTTAGATCTTGCCGTACCTTCTCAACTGTGTGCCCTTCATTGAGATGTGTTTTGTCGGTGTAATACAATTTTTTCACGAAACTTCGGCATTTTTTTAAAATATTTTCGCCGCTATACAATAATTTCTCTTTTTTTTAATTAGTAGGCTTTTTCGATTTCGTTTAATATACCATTAATTCATTTTTTTAAAAAAGTTTCGTTAAAGTGCCACATATTTCTGCAGCATCCATCCCAGAATTTCGTTCCCGAATTCCATAGTATACGTTTTTAACTATTATTCGTCTTTTATTGTTAATTGAAATTTTTTTGTAGGTGTAGAACTAGTTGAAGTTAATATCCATAATTTACTCAATTAAAATAAGCATTCACACAAAACAATATTTATGTGAACGAGCCATATACTACGAATACTGAAAAGAACTCACAAAATCTATGGATACATAATTAATAATAAAACACAAATTATTCAGGCAGTGCGAAAACCCTGCCAGTTATGCTTATTTTCACCTCTTTCAAGTTGTGAATTCCCGCTCTGTGTGTTGCCACGTTTATTTTCTCCGCGATCAGAATCCCAGTATTGGAATCACCGTGCTATTTTAAATACATTTAGCTGATTGCGGCTTGTATGACAACGTCGCCTCTTAATTACGAACAAGTGTATTAATAAGGGCGATTAATAATCGAGACATTTTTAACGCGTGAGCGCAGCGAGCGCGTTAATTTGTCGAAATTATTAATCGCTTTTTAATATACGCGTTAGTTACAACATTTTTCCGTCGATTGTGTTGTTAATAATGAAAAAAAAATTTTTATTTAACAACCAAACCTACAAAAGTCGATAAAAATATGATTATGTATGGAACTGACTATTATTGTTTATTAATACTTATATTTACATTAGAAATAGTGCAATTACTGAAATTAAAGCAAGGTACAGATACATTATCAGTAGTTGTATGACATTCTGAATTTAAATTTAGGTTTATGTCATTATCTTGGATGTTTGTAAGGGAATGTGGTTCGGCGCTGGTCGTGGCGCTGATAGAACTAGCATGAGGGGCTTTTGTTATAGTTGTACCGAGGATTTTTTCAGCTGTATCAATTTTATTTTGTAATGAGTTTTCAATATATCCCTCTGCAACAGCAGTGGATTTCCAACCACCAAGCCGTTTAATGGCTGAAAAATCTGCACCACTGTCACAGAGTATCGAGGCAGATGAACGCCGAAAACAATGCCCAGTGTAGAGATGTGGCTGCTCTAATTTTAAAAAGGTTGCTATAATGGAAGGCATTTTGGAAAATGTATTTATGCCAACTGGCTGTATAGAACATTTATTAAATTTATAAAAAATAAAAAACCGTTTGTGTGGAGTGTGTCTTGGTCTCAGGGACATATACCGTTTAACCAAATTGAGAAGGTTATTTTCTTCATTACCCACAATAGTAAATATTCTGTTTGTGTGTGTTTTAGATGCCTTTACGGTGACTAGGAATTTTGAACCCAGATCTTGAACATCATTCGTTTCTAATTTCAACAGTTCATCTTTTCTTAGTGCGCCAGCCACTCCAAAAATCAATGCAACCTACGAATTTTAATTTATTTATTATTATTGTTAGATATTATAGTTTTACCTTTCTTTTTTATTACCTTTGTCATCAAGAAAAGGTTGTTAGGAGCATCAGAAATAAACTTGTGTACGTGTTCTTTTTCCAGGACTTTCGATTTCTTAGGTACATATCCTACTTTTTGCCTCTTGATAAACATAATTAATTTACTGAATTTGCTTATATCGATGCCATCTTTCAAATTTAAAGTCGATTTGAGCATTGAATATTTCGGCCATAAACTTGCAATGAGGCCTCTTTCTGCAATATTCGAAAAATATGCCAATAGCACCGATTCTGAAAAGCGCGTCACTCGTTTTTCATCACACCATGACATAAACTCAGCGTACGTTTTCTCATACAATCTTTTGCTTATCGCGGGAAGTAAACTTAACGATACTACATTAGCAGTTTCTGCTATTTCTGGTGGGGTTAAATTTTCGAAGACATTCATTTCAACGTTGTACGATCAAAATTTTGAAATCCAAACTAGTTGACAGCGACAGTTTTTTTTTACTTACGCGAAACGCCATCATGCACGCGTCACAGCCGCTTCGCGCCACCTTGATTTGAATAACAATTGAGTATTAATTTAATTTCATGTATGTTTGGTTGCCTATAATACAATCGTTTATTAATAGAAAAATCATGCATTAATGGGGGCCATTAATGTACGATTTTTTATACATTAAAGAAGTTCGTAAATACACGGTCGACGGAAAAAACATTTATTTGTGTAATATTTTTATTCTGCCGCTTCCTAGATTTAGTGACTGGTATTAAATGAGTCACTGTCAGCTTTTGTAGATTTTAGGTATAGAATCCTTTTGCTAATCAAAAAAATGATTTCCATAAACGTGGTAGATCAAACTTTAAGCATTACGATATTATGGCTACAAACCTAAATGAGGACAACTATAAGTAGGTAGATAGTGATTTTACAAATAACGATTTCCAGTAAGTATACATGTGATCTAGGATATTGCAAGGTGCCTCTACTTAAGTTAATTATGACTGTTATGAGATTAAAATAGATGGACAGAATCAAACAAGTAAAATAATAGTATAATATTGTATGACAAGCAGGTAAGTTAAAAAAAAAGACGGTACCGAAGCAGGGATACACGGAGTAAGACCGAAGAGAGATGCTTATTTCTCCCTGGGTAAGTCTCCCACGGTGTTTCAAGCGGAAATCTACGCCATCCTACAGTGAGCGTATGAAAACAATAGGAGTACTTACCTTAATAAGCGGATCCACATATACTCTGACAACCAAAAGCCCTTAGAGCGCTAACATGCAATAAGGTGACATCAAGACTGGTATGGGAATGCCAAAAGGAACTAGTGGCCCTGGCAAAAGTCAACAAAGTAATACTACAATGGGTACCAGGACATGAAGGTATCACAGGAAACGAAAAGGCTGACGAACTTGCAAGAAAGGGGTAGGAAAAAACATTCATTGGTCCAGAACCGGCACTCGGAGTCCCAAGGTGCACAGTACGAGATATCATAAAACCATAGACGAGGAATTAACACAAAATCTACCGAGACAAAAGATAGGGATTAAACTATAGCAAATCTTTCATTGGGAACCCAGACCCGAAACTAACAAAACAGCTACTTCTGATGAGCAGAAATCAGCTGGAATGCCACAGGAATTCTGACAGGACATATGGCCGTTAGGAAGCACCTGCACCGTATGCAACTGTACAACGGAGACCTGAGCTGCAGGTTATGCGGGCGAGAAAGTGAAACGGTACAGCATATTATCTGCCACTGCGAGTTATTGGATTGGAAAAGGCAACAAATACTCGGGCAACCAAGACTAGAACCAGGCTCTAAAGCCGGACATACCAAAATACATGTTGACCGCGATCGGCCGACAGACCGTGACATCACTACCAAAATTCGCTTGAGCACTTTGTCCTTGTGTTGTAAGAGTTGTTGCTTGGGGTGACGTGGGTTTACATTTTTCAATTTTTTAACGAAAATGTTTATCGGACTCCTACCGCCCTCTGTACAGTGAGATTTTTGGACGGCCAGTCAATTTTGATTCCCGAAGGTATATAGAATTATATAAAATGGGTCTTATATTTTAGCAAAAAAGTGCAAATGAGAATCTTTTTTAGAAGGTATTTTCGGCCTGGTAAACTATACTATTATAGTATTGAATAATCAGGATATTTTACTAGTTTGTGGCTGTTCGAATCATGTTTGTAAATCTCTCTGTATTTTTTTTTAAGGAACCTGTTCTTCTGCCCTGACAACTAACTGCAGCAAAAGGCAGATCTTCGTCGTTGGTATTTTTAGAATTTCTCTGTGTGGAATTGCTTCATTATCTAAAGTTACAGTACAATAAAGTTAACGCAATAAAACTGATGTACAAACATTTGCCTGTAATCTGTTCCACCGAGGCACTAGTACCGAGCAATTCAACATTCACCTCATAATTTCAATAAATTGGGTCACTGTCGTTTGTGTACCGAAATAAAACTACCCGTTTTATACCGATTACACGGTTCGTTATAAATAAAAGCCCGGGTCAAAATTAAACTTCTATTTATCAAAATACTAGCACAGAATTAACAAGATACTAGTCTAAGTTAGGCACAGTTATCTGTAGTACAATATAGAAAAGGTGTAATCAAAAACAAATGAATACATATAAAAGAACGCAATAAAATACTTAAGCTCGGAACCCTCGACCGATCGCTTACAATTCTTTTTATACACTCCCTTCGCCCGAAAACCCAAAAACATAAACAGGGTTCTCGGAATTCCATCGTTTCGGCGACGTCTGAGAGGGTGTTGTTTGTTTACATTATAATCGGTTACATTTCACTTTAAAGCATTGACTTTATTATTTTTGAATTTTTGTTGTACAGGGTGGTTAAAAAAGATATTGAATAATAAAATGAATGCGAAATATGATATGGCTCTGACATCCTCCCACCTGAGACATATTTTAAGTTAAGAAAAAAATATGGCTCACAAATTCAAAGAGACATACAATATATAAAGCTGATTAAACTTATCAATTAAAGCGAAACCTAAAAACCTACAAAATACATCATAGAAATTAAGCTTAAATCTACTGGGGATGGGTATACCTCATAGGAGGTTTGACTTTACGTCGTCCACTTCGCGTGACACACATTTTCGTTTCGGGTACTCTGCTTTTTAAAACTCCCGCTTTCGCGTCATTTTTGTCGCCTTCACTTGCAGACACTCCCGAAGTTTCACTTTTGAGTCTGAAAGGTAAACTGGGAACAAATTCTTTGTCATCTTGAATCTCACTGGGACCTGCATCACACTCCAAGGGATATAGGCGCTGCACGGGCCTTAGGAATTGACCTCTTTCCGTAGCGACTTTGACCAGTGGTACGCGGCCGTCTTTCCCAGGAAAAATTTGAATCACTCGACCCAGAGGCCAATTTACACGTTTGTCCTGATCATTGCCCACAAGGACTACTTCTCCCATTTTGACTTGGTAGTTGTTAGTCTTTTTTGACCATAGTTTTAATTGGCCTAAATACTCGTTGCGAAACCGATATCGAATGGCCTCCAACAACTTTTGTCTTCCAGCTACCTTCCGACAAAGAGCATTCTTATCAACGGCATCACAATCGGGAACTCCGCTCATTGTCTGATCTCTAAGAAACATCATAGGCGTTAGAGGTACAAGTTCATTGGCATCTGTCGAAGAGTATGTCAACGGTCTTGAATTAATGACAGATTCGCAGTCACAGATGACGGTTTCTAAATCTTCATAAACCAATGAGGAACGTCCTAACATTTTACGCAATAATTGCTTCAAAATGCCCACAAGTCGTTCCTAAAATCCGCCCCACCACGCGGCCGTTGGTGGGTTAAATCGCCACTGTATACGTTCGACACCACTGTGTTCCGCAATTTTCTTAAAGTCTAGTCGCGAGAAGGCATTGTCCGTGCCAACAAAGTTGGTGCCATTGTCACTATATATAGTCTTCGGTCGACCTCGTCTGGCAATAAAACGACGCAAAGCTTGCATAAAACTATGCACCGATAACGCACTACAAAGTTCAAAGTGCACGGCCCTGTACACGGCACAAGTAAAAATGCTTATCCAGACCTTTTCTCCAGACTTAAGGTATAAAGGTCCCGCAAAGCCGACTCCAGTTATCTCAAATGCTATCGCATCTCGGACGCGATCCAACGGTAACGGTGGAACACTCACGCTAATTGGTTTGGCATTATGTTTTTTGCAGGCGACACAACACGAAATTGCAGATTTTATAGCTCGTCGACCGCCTAGTATCCAATAATTTTCCCTGAGAATACTCATCAGTCCCTGTGCTCCAACATGACATGACTTGATATGTTCCCCAAATATAGGTTTATTTACCACTAAATGTTTGTCAGGTAAAACTATTGGGAAGCGAAAATTTTCACTATCATTTCTATTGCTGATGCGAGATTTTAACCGAATCAAACCATCTTCACCTTGGAAAGCATCCAGACTACATAGCCTTTTATCGTTTATATCCACAAAAGACTCTTGTTGAACCAATCGGAGCACAAAAATTTCAGATTTATCAATTTCTTCGCAACTTATCTCTTCTTTGTATATGTTATTCTTATTCCTCACATTGTTTACAAAGCGAAATATCCACGCACACATTCTCAGAATCTTTATGTACTCAGAAAAATACCCTAAATGCCAATCGTCTGATGTCATCACAATTTGCTCGTTATTTAGAATAGTTTTTATCAACGTTTTCTTTTTTTCCTTATTGATCTCCTCTTCATTGCAATCAAAGTCGTCGTGAGGCCAGGATGATGTATCTAAATAGAGCCATTGCGGACCCTCCCACCATTTGGATTCCAACAATTTTCTGGCCGAACAACCTCGAGACGGAAGGTCAGATGGATTTAATACCCCAGGAACATGATGCCAATTTTTACTTAGAGATGTCTCACGAATTTCTTGCACACGATTCCAAACAAATGTGGACCACTCATCTGTTCTACTGATCCAGGAAAGTACCGTGGTGGAGTCGCTCCAGAAAAAAATATTTGGTTCGATTTCGAGTGTTTCTTTAACGGTTTTATACAATCGAACAGCAATCACTGCAGCCATTAATTCGAGGCGAGGGATTGACAAGGTTTTAAGAGGGGCTACTCTCGATTTGGCTGCTAAAAGACGAATAAATACCCTGCCGTTTTGAATAGCTCTTAAGAAGACAACTGCAGAATAAGCGTCCTTACTTGCATCGCAGAATGTGTGTAGCGTCCATTGTTCCGCTTCCTCGGGACCTGCATTTGCCCACCTAGGAATTTGAATAGCTGACAAATATGGCAGTTCCTTGATCGAATTTCGAAAACGAGTCTCCATCACAGAGTCGACGGGCTCGTCCCATGTCATTTGGTTTTTCCAAGTTTCTTGTAATAAAAGTTTAGGCATTAAAGTGTGTGTTACATTTCACTTTAAAGCATTGACTTTATTATTTTTGAATTTTTGTTGTACAGGGTGGTTAAAAAAGATATTGAATAATAAAATGAATGCGAAATATGATATGGCTCTGACAGTCACCGTTGCAAGCGTAAGATTTCCATGTAGGAGTAATCTGTGAATATATTACAATAGTATGCCTTCCAAAAAAGACATCTTTTAAATTTATATATTATATTTTATATTTCTCAATTTTTTACGAATATCTATCAAAGATCTCAGTTAAAAGGTATTGTATTTAATGTATTGTGTCAGTTAAATATTTTTTTATTTAAAGTCTTGCTGTATTATTTTAAGCTTTACATTGTGGTATTTTTAATATTAGGATTTTATATTTTTACCTTTTTTAACTCTAATATACTTGCCAATATTTAAGACTTAAGATTTATTATATATGCAGACAGACCAGCTCAGTAGAAACGTAGGCGGAAAGAACTCTTATTAGCTGGCACACAGTTTAATTGAACCCCCTAAAAAATAAAATGCAAACAATTTATCTGTCGTAGGCTTATTGTAAAATTAGTCGTATTATAATACGCTTAGGCTTCTTCAATATGGATACATATGCGAGACGTTGCACGTGGTGATATCTTGTGGCTATTGAGCTATCCACCCAACCAGACCAGCGAGGTCTTAGAGGAGACCAAACGCTGGAATGGAACCCGCATAAGCAGGTATCTAATGTCAGGTGGCGCTGAAAACCAATTGTCGGTTACTGCGAACCGAAAATGCGATATAAAAGAAAGAAGTTTGTCCCTTATCCTTCCGTCGGAACAATCCTTGGACGCGTTTCGCCGTATTACGGCTCTTCGGCAAGGCTATAGAGTCTGACAAAAAGGAGAGGGACCTTTACAGTGCACTTCAACACATAATGTATAGATACATATGCGAGACGTTGCTCTTCCTTTTCATTAGACTCTACAGCCTTGCCGAAGAGCCGTAATACGGCGAAACGCGTCCAAGGATTGGGTCTCACGGAAAGAAAAGGGGCAAACTTCTTTCTTTTATATCGCGTTTTTGGTTTGCAGAAACCGAAAATTGACTTTCAGTGCCACCTGACATTAGATACCTGCTTATGCGGGTTCCATTCCAGCGTTTGGTATTCTCTAAGGCCTCGCTGGTCTGGTTGGGTGGATAGCTCGATCGCCACGTGCAACGTCTCGCATATGTATCTATACATTATGTGTTGAAGTGCACTGTAAGGTCCCTTTTCTTTTCGTCAGACTCTCTAGCCTTGCCGAAGAGCCGTAATACGATACAAGTTATTAAGAATCTTGCAATTAGACTGGTAATTTTAGGCGTATATCGGTCTTACTGTCAACATGAATATGTGCGTGATTGACTAAATGAAATCCGCCCTATTATAATAGGACTGACGGTATGCCAGGCGAATTGTAAAACGATGTGTCCCAATAAAACAAATTCAACGACGGTAAAATACATAATTGATATGATATGTGATGGGCTACATGCTTGATGAAATGGATATTCCATACTAGAGGAAATTAAAGTCGTACTTGTTATATTTCACAATTTAATTCAGTTTCCTGACACGTGTTTCAACCCTTGCAGATCATTATCAAAGGCATATAAGACAATAATTCTACTACATGTCATTAAAATAAAAATTGACAGATGATGGGTTATTTTGGTCCTTAATTTACAGGTATTGGCCAAAGGTACAACTAAATTACAGGTGTGATTATAGAGGTATTTACATCTGAGTAATAAAATTAAGAAAATGGTATTGTGTAGGTATATAATTATGGGTTTTTCCGTTGGTGGTAATTATTGACAGTGTTTATTGCATATTTATCTTAAGTTATTAGGCTATTAATGCCCGTATTCTCCGTTATGTAGAAAAGCTGGCTTAACTAAAGTTGACTTAATTTGTTAAACTCACTTAACTAATTTAAGGTAAGCACCGAAACAATTATTGTCGGGTTTAATTAAGCCTCCTTAAGATTTGGCAACGTCGCATTTTTCTCTTCTTTTTTTGCTCAGAGACTGAGGCCGTCAAGTGGTAGAGTACAGAGGAAGAAATTTGTAACATTGTAACCTTATTTTTCGTTTCATGTGCTTTGTGTAATATAATTGCTGTATGCGTTACTTGTATATATGTATATTACCTGATACCTTATTTACGTGTTATAGATTGTTACCTGTTTGTAATCTATTTATTAGTTTATAAGTCACTGTCATGTCAGTATAGTTTTCGACTTTTCGCCAAGTTCTGCTAATTAAAGCCTACAAAAGCAAAGGTCTATTATTACACATTGTGCAGTGTTTGAAAATAATTGTTAAAAGTTTTGGATTTTACTGTTTGTTTTCTTAATTTTATAAAAGCGCAGATGCAAATCTTAAGCCCGATATTAAGCCTCCACTATAGTGGGCCTAAAATTAAGTAAGCTTACGGTTCTTAAGGTTAACGGTGCTTAAGAAAACGGCATCTTAAAGCGGCTTTCTTTTTAAGCCAGCTTAAAACATTACGGAGAATACGGGCATAAGTATTAGATTGGCACCTGAAGGTATTTGATTGTTAACAACATGACATCGATTTTTTAAAATAACCCATCATCTGTCAATTTTTATTTTTTTATTTTAATTTATATGCCTTTGATAATGATGATCCGCAAGGGTTGAAACACGTGTCAGCAGGAAACTGAATTAAATTGTGTGAAATATAACAAGTACGACTTTAATTTCCTTCACTATGGTAAAATACATATAAAAAAATATTGTAAAATTGAGAGAAAAACTATAGGGGAGAGTGGGGCATATTCGGCCCTATGGCACATACAGCCACTACCAAAATTGATTTAGACGTTTTTTTTTCGAATATCTCTGGAATTAATAGGAATTTTGCAAATTTCGCTTTAGCAAATTATTTAGCATTAAAATGGGACAGTTTGCCTCCATTTAATTAACTCTCTATCATATATATTATATTGTGAAACAATCACGCACAGGTTCATGTTGACAATATATAAGACTAACAAAGTGGCCGGCATATTATAATACGCCTAAAATTACCAGTCTAATTGTAAGATTTTTATTGTTTTGTTTTGTATTACAATACGCCTAGTTGAAAAGAAGCCTAGGCGTATTACCTACAATACGATTGATTTTACAATAAGCCCACAACATATCTACTATCGGACGAAAGTATTGTAGCAAATCAAAAAAATTTAAACCTAAACCTGAACTACTCTAATTTTTTTTTTTTTAATTACAGTAAAACCTCTGTTTGCGACCGCCTCTATAAAGTGACCACCTGCGTTAAACGACCGGTTATAAATTCCCCATATTTAAAATGGGAATCCCATTATTTTATACTCCTCTTTACCGACCCATCTGTTAAACGACCGCGGGCACTCATCATCGGAGTTTTTAGTTAACATTAATGCTTAAAACACCCTTCTAGGAGCAGTAAAACCCGACCCGACAATTCTTAAGAAATATAGGTACATACAGCAATTACTTTATTGCAGGCGGATCCATTCAATTTGCTTTAAAGGGTGATAGATCGGTTGTTAACATTAGTTAGCTATAATTTAAAGTGGGTAAGTCCCAAGTGACTATGTTGCTTCAAGATAAAGCAGAAGTCAGAAATTTGTTTCAAGTAGGTGGCAACGGTAAACAAAAAAAAATTCCAAAACCGAAGGACTGGCAGTGGACCAAGTTGTTTTTAACTGCTTTTGTAAGGCGCGAAACAAGCAGCACTTACCAATATCCGGCCCACGACAATTCTAGCAAAAGCCCTCGAATCTGCTCAATGTCTAGGACTAGATAACTTCAAGGCATCAAATGGATGGTTAGAAAAATTCCGTCGTCGAGACTTTATTACCAAGAATCAAGAAAATATGTGGCAAATCAGCCGATATCAATAGCGAAGACGTATCTGCTTGGAAAGAAAGGCTATTTACCATTTTAAAGGATTATGCCCCAAGGGACGTATTTAATGGAGATGTGACAGACATCGTCAACAAAAACATATGATTGATGACAAGTGTCCTGAAAAACAAACAGCAATACAATGATTTACAATTCTGTTCTGTGCAAATATGAAAGGTGAGAAGGAAGAACCACCTATAATAGGCAAAAGCAAAAATCCTCGATGTTTAGGGCGCAGTTATATCTCTACAATGGGTCTCACACAAAACCGCGTGGATGACAGAAGATGGAAGAAGCAGAATAGAAGAGTGGTATTGTTTCTGGATAATGCAACGTCTCATCCCAAAATTACACTGGATAATGTCTAACTTATTTTTCTTCCACCCAGTACTGCCTCACATTGCCAACTTTTGGACCAACAACCTTTGGACCAAGACATTATTCAGAATTTTAAAATGCTCTACAGAAGCTACTTTATTAAGAGGTTTTAAACATGTATAGACAGCGGTTGTCTTCTTCAAGAAATCGAAAATAGTATTACCATAACCAACGCCTTGATATGGGTTTCGGTGGCCTGGCGCAATTTGTACCCAGTAAAGTTAGTAAGGGCCCGCAATCTTGATTGCAAATGAGCCTCACCTTAATTTGTTTGATAGGTTTTCACGCTTAACTTTTGTAAAAAAGTTTTTTTTATAACTAAAAACCCCAATCTAATTTTGAACTAGAAAAGCTACATTTGGGTGCTTTATTAAGGCACCCGCAGAAAGTGCTTACGTTGCAGTTAAACTGAATGCAGAAACTATGCAATGGGGTCATTTGGCCAAACCTCAAATAACACTCTTTACCTAATTTTTATGACTTATTTATAAGGTGTGGGCAGCCTTAAAAATTCAAGGTTAATCCGATAAGTAGTTTTCGAAATATACGAGATCAAAATCAAATAAAATGCTGGCGAGGCGATGATGTCATTACCTTCCATAGTTCGTCCGCCTTAAACTTTTGGAACGAACTTTCTGTGCATGTACAGGGGAGATGCGCTTACTATTTCTTTGTTCAGTTAAAGCAGAAGCTTATTATTACTACTTTTAATAGTATATTTTCTAACAAGTAGGAAATGCCATTCCACACGAGTTCTAGACACTATACTTTCTTTAACACTATTTTAGAAAAAATAAATAGAGATTATTAAAAATTATTTTTTCTCTCCGTCTCGGTTACCCAGGAACGGAGAAGGGCGATGTAAATGGGCACCTGACTTCTTAGTCAATTTTACAATCCTGTGTCTTAGTCGTAAACAACAAATAATTGCGGCAGTGAGTGAGACCCATAGACATGGCGAGACCCGACTTGCTGTAGGAGACAGTGATGTTAATAAATATTTATATATATATAATAAAATAATATTCAAATTAAAAATGCTCAAGTTTAAAATTGCATGTGTTAATACAAAGATTTACTTTGTCAATGCGACGCGATGCATTGCACAGCCAAATCTGCGCAAAGTCTATTGAAAACGTTACACACAGCTTGGCTTCTAACAATTTAGTGTATGTAGTTGAAGTTTTACTGATAAAGAAGACAGTGCGTAAGTAGGTTCTTACTAATATAGGAGTAGAAAATTAATTTTTTAAAGGCTTTAGAGACGTCAGAAAATTAAATTTTTTTTGCAGTTCACACTAAAATTGCAAAATCTTTCACAAAATGCAATTAAAAACTGCTAAATGGCCCTATTTGTACAATTTCTATGCTAGATTTATGGCTCTTGTAATGCAATTTCAAACCGTGCTGTCCTTCGGTCGTCCGTCTTTTTTACCGCTGGAAATACAACGGCCGGAGGGACGCCGGTACGGTTTAGAATAATGCTTGCTTCGAGCGCATTTCGTGCATACAAGTACTAAAACCAGGCGGTTCTTGTGCAGTTCCCCCGGCTAAAAATAGGAGGTTACAGTAGGTAACTATAATATAATAATTTGAACGAGTTTCAGTAGCCATTATCACTATAGATTCTTTCTTAACAATTTTTTTGCAAATACGGAAGAATTACTGGAATTGGATATAGGGCCTAATCGCTCCCAGTCCTTTTTTATTGAATAAAATTTAACCGACCAAGTTTATGCTGAAATGCGCAACCAAATTATAGAGCCCTTGTATCGATTAGTGCTTCTGAGTATAGGCAGAGCCTTTTTACTATCATTTGTTTTTATATAGTGTAGCTTTCGATTGAATGAAATTAGTTTGAGATCCTGTCGATGATTTCTTTTTTGCTGCTCAAGAGAACCGGAATATTTATGGTGTAAGCCAGTCGCGTGGCAATTACTATGTGCGAGGGAAGGGGCAGCGTGTATGGGATTGTGTGATTAGGGCGTTGTTTGAGAGGTCTGTGCTTTTATAGTAGTTTGTAAGGAGTTTTTGTAGGTGAGATTGTATGGTGTCTATTTTTAGGTCTCTGTGCAAAAGTCTTGTTGGGGTAAGAAATGGCGCCTTGGGGATCAGTCTGAGAATTTTGTTTTGGAAAATTTGATATTTCTTGTGATTATAGACATATCGTGCATCACGTGGGTGCGCCATATAAAAGAACATGCCTGATCATAGTTTTGTAAAGGTTAAGTTTAGTTTTTAGCTTTTTGCTGTTTATATTAAGGAGGGGGTACAGCGCAGCTGTTTGTGAGTTCGCGCTTTTAAGTCTATGGGTGGCATTAAGACTCTAGTTCATCTTTCTGTCAAAAAGTAAGCCTATATATTTAATATTGTATTTATAGAGCCCTTTATTGTTCACGAACTTGAAAACCAAAAGCGACTTACATTTGTGAAAGTATCAACTAGGTATTTAAGTTTTGAGTACCTATCCTTATTTGTATTATTGATGTATTGATGCTTGCTGAAATATTCCAAGAGGCATTTCTCAGTTAGGGAGGAATTTGAAAATCTCTTTCTGTTTAAAACAAAACGGAAATCATTAATCTTAATTTTGACCTAAAATTCAGATGAACGTCACTTTCGGGTTCACTGGAAATCATGGCACAAAACATTGTCAGTTTTTATTTTTAAATGACAACCTGCATAATTCTTCTTAAAATTACCTTTTCAAAGACAACAAGTTGACATTTACTTTATACATATTTTAGTAGGTATTAGTATGAATGAATGTAGAAAACTCTATACAGGGTCGTTGGTATGTATGGAAACGGTCGATTATTTCTTAAAGTATAACAGTTAGCAAAAAATATTTTTGATAAAAGTTTTAGGGTTTTTTAGGTTGTATTAGAATTTTAAAAAAATAAGTATACAGTATGAGTCAGAAAACCGTAGGGAAGCAAAGTTACCTTTTTTTAAATGGAACGCCCTATATCTTCGAATATTTTTGGATTTAACATAAAATAACAATTATTTTTTAATAAGTGCATTATAAGTCTAAACCTAATAGTTTCCGAGATATCGACTTTTGAAAAATTACATTTTTGAACTTTGACAGCTTCTAGCTTTCTAACGGTACGTTTTAGAGTAAAACGGCTTACATGTCCCTATCTTATTTTTTTATAATCTATCCAAAAACATCAACTTCCGGTTAAACCGGAAGTACTGTATTACCGGCTTTTGAGTTACATATCCGATTTAACCGGAAGTTGATGTTTTTGGGAAGACAATAAAAAAGTAAGATAGGGACATGTAAGCCGTTTTATTCTAAAAGGTACCGTTAGAAAGATAGAAGCTGTCAAAGTTCAAAAATGTCAATTTTCAAAAGTCGATATCTCGGAAACTATTAAGTTTAGACTTATAATGCACGTATTAAAAAATAATTGTTATTTTATGTAAAATCCAAAAATGTTCGAAGATATAGTGTGTTCCATTTAAAAAAAAGTAACTTTGTTTCTCTACGGTTTTCTGACTCAACCTGTATAATCATTTTTTTTAAATTCTAATACACATTAAAAAACCCTAAAACTTTTATCTGAAATATTTTTTGCTGACTGTTTTACTTTAAGAAATAATCGACCGTTTCCATACATACCAACGACCCTGTATATATCTACCTCAGTTGAGAAAGCCATTCTATACCTCGCACATTACATCCTTTGGCGCTTCGCATCTCAGACTATACAGGGTGTCTCTAAAAGGTCTGTAAAAAATCTGAGCACATTCCTGAGCGAAATAAAATAAGGCGATTTAAAGCAACTTACCTTAGTCCGAAATTGCTCCGTTTCCGAGATAATACAGGGGTAAAATTGAAAATTAAAAATCGAGTTTTTTAAAAAAATGAACATTTTTGTTTTTGAGTTAAAGACCCCATAAAAATAATCCAACGGAGTCATATCCGGTGAGCGTGGCGGCCACTTTACAGGAGCGTCATTTCCTCTACCGATCCATCTGTTTGGATACTATGCGTCGATGCAAATAATTGCGGACATTTAAACTAAACTAAAATATGTGGTGGGTGGAGTACCGGGCCGTCATGCATACACCACATATCTCGTCGAAGTTGTAATGGCAAATCTTCTAATAAATTTGGCAGCGTATTTTGTAAATATTCTAAATAATCCACACCATTTAGTCGTGGCGGTAAAATGACAGGACCAATAATGAAATTACCAATGATTTCTGCCCACACATTAATTCTAAACTCATGTTGATAATGCTTCGTCAGTAAATAAAATGTGCTTAGCCAAATTTACATCCTGTTGTCTTCGTTCGATAATGAATCGACAATAGTCCAATCTTTGATCGAGATCCGGAGCCAAAAGGTTTTGCACCTTTTGTATATGGTATGGATGAAGCTGCTGTTCTTTTAATGTTCTATGAACTACATCCTTGGATACTATCCTACCTCTAAACCTAAAAGCGCCTGGTGCTTAATTTTGGATCTTCAGCAATTCTTTCCAAAATTTGTTCCTCAACCTCAGAAGTCCTTATATTGCACGTTTTCGTCCATATTGGCAGTTAAAGGAGTGAAGCTACCGGTTTCGGGAAGGCGTCTCTCAATAGCAGCAAATGTTTGATGGTTTAGTATGCGCCGATTTGGATATCTTTCCCTGTATACTCTAACACTTTCGCGGCCATTTCCTTCACAATACCCAAAAACCAATAGCATATCCGTAATTTCTGCAGAACTGCAGTATATCCTTCAGCCATCTTTACAGTCAATTTAAAATTTAACTAACACGTTTGAAACACGTACCTTCTTATTGATTCTCGCATTGGCAAATTTTTACTGAAATACTTACTGTAAACAACATAGACTGATAGCGAAAATTCTTAAAATACGAAAAATGTTTACATTTAAATAAGTAATCTGTTGCAAAAAATTTTTAAAGGTGTTCATCAAACAGGTAAAAAATCCGATGATTTTTGGATGTGACACTCCAAAAAAGTATCTAAAAAAAAACATTTTCCACTGCTAATTCACTGACCACAATTCATCCTCAAAGATAACAGCAAACATTTTTTATTCAGAATAATTTAAATATTATTCCGGTGCGGCATCAAAATACTAAAAACCGAAATATCTCAAAAACAGCTTAGCTTAGCGGATTTTCACAAGAGTCCTTTTTTGTTTCAAAATGTTCAAAAAATTAGTTCAATAACAAAAAAAAAGGAAAAAACTACACTGATAAAAAAGTTATGGCCATTCTAAACCATATTAAGTGCATTGTGAAGCTCCCTCTAATCAACTCTAATGGCCACAGTGAAAAGGTGTCCGTTTTCGTGTTTCGGATCCCAAAAAACCCCCGGGTACCAAAGTTTTAAAGTAATAGGTACGTTAAAAAATGTTAATTAATTTTAAACAATTCGATTTTGTACAGACCTTTTAGAGACACCCTGTATAAAAGCGCTCGCTATATAACAGCTCACTTCTCGACCTAGGTATATAATGTACTATTCTTCAGTGTTTGACAAAATCGATTTTTTTTATTTTTTAGCCCCAGGTACCTATTAGTTGCTTGCTTTTCTCGGGTATTTAGTATTAACCAATTTAGGCAACCACTGATACAGTACACCCGCCATCATGCACTACCACCGTAAAGACGTTTTTCGGTGGTAGTGCATCATGTCACAACCCGGTATTTGTTTTTAGAACTACTGACGTATGTCGTTTGTCGACCACAGATGACAGAACTCATGTCGACCTTCCATAATTCCATATGATTTTGACAGATATAGCTTTCACTTACCAGATAAGCGATACGGAAAAAGTTGTTTTTAGGAGTGTAGAATTTAGAATTCGTGAAGTAGGAAGTGTAATTCATGTAGAAAAACCAGACTTTCTTTTGATCTAATTATCAGTTTTTGTGATTAGGCGGAGTGAAAACATAGTGAAGTTAAAGTTGTGTGAATGCACATAGTGAATGATGGTTCATAGAACAAAGGAGAAGAAAGTGACTAGAATATTTTAGTGTGTGATTTACTTTTAAAGGACTAGTTTTGCATATTGTGGACATATTTCGTTAAAATATTGCTTCATAATAATTATACAATGGGACTTTTATTTGCTAAATTGTGGAGCCTATTTGGCAATGAAGGTAAGATGGGTCTTTAATTTACTCATCAAATGGTTGGGCTTTAACTGGGCTTTAATTCTATATAATAATTTGCTTTATTGGGTTTTGTTTATATTTTAGAACATAAAATTGTTATTGTTGGACTGGATAATGCTGGAAAAACAACAATATTGTATCAATTTTTAATGAATGAAGTGGTTCACACAAGTCCCACTATAGGATCTAATGTAGAGGAGGTTGTATGGAGAAATTTGCATTTTATTATGTGGGATTTGGGAGGACAACAGTCTTTAAGAGCAGCTTGGAGTACTTATTACACGAATACTGAGGTAAGTAGGCCAACTTTGTTTTTTCTTCTTTTTTTTGTATCTGTCAAGCTCGCGGTCAAGCTAATCCTGAAACTTATTTTAGTAATTCGTGGGATTATTGAAATGATTACCTAATTAAAGAGTACTTGGGTTTCAACTTAAGTAGGTACCTATACCCAATTTACTAGACATCCTCAATACAAAATGAATGTGATTGTTATTGTGTAACTTAACCTTCGACTGAACCCATAAAAATATCCTACCTACCCTTCTTTATAGAGGTATATAGGTATGATGGATTTGAAAATACAGGGTTTTATTGAAAATTGTATAGGAATCTGCTGTGGTGATTATGCGACCTACCTAGAAAACTACTACCAAAAATATTCAGGCAAGTATAAAATTAAATGCTACCTATCTATACAATAAAAGCTTTTCTGATATTACCTACTTATAATTGCTTTAAGTAACTTAATTTATGTTCCTACCAGACCCAATAATTCAATAACATGACAATAAAAAGTTTCATATAGGTACCTACTTAAGGCTGTTTCAACACTGGCATATATTGTTTGTGCCTCGATTCGTGCATCAAAAACAGATGATTTTAAATTAGTTTTAACATAATTGGACATATAATTACTGATTTAAAACCATGAATTTTAATATTACGACATATTATCAATATTGCCCTAGCCCCAGAAAAACAATGAAGCAATAAAAGAAAATACTTACATTTTTAATTCCAGCAATTAAATTTTAAACCATTTTATCTTATTGTAGCATAAAAAAAATTAGGGTCTTGGAGTAATAATGATTTGCCAATTTCTAAAGTAAAATATCTTAAAACTTCTCGTTATAAAATTAATACCATAATAATTTAATTAAATATTCAGCAATTTTTATGCAGACTCTTGGCAGATACTTACAAAAAAATGAATCTTTTATTTCAGTTTAAAAAAAATTAAACACATTAAGCTTAAGTATAATATAATGGTTTAGGAGTAAAAAAAAATTAGTACTTAACCCTCTGAAGGTTGGTGAGGAGTGTTTGTTAGATTTGATAAATTTATAGAATTATTCATTAATAATTTATTTATTTATTTACTTAGGGGACATCATAGCTTTAACAATAGCAATTTTATTAATAGCTTAAATAATACTAGAGTTTACATTTACATTTACAAGTAAAACAGGCAGAACAAAAAATGGCAATAGCTTCAAAAATTAAAATAAAATTTATAGTAATTATAACCTAGGGTAAAAACCAAGAAAAATAACAGTGCCTAATAGAAAACACAATATTCAAAAATAGAAATAGTCACCAGAGTTTTTTAAAATTTCTACTTCCATATAGGGTGCTTGAACTATTTAGGGGTACCCTTCATCCTGAGAAAATAGATGGAACTTGGGATAAATGCCACCTTTTTTGTATTTAAAGTTTTTTAATACTCTTTAAATAAATGCTGTAGTGGGGGGGGGGCAGTCCTACAGGAGAAACTACCTGTACAGTTTTTGTGATGAAATTATATGGTTTGGAACTGGTTAGTAGTCATGTAAATTTAGTTCCTAATAGCTATATTTTGGAGATTTGAAGTTGGTTAGTTGATGTAATAGGGGGAGGGTCACCCGACCCTGAGCTCAACTTTAAAGTATGAGAATAGTATAGGGGTTTGAGGCAATAATACCTATCGTTTTTTATATTAGGGATCAGCCATTAAAAACCATGGTTTATTTTGCTTATATGTAATATCCCATATTTTAGAGAAATATATATAGAAATAAATAATTATTGTTGGAAATTAATCTTTAATACCCTGTTACGTGGGGTTCATGCTCTTTCCTTTACTCATTGCCTACAATAATCCACAGGGACTATGGAGTTGTACCATGGGTACCTGAGTTAATCCGCTACCCTGATGGATTCACTTAATCCTACCGTTTAGTTGTACCAAGTTGTACCAATTAATGAAAATATATTATGGGCAAAATACAGAATCAAAGAACATATAAAGTATCAAAAGAAATAAACAAAGATTCCGCAAAAGGAGCCTTATACGCGGGCTATGTCCAAATCCTTACTATACTTTACCTACACGTACTTTAAGCGTCTATCACGGTAACCCCTGATGCAATGTATTTTAAATGGGGTTTCTTGCGCTCAGCTGTTAACGAATTTCGAGAAAACTGGTAAATTATTTAGCTTTGGTTAAAAGGATATTGAAAGGCAACTCTATTTGCTAGATTTACCATGTTGCAGATTCTTTATTAAGGACTTACATGTGGAGAAAATCATGCGTAAAGTTACAGTTCTAACAGCGCGATAAATATATTAGTGCGTACCTACATTTAGAAAACGAAAGCCAAATAGAAAAATCTGCAACATTGTTAATTTAGCAAATAGTTGCCTTTCAATATCCTTTTAACCAAAGCTAAATAATTTACCAGTTTTCTCGAAATTCGTTGACAGCTGAGCGCAAGAAACCCGCAGGGGTTACCGTGATGGACTCTTAATACATATTAGTTAAACTAACGTCAAACACAATAATCAATTACTAATATACATATAATACATAATAATAACAATGCAAAAGCAATCTCAAAAATTACAATTTTTTGGTGATTTACACATGATATTAGTACATACAGGGTGTCAATTTGAAAACTTTCAATGCAAAAAAAAGTCGATAAAATAGAAAATTTGTAATTTGAATAAAATTAAAAATGAAAGAAATTAAATATCATTTTATCTGATTGAATGCTCAAAATGCATTTCATTTCGTTGTAAACAATAGTACAACCTATTTTCAAATCAAAATCAGTTGGATATTGCCAGTAATAGGAACTTAGATGAAAATTTGCTATATTTTCAACAAGATTCGATATTTCAATATTTTTATAAATTACAAATTTTCTTTTCTATCGATTTTTTTTTGTGCACCTACATATTACTCAGTGAGACCTTTTATTTGAGGTGTAGGTAACAAAACATAATAAAAGAAAGAAGTTTGGCCCTTTCCTTTTCGTCAGACCCAATCCTTGGACTCGTTTCGCCGTATTACTTTTACTTTACTTTACATATGCTTTATTGTCAGAAATTCTAAGAATTCATCGACAAAGCGATTTTATTGTAACATAACATAATAATTTGATAATTATAATTATTATCCTGGGCATGACAATATATAAAAATATGCCTACCTAATCGAAAAAATGTATTTCTAGTACACTACAACCTGATAGGGGTAAACAATTAATAAAATAAGAATACTTGACAATTGTAAGTACATAAAAATACAAATACAAAAAACAAAGTCAAAAATGTAAAACAGCATACAAATTAAATAAAGGAAAATAAAATTTAAAAAATTAAAATACGAAAACAAATATGTAATTCAGATAGGTATTTGACTAAAAAAACATTTTTAAAAGTCTTCATTGTAAAATTCGTCCAAGCTGTAATATGCCTTTCGGAGTAAAACACTCTTCACCCTCCTGCGGAACTGGAGATATGGCAATTCTCTACACTCAATACTCAAGTGGTTGTAGATCTTGAGACTTTCATAGATTATTGACCGTTTGATCAAAGTGAGCCTAGGTAAAGGAAGGCGTATATTTTGGTTTTGTCGCGTGTTATACTTATGTGATTTTGATGCGTTTTCAAATTGATGAAAGTATTTTTTGTGAAGCAGAGAAACTGTTTCTTAGATAAATAAACATGTTAATGTTAAAATGCCATGTCTGACAAATAATGGTCTACATGGTCTCTGCTTCTCATCCTGCACATATACCTATAGCTCTTTTTTGCAACACAAAGATGCTACTAAAAGGTTGCTGGTTTCAGAAGCCCCAGAATACTATACCATATCGAATATATGATTCAAATAAAGAAAAATATACCATTCTTGCCGTGGAAGTGTCCAGTTTAGTGGACACCACCCTAATTGCAAAACATCCCGATGATAACTTGGCTACTCAGTCCAACAATGTGCTCCTCAAACCTCAACCTATTATCGATAGAGATACCCAAGACGTTAATTATCGTTTTGTTTTCAATTTCATCGTTTTCTATATGAAGGCTGATGTTGTTAAAACCAAAAGTTAGTACTTTGGTTTTATTAATATTGAGACAGGGAGAATTTGAGTCACACCATTCCTTAACCCTGTACAGATCATCATCTATGGTCCTTTCCAGAAGTTCGACACTTCTTAAACGCCACAAAAGGGTAGAATCGTCGGCAAACAGCGTAAAGCCTGTATGTTTAAATGTGTTATGTCATTCAAATATAAAAGAAATAAAATGGGACCAAGTACAGATCCCTGAGGAACGCCACAACTAACACTCAAGGGCTCAGAAAATTCACCATTCACCCTTGCGACGGGACTCTTGACAGCTAAGTGGGTTGGCTGGTTTATTTTATACAAAAAACACAAGGTTGGGAGTGTTAGTCGGCCTTTATTATGTTCTCTTGGTATCTTCACCATAAAACTATACAAAGAGAAAAACAAAAACTTAGGTTGGAGTAAACAGGGCACAGGGCCTTAACATGTTTCAAGTTTTAAGTAATAAAAATAAACTATAATACATACAAAAATATGTCTTACCCATATACGACCAGGTGCACCGCAACTCTGATTTAAAAATCACAAGCGTGGATAAAACCTTGAGGTTCGTGAAGTTCCTCTGGTGAAGGGTACGAGAAAAATGGTTTTTACGTTTTGACCACGACAAAAACGAGATCTTATTCCTCGCAGAAAAAGGTAGGGTTTTACCCGCGGTAAATACAAAATAACCCAATCAGATCGGTAGGCGATTTAGAGTCGACGCAGGACTACAACGGTCCACTGCGCCACCATGGGCGTAGGTATGAGGTTTCGTTACATCTTCGCCCCCCTTCGGTTAAGGCCTCGCAACCTAGTTTAAATTTTAATTTAGTGAAGAGGACGTATTAACGGAAAAATCTCCTTAGATGAGAAGCGTGAAAAACACCCCTTTCATGACCTGTGTCTACATGACTAAGGATATAAGTAGCGTTGCTAACCTTTTTTTTAATACAATAAGGTCCTTCGAACAGCAACAACATTTTTTTTGTTTCCGCTCGTATAGCCGACGAGACGGTATTTGCTTTAAGTAAAACTAGATTTCCTGGCTCGACGAGCTGCCTTTCCCCGTAGGGTCGCGTCCGCTAAGATAAGTTTTTCGACATGAGGGAGCGCTGAAAAGTTACACAACCCTTCCCTAGGTAAAAAAGATGGTGGGGGACTCCCGAACTGAAGTTCATCCGTGGAAAAACCGGTGGATTCGTGCACCACGGAATTCAAGAAAATCTCAAAATTAGAAACCTCCCAAGCCCAACGCGAGTGTTGGTGCGAGCAGTAGGTTCTCAACAGACGGCCCAGTTCGCGCATGACACGTTCACAAGGGTTGCCGCATGGGTGACGTACCGACGAATAAACCAACTTAATATTTTGTGCTTGTAAAGTGTCACGCCATAACTTCGAAGTATACTGGGTCCCGTTGTCACTAAGCATGCGCGAAGGTACGCCGTTAATTGGAAAGTAATCTTTGATAAGCCGATTTAACATTGCCCGCGAGGTAGCCTTTTTTAAGGGCTACAATCTCACATGCTTAGTAAAAAGATTTACAATCACAAAAAGATACATTGCACCACCGCGACTACGTATTAGAGGCCCTAAAATATCCGAAGCAACGATATCGTCTTTACCGGAAGGTACTATTTGCATCTGGGGGGGCTTAGGTAAAATACTTATTTTGGCTTTCTGACAAATTTCACATAATTTGATACGCTTCTTAACTTCCCGGTGCATATTTGTCCACCAAACTTCGTTCTTTAGGAGCGACCATGTTTTATAAACACCAAAGTGTCCAAAAACCGAATGATACACATCAATAAATTTAGAAACAAGTTTACGAGGGACACACATTAAGTAATAGCCCTCATTACTACCGATTTTATATAAAATTTCTTTATGCAAAACAAACTGTGACTGTAAAGACTCGTCACTTCTTAATTTTTCCCTTATTGTATGAAGTTTCTCGTCTTCCTCCTGAAATTTTGACATGTTTTTCAATAGCTCCTGAAAACCACCGGGTAATTTAAAACAAGTTAATATTTGAAAACATTTATTCTTTGGTGTAGGAAGCCTTCCACCAGCAAAACGACTAAGAGCATCCGCGGCGATGTTTTCGCGCCCCGGAACATGTTTTATTTCAAAATCATATTCCTGCAAAATGAAAACCCACCGCGAAATTCGCTCCAAAAGCAGTCGACATCGATGGATATAAGTAATGGCACTATTATCTGTATGCAAATTAAATTTACGGCCCAAAAGATATAAACGCCATTTTGTTAGTGCGAAAAGTACTGCCAATATTTCTTTCTCAGTAGAACAATACCTCTTTTCCCTATCCAGCAACAGCCTAGAAGCGTATGCAACCACTCTACGTTCGCCCTCGATGAGCTGAAACAAAATCGCCGCTATTGCTACGTCACTACCATCCGTCTGCACGTAAAACGGCGCACCAAAAACGGGATGATAAAGGAGAGTTTCCTGCTGCAACAGAGTTTTAAGGCCTTGGAAAGCGGCCTCCTGGTTATCACTCCAAGTCCACGTATTTTTTTTTCTTAACAGTAATGTCAGTGGTGCCGAGAGTTCCGCGAATTTTTGAGAAAAAATCCGGTCATACTGACACAGCCCTAGAAATGATTGCAGCTGCTTAACATTCGTAGGTCGCCGGTAGTCCTGCAGAGCCTGGGTTCTGCCTGGATCTGGTCGCATTCCCTCTCCATTCACGATGTAACCTAGATAACGCAGCTCAGTTTGAAAAAAACAACATTTTTCTAGTCTCAGAGTTAAGCCACCTGATTTTAAACGGTCAAACACCTGTTCCAAATGATTTAAGTGCTCTTCGAACGTATCGCTCATAACTAACAGGTCGTCCAGATAAGTAATTAAAAATGTTTGGAAAGCGGGTCCAAAAATAATGTCAATCGCGCGGCTAAAAGCGCTTACCGCGGTTTTATTGCCGAAGGGAAGAACACGAAAACGGTAGGTCTGCGTACCGACCATAAAACCGGTGTACTGCCTATCTTCTCTGTGTAATGGAATTTGCCAGTATCCGTGCGTAAGATCGATATTAGATAAATATTTTTTTCCGGCCATCAGCCTTACTATTTCCTCAATAGGTTGCGGTAATTCAAAGTCCGGTACCATTGCCGTGTTTAGACGACGGGCGTCCAAACATATTCGAACGCTACCGTCCTTTTTAACCGCAGTCATGATCGGCGATATATATGGCGAAGAAGCGCGTTCGATTACACCCCATTCCAGCATCTGAGTTAAAGTTTTTTGTACAGCTTCCCTATGTGCGATCGGTATTGGGTAGGGTTTCACAAAAAATGGTGACTCGTCTAATAATTTAATCCTGTGTTCATAACATTTCGTACGCCCGGTATATTCGAAAAAATATTACGAAATTTATTTAATAAATTCACAAAACATTGTTGCTGTTTAGAAGAGATAGTTTTAATTTTATTTACAACGACTTCAATATCCTCCAGTCCCAAAAAATTTACCTGCCCACAAAAAAAACTGGAATTGTATTTTTGTTCTGAGAATTCCAAAACACTTTCATACTTTAAAATATCATTTACCTGAACGTTAAAATCAATATTCAAATCGGGCAGATAAGAAAAAAATTTATCGTTTTTATTAACAATGCTACTGATATGTTGAGATAATTCTTCTTCACAATGTTGATATTTCTTTTCAGGAACAATAATAAATTGTTTGTTATATTTTATTACTAAGTGCTTTTCCGGTAAATTTTTACTAACATGAAAATACCTTAGAAAATCACAACCCAAAATAACCGAAAACGATAGATCCGAAATAACTAGAAATTCATGCAAAAATTCTCGATTTTCTATAAAAAAAGGAATTTCCGCCTGTAACGTTACTTTTTTTGTTTTGCTTTTAAAAGCACCCACAACGCGTATACCTGTACATTTTATATGTGGTATTTTGGAATGAAAAACAGCTAACTGTACCCAAGTTTCCTCCGAGATTGCTGAAACTTGGCTACCACTATCTACTAAAGCTGTATACCAGAAATCGAAAATTCTTACTATTATTTTAGGGGAGGCGTTATCCATAATTTTATGATTAAAATCACATTCTTCTAAAGCCGGCATTACACGGCGTGTGGAGTGACACTCCTGGCGTGATAACCGAAGGAAAACACGCCGTTGGAATGGTTCGGCGTGGCCCGGCGCGACAAACTTTACGCCGCCTGTCTGTTCCCGTCGATGAGCGGTAAATATTGCACAGTTCAAAGGAAACGCGCTGCGCGAGAGTGGAGCGTCTCGGGTTTTGCAGTCACACGGCGCGTCGAGCGAGCGGGATGTTCTCCGAAATTTAGTGGTGTTTTGTTACTGGAACCATCAACATGTCGTGGTCAAACGAAGTTATTTCAGAATTTTTAGTACTGTATGAACAAGAACCGGCCATTTGGAATCCCAAACATCTAGGTCATAAAGACAGAAATGGTGTACATGATTCGTGGATGCGAATCCAACAAAAATTAAGTGTTAATTGCACATTAAATGAAATAAAAAAGAAAAAAGAAACACTAATGGGCACTTTTCGAAAGACACATGCTAAAGTAAAGGCAAGCATGAAGACGGGAAGTGGTGCAGAAGATATTTATAAACCAGACTGGTTCGCCTACGAACAAATGGCAAAATTCCTGCATTCAGTATATAACCCCAGAAAAACACAAAGTTCAGAGGTAATTATTTTTATTGAAGTTATTAATAGAGGTTATTTTTTTCCGTAAATTTAAAATTGTTGGAGAAGACCTCACCTCGCAATTCGCGCACTTTCACTGGGCGGCACGAAACTGTCGACCTACAGGCCGTGGGACCGCGATCTTCAAGACACGTCACTCCACTCCACGCCAGGAGTGTCACTCCACAGGCCGTGTAATGCCGGCTTAATAATTCTTCCCGAGGGATATTTGATAATGTTGTGTTATGAATAGCCCCCTTAGGTGATAGGGCGCCTTCAAAAATGGGGGTTATATTTGAAGGTCGTTTAAGTTTTCCGAACTTTCTAGTTCTAGATCCAGGGTGGAGATATTTTGCCTGGTAGGCCTAGAAAATTGGGGTTTAGTGGTCGTATTTGAAAATCTAGGAACCTTAATATCATTGTAGGAGGAACCTAATTTATTTTTATTTTCATTATTAGAATAACCATCCGCTTGCCTCAACCTATCTAACGCACCAGTAAGGGTGTCAACCCCTATTAGCACAGAAGAAATGGTAGGAGGAAAATGTCGGGCAATTACACAAATAAGCTCCTCTGTTGAATAGGGCGGTTCTAAATATTTCGATAAACTAACATATTTATTAAAATGCTCCGTTAAAAGCCCTTGGTTTTCCTCGTACCTATCTGCCTCTAATTTCAGTTTGATTTTAATTTGTCTGCCGGGGCCCCAAAAGTTATTTATGAAACATTCTTTAAACTCATTGTAACTATTAAACTGGTCAAAAAAAGCATCCCACCAAATTTTAGCGGTTTTCTTAAATAGGGAGTTTAACATAAAAACCATTTTTCTATTCGGCAATGAATTAACGTTAACCATGTTTTCAATATGGTGCAAAAACTCGACAGGGTGCAACATCCCATCATCTGAGAATGCGGGTAATACTTTAATTATATCTAAAAAATTATGGTCTATTGCAGAGTTACTGGGACCTGTTACATTTTGCGTCTGGTTTAAATTACTTAAATTTGTATGATTTAAAGAAGTTACGATGGCGCTTACTAGGCTCGCAACCTCCTGTGGTGGATATGGGGTGTACACCGGCTGCACCGGTACCCCTGGTTGCCAGTTTGATGGCATCTCTGGCCTTGGAGGTATAAATTGACAATTCCTACCTTGGCTTAGATTGATGTTGGTCGGCGTAGGCTGCAGATTGGCTTCCTCCCTGGCAAAGCCGAGGAATGGTGGAGAGTTATCTGCTCTGTTGCTTGGGAGGCTATGGCGTCCCCTTCCTGTGTTTCTTAGTGGCGTGTTTGTGGGCACCATGGTGTCCTACCAGCCTCACGAGTTGGGCGCCAGCTGCGACGGGACTCTTGACAGCTAAGTGGGTTGGCTGGTTTATTTTATACAAAAAACACAAGGTTGGGAGTGTTAGTCGGCCTTTATTATGTTCTCTTGGTATCTTCACCATAAAACTATACAAAGAGAAACAAAAACTTAGGTTGGAGTAAACAGGGCACAGGGCCTTAACATGTTTCAAGTTTTAAGTAATAAAAATAAACTATAATACATACAAAAATATGTCTTACCTATACACGACCAGGTGCACCGCAACTCTGATTTAAAAATCACAAGCGTGGATAAAACCTTGAGGTTCGTGAAGTTCCTCTGGTGAAGGTTACGATAAAAATGGTTTTTACGTTTTGACCACGACAAAAACGAGATCTTATTCCTCGCAGAAAAAGGTAGGGTTTTACCCGCGGTAAATACAAAATAACCCAATCAGATCGGTAGGCGATTTAGAGTCGACGCAGGACTACAACGGTCCACTGCGCCACCATGGGCGTAGGTATGAGGTTTCGTTACACCCTCACCGTCTGCACTCTCCCTGAAAGATAAGTAGAAAACCATTTGTGGGCCACTCCACGGATCCCATAATGTTGAAGCTTTCGCAGCAGCACCTCCAGATCGACACAGTCAAAGGCTTTGGAAAAATCGCAAAATACTGCTGCGGCAACCTCGCCGTCATTAATACATAAATATATTTAAACTTGAAGAAGTAGTCCATTACAGTGGAGTTGATATAATCAAATAAAACAACGGCAGTCTACCTCCACATACTCCACAATATGTATTTTAATGTTTATATCCTACATGTTTCGGACATAGAAATGTCCATCATCAGGGATACAGTAGTCGATTACGACAGCTCTATTTTGCATAAGTGTAGATCAAAAATATGTTAAAATTGAAATTGTAGCTTCTAATGAATGTTCAAGACTGAATGAGATGTGATATTTGAAATTTTGGCCAAGGTATCTTTGAGGAAGGGGATTCCCAGTCTGCGGCCACTGAGACAGGTGGTGAAGCAATTTTGTCATTTATAGCTATTTAGAGGAGATTAATTTAAGTGAGGTGCTCAAAGATGCTTCATCTAACCTTTTAACCCAGTATTTTGTTGACCACACCACAGACACGGTTAGATGAAGCATCTTTGAGCACCTCACTTAAATTAATCTCCTCTAAATAGCTATAAATGACATAATTGCTTCACCACCTGTCTCAGTTGCTGCAGACTGGGAATCCCCTTCTTCAAAGATACCTTGACCAAAATTTCAAATATCACATCTCTTTCAGTCTTGAACATTCATTAGAACCTACAATTTCAATTTTAACATATTTTTGATCTTCGCTTATGCAAAATAGAGCTGTCGTATTCGACTACTGTATCCCTGATGATGGACATTTCTATGTCCGAAACATGTAGGATATAAACATTAAAATACATATTGTGGAGGTGGACTGCCGTTGTTTTATTTGATAAATATATTTGTTCCAGCAAGGCAAAAATTGCATCACTGGTACTTTTTGTTGCTTGAAAGCCAAACTGAACCGAGCTGAGGATATTAAATCTTAAAAGAGATTAAACTAGCCTTCCCTTGACAAGCCTCTCCACCACCTTCGAGAGAGTAGCAAGCAGCGAGATGGGGCGGTAGTTTGAGGGATCGTCTGTTTCACCTCCTTTATGAAGGGGCACCACAATAGCCAATCCCAAACATGATGGAAACTCCCCAGTCTCAAAAGATCCATTGATGGCTTCGACGAGGGCACAGAGGACGGATTCTGGAAGATTTTCCAATATTCTAATGGAAATATTATCATATCCAGCAGAATTCTTGTTTTTTATTTGAGAAAATATTTCTTTCAATTCATTAAGATTGGTAGGATACAAATGAAAGGTCTGTGGGATATGTACCTCAGCTAGATAGTCAAGTGGATCTGCTTGACAAGAAATATTTGATTTTATTTTTGCTGCTATTGAGCAGTAGAAATTATTCAAAATGTTAAGATCTAAATTTATAGAATTCTGCAACGGCCTGTGACATCTCAAATCATTAATAATTGACCAATTCTCCTTTGTTTTGTTGCCAGCCTTAGAAATTCTATCATTATAATAACTTTTTTTAGCACACCTTATTATATGTTTATACAGACGCCTGTAATTATTAAAATAGTTTACGGCTCTTCGACAAGGCTATAGAGTCTGGCGAAAATGAAAGGGACCTTAAAGTGAATGAACGCGTCCAAGGATTGGGGCTGAAGAAAAGAAAAGGGACAAACTTCTTTCTTTTACATCGCGTTTTCGGTTCGCAGAAACCGACAATCGGCTTTCAGCGCCACCTGACATTAGATACCTGCTTATGCGGGTTCCATCCCAGCGTTTGGTCTTTTCTAAGACCTCGCTGGTCTGGTTGGGTGGATAGCTTAATTGCCATGAGATGTCGCCATGTGCAACATCTCGCATATGTATGAAACATAATAAGTCCAAGTGATCCATTTATCCAAAACTGATTTAGCAGTGGCGTCTCCTACGGATCATAAAGGCATTAGCGATCATACTTAATTCCATATACACCTATTATAATGATAACTCATAAGAGTAATTTTGTAATTTGGGCTAAATGTTCCGTCACTTGTTGTTAAACGAATTTCTTACCAGTGATATAATAATATTGAGCTAAACGGTCCACGGTCTATGTTTGCATTCCAAACCAATCACTGGCACCATCATAACCAGGTTGGGTTTCGTACCACATCACATGGAATGTGTTTACCTAATAAAATGGGTTTATTAATAGATACAAACAAAACATAAAATTTTAAAGTGGGGGTGTGGGGCGCCTGGGGGGTAACTGAACCCTTGACTAAAGTATGATGGTTCTAGTTCCCCCTACCTAAATAACATTTATACCAAATCGCGTTGTTCTAACTTTGGTAGTATTCCAGATATTTGCATTGAAGTTTTCAAATTGACACCCGGTATAAAAAGTGCGTAATACAAAAAATACTGTTTTACTTTTAACACGTAGATAAGTGATTTAAAAGAATGATCAAGCAAAGTACCGTGCAAGCAAAAACTATTTTCATCCAAGAGGGCTTGGACTGAAAAACGTAGGCTTGGTTTAGATCACAATTATAAGAAGACGATATATCTAACCAAATCTAGGTTACAATTCATGACAACATGATATGTATAACTGATCAATCTGTCGTCGAAAAAATTGCGTAAGTAGTTAATAGTTTCGGCGGATGTATGAGCGGTTGCACCGTCCTGTTAAAAACAACCAAAACGTAGTTCATTGTGAAGTAATTGCTCCACAAATGGATTCAAAATATTGTCCCTATTCCGCTGTGCTGTAACTCTAAAAGAAGAAGAAAAAAAAAAGAACAATAAATGTGAATAGGAAATGTAATAAATAATCTTAAAGACAACATGGAATCAGTAATGAGAGAAACAAAAATTAAGTTTTATAGTAACAAAATAAGACAAAATCACAAGCTTTGACGCCAACAAATATTATGACGTTGGTTAGATTTATGATAAATCGAATCTCTAATCAATAAAAAGCATTCTTATATACATACACACTTATACGAATACTGACGTAGCAAACGCACTCAAAACAATATTACAGCCAGACAGAATGAGCCAAACCGTTGTAATACTACAAGTTTTCCTTAAAAACTCGTTTAAATTATAGTATGCTTTTTGTAGTAAATTATTTCTTATCATACTCTTAAAGAGCGTTAACTGTCTCCTTCACAGCAGATTGCGAATGATTATACATTTTCAAGCCCTCATACATAAGAGAGTTCTTAGTTAGGGTTGACCTAAGTGATAGGCAATGGCAGGTCATTGCTGTTTCTCGCTGGATAATGATGAGTATGTCGGCTATCTCTAAAACGCTTATGAATAAGAAGCTCTGTCTCTAATATGAACAAACAGGGTAAGGTTAAAATCTTTTGCTGAATAAATTGGGACCTGCAGTGATCCCGGGCCCTTACTTTACAAACATATCGAATTGCCCGTTTCTGCAAAAAAAAAACACGGAAGAGAAGAGAGACCTGGTGCAACACCCCCAAAAAGGAATTCCATATCTGAGATGAGATTCGATCAGGCAGAAATAGGCACTTTTTGCCATGCCAATACCCAGCTTGTTTGACACCACACGATCCGCATAGCAACCAGATGCCAACTTGGCGTTGAAAGCCTGGATATGCGTATCAAACTTCAGCCTCTCGTCCTCGGTCCTAACTGCACGCAGATGACGCGAGGCAGTGTCCATAAGAACCCCTGCATCTCCACCAGTCCATAGGATCGTAGTGTCATCAGCAAACTTGAATTTGCCCTGTATACTGATTGTGGTCAATTCATTTAGATATAGTAGAGACAGTGGTCCCAATATGGAACCCTGTGTCTAATAGCGAGTGCAGCGGAGATGCAACCCCGAGATCTCACCATTTGTGTTCTGTCAGACAAGTAGGATGAGAACCAGTCTAACCGCACCCCTCTAAAGCCATAACACGGAAGCTTTCGTAGAAGTATGGAATGATTTACGCAATTAAAGGCCTTAGAGAAGTCGTAAAATACTACTGCGGCAAGTTCGCCCTCATTAAGCCAGAAACAAACTTTCGGAGAAGTGAAACACAGCATCCCCTGTATTCTTCCTATTCTGAAATCGAAACTGACAATCTAGCAATATGTTATGGCGCTAGATGAAACTGAGCATTCTTTCCTTAACAAGCCTTTCGATAATTTTAGATGGAGTTTGTAGAAGTAATATAGGGCGAAAATTTGCTGGGTTATCGGAATCACCACCCTTATATATTGGGTTAATAATTGCTTTTTTAAGGCCATCCGGAAAAATACCTCTATCGAAGGACATACTGATGGAGTCAGATAAAACATTGAGGCTGTGACCAGAAAGGCTTTCAAATATTCTTAGTGTGATTCCATCAATTTCTAAGGAATTATTATTTCTGATATTTTTTATTATTGTTTTAAGTTCCTCAGTGTTTGTATGATACAAGTAAAATGAATCCGCTATAGAGACTTTGAGATAATAAAGCGGATCGATCTGAGACCGCAAGCCAGATATCAGTCTATCAGCCAGTGAGCAAAAGAATAAGTTTAATGCATCGGAATTAATGTTAATGTTAAGATGATCTCCCGGAGACACCGATGTTTCTCATAATGAATTGAGAATTGTCCAATGCTGTTTGGCCTTATTGTCAGCATTATTTATTCTATCATTATAGTATTGTTGCTTGGCCGCTCTAATTACTCGTCTGTATACAGTTCTGTACCTATTAAAGTAGTCATGAAAACAGGGGTCAGTGGTGAACCTAACACCCAAATAACGACTCGTTACAAGTTCGTAAAAGTAACAAAAGTTGACATCACTATATATACAGGGTGTTTTCTAACTACGGTACGAAACTTCAGAGGGTGATACGTAAGGTCGTTTTAAGAAAAAAAAGTTCCTATGAACATATGTCCGTAGTTGATTCGTTTCTGAGATACAGGGCGTTGAAGTTTAAAAAAAAAACGGTCATAAATATCCTTAAACCGATTTGGTTCAGTTATTTGAAGTAATAAGGCGCTTATGTAGCCCTAACTAGATTGAAATTATTAGGTCCAGTGGCGTCTCAGTGGGCACCACAGCCAATTATTATTGAGAAGAAAAAGTACGCCACTGCCTTTTTTTAAGTTTTTTTATTTTGTCAGATTAAGCAACTACAAATACAACTTTTTGGTCTCTTGTGTTTTTTTCATATCTGGCTTCGTTTGCGAGAAAAAAAAATAAAAATGACTTTAACTCATTCTAAAAGCTATCCATAGACAACATAAAATAAGAAATAAACAATTTCGACCTACAGTAACTGAGCAAAATGTCCACCTTCTGATAAAATGCACGACTTCAATCGATTTGTCATTGATTGTCTGACACGTTCAAAAATACTTGGAGTATTCCTTATGACATTCCAATTGTCAATTATCCGATTCCTCAAGTCATTCACATCTAGTACAGGAGTTTTATATACCAGAGCCTTCAGATGACCCTATAAATAGAAATCTAGAGGATTAATATCAGGACTGCGAACTGGCCAATTTTGATGTCCTGCACGTCCAATCCAGCGATTAGGGTAGGTGCTGTCGAGATGCTGACGAGCAAGAACACTATAATGAGCTGGAGCCCCGTCGTGCATAAACCACATGTTGACTCTTACATGTAAGGGTACTTCTTCTAACAAAATGGGTAAATGATGTCGCAAAATGTCCGTGTAGGATTCACCCGTTAATCTTGGCGGTAAAAAAAAATGGGCCAATTAGGTAGTCACCAATAATTCCTACCCAAACGTTGAGCGAAAGTTGTTGCTGAAAATGACTTTCTCTAATAACGTAGGGATTTTCGTCGGCCCAAAAATGGTCATTGTGAAAGTTCATAATAGCATCTCGTGAAAAATTTGCCTCGTCCGTAACTAAAATATTTGGTAAAAAGTTATTATTGTGTGCCATCCTATGAATCAACCACCTGCAAAACATTAATCTTGGGTGAAAATCCCGAGGCAGTTTCTTTTTAGAACTTTTCAAACGGGTTTTGGGCTGACTTCAAGCTGCAGTGCAATCTTCCTGATACTATTTAAAGGATCTTCTTCTATCGCATCAAGTATAGCTGCTTCTAGTTCAGGCGTTGTTACAGTTTCTGATCTTCCACCACCTGTATTTTTATTTAATATTAAAACTCCCAGTTTCACATCATCTTGCATGTAGCGTTCTAAATGTTTTAGCACATGAGATTGCTCTGTTAGGATATCTGTCCTGGTAAATTCTCCGTGCTTCTTCCTCATTTCCATTTGCTAATCCATAAATAAAGTGCATGCCAGCCATTTCAGCGCTAGTAAAATTGAATTTTACTGATAACATGACAATACTATCACTGTCAGCTGCTCTCCAAAGCAGGTAGGTAGGTACTTCATTTGGCCTCGGCAATAATTTGTTATAAATAGGAGATGTGGTAAGCCAAAAATGTAATAATAAAAGTAAACCTATTGAAACCAGTCGTGCATTTTATCAGAAGGTGGACATTTTGCTCGTTTACTGTATGGTCGAAATTGTATATTTTTTATTTTTGGTTGTTATTTTATGTTGTCCATGAATAGCTTTTAGAATGAGTTAAAGTGATTTTTATTTTTTTTTCTCGCAAACGAAGCCAGGTATGAAAAAAACACAAGATACCAAAAAGTTGTATTTGTAGTTGGTTAATCTGAACAAATAAAAAAACTTAAAAAAAGGCAGTGGCGTACTTTTTCTTCTCAATAATAATTGGCTGTGGTGCCTACTGAGACGCCACTGGACCTAATAATTTCAATCTAGTTAGGGCTACATAAGCGCCTTATTACTTCAAATTACTGAACCAAATTTCAACCAAATCGGTTTAAGGATATTTATGACCGTTTTTTTTTAAACTTCAACGCCCGGTATCTCAGAAATGAAGCAACTCCGGACATATGTTCATAGGAACTTTTTTTCTTTAAACGACCTTACGTATCACCCTCTGAAGTTTCGTACCGTAGTTAGGAAACGCCCTGTATATTCGTCGGCATAATAAAGAAAGCAAGAGTTTACACATGTAATCTTAGGACGTAATCGAAATGTGAACTATTAACCCAGATGCATTTTTAATGTAGTGTAGTTAGAAAACTCATCAAATATTTTAATTGACTTATTTAAGTACTTAAGTGGTTTAATTTAAAATGATTACATTATAATAAAAATAAACTATTTATAAATGCGGTTTTAATTTGAACCAAAGTAACTATTAAGAAGGCATCCAAATGGAGACTCAATTACGCAACTGTGTTGTCTACCCAGGCGCTAATTTATTGTTGTAGGTGTTGAAAAAGTTCAGAATATTAAAATGTGTATGTTTACACTGCAAGGTCTAACAAAATGTATTCGTTGTTAAAAAACAAGTTTTTAACCAAAAACCAAATAATTTTTAATAGGAATAATAAATATTTAATTTTTTGATTATCTGTTATATGATTTTGTTTCGAAGCCACTATTATACATAATCTCTATTTCTCTGTGGAACTTTTTACCTTTGTCTAAAAATGTGTTGTTTTGTTATACAAACATGTTTTTTTTTTGCTAAAAATAATTGTTTTTCTTTAGGATGTTTTATTCCATAGAACATACATAATTGCGACTTCCTGCTGATTTTACTATAATATGAGCCTATCAACGATATTTGTTTTTCACTTTATTGTTGTAAATAGCTATGTCTAACTTTAATAACGCCGTTCGAGTTCGAGCCAATGTTCACCTAACCTAACCTTTATTGTTATGCCACTTAACCTGAAATTCAAATCATTATACAGAGTGCTCCTTTTAAATCGTCCGTTTTTAAAGGTTAATAACGTCGGTGCTAATTATCCTATTGTAGAATACCTGCCAAAATTTTGTTACTTACATATAATATTTATGCACAAAGTCAGAATAAGGCAAAGTTGCATTTTAAAATGGAACAAGTTATTTTGGTGTTATCTTTGCGAATTCTCTGTAAATTTCTATTCCAAAAATATACCACACTTATTACCTCTCTTGAAAGGTTAATATTAAAACGAACTTTCTATTTAGGAAAACATATGCACACCTATTATTTAAGGTAAATATAAGGTATGGATCCTTGACTTAACAAAGTCATACCTTGGGTATACCTTACATAACCTTTAAGTGCCGACACTTTGACATTGATTAACTCATTTGACGATGAAAATAATCAATGTGCCAAAACCTACAAATTTATATTGACATTGGCACATTCAAAACCCTGATTATTTAAATCGTCTACCAAATGAGTTAATCAGTGTCAAAAGTACCGGCACTTAAAGTATCATATCATCAAAGTATATAAATATCTTGGAACTTTAATTTCTTTAAACAATAGGGATATTTAATAGATCTTTCGCAAATTAAATTTATAAGAAAAACAATCCATCAAATGATTACATATTACAAAATTAATATCTTCAAAGAAGGTGTTCAAAATGACCTCCGTCCTCCTTTCTTGCTCTAAAAGGCAGTTGCTGTTACTACTTCTGGGTTGATGGCAATACATTCTTCAGCAATAGCCAGTTTTAATTCAATTGGATCCACAAATGACTGTACAGGGTTATCCAACCAAGACTGGACAAGGCGATTTTTTGACTTTTCCTGTACTTTTATAAAAAAACTGAAATAGCCATCTTAAGTCATTTTCTCCCGCGAATTCGAATATCTTCAGCAAAAAACAATTGAACATCAAACAAAAGTACTAGGGGTCACTTTGATATTTTTTTAAATGGGATGCCGTATTTTTAATGAGCTTATCCGATTTCTCATATAAATTTTGATCTAAAATGTTGGATTTTTAATTCAAAAACGCCTTTTTTCTTCAGTTTTAAATTCGGAAAATGTTCGTCTACCGTAAGATTAATACCTGATAGATGGATACCCGTTTCACCTGTTCACTCTTTAACCTGCTTTAAAGCGTCCGTCAGTTAGACAAAATAATCAAGTTTCAAATTTCTATATATTTTTCACGAATTAATTACAAATTTAGTAGTTTTTGCAAATCTATTATTGCTTACGTATAAAAAAAGTATGACATATTAGAAAAAACTATAAACTAAAGTGAATAACTTTAATCTCAATAATATAATTGTTCTATGTGTCCTCCATTATTTTCAAAACATGACCGATGCCCCTTTTTCAATCTCTCCAAAGAATCTCTTACAATATTTTGGTCCTGGTTAAGTCTATTAATTTCATTTATAATTTTTTGCTGAATGTCCTCCAGACTTCTGTTGGGTCGTTGATAAACTACATTTTTTAAATGACCCCATAAAAATGTATCCATTGGCGTGATATCGGGGCTATTTGGTGGCCAATGAATTGTTCCGTTACGGCCAATCCACTGATTGTAACGCTCGTTTAGGTATGTTACCACTTCTCGAACTGCATGAGGCGGAGCACCATCCTGCTGCCAAATGATATTGTTGTAGGCTTGCAATGGCAACCTTTCCAAGAAATCCTCGATATCGTTATGAAGAAAATGGAGGTATCTTTGGCCTGTTAAAGAGCCACGATAAAATAGTGGTCCAATAATTCGATTTTCTAACATCCCACACCAAACATTAAGTGAGCTCCAACCTTGAAACTTTATCATTTCATATCTATGAGGGTTAACTGCTGCCCAGTATCTTGTATTTTTTCGATTGTATACCCCCGATGTTGTAAATAACGCTTCGTCACTCCATAGAATTTTATTATATAAATTATAATCTTCGTCTTGCTCTCTCATCAGCATTGAAGCAACAAATCGAAATCGCAGTTCTTTTTGAAGCTGTGTTAAGTATTGAACGGGAAGGATGCAATATGGTTTTAGACCACATTTTTTTAAAGTTCTGTGAACTGTTCCATAGCTTACTCTCCGGAGCCCTGGACCATACCTTACTTCTCGTACCGCTTGCGGAATAGAACTCTTCGGATTTATAGTAATATATTGAACAATAGCTCGATCCCTTATATTCCGTCTTTTCATCTTTCTTGGCTTATCTTTCAATGTCTTACTTTCTTCAAATAGGGTCTTAATTCTGAGAATTGTATCCACTGAAATGTGTCTCTGGAAACTCTCAAAAAATGTTCTTTGTGTTTGTCGAGCATTCTCTCCACTTTTGTAATATAATTTTATTACATTTAGCCGTTCTTCTAAAGAATATTTCATTATTTGTAATTAATTCGTGAAAAATATATAGAAATTTGAAACTTGATTATTTTGTCTAACTGACGGACGCTTTAAAGCAGGTTAAAGGGTGAACAGGTGAAACGGGTATCCATCTATCAGGTATTAATCTTACGGTAGACGAACATTTTCCGAATTTAAAACTGAAGAAAAAAGGCGTTTTTGAATTAAAAATCCAACATTTTAGATCAAAATTTATATGAGAAATCGGATAAGCTCATTAAAAATACGGCATCCCATTTAAAAAAATATCAAAGTGACCCCTAGTACTTTTGTTTGATGTTCAATTGTTTTTTGCTGAAGATATTCGAATTCGCGGGAGAAAATGACTTAAGATGGCTATTTCAGTTTTTTTATAAAAGTACAGGAAAAGTCAAAAAATCGCCTTGTCTAGTCTTGGTTGGATAACCCTGTACATTATTTTCGTCTTTTAGAAATACCCATGCGAAATAATCAAGCGGGTTAAGGTCGCAGGACTCCTTGCAAGCCATCGGACTGGACCACGATTTTTAATCCATCTCTCACAAATATTTGTTGAAAATTATTATTTACTGCTTGAGCGTTGTGGGGCGGCGCACCGTCGCGCATAAGCTACATATTCTTATATGTCTCCTCGATGAGCTCAAAAAGTTCATTACGTAAAAATTCCGAATATATGTTACCATTTAAATTTTTATTAAAGAAAAAAGGACTAACTGTTTTATTACTCCACAAATCCAGCCACGCGTTAACCGAAAAATTGTACTGTGATCGAGCCTCTTTTAATAATACGGTTCTTGGGCCTTATAGGTCAGGCCAAATTTTGTAACTTTTTTTGGATTATTTGAAAAGCTTACCTCAAATGAAATACATTAAGCCGGAAAAATCGTTGGATGAAGCACTATTTTCCAAGAAAAAAAGGGGTTATACAGTGAGAACGTGAAAGTTAGTTAGGAACAAATTCATTTAAAATTCATATTTTTTTTCTTCGAAAAAACTCTCGAACTTGTTAATTTTTTATTTTTGTTGTGCATTTTTTAAAGCTTATTTCATATATATACAGGTTGTCCCAAAAACAAGTTATGACGGTTTACTTTATTTTTTTAAATGGAGAGATATCTATTTTATAATATTTTTTTGGATTGTGCATAAATTCTAAATATATTTCATGAAATATATCATATACTTTAATTCAGCCGTTTGCGAGAAAATCGATATTTGGATTTGAACACTTGAGTTTTTTATTATTACTTAAATCATGGCCGACCTGCGGTATTAGAAGATACATAATTAAATGTGTTATTGTCGGTTCAAGAAGACCACAATAAGGCGCGTAGTACTATTGCTTTGGAAAATCATATCTGCAAAACATCCGTCCTAAATTTAGACAAAAATAAATTCTATCCTTACAAAGTCCAATGGGTTCATGAACTCAATGAAGATGGTCCAGAGAGAAGGGTCCAATTTTGCGAGATAATGATGAATATGTGCAATAATCATCCACAGTTTTCGAAACGAATTGTATTTTCGGATGAGGCAACGTTTTGTTTAAATGAAAGTGTAAACAAAAAAAACTGTCGCTATTGGGCTACAGAAAATCCACGCTGGACTATGGAATGTCACACCCAATATCAATAGAATCTTGGGACCCTTTTTTATTAACGGAAACTTGAATGGTGAAACATATTTGCCACATTATATCCTAATCCAGAAGATCCTGATGCACCGAACAATCTTTTGTAGTCAGCAAGACGGAGCTCCGGCCCATTACACCCGCCGTGTGCGTGAGTACCTTAATACAGTTTTTCTTGAACGATGGATTGGCCGACGAGGTCCAATTGAATGGTCGGCCAGATCTCCAGATTTAACCCCTTTAGATTTTTTTGTGGGGTTATTTTAAGTCTAAGGTATATGTTAACTGACCAAACAATATTGAAGATTTAAAGAACAGAATAAGAGGCGAAATAAGATCGATAGAACCTTACGTCGTTAATAACGTTCTGCTAGAATTTGAATATCGTCTCGGGTACTGCCAGACTATTGGTGGAGGTCATTTCCAACATTTGATAAAGTGACTTTTAGTTTCTTTTAATTTTTTTTTCTTTTCGTTAATAAATAATGTGTTTTCTCGCAAACGGCTAAATTTAAGTATATATGCCATATTATTATTTCATGAAATATGTTTAGACTTTAATGTAGAATCCAAAAACATATTATAAAATAGGGGTACTCATTTAAGAAAATAAAGTAAACCGTCATGATTTGTTTTTAAAACAACCTGTGTAAATGAAATAAGCTTCAAAAAATGTACGTTAAAAATAAAAAATCGACGGGTCCGAGCGTTTTTCGAAAAAAAAAACACATTAATTTTAAATAAATTTGTTCCAACCTTTACGTTCTCACTGTATGTTAGTTCAAGATATTTTTGGTAATTATTTGAAAAGCTCGGTAGCTACTGCGAATTTTTCGCAATTTTTTTTTTAAACCGAATTAGAGGTCGTAGATCACGAACCCCAAGTTTTTCTCCGGAATTAAGTAGTTTTTGAGATAAAAAATATTACATTTTTTTCACTTACAGGTACGATGTTTGGCATGTATCCTTAAAATTTGGCCATTTCCACTAAAATATCACTTGGAGAAGGAGAAGTCATAATATACACTTATTTGTTAAAACAATGTTTACATGTAGCGATATGATTACTATTTTTCTTTTCCGAGTTTGATAAGATATAACACAACCCGCTCCTTTGATCAACTTTAAGAAACTTTACCATCCACGTTTGGCAACACTGTAATAAATCTTTCCTTTTATAAACGTTTTAAGAGAGTCTTCGCGTTGAAATAGTTCAAAAACTACTGTTATTTCCGAAATTTGCCTTTCAATTTTTGTCGAAAACTGTGCTCCGTCCAACGTTTTTTTTCTTTTAATCTATTCTATACCTTCTCTGCTCTCGATTAAAATTTCAAAAATTGTTAAAATCGAGCTGACCTATACTGCACAATACTTGCACTTTTATGTATTTATTGTTCCGGTCGAGAAGGAAGGATCTTCTTTTTGTAATTCACGGTATATTCGGCGTTGCGCATAAATAGGCAAGGCAATTTATTTGCTTTGCTTCAGATTTCACAAAACAGGACCTTGCTTTTTTCTTGGGTTGAAGAGCTTCAGTATACGCCCGTTTGAATGTCTTTCTACTTGGAACTAGGTATGCGCAAAATTTTTAAAACATCGATGTTGACATCAAATGATACATCGAATACAGAAAATCAATGTTGTAAAAAAATCGGGCAGCAAATATCGATATTTATAAACATCGGCGTCTTTATAAATATCGATAAATATGTTTTTCCACTACTAACCTATAACATCGCCATTATTGACCGATTATTAACGTTAGAAATCGTTTTTCTCTACCTTATAAGTTATTATTGACCATGGTCCTATTGCCGGAACGTGCGTTGATCACTTGTAAATCATAAACTAATTTTAATCCACAGGCCATAATACCGGCCGCCAGGCTTGCCTGGTTTATTGGGCGTATTTTGGGCCGTATGCTTACGGTCCATATACGCCCAAAACTTGTATATATGCTTAGTTTAATTTAGTCATAGGTTAGATTAGGTAATATATTAGATTAAGGCTAGTTTTATAAAAAGACATAGGAACAATAAAGGAATTTGAAATGTGAAATGTGATGCCATAGGTCCCGGGATCGATTCCCGTTTCGGGCACTTTTTCTTAATGACTTTTTTAGTTTTCTTATGACTTTTTTAAAGTTTTTTATAACTCTTTTATTTTTTTTTTTTAAGTAGATCGACTCAAAAAGGGCTGGTAAATAATTGACCCTTGAACTTGAAAAAGGCGGATTGGACCCAAAAAGGTGGATTAGATGCCGTGTTAGCGCTGTTTAACCAATATAAGTCTATAATTATTACAATTTTTTTATATCTAGCATATACCGAATTGGAACCAAAAAGGTGGATTAGATGCCGTGTTAGCGCTGTTTAAGCAATATAAGTCTATAATTATTATTATTATTAATTATTATCCAACCATTATCATTTATTTCTAATTTAAATTTCGCGGCGCCAACGTGAAAGTGACAGACTCGCGCATGCGCAATTTTAGGATTTGTGGGTGTCTTTTAGGCGTTCGTATGTAGACAACGTGTCAACAATGTAAAATAATAAAATGACGTTTAATTCTAACCTCACACTTGTTTTAAAAAGTTTGGTTTGTTTGTTATTTTTTGCCAGCCTAATTAGAGCGACTATTTTCTAATTGGTCGTATGTTCATTCTAATCTAAGAAATAGGTTAACCTTTGAACGGTAAAAAAAACTAATTTTTGTATATTACTCTTTAAAAATGAATGACAAAAATAAATCGGACGAATATTAGTTACTATTATTGGTTTTTCCTGATATTTTATATTCAGTGAATGCTGATATAAAAGTGATAGGTATTAGATAGAAGTGATTTCAGTTTCTTTTTTAGAATTATTTTTGTATTTAAATATTTTTGAACCTTTATACCCATCAAACCTGTTAGTATTATATAATAAAAGTATAAAAAAAAATAATATTTGGATCTTTTTTTTCGCATTTCAAATAAGTTTATTGTTTACGCCACATGTAGACATTAGTAGACAATGCCCACGTAAACATTCAAACAGGCACATCCCTGATTCTAGCACTATAATTACTTTTTAAATATTCTTCAAAAATGCATATTTTTCTTCTTCCGTAAAGCGCAATTTTCGGACTATTTTGACACTGACAAAAGAACCATTCTTATCTAAAGGTTTACCTTATTTACCTTAATAGGCGTGCGTATGTTTTCCTGAACAGGAAGTTCGTTTTTAATAGTAACCTTTCAAAGGAAGTAATACGTGTGATATATTTTTGGAATGGGAATTTACAGAGGATTCGAAAACAAAATACCAATATAGCGTGTTCCATTAAAAAAAAATGCAAGTTGGCCTTATTATAATTTCTTGGTCAGCAGGGATGGGTAGATAGAAAATTTTACGTAATCTACTGTATACCTATTCTATGCGTAGAAAATTATTTTTCTACACCCACCAATTTTTTTCATTTTCTACATCTTGAGATGTAGAAAATGATTTATTTATATTATCGGCCATTATTTTTGTTTAAATGTGTATTGAAATAATGAAAATATATCATTATAAATTACTAATTATTGTTACATCTTACGCACAGTGCGTAAAATAATAGAATAGATCAACTAACCTGAACCGAAACAATAAAACCATTGCTTAAGTAAAGATTAAAAAACACTCATTAAGTAACTGTTAAGTAAAATAAAAAGAATAAAAACACTTAAAGAAAGTTAGTATTCCTCAGATTTGTTATGGTCTCTAATCTTCAAGCGATAATAGATTTAAGTCAGCATCTTTGAATTTTCAGAAGTGAGCATGTTACGGATCGGGAATGAACAAACGACCAATTTGAAAATAGCCTTTCTAGTTGTGCTGATGACGCAGGCATTGTGTTTAGCTTAATCGCCAGACGGGATAATGTAGGATGAAGCTTTTCAGCTAATTCCCAAAAAGTTCGAACTTTTGTAACTTTTTTGTCGCTGAGTTTGTGAAATATATTGCGACTATGCTTAAAATCTTGAAGACTGTCCAACCCTTCGGCATCTAAATTATCTATTATGAAATCATTGACATCTCTTATTTGATCTTCGCTTAACATTCTGCCTTGATAAACAGGATGCAAGAAGTTGGCGGTCACGGAAAAGACATTTAAAGCATTCTTTTGGCGTTTTTCTATATAGGGAATGTATGCATCAAAACCTTCTGGCAGTTGCAAGTTCATCCATTCTTCAGCTGCATCTGCAATACAAGCCCGAGTACTTTGTAATGCGTTAATAATTTTGCAAACTGGGTCAAACAATTTGACACAGTCTTCAATGTGCTTTTTTAAAGTTTTGACAAATACCAGTTTTGTTAAATTGGGTTTATATAAGGTGGCTTCAGCAACTATTGTTCGCATGGGCTTCAATTTCTTCAAATAATTGGCAAATGAGTCGCGAAAAGAACACGAACGTGTTTCAGCAGCTAGGATCACTCTTTTACCACCTAAATTTAATAGGCTATTCTCAAGGTCAGGTGACTGATTAAACCTTTCCCGCAGAAACCAATTCTTTTGCAAGTAGATTCACTGTATGGATGTTGCAATTTGTATACCACATATTTATCTGTGTTATAATTAGTTCATGTTGCCTGCATTTTCTGAGCAGACTGCTTAAATTCCTGTATTGTAAACTTTCTTAGCTATAACTACTCACTATACTTCCACAATCTCTTGCAGTTTATCACCAGCTTCTTTTTCAGCTGTCAAGTTAAATTACTCCAAAAAAGCTATCAGAACCGAATTCTATGGTATACATTTTCTACATTTTTGACGCTTATCTACATACACGTATGTAGAGAATTAATTTTCTACACGTTGTTACCCAACCCTGGTGGTCAGCCCTGTATAAATATTATGTGCAAGTAACAAAACCTTGGCAGGTATTCTACAATACTGTATTTGAGTTTTAGTAATAGGATAATTGGCATCAACGTTATTAAGCGTTAAAAACGGACAATTTAAATGGAGCACCCTGTATATCGGCCGGTACATTGACGGATGCAGGAACAATTTAAGTAGAAAAAAGTTATAAAATATTTTTATTTTTTATACCCTCAATAAATACGTGCTTGTATAGCAGCAATTTTTTTGTCCGCATGACAACTTCTGACTTTAACGTTTCCCGAAAAAAGTAATAGCGCAGCGCCACGACTTGAAAGCAGCCACTTATTTACATAATCAGTCTAAACTAAATGTTTTATTTTTTGCAGTTTGTGATAGTAGTAGTCGACTCAACAGACCGAGAACGATTATCAGTAATAAGAGAAGAATTATATAAAATGTTAGCTAACGAAGAATTATCCAAAGCAGGTGTTTTGGTGTATGCGAATAAACAGGATGTTAAGGGCTCGATGAGCGCATCAGAAATATCGAAGGAGCTAGATTTAACGTCAATAAAACAACAACAATGGCATATACAGTCGTGCTGTGCGCTTACAGGAGAAGGGTAAGTCACTATTTAATAATAGAGAATAATAGAGAACTCACGAAGATTTTGAACATTGACATTTGTAAATAAAGAGATAATATATCATAACTGCATCAGAGCGAATATATTCGTCCTACTCGCGAACGAATCTTGGAGAGAAACGTGAATATTATACAGGGTGATTCACGTAGATGGCGTATTAGACGTTTATGGCGATCCATCTAACGGATCGATATACAGATTTGTTTTTTTTTTGCATAAGAGAATGTGTTCTACCCAACCAAAATATTCTCTACTACTACTAGAAAGTAGTATCAACTTTGTTTTTAAGTGGAACATCCTGTATAAAATCAAAAATCAAAATCCTTTATTCGTACTTGCATAAGCAGCCATCAGAGATAGATGTATACGTCATTGTATAATATGTACTACCAGGTAAAGTTGCTATATAGATAAGACATTTCTATCATTTAAAAATTCCGATACTCAGTAGAAACATTTACCCACCAGAAGTTGCTTAATTCTCTTTTTTAATTTGTTTCATTTAGAAGTGTAATTTCTTTTGGTAATTAAATAAAATGGGGCCAGCATAATCTGTTGATTTTTCGAATTTTGTTAGATTGTGTTTTATTATAGATAAATTCACTCCTACAATAAAATGTCCATTTGACATTTGCATTTTTATCACTTTGACATCGATAAAAAAGGTGCATCCTTTTTTATTGCGATAAAACCCTCTCCAGCTAAAAATTAAATGGTAAAAATCTCTCCAGCTCAAAATCGAGTAGCTTTTCTTTTTCATTGCTCGGCAACCTGACATATTGTTACAAATCAATTTGTTGCTGTCAAACATTTTTTTAGTGAAGTATTATTTGTTTTTAGTATCTATTCATGCCAAAATTCGTGAATTTCTCTAGCTAAAAATCACTCGATCTTTTTTTTAAGATCGGATAAACTTTTATTTTTTAAAGTCAAACTAGATCACTTTTTAGCAATTTAAACTCGAACAAACGGTAATAGATAAAAACGCTCCAGCTTCGCTCTCGCGTTTTTATCATTTCGTTTGTTCTCGTTAAATTTCTAAGCAATCTAGTTTTCGTAAAAAATAAAAGTTTATCCGATAAAAAAAAGCTCTTGTGGTTTTACGTATGGTAAATTACTTGCAGTTCTGGTTTGGTACTTATGGAAAAAGGAGTTGCGTATAAATTAACTTTCATGTTTTTTTTCACATGCATTAGTAATTCAAACAAATATATACATGGGAATGTCATAATCTTCTTATTTAAAAACAAAGGCCTACAGGTCTCTGTCATTCTCAATCCATAAATTAGACGAATCACCCACTTTGGGATTAAAAATATTCTCCTAGAGCCAACCGAGTTTCCCCAAAGTATAACGTTATAGCTGAGATGACTATAAACCAAAGAATAATATACCTGCAACAGTACCCTTTCCTCAAGTAAGCGTCTTGGTTGGAGAATGGCAAAGTATGCAGTGCTGCATTTCTCTGCAACATGAGTTTACAGTTATAGTTGGTGAAGGAGTCCTGCATCTGAAATTAACCAACACTATCTTCTGAACGTTCAGAATCAGATTTTTTCTTTTACACCATTCATCAAAGTCACTGACGACACCCAAAACGAGGTTTTGGAGCTCACCAGGCCTCTGTGCCGTGACCATCACTGATGAATTATAAGCAAACATGATGACTTTACCGTCATGAATATAATTTGGCATTTCATTAATAAAAATAAGAAACAGCAGTGGTCCCAGCACAGATCCCTGGGGCACTCCTATGTCGCTCTACGCCATGTCAGAGACCTGGTTCTTAACTTGTACATGCAATTTTCTATTTGTTAGATAGGAGGATAAAAGGTTTAACATTCCTCCCCTAATTCCATTAGCTGACAATTTTGTAGAGCTGCGTTTTAATAGTTTCTTTAATAGTTTTTAAATAAATTTTCGGCTGACAAGGTCCAGAACAGGGGTCGGCAAGTAATTTCTAGTGGGGTCCGGATACTTTTAAAAAATTTTATTCAGGTGCAGAAAAGTATAAAAACTTTATGGATTGCTAGTAATTTTGAATTATTAGTTTTTCAATCTTATTTTTACTCTTAAAAATAATATAATACACATAAGTACTATAGACATAATATAGATAGAATAACAATATTTTGTAATCATTTATGCAAATTGGATGATTAATAAAAGTTTAATATTATCCGGTCCGTCAGTTGCCGACCCCTGGTCTAGAAGTACTAGTGAAGTGAATGTAAATAACTTTTTCAAGCAAATTTGACTAGCTAGGTTTTTTCTTCATTGTGCTCACCCTAGTTTGGTTTACACCTACTCTGATCCCAGTTTCTGGCACTTGTTTGTGTAGGTCAACTGGCAAGAGTGTCGCGATATCCTCTAATTCTAGTTTTCGTTGTCCGAGTATTTGCCTTTTTCGATTCAATGACTCGCAGTGGCAGAATATGCTCTGTACCGTTTCTCCCTCTTGTCATCATAACCTGCAGCTTAGATCTCTGTTGTACAGTTGCATCCGGTGCAGGTGATTCTTAACGGCCATATGTCCTGTTAGAATTCCTAACGTAGTTCTTAGCTGATCTCTGCTCATCAGAAGTAGCTGTCTCGTTAGTTTCGGGTCTGGGTATTCAATGAGAGATTTGCTATGGTTTATCCCTGTCTGTTGTTCCAATATATTTTGTCTTCATTCCTTGTCCATCGTTTTATGACATCTCTTACTGTGTACCTTGGGATTCCTGAGTGCCGGTTCTGGACCTATGAATGTTTTTCCGTACCCTTTCTTGCCGTCAGCCTTTTGGTTTCCTGAATACCTTCATATTCTGGTAGCCATTGTAGTACTACATTGTTAGCTTTTGGTCAGGCCCACTAGTTCCTCTTGGCATTTCCATACCAGTCTTGATGTCAACTTCCACCTATTAAGATAAGTTCCCCTATTGTTTTCATAACAGCACTGTAGGAAGGCGTAGATATCCGCTTGGAGCACCGTGGGATACTTACCCAGGAAGAAATAAGCCATTTTCCTCCGGTCTTACTCGGAGTGTCCATGCTCTGGTATCCTCTTTGGTTTTTGAGCCGTCTGTGTACCAGATTATTGCCCCAGAAGTATCTTGTGTTTTTTTGTTCCACGCACCCGTTCATCGATTACGGTCTTGAATAGTATGTCATAGCGATACCTGGGATTTATATGGTCTGATCTCATTTCCAACTCAGGTTCCCCTATAGTATCGCATAGGAGTACATGTCCAGTTCTATGTCCCCCAGAAAGTGTTGTAGAACTCTGCAGTCTGTATAGTCCCATTCTTGCCCTTCCGTTAATCACCAAATGAAGTGGAGGAAGGGCTGAGATGTTCTCCATTGCGGATGTCGGGGTCGATTTCATGGCTTCTGTTATGCCCAAGCAGGCCAGTCTATGCTAGGTTAGTTTAGGCTAGGTATGGTATACAGATTAATAGATACATAACTTTTATTCATAATAGTATCACACCAGTGCTTTTACACGTCAAATGGATAGCGAACTTTAGCAGCTTTACAAATCAGTAAAGATATGCAGGGTACCTATTTCATTCATTTTACTTTTAGGTATTTTTTCAATTCACTGAAATAACTGTATTTTTAGACCACCCTGAATATTGCAACTAACATTTGGATATAGGGTAAAAAGCCTCCGGGTATTGCCCAACTCCCAACCAAATTTCAGTGCCTTAGTATCTCAGAGTTTAAGAATATCAGAATTTATTGCAGGCCATATTTCCAAAACGGTAACAGATAGGTATAGGGAAATAACAAGGAATGTTGTTAGGAAACTACTATAGATTGTAAAGATAGGTTTATGTACAGGTTGTTCGAATTAAAATGTCTTAGTTGCTACTACTTTCTTGTAGAAGCGGCTACACTACATCGTCGAAAATATTTTAGCTGTGGTTTTATGCAATAAAACAAATTTTTGTATCGTCCCGTTGACTGGTTCGCCATAAAGGTGTAATACGCCGTCTACGTGAATCACCTTGTATATAAATACTAGTAAATATTTTCTTGGTGTTTCGGGAGGAAAGAGAAATATTTTAATGAGGTACTCTAGAGGATAATATAAGAAAAAAATGTCATATAGATCTGGATCCGGAAATACTTTATTCCCGAGATACAGGGAGTCAAAAAAAGTAATATACTTACTTTTTTCCTTTTATGCCTCGAAGACAATATGTTTATACAGGGTGTTATGGAAATGACTTATTATATTTTAAGGGGCCACTCCTGAGGTGGTCTAGAGTTACACTTGATAGTTTTTTTTTCTAAAATCGGAAGTATTTTGAATTTTGTAAAATACCCTTAAACCGGACTATGTGCGCCTTCCATGATAGTTCAATGCCCCTGAACACATGTGTTTTTGACAAGACAAACTGCTGGAATGGTAATTGTTTAGTTTAGTGCAATTAATGTTGAATTTTGTGCTAAAATTTCGTATATAGACTAATTGAGGGTAGCTGATCACAATTTTCCTTTTGCGTTTTTACGGCAAATGCACTGGTTTTGAGAAAAAAATGTTAAAGTTTTTCACTTACAGGTTAGGGTATTCTTTCCTTTCAATTTCCTAGATTTTATGGTTTTCCCTTCAAAATATGTGATAAAACTTTCACCAAACTATCTGTTCATAAAATAAGAGCAACATTTTAGCAAAAAAACAATGGAAAAGGCACAAATTTAATTAAATTCGTTGTTAATACGCCGACAAAGTAGAACCGTCTCTTTTCAGATTCATTGCACTCACGTTGCCAGATTGTTCTTCTTTTTCTTGTAATTATCAATGGCTTCCATCCAGGAGAATGATATGCTAGCTCGAGCCAATAGGATTCATTCAATTAATAAAAATGAATTGACAAGTATAGGCAATTTATAATACACTAACAATCTGACAACATGGGTGGCCAGCTGTCAGTGAGCCCCCGTCTTTTTCCAGATAACGTAGAGTTTTCTGTTCGCTTACAAGTTATCCCGTTTTTCAGAGTTTCCTTGTGGCATATTTCGTTTATTTCAACTCAGAAGTGTATACTATGACTCCGACAAGTAATATTTTATTGGAAATAAGCAACATTTTAGGATTACATGCAAAATAACATACCGGTGAGTTAGAAAAACTTTAACATTTTTTTTCTCAAAACCAGTGCATTTGCCGCCTAAACGCAAAAGGAAAATTGTGATCAGCTACCCTTAATTAGCCTATATACGAAATTTTAGCGAAAAATTCAACATTTCCACTAAAGTAAACAATTACCCAAATCAGCTGTTTGGGTCATTGGCGTGTAGGTGTTTTGGACCTAAATTTTTGAAGGCATTTTTCTCGAATTTCTAGCTTCGAGCGCCATTTATAGCAATTTTTCCCCAATTCGTCTCGACCTATATATTTACGGGTTAAAAAATAATAAGTCATTTCCATAACACCCTGTATATTTATATTACATTGATGATAGTTATGCACTATACTGGCATGAAGATCCGTTTTCTATATTTAAAAAGTTTTGACCATTCCACCAGTGGCGTGCGTGACAGCAAAAAATACAATTATTTTGGTGAAAGAAACAGTACGCCACTGGTATTTTTCACAATAGTTGTGTGTCTCTTAATCGACAATTATTTCTTAAAAGAAAAAGTCACTTGATTTTTTCTGGTGGAACAAACCGTTTTCAAGTAATAGTTAAAATACCGTTTTACTACGTTACTGATGATTTTTTTTTCATTTCATCACATTTAAAAAATAATCGGTTCTGAAATTTTGAATAATGTTTAATTTAACAACCAATAACTTAAATCTAAATACTAAACTATAAACGAATGTTTTTGAAGATTCTACCACCGGCTTATTGGCTCGTTTATTAATTGCTCTGGTAGCACGTTGAATTGAAGATGATTACTACTGATAGTAGCTGCAGCATTGTTAATGCGATCAAGTGACGCTTTACTCTTGTTGCATAAACCAATGATTTCATCTACCCCCCACAAGCAATAATCCAAGGGATTAAGGTCAGTTGACCTTGGTGGCCAATTGTGAGGACCACCTCTGCCAATCCAACGATCAGGTAAATAAGTATCTTAAGAAATTTGGTACTTAGAAACTAAAGTGCGGTGGGGCACCATCATGTTGGAAATATAGTCGTGGCCTTAAATTCAGAGGAACTTCATCAAAAATATTAAATACGTTTTCTTGCAAGAAGCGTAAGTCCAGTAAGACATCCGTGCAATACGAAATAACCAAACAATTGATCTCCAAGCATACTACACCATACGTTAATACTAAATCGATGTCGAATGTTTCGTTCGAATGTAGCGTGAGGATTTTCTTCTGACCACCTATGCTCATTATGAAAATTATTGATTTCATCACTCGATTTTGACGTATCCATTCACAATACTCTGTTCTTAGGGCATAATCACTGTCGTGAGGATGTTTAACTGTTCAGCACTGGAGGATTAATCCTTTATGGCGCTCTGAGAGCGGTGGGTGTGCGCAGGAAATGATTCACGTTGGTCTTGAATCTTTGGAGATTATACTTGTTGGAGAACACGGCCTCAGGGAGGTCGTTCCAGAGTGATAACGTTCTCCAGGCAGATGAAAGAATTTTTCAAGAGTGTCGTTCGAGAGACACTAAGCTGAACCACATACACATGCGGGCTGCAGTGGCTCGCCGTGTATTTCTACCATGCACCGCTCTGGGTGGAATCAAGCGGGCAACCTCAGTTAAGCACTTGCCATAAAAATATTTGTAAAATAGACTCAAGTCGCCAACCTTCCTTCGATGTTCAAGGTCACCGATCAAGCGAATGGCTTTTCTTTGAATGTTTTCCAGTAATCTCAGGGTATGTTTAGGAGCAGAGCCCCAAATATGCGAACAGTATTCCAGCGATGGTCGAATTTGGGCTTTATAGAGCATTAAAAGTTGTTGTGGTGTATAAAGGCTGTTAGTTCGGAGAAGTATCCCAAGCTTCTGCGAGGCTGCCCTAGCAATGTCCGCAACGTGACTATACCAAGACATATGACTATCCAAATTGACGCCCAATAAATGAATTGATGAAGCCAAGGGAATTCGAGGGTCCCGCCATGACTATATTCGGTTCTTTAACATTAACTATTTTAGAAAAAACTGCCGCCTGGTTTTTTTTAGCGTTAAATTCTACTTGGTTACTGTCACCCCAAGACAAGAATTTCTTCCAGGTCTTTGTTAAGATGGAAGACCTCTTGTTGCCTATAGAGATGTGCATTGGCAGCCGATGTTCGAGCATTCGAGTAAAAGGTGAAACAAGTGTGATGTCATCAGCGAAGCTATATATAGGGTTTTTAGTTTTTTCCAAAAGATCTGATGTGTGTCTAAAAAAAATCTGTCCATCGTCACTCGTAGAGAACGGTCTTTAAGAAAGCTTGACAGCCATGAACAAAATTGAACCGCCATTCCGTATGATCTCACTTTAGTTAGGAGCCCCTCATGCCATACTCGGTCAAAGGCCTTGGAAATGTCCAGTGCGAGTGCCCGGCACTTCCCATGATGCTCTATGCGTTGTTCCAAACGTGAGTAACATAAGCGAGAAGGTCTCCTGTTGATATAGACTTACGGGATCCATAATGGCGGTCACTAATCATTTTCCAGGTACTTTAATAATTTTTTGTTAATAGCCTTCTGCATAACTTTTGATATAACCGAAAGCAATGCGACTGGACGATAGTTGTTTGGCAAGGCCTTCTTGCCTATTTTGGGTATGGGCTGGACTCGCGCTGTTTTCCAGCAAGAAGGAAATAAGTTGTAGTTGTAAGTGAAACGGATTTAAACCATTTCTTTTCAATGTCTTGCAAACGGCTTTGTGTGATGGTATACACTGTGTTCAAAAAGTCCCGGAGTGGTCAATTATTTAGAAAATGGCGCACAATATAAAAAAACTTCCGTTATAAAAGTTGTAGGCCTTAAAAAAATCTATAAAACTAGGACACCTGTAATTATACAGGGTGCCTCAAACAGTCATGGTAAACAAAACTTTCATTTTTTTAAATGGAATGCCCTATATCTTATAATACTTTTCGATTCTACATAAAATATCAATTATTTTTTAATAAGCACACTGTAAGTCTAAACTTAATAGTTTCTGAGATATCGACTTTCGAAAAATTACATTTTTGAACTTTGACAGCTTCTAGCTCTCTAACGGTATATCTTAGAGCAAAACGGGTTACATGTCCCTATCTTACTTTTTTATTATCTTCCTAAAAATGTCAATTTTGGGTTAAACCGGAAGTACTATGTTTCCGGTTCTCGAGTTACATCCGGTTTAACCGGAAGTTTACACTTCTGGGAAGATAATAAAAAAGTAAGATAGGGACATGTAAGCCGTTTTGCTCTAAGATTCTTATCCGTAATTGTACGGGGTTTCCCTTGTTGTCCTGTCCTATTTTTAAAATTGACCAGTAACAGTGACCTGTTGACGGTTGAAACGTCATTAGAATTACAAAATGTTCTGATTGGTCAATTTCAAATATTTTTTTGGCGGTAAAATTGGCAGAATGAAGTTTTAAGATTTTGCGAGTTCGCAAGATTTAAAATCTGGGTGACGCGAATCTTGAATGACTTTCAATATTTTACGAATATTTGTGCGATTTTTCTTATGAGCATGCGCCCTTGTATCCGACCACACAGCTGCTTTCAACAGTTACTATAACTTAAGTATTTTTTAAAGTTTTGTGGTAATTTTTATGGATTTGTGGTTATAATCATAATAAGAACGTAGAAATCACATAAGAAATAAATAAAGGTAATATGACAGTGGTGACCTTTTGTCATTGACAACAGGTTGTCGCTATCTGTAGACGGTACCTCTTATGTGGAGGCACTAGGTCGTGGTCCCTTATACTTACACATTCCCTTCGTCATTGGTTTGCCTTGGGCGCCACCTGGTTTGACAGAAGTTCAAACCAGAAAAAGTATACCGAATGTTAGTACTATTGGAAATCTATGCCATAAATAAAACTAAAGCTTTCCCACACATACAATTAAGTTTTTATTAAAACAAATAATTGGTAAAAAGAAGAGTTTATGCTATTTTTGTGATCAGCTGAGGCGGTTCAAGTTTTTTTAAAACTAAAAATTATTTTAGTTTAGGATTAAGTATAAAAAACTGGGCCTTTCTTGATCCAAGGATTTATGAAAAAATGTATGCATATAACCTCTGAAGATTCTAGAACCTTTATATAATTCAATGTTACGTTTGATTATATAGCGAAATGTGACCTCAGGTCAAAATCGCCTTACATTTAAAAAGGAGATTATTAATTGAACTGAAGTTAAAATTTAAGTGAATTAAATCCTAAAAAAATTGCATCTAGATACTATCCTGCGAGTCCCCGATGGATCCTGCTATGCAGCTACTTCCATAAGCCAGTATAGCCCCATGTGGTCTCTTATGGTAGGCCAGGTGGAATTTGACTCACTTTAGGACTATCAGGACAACTAGAACCCAAGCTGTTAGGCTGTTACGTGGGCCCTAAAATCCCATATGGTTTTTGGTTTACGCTACATAAACGCCGAGCGGCAACAAACACGGCATAATCGAGCGAAAACCAACCAAACAAAACCACCAACAAAACCTCTTTAAAATGGGAGTGAGACCTCGTGGTCTTTAAAATTAGTGGCCCAACGGCGACAGGCTCGACCTTCTTCTCAGAAGGTATTTTTTTTAGCAAGTAAAAGTCAAGGGCCCCGAGAACTCTAAAGAAACCCCCTCTCCTCCAACAACCAGCTGACACAAAGTTTTGCCAACTTAACCTAACACCAAAAAAAAAGAAGAGAACAGAGACACACTACACTACTACTGTAAGCATTTGTATAAATTAAAAATTAGTATATTAATAGACTAAATTTAAAAATAACAAATTCTAATAATATGACATATAAGTATGTATACATGTGAGAACATTGTTCTCTAGCCACTTGCTGAGACCTTATACAATAAGGATTGACCAAATTATGCTAAAACAGCTATTCTCTGGGCTACATGCCCCAACGAGCGCTGAATTAAATAGCACAATTTGGCGTATTTTGACTAACACTGTTAGTACTAAAATACAGACTCAGATTGCAGAAACTACCGGGAAAGAAAAGAATGAATCTTTATTTCCAATGATAGGTTGGGGATAGGGGTGGCGCCACCTGTATTGTACTGCCTAGGCAGAACAATATTGTGGCTATAGGGTGTTTCGATTTTCCAATGGTAGGTGTGCTCGCTTTTCATGCTTGCCCTGTACTGATGAGAACCAAAGAGTTCGAAACCGGTCTACAGGTAGCAGCAGCGTATAGAGGTGGGAAGTTCGATTCTTTTTGGTGACTCAATTCATTTGATTCATTCAGTTAAAAGGATTCGTTCAGAAAGATTCGTTCTTAAATGATTCACTTAGGTACCTACTTTTAAATAATTTTACGTTTTAAACGCGAAAATGCTAAATCGTTTGTTATGAAGATTGTTGCCATAAGTGGTAACAAAATACCTAAATGTTGAGCCCAATGTTTACGTTCTTGAAATGTCTTCAATGAATAATAAATAGATTCCTTTCCAAAAATAATATTCTTCTATTGTTTATTAAAATTTGTTCAACCATTTGTACAGTTACACTATAAAAAAATAATCAAATAAATACCAAACAAATCAAATATTTTATCCCATACATTTATCTCTTTTTCTTCTACTGTACTTTGCGTATCTAATTAAACTGCTGTCTTCCTCTACATCATGAAAATGGAAGACGGTATCCCGCATCGCCGAGCGACGGCCGTCAGGCTAACTCTCGAGCTCGATCGTTCGAACTGCGGACTTGCGAACGAGTGAATTACTGAACCGGTGAATTGCCTTTTCGAGTTTCGGGTAAAGTGAACGAAATGCGACTTTGATTCATCAATTCTTTAAATTATTCCTGACTTGGTGAATCAAAAAAGAATCGAATCTTTTAGGAACGATGAATTAATTCTTTCGAGTCAGTGAAGTGATTCGTTCGTTTTGAACGAATCGCTCGTGAACGACACACCTCTAGCAGCGTAGCAACCTATCATTGGAAATAAAGATTCATTCTTTTCTTTCCCGGTGCTATTAAATTCTAATATATAAAATTATTAAAATCAATCCGTGTTCATGAACATTATACAAGACAATGTAATAATTTCCAAATTACCCAAATCAGATCGATTTTTGGTATATGATCAATTTTACATGAAGGGTTAACGTTTCTTAATAAACGGAAATTTAAAAATAAACTAGCAAAAACAAGTTTGGAAGAATTATTTTGTTAAAAGTTTCTGAAATTGATACTTTATTGTGAAATTATTTTTTTAATATTATTTTATCTGCTATTTCAGTTAATAGTATTCTAAGTTTGTATTATATTCCCTGTAATGAACTATAATAGTTAGTTGGGAATAGACAATTGAATTGAAAAAAATTGGAAAAAAAATAATTTCAAGTTGTCATTTTAGAAAACGCTTATAAAACAGTATTTTATTACATTATTAAGTAATTTAAGACAGTTTGTTCTACCAGAAATTCTCAAGAAACTTTTTTTTTTAATTAACAGTCAAGTAAGAGACCAACAACTATTTTGAAAAATACCAGTGGCGTACTGTTTCTTTCGTCAAAATAATTTTATTTTTTGCTGCCCACATTTGGTGGAATGGTTAAAACTTTTTAAATCGAAAGAATGTATTTTTGTGTCAGTATTGTGCGTATCTATGATCACTGTAATATCTTAAATCGTTTTCGAGGTATTAAAGGAAACAATTATATTCCTTTTTTTTGACATCCTGTATCTCGGAAAGAAAGTATTTCCGGACCTACATGTATATGACCTGTTTTTCTTATATTGACCTCTGGAATACCTCCTTAATACATTTCGCTTTCCTCCCGAAACATCCTGTATACCGGGTGATGCATGGCTTAGTGTTGAACATAGGAAATCCCATGTAAATTTTGAGGTGGCTAAATATTGGCCCTCCTGTACATTTTAGAGAAAAATTATATTATAATTTTTTGAAGAGGCCGATATAATAAACCCATGTGCCAAGTTTGAATAAATTTTAATAAGCCAATCCTAACTTATTCAATTAAATGTGGTGGCAAAATTACGAAATTTTCATAGTTTAGGTAATACAGCAAACACCAGCAAATAATTTCTATGACGTTATTGTCAAAAATTGACGTAAAGCTGGACATAACGAATAAATATTATTTCACATTAAAAACCCATTTTCGTTTCACCAATCCGTAAATCACACATCCAAAATAAAAGACACCATTATGTTTTTCTTACTAAGCCTTTAATTTAATATAACATACCTAAGACCAGTGGCGCAACCAGAAAACAAGTTCGGAGGGGGCGAAAATAAAATAGCGGCGCGAAAATTTTTAGATGCTACGCCCTTTTTTTAATGATGATGCTTGGTCTTCTAATAAGAAAAATAAGAAACACAACAGAAAATCACAAAAACAGCCAGGCTCGTTTAAATTTTTGTATAATTTTACCTATCTTAGGTAGTGATGAGTTAACATTTCTTGTAAACAGGTAGTTAGACGACCCGAGCCCGCTCGCTCACGGGGGAGGGGGGCGCCACTGCCTAAGACTACAGATTCTCACAAAAATATTAATTAATTAAATGTTCAAACAACCCTCCATTAACAGCTAAGCAATATCCTAACCGATCATAAAATTCATTTCTAAGATTACTGAGTTGATATTGAGAAATTCTATTACATTCTAACGAAATACAGTTTTTTAGTTGGTCTAGATTTTCAAATTTTACATCTTCATAAATAAAATTTTTTAAGTGACCACACAGAAAGAAGTCGTTTGGCGAGAGGTTAGGAGACCTGGCTGGCCAAAGGAATAATATTTCCGTTAAAAATATTTTGCAAGTATTTCCTAACCATGAGAGAATTATGGGCATGACAACCATTCATCTGATACCAGATCTCCTGATTTTCGCGTATAACTTCTTCTAGTGCGGGTTCAATTCGATTTCCATACTAGTAAGGAAAATATTTATTTTTTTTTAAAGTGCGCAACACTGTGGTTTGATGTTTTCCTACGGCTTGCCCAAGGATCCTCGTGCTAATCATTTTATTTTCCTCCACGTGCAGTAAAATATCAAGATCTCTATTATCCTTTTCTTCAGCTCTATTGACATTCTGAGTTGAGCATTTACAGTTATTTATTATAGTGCCTTTGGACTCAAATTTGCTACTGATAAGTTTAATTAATGAAATGGAAGGGTCAGGCTTAATTGAACTGAAAACATTTCAGACACTGCTCTTAAACTGTTTCCTGTATAATACCACTTAATCATAGTTACTTTCTTCTTAATGGAATAGCTCATATTTAGCTATAATTAAAGCGCCTTCAATGAAAATGTTGTCACTGACGCTACTTTTTGTTTTGTCAATGCCAAGTAATAGTTTGCTGGTGTTTGCTGTAGTACCTAAACTATGAAAATTTCGTAATTCACATTTAATTAAATAAGTTAGGATTGGCTTACTAAAATTTATTCATACTTGGCACATGGGTTTATTATACCGGCCTCTTCAAAAAATTATAATACAATTTTTTTCTAAATCGAACAGGGGAGCCAATATTTAGCCACTTCAAAATTGGCATGAGATTTCCTATGTTCAACTCGGCCATGCAACACCGAGTTATAAATCGACCCCATCGCTATTCGATTTTTTTTTTGTCAAGATGGCATGTCGTACATAACTTCCGTCATTTTGAAATAAATCCCTAAAATGTATCACAACTTAGGAAATACTTGCAGATTGAAAATTCACTACCAAATGCTACTTGGCCACACTCTCCATTCAACGAAAATTTCAAGATGGCATCTTTGAATATTATGTTTCAAATTAATATTTAAATAAACTATTTTCGATTAGTATGTACACGCCCTCGAGAGCGGCCAAATTTGGCACTACTTGCTGGTTGTATATTGAGTAGGGTTGGGCGATTATTAATTTTTACAATCGATTGTCGATTGCTAAAATTAATCGAATATTTCGATTAATTGAAAAGCAATCGATTAATCGAAAAATAATCGATTCTTTTTCTTTTCTTTCATTATCACCTGGTCACAACTAGGGGTGGGCAAAATAATCGATTAATCGATTATTAATCAAAACATAATCTATTAATCGATTTTTAAAATTTTCGCAATCGAACTGATTAATAATAGATTAATCGATTATTTTGCCCATCCCTAATCTTGAGATGTAAACTTTTAGTACCTTAGTACCATGTGAAGCGACGATTGTGCGGAGTAATTTTATGGCTTGAAAATAAGATTTGCCGATAATAAGCTGAGGTATGGTTGGATATTCAGCACATTTTAAAATTATTTTGAATTATACAGGAAGCGTTCAAAAAGTGTTAGTTTTTGTTTTCAATCGGATACCCTGTACTTGAATGGGTTTTTGAATTCTACATGTAATTTCATAAGTTTCTCACTATTGGTTAAATATAGGTAAAATATACATTCGAGACAATTCGAGTTTTTGGCATTTGTAAACAACCCTTTGATGTGAAAATGGTGTGAAAATACTACTTAAGTGTTGACTTCAAGCGATTAATAGTTTGTATCCTAAGTAAATTTTTATCTCTTAACACATTCACGGCCAGAGCACATTAGTGAGGATTGACTAGTTTTTTTGGAAATCTGTTAATTTAAATTTCAAAAATTTCAGTTTTTTGCAAAAAACATAAGACCGCCCCAGGGCAAAGTGATTGCTTAGTATGTACCTAGAATCGCCCTGCGACATTAAATTTTTTCTTTAATAAAGAAATAACAAGATATCTACAACAAATAACAAGACCAAAAGACTGATGTCTGGCTCAAGAAAATTGATTATAAGAAAGAAATAATGATAATAACTACAGAAGAACGTCTATCGGGTGGTCTCGCTGCTTTTATCATAATAGGGGAACGCCAATCTTGGCAGTGAATGCGATAATAGCTTTTGAAATATTTTCATTTTTCGGGATTTCCTTGTTATAGCATTTTTTCTCAATGGACCTCAGTAGCTAAATGAGAATAATGTTTGTGGATGACATTAAAGGTGAATTTATGGAGACCAATTAAGACACATTAAATTTATTTAACTATTAACGAATATATAAATGTTCGTAATGCTATGGCGGCATTTATGCAAATCACCTAACAATTAAACAGAATGAGCTAAAATTAAGGTCTTAATTGGTCCGCATAAATCCACTTAAAATCAGATCAGTTCTAAAGCTTTTACTGGAAAGCTTATGGTTCAGTTAAATGATTTTTTCCAAAAATGAATTAATCGATATGATTTATGTTTTGGGCGAGGCAGACAAAAATGGTCTTTTTGTCGAAAAATTATACAGGACGAAATATCCTGAGCGGGGAACACTCAGTCCTCGGAGTTTTTACAAAGTCGAATAGAAAGTTTTGATTTAATCGGCAGCGTGGAACATTCAAAACGTCAAGTTGTCAGTTTGTCAATAGAATAATTAATATAACTAAATAACGAGCAAGAACTCGAAATAGCATTAATCCCAAGTAAGTGGCCGTAAATTCACAGTCAACGGCAAACCGAAGAATACGCAGATATAAATACCACCCGTCTCATATCGAGTTACATCAGGAATGAAAATTGATGAAGTCTTTCCAAGGCGTGTAACTTATTGTCAATAAAATTGAAATTGAAAAAGTAGTCCATACTTACCGTGGAGTTGATATGATAGGAAATGAAAAACTTGAAGTCTTCCTCCACAAAATAGATTTAATGTTTTAAAGGTTTATCCCTACATGTTTCGGATGTTTAAACATCCATCATCAGGGAATACAATATCGAGTTCATATAATGAAGTTCGTTATCCCAAATGAATGGGCATAACTACTTGAAGTTTTGAAGCGAAGAAATTTTCACATCAAGGAGGGAAATAGTGTTGAAACGTCACATTATGAGGAAAAAAAAAAGAAAATTTTTTTCATTTAAATGATGATATCCATTAATTAATAATTAGATTAGGAATTAACGAAATTACATTTATTATATTTTTTTTATATATTATTAAATAGATTTTTTTGTTAATTAACTAATTTTCGAGTAAAACTCGTGAGTTGTGGGAACAAAGTCCCACAACAAGATGATTAAGGACATTTTTTAAAAACTTGGTAAGCGAAGAGAATTAAATAATTAATTTAATAGTTTGAAGACTTTGACATCACATGTGGTGTTAAAACTATTAAATTAATTATTTAATTCTCTTCGCTTACCAAGTTTTTAAAAAATGTCCTTAATTATCTTGTTGTGGGACTTTGTTCCCACAACTCACGAGTTTTACTCGAAAATTAGTTAATTAACAAAAAAATCTATTTAATAATATATAAAAAAAATATAATAAATGTAATTTCGTTAATTCCTAATCTAATTATTAATTAATGGATATCATCATTTAAATGAAAAAATTTTTCTTTTTTTTCCTCCTAATGTGACGTTTCAACACTATTTCCCTCCTTGATGTGAAAATTTCTTCGCTTCAAAACTTCAAGTAGTTATGCCCATTCATTTGGGATAACGAACTTCATTATATGAACTCGATATTGTATCCCCTGATGATGGATGTTTAAACATCCGAAACATGTAGGGATAAACGTTTAAAACATTAAATCTATTTTGTGGAGGAAGACTTCAAGTTTTTTATTTCCTATTATTTTCAATAGTTACGTGCCCAAATTGAAGTAAACCAAAGTTTCCTTTAATTTTATGTTACTAAATAGGGTATTCAGATAAGACTACGTTTAGAAGTAATGTTGCTGTCAATAGACGTGCAAAAGTTTATTTATTTTTAGGTAGGCTTTAGTCATTTGTAGATGACGATAACTTTTAACACATTTTATTATACAGGGTGTTTTAGAAGTACGGTATGTAACTTAAGGGGATGATTCCTTATGATATTCTAAGAGAAAAAGTTAATATGAACATGTGTCCGGAGTGGCCCTGTTTTTTATATACAGGGTGTTAAAGTTTTTTTAAAAAAAATCGTTTTTTTATTATTTTTTTAAATATCCTTTTCCCGATTTTATTGAAATTTGGTATCGTTGTTTAAAATGCTAAGGGGCTTAATTAGCCCTAACTAGATTAAATTTATTAGGTCCAGTGGCGTCCCGGGGAGCACCTTAACGAATAATATTGACAAAGTAATGTACGCCACTGACTTTTTCTAATATTAATTTTTTTTTCGGATTTACCAACTAATAATACAACTTTTTTGTTCCCTCAATTGTTTTCGTATCTTGCTTCGTTTTTGAGAGAAAAAACAAAAACCACTTTATTGCATGTACAAAAAAATTTTAAGTTAATTAAAACATTTTTCCGTCGACCGTGTATTTACGAACTTCTTTAATGTATAAAAAATCGTACATTAATGGCCCCCATTAATGCATGATTTTTCTATTAATAAACGATTGTATTATAGGCAACCAAACATACATGAAATTAAATTAATACTCAATTGTTATTCAAATCAAGGTGGCGCGAAGCGGCTGTGACGCGTGCATGATGGCGTTTCGCGTAAGTAAAAAAAAACTGTCGCTGTCAACTAGTTTGGATTTCAAAATTTTGATCGTACAACGTTGAAATGAATGTCTTCGAAAATTTAACCCCACCAGAAATAGCAGAAACTGCTAATGTAGTATCGTTAAGTTTACTTCCCGCGATAAGCAAAAGATTGTATGAGAAAACGTACGCTGAGTTTATGTCATGGTGTGATGAAAAACGAGTGACGCGCTTTTCAGAATCGGTGCTATTGGCATATTTTTCGAATATTGCAGAAAGAGGCCTCATTGCAAGTTTATGGCCGAAATATTCAATGCTCAAATCGACTTTAAATTTGAAAGATGGCATCGATATAAGCAAATTCAGTAAATTAATTATGTTTATCAAGAGGCAAAAAGTAGGATATGTACCTAAGAAATCGAAAGTCCTGGAAAAAGAACACGTACACAAGTTTATTTCTGATGCTCCTAACAACCTTTTCTTGATGACAAAGGTAATAAAAAAGAAAGGTAAAACTATAATATCTAACAATAATAATAAATAAATTAAAATTCGTAGGTTGCATTGATTTTTGGAGTGGCTGGCGCACTAAGAAAAGATGAACTGTTGAAATTAGAAACGAATGATGTTCAAGATCTGGGTTCAAAATTCCTAGTCACCGTAAAGGCATCTAAAACACACACAAACAGAATATTTACTATTGTGGGTAATGAAGAAAATAACCTTCTCAATTTGGTTAAACGGTATATGTCCCTGAGACCAAGACACACTCCACACAAACGGTTTTTTATTTTTTATAAATTTAATAAATGTTCTATACAGCCAGTTGGCATAAATACATTTTCCAAAATGCCTTCCATTATAGCAACCTTTTTAAAATTAGAGCAGCCACATCTCTACACTGGGCATTGTTTTCGGCGTTCATCTGCCTCGATACTCTGTGACAGTGGTGCAGATTTTTCAGCCATTAAACGGCTTGGTGGTTGGAAATCCACTGCTGTTGCAGAGGGATATATTGAAAACTCATTACAAAATAAAATTGATACAGCTGAAAAAATCCTCGGTACAACTATAACAAAAGCCCCTCATGCTAGTTCTATCAGCGCCACGACCAGCGCCGAACCACATTCCCTTACAAACATCCAAGATAATGACATAAACCTAAATTTAAATTCAGAATGTCATACAACTACTGATAATGTATCTGTACCTTGCTTTAATTTCAGTAATTGCACTATTTCTAATGTAAATATAAGTATTAATAAACAATAATAGTCAGTTCCATACATAATCATATTTTTATCGACTTTTGTAGGTTTGGTTGTTAAATAAAAATTTTTTTTTCATTATTAACAACACAATCGACGGAAAAATGTTGTAACTAACGCGTATATTAAAAAGCGATTAATAATTTCGACAAATTAACGCGCTCGCTGCGCTCACGCGTTAAAAATGTCTCGATTATTAATCGCCCTTATTAATACACTTGTTCGTTAAATTACTATAAATTAAAAATAAAATAATTTTTTTAAAGAATGATACAAAAAAATGCAACAGTTAATCTAAGCAAATGTTGAAAATGACCACCTTCTGATAAAACGCACGATTGCCATCGTCTCACCATTGATTCTCTTACACGTTCAAAAATGCCTGCCTTATTTCGTATCGCATTGCAACTTTCAATAATTTGAATTCTTAAGTCGTTTTCATCCAGTATAGGCGTCTTGTATGCAAGAGACTTTAGGTGACCCCATAAATAATAGTCTAGACGATTCAAGTTGGGACTGCGAGCTGGCCAACCGTGGGGACCTTCGCGTCCAATCTAGGCAATTAGGAAAAGTGTTGTCTAGGTATTGACGTGCAACTAGGCTAAAATGAGCTGGGGCGCCGTCGTGCATGAACCACATATTAGTTCTTATTTGTACAGGTACGTTTTCTAACAGAACGTCAAGTTCTTCAGATAGAAACTGCGTATAGAAATTTCCATTCAATCGAGGTGGTAAAAAGTATGGTCCAATTAAATAGTCGCCAATAATCCCTGCTCATACATTCGTCGAAAATTGTTGCGGAAAATTACCTTCTCTAATTTTATGAGGATTATCGTACGGCCGAAAATGTTCTTTATGAAAATTCATAATGGCTCCTCTTGAAAAAGAGGCATCATCAGTAAATAAAATGTTCGGTAAAAAATTTTTGTTATGTGCTACTGTATACAGCAACCGCCTACTAAAATCAAACCTTGCCTGAAAATCACGGGGAAGCAGAGCTTGCACACGTTGAATGAAAAAATTGAAACACGAAAACGAAGCAAGATACGAAAACAATTCATGGAACAAAAAAGTTGTATTATTAGTTGGTAATTTATAAATATATAATATAAATAATATCAAAATTAGGAAAAGTCAGTGGCGTACATTGTTTTGTCAATAATATGGTGCTCCCCGGGACATCAATGGACTTAATAAATTTAATATAGTTAGAGCTAATTAAGCCCCTTAATATTATAAATAACGGTACCAAATTTCAATAAAATCGGGAGAAGAATATTTAAAAAAACGAACTTTTTCTCTTGGAATATCTTAAGGAATCACCCCCTTAAGTTACGTACCGTACTTCTGAAACAGCCTGTATATATTTTGGGTCCGATGATGCTCTTTAATAGCGAAACATGTAGCTTTGGTTGTTATTAGTAAATATTGTTAAATTGATTTGAGTCCGTGACTTAGTGTTTCCTCCTCTTACTAATAGACACAATATTATGCATTATTATGGAACGGAAAATGTGTCATACGGCATACTTCACAAAATTATAGGGTTATAGTTTTTTAATGAATATTTAAACGGACCTCCTCATTTATTTTTTTTGCAACAAGGCCCGAAATACCAAGTTGCATTCCATTTTTTATTGGTTGGAACGTATTTTGATCTTCATTGGGCAGACTGACACGTGACCTGTGGCGAAATTTTTAAATACTTATCCTGGACGTCCGCGTGTTGCGTGAATTTTGATACATACATTACATACAATAAACAAACAAATTAATAGATATTTACGTTATAAGTCCGGTAAATCAACTTTTACAGTATGAGTGAAATGTTTCGAGACGAGGCGACGAAGGAGCCGAGTCTGAAATTTTGAAACGAATACTGTAAAGGATTTGCCGGACGAATGACGTACAATATTTTATTTCATACTGTTCTGTTGAAAATTATAATTATGTTTTGAAATTATAATAAAGTTTTATTCTGCGTCGTATATTTGAAAAATGCTTATATTTACTGGTGGAAACATTGTGTGTTTGACATTGATTAAACTAAAACTTACAAATTTCAGTCCGGTAAAGAAAATTTACCGGACTTATTGCTGTAAAACCTTATTTTCTGGACTAAATTCAAATATGTAAAGGTGTGTTTTACAATACAGTATGAAATAAAATAAATTAATTTAGATATAGTTTACTCAACATTTTAAAATAATGTATTGTTATATTATAAGTAATAATTATTGATAAGAAATAGTGTTTTGATAATTGCTTGTATTTACAGATAATCTGTTTTTATTTCTTTTATTAGTTGTTTTTAAAGTATGGTTTTATAAAATAATATAAGCAATACGGGCCAAGAAGCTGAAGGAAAGTAAAAAAAATAGTACAATACTCGGTGACCCAGACTCAATGTAACCCCCTGTAACTTTGTTGTTATTTCAAGCAAGTATTTGAAACTTGAAATATTAATATTATAAGTATAACAATGTATTATTTTGAAAACACTGAAAATGTGTTGGCACTTCCGGTTTAACCGGAAGTACACCCTACTCTTTCAAGTTTTAAATACTTGCTTAAAATGACAACAAAGTTACATTGACTTTGGGTCACCCGGTATTACAAATTTTATCACTGATAAACTTAAAAAAAGAAGTAAAAAACCTCATTCCACTGCCTATTCCGAAAAGAACAACAAAAGGAGAATACAATTTATTTATACTAAATAATTATGATCTACTGAATAATTAGAGCTAACATATAATTGTTTAAAATTACTTTTTAAATCTTTATTTATCTCAACTGCTTCTGCAACAGTTGGTCTTTTGTCTTTTTAACTTTCCTTTTTTTCTGGGTCGAAAAGAATCTGTTTTGTTTTTCAATTTTTTTATTTGTATAAGACGTTGCAAATAACAATAATTATAATATCAAGCAAATGCCAAACAATATGAGCTACACGACTTACACAGCTATCTAACCCCAATATTATTGACAGATTGACATTTGACGACGAATGACGGTGTAACACCCACGATTAAAAAGAGATGACGAAACGGAATGCAACTTGGTATTTAGGGCCTCGTTAAATATGTGGCTCCAACAAGATGGTGCTCCCCCTCACGTTTATCGTGAAGCGAGAGAATATTTGGATCAGAGAGATAGATTGACCGTGGGGTTTTTATAAAGGTTTTGTGATCTAACCCTGTTAGATAGGGTATATGTCACACCCCCCACGACAAAGCAGGGTATGGAGAATAGGATTAGGGATATATTATGTCAATGTCTTGGAAAATATCATTAGAAAAATTGACATGTGTATTGAACAAGAAAAACATCAATTTTTTTTGGGGTGATTACAGTTACAATAATAATATGTTGATTACGTTTTAATGCAAATGTAAAGATATCTATGTTTGTATTTAGTTAGGTTAGTAGTTACTGCGTATTCTAAATTGAAATCAAAATATTTCAAGAACTTTTAGAGATCGTGATAGGACATTATTTACAAAAGTTGGAGAGTTTTTGGTGAGCTGTAAGGTGACAGAAAAATATATACGGTGTTCCATTTGGTAAAGTGACATTTTTTAATTAGAAGTTTCTGACTTTGAACCTAGAAAGAAAACACCCTGTAAATGAGATGTCAAATATTTTATAAATGATACTTATGTTTTTCTGACTTACTTTACTCAGGATACAAAATATGAATCGTTTGGAGTCGAAATATAAGTTATTTTCCCAACAAAGAGACTTGCAAATACTAAATTTTCATAAGTCGAATTATATTGAAAACTATCACTTTTTCGTATATTAGACCAATAGTGAAACATTATACTTTGAATTCAAATACAGTGTGTCCCATTTAAAAAAAGCTAACTTTGTGACACCCTACTTTTTAAACGCACCCTGGGATACAGAATTTTTTTTTAAATTTGTAGAATATCCAACCACACCTTGACACATTAATACATATATTAAAATACTACTCTACTACTAAGTTCTATCAAGCACGATTTTAACGCGCGCGTGCGCTAGAAGTTGCTGTCAACAAGTAATTTTATTGTCCGTGTTTATGCAACCAAATACACGGTGTCCGATAAGTACCTCCTAATTTCTGGGGACCATACAGAGGAGGTCAAAATAGCCTAATTTATCATAGAAAAAAAATTCCTATAGTGCCCCTTAACGGAGATACAGAGCCCCAAAGGGGTACCCAGCGATTTACTTTTTTGACTCTAACATTTAAACCGACTTAATTTAATGAAATTTTAATATTTTATAGAGGCCCTAAAGAGTTATTAAACCATACTACAGTAGATGTTTTACATCGTCAGGGAAGTCAGGAAAAGTTACTAATGCTAAACACAAACAGTTAAAAATAAAATACGCAGGGTATGCTGATGTGCATTTTATTTTTGACAAGCGCTTTCCAACTCTTCGAAGGCAAGAAGACTTTATGCTGAAAGATTTCCAGCTCAGACATTGTTAAGTCTAAAAACCTTTCAAAGGGTTGATCGGAATTAATTTACAGTGTTATTAAACTACAAAAATAATGAAAACGTTTAAATGTTATTTTGGCAAATGTTCCACGTACTCCAATACATTTTCTTAGTCTTCGAATATTTTCCCGCTTCACTGCAAATAATATTTCGGCATTATTACGGACTTCGTTAGAATGCTGTGTTATTTTCGCTAGTAGTTCTTTTCTAGTATTTGCTGGTGTAAACTAGTTATTTTAGATGCCCCCAGCAGTAAAAGTCCAAGTAAGTTGCGGACTACCCCTTTAGGGCTCTGTATCTCCGTTACGGGGCACTTTAGGATTTTTTTTTCTATGACAAACTAGGGTTATTTTGACCTCCTCTGTATGCTCCCGAGAAATTAGAAGGTACTTACCGGACACCCTGTATACATAACTGAAACACCAGCCAGATAAAATCTGGAGGGGGGTAAATGGTCAAAAACGTTTTAAAATTTGTCCCCAACCTCCTTGTTGGCGTCTTAGAATTTGAATAAAATATTTCTAGCGTTTTTCGTATTTGGCATTGTAACACTTGAAAGTCCTCGCCGTGTATATTTGGGCGTTATTGGTGATGTCAGTATGGCATCCAAACTAACCTAAATTGACAGAATTATTTTAAAAGGATGATAATTTCATTCGGATCATGAAATGAAGAGGCCGCGTTTTTCATTTCATGATCTTCTTTAATCAAGAAACTTTTTGAAATATAGGTAAAGTCTGTTCAGAGATATAAGAAAGTGACTAACTGATCCCTATTAGGAAAGATCCGGGCCAGCTGCAAAATTGAAATATGGCCGAACAGGTCCGTATTTTGCTTAGAATTTAATCATGGTTTGTAATAGAAATAAGTAAGACATTAAATAATATTTTATTTATGTTTAAATGTGAAATTACAAGTTATTTTATTATTAAAAATTATATTTATGATTACAAAAATATCCAAATTATTCGGTACTTATAATAATTATTCACTTAATATATCAATATCACCATCGCTATCATCATCTGTTCTAATTATTATTTGTGCTACAATGTTTATATGGATATAGGATTTGTCCACCTTTTCAATATGTGTAACGGAATTTGTCCAACTTTGTAAAGGGATGTTGCTATGATGCCCTAGATTTTTTGCATAATTATCACAGAAGTATTCTTTTTGTAGTTTTAAACTTTGTAAAACCTCAATTAATTGCCATTTGGTGTAATCTTCCTGAAAATAAATGTCGTTATCATACATGTAGTTTTGGATTGTTGCTTTTGTGTCATTTGAGGAGGGAGTCTTGGTCAACTGCCTACTATGGTAGCTTGCATTGTTCATTACAATTACACTATTCGGAGGTATATTTGGAATTAGCTTGTTTTTAAACCAATCTTTAAATAAATCAGCAGTGGTGTCCTCATGGTAATCCAGAGAAGAATCTTTAATGTTTTTTTGCAGACAGAGAAAGTCCATTTGGAATCCATCCGTCTTTAGATTCAGCATACAAAATCGTAATTCGTTTATCTCTTTTTGATGGCGCGCTTGTTTTACACTTGCCGCTTGAGTCAACCCAACCCTTTTGCGGGGTATCATATGTGTCGAACCAAGTTTCATCCAAGTAAATAATCGGCCTTTGCTGATCTCTGTAAATCCTAATGTTTTTGTAGATATTCGGATCGCCATTCCCGAATTCTACTGGATTCTATTAAAACTTGTCTTTTGTTAATTTTTTTAAATCTAGAACCTATGTGTTGGATACACTTCCATAACGTTGTTCTGCCACATCTAACGCCGGTTTTATCTTTTTCAAGCCTCTTAATTAAATTATTTAATGTAGGCACGCTTTGTTCCTTGTATAACTTGTAAATTTTACGCCGTATTATATCTTGATCACTTCCATCTACCTTCGAGAAAATGCCAGTATCGGTTCTTTTTTTCCTCGCTAAATTGGAATTATTCACAATTTTCCATACAGTTGATGTTGGAATTTTTGTTAATGTGAGCGTTTCTTCTAACGCTGCTTGCTTGCTGACCGCACGTTCAATGAGAGTTGAATAAACATTGTTTATAACTTCCCATTTGGTTTCAACCAGATCCATTTACTTAATACACACACACTTAGTTTCCACAGAAAAGTGTTTTCTGCTTTTCGACGGGGTTATCTCCGGAGATACTAGGGCTCGCACATATTTTCCATGACTCACACACGATTAAATAAACGCTGTATTACACACGAAGTAAGAATAATTACTAAGCTTAAGACTAACTAGAGTGGCTATATATACAGTCTTTAGAACATAATTTGTTTTATGGGATTAACCCTCTCATTTTTAATCAGGTAAAAGTCGGTTTAAAATCACCAAACTATTACTTTAATAATGAAATTACGTCTTCCGGATTTGCAGTTTACTTCAAGACATTTTTAAGTACGTACCATAATTTACCTGCATTTATTCATTCATTTATTGTTTGTTTATGGCCACCCTTGGATAATCCCATTCAAAGGCAAAGTGTAACTTTCTTATATCTCTGGACAGGCTTTACTTACTAGTTTACAATCTGACGAGTAAACTATCTGGCTGGTTTAAACGCTGCCCTAATTCCACAGTGGCGTGTAAACTAGTTCCGTGTAATTGACGTTTAAAAAAGTTTCCTTGAAACGTATTTATACAAATCAAGTTAATCTATTTTTCGGTACTAAAAATGGTTATTTTTAGGTTATATCAAGGATTAGAATGGATAGCAAATAGATTAAAGAAGAAATGACACCACTATTAGTTATTTTAAGTTTCGACATACGAACCATTTTGGTTTATAGAATTTTGTAAAAAAAATCATCCGGAATGCAAAACTTGAAACATATTTTTGAAACCTGGTGGTCTGGCTGGTGTTATTGTTTTTAAGGCTTTGCTCAAGTTTTTAAAAATATGTCTCAATACCAAATATAACTTCAATTTTTACAATGATTTGACGAACTAAATTTTTCTCATATTGAGAAGGCCAGAGTTGTAATATTCTTCCATGACCAACGTTCTCCTAGAAACTCTGAAAAATACTGGTAATTTCTCAGAAAATCATATAATATACCGTCCTGTCTCGTCTGTATTTAAGTTCTGTTATATTTTAGGTTAATTAGAACTGCCTACTATTATTGTTTGTTATTATTTCTCTAGTGTACATCTGGTTATAATTATCATACAAATAAAGAGCAACAGTTTTTATTACTTAGATGATTGCCTTAAATGTAGGAAAAGTAAAACTTATTAATATTATTTGTTAAGGGGGTAGTATACCTGAAAGCATAAAAATTGTAAAAATAATGTAAGAACAAATTTTTAAACCGCAGTTTCCCACGATAAGTAGTTTTTGAATTATCAGCGACGGATGTTTACGCGTGAAGTCATCTCGACGAGTTCGAGCACAGCACCACAGACTACAGACTACCCGGCATCGGAAGTTTCTTATTACGATCCGTGTCCGTGACGTTACGAGGCGTTGGGATAGAGTTGCGACTTGAAAGCAAAGGAAATTTTGTGTGTTTACATTATTTTACAGTCGAGATGGCTTTTGGCTGTAAACCAAGGTGGAGCAAGAACGAATTAAGCGAGCTGGGGAAGAAACATGACAACCGGCATAATGACGAAAACATGGTAAGGTTGAAAGACACAACTTGGTGTAGTTGCGGAAAGTGTGTGGTAATGCCAACACCATGAGATGGCCTGTGTTGTATATAGGATAACCTAATAAACATTGTGAGAAACGAAGTCGCATGTATTATATATCACGATGCATTTAAGAACCTAATTTTAGGATTAGATTCTTAAAAATTTATTGCGCCATCATATTATTTTAAAGTGTGATACACAGGACAAAAAGAAAAGGTATTTAGATGAATCTAATAGACTGTGGCGTCACCTAGCTTACAAAAACTTTATTTCTTGGATTAACAGTTGGGCATCAGTTGGACGTCATAATAGACTTGTAATTCAATCGTGTGTGGTAAACTTAATTAGAGAGAAGAACGGAGATTACACAGGGTTTAGAGAATATGATGATTATGATATTTTACAATAACTATAACTCAGTGAAGTTTTTATTTTTACACAATGCTTGACTTGTTTCTTGTCTTAACTGAAGTTTTATTTAATCTTAAAAAATATGTTTAGTTTTTATATAAAGATGGAACCGCGGTTTTTGATAACCTTCTCAAAACTTTATGCTGATAAGGTCCTTCTTGTATCGCTCAACAAAATCCTCGCTTTTAAAATGTATACTGCAAATCACGTGGTTATGATTAGGCTGAAAATGTTCCTGGTTTATTCGATTTTTCCAGGCTTTATATCACAGCGGCTCATTTTCATGCCTTGGGAAAATATGAACCGTCACGTAGAGTTTTTTAAATCATTGTTGCAGCCGACAACACAACAGTTAGGTATTTTCAAACAAAATTACCATCACCGCAAAAATACAGTCACAGGCTGAGCACTGAACGTCAACTCAACTGTATAGCACGCATGGCAAATTCTTACGGCAACGGAGCAACCCAAACTACTGCTCTGCCGGCCGTTTGGCGATGTCGAGATGACATCACACACTATAGATATTTCACTTTGTTGTCCCGCTGTTTAAAAACAAAACGCCCAGCGCCCTAGCGAATTGCGGTTTTCATATTTCCTCTTAGATATTTTTGAACTAGTTTTAGACGTTATCATGAAATTTAAGTATACTGCCCCTTTTCTACTTGTAGGTATGCGGTGTACAGGGTGGTGCATTGATCCATGCAATATAGGAAATTGCCTGCAGATTTTAAAGTGGTTAAATATGGGCTTCCTTGTTTATTTTTGATCGATAATTTATTTTTATTTACAAAAGGGAATAAGTTTTTGACTTAAACTAAGTTGCGAAATTTTGGCTTGATTTATTTGGTAATTAAGAGTTTTTTTAGGTTTGTAGTTTTTCATTGAGTTTGATTATTCTTTCCTCATCTTGTAAAGAAACTCTTTGTAAAGCGTTCACTGACACTTTTAATTTTGAAGAAAATACATGGTGTGCGGATTAGGATACGGAGCGGCCGTATCTCGGAAACGATACGTTTCACAGATTTGAAAAAAAAAAACTAGTATTATAAAAATTGCCAATTTCAAGCTTCGGAAATTGCCGCAAGAGGGCATAACGGCTTATTTATTTTTAAAAGTTAATTTCACGGCAAAAAATGCCACTGAAGCATAGAAAAACAAATAAATAATTAAAATCGCCTAATAAAGGAGTGGGGGAAGCCTTTTGGATATTTAAAAAAAAAACGTTCTTATGTTATCCTTCCACGGATTTTCTTGAATTTGGATTTGTTTAAAACGGAATTCCATGGAGTTTAAACAAATGATTCATGAATTGTCAAAAGGTTCATAATAAAATTTTAAGGTGGCGCTGTTATCTAACATTTTGATAACTTGATTCTTCTCGGTATTTTTAAATTGGACGGTTTAACTTTTTTTTTTTTTGGTATTATATGAGATAATTTGCATTGAAAACGAGTTCTAGCTGCAAATCAATATAACTAGACATTTTTATGATTTTTTTCTCGCTAAATTGCTAATTATTTCTAGTTCTAAGATTTGTGCATATTTTCATATTTATATTTTATTCAGTGCTATTGATGTTTTTTTGGCTCCTCATTATATCTTTTATAGTTTATTACACAGTAGGTCAAGCAATTAGTTGTTATCTCGCTTATTGCGTGTATACCGAATTCCGGTAAATGAAAACTAAATAATTTTGTAGAGAAAAATAAAAATAATGCTTAAACCGCAGGTGATATTGATTTGCAGTTTGGACAAGTCGTTTTAAACTTAAGTTGCCTCCTGTACTGCAAAGAAAAAGTGATTTAATAATAATAATTTAATTTAAACATACCGAGAAAAATCAAGAAATAAGTTGGATTGAATAACAACGCTATCTTGAAATTTTGTTAGGAAACTTGTGACAATTCTTGAATGATTTATCTAAACTTCAAGGAATTCCTTGCCCAAGTTCAAGAAAATTCGTTGAAGGATGTTGATATAATGACAGTTTATTCAAAAGTCCTAAACGTTTCCCCCACTCCTTTATTAGGCTAGATTCGAGAATTCCAATAATAAAAGTTGTAGTAAACGATCTACTGATTTTAGTTATTTATTTGTACGGTTCAGTTCCATTTTCTGCCGTAAAATTAACTTTTAAAAATGGATGAGCCATTATGCCCTCTTGCGGAAATTTCCGAAACTGTATACATACAATTTAATATATCGGGTAAAATATTTGATGTGTTGATTTAAGTATAACACACCCTGTGGTATAATTAGGGTACTAGGTTAAGTTCTCTTATTTTCTGTTTCGAACCATAAGATATTCTCCAATTATTGTGATTTACATTTTTGTAATAGATGCAAACAGTATAACTAATTTGAAGTGTTGTTAGATTTCTAAAACACTAATGTACTTTTCCCTGTATATTAAGATGTAACCTCGGGGGTAACAATATATTGTTTTTTTAATTGAAAGTGTATGTGATAATTGTTAGGGGTTTCTTTACCATACTTATTTAGCTGTTCTCATCGATGAGGAGTTCCCATTATTTTTGAGTAATTTTTAACTTTTTTAGGTAGGGTCAGGTTATTATAGCAAACAATTAGTGAATCCATTTTTAATAACAATAATTTGTTCAATTTAGGACACAAGATAAGTGTATTAACTTAAAAATCATATTACAACTTTGTAATTTTTGAATTGATTTTACTTTTAAAGTGTATTTATATCTCAATGTACTTTTTTGGTATAAAAGAAATTTTCTGAGAAATTGCACCAATTTGCATGAATAATTGCATGTTCGGATAAATTTATAAATTGGTTGGCCCATTTTCAAATATAAAAGTAAACATATTTGAAGTTCCTAAAAAGCTGGTCAAATGCCAAAATATGTAAAGTTTATTAAATAAGAAATTTAATTATTTGTGATATAATTGGATAGAGATAAAAAATAAGGTTGTACTATTGATAATATAATATATTGTTAGGCTATGAAGAGGGCGTTAATCTGTTCTCCGTACCAATGTTTTATTTACGAAATTTATTTCTGTTTCTTATTTATTATCTTTATTAATCAAATTATGACATAATACATTTAGATCATTATAATTTCTAGACACCCTTATACAGGGTGTACAAAAAGCTAGCACAATTTCCTAAGGCTAAAATATTATGACGATCTAGCCTTTGTTCAAAAGTTGTGAGTTTCCGAAATACTTATTTAACCAATAATGTTTATCTTAGTAATAGCAGAATTTGGCCATAATATATGCCTGGTGGGTTCCGAGTGACAATTACTGAGATAATTGAATTTAAATGTTTTATTGCGTACTGAAACTCATCGTTGCCATCTCCAGGCTAAGGACTGGTCAAAGCTCTCTAATTTTTGTTTATGAATTCGAAGAAAAATGTGTGTTGGACAAAGTTTTATACAGGGTGTACCGAAAGAAAAACTAATTTTGACGCCTTGTACTTGAAACTATCAACTTTACCTTAGCCCAAGGTTAATTGGGCTAGATCGTCATATTTTAGCCTTAACAATTTGTGCTCCCATTTTTTACAGATCTTTTAGAGACTCAAAAAACTTCCAAGTGAGCTCAAAAAGTTAAAATTTAGTAATTTTTTTTTCGAAAATTTTTAAACCTAATTTGAATTTATACAGGTCGACTAAAAAAAATATTTCGCGTAGGTACAGGTCGTGCATTCTAGCTTGAGCTCCGAAATGCGTAGATGATAGAAAAGGAAAGTCAGTGTACGACAAGAGATACCTGTGAAATGTAAAAACTCATGGGGTTCTTATCCGATTTTCATTTGTTTTCAAGTTATAGCGTAATAACAAATAAACAAAATTTCATAAATTAACATTTTCTTAATCATAGCATTCTACTAATAAATGTTCAAAAATACCAACATTTTCTGCTTCGTCTACGAAGAGCGCTTGTTGCTCTCCTAATTACTTTATGTCTTTCTTCTTTAATATTGGCTGCAGTATTTACAATATGTCGAATTAGTGCATCCCGAGTGTCCACTTTTACTTTATACACTTCATATTTAAACCAGCCCCATCAACTTGTGCTGTGAGGTCTGGAGATCTTGGAGGCTAATTAATGTTGCTTGACCTGACGAGCGAAATGTGCAGGCGCTCCATGGTGCTGATAGTGCATTTGCATTCTGATGTTTACAGGAACATCGGTGCCGGTTTAGTATGCGGTCTACCTAAGATTATCGGGTTTAGTATGCGGTCTACCCAATTAGTATGCGGTCTACCCAAGATTATCAACAAAAACAACTTAATAAATGTTCAAAAACAATTTATTCGATATATATTTACAAGTTAAGTACGATATACAGTTCGCATATTTTGCAGTATCTAGTAATTGATGTTGCCTAAGAAATTCAACAGCAGTTTTTTCGGAGGCGGCAATATTAATATAAAAATCGCGAAGCAACATGTTCCTCTAGTAGTCCTTGTAATTCATTTTGTAAAAAATTGAAGTAGGGGTTTCCTGTGGGGCGATTATGCAAAATGAAAATAACTATCGAGCATGCCACACCACACGTTTACCAAAATTTCTTTCGACTGTTGCGTGGGGATTTTCGATTGACCATACATGAGAACTAGGAGCAATATTAATGCGTCACGAGTGATGTTGCTTCATCCGTAAAGAGGATACGCGATACATCACGATGATTATTATTTATCTACCGGCAGAATTCCGTACGTTTAGCACAATCTTCCGGTTTTAGGTGCTATACTCTCTGTACATTGATTGCATGGATATAAGCCTTGCTCGTGGAGTGTATTTATTACTCTTTTATAGAATGCCCAATTGAGTACCAATTCTTTGTGAGCTGGTCGTTGCATCTTCTACTAAATCCAGAAGGTTTTCTTCTTCTAAACCTTGTCGAGTAACACTGGGACGCTTACCGGTCTCGCACAATTTGTTGAAAACTCTGATAGATACGTTTCTATTAGGATGTCTCTGATGTGGAAACCGTTAACGACATTTTTCAACAGCAGCTGTAGCACTTCCATTACAGAAACCATAAACAAACACCATATTTGCACAATCTAAATTTGAATAGGTGTTTGGCATTTTGTAACAGTTTAATCATTCAAACTTCAAAAGAAACGTTCAATTACTGTCACAGTACACTGACAGATTGTCAAAACAATAAAGTTATCAAATGTTTTTGAGCCTCGAACATGACATACTCTGATTATGCGAACATTTGGATACAGGTGGAACTCTAGATAAACATTTCCAATTACGCTATAACTTGAATAAAAAATGACAATCTGATGAGAACATATGGGTTTTATCACATTGTTTTCACGTTTTGGTCCGTTTCTTCCGACTCACCCTGTATAGTTCCAAAAAATACCCATCCAAACATAAAAGTGAACGGGTCTGATGTTTTTTTCGGTAAAAAAGACTGAATTTTTAATGAATTTATTCCAACCTTTTTGAGCTCAATTTATTTTTGTGGGGTACATACTAAGCATGCGGCAAAAATTCAAGGGGTGATTCCTTCGCTAATTTTAAAAATATTTTGCCCTTTAATGAGTTTTAGAAAGCCGCTTTGGATTCGGAAATACAGGGCGATCAAAATTTTTAAACAAAATCAACATTTTATTACAAAAATATTGCAGCAAAACTTCTTACTCTACAAGAACTGCTAAAAATTACTACCTCCAGCTATGATGCGTGGTGTTTTTATTATCTGCAATAACCTGCATTAACCTGATGTGTTAAACGACAAAAATGTATTTTTCTATGAGCTTGCGGTCAATACTTATCTGCGTGTTGAAAGTTGCACTAGAGCTGGACTTTTTTTTAACACTGACAATGGTACTAATGCGGGAAATAATACTTCAATAGTCACATATACTTAATGCAAAACAAAAACCGATGCACGTCTTACCCTTCGAGTGACGTCAGTTATCGACAGTGTTGCCAGCTTGTAACCAAAATATTCGAGTGAGGGAATTACAGTTTTTTTTTCATAACAACAAGATAAATATACAAAAATTTCCCATAGTTTATTTATTTGTTTACTACATAATACCTTTTACCATCAACTTTAGTAGATCTAACACTTCTCTTCTTTTCATCTTGCCAAGACCGACCAATGGTAGGTACCATTCTGAAAAATTCATGTTTCATCCAAGAAAACGAATTAGTACAAGAATGCTTCTTTTTCTTTACTATATTCTTTCAAAAATACAAGTCGTTTGAAAGCTACATCGGAAAGTTCCATAAGCCCTCGCCTCAGTTTAATATTTTTACCATCCGAAGCCCATTTTCTTAAAGAGTTAAGACAAGCATCAAACAGTTCTCTGTCTTTTAATTTCTAACTTAAAGTTGTTAAAGTCACATGATGTTCTAAAAAAAATACAGCTTATGAATAACGATGTAAAATATTATAATTTTTAAATAATACAACTTACTTATTGTTTCGTACATTCCATAAATAGTGTCACGGATAGAACTTATATACAATCTTCACACATTTAAAACTCTCGTTGAATTAGAACGTTTGTTTTAAGGTGATTCTAATAATTTATTTTCCTTAACTGTTGTTGAAATTGCGCTTACAGTGGAGATCAAATTTAGGGCAGCTGCTACACGCTAAAAATTAGTAAAGTATATATAAAATATCTAGACCTTAACATACTCTTTAAATTAACTTTTCTGTACTGCTGTCCAAGATAACAATAGGCCATTGTTGTTAAGTTCCTCCTGAAAATAGCGTATTAGAGAAGGTATAAGCTCTTTGCACCGGCTATTTAAATGCTTCGGCATTTTTCACAAATAGTAAACAACGTAATCGACGGATATGTATGTGCACTTTTGTCTCTCCTAATAGAACAGTTTTTCGATTCTATTTATGAAAAGATCTTGAGTTTTTGTTAAAAAAATAGACGCACAGTAACACGGAACAATTAAAGTTAGTTTTGCATGAAACGTCAAACCAAGCCTACGAACGAGCTGGCGCCACCGCACCGTTTACAATTGTGTTGCCAACTATCGGCCAATAAAATTCAAATTATATTAATTCTTACAAGCTTAAATAAATAAACAAAATATTTGCTATAAGTGGGTTCGTATCAAAGAAGAATACTTTAAGTTTGTAGTAAATTTAATATCACATAAAGTTTTAATACTTTTTGCCCAACTTTAATTTCCTCGTGTTTTCTTACGGACTTACAATAATTATCAGCTGATGATGATGACGTGCATCGGTTTTTGTTTTGCATGAACCATACCGATATCGTAACTTTTCTTACGTTCATAGAAAAAAATCATTGTACACCTAACGCGTGCAGAAAGTAAAAGTATCACTTTATGCACTTGTTAGCTATTTTGTACTCTGTAGAGCCAGTGCAGTACGCAATAAGTCTATTTTGGCTATGTTAATCATTTTAAAAATATATTTATATCAATATTGTTTTTGTCTAAAAACTTATCGCCCTGTATCTTCGGAACAAAGCGGCTTTCTAAAAATCATTAAACGACAAAATATTCTTAAAATTATCCAAGGATTTACCCCTTGAATTTTTGCCGTATATTTAGTAAACACCCTGTATAATATCGCTTAATTTTGGTCTCATTTCCATTGTATAATATTATGGTAGCCAAGGACAGTTTCTGGCATATGTCTTTTGTTTGCAAAGTATTTTTTTGGAAATTAAAATCAATTGCTGGCGAATGACCAATCCCTTTTTTACTGACTGGTTTTTTTGAATTTTGTGTTTGACGTTACCACTAACAAGTGACCTAAAAACTGTCGACATCAAATTAACATATGTAATGTAAATATAGTTTGTAAGTAAAATAAGCGGCTAAGGTAAATGAAAAATGGTCTTTTTAAATTTTTTTACAAAAATGTCTGTGTTTGCCGTCTTAAAATAAACCTTTAGGCCTAACCATGGCGATGGCGCGTCACGTTATACTGTTGTGTCTGGGGAAGATGCCGAAGATAATGTTAAAAACTATAAAAATAGTGTGTATTGTATATTATGCTATTCGACAAAGAAGAAATAAATGTGTCGGGTATCAGTTATTTTGAACAATTTTAGTATGTACGCAGTCCTTACTGTTGCTGTCAACTTAATGTGTATGTGGCAATTGACTTTAGCAGCATATGTCGATTGATATGTCTTTAAAAAGATACATACATGATTCTTTGCCGGTGCGTCATTACTTCCACGTGAGTTAAACCCTATGAATCTAATCAAAATTACGAGATTCAAAAAGTTAAAACAACGTCTAAGTTCATAAACGTCAAAATTTTCGTGGCTGGCGTTCGGACTTAATAATAATAACAAATATTCATAATTACTTACCGCCAGCACGCAAGTACGATAAAAATGGCTCTGAAAAGAACAGTTTTTAGGCTTAAATTGAATATCAAATCACAAAAACGTTTAAGAACAAATTAAAGTTGACATATCAAGACGATAATTTTGACATCAACGTACAACTCTCCAAATATCTTTTGTCTCTGGCTAGCACGTTACTTTGAGTTCGAGACGTATTGCGCAACCCCGGAGGCACTCTTGTGTTTTTATTCACTTTTAATGCTATAATAAATAGTTATATTTCACATTAAGTTTTTATACAGGAATATTAAAACGGTAAAGATTTATACATTAGATTTTTGCCATACTTAATTTACACTTGGGTTGACCCAATGTGGTTACAAAAGTAACAAGTTTTTTGACAATTTGGCACTCCATCAAAATGAGTTCTTTGATTTGGATAATTATGGTGAATGAAGCACGGTAAACGAATTTGCAGATTAAATGTATTCTTATATGCTGTGGGCAGCCTGTACCATATCTCTAATATTTCCGTTGGTTAGATATTGTAGAGGAAACATCTTTAATTCTTCAGTTGTAAAATCCATGAGCTGTTTTTTACCATTCATATGGGACAGCATAATGTTCGCCGAAGCACATACCATTTTTTTAAATTTTGATTATTGAAATTGTGGCAAGAATAATATTCTTTAAACTATGCTTTTTACTTCACTTTTGGTTAGTAATTTTTGAAACTGATGTCTCTCAGCTTCACGAAATCTTCTTTTGGCTCTTTTTTGGTAAGGGTGGTATTTGTCTAAAGACCAAATGATTTAATACGTATTCCTCAGGATTGAATGTTCCACGAGGTTCCTCGCCCCAAGAATGATAGATTGGTACTGGCAAATACATACCTAATGCTTTTTTTTATATTATATTATCCAATTTATATAAAAAAATACAGGGTTTGGGGATAGTAGGGTGATTGATGTGTGGTTTTAGTGTGGAGGGTGGATTACTGGTACGCGAGGGTTGGGGGATAGTGATCAGTGATGCATGAGTTGGAAGCTGTAAATTATAACTACTGATGGGGTTTTATAATGCACGTTGTCTCTTGATCGTTGATCCATGACGCACCGGCAAAGATCCACCGTGCCGACTGTACATACGAATCTCCAGTCGATAAAAGTCGTAAGATCAAAGCCATGCGCTCATTTATGGGAATGGCAGGTCTAAAATTAGTGTCTTTGCACATTTTTGGCCCAACAAATATTTGCATTCACTTCCCCCCCCTTGCCCGCTTTTAAATCTTCTATCGGTTTACTATCGCTGCGGTACCGTTTTCTTTTTTGAATACTTGGACGAACCTAAAATATGCCTTTATGTGATAATTTAGGTTTTTTAGACGCAGCGTTAACAAATGCAGCATAAGCAATAACGTCGAAAATGCTTGGTTTCGACTAAATTTTGGGACTTTCTGTTACTTTCATAGTGTCTGCTAGGGTGATCCATCTTCTTCACACTCAGAAATTTTAATCTCCCACCCCTCTAAATGATTCTAGTTGTTGAAAAAAATATTCCCAGTAAGTGAGGAAAAATGAGAGGAAGGCGTTAATAAATGAAATTATTAACATAATGTTTTATACAGCCTGTTGTATTTCATATTTTCTAAGATGCAATGTTCATACGAATCATGTTTAATAATGATAAAAATATAAAATATTTGTATTGCAACATAAAGTTGCAGAGTAGGAAAAATAAAACTAAATCAAAAATCTACAAATAAAGTAACAAAAAAATTGACTACAATATTCAAAATTTTGTGACAGGGGTTCCTTGTTAACATTTGGGAAATGTGATTTATAATTTGTTATAGCTTGCAGCAAGAACTGTTTTTGATCATCATTTTCTGTTAAAATTGGAATATATTCACTGATAAGTTTAATGCCTCGTTCAGCTGTATCATTCCCAACCGTAAGCTCCTTGAAAATATTGAAACACTATCAGTTTCTAAATTCTGTAGGCAAGCTTAATTTATCAACAAACTCTACTTCTATCGCATATTAAGTATTGTAAAGCTTTTGAACTTTTCTTGAAGCAGGTCTATGGGGGGTCTTGCCTTTGCTATTTTCTATATTAACGTCTGCGCCTTTATTTATCAGTAAATTAATTATTTCTTTATTAACATCTTTGTCAGTCATTTTGTTTGCTTCTTTTTTTGATGGCGATATGCAATGGCGTATTATTATTATCATTGGCATCTTGAGTGTTAATAATGAATTTTAGATCACCCTTGAAATTATCTAGGATTTTATTTGCCTCTTCAAAATGCTTTTTCTCAACAGCTTGAAATATATTTCTTTTAGTGCTCCTTTCATATTCGCTACTGTCGATATCATCGCTTTGGACTTCCATTGATTCGATTTGGTATATTTCTTCAGCTCACCCAAACCAAAATAGTAATGACTTGCGGTGATATGATGTAATTCAAGCCGAGTTCCCGAAAAATATTCATTGTAAGGCAGCTGATTGTTTACTTTGATCGGATATTGCGGAAAATCACTTGCAGCACGCGCGTCAAGGTCACCTAAATAAATATTGCATTTCAGTATCTCTTCATCTTTCATAGCTTTCCATATTGTAGTCTTCAAGATGATCAGAGGCAAAAAAAGGGCTATTTTTACTTTTATGCTCTTTTATATGCTTAACAAGCCGCTGACGAAATTTTTGCATCAGAGTTTTCCAATCCTCATTTTTGCTGATAAAGGCGAAAGGAATATCTGAATTGGGATTATCGGGATGCTTTCCAATCGTTGACAAATCTTCGATCTTCTTCTTCAACCTTATTATTTGATTATCACCAAAAAGCTTTTTAAACCTTTCTTCAAATGTCGTTTCCTTATCAACAACTGGCAGTAAATAAACCAAGGCGATAGAATGAAGCATACAACTTCTATCTCCGGAAACGTCTATTTGATTCATCTTTTTATATCGTAATTTATTATTTACCAGGCAATCACCTGCCCCAACATCTAAAAAACAGTTTTTTGTCACTTTACTTCCAATTGTGGGTACAGGGTGTAGGGATTTCGTTGCATTTGTGGGTTATCAGGGTTATTAGGAAATATATAAGGTGGTGGTTTACATGTCATGGTGCTACTGTGAAACAAATTTTACCATAAACAGAATTTTCATAGACTTCTTTGTTTTTGAGCTACAGGCTGATTTTGAAAACATTCACTTTTTGAACACCTCTTGTATCTGGACCATATTTATAAGTCGAAACGGTGGTTCTTTGCCGGTGCGTCATTACTTCTACGTGACTAAAAGACGGCAGGTAATAAAATTAACCAAAATCATCTTCCTCATGTGAGTATTGTAAAGTCAAAGCTCTAAATTAAGAAATTATGCTTTGTTCGCATATGGCGCTTTAAACAATGCTTTCATATACAGTTTCACAATAAAAAGGCATATTATTATCTCTGCAATACTTTGTGTTTTCTTTTTGCGTTAATTTCAATTCGTCTTTAAAAAAATTTTTTTGACAGTAAATTGCCTTAGACATCCAGCGTGCATGATGGAATGCACCTGGCCGATACAAATTTATGTTGGTAGGTTGTTCTTCGATGAGAAGCTTAGAAAGCAATAAAAGCTCTCTAGGGGTTTTTGCATTGTTAAACACAAATCTATAAAATTTTTAATCTCAGCTTTAACGGGCTTTAGAATGTGTTTATTTTTTCTATTTGCAATCCAGTCTTTACTTTATTTTGGTCTATTTTGGGCCAAAATTCTTTAAAACGTGTAAATAAAGGTACTATGAAGCAGAAGAAGAAGGCATTTTTATATCAAACACACTTTTCAAAACAACTTCAAATATATGGTGCCTACATGGAAAATACAACTTATCTTCTAACATTTGTTGCAAAATTGTGGCCGCCCCATTTAAACTACTTTACTTTCAAATTCCATTCGTCAAACACGTCATACAGTGCAGCGACCTGTTATTTTCCTGTTGAATTCGGCAAGGCGGGAATTCCAAGCAATTGCTCAATACCTCCACTGGTACCAAGACAGCAACCCTATACGTTTTGTAACGTTTTCTACTCCAGTTAAAGAAGGTGAAAGATCTTTATCCCAATGAATTACTTATAATTTCCTAAAGCCGTTTTTCTACTGCCTAAATCGCTGTGGATGTGCTTATTAAGTAAGATGCAGCGTCATATCCTAATGCTTCTACTACAGCTGTCAAAATATGGACTCCGTATCTGTAACTTATTTTGCAGACATCAAACGCAGCCATTGATTTTGGATTGATGGTTGGTTGGAATTCAACAATTTCATTTTCGTTGCTAATGAACTCAACTGGTCTACTGCTTGATAAAGAATATGTAACTGTTTCCATTAAACTGGATTGTTCTTGAGCACCTCGCTGCAGTCGCTCAGGTAGTTTTTCAGATCTTTCTCGTGAGAAGCAAGTTGGCAATCAATCCCATGGATATAGTCAGGTCACCCTTTTTTCTTTGGTTAATTAAAAATCTTGGTCTATATCTATTTTGCATGTGATATATATACTGCGTCCATTAATTATGGAATAGGTAAAAAAGTACTCAAATTTTAAACATCCATATCTCCATCAAAATTATATCAATCCACTCAATTTTCGATTTATTAGGTAGGCCGTCCCTTGGACTACTTAGCACAAAGTATTTCACCTTACTTTATGTCTTTTTTATACAGGATGATGGCTAAGATACCAAGCCATGTAAAATGTGCTGATTTTAAAATTAATGTTTGGAAAATACGAAGCAATGAAAATGGAATTTTATTAGTGTACTGGTTACAGCTTTATGTTAGGTACTTACTGTACAAATTACAGCGCAGTGCCGTTCGTGTTAATTAAAAAAAATTAAAAAATCGTGATATAACACTAACTTAACAATAGTAATAACAATTTAAAGAAACAACTTAATTATAAGAATAAAAATTAATAACGCGTATTTCCTCCACGGGCATTAATGGCAGCTTGACAACGATTTGGCATACTGAGAATCAGATTTCTTATAAAAACCTGATCCATATTTTCCCATATTCTTTGTAGCGTCAATCTCAGCTGAGCCAAAGTTTCTGGTGGGTTAGCTTCTGCCCGAACCTCTCTACCCATTCGATCCCATAAATGCTCTATAGGGTTAAGATCTGGGCTTCGAGCTTTCCAATTCATTACGGTAATTCCCGTTTCTGCTAGATATTATGTTACTATTCTCGCCGTATGTGGACGTGCGTTATCTTGCATAAAAATGAAGTTTTCTCCAATAAAGGGAGCAAAAGGCACAACATGCTCCTGAAGAATTTCCGTAATGTACCTGTCACTAGTTAATCGCTCTACAAATACCAATTCCGTTTTTGCCTCTAGAGATATACTTCCCCAAACCATAATTGATCCACCGCCATAACTAACCCGCTCTTTAAAATTACACTGAGCATAGCGATCACCAGGTCTTCGAAACACTTTTAAACGTCTATCATTGCTGTATAGACAAAAACGGGATTCGTCACTAAATAAAACATTAGCCCATTCATCTTCACCCCATGGCAAATGCTCTTGAGCAAACTGCAATCGTTCACGTCTATGGTGCGGTTCCAGCTTTGGTCCTATCGCTGCTTCGTACGGTTTCAGTTGGACCTCTTTTAAGCGATTAAGTATTGTTTGCTTACATAGTCGAACATTGTGAACGTTTGACAACCGTGCTTGTAGCTTGGTACTTGTTGCAAATCGCTCCCGAACACATTGCATTGTTAAAAACCGATCCTGATTAGCAGTTGTTTTCCTTGGTCGGCCTTGTCCTGCTCTTCTTTGATTCGATTCATATTCTCGATACCGTTTTAAAAATTTTGATATAGCCCCTTGCGTTTTATTCATGATTCTGGCAACATCAGACTGAGACCGGCCCTGCTCAAACAGTCCTCTTGCATAGGAACATTCTTCTGGAGATATGAATCGGATATTGGCATTCATTTAAAAAAAGAAACTAAACAAAAGGCCTTGTCAAGAACTGCCAACAAATTTATAATCTTGATAAATTGACAATTGGTTGACTAGCAACGTAAATCCAAATAGAAGTAAAATGTTTTCAGTCAATATAATTTGCAATATACAGATTTTTTAATTTACACGAACGGCACTGCACTGTAATTTGTACAGTAAGTACCTAACATAAAGCTGTAACCAGTACACTAATAAAATTCCATTTTCATTGCTTCGTATTTTCCAAACATTAATTTTAAAATCAGCACATTTTACACGGCTTGGTATCTTATCCATGATCCTGTATAAAATAGACATAAAGTGAGGTCAAACACATTGTTCTAAGTAGTTCAAGGGACAGCCTACCTAATAAACTGAAAATTAAATGGATTGATGAAGATATTGATTTTAAAATTCGAGTACTTTTTTACCTATTCCATTTTTTACTTTTTATTTTTTTTAATTGACACGAACGGCACTGCGCTGTAATTTGTACAGTAAGTACCTAACATAAAGCTGTAACCAGTACACTAATAAAATTCAATTTCCATTGCTTCGTATTTTCCAAACATTAATTTTAAAATCAGCACATTTTACATGGCTTGGTATCTTAGCCATCATCCTGTATAAAAAAGTCATAAAGTAAGGTGAAATACTTTGTGCTAAGTAGTCCAAGGGACGGCCTACCTAATAAATCGAAAATTAAGTGGATTGATATAATTTTGATGAAGATATGGATGTTTAAAATTTGAGTACTTCTTTACCTATTCCATAATTAATGGACGCAGTGTATCACATAAGAGGTAAAGTCTTTTTACAAAAAAGTGTTCTTTTTTTTTTGAATGATGCCTTTTAGCAGACTTTTGTAGTGCCCTCCACTCTGCATGCAGCGTCTCAAGCTTCTCGATACAATGGTCGTCCCTACGTGACGGATTGTGAGACTTATCCAAAAAATAGAAACTTCTTTAATGGTTAATGTGGCACTTTTACGTAATCTCAGCTTAACTTCACGCATGTTGTAAAATAGCACAAGTAGCTAACAGTGGTTTGCCATAAAGCTGTGTAGAAATTGGGCAAATTTGTTCTTATGCGTCTTATTTATACTTAAACTAACCAGAACGATATCCCACTGCCCTATTGCCCAACAGGGTGTTTAAAAGTTAGGCTTAAAAACATGACTTCTTTTCCTTCTTCTATAATAGCAAATGTTCAGTCTCTTATGAAACCCATTTCTTTGCTTCGTTGATAATTTCATGAAACCTTAACCCATATTTTTTTTGTCCGATATTTTTGACCGGGAATTTACAGGGTCATCCAACCAGGACTGAACAGTGGCCTATGTTTGAGATTCCCTGTATTTCCCTATTTTAGGCTTTCCCTTAGAGTCTAAATTGCCATTTAAAAGGCAGCTTAGGTTAAAACAAAGGAAGTGTGGCGTAAAGTTGTTGTTTTTTCAATGGATCACACTGTATATTTTTTGTTTTTATGAAAGGTCCTTCTTTCCGGATTCCAAAATTTATAGTTTGTCTATATTAGCTCAAACCATTTGTAAGATATGAGCGATCAAAGTTTTAAAAAAGCTGTATTCATTCGAGTTTAATATATCTAGGATATATGAAATAAGATTTTGATGTAACAAGCGTTTACCAAGCGAATTACCATTCATCCAAAAGATTTACAAATTCATTTTGAAGGATTGTTTGACCAGTTAATGACCCATTAAAAAAAATGGTATATTTATTTTACTTTTAACCATACCATATAGTTTGGTATCTTCTGGGGTTTACTTGAGACCAAAAGTGCACGTCGTGTCGATTATACAGGGTTCCCCATAATAGACTACCCATTTTAATATTTGAATTAAAATTTTTTTAGTTAACAAAACAAACTTTTTATTTTACTAAATTACAGCTAACTCTTTGGGATTTATGATAATTTATAAATATTTGGCTAATTTAATTCTAACTTTTAAAAATCACGTCTTCTAAATGGCCTCCACCAACTTCAACACATTTTTCAATATTAGATAAAAAGTGGTTCATTACACGGCGTAGCAAACCTTCGTCTATTCCTTCAACTTCTTCACGAATTTTGACTTTCAGTTCCTCGATTGTACCTGGACGACTCGCAAACACTTTGGCTTTTAAATATCCCCACAGGAAAAAATCGGGTGCCGTTAAGTCGGGGGACCTCGAAGGCCAAGGCAAATCTCCGAATCGAGAAATGAGTCGGCCATTAAACATTTCTCGCAGGACCCTCATTGAGTTTCTGGCGGTATGAGCTGTTGCCCCATCTTGTTGGAATAGTAGGGCATTGTTTAGTAATCCTCGTCTATTTAATTCTGGAATGAGAAATGTCTCTAGGCATATTAACGTAGCGCTCGGATGTTACTGTTACAGCACTCCACACCACACAACAACTTTTGGATTATGGAGGTTCTGTGTAAAGATTTCACGAGGATTTTCATTTAACCAGTATCTAAAATTCTGTTTATTGACCATGCCGTTCAAATAAAAATTTGCTTCGTCGGTCATTAGGAGACTGTGAATTGCTCCTTGATGTAAATCCAAAAATTCTTGACAAAATGCTAACCTTGCTTCTTTATCTTGATTGCTAAGATGCTGTGCCATTTGGTATTTATAGGGATGAAATTTTTAATCCCTTTGAAGAATTCGATCTTAGCTTCCCTTCGATATTACTAGGATAAGGGTTTGCCGATTAGCAGACCTTTTAGGACTTCGCGTAAACGCAATTCTAACTCGTTCAATATTTTCTGGTGTACGAACTGTTCTTCGACGTCCAGGCTTCTTCAAATTTTGTACAGAACCATTTTCACGCCAATGACGACCCCATAACTTAACAGTTTTACGATTTGGCGCGTGACCCCTATTGTTGTTATTAAACTGCCGCCGGAATGCACGCCTAACTTCTTCTATCGAATTGCTTCTTATGTAAGTTTCTACACAAAACACACGTTGTTGAACTGAGTAATCCATGAAAGTTCGAACGGATGTTGAAATAATGTCTCAAAGCAAAAAAATTAAATAATTATTGATGAAAACTAACAAACTTCTCGTAGAAAAATTACGTTCCACGAAATTATTAATTTAAAATTTATTTGTGACAGGCCCCTACTTGATTAATAATTTACATAAATCCCAAAGACTACAGAAGATAATCCCACAGAGAACAACCTATTTAGTTATCTCGTAGGGAATTTATTAATAATATAAAATGGGTAGTCTATTATGGGGAACCCTGTACATCCCTGATGTGAATGTCGCTTGGCCTGACCACAGGACCTTTTTGATAAAGTCCGGATCCCTATCTTCTTCTCTTGTAATCATCTCTGCAACAATTTGAAACCGAAGGTCCTTTTGATTTGCCGTCAACGAACTGGGATCATGATTGTTTATTAAATTATTCTAGACTTTTATTTCAATTTATATAGGGTTGCCGTTCTGGGGATCTTGATTATGGGTGTTGATTACAGAACATTAAAATTCATAATTTGTTGAGGTAATTTGCCGTCAGGTGTTGTATAGGGTGAATTCGAAATGGAGTGAATTTATGTTGAACGGTACTAAAGCTCACACAGAAGCATGTGGCGATCGAAATGCATCGATTCCCAAGAATCTTGAATCTTGAAATAATCTGCAGTACATGTAGATTTTCCTTTGTGACAAGGTTTTTGTCTTATGAAAAACTGGAGTTTGTGTTGCCTACGGTCGTAATAATTCTAAATGCTAACTTTTTCAATCTTGGGTCCAGTAGGGTTATAACTCTTGTAGTTGGTCGGGTTTGACGATAGACTGTAGCCACTTTCAGTGTAGATTCTTTTGCAAAAGCGCATTTTATAGTCGAGCCAAACAAGAAGTACGAAACAAATAAAAACGCAGAAGAGCAGAAATTCCCAGTTTCCGTATAAGTTCCGAATTGCCAAGGTTGCCACTATTGATAGGTAAATAGAAACTATCGATAGTTTGACATCTTTATTCTAAACGTGTTAAATAAGAATGAACTTAGCTTTTCAAAAATTCGAACGCTCATATCTTAAGAACAGTTGGAGCAAGTATAGACAAACTATATATTTCTGGAATCACGAAAGAAAGACGCTTTCATAAAATTAAAAAATTTGCAGGACGTTTCATCGAAAACACAAGCTAAACCGCCTTTTAAATTTCAAATTTTAGACTCTACGAGAAAACAGAAACAAGATGACGATTTTGGTTTTTAATAAAATTACGGAGAAACTCAAAAATAGGGCTCTATTCGGTCCTGGTTGGATGACCCTGTACCGCGTACAGAATTTTACATAGTACACCTTCATGTTTTTTTTGCTGTTATTAAATGCTTACCTTTTCACACAGGGGAACGGCAATTTTCATAAAAACCATAGTATACCGGGTGGTGCACCGCCAGACACCATAAGAATCCACCATCCATGTAAATTTTTGCGACCCTCAAATATTGGCTCCCTTATTCATTTTATATATCAAAATTGCATTTTACTTTTTTGAAAGTGCGCCACCTGGTATACTATACATACATTCATATAATATTATTATAGTTTTGGAAGTAATATGTTTGGTTGTAATTTTATTTTATTAGTTGGCCCTCTCGTTTGTATATTATTATATTATAGGGAATTGTACAGTAAATCTTTTAAATACCTAAGTAATAACTGAATAAAAAATAAACTTGTATATACAAATCTATTTTGTTTTAATTCTATACAGAGTGTCTCACTAAGGTCGGCAAGGTACAATATTATAAAAGCCATAAACCTTACGGCTTCAAGAAAAAAGAATTATTGACTCAATCGACCAAAAGAAATTGCTGGAAAATATTTTCAAGTTTCCAAAATGACCGCTAGGGGGCACAGTTGCCAGGATGTATTTAAATAGTCGAACTTTATCAGACTTTCTTTACGACTTTACTGTTTCAACGATGAAAATAAAAAGTTCGTTAATTTTTGCGGAAACTTGTTTCTCAGAGTTTTTTTGTATCTTTAAAAATATGGGTGGGGGAGCTTGTGGAAAAAAAACTTGACTATGAATTGCTGTATATTCCATATGCTTTACCCAAATTAAATCAGCTTAGGCTCGTTTAACAGACACTTTTTAACTTACACTTATTAAGAAACTTTGGCCGTTGTCGCTAGTGCATACCGCGTCTTCTAGGTAGCGCTGTTTAAACAAAATTTAGTTTTTTTAAATTTTCTTAATAACATTAAATGGCATGATACATTTTTTTTATTAATCAGCTTATAGAGCATAAAATTAGCTACATTTTGGCGGAAACCGTGATTCGATTCTTAATTTGTTTTCGAGTTATTTACAAGTTACTTTTGGGACGTGTGGCGTGAATTGGGGGGGATGGGTGGGGTATAGTGACTAAGTAAAGTAAGTATAAACAAAGTAGATAGGAAAAGTTTACGTATGTACTCAAAATATCTCTTTTGTCCATAAAAAAAAAGTGTAAAAGTAAAAACTCAAAAATTGAAAATTCATGATCTGATTAAAAAGCGCTAACCATGTTTCAATTTCACCAGGTGAATCATCTAATAGGTGAATTGTAACATGGTTAGCGCTTTTTAATTTTCGCCTCGGGATTCTCGATCCCAGCACATTACTAACATATTTACACAGTTTTTTAAAATTCGCAAAATTGATATTATATAATTGATGTGCTATCTGGTTTGGTATACCGTCAAATACTCTACCAGTCCACCTATCTATAATAAAATGAATCGCATTTAAATTTCCAGAGGCAAATGCTCCCCGTTTTCTGTAATTCACGCGTGCAATCCGTGAATAAAATGGTTTTCTACGCGGCTTATTGTTTGATTTGTGATTTGTGTTAAAGCTCTATAAATGCAAACAATAACGTCATTCTCGTCATTTCGTGTTTTGTATTCAATAAAGATGACTTAATTTATAGCACGAGGCTTGCCCTATGAAAATAATGCGAATAAAAAAGTGCAATATTGCTGATTTGACTGGTACACATTTCAATAAAGAACATCTAAATAATATATTTTTATTATATCTATCTGTTATTCAATGAAGAAATAGTTATGATTTCTGTCGTGGAATATCTTAATAAATTATAATTTAATCTAATTATCCAAATCTTAACACAACGAGCTTAAGAGAGTGGACAATAAAAAGTAATTTATTTGATATAGGTTCCATATAATCAAAAAATATTTGACGTTCTGTGCACTTGATAAGCGTCTGGCTTCTCTATCCACACAGCACAATTATTATGATTCAGAAATATTTCATATTAGTTTCTCAGAAAGATTTTGAATATTCCATAAATATTTCAAAATATCTATGATATATTGATTAAATCTTTCAGAAACCCAAAAATGTCCCATAAAAGTAAAATTTCATTTTATGTTTCTGTAACATATTACATAATTGCATTTCTGAAATATTTCAAAAAATTTCAATTAAAAAATTCTAATATATAGGTATATATATCATTCAATAACTTATCGCATAGGTAGTTTAATAATATTAAATACTGGTTACATTATCCACTTTTTCGAAGAAAATTAATATTCTAGCCTCAAAATACGTTACTGCTCCCTCAGGAGCGGTGGAAAAATTTTACAATTCGACCTTTATATTATAGGTCCCTGGTAGAAAAATACCAATCTCTAATATATCAAGGACGGCTGCGTATATCAATGTTTGATACATAAACACTATAAAAACTACATCCCAGACGGCACAAACATATTCCATACATATTCCATGAATATTCCGTTGGAATATTGGAATATCCCATAAATGTTCCATATCTGCCAGGGCATATGACTGGCATATTGTATGCATATTCCAGGTCACCATGAAATATATGCCTGCAATATCTTTTAATCTGCCAAAATATATTTATGGCATATGCTAAGAATATTAATTTTTTTTCTTTTTCATATAAATATATTTAATTTAGGTCAGGTCAGTTAGTTTAGTAGGTAGAGTTACAAATTTGGTATAATAAAACATCACTAAAATTAATATTTTTTTTATTTTTATAACTAAAAAAATGAAAACCTAAAAACTAGATACTCTTTAAAACAAGGTGAAAAAAAATTAACTAAAGCAGGTTCTGTCAGTTCTGTAACGTACAGGCAGCGTTTCCGAGTTACGCAATAGAAATTAGTTAAACTTGTGTTAAAAAAATTGTTATTAAAAAATAACGATTGCCTTTTTTTCTAGAAGAGCAGTCCTCAATTAAGCACATATATATAAAATATAAACTTTCAGTATAAATTTATTTGCAATCAAAATATGTGTTAGTTTAGAATTTAGTTTAGGGTTAAAACGCGGAATCTAGCAACACCGTATATTATTATTATAAATTGACTAAATAATTTGATAAAAAAAATCAAGTTTCATTTTTAACAAAATACTAATAAAATGCAGAAAATGCCTACACAAAAACTTTATGAAGTCTAAAACATTTTCATATTTAAATTTATTTTTTAATTAGGTGCATACATATATGCACCTTCCTCTATATTATCTATAAATAAATAGTTCCTATACCTATATTAAGTTACGGAAAAATAGAATTTAAGACCGCAATCACTCTGTATAGATATTTATATTATATATATTATTATCAATAAGTATTAAAAAAAAATTGAATATATTCCACAATGCATATCCTATAAATATACCCGCGGCATATCTACAATGGCATAGATATGGAATATTCTTATGAGATAAGATACATTTGAGATATTCAGTGCATATTCCAGGAATATTGCAAGATATTATGGTCTATTGGCAGATAGGGGAATATTCCAGGAATATAGGGTGCCGTCTGGGATATTCCATCATAAAGACAGGAAAGTTTAGCCAAAAATTGTTATCAACTTATATAAGTAGTAAATACCTAGGTACTACCTATTTAAAGTTCTTACAATTCACGGGACAAACGAAGTTTGCACTGCGACAGCCACAGTGCAACAATTTTTTGTACCTTTAGTTCAGTCCCGGAGGGAGACGATGCCTTTACTGCATATTTTTTTTTATTATATTAATGTTTTTGTAATTTAAACATTTTTCATTCTTCTGCTGTCCCTTTACTGTTCAATATTCTAATTCACTACAGCAACAACTCAAGTGTACTAAAGAAAGTAAAGCGGGGAAAATCGTAAAATGAAGCTAACCTAAAATTATTAATATAACTATTATTAAAACCGAGATTAAAACAGAGACTTACCTCAGTTTTATTATCCATAATATAATTATTCGGTATTAGCACAGTTCACTCAAAAATAACAATGCCTAATAATAATTATTGTTAATTGAACATTACACAAACCAGAGGGACCCGGACCGGAATGTAATATCAGTTCCGTTCCGGTTTCGGATCCAGATGAAATAGATAATTTAGGTTCCGTTACAGTTCAGGTTCCGAAACAATTATTTCGATTCGGTTCCTACCAATATTAAACGGTTCCGATCCGGTTCCCCCCAAAATATAAAAGAACCGTGTCGCCAGAAATGTGACCACTATATAATTGGCAATGGTTTCGTTCAGTCTTCGCTATTTTGCATAAAGACAAAGAGGGAAAGAAAAACAAGTAGAATATTCTAGCAAAATCTCAGATTTATTTGCCAAAAGGGGAGTAAATTCGCCAATATCTAATCAGCCCTATGATCAAATACTTAAGTTAACTTTTAACGTACCATTTTTCCATTCCATTCCATTTTCCATGACAACAATCTACTTGTTAATTTTTCACTGTGGTTAATAAACAGCTAGTTAGCGTCCAGAGTTAACTTGTGTGTTTGATCATAGAGGGCTGCTTATCTGTTTTGTGGTCGAAATCTCGACCGAAAGTCTCCACAGAACCAAATTTATAGAGAAACTTAAAATTAGGGTAGGTTTATGTACTGCAAAGCAGGGACCCGGACCGGAACCGCTAATTGGTAAGAACCGGACCGGAACACATATTTTTTGTGGACCGGAATCGAAACCGAATACATAATATTTTACTTGAAAGAAAATTTTAGTTGCAGAACCCGAACCCCAAAAATTAAAACGGTTTTTATGGGGTTTTTTCGGTGTTCAGAGTAATACTACTTTGTCAGATAGTTTACACATGCCTTTGCAGTAATTAAACCTAACCTAATTTTAAGCGAGATTTTAAGTTTCTCTATAAATTTTGTTCTGTGGAGACACTTTCGACCACAAAACAAATAAGAGGTATTGCAGGCGAATTTACTCCCCTTTTGGCAAATAAATCTGAGATTTTGCTCTAGAATATTCTACTTGTTTTTCTTTCCCTCTTAGTCTTTATGCAAAATAACAAAGACTGAACGAAACCATTGCCAACTATATTATAGTTATAGTGGTCGCATTTGTGGCGATACAGTTTTCTTAATTATTTTGAATGAAACGGGATTAAAAATTCAAAGTTTATCCAAAACGGTCGTTTTCGGATCGGAACCGAATCTGAATCGAAATTTCATATTTTGGAGAGAACCGGATCGGAACCGTTTAAAATTGGTAGGAACCGAATCGAAATAATTGTTTCGGAACCGGAATTGTAACGGAACCTATAAATTCTCTATTTCATCTGGAACCGAAACCGGAACGGAACCGATATTACATTCCGGTCCATGTCCCTGCTGCAAAGGCATGTGTGAACTATCTGGGAAAGTATTAGGTACCTACCCTGAAAAATGAAAAAAATTCCAAAAAAAAAACGTTTCAATTTTTTGGGGTTCGGGTTCTGCAACTAAAATTTTCTTTCAAGTAAAATATGTGTTCGGTTTCTATTCCGGTCCACAAAAAATATCTGTTCCGGTCCGCATCCTATTTTGTATATTCATATTTATTACTTAATAGTTTTTTTTTTTTTTAATAAATATGTTCTTGATATTAAATGATATATTATTATTCCATTTTATATAATTTCAGCAATATTACTAGAAATTTGGTTGAAATATTTCTTAACAGTATTTGCCTCTAACTTGAAATATTTTAGAAATGCAATTATACAATGTTTATAAAATGAAATATTACTTTTATGGGACATTTTTAGATTTCTGAAAGATTTTATCAATATATCATAAATGTTTTGAAATATTTATGGAATATTTAAAATCTATCGGAGAAAGTAATATGAAATATTTCTGAAACATGAATGTGCTGTGTGGGTATCTTCCTACTTATAATTATAAACGACTTTTATGGAACTCTTTTTTGTAAATAACTTAAGGGCGTGCACTTTTTTTTTACTTAATCGAGTTATATAATGAGTTAATCTAATCAGATTTTTTATTGTGCCAATGTCATTAAAGTTAGTAGCTATGTTTTAAAATTGAAAGTAATCGATTACTTTATAAATTGTTTAATTAATACAGAAATTACCCACCCTAAATGTATTTATAATATTATGAAGAATCATAGTTTATAAACTATGGCAGAAGGTAATCCCAGAGTGTACTTATATTAAACTGCAGTTTTTTGTTTCTGCTGCTTTTTTTAATTACGAAAGCTAAAAGCCATCCAGCAATATTTTATTGACACTCAATGAAAATAGCAATTACTAATAAATCATAATGCAAGGTGAAAATAAATTTATGTAGGGATTTTCTTTTAAACTTTCTTGCTAGCTATTCCTAGCCATATGAAAGATGTCATGGGTAAAGTACCCTTATTATTTAAGGAGTTGGCGAGTTTAAATTTTAGTAAATTCTAAAGCTTAGGTACTGTCTACAATAAATGTTCTAAATTTGGTCAAAGTTTACAGAATAGAATAAAATATTCTGCGTACTTGGTACAGATTGACCGTTTTTAAACCTTCAAGCAATGGTGGTAGGGTTGCCAGGCGTCACGCATTAGTCGTGATTGTCACGAATTTTTAATGGTTATCACGCATCACGCCTGACTATGGGCGTGACACGCTTTTTCATATTATGTAAACGCTTACTAAATAAATTATTTAGCAGTAAAAAATAGACTTGCTTCCAACATTTATCTTAAACATCGATTGAACAAGATCGTCATTTCAAAAATATCGATTTCAATTGCTATTAGAAGCAAACATCGGAGGCTTATTTTTAGGGAGTTTAGGGAAAAAACGGAGCGTGGCACCCGAAAATTTTTGGGGCGCCTGCGGCGTACTTTTATTTAATCACTCCGTCACGCTTTTCCAAAATTAAAACCTGGTGGTCAATAAGTTTCGAGTTAATAAATTAGGCACTCCTATTTGTTTATTTGGTGTCCCACATTATAAATGCATCGATGCGTGATAAAAATATTAACACATTAACAATTAAGTTTCGTTTATTTGTTCAATTGCTTGGGAACTTTATTATTAGCAGACACACAGATGCTCTTAAACTTGATAACAAGGTCACCAGCCGAATCTTAATCTGCCGATAAAATAAATATTATACGTCTTGTAAATAGTGAACCACTACAATGCGAAAGCTGTTAGTAAAAAGAAGTAACAATCCTGTGGATATTCCAGAATATTCAGGTAGAAATAATTTCCTTAGAAATATATTCCAATCACCAGAAAACCAATTTGGAAACAAGAGTTCAGTCGAGTTGTCTCCAAACAGTGAATTCAATGGCGATTTGCTTGCTAAATTGGTTCCGCAATTCGTATCCGTGACTTGGTTGGGAACCACGTATTTAGAGTTGCCTGCCCATGAAATTCCTGCTATAGTATTGGCAAAAAAATTAAGTGGTAAAGGTTTTCCCGTCCTGTTGCACTTGGCGGGAAGAAATCTGAATCAGGAGCGGCTTGTGGAGATTTTAAACGAGCTCAAAGATGGAAATGTGAAAAATATTTTAGCTTTGCAAGGAGGTAAGTAAAGTGTTTTTCTTCAATTATTTATTACTACTTAGGTAGGGATCTGTTTCCTGATGAGTATTTAATCAAATATATTAATACAGTTTTTTCACGGGACCCATGTAATCTCCATTTACTTAGTCTAATTCTTTAACAACTAGTTATACAAATTTTGTTGCCTCTGTAAGTCTGGCTGTTTTGAGTTTACAAGTAAACAGAGTAAGGAATGCTTTAATTACTTTAAACGAGGTGTAAAGGGACATTTTTTTAAATGTCTCAAATTTGATCGATATGATGCCATTTGGAGTTTCTTTAAATTGCAGCCCGCATTCCGTAATCCGATTTCAAAAACATAGAGTTGTTGATATTTATTTCTGACCGTTCCGGAAATACGGGGTTTCTGAATTGCCCTTATCGATTTTAAGTGTAATAAATAGGACTTCTAACCGGAAAATCCCAATTTTGTTTAAATAATAATAATAATAATAATAATAATAATAATAATAATAATAATAAAAATCTTTATTTCAGATCATGATCACAATGAACAAAAAATGAAATGACGTCAAAATTATAGTTCAACACAGTTTTGTCCAATTATAAATTAAGAAAAACACCTAAACTATAAGGTTCCATATTAATTAACATTCTCTTAACTACCGATTTGAACGTATTTTGTGAGTTCATTTCTTTAATTCTATTTGGCAAAGCATTGAACAATTTTAAACACATGTAATGTTAGACGATGTATTGGATATGAAACATCCTTTGTCCTTGTCATATATTCGTGATTTACTCTTAGATTAAAAAGTTTCCTGTGTTTGAAGAAAAACATCAGATATTCATAAATATTCAATAGCAGTACACAATGACTCAAATCAAATCAAATCAAAATATGCTTTATTGTCATAAAAAATTATTTTTATCGACAAAGCCTTTTTTTAAAATTAAATTAACAATAAAATATAATAATATAATAAAACTTAAAATATCGGAATAAACAAAAAAATGCAAATAATTATGACAGAGTATCACCAAAATATTCATCTAGAGTATAATAAGCTTTTTCCAATAATATATTTTTAACATTTTTTTTAAACATTTTAAAATTTGACATTTTCTTAATAAAAACTGGAAGAAAATTAAAAATTTTTTTAGAATCATAAATTATGGATTTTTTTACAAGACTTGAAGAAGGAATAGGTAAACATATATTAAAGGTTTCTCTTGTATTATAAGTATGTGAATTAATACTATTTCTATGCTTTTTATGAATTAAACAAACTGTTTCCAATATAAAAATTGAGGTTAGTGTTAAAATTTTTTGTGAGATAAATAGAGTTTTAGGGTGAAGTGGGGCAAATGCACCCCCAAAATGTGCTAATTTAACTTTACTACATCATATCTTATCTTAGAAATAAGTTGAGAACTTTTTGGCTTTAGAGTATGATATATGAGCTAAAGACTAATCAATTGTATTTATATAACCAATTTTGATAAGTTTCTAAAATATCTTACAGCTATTTTTTTTTTGGTTGTCAAGGGGGCGCATTTACCCCGGAATACGGGGTAAGTGCCCACCGCAGGTCTATTTTATTAGGTGTTTACGTTTATATATGAATGGGGTAAATGCACAGTTAGTCAATATGTTCGCTATCTATTATGCTATATAAATTTTATCCTATATTTTTTTAAATCTGTGAAATAAATATATATCTGGGTTAAAAAAAATATAAAAAATGTTGTTGAAATTTTATTTAATGTCTTTTTTTAAGAAAATAACAATAAACATTACAGAAACATACGGTAACTCAAAAAATATAGTAGGAAGAATATTTATTCTTTGTGAAAAGGAAATAAAAACTTAAAAACTAATTTCTAAAGCAATATGACAAAGCCTATTAGCAAAGACAAATAATAGGCACCAAAATCAACTTGAATAGTTAGAATGCCTCTTTTTTCAATCGGAAGCGGAAGCTTCCGTTCAATGTCAGCTTCAGGGACAATACATATTTCTTCAACATCTGGCCATCTAAACTGTCCCAATCTTTCATTTTTACATCGCAAGAACTTAATTTCGTAATCGTCGGCTCCCACTTTATTCAAAACCTTCCCAGCGAAGTATTTAATAACTAAACTATATTTAATAACTGGACGCTCAGGTCCTATTTCTTTTAAAAATTGATGTTCGAACCAATTTTCAAATATTTGAGCTGTCATCCATCCCTTTGGGGATGCGACATAGCTCGTATTGGGATATTCACTCTCTTTAGGAATCCATTGATCCCATAAATTTTTTGCTCTAAATATTATTAAAGGAGGCAATTTTTGGCCAGCTGCATTTACACATGCCAATACACTAGTATTTTCACGTCCGCTAGCAGCCGTCACGCGGTGACACATCTCACCAACTCCTGTTACCACTTTGGTTCTACTGGGATCGTGAGGAAACGAAGTTTCATCGCAGTTGAAAATTAGGTCTGGTCTATCTGCAATACCGAGAGCCTTAAGCTCGTTTTCTAGTAGATCATAAAAACCATACATAACGAATGGATTAGCACCTTGAAGTCGCCGAGCGTGTTCTAGAGGCTCCGGCTTTTTAATTGAAAGGTTATGTCTTTTCTTAAAAGCTAGCCACCAGTCTTAAGCAGGGCGTTTATTTTTGAAGGGTGTTTTAAGGTTGTTAGTTCTAACGTAATCTTGAACAATATCCAAAAGTTCATTGCGGCTTAAACCGAAACCCCATTTGGACATAGCGCGTAAGCAGTTAGCAAGCGTTGATTCTTCTTCACTTGAAAGAGCGGTATTTCTTCCACCACCACCTTTGCTGCTTCCTAATTTACCACGGCGCCCATTTTTATGATCTCTTAGTGTGCTGGCTGGTATTTTGAACATTCGGCTACAAAGTTTTATACCCATATTTCCATTTCTTATTCTAGACAAAGCTTCCTGCAGATCCCCATTGCTGTAGTTTCTCCTGATAGATTTTCTCGTGTACGTTCTAGGCATTGTTCTGTAATAATAAAGAAAAAATCGTTAAAAATAATTATTATGGGGTAAGTACGTCCCTGGGGCGCACTTTACCTTATAATGCACACGCATTTACCCCTAGCGAGGACAACCTCGGGGTAAATGCGCCCCCGCGACTAACTGTATAAAAAGAGCTTGTTTACTTAAACATTGGTCAAAATCCATGACATTAGCAACTGTTACTTACCTCTATATGGTTTTTTCCAATTATTTTTATTACATTTTAATACTATGTGGAAATTCACACACGTGCCACCAATTTACCTTATGCGCAACTATACGGCCGCTTCATCTAACACCTATTAACTGTCGATGCTCGAATGCGGGAGGCTCCTTCACCGCGAACCGACCGAGGTTACCTCAAAAACGTTGAAGCGCTGTTGCCAGACTGATTAAAAAGCGTAGTGCTTAGAAACATTGGTCGGAGAACGCATTTACCCCAAAAACGCATTTTCCCCAATTCACCCTACAAGAATCTCTAGATCTAGCTTTGCACAAATATCTGATAGCTCTTTTTTGTAAAATAAAAATTGAATTTAGAAGATACTGGCTTGAATTTCCCCAGAAACAAATTCCATATCTCAAAAGAGATTCTATTAAAGCAAAATCAACATTTCGAAGAACCGCCATATTCATTTCATGAGAAAGTACTCTCAGGGCATAACATCCTGAAGCTAATTTTCTACATAACTTTTTGATATGTTCATTAAAAGAAAGATTTTGAGTAATATAGATTCCTAAAAACTTTATAAATTTGGGGTTATTAATTATTAGATTGTCAAAAATTATATTATTAAGTCTACACTTAAAAGTTAATATATTTGTTTTAGTAATATTAAATGAGAGTAGATTAGAGTCACACCACTTTTTAACATTTATTAAATCTTCATTAATTATTTTAATTAATTCATTAGAATATTTACTATGCCAAAGTATTGTTGTATCATCAGCAAATATTGTAAATTTACCATTTATAAAAATTGACGCAAGGTCATTTATATATATTAAAAATAGTAATGGACCAAGAACTGAACCTTGAGGTACTCCACAATCAATTTTATTACTTTTTGATTTCTTACCATTTAACAATACTACTTGAGATCTTTCAGATAAATATGATTTAAACCATTTAAACGATATACCTCTAAAGCCATAAAGCTCAAGCTTATTTAATAATATATTATGGTTAACACAATCAAAAGCTTTAGAAATATCACAAAATATTGCTGCAGCAAAATCTCCTTCATTTAATATAAAATAAAGATGTTCAAGAAATGAAAATATAGCATCACTAGTATTTTTATTTTTTTGAAATGCAAATTGGTTTGTATTTAAAATATTGTTTTTATTTAAAAAAGAAATCATTCTATTTTTAACAAGTTTTCAATAATTTTAGAAAGTGTTGGAAGTAAAGAAATTGGTCGAAAATTAGAAGCAGATTCACAATCACCTCCTTTATGAATTGGAATAACAATAGCTGATTTAAGGCATTGTGGAAATATTCCATTATCAAAAGAAACATTTATTGCTTTCGCTAAAGCTTCTAAAGCAGGAATAGACAATTGTGAAAAAATCTTTATTGATAAATTATCCCATCCAGCAGAATTTTTATTTTTTATTTCCAAAATGATTAATTTTATTTCTTGAACATCGGTTGGACTAAAGAAAAATGTGTCATTAATTTTAAAATTTTTCATGTACGAAAGTGGATCAATGCATGGATCAATATTTTCAGAAAGATCTAAAGCAATCGAACAGTAAAAATCGTTCAGCTCGTCAGAAGATAATGAGGTATTTATAGGTATTATGTTGTTTTTCCCTCTCAAATCATTAATAATTCTCTTTCCACATATTCATACAGTCAGTTTCTGTACTGCCATCTCGACCAATATGTCTATTATAATAAGTTTTGGTAATCTCCCAAATACTTATGTTCAATCGGATTGAACATACAGTGGTATGGAGGAAGTCGTAAAACTGTATGTCCATATTGCTCAGCCAGGTTATCAACTAAATATTTTTTTGGTGGCTTATGTCTGAAAACCATTTAAGTTTAATATTCAAGAATATGTTAAAAAAAAGGGCATACAAAGTGTCTTGTACCAACCTATTAACGATTTGTAAAAGTTCGGCTTTGAACATTGTATAATCAAATTTAATTTTATTAGTAGTTAACCATTCTTGAATTGCAGCTTTATTCCGTGATGTATTAGGCATTTTTGTTAAGAACATGCTATGTTGAGTGTTGTCTATTACAATCACAGATGGCTTTGCTAAATTGTTCAATAATTGGCTTTTGAACTATTGTAAAAAATTTTGCTTACCTACCTATTCATTTCCATGGTAGTCACTCAGCTTAGTTTTAGAAGAAAAAATTGCCTCTGGACCCTCAACAAAACCATCTTCACTACCAGCATGAAGTATTATATACCTAGAAAAATATGTTTTACCTAGGTAAACTTCCCATAGTTTATATATTTGTTTACTGCATAATACCTTTTACCATCAACTTTAGTATATTTAACACTTCTTTTATTTTCATCTTACCAAGATCGATCAATGGTACCATTCTAAAAAATCCATGTTTCATCCAAGAAAACGAATTGGTACAAGGATGCTTCTTTTTCTTTAATATATTCTTTCAAAAATACCAATCGTTTGAAAGCTACATGGGAAAGTTCCATAAGCCCTCGCCTCTGTTCATTTTTTTTTCATCCCAAGCCTGTTTCCTTTAAGAAGCTTTTTAAAGAGTTAAGACAATCATCCAAACAGTTGTCTGTCTTTTAATTTCTAACTTAAAGTTGTCAAAGTTATACATGATGTTCTAAAAAATGTTACAGCTTAAGCATAACCAATGTAAAATATTAGTTTTTGAATAATACAACTTACTTGTTTCATACATTCCATAAATAGTGTCACGGATAGAACTTATATCCAATTTTGACACATTTACAACTCTCTTTGAATAAGAACATTTCCTTTTAGGTGACTTCAATAATTTATTTTTCTTAACTGTTGTTGAAACTGTGCACACACGACATATTAAAATTTAGGGCAGCTGCTACACGCTAAAAATTAGTAAAGTAGTTATAAAATATATAGACCTTAACACACTCTTTAAATTTACTTCTCTAACTGCTGTCAAGGGTAACAATGGGCCATTGTTGTTAAGTTCTTCCTGAAAATAGCGTATTAGAGAAGCTATAAGCTCCTTGCACCGGCTATTTAAATGCTTCGGCATTTTTCACAAATTTAATAGTAAACAACGTAATTGACGAAGATATGTATGTGCACTTTTGTCTCTCCTAATGGAACAGTTTTTTAATGCTATTTAAATTATTATTAAAAAAATTAGTTAAAAAAATAGACGCACAGTAACACGGAACAATTAAAGTTAGTTTTGCTTGAAACGTCAAATCAAGCCAACGAACGAGCTGGCGCCACCACACCGTTTACAGTTCTGTTGCTGCCAATTAAATTGAAATTATATTAATTTTTCCAATCTTAAACAAACTAAATATTATTTGCTGTAAGTGGCGTTGTTTCAAAGAAGAATACTTTACCAGCAAAAATGTTCTGTATCAAACTGTATCCTCCCCAAAAAAACAATTCCGTACCTTAACACCGCCTCAAAATTAGCATGATACAATATTTTAAGGGTCTACTCCCCATATACCTACCAACGACCCGTATCCCATAAGACAAAGAGTTTAGTTTTTTTTCCAAAGAATTTATGTGGTACGTCCAATCAAAGTATGCACTAATATAAATACCTACAAATTTTACATCTTTCGAACAGCTTAATTCTTTATTGTCTATTTCTATAACTGGTGGCTTTTCCAAGTTAAACTGTTTTGTTCTAAATAACATCATATCTGTCTTGTCTTTATTTAAAATTAGTTTATTTTTTAAAAATCAGTCTTTGATGAGTGCAAAAAAAATAACATAATTTTCCGTGGTAGAGCTCTTTACGCTATAATCAAATTCGGCGGATATCAGAAAAAGACATAATATACGACACCATCTTGAATTGTTTAAATGGCAACCCTCATCCATAACCACTCGAGTGAATTGCATCTCGCGATCCGATTTTAAAATCATATAGTTGTTGATATTTATTTTCAACCGTTCCGGAAATACTAATTCTATTATTCCTATATTGCCTTCATTAATAACTGCCGAAAGCGCTCTACGGATATGATTTTATTCAATAAACTTGCACTAAGTACAAAAATTAAAGAAATTCTTTCTTAATTCATTAATATTGTCTTTTAAGTATCTCACCCCTTTAATGAATATACCTTTTAAGCTGAAAGCCCCCAGTTATTTAAAGTATTAACAGTATTATATAAAATATATGATATAGTTTTGTATAGTTTATTTAAACAACAAGAAACAGGACAGTTTTTTTATAAGCAATTTTAATAAATTTGTATTATTAAGAAGTTAAGTGAATAATTACACAGACCTACGAAGAATTTGTGATTAGACAATTTTTGTTTTTGGAAGTTAGTTTTGATGAACTAATAACCAAATCAATCGTCCTTTGTTTCTATCACGTACAGTTTTTTTTTTCTATAAATTTGTAATATTTTTTTCATTATATAAAAAGAATAATCTGCTGATTATTGTTTTTATTTAAGAAGCACCGCTAATACAACAGTATTTATAGGTGAAATACTAATGAGGAATCTCTATATTCGGAATAATCTATATACCAGATAAGGAGAAAGGCGACGCGTGACGGGGAATCCCTGAATCTTGAGGAATACTTATATAAATCAGGGCTTCGAATAGTTCACATTAAGTTTAATGCGTAGCAGGGACGCGTTAGGTATTTTCGGCGCCGTCGTGCGAAATAATGATAGGAGACTTTAACCAATATTGTAATATTGAGTTAAAATTACCACCCTTCTCTCATAGTTGATCATTGAAATTTTTGAAGAAAACTCTATACTTTTTAGTACTAATGTCTATATTTATTTATGAAAAACAGAAAGTAGATAAAAAATATTAATAGAATACGAAACAACAGTAACAAAACAAAAACAGCATCAAAGTTACAAAACATTAATTCAAAATATTAAAAAAAATAAAGAAATAAAATAGCGATTGCTTTGAAACAGATAATACATGATCATGATACATGATGGAGAGGTCTTACAAAAATTGGACTTTTCTAGCTTTACTTTTTGCAAATTCATTAACAAGATTTTCCATTTTAAGTTGCTTTAAAAAGTCAGCCTATAGAAATGATAGCAAGATTTTCTAACCGCTCTTGACCCATTCTAGACCGTAAATAATTTTTAATCAACTTTAACTTAGAGAATGACCTCTCGGCTGTAGCTACAGAAACTGGAATGGTTAATAATATGCGCAATGCAATCGTAATGTTTGGAATTGAGTGAGTGGGTTAGGTTATTTATTGCAAAGTAATTAAGTGTTTCTACTACAGACTTTATGTCGCCATTTCGCAGAAATTGTAATTCGTGTAAAAGTTCTGTTCCGTCTATATATTTCTCGTTTCGATCTTTGTCAGTTAAGGTTTCTTCCAGTTCTTTACAAAAATAAATTGATTTTGGTCAGAATATTTGCTGAAATCCTTAACATTCCACAAAAAATTAAATACATCAGAATGACACGATAATAGTTTAAATCTTTCATGTACGGATAAAAGAGTAATTCCGAAAAGCAATTAACTTTAAATTTCATTTCTTGATCTTCAATCGGCTGGTCGTCACCTTCTTGAGAAAATTGTTCTTTAATCTTTCGTAGCCTTAAAATTTCGGCGGATATAAATTTTGCATAACTTCTAAGCAAGAAGCTAGTTCTTTGGCATCTACTAATAAGTCACTAAAGCCTTTGTCAGATCGATATTGTTTTACAAATTCAATGAGGTTATTTAAACTTTCGCACGTCTGGGAAATATTAAATGTTTTTGATTGCAGAATCTTAGTAACAATATCCACTTTACTCAGAATCTTGTTCCACAAGACTACCATACATAACTCGTAATTTTTAATTTTTTTACCTAGGCAGGTAGCTAGATGTTTTGTAGTATTGTCAAAATTATTTCCGGATAAAATTTTATAAGGAGCATCGTAAATTTTACCCAACTGAAATCTTAGAGGGATTATTGCATCAATTCTGCTAGACTCAGCTAGACCATCTAGTATCTGACAAACGCTTTACTGTCAGACTTAAAATGTTACTTTTTAAAACAGACCACCGATTGGATGAGGCAGAAAAAAAAATTATATAATTCTTGAACAGTTGAAAAAAATTTATACTAGAAATATTAGATTTCACAGCATCGTTTATGCAGGAGCGGATCCAGAACCTCGTTTTTTTTTTTGGGGGGGGGGTCACTCACAAAAAGTAATATATTTTACTTTTGTGTATTAATGCTATTATATAATAAATCTCCAAAATAATAAAAGAAGTTTTCATAAATCATCTTACGGATCAATATAATTAAATTTTATCATGCATTGGAAAATAATATGAGCAAAGTAAATATAATAAATAATATTTTTTTGTACTCCTCTGTTTGTTTGGGGGGGGGGTCATGACCCCTCGTGTATTAATGTCTAGAATTCTTTTTTGTACACTTTGATGTTTACCCTTCATATTTATTTGAACCATTATCATAACCTTGGCCGCGCATATTATAAATGTCTAATCCATAATTCTCCAAAGTTTTTAGTAAAAAGTTGGTTAAACCTTCACCTGTTGTATCACTTATAGGACAAAATGTTAAAAAACGTTCTTCGACACTAAATTTATAATTAAAATAAAATATAACATTGTTTTTTAAATTAACGTATCTTAAGCAAACAGAAATGTGCTCCTGGCGGCTCACATCAGGAGTACAATCAAGTAATATAGAAAAATACTTTGCTTGTTTAACTTCGTTTAAAATATTATTTCTTATATTGTCACCTATTAATTTAATGGTTTCGTTTTGAATCTTATCTCAAAAGTAAAGTGGAATATTTTTTTGAGATCTATTAATATGTGCAGACATGACTGGATCAAATTTTGCTATTATTTCTATACATTTTAAAAAAATTCTTTCATATTTCTTTCAAATAATTTGTTACTAGGACCACGAAAAGCCAAGTTTTGTTCGGCCAAAAATTGAATAGTATAAATTATTCTGTCAATGACCTGCGCCAATGTTTATTTTCATTTTTTATTAAATTTTGCATTTTCGAATCAACGGTTCGATTAGTTTTTAATCTTTTAGTAAATCTGACCAGACACGTAAATTTTGAAAATGGGATTTACTTTTTTCGTGGATTTTCAAATGTTCGCTTAAATGATGCCAATCATTGAAACGGTCTTGGTTACCTAATTTAGTGTTTTTAAAAGTCAATGGATTGTTGGGGTTGGGGTCATTGAATATTTTACAGCAGAAGCCTCGGCAGAAGCAGAAAACTGCATTTTTTTCAATAGAATATAGCAACCAATGACGCTGAACCTTTTCACCATTTAACAAGATTCGAGTAAAATATATATCGGAAACTTACATCCACTTTTGTCCTTAGGATACATAGTATTATTTTGATAATGCATTGGATCTTTTTCGACAAGTTCTTGCACCTGGGTTGGAGACAATACACTCGGCCAAGGACTTGGATCGTTAGAAAGGGGCGCTACTTCGGATAATTCGTCTTGCTTACTCGAACATGATGGTACCGACACTGACTGAAACGTATAAGGATCTAATTCTTTTGGATCTTCATCCTCATTAGCTTGCTTTTCTAATTCTGATTGCACGTTTGATTTTGTTGAATGTAGAAAATCACTGTTATCAGAAGTAGTGTCTTGTGTGGTCTTTCGAAAAAAGTTACTATTTTTGAAATTGGTTTTCTACAAGTCTGCTTCTCGTTTTTGCTTGTTAAGCAAGTTTTGGTAACCAGATATTTTCTTTTTTTCTTCTCTGGCCATCTAAATAAAATAAATAAAAAATATTAAACACTAAGCCTTATTTGTTTCATAAACAAAAGTTATTAAAAAGAAAACAATTACTTCCATCCCTGTTAATTAATTTACGTAATAGCAAATAAAGCACTCTATACGTCTTATTCGCTTATCAAGACAAGAATGAAAAATTAACCTGCTACATCGATTACGAACACGCAAAGTTTAAACCAGCGCGCCGAACGCACGCGGATTTTCGCGCCCCCACAGGAAGAGGAGTAGTAAAATTTCACCACTAGTACTGGTCACCGACCGGCGGTCGGTGTTGGTGGATAATGCATTTTCACCACCGGTATTCATAGATAATTATTTTTTTTAGTTTTATGTTAATTTGTGTTGAAGGCCTGGCGCCTTTAAGACCTTGGACGGCGCATCCCTGATGCTTAGTACTGAAATGATAACTTTAGTTTTGGTTTCGGTAAAGTAATTTGTTGCAAGAATTTTTTGTCGAAGTTGCAAAAATAAGCCTGATGATTGTTGTTACATTTGCGGTAATTTTATTGCGAAAAAATACAAAGGAAGTATTACTGTAAACGCCTATTTTGCATACTTTAAAGTAAAGCTCGGAGATCAGGATAAATCTTGGGCACCGCATGTTGTGTGTAAGATTTGCAGAGAAGCTCTAAGGTACTGGATAAAGGAACAAGGAAAGAACTATTCTTTAGAATACCGATGGTGTGGAGAGATCCCAAGAACCATACAGACGATTGTTATTTTTGCCTTTGCAACATTAAAGGGCACAATACCAGAACTTTAAAATTGTGTATCCAAATATCATGTCGGCAATCAGACCAGTGTCCCATAGTGTTGATATTCCTATACACTAAGAATTTGACAAAGTGCTAGTGATAATGATAGAGATGACAAATCCTTAGCTATTACGGAGACTGCTGTGTTTCAACCTTTTTCTTCAAGTCAAAACGTACCTCAGCTGTTTTTGCAAGAGTTCTATGATCTAGTCCGAGATTTAGTACTTCCTGAAGATCTTTCCCAAATGCTAGGATCTGAATTAAAAGACTGCTTCAGGAACTACGTTTCGTTGGTATCGCAATCGTGAGAGTGAATTTGTCCAAGATTTTGTAGAGCATGGACCACTTGTATTTTGTAAAAATGTAGCTGGCATAGATAATGCACTTGGTGCTTCCGGATATAAAGCCGCTGACTGGAGACTTTTCATCGACTCGTCAGAAAAGAACCTTAAGGCAGTTAATTTACATAATGGTAATTTATATGCTTCTGTTCCTGTGGGCCATTTGACCCAATTAAAAGAAACTTACGAAAATCTTAAAAGAACTTCTCATGAGAATAGAGTACAAAAATCACAACTGGCTACTCTATGCGGCGACTTAAAAATTGTAGGTCTTCTATTAGGTCAGCAATCTGGGTTTACGAAATATATAATACCGTTAATACTTTAAATAACTGGGATAACATTTTTATTAAGACAAAAATAACTAGAAGAATAGGGGGGTTTCGGCTTAAAATGTCTATTCATTAAAGGGGTGAGACACTAAAAAGACAATATCGATGAAGGCAATATAGGACTAGGGGTGGGCAAAATAATCGATTAATCGATTAAATGATTGTGAAAATTTTAAAAATCGATTTTTGATTAATTGAATAATCGATTATTTTTCGATTATACGATTATGTATTTTCATAATCCTAGTGAGCAGCCTGTTAAGCGAATTCTCCTATTGGAATAAACTATCTAATATACCTACATATATAACATAATATTATTATAATATTATGCTTTTGTTTCTTGAGGAAAAACAGTAATATAACGTTAAAATAAAATTTGTGCCCCGTATTATGTTTACTGTTTGCTGGAATTTTTGGAAAAAAAACAAAGTAATAAAACTTGAAGAAGTAGTCCATTAGTAAATAATAAAAGAACTAGGCTAAACAAGTGAGGCTAATATAAAAAATGTAACAAAAAATTAAATCATCATGGTATAGAGTGCCCAATTGTGATTGTTTCAATTAGTGGATCATTTTTCGATTAATCGATTGTTTTTCGATTGATCGATTAATCGAAATAATCGATTATTTTTAACAATCGACAATCGATTGTGAAAAGTAATAATCGCCCAGCCCTATATAGGACCCCCGTATTTCCGGAACGGTTGAGAATAAATATCAATAAATATTAACAACTATATGTTCTTAAAGTCGGAGCGTGAAATGCAATTCACAATAGGGGCTTCTAACTAACGTGAGAGCATACGAAATGCCGGTTCAGTTTTGTTTATGGATGTCAAGCTTGCTTAAAGACCGTTCTCTGCGAGTGGCGAGGGACGGATTTCTTTCAGACACATTTAACATCAACGCCGAAGTCCCTCAAGGTTCTATATTATCGCCCATCCTCCTTTTACTATACATTAAAGATCTTTTGGAAAAAACTTACAATCATAGCTTCACTGATGACAGCACACTCGTTTCATCTTTAACTTTGGATGCTCGGACATCGGCTGCCAATGCACATTTCTATACCTAAACCCAGGCGGCAGTTTTTTCTAAAAAAGTTAATGTTGAAGAACCGGATATAGTCATGGCGGGACACTCGATTCCCTTGACTTAATCAATTCATTTATTGGGCGTCAATTTGGATAGTCATATGTCTTGGCATAGTCACGTTGTGGCCATTGCTAAGGCAGCCTCGCAGAAGCTTGGGATACACCCCAACAACTTTTGATGCTCTATAAAGCCCAAATTCGACCATCGCTGGGGTACTGTTCGCATATTTGGGGCTCTGCTCCTAAACATACCCTGAGATTGCTAGACTCCATTCAAAGAAGAGCCATTCGCTTGATCGGTGACCATAATCTGACAAACGACCTGAAAAGCCTTGAGCATCGAAGGCAGGTTGGCGACTTCAGTCTGTTTTACAAATATTTTCATGGTAAGTGCTCAACTAAGGTTACCCGCTTGATTCCACCCAGAGCGGTGTAAGGTAGAAATACACGACAAGCCACTGCAGCCCACCCGTATGTGGTTCAGCTTAATGCCCCTCGAACGACACTGTTTAAAATATTTTTAAATCTGAAGAACATCATCACTCTGTGGCCGTGTTCCCCAACGAGTATAATCTCCAAAGATTCAAGACCAACGTGAATCGCACACGCACCGCTCGCAGAGCGCCATAAAGGATAATCCTGCAGTGCTGTGCCTTAGCGTATTATGAAAAGTTTTGATATTATTGACACTACTTTCTGTTTTGTTTATGTTGTGGTGTTTGGTGGAAAACCGGCTTTACATACCTGCTTATTTTCAGATTGGTTACATGTGAAAGAAAAGGACGATAGAAAATGCCAGTTTCCCTATGCATTTAATTTGGTTTCCTTTATAAAGAAACATTATGGAGATCAATTTTGCGTTGGAGTAGCTGGTTATCCCGATACACACCCTCGAAGTCAAAGTATTGATGATGATGTTAAATTTTTACAAGAAAAGGTACAGCGTATAGAAAAGGCGTAAAATAGTATTAATTACCTATAATAACTAAAGTAAATAATAACGGACCCGTGCACTTGCTTTTGTTTTACGAGTATAATATCATTTTATAATTAATATAAGTAGGTAAAGTTCGAAGATTAAAAAATGCATATTCAAAAAATGTTGCGAAATATATACCTAACCATTGAGGATTAAACATTTATTTCATTTTAAATTTTTTTCTAATTTCAATTTCAATATATTGATCCAGTACAGGGTATGTACAGGGATATTTTTTTAAGTGCTCACCCGATTGGCGATTTTCCTGCTGACTATAATAAAAACAAATCAGACTTTCCTCAATGATTTTCCGCAAAGAAGCCAAATTTAATGACAAAAAATATAGGTATAGGTTCACAAAATTGACAGGTGCGACGCCATTTTGAATTTTTTTTAAATGGCAACCCTCATAAATAACCATACGAGTGAATTGCATTTGGCGATCCGATTTCAAAAACATAGTTGACATTTATTTTCAGCTGTTTCGGAAATACGGGGGCTCTTAAATTGCCTTTATCGACTTTTTCTTTTAAGTGTCTTGCCCCTTTAATAAATAGTAAGCTGAAAACCCCAATGCTTTTCACAGTAACATAATTTCTCGTGACCAAGCTATTTATGCTATATAATCAAATCCTACAGATGTCAAAAAGTGACAAATTCGACGCTATTTTGAATTATTCAATACGTAATTTTAGGAAATGAAAACCATACTTTCTTCTGGCAACTGTAGTGATCTCTGCACATGGAAAGAAAATTCGTACCATATTAAATTTCTCGTCATTTGAAAGAGCAGCGGTCATGATCAAAACTAATTAAAATCTAATAATGTAATAATTGTTATTGCTTTGACAAATTTACGCCTAGCAAAAGTGACAGATTAATCATAAGAAATAATGCCTAGCAACCAAACAAATGCGTTTATCTATTTGTAAGAAATGCTCACAGCCACCTTTAAAAAAATGAAACCAATTTTCTTACATGTTCAAAATAACTAAGTTTCAGAAAAACGCTGGAACAATATAATTTATTTAATTTTTTCTCATATGTTGACATTATTTTTTGGTTTCATAAAGGTGAATATTATGAGAGAAAGCGCCATTTAAATATTTCTAAACGTAAAATCTCCATTAATATAGGGTGACTTACTCTAATATACGATGCTGTCTTTATGGAAAACATGAAACAAATATTAATGTAAATGCAGACAACTGAATATGAGCACAATTTGAATCTATCTTGAAATATACAGGTTGTCACAGAAAAGAATCTCGTGCGGTTATTTATGATGAATATATTATTTAAAAAAATTCAAAATGGCGTCGTAGCTGTCACTTTTTGATATCTGTTGGATTATCAATAGCTTGGTCACGGGAAATTATGTCACTGTGAAAAGAGGGTTTTCAGGTTAGTTAAAGGGGTGAAACACCCTGTATTTCCGAAACGGCTGAAATAAATAGTCAGAAGAAAAATCGCCAATCAGGTGAGCCACTTAAAAAAATGTCCCTGTACAGTAACCATATAGGTGTCGATCAAAAAAGGTGCTTACACCTTCAAGCTAGTAAAAAGGCAAACAGAATGACAGTCTTGATAACATTTTTTTTTTACTTTCTACCGAGCAAGACTTTTAAAAAGACATATTATGCTGAGTATTGTATCGTAAATGCTGATCATAAAGTAGAGTAATACTCTCATATATAATTAAATCGTAAATGGTGAGAATTTTTAAGTCTTGGAACCAGGATTGGCTAGTCTGTTAGCCTTACATATTATTCTAACTGCTCTTTTCTGCAATAAAAACAGACTATGAATTCTGACACTCCCCGCAAACCCCCAAAAAGTCAATCCGCATATCTTAAAGTCGATTGGGATAATGCATAATAGACCATAATGGAAATGTGCTTACAATTAAGCTTCTGCGAAGCAGTCCTTAGAGCAAATAAAGCAGATTCCAAGCTTTTCGCCATATTTTTTTATTATGTTAAAAGTCAGATACCTTTCAATATTTGTCTGATCTATTCTTACTGAAACGGTGAGATCTTTATTAAATGGCATTCGTTTTGTTTTTTCGGTATTAAGCACTAATTTGTTTGCATAAAACCAGCGCTTTATTTCTGTTAGATCTCTGTTAACTATATATTGTAATAGTTTAAGATCCTCCCCGGTCCAGCGGCATCCCATTAGTCAGTTCTCCATAATCGGATCGAACTTGTTCTTGGTTACATCCGGTGACGTGTACAGTTTACTTCCTTTCGAAAAGGTAAGATTCAAACCACGTTATTCCAACCTCCGTAATTCCATAATACTCCAACTTACTCAATATTATTTCGTGATTTACGCAATCAAATGCTTTTGCCAGATCGCAAAACACCGCGATTGTACGTTTTTTCGCATATCGTTCTTGGAACATAGTTTTTGCGGCCGCCTATAGCTTGACCAGTAAATCTAGAATATGCTTGATGAGTAAATCTAGAATATACCGCTTTTATGCCAAATTCCCTCTCAATTCCCCCTTTCGTCTTATGCAATCTTTCGCTCGCTATACTTTAGAAAGACACGTTTAGTAACAAATCTCACCAATAAGACGATATAATTGTCGAATTTCCGAGCAAGGCTTTTAAAAGCAAAATGATTATGTTATAAACTTATTGTTTTAAAAATTTTGCTTCTAGCAAAAGGATCCCTATTTCTTTTGTCAGCGTGTTATTGGAGCTAAAAAGTCAAGTTCCCTTTAGATCGAAAAATAATGTTTAATGTTTTTACCCAAAATCAAATATTCGTTTGTATACATCAGTGGTAAATCCTATAAGCTATAAAAAATCTTTTACAATCGTTTTATTTTAGAGTAGGTATTTGCATTGGCGTCCGAGGAAGCTTTTTCAGCAGGACAAAGTGAAATACCAACAAACCGGACTGAGTGGATAAAGAAGGAATACATTTTTTTTTAACTAGTTGTTGTTGTTGTTGTTGTTGTTGTTGTTGTTGTTGTTGGGGGGCATTTAACCATAAAACGGTCAAATATCGATATCTATTATCGCGAATTGACGATCTCTTGGACAATATTGAAGCCAATCAATTCTATACAACCTTAGCCCTGGTCGCAGGAATAACCTTATACCGGTGGAAGAAGATTCTATCTCGTAGACTGCATTCGTAATTCGTAATTACGGGCATTCCGAGTACTTAAGAATGCCGTTTGGGTTAGTAAACGCACCTGTTGTGGTTCAGAAAGCGATGCATAAGATACTAGGTACATCCATTCCGTAACGAAAGTGCGATGGCGTATCTTGACGATGAGCTCGTTTCTTCAAAACCAGTTGAGTAAGGTTTAGAAAGACTTGGTCAGGTGCTCAAACTATTCAAGGCTTCGACTCAATCGATTTTTTCCAACCAAAATTGATCAGAGGTTAAGTGCCATGGACAGTCATAACCTTATATTGTTACTTCTGTCTTTAGCCAAAAGCCAATACTGCATCTTTAAAAGAGTCACATTTTATTTTACGACTATTTAGCATACTGACTCTTGGCTATTCGCTTGAAAATGAGTAACATAATTTAGCTTGCGTCACTTTCCATGTCGATCAACCAGAAGTTTATAAAATATTCGTTTATATAAGGTGACCAACCATTCTGATTGATCCAGAATTATACTGTTTTGGGGAACTAAGTTCTGCTTAAAAATCGGAGGCGTAAAACTTCTCTTTTTTGAAGGATATTCTGGTTTATTCTATTTTTATACCTACTATATTAATTAAGCCGTTAAAAGATAAAATAGAGAGTGTCTTCCAATATGAACAACTTTTGGACAAAAGACAAATCACGGTAACACATTAAAACACTAAAATCATTATTAATATTCAACAGTAGCGTTTTAACACCAGAGCAGTTCGGCTTCAGGGCTGGTCATTGCACGGCGCGCCAGACTACCAGACTGGCGACCAAGGTCCTTAACGGCCGCGTCCACACTGTAGTGGTCCTTTTCGGCGTCAGCAAAGCCTTCGACAAGGTCTGGCATGACGTTCTTATAAGGGCAGTCATGCCAAATTACCTTATAAAGGTATATAGTCATTTCTTTTCTGTTGTCAGGGCCGGAGTTCCGCAAGGATCCCTCCTTGCGTCGGTCCTGTACAATGTTTACACCGCGGATATTGCCACACATATGCAGCCTCAATTCGCGGCTGTAAAGACATAAATCTTCTCCAAATTTGGCTTGACAAATGGAAAATTCGTTTAAATGTCCGGCAATCGTCTTCTCGAAACCGATTATTAAATTTCCAACTTAGAGTGCTAGTAAATAACACCAGAATGAACTGAAAACATGACATCAAATATCTGTGACTTTCGTTCGACAGCAAGATGACCTGGAATAATAATGCGGATCAACGCTTAAGAAAGGCGAACCGACCGCTATATACTCGTTTTTAAATCGACACAGTAGAATCAACATACAGACAAAGACAAATTTATACAGGACAGTAGTAAGACCAGTCTTGACATATGGTATACATACAGATATGGTTATACAGTCAATAAGATGCGCTACAGTAAACTTGAGTTATTCCCATCCAAAGCACTCAGAATCATTGTGAACGGTCAAGATACACACCAATGCACGTATAATACGATTTTTAAAAAGCAACAATAATAGAACTGTAATAAACACATTAATAAACTTATAGTGGACTACTACAGAAGGGCAGACGTGTCATAAAACAATCTTATCACACAAATTCACATTCAGGTACCACCAAAACACTAGATACAAATTTCGACGGGATTGGCAACCTCCGTGAACGGACAACAAAAACCCAGTTAATTAAAAACAAACCAATTACAAAGAAACAGAAAGCCAGTAGAATGAATGAATTAATCAAGACAAACATAGAAGCTCTCAAAACAAACCTAACATGTAATGCCGAAGGAGCAAACATTAAAATTAATAGAAGGAATAGAGCACCGTCTGACTTAAATAAATACATCTGATATTAAAAAAATTGGCAAAACTAATTTGGATCATACATGCTCTTGAATTTCTTACCATGCTTAAAAAGATGAATAACTCCCAAGTTAAATATTCTTTTAAAAAATCCTAAATTATGTTCGTCTAAAATTTTTATTTTTGTTCTGGTTTTCCTTTCAGGAGAGTTGGTTACCCTAACCCTAGATGGTAGATGTTGGCTCACCCGACATCGCCGGTGAAATACCATCGCATCGGCTTAGGTGGTGTGAAATAGCTCTTTGAGCTAACGTTTCGTCACTGTGCCGATGTCTCCGGTTTCCAGGGTGGGAAATATATGAAAAATGCTATGATGAAGGTTCCAATATCACAATGTTCCGGAGTTAAAATCCCGATCGGATCTCCGCGTAGGGGCGGGTTCTGGCGCCTTATCAAGCGAAATTATCAAATCATCCACCATGTCCAGTAGCCATGCGGGTCTTTCGAACAATATTCTAAATAGAAATGGTGTGAAAGCTGAAGTTGTTAAAAGACCCGAGATTAGCAGCTTCCAAATTGACTTCTGCAATATAAGAGGACTGAACTCGAACATCAATGCGGTCCATCAACATCTACAATCTACCAAACCTCATGTGCTTGCACTAACCGAAACAAAGGTCAGATCATCGATTAGTACGGTTAGCTATTTATATCCTGGGTACAACTTCCATCACTGATTTAGGCGAAGTTTTGGCCTTTGTCTCTTTGTCCTGAGTGATATTTCTTGTCAACGAGAGGAGACACTCGATCCTAACGAAAAAATTACTAAATTCATCTGCTGTCTTTACCGGCCGTCAAGCGATGCCCATTATAGAAACTTGTTCTCCTCTCTTGCTAACACGATCGACTTTTTGCAAACCCACTATCCCAATTCCGAAGTTGTCATCCTTGGCGACTTCAACGTTCATAATGTCAACTGGCTCAAATACTCAAATATAACCGACGAGCAAGGTCGCGAAGCCGAATCCTTTGCCATCAGCTCTGGCCTCACCCATCTCGTGGGTGAACCAACTCGGATTCCAGACCGAGATTGTGATTTTGCTAGTTTGTTGGAGCTTTTCTTAACTTCAAACCCCGACTTGTACACTGTCACCGTGAAGCCGCTGTTAGGAACGTCTGACCACAACCTTATCTCGGCATTGAACAAACTACCAATTAGTGCCGATCAGCCTCCTAAACCACGCAAGGTCTGGCATTATACATCAGCTAAGTGGGATGACCTAAGGGACCATTTTCGAACCTTTCCTTGGCGGGACGTTTGTTTTACCTCTAATGATCCATCCATCTGTGCAACAGAAATATCGGAGGTTATCCTTACTGGCATGGAAGCCTTCATTCTTTTCTCAAAAAAGTGCCCTTCTAACGGCAAGCCTTGGTTTACCAAAAATTGCGAACGGGCTGTTAAATCAAAAAATTATTTCTACTGACAATAGCGTAAAAATCCTACCGCCGAAAATCGTACCATCTTTGTTAACGCTCGAAACCAGTGCAATCAAACGATAAACCAAAGCAAAGAAGCACACAACCAGAGTATCAAAGACAAACTTCTTGAATGTCCTAACGGCTCAAGATCATTTTGGTCGGTAGCTTAGGCCGTCAGTTTTTCCGCCACCGCCATGTTAAACGAACCTTGGGGAGTCTTGACACTAAAAAGGCTTCTGGTCCTGACGATATTCCAGTCATTATAATTAAGACATACGCTGACGAACTGACACCGGTATTTTGTAAGCCTATTAACTTATCCTACAGAAAAAGGAATATTTCCTTCTTGCTGAAAAACTGCGCCAGCCCATACCCAAAAAAGGCAAGAAGACCTTGCCAAACAACTATCGTCCAGTCGCATTGCTTTCAGTTATATTAAAAATTATGGAGAAAGCTATCAACGAAAAATTATAAAAATACCTGGAAGGCTTCAACATTATTAATGACCGCCAGTATGAATTCCGTAAGTCTAGATCAACAGGAGATCTTCTCGCTTATGTTACTCACGTTTGGAACAACGCAATAGAACATCATGGCGAGTCCCGGGCGGTGACACTGGACATTTCCAAGGCTTTTGACCGAGTATGGCATGAGGGGCTCCTAACTAAAGTGAGAGCATACGGAATGCCGGTTCAATTTTGTTCATGGCTGTCGAGCTTTCTTAAAGACCGTTCTCTTCGAGTGGTGATGGACGGATTTCTTTCAGACACATTTAACATCAACGCCGGAGTCCCTCAGTTGGCAAGTGCTCAACTGAGGTTGCCCGCTTGTTACTACCCAGAGCGGTATGCATGGTAGATATACACGACGGGCCACTGCAGCCCACCAGTACGTAATTCAGCTTAGTATCCCTCGAACGACACTGTTTCAAAAAATTTTCATCTGGAGAACGTCATTACTCTGGAACGATTTCCCTGAGATCGTGTTCTCCAACGAGTATAATCTCCAAAGATTCAAGACCAACGTGAATCGTTTCCTGCGCACACGCACCACTCCCAGAGCGCCATAAATTTAACGATTTATCCTGCAGTGCTGTGCCTTATCATAAAAAACGACAGTGTACTATCAGTACTTATGACATTAGGATTGCAACTGGAAGAGGATCGTGCAGCAGTGGTGGCTCGTGAGTTGCCAGCCAGGGTCGTCAGTTTGGTATAGGCGTGGATGCAGGGAAAAATGTTAAGGAGCGCCGCAGGCGAAAATTTGAGACCACGCCCAAATTTCAGTTTTGTCTACAATCTAATATTTGCACTGAACAGATGTATGATAAATTGTTTAATTTCACTTTAATTTTTTATTTATGTGCAAAAGGGTAGGTTTGAGAAAATGTAAATCAATCATGTTTCTAAAGGGGGGGGGGGGGGTCGTGACCCCACAATCACCCTGGACCGCACAAGAGTCGGTCTAGTGTGGTAGTATAGCGTCCGGGCTTACAAGGGCGATTTAAAAAGTGGAGCGGTTATTTACTGGCAGTTTGCGAGTCATTAAAAATTCATAATAATGCAGATAAATATTAATATTATACTGCCTGTTATCTGCTTGACACTGGGTCGACACTGCCGATCCTGCAGCCCCTGAAAAGCCGCCAGTGTCGTGCAGGCATGAGAATGAGTCACATCGTGTAGTGTCTATTGGTGGTATTACTGGCTAGGGAAAAGGGAGTGCCCCCGTTTCTCCCTTTTTTGGACGCCTCGACTAGCACTTTCCCCATGTTTGGTCCGTGCATTTTATAGGAAAATATGATAGTATTGGTTTATTTACCTCCAGCAAAGATCCTGTAGTACATACACTTAGAGTAAAAACTTAAATCCGCTTTATTACGAATGATAACCGACTACAGACAGATACTCTTGGCATCATGCATTTTCATCGTGATAAAGTATTAACTCAGGTTGATACTAATTATAAACTATTACGATTTGGGAATTATTTTTTTTATGCCTTTTAGTTGCATACCTCCTTCCCTGAAAAAAAAATATTTTCAACATGCTAAATTAAATTTTTTTCCCACGGGTAAAGTAAACTTTTGCCGCAATAGTGCTGAAATTGGATTTTTTTTAGAATGTTTCCTTTACCTTTTCTTAGATTTGTACTTGTATTTAGGTATTATAAATTCGATACAAGTACAAGTATCAGTGAAAACAACGACATCACAGAAGAGATAAATAACCGGATACAGGCGGCAAACAGATGCCTTTTTGGTCTTCAAAACCTAATAAAATCTAGAATACTTACCAGGAAAACTAAGCTGAACATATACAAAACAATTATAAGACCTGTCGTAATGTATGGATGTGAGACCTGGACACTAACGGTTGCAAGCGAAGAACGACTTAAGGTCTTTAAAAGGAAAGTGCTAAGAAAAATATTTGGTCCAACTAGAGACGAAAACACAGGGAAATATAGAATAAAAACCAACCAAGAACTCAAAGAACTCCACACGGATACCAACATAATAAACGAAATAAAGGCCAGGAGACTACAGTGGGCAGGACACGTTAAAAGAATGCCAGATGATAGAATGGTAAAACTGGTGTGGGAGGAGGTTCCAGGGGGAAAACGTCCATTAGGTCGGCCCCGCCTTAGATGGAGAGACAATATTACAAAGGACCTAAAAACCATGAAAATCGAAAATGGCCCCGATCGGATGCTTGATAGAGAAGGATGGAGACGTGTGGTCGAGTCGGCAAAAACCCACCCTGGGCTGTGAAGCCACAGATGATGATGATGATGATGAAGTCGGGCTTCATGCTTGCCGGCACACCTTTTGATCTCTTCTTTTACTGTTGAAATTCCAAGGTCTCGATGAAGATCAGAGTTGTGAACATACCAAGGAGCATTCACTACGTTACGCAGCACTTTATCGGGAACGTCTGTATCATATTGATATTGCTATCACAGGTACACCCCCAAAGCTGGATACCATAAATACTGGTTTAAAAACCTGCTTGTAAATAAGAATTTTATTGTAGATTGATAATTTTCAATTTCTTCCAAGAAGCCAATAATGTTGCTTATATTTTAAATCTAGATCAGTTCTTTTTTTCTTCACATGCTCTTTCCGCCAAAGTTTAGCATCAAGAGTCATGCCAAGATATTTAGCATTTTTATGGGGCAGATTTGTACCGTTAACATCTAGGAGAAGTGGCTGTGGCAGCTTCTTGTTAGTAAAATTTACATGGCTTGATTTAAGTTTGTTGAACATTTTCCATTGTCTTATCGAGTCAGCTATCATGTTGCTGGCTATTTGGAGTTTTCTAGTAGAGCTCACATTATCTTGATCAACTGCGAGAATAGCAGTGTCATTAGCGAATGTGGCTCTAGTAGTTTCTACCGATACCTATAAAGTCACTGGCATATAACAAATAAAGAATGGGGCCTAGGACGCTTCCTAGGGGCATGCCGGCTCTTATTTTTTTTACGCCGGAATATTCATCCTCCTGCTTAATTCTAAAAATTTGATCAGAGATATAGGATATTAAAACCTCTACATACTGCTTAGGCACTTGTATATTAAACCATATCGAACGCTTGTGCAACATCTAAGAATACTGCGGATTCGATGCACTTGATCAATCGTTGAACGTTTCTGCCTAAATCCAAATTGGAAGTTCGAAATTAAGTTATTATCTTCTATTAGTGGTCGTTATCTCTTGAGTAGTAGCTTCTCAAATAATTTATAAATAATTGGTAAGGGAAATAGGTATATAAGAGGTGACATTGGTAGGTGGTTTACCCGGTTTCGGTAACATTATTACTTCTGCAACTTTTCAACAAGCAGGCATATGTTTCAATGTAAAGGCTGCATTCATAAGGTTTGTGATCATGACCATACCCTTTCTAGGTAGCTATTTTAGAACTTCGCTGGTGATTAAGTCGAATCCTGGTGCTTTTCTCGGATTTAAGTTTGTCTAAATTTCTCCTGCTACTTCCTTTGGGGTAACAAAATAAACAACGTTTTCTGATTTTTGGTTGTCAATCTCTGCCAAGATATTGTCCACTTGTACTAGGTTTGGCATAAGAATGTCAAAGAGATGCTCAGCAAACAGGATCGCCTTTTGTTTATTACCCTGGCCTATACGCCTACACTGGCCTATACACAGACCTACTCATTTCCTGATAGGAGGAATAGAAGTTATGGGTCTCTTGGCCGTTCTGGTTGATTTGCAGAGAGAATAGTCAGTATCGTTGTCTGTAGCAAATTTTGTAAATAAAAGCTTGTTGTTTCTTCCTTGAGCTTTTCTCTTTTTATTGACTAGTTGCTAGATTTCAACTGGATAATTTACACCTTTGGTCATATGACCGACTTCTTTGGGATTATTGAACGCAGCTTCCTGTACAAGTCTGATAAAATTTTCGGCCTCCTTTTCCAGTTGCTCGGTTGTTCGCGAATTATATTTTAGTTTATAGTATTCTGAAGGTTCATTCTAAAACTTTCCCAATAAGTGGTTTTGTTTACTTAGGTGGGGTGGTTCTTTTAGTTATCCTTTCGCTCAATGTTAAAATTACATCTGAATGGTCCGAATCCAGGTCGATATAAGAAAAAAATTTAAAGGACTGACAATCTTTCCCTTGCCATCACAGTATATCTATATCTGTCTTCTTTACGTAAAACTAAATAAATAAATAAATAAATAAATAAATAAATCTTCTATATTTCAGAACCAAAATACATAGGTATATAAATATACATACAAAAAGGAAATGAAATTGCGTCACAATAGTCTTTTAACACTACTTAATATTGTCAAAGTAATCTTGCATACTATATGGTTCTAGATCTAATAACAATTTCTTCACCTTATTTCTAAATCTTTTGTAAACGTTTACTGCTTTGACACTATTTGGTAACCTGTTAAATAATTTAATGCTAGAGTACACAGGATTTTTCTCAAACAATGTGTATCGGTGCTGTGGAAAAGTGATGTTTTGTGTTCTGGTCTCATACGTAAAATTTAAATTATTTTGTAGAAATAGATGTTTATTTTTATACAGAAACATGAGACATTCAAACACATATAGAGCATAAACCGTGAGAATGCGCTTCTCCTTGAAAATCCCTCGACAAGAATCCCTATATCCCATTCCAAAACATAATCTAATCGCCCTTTTTTGACAAACAAATATATCATGCACATTTGCTGATCCCCAGAAAATCAGGCCATATCTTAGAACAGATTCAAAATTAGAGTGATACAACATTCTCAATGTTCTCTCATTCATATACTTTGAGGCAACTCTAAAACTGAAACATATTCTATTTAGTTTCCTGCTAGTATAATCTACATGTTTATCCCACTTTAAAAACTGATCAATATACAAACCAAGAAACTTGGTATTTTCATTCACTTCAAAATCCTGGCTTAATACATTAATTGACTTCGGTATTTCTTTTGTACATCTGCTTGTTCTGAAAATTAATATATTGGTTTTTTTCTCATTTAAAATTAGCTCATTCTCTTCAAACCACAATTTTGCCCTATTTAGGTATTGATCAGTTCTCAAAATAAGAGGATCCACTTTGACATCACCAACTAGAAGGTTTGTATCATCTGCGTACTTTGTGATACCTACTCTAACACTGTCGACAATACTGCACAAGTCATTAATGAAAAGAATAAACAATATTGGGCCCAGGATGCTCCCCTGAGGCACCCCTATTGTATTAATAAGTATGTCAGACTTTGCTGTTTGTCCATCAGACACTATCTTGACTCTTTGTTGTCTATCTGTGAGGTAGGACTTAAACCATTTATTCAAATTTCCTCTGATTCCATATCTTTCCAGTTTTTTCAATAATAACTCTCGATTAAGACTATCATATGCTTTAGATAAGTCAAGAAAGGAACCAGATACAATCATACTGTCTTCCATGAGCTCCAAAATTTTCTTTGTGAATTGAAAGATGGCAGTTTGAGTTGATCTACCCCTTAGGTACCCATGTTGACTTTCATTAAAAATATTACATTTGTTACAAAAGTCTGTCAACCTTTTGCACATAGTCAACTCAAAAATTTTTGAAAAACTTGATAATAAGCTAATTGGTCTATAGTTATTCATTGATTCCTTATTCCCTCCTTTATAAAGTGGTTTTATGATGGCAAGTTTTAGTTGCTCTGGAAAGATACCAAATCTAAAGGAATTTCCCACAATATAGGCTAACACATTTTTTATCATTACTATGGAAAATTTGACCATACATAGAGGTATCTCATCCTCTCCAGAACAATATTTATTTTTTAAGTTTTTCGTTACCTCTACTATCTCATCCGAAGAAGGAGCAAAACAATAAAGTGACTGATTATTATAAAATATATTAGAGACCCGCTCATCATTATCAAGTGGTACATTGCCAGTGGCAACCGGAATAGCATCCAAAAGAAATTTATTAAAATTATTTGCTACTTCTTCAGGGCCGCTACCAATGTTAAAAGTTTGATTTATTTTTTGATTACCAAGGAGTTCATTACAGATGCTCCATAGTGTCTTAACTTTATTATCTGATCGGGCTATTTTTTGTTCATACAAAAGAGTGCGCTGTTCACTGAGCAGCCTGTCATATTCTGACTTTGTGCTATTATACATTTTTGTGAACATGGGGTTGTTACGGCTTAAAATTAAAAGGGTATCTAGTCTATTTTTCAAGTTCAAAAACTCTGTATTTGTGTGCCTACGAGGCCTTACGTTTTTACTTTTATTATGCACAAGTTTAAGAGGGAAGCACTGATTAAACATACTCACATACGAATTTATAAAAACATTCCATTGCATATTCACATCATGTACAGGCACATCAAAGACCAACTGCCAATCCTGATGTCCAAGCAATGCCAAAAAATCATTCCTTGTCTCCATGCTAAAAAACCTTTTGTACATTTTTGATACATTACATTTGTTTTCAACAGAAAAAATGATTATCTGCGCACTGTGGTCTGAAATGTGTCTTTCAACGACCTCACTTTTATATTCATCTATATTAGTGAATATATTGTCTATACAACTTTCTGAGTTATTGGATATTCTGGTATTTACAAAGACAGTTTGACTAAGATTGAATGATTTAAATAAGTTAATCAGTTGAGATCTACGAGGATTGTCTTTGATAAATTCAATATTAAAATCACCACATATTATAACAGATTTATTAAGTGATAGGTCTAGTAAGATTTCTTCTAGTTTTTCAAAGAACAATCCAAAATTAGAATTATCTGGGGGTCTGTATACAGATAATAGTGTTATGTTTAGTTGATCACACGTAAAATCTACACCTGCGCATTCGAAAAGCCCAGCCTCTGACAGACCTACGCATCTGTCTATAGGTTTCCATTTGGTTCCCTTCCTCAGATAAATCGCAGATCCACCGTGTCTGTTTTCTTCCCTGCAGTATGCCGATGCTAATTCATAATCAGCAAAAAGAAGCCTCTTTAGTTGTTCGCAGGACTTCCAGTGTTCGGTAACACATAATGCTATACAGTTAGTGTTTTCTTTTAGCATAAACTCAACTCTGTCCATTACATTACCCAATGACTGTGTGTTTTGGTGAATAACACATATATCTCTTTTGCTATTGCTAGTTCTAATGTCATTGTTTATCGCTATAAAAAAGAGCCTGCTTTTGCTTCTGGCAGCTTACCTGTTTCTGATAAATGCTTTAAAAAATCTTGATGAATCTTAAAATTAAATCTGCTTACTCCTACAAATTTTGGCCAGAAAGAACTATCATATAATTGTTCCTTCATGTCCAGGGGTGCTATTAACAAGAATGCCTTTAAGCGCTGTTCATCTGTCGGTATTTCTTTAACTGTGATTTCAATGCCATTAAAATCAGGTTTTTTCTCTATGTAGTTTTTTATTATTTCTTCTGTTGCACTTCTTTTAACCCTATTTATGTAGAGCCAAGCTTTTCTGTCTGCTCCTGCAAAGTTAGGATCAACTTCACCCGTTCCCAGATTTTTTCTTTGATAGTAATTTTCCGATTTTCTGTTGTATGTAACTTTTTGAAAAACATAGTTTACACTATCCTTATCCTTTCCTGAAGCATTGCCCTCATTGTCACTGATTGCTGTATAAACGTCAACAGTGTTAGTAAGGTTCCGATTTAAATTTGTCGATATGTCACGCGTACCTCTATCGATTTGTTTCTCGATCGAGGTCAAGCTGTTTACATCCCTTTGACGATTCGGCACATTTTGAAACTGTTCTTTTCTGGTTACATCCCTATATGACGTTTGCTTCGGAGCAGTTTGTGATTGGTTGAGGTTAGATCTTTTGTTTTCATTACTAATTTTTTCAAGCAGCAATCCATTGTTTTGTTTTAAAATATTGTTTTTATCACTGATCTCTTCAATCATTTTCTTCAAATATTCTATTTCCATATTCATTTTGGCCTTTTCAACTGCAAATATTTCACTTTCATTCTTGTCACCTGGGTTTCCCGCCATTATCAATGCAGACATGCCTGACATGCAACATTGAATTTTTGTTTCATCAATTACCTTTATAATCTTGCCCATCCGTTTGGCACAACTATTATGAAATATTGAGTAACAATTTACGCACACACACACGTTACAATTTTTCTTGGCGCAACATTTAAAACCACTTATTTTGCTGTCTTTTATGCTCGCTTCAGAATCTCCGTCTGATTCACCCGCCATGTTGTTTCGATCTCTCTCATAATTATGAATCACATAGCCATGTTCATGGTTACGAGACAAGATATAAGGAAAAATCTCCTCTTAGCTCAAACAAGACTACAAACTACACTTTGCTCCAAAATTCTTTAACACGTTAGCTAATAAATCAAACAGGACAATTTCTTGAGTGTATTTTAAACTCTTTCTACTATAATGTAATTTTATTGAATTTTATCATTATGCAATTATGAAGTGTCGAGTAATTTCATTGTCATATTTTCTGCAATATTGCAATCTTTTTTTTATATGAGAATTAATAAATAAATAAAAGTATGACCTACGTTTAAATTATAAAGTAAATGTTTTTTTCTTTATCTATCTTTTCGAAACCCAAAACCTAAAATAGTACATTATGGTATAAAGTCGCTATTTAGGTCGGTATTGTGCACGATGTTCCAAATTCGGAATATTTATGTATGCCATTTTATATATTTAATTTTGGCTTTAATTTTGTTGGAGCTAATAAAATCCTTTATTTTATAGGTATCCGCTGGCGCAGATTTCATTATAACGCAGGCAGCTTTCGAGTATGAAGTTTTCGAAAAGTTTGCGAAAAATTGCAGAAGGCATCAAATAAGCGTTCCGATATTGCCAGGAATTTTTATAATAAAATCTTATAAATCCTTAATAAATATGGCTAAGTGGTGTGAATTTCAAATACCCAAATACGTTCTGGATTTTATTGAAAAGAACCAGGGAAATGAAGTCGCTATTGAAAATTTTGGTTTGGATTTAGCAACGGAATTAATAAGAAAGATTCTTGTTAGTCCCGATTTGTTTGCAGGAGTTCATGTATTTTCTATGAATGATATGGAGTTGGTGAAAAAAGTTATTGCAAAACTTAAAAATTTTGATGAATCTAGGATTTAATATATTATATAGAAATCGATTATAATAACATAATATAGTTTTTGTTCCATTTTACACTACTCCCCCAGTAAATGTAATGAAATTTTTAATGAAATACGTATTCCTGTTATATTCTTTCACTATAATACGAGTAGCTCCCACAATTATTATTAAAAACCCTGTAGGGAAAAAATACCTCATATATTATAAGTGTAACGATAGTGGCAAAACCTTTGCTTGCGATTCCGATATGGCCACTTATTTCAATGGTTATTTTGTAAATATTGGAATAGAGATGGAGAAAAAAATTCCTAATCCAAATCGGGTCTGCACTACTGGACCTGAGACAAACATATCTCAACATTAAAAAACAATAGTTCTCCGGGCCATGATGAAATAACATCTAATGTAATAAAGGAAATACACAATGAGATTGTAATTCCAATGCTGCACATAATTAATCTGATTTTTGAAACAGCAGGTATAGTGCCGGGTTCTTTTAAAACTTCAATTGTGACACCAATCCACAAATTTGGTACAATTTCTAATGTTGGAAACTACAGACCAATAAGTTTGATTAGCAATTTTGCAAAAATCTTTGAGAAGAGTTTGAAGCATAGGCTAATTAAGCTTTTTGCTGCAAGCTCAATTATCTCACCCAATTAATACGGGTTTTCAGGCGGTTATAGCACCACTGATACGGCTATGTGTCTCGGAGGTAGTTAAAAATTTGAATCTGGGCAATAAGTGTATGGGCATTTTTATCGACTTAGCAAAAGCTTTTGACACTGTTCCTCATGATAGATTACTGAGAATTATGGAATGTAGTGGAGTCAGAGGAACAGTGCTAGAGCTAATAAAAAATTATTTAGGTAATAGGCGTCAAATGGTCAGAGGCAATAAAGTGTTGAGCTGGAGATAAGAGTTGGTGTTCCGCAGGGCACAGTACTGGGACCCATATTATTCATTACATATACAAATTCGCTATTGAAATTAAAGACAGGTGGATTAACAGTCTCTTACGCGGACGACACTGTTCTTGTTTGTAGTGGTAAAGGACGGAATGATATAAAAGTTAAAGTAATGAGTGGACTTCTGGCTGTACAAAACTCTGGCCGCAGACCTATAAATTGACATTACATTTATCAAAAACCAATTATACGGTGTGTGTCAGCCAAATGGAATAAATTCGATAATAAATTCATGGGGGCGTGTCTGAAAAAACCCTCGGATACGTCGATTGGTATTCCTAGTTGCGCATTTTTTTTTTCAATAAAATCTTTTTATACAGGGTGTGTCATGTAACAGTGGCCAATACTAACTTCCTTATTTTAAATACAATACCCTGTATATTATTCAATTTATGGATTCTTCAGAAAATTATAGACATATTTCATGTACAATATCCTATACCTATCTTCAACTGTTTCGGAAATATTAAGTGTTTCAGATTAATTGCAAAAATCATCAGCACACTAAAAAACTAATAAGTAATACTGTTTATTTCTTGACAATGTAAAAAACAAAAAAAACATTAATGTTCGTTAACTGCATATCAGAAAAATGGTTTATTTAACAGAAATGCACAAAATAACAATTCTACAGATGATTGGTTATAGAGATAAAACACGGACACAAATAGAAGTTGCTCGTTTATTTCATGAAAAATTTCCAAATTTGCCGCCTATTACTCAAGGGACAGTTAGTAAAATAGAAAAGCAGTTTCGCCAGCTTGGATATGTAAAGGTGGATTTATAAACTAGAAAAGTTGGCGAGGTTGAGGTTCAGTTGGTGTTGGAAATAGGAGTTCAATTTAAACTAAAGGGAACACTCAGTTATATTTATACACTCGTTCATGTTGTTCATGTAAAGCTCATGTAAGGTTTGAAAACTTCCCGGGTAGTTCGAGATAATCAATTTTTATGCTCGGAATTCGGAATATCTAACCTCACAACTTGACCATAACTTCAACCTCACCAACTTTTCGAGTTTATAAATCCAGCTTTAAGCAGATAAAAAGTGTAGCTGCCAATGCAATAAGTGATAATACCAAATTAGATATTATGCTGGAGTTTCAGGAAAACTCACATACTTCTAGTCGAAAAACAGCCCCAATGTTCGATGTTTGCCATTCATCGATTATTCGAACAATACAAGAAAATAAAATGTATCCCTATAAAATGATACCTACTCATGAGCTCATGGAAGACGATTTTGATAGGATTAGAACATGTTTTGCTTTCTGATGAGTGCACCTTTACACTTCACGGTTATGCTAATCGTCAGAATTGCCGCTATTGGTCTAGGGAAAATCCTCACTGGATGAGAGACGAACATACGCAATGTCCTAAAAAGGTTAATTTTTGGGCAGGAATTGTTGGAGATCATATCATAGGTCCCTTTTTCATTAATGGCAATTTAAATAGCGATAATTATTTAGCACTGCTCAAAAATAATGTCTTGCCAACTTTGACAAACTTATATCCTGATCCAGCAAACTCACAACTTCCAGCGAATATCATATGGTTTCAGCAAAATAGAGTACCGCCTCATTACCAAATCAATGTCCGGCAGTACCTCAACCGAGTATTTCCAAATCGGTGGGTAGAGATGGAATGGAATGGCCAGCACGATCCCCTGATCTGACGCCATTAGACTTCTTCTTATGGGGTTATGTCAAAAATATTGTATACAAAACTAAACTCCTCGACTTAGCTGACTTAAGAAGACAAATAACGCTTGCGATTAGATCGGTCACGCCTGAGATGTTCAGTAACGTTAGAAGAAATTTCTATTTAAGATTAGTTAATGTTTTTGTGAAGACGTTCGCGGCGAGGATTTCTAACATCTCCTACATTAATGTTTTTTTTTGTTTTTTACATTATCAAGAAATAAACAGTATTACCAACGAACATTAACAAGAGACAAGAAGGGTCACACTCTGTCGGAACTTTGATGTCCTGCTTACACAAGCGCCCCGACGATTTCGATAAATTCCTGAGGCAGTGTCCCTGTTCGTGCTTATACCAGGTTGATGCAAACGGCTAGCGATTAAAACGAATAAACGAGGGTGACTTAAAAACATCTAGTAATAATTTTATTGTTATTGTGTCCTATTCTGCGTTGTGTGAATTAAAAGAAAAATAGGGAAATCGTCAGGTTATTTAATTGGTAGATCTTAACATAATTATAAAAAGTACTGGTAGTAAAAATTAAGGGAAAAAGGAAAGTTTCTTCCAAAAGTAACAATGTAGTAAGCTACAAACGAGATTAGTAGGTATAAAAATTAACAATCAAATATTTGCAAATGCTAACTGAAATAGGTACTTATTCTAATTACCTTATTATTACATAAAATATATACAGGTTGTTTCAAATTCGAGGCCATCAAAGAGTACCTACTTACTTAACAGTAAAATACGGGTAGGAGTAGTTATACTCTGGGAAAACGAATTATCGCGATTTGTATGGAAAATTGTGAAAATCGATAAACGAACCATTTTAAGCCAAAGGCGTTTAACCAAATGAGTTAAAACCTCTGAATTGCTGTTCGATACCTTTTACAAATCTAGTAGCCCGTTAACAACTAAATTAACTGAAATAAAATTTACCGGCCGCTTTTTACAGATCTTTTAAGATATTTAATTTTATGTTAGGTTTTATTGATTGTTTCAAAGAATATCTTTTTTTTATATCCCGGTTAGCAAATTTAATTGTAAAATAAATACGCACCCTAATATATAGGTTTAAAAAATATTTATGAGGTAATTTCCCTAGTGTCAATTTAACTGGAAATTTTACACGGAAATTTTAAAAAATTGATAAGTGGAAATTGCATCCGTTTTGAAAATTACATCTGGAAATATCCCGGGGATAATTGTAATTTTTGACATTACATTTATAGTTTCAAAACATCAAAACAATAAATATATCAAAATCAACTTTTTAGCAACTACCTAAATAAACTTTTATCAAATCGGGAAATTTCCGATCAAAACATAACACGTGCCTAAAATATTCCCTAATGGAAATTTTACAAAATTTGGTCTTCAGCCAATTTAAAAAAAAAAAAAACATTCGTGCATTGCATCAAAGAAAAAATCCTTCACCCTGCGGGTTCGGGATTTTTTCAGGTGCAATGCACTCATGCTTTTGTTAAAAATATGGTTTCAGACAAAATTTTCAAAAATTCTCGTGGCAACTAATTTTATTAAAATGTTCAACAAAAATTATTTCTAGCTGTTTAAACATATTCTACAATAATATTACTAGGAGGTACATTTAGACCTCCATAGTTTTTAGAAGTCGAATATGCTTTATGCTCTAGAAATACAGCAGCTTCTTTTGGTAATGTATTTTCATCATTATACTTTGTGCAAGCACTACAAGAGTGTTGCAGCAAGCATTTCCTTAATAGATACCCTGTAATGTAAACTATAGCATTTCCGTCCGTACTAGAAAGATTTCTATAGTCGCCTGTAAAAACTTCTAAAGAACTATTATTTGTCAATATAGGTACATCGATATTTTTATATTCTTCTAGAATATCAGGAGTTACATTAAGCAAAACTGTATTAATATCTTTGATACAATTGGCACCTTCAACCTCATTAAAATATTTTGGAGAAAATAATTTCTTGAATGCCCTACAAAATTGAATTGGGGTTGGATTTCTCGAGTTTCCGCAACAATTTCTTACCAGACCAAAAAAATTTTCGATACAATCCTGATTAAGGTTCCTTGTTAAAAGAAATGAATAGTTCTTGCATTTTAAGGTTTCCCATAAAGATAGAGCAGAGGTAATAGTAATTTTCCAGCCATTTATAAAATGCATAGTATTATTTATACATTTTTCCACGTATGTTACCTTTCCATCGTTCTGTTTTACCTGTACTAATTTAATTACCTGTAAGTCATCCAACAAACATTTTATTTCTTCTAAAAAGTGCAATTGTTTTTCTGTGCCCATAAATGCGTTAAAGTTGTTAAGATGGGACGAGTTTAACAAATCAAATAAATCATTAATTATTGTTTATAGGAATTTTGCAGTAAGCGTTGCTTCTAAAGGCAAAACCTTAAAATGTATGTAGGTATATAGGGCAACTGAAAGAGAGTGAGTAAAGACTTGCGAAGCATATTTTACCTTCATTTTTTGAAAGCTATTAGGAAACATATGCTCGTCAGTAAGTTTAGGACAAAGTCGACTCATTTTTTTTTTGTCGTGATCATAAAAAATGTCTAAGTAACTTTTTTTTATGAGCCCACCTGACAAACGAAAGCTATAAGAAAAAAAATTGTTCCTTGTCGATTTTAAAAGATGAGGCACGTCGTACATGTAAAAAAGTTTTATATTATCTACCAAAAAATAAGTATGGTTGGGTGTTAAATGAAGTAGTTTGTTTACCAATTTTCTAAAATTAGATCCTTGATCTGACACTACCCCCATAACGTTAAGACCCACTCGATTTAGTTTTTTAACACTTTCATATAAGACACCTCTTTTATTTCTTTCGATGGAGCTGTTGAATTATAAAAAAAAATAGGCTATAGGTTGCTTCCAACTGCTAGCAATACCTCGGCCATTACAACTAATGCAGAGGTTGCTACTTTCGAACTGTCTGTATTATTTCCTTCCTGAAATCCTATTATCTTGTCACGGGATATGTCATAAAAAAAATGCGATTTTAAACTAACATCATCCATGCAAATAATACAATCTCGTTCTTTTTCTTTCATTATTTTAGCCCGAAGTTCCAGCAAACGGAAAATAAAATCATTGAAACCGGGATTCATTACCCATTTTCTTGTAAAACGGTTTAAAGTACTCTTTGATGGCAACCTATACATTGTAGAAATTTGCTTGTATGCCTTAGGCCCTAGAAAATATACGCTTAATGCAAATTGTTTTAATTCGTCTGTGTACCTACATCCCTTAGCTGATTTATTTAATAAGTTTAATTGGTTTTTCAATAACGTACAAGACTGTTTTGAATAATGTTCTTCCAAATATTTATGGACATCTTTCAAAGTTATTCCTGTTTCAAGCTGTTTTGAACGCCTTGCTGTCGACGCCATATCATTTTCAAGCGTTTTCAATTTCCCCTTAAGAATGTTTTTTCTTGGGCTATTTGCTGAAAGCAATGCCGATGTTTGTATAGATTTATCTGTAAAATAAGTTTTTAACAAAATCAACATATTAACACAAATAAACCGCAGAAATCGCAGCATCCTCAGAATTATTTTTATCTTATGCCTAGTAGCTTTATTTATTTTTTGCATTTTTTATTTGCAGAAATAGTGAAAAATAATACGGTCGGTTGTATGGCTTGTAATGGCTTTCTTATAATTATATTTCCATCAAAAATGTTGCTTTTTGTTTCGTTAAAAATGTTTGAAAAATATTATAAAAATACTAATTTTAAAATGCGGACAAAACATTGGGTTTCTTGATCATAAAAGTTAAAAATAAATCCTATATTTTTAGAACTTATGCCTTTTATTGTTAATAAAATAAAGTTTGTGAAATCGGAAATACAACGAAATAAATCAATTTTTTTGTAAGACACCCAGTATGGTTAAACTTACATATTATATACATATATACCTACCTCTTGTATACGCACAAACTTGGACAGAAGCATCGGCGCAGGACTCTGTAATGGATTATATATTTTCAGTATTAGTATATGAAATGATTTTATACCTAAACATACATACCATTTTCAGCTTCTGTTTGAACAAAAACATCTTGCATGTTTATATTATCTGAAACGTGAATTCTAATTACTGTCATATAAAAATATACAGAGGATAGAAATTTTATAACTGTTGTATTTGGAGCCAAGGGCTAAATAATACACTACGTCGGATACTTATAGCACGTTTATTGAGTAATATTTAGGAATTACATTAGAAACAACCGAGGTAATTCTCGCGCGCGTCAATGTCCTTTCAGTCTCTTTCTGACACTGTCCTCCACCACCGCTGTTGCCAGCGTTGCCGGCTCGGTTAACCCATCCTTCATACATAACACATTCCTCCCCTCTAGCACAGACAATGTCTCATAGTCGCTAAGATATTTTGGTCGCCTATAACTTCTACTCGGTCTGGACGGAATTGCTGTGCTGGCTTCTGCGCTGAAGGTTTCCTTCATACTGCCAGACTCATCGTTGACTTCGGCGGTCTTGGATTCTGGATCTCCAGATTCGGAAATCGGTTCTTCTCGAGGTTCCTCTTGTGTGCCACTTTCGGTGATTTCGTCTCGTTCTACCCATCTTGGGCGTAACTGATCTGAGTGACGCCGTATAACTTTTCCGTCGGGAGTAGCTACCTTATAACTGAGAGGGCCTGTGCTTTCAATAATGGTTGTCGGCAACCACTTCTTTCCTTGGGTAAAGGATTTTGCATACACTGGATCTTCAACATCAAATTGTCTTAAACCTTTACAGTTTTCTCTCTGGCGATCTTGTTTCATGTCCATGCTCTTGGTGAAATCTGGCACTACTCTGTCTAACAGTGTATTCAGTTTCCGTCCCATCAGCAGTACAGAGGGCGCTTTACCTGTTAGGCTGTGTGGAGTTATGTGCTGTGTTAACAGGTATCTTGATAACGTCACTTCAATGTCTGCTCCCTCCATTTTCTTTAGAGCTGTCTTGACATTCTGAACCATGCGCTCAGCCTGGCCATTACTACTTGGGTGGAATGGTGCCACTCGAGCTTGTCGTATGCTGTTCCTTTTAAGAAAACTTTCAAAATCTTCAGAAGTAAAGGCTGTGCCATTGTCTGACACGATGACATCTGGGAGTCCATGGGTGGCAAATAATTCTCTAAGAACTTTAATAGTGCAGCTTGTCGATGGTCCTGCAACCATTTTTACCTCTAGCCATTTAGAAAATGAGTCGATCACTATCAAAAAATACCGACCATTCACTGGGCCCGCGAAATCTAAATGCAACCTTGTCCAAGGGGCTCGTGCCCACTCCCAGGGCTGTACAGGCGATCTGCTTGGCATATTTCGATTCTCTTGACATTGTTTACATAGACTTACTTTTTCTTCAATTTGTTTGTCAATGTTTGGCCACCACACATACGACCTAGCAAGGGATTTCATCTTCACTATACCCGGGTGTGAGGCATGCAGTAGATCCAAAATTTTTTTCCTCCCCCCTGGTGGTACTATTACCCTAGTTCCCCATAACAAACAATCTTGATAGCAAGATATTTCGAATCTGCGTTGCAAATAGGGCATGAATTCTGCTGATATATTCTTCTGCTCTTCTGGCCATCCTCTCCATGCCCATTGGAGTACTCTTGCCAAGATTGTGTCCTTTGCAGTTTCGTTTGCTATTTCCTTGGCATTTAAAATTGTTTCGGATACGTGTTCTAGCATCAGCACATCCCCCATTGCAGGCACTAACTCGTCCACGCCTTTAAGTGGTAGTCTACTTAGTGCATCCGCATTGGACAGCTTTTTCCCTGGTACATATTCCAAATCATAATTATAAGCACTTAAAATGATTGTCCATCTAAGCATTCTTGGGGACAGAATGTCTGGAGTCGACTTTTTTGAATTAAAAATTCCCAATAGGGGTTTATGGTCTGTGCGGATTATTACCTTCCTGCCGTAACAGTAATCGTGAAATTTTTTAATACCCTTTATAATAGCTAACGCCTCTCTATCAAGCTGTGCAAAATTTCTTTCAGCTGGTGACATCGTTCGACTATGATATGCTACTGGAATTTCTATGCCCTGGTCATTTGGCTGGCTTATTAGACATCCTACCCCATAGCAACTTGCATCACAGGATAATATTAAAGGTTTCTTTTCATCATAATGTCCTAAAAGTGGTTCACTTATTAATATAGATTTAAGCTTATTAAATGCATTTTGGTGTTCCGCACCCCACTGCCATTTCGCGTCTCTGTGTAACAGTTTGTGTAACGATTCCGCAACCGTAGCCTTGTCCCTTAAAAAAATGTGATAAAAATTTATGAGTCCCAAAAAAGCTTGTAATTCGGTTTTATTTGTTGGTGCAGGCGCGTTTTCAATAGCTACGATTTTGTCTTTTGTGGGTCTAATTCCGTCCGCACTTATTTTAAACCCCAGGAATGTCACTTGCTCAGCCCAAAAAACACATTTGTCTTTGCGCAGATGTAAACCGTCTTCTTGAAAACGACGTAAAATTTCGCGCAATTTCGCTTCCAAGTCCTTGTCCGAACTTCCTACTACTAAAATGTCATCGTAGTAAGGCAATACCCCGGGTATGCCTGCCAATCTTGTGTCTATAAATCTTTGAAAAATTTGCGGCGCCACTGAGACCCCAAGCTGCAACCGGTTAACTTTAAATGCCCCCTTATGCGTGATAATAGTTTGGGCTTCTGCCGCCTCTGCGTCTACTGTTAATTGCAAATAAGCTTGTTGCATATCTAACTTTGCGAAAACACAACCCCCTGCAAGAGCCGCTAAAATATTTTGAATACATGGTACTGGGTATGGATCTGTTCTTAAAGCATTCTTTATAGTACTTCGCCACAAATTCGCACTTCTTCATTATTTTTAACCACCGTAACAATTGGGGTACACCAACGGGGGTGTGCGATGGGCTCCAGGACACCCTGGCTTAAAAGTCTGTCTAATTCCTCCTCAATTTTGTCTTTCAGAGCAAACGGCACTTTTATTGCTTTTAAAATGACTGGCTTTACCTTTGGGTCCAATATGAATGATACCGGTGGACCTTTATATGTACCCAATTGCTCATCGAAAACCTCTGGGTACTCAGACACATAATTAACATTTGAGTTTATCGTACTTACCCCGGCAATAAATAGCCCTAGAGCATTAAACCAATTGCGTCCAAGCAGACTGGTACGATAATTTTCCACTACTACCAGTGGCAATTTTGCATTAACTTCTCCAAAACCAACCTCTACCTTGCAGACTCCTAATGTAGCAATAACATTATTTTGATAGTCCTTTAGAACTGGACCTGAATTGTTCAGTATCGGTGGGTTTCTACTGTAGATATCCTGAAAATTTTTTTCTCCCATCACACTATGTGCCGCACCCGAATCCACTTCCATTTGCACTGGTTTGCCATTTAGACACACCGTAATCATGTATTTTTCGCACGAAAAGTATTCGCTCACTTTATTTAACGGCAGCGAGTAAATGTCTCCAATGTTATTGTCGGTCTCCGTGTCATCGTTTGAATTGGTCTGGTTATGCACTGTTTGTGATGGTTTTTTACCCCGTTTTTTGCTCAAACAAACCCTTTCGATATGCCCCACTTTTTCACAAAAACGGCACCGCACATTTTTAAAACTACAAGTTTCCGATGAATGTTTACCGTCGCAGCGAAAACATTTCCATTTGTCTCCTGTGCGCCCGAACTGTGTAGCGCCATCGCGCTCTGAACGGAACGGGAAAACTGCTTAAGCAGTCTCGGTTGAGTTTCTACAACGGGCTGAGTGGCGCCATCTGTCGAATCTTTAAGTACAGTCAAACTTCTGGACGCGGCCTCATGTGCTAGGCATATTTCTTCCGCCTTCTTGAATGTTAAATTCTTCTCTGCTAACAGGCGGCGCTGTAATGATTCGTCTCCGATTCCACAAACAAGACGATCGCGAATCATGGTCTCTAAAGCGCCTTCAAACTTGCAATCTTCCGCTAAATGCCGTAATTCCTTAATGAACATAGAAATTGATTCCCCTGACTGCTGGTTACGGCGATAAAACTTAAAACGGCACACTATTTCCAACTTCCGCGGGGCGAAATGATCATTTAAAGCACTCGTTATTTGATCATACGATTTCTCACTAACTTTTGCCGACGCTATGAGCGTGCGGAGTACATCATACGTTGCCGCCCCGCACATGCTAAGAAAAACTGCCCTTTTTTTAGCATCGTTCGTAATGTCATTTGCGGTTAGGAAAAACTCAAATCGTTCCTTATATATGCCGGCCATCCTGCCGGGTCACTAGTATTGAACTGTTCTATATTTCCAATGGAAGCCATTACGATTGACTGTGACGCACTAACGAAACTTTTTCTTTAGGCACTGATGGATCCCATCCTCGTCGCCAATAAGTGTTGTATTTGGAGCCAAGGGCTAAATAATACACTACGTCGGATACTTATAGCACGTTTATTGAGTAATATTTAGGAATTACATTAGAAACAACCGAGGTAATTCTTGCGCGCGTCAATGTCCTTTCAGTCTCTTTCTGACACTGTCCTCCACCACCGCTGTTGCCAGCGTTGCTGGCTCGGTTAACCCATCCTTCATACATAACAATAACCTAGGCCCATTACACCTGATTAAGTGGTATACTTATCCACCTAAGCATTCCCTACTTAAAGTACCGCCCTAGCTTATGAAACACCCTGTACCTAATATAGAATACAAAACAATAAATAAAATTACCTTTTATATTATTGGACAATACTTCTTTAATACTTGTTTGTGTCGCCACATCTTTTGGTGCTGTAACCCTACCTGAAATATTAAGTAATAACTATATTTTAAACACTAATGCACCCTAACAAAGTTTTACAATTCATCAAGTGTTTTATACAAAAACTGGGCACTTACTATTTTTCAGCAAATTCAGTGACGGGACAGCGTTATAAAGCAGATGCTTCCTTACATTTTTTTGTATAAAACTTCCTTCAGGAAAATGTAATTCGCACACTGTCAATTTCTTAAGTTGTTCAGGAGTCCTATTGGCATACCTATGACTGTTTACAAATCCCAAGGCCTGCTTCCAACGTTGACATCTAAAAATATTAATAACAACTTTATCGCGAATACCTCTAGATCGTCATATGAACAGAAAAGTCACATAAAATCCAAAAGATAACACAACTTTTTATTATTATTTATTTATAATATAATAATAATAATATTTACATTTTAAATCAAAATGGGCATTCCAAATACTTTACTTACCTACTTTCGTCTTTGGGGCAATGAAATAGTGATATTTGTGACCCTTCTTGAGTACAACATCCATCCACGCAACAGATTCGTGGCATTTTATTGCAGAACCAAACACAAAACACTACGTAAATGTTTATTTTATTTTTAAAGGAATTCACTCACGCCGACACATAAAGACAACTGGTACATATCTCTACGACGGACAACCCGGGGGCTTACGGTGCTCTAGATACAGTAGCATCCGATATTCGAGCGATATAGGCATAACGAGGGGAGGAGCTTGGAGTGATCTTTCTTGTCTCTTGTTAATGTTCTTTGGTAGGGTACAGTGGGCTAAGAGTGCGCGGCGGTTAAGAGTACGAATCACAATTAAATAACCTAAAATTAGTTGATACTGCCAGCTAGTAGTACCAGTGTCTGTGGTATGATAACATCTGTCCCTGGTAAAAATATTATTGTTATGTTGTAAAAATTGTAGCAGTTGTGGTAAGTTTATTATTCCTTAGTATTTTGATGTAATTTTTGTTATTTTTTGTTCTAACGAAACTTATATTTAAAATAAAATCACCGTTTCATTTTTTTTTGGTTATGTTGTCGTTTAAATAGATATACATGTAGTGGCCTATCATAGCGCTATGTTTAACGCGGGAATTTTAAATAATTAGTTTGTTTTAAATGGTATGTCGGCCAAGAGTGCGCACCCAAAGAGCGCGCAATGTGAATATGCGTACTCTTGGACGACTACTTGCAAGACCAAACGTTTACTTTTTTTTTCTAGTTTTAAATGGGTAAATACAAAAGAAAAAGCGAAAGAAAGTTATTTTTTACCGAAAATATTATAAAATCTATTAAAGAGAGAATTGCCAACGGAGAAAGTAAGCGGCATATCGCAGAGACCTTTGAAATACCGGAGTCAACTCTCCGAAAACGACTAAAATGTGGAACAGTTCCTCAATCCCTTGGCAGATTTGCTCCAGTATTTAGCCCAGAACAGGAAATAGAACTGGCAAACCACATAAAAAAATTGGATTCCATGTTTTATGGCATTTCACAAAAACAATTACAAATTGCTGCATATGAGTATGCCGAAAGAAAACAACTTCATCACCGTTTTAACAAAAGTAAAATGATGGCTGGAAAAGACTGGATTATAGCTTTTAAAAAGCGTCACGGACTTACACTTAGGCAACCTGAAAAAACTAGTTTAGCTAGGGCTGCTGGTTTTAACAAAGTACAAGTCTCGAGATTTTTTGACAATCTTAAAAATTTAATTGAAACCCAGAAATTCGAAAGAGCTCAAATTTATAATATGGATGAAACCGGGCTTCTCACGGTTCCAAATAAAATTCCTAAAATAGTCACTAGCAAAGGGAAGAAATCTGTTGGAAAAATTGTTTCGGCGGAAAGAGGTATTATAATCTATTTTTTGTAGTCAATAATTATTAAAGGTTTTTTATGTTTTAGGTACATTAGTTACAGCGGTCTGTTGTTTCAGTGCGGCAGGTTGTTATATACCTCCCGCACTGATTTTTCCAAGGAAAAGGGAGAAAAAAGAACTTCTTGATGGCGCTCCTGATGGATCGGTTTTAATGGTATCCGATTCTGGCTTTATTAATACTGATTTGTTTCTAAAGTGGCTTAAGCACTTTAAATCATTTGCCAAAGCTTCAACAGAATTTAATAATGTACTGCTTATTCTCGATAATCACAGTTCCCATATAAGCTTAGAAGCAATTTTGTTCTGCAGAGAAAACGGAATACATCTACTTAGCCTTCCGCCGCACAGCAGTCATAAATTGCAGCCTTTAGATGTTTGTTTTTTTCAGCCACTGAAGACCAGTTATAGTGTTGAAGTTGATAAGTGGCATATCAACCACCCTGGTAGACCAATTTCCTTATACCACGTGTCATCGTTATTTGGTGCTGCATATAACCGAATTGCCAACTTAGAAAAAGCTCATAAGGCATTTTTATGTACTGGCATTTGCCCTTTCAACCCCGACATATTTTCTGAAGAGGACTTTATGGGAGCAACAGTAACTGAACGCCCAATAAATGAAACCGTGGAAGAACTAGTTAAATATCCTAGTGACGCAGTTTCACCTGCAGTTCCATCAGCCGTACACCAGCCAACAGATAAAAAAATACGAATTATTGAAAATATTTCTATATCATTTGAAGATACAGAAATAAGAGATATGTTGTTTAGTGCAAAACCAAATTTGCCTATTATTTTAGCATCAACTAGTAAGCCGGATATTGCTCTTCCATTTCAAGAAAATATTGAGCATAGTACAAAAGCTGAAATAGAACCTGACAGTGCAATCCATTTAGAAAAAGGAAACTATACAGAAAATGAAAACGAAGGTGATAAAAATAATTTTATAAAAACAGACAATGAAAAATCAGATAATGATATAGAACACATTATGCCAATTCCAAAATGCAACAGAGATAAAAAAGTGCGTAAAGGAAAAAAATCTGAAGTGCTAACTAGCACCCCATATAAAGAAGAGGTCGAAGCCAGCAATGAGATGAGAGTAGTAAAAAAAGTTCCAAAAACAACAAAAAGAAAAGTATTTAGTGAAGAAACTGTAAATGAAACCAGGTCAAAAAAAGTTTTGAAAGCAAATGATAAAAACGGAAAATCCACAAAAGAACCACGAAACGTAAAAACCTCAAATAGCGCATCAAGAAGCACAAGTAAAACAGAAAATAATGAAAATTCTACAAAGAAAACTGAAATTGCGGAAGATGCTGCCATTTGTCCAGGCTGTGGCGATACTTATTCTGACCCTCCTGAGTTAGATCTGATTCAGTGTACATGTTGTTTAAAATGGTGGCACGAAGTGTGTACAGCGTATACAACTGGTGAATTCCAGTGTGATTTGTGTTTATAAGCATGCGTACTCTTTGCCGATATGCGCACTCTTAACAGGCCGTCGCGCGTACTCTTGACCGAATAATGGTCTAAGAGTGCGCATTTGCAGCAATTTTTTTTATAATTTTTTGACAAGAATTCTTAACTTTTCGTTGACTTTTTTGTTATTTATTTTGAACCTAAAATTGTAATAAATATTTTTACAAAAAATAATGTTTTATTGTACAATAATAATAAATTTATAACTATTTAAGCAAAAAATGCGCACTCTTGCCCCCCGTTACCCTATTACTTATTAGTTTTTTAGTGTGTTGTTGATTTTTGCAATAAATCTGAAAACACTTAATATTTCCGAAACACTTGAAGATAGGTATAGGATATTGTACATGAAATATGTCTAAAGTTTTCTGAAGAATCGAAAAATTGAATAATATACAGGGTGTTGCATTCAAAATAAGAAAGTTAGTATTGGCCACTGTCACATGACACACCCTGTATAAAAAGTTTTTATTGGGAAATATGCGCAACTAGAAATGCCAATCGATATCCGAGCATTTTTTCGGACACGCCCCCATGCATTTATTATCGAATTTATTCCATTTGGCTGATACACACTGTATCTATAGCTTTCTCGCTAACAGCCGCAAGCAGACCTTCTTTTTTAAGTATTGAGATCGATGGGCAGCACGAAATAAAGAAAGTACCTCATACCAAATACCTTGGAATCGTATTGGATAAATACTTTAAGTGGGGGCCACATATAGATTAACTGTCAAATAAGATACGAATGCTTATACATAAATTCTATCTCTTAAGGAAATTCCTCAAAAGGTCAGTTATCGAGTTGATCTATAAGATCTATGTCGAGCAGCTAATAGGGTATGATATCTTGGTGTGGGGTTGTTTATACAATAACTGCCTCAACAAATTAAATGTAATTCAAAAGTTTATACAAAAAATTATTTATTAAAAGCAAAGATTATATCCATCTTACTTGCTTTTTTCGGAAAGTATATGTGATATACGTAGCATATATATTTTCGCCGTTTGTTTATTTCTGAAAAAGAGAGGAAGTATGTGGAATAGTATCGAACATGCTTATGGCATCCGTAACAGAATGGACAGAAATATACAAATTTCTACTAATTTCAATAATATCAATTTGAGGTTTGTTAGTTACCTGGGACCTAAAATCTATAACATAATACCTAAAAAAATTAACAGCGCAACCAACCAGATTAGATTTAATAGACTCTGTTGTCTGTTTAAAGTTTATCTATCATAATACTGATTTGTTTAAGAATTTATTTAATTCATTTTAACTTGATGTGTAATTTTCGCACTGTTAATAATATACTAAAATGATTCACCAACCTCAGTTGGACAATCAAAATATTTTATTTGTTAAACATTTTTAGTAAGCAATGGCACACACAAGTGTTTAAACACTTAGGTGCCTCAAACACAAAGAACATTTCAGGCACCGCTCTTAAATTGTTTCCTGTATAATACAACTTAATCATAGTTACTTTTCCTTAATGGAATAGCTCATATTTAGCTATAATTAAAGCGCCTTCAATGAAAATGTTGTCACTGACGCTACTTTTCGTTTTGTCAATGCCAAATAATAATTTGCTGGTGTTTGCTATATTGCCTAAACTATGAAAATTTCGTAATTTTGCCATCACATTTTTTAATTGAATAAGTTAGGATTGGCTTATTAAAATTTATTCAAACTTGGCACATGAGTTTATTATATCGGCCTCTTCAAAAAATTATAACACAATTTTTCTCTAAAATGTACATGGGAACCAATATTTAGCCACCTCAAAATTTACATGGGATTTCCTATGTTTCACTAAGCCATGCATCACCCGGTATACTCAAAGTTTTTAAAATTTAAAAAATATTTTTAATTTATTAAAATTAAATACTTTTTATTATTTTAAGCAACTAACCTGAAGTAACCAAAACTAAGTTAAAATAATCGGATCAAATTTTTTAATTTCGTGCGCAACTTATATGTTTTTCATCTGTTTTAGATGAAAATATTTCATTAATTTCATTTAAAAACACTTTTTTTTATTGAGGACAGTTTTTAATATCCTCATCAAGCAGAAAGTTATTGACAACACTCTGTAATTCTTAACTAAATGTATTAAAAAGTTAACAAAAAAACAGCTATTCATATTTTTCCATTTTTAATAGTAATTCAGCTCAACTCAGTTTATATGACGAATTCTGCTAAACTCCAATATAGTCTTGGACACCCGGTACACTAAAGTCACTCAAAAACGTTACGAAATATTTTAGATGAAAATCATAATAGGTACACAAGCAAAAAAACACTTTGCCCAAACAAACTAAAAATCTTTAAAACCCCTAAATATTAAAGTATTATCACTATAGTTTTTATTGATATGATTAATTGACTTAATTTTTAATGTTTACATGGCTTTTTTTGCAACCCTGTATAGAATCAAGCCGAAAAGACTAAAAAAATGTAAGAAAAACAAAGTTTCAAACCTGAAAACTCTGAGCTACAATACGTCTTTTTGGGACACCATGTTTTATGTAAACTTTCGTATTCTAACAGATTGGCCTTTCTCTACCAGTAAATTTTTATTTTTATTTTAAAATATGTAAAAGAAGACAGTTCTTCATTTGTTTTCCGATTTATATGATGAATTTTGCTAAACTCCAATATAATTTGGGACACCCGGTGCACTAAAGTCACTCAATAATGTTACGAAATATTTTAAATGAAAATCTTCCAACATTTTTTATCAATAATTACCTGTTTTTAAAAAAATTAAGGTAATTTTGAAGTAGCTTTTGGAGACATCCTGTTTATGTGAACTTCCGTATTTCAATAACATTGACCTTTTTCGCCCAATAAATCTGCATAGATAATCCTTATCATTACAAATTAAAAAAAAAAGAAGTTTATCTTACTACTACTTACTTACTACTTACTAACCTGAACTAACCTGAACTAACCTTAACTCCGAACATACTTTAGAACACCCGGTACAGTAAAGTCGGTCAAAAACGGACAAAATATTATCAAATACAATTGGCTTGGTGGTTACAGGTTATTCATTTTTCCACGACTTTCTTTTAGCCCTGTATAAAATCAACAACACAGAAATGAGCCAAAAAGAGGAAAGAAATGTAAGAAATACCTGGAAATTTTAAGCTATAAGAAACGCCTTTTTTGGGATATTCTGTATATGTAAATTTTCGTATTTCAAGAGAATTGACCCTTCTCTACCAATATGAATAATACCTATACGAAAAAAAAAACAGTTCTCTATATATTTTCCCATTTTCAATATAT